>CM057459.1:240930000-243330000 GCA_016271365.2 Neoceratodus forsteri | reverse complement strand
ACAGATTTGCAACTTATATGGGCTTTTAGGACCCCACCTCATGAACAGTGCCACTGTTATTTCATGAATCTCTCCTGAAAGGTGATTCTGCACAGCGACCGCAAAATCACCTTTCAGGGCAGAGTAATGAAATGACAGTGAAAGCTTTCATGAGATGGGGTCCCAAGAACCACATGTTGAAAATTTGGGTCCAAATTCCAAAAAATGGCTGAATTAAGAACATAAGTTGAAAACCCCATTGAATAGCATTATATTACATCTACCTTTGATTCTTAAGTTTGAAGTTTGGCTTTGAAGAGTGCAGACAAGTCCCAGTCCAGAGAACATGACAGTGCCAACCCTCAGAGGTAAGTATGGAGCAAGGGGGTAAGGGGAGGTGGGTGCTCAGTGGGTGGGTGGGTGGGAATGGGGAAGGGGACTAGAGGCGATGTGAGGACCATTTCTTTTACAGATAACAAAAAAACACATCAGGGGATGGTTTTCTTTATTTATTCATTTGCTTTATTTACCAGGTAAGTATACTGAGCTAAAGCCAATTTTCAGAAATGACCTGGATTTACAGGAAACAAACAAAAAAAAAACAGACATTTGGGTGCACTGGGGTGGGCTCCCAGTGTGCCACATGACTGGGGGGCTGGGTATATGATGCCAACACTGGAATTGGGCACCCCGATGTTGGCAGTGGGTAGGGAAAAAATACATTTGGACACATTGGGGTGGGCTCCCAGTGTGCCACTAAGTGGGGAGCTACATAATGCTGACACAGGGATTGGAGACCCCAATATCGGTGCGGAGATGGGAACAGAGGGAGTGGGGAGGACAGCAGCAGTGGGAGGGTGTAAGGCAGGTTTTCTTTGTTGCCAGTGCTGGCAGTGGCATCGCAACTGTACATATGCAGTTGCGGTGAATGCTGATTTGCCATTCACAACATAGACAGAATGCCAACAGAGACTGCGCGTATGTCGGTGAGGCACAGGTCAGGAAGCATAGGGAAAACCCAGGAGCAGCTGTAAAATTCACCAAAACTTTATTTATAGTAGCAGTAATATAAAAAAAAAACTTGTTCATAATAACTGTGTACAGAAGCAAAATATAATCTTTCTTGTCATCTCCCTTGCAGTAGCAGCTTAGCCTTGTTATGTCTTTTTCAACCCCCCACCTGTAGCAAACATCCTGTTTTTGCAAAATGTTCTGTTCTCATAAATATCAGGCCCCTTCTGCAAAAAGGCTTAACATTTCACTCAGGTAACCTATAGCTTTCTACAGTCATCTCAAATTATAAATATATACACATTTCAACAGTAATACTAAATATTTTCCGAACAAACGTGGTCTCATTATCAGTTTCATTTCCATACAGTGATTTGCACATATTTTTATATTGGCAGATATGCAAGGGAGAGAAAAACAGACAGCAAGAGAAAACTGAGAGACAGAGAGAGGCAAAGAATTGTGAGACTATTCGGGTTGATCAAGTCAGAGTTCTCACAGGAAAATTTGGTTGTGCAACCAGACAGAGAAGAGACAGAAAAGGAAACAATCCTTGCATTTAAACCCTTTCTCCATAACAAATGGACAGGGTCCTATTCTACCCTGTCACAGCATGCATACAAGTCATGCATGTGCAGTTCATGCCCTGGAATGCTGAAGTAATAGCTAAAATAGTGCGGCTGTTATTTCGTAGCAGCCAATCATGATGGAGAGTTTCAAGTTCCATTGGACTTTTGGAAAGATACTTCCAAAAGTCCAATGGAAGTGTCTGCGATCAGCCGTTTTAGAGCTATGATCGATCCCAAAATAGCTGTAAGCTCTGCCCACAGCTCTAAAAATTCTAAAAAGCACAGAATGATCATCATAAACAATGTGCCACAGGTTTGTCAACATAACCTAATTTACTACAATTTTCAAATGACAGCCACCGTAACCAACAGTGTAGGTCACAGTGATGTGTCCTATGATCTGTGCCCAGGACAAACCTACAAATATTATTACGAAGAGCATGAACCCTTCTCAGTACAATGTGAGTAGCAGCACTGTAAATGATGCCACAGCCAACCAGGGAGATCACAAATCACTTAGCAGTTATTTTCCTGGACTCCACAGTCAAACAGCAACATACTCTATATAATATATCCAAATTGTTATATGCAGTTTTAATTAAAAATAGCAACATGATCACTAAATGTTAGGCAATTGTCCACTATAAATCCTAAGTATTTAAACCATGAAACCCTTTGGAGGCAGCATGGCATAGTGGTCAAAGGGACTGTACTGCAAACCTGAGTTTGAATCCCATCAGCCCCCACTTACATATTGTGTGACCCTGAGCAAGTCACTTAACCTCCTTGAACTTCCAGGTCATACCTGGAAACAAGTTCTGTCTTAGTGTACTTTTCCTGGTTCAACAATTTCCACATTCCCCTTTCCCTTTCTGTAATAGATTGATCCAATGTTCTGCTATGCAGGGGCTAAGCATTAATGTCACTAAAAATACCATCAACAGCTTAAAATCTGGTTCAGTTACAGTTGGCATCCCATCTGTATCCTCCTGCCCTGGGACGAGGCTGAAAATAGGCAAAAATTGTCTAGTCCTCCTTCCCGGTCAACAAAAACTGAAAGAAAGAATTCAACTTTTTTTCCTTTGACTCGTCAAAAACATTACTTAGTTTTCCTTGTATTCAAAATTACATGCAGTGAAAATGGGTCACTACTTGTGAGGTGGGGTATGTAAAAACTGGTTTAGGAGAAAGAGAAGGCTAGCCTACTTTTGTAATCTGCTGTCCTAACAGTGCATTCATAGCTATGTAAAGAAACTCTGGCCAGAGCCGATAGGGCTGCAGAAGAGGAATCTGGGTTAAAAATACTGAAAAGTATTTTTCTTTTTATATTTGTACACTTACTTTTCAACACAGCCTTGTGATGAACCTGCCTCATCCCCCCTGGCCGGATCCCTGATGACCTGAGGTTGTTCCCAAACCTGGGTCACCAGCGTGACATGAGGTAAGGCTAGATGCCTCAATCCTCTGCGTCACTGGGCTGGTGGGTCATAGCCTTCTAAACTGACCTGCCAATATAGACTATGGACATGAAGACAGTAAAGCAGTCCCCAGTGTTGCCCATCCCTTAGCTTTTGCCAGCACTGAGCCAATATGGCTGTGGAGAGCTTTTAGGAGTGACAAGAGCATTGAAAAGAATATGAGGTGCTCTTGCTGCACCAGAGTCAAATGTAACTGATACTGCTGCTATTACAGAATTGCGCATGTGTGATACTCGCACATGTGCAGTTTGCCTTGTAGTTAGCCATAACATGGCAGCACTGACATGACTACATATGCATCATACTCATATATGCATAATTTAAGTCAGCACTGGTAAGAGTAAGACCCCACTGAAAATGAGACACTGTATCTTAGCCAGTCTAATGTGTATCAGTACATTGTAAAAGTGGGTAAAATTAGGATCCCTCTGAAAATGAGATCCTGCATCTCATCAAAGCTATCCTATGTCAGTACAGTGCCAAAATGGATAAAAGTATGACCACTGAATATGACATACTGCATCTCAGCCAGGGTATCCGGCTGTGTCAGTACATTGTAACAATGCTATAATACCATCAAGAGGTTCTGGAGGCATATGAACATTGAGAGCAAAGCTTGAGAAATTGCAACATTTTTCCAGAGCCTCTGTAATATGTTGTAGGTGAGTTTTGCCATTTAAAACAAATAACAAAGCTCCCAAAACAAACACAAACAATATCAGCTCTCCATTAAAACCAAGCAAGGAATCACCATCGAACAAGTTCATACCTTCAAATACCTCGGCCTCACCCTCGACTGTAATCTCTCCTATGTCCCACACATCAATAACGTGGCAAAAGTAGCCAACACCAGGATGGGCCTACTATTCCAACATAGAAAACATCTAACCCCAGAAGCTCTGTCCATAGCTGTCCAGAGCTCCATCATCAGCATCACTGACTACGGTCTCATTATCTATGGATCTGCCACAACCTCATCTCTCAGGCATGTTTCGACTTCCCTCAATCAAGCCTGCCGACTCGTTAGTGGTTGCCACCGTCTCACCCACACCTGCGACCTCTACTCCAAAACAGGCTGGCTGCAACTGAACAACTGAATCAAATACCAAACTTGCATCACTGCTAAGAAAATCATGATGGGAAAGGCACCACCAGGAGTCAGCACCCTCCTCAAACTCAAAATTACCAACCGCAACACCAGGAGCTCTAAGCCCCAAATCCTTCAAATCCCCCCCTGAGGCACATCCCAAGGCCAAAGGTCATTTGCATACAGGGCTCCGTGTTGGCTGAATGAGCTCTCTAGTGACACCTCATCCACAACAACACTTGGAGCGTCCAAAAAAAAGCTCCGCCACTCCATAACTGGCACCTCCACCTGTGCTTGCACCCCATAACATCTTCATTTCCTACGCTGCTTCTGACCTTACAGGTGTCAGTTTCTGCCCTCTCTTCTTGCACTTACCTGTCCAATGCAACTTCTAATACACTTGCCCTGTGTCTGTCCTGACAAGGCCCCTCGACTGCCTCACCCTGACCCTCACACCTATGCCTTCCCCTCCCCTCAGCCCCCTCCCCTTCTTGCCCTCTTCCTCCTATTGTTTCTTGAGTTACTCATTGCTCAGTCTGATTTTGTCAAGCAAAGTTACTATCTAAAACCATGTACCTGTAACTGTTTTATGTTTTAGTGTATGTTACCCTGTAACCAGCATGACGTGGAACATTTGTAAAAGAGCCTTGTCTCAAAGATACATTGTAATCCTAGACACAAATAAATAAAAAAATAAAAAATAAAACAAGAGCCTTAACATTTGTTATAGTAGTGTTACTGACAGGCATAATGAAGTCAGTTGCATACATGTATTGATTTGAGCATACAGGAGAATGTACAGGAGTTTTGTCCCAGTTTTACATGAAAAATACAGAGAAGAGGAGGGTGCCCTACAGGGAAATGCTATGTTCAATCTGGGAACACTACAGTTGACACCACTATCATTCTTTGCAGTTCCCTAGGATGCTCCTTGCAACCTCTGAAAACCCTAAAAGATTAGCTGCCTAGCATTTATTTACCCTTCCTACAAGTAAAAAACCATGAGAGTTCCAGTTGTCCCACAGTCAGTCGTATCATGGCAGCACTGACATGACTACATATGCGCCATACTCACTGGGAAAGAAAGTGTTGAAACAGAGGATGGAGGAGTACATAGAGGAAGTTGGGAATTTAAACTAGGAGCGGGGGTGGCAACTGGGCAAGAGACATGCAGAGACCACAGGTTGGGAAACCATATGAGCTTACCCCCCATAACAGTGACAAGGGACAAATTGCAAGTACTATTGGTGATGCTTGTAAAGGAGGGCAGGATGGGAGGGGGGGAAAGGGTGGAAGGTGGTTACCTTTAATGCTAGGAGCCTTGGGAGGAAAACTGCAGAGTTACAGGTGCTCATAGCAGAGGGAGAGGAGGACATTGCAGCCATCACAGAAACATGGCCATCCAATACAAAGACTGGGACCTGTCTGTACCAGGGTACAGGTTATTTCGTAGGGACAGGGTGATTGGGAAAGGAGGGGGTGTGGCACTATATGTGAAGGAAGGACTGACGTGTGTAAGGGAGAAAGGCGAAGAGGGTAGTACGGAATCACTTTGGATGCAAATACAGGATTCCAAGAATAGGATTCTTAGAATGGGAGTGGTGTACAGGCTGCCATCTCAGACGGAGGAGTTAGACAGGTAACTAGCGAGACAGATCAGGAGGACCTGCGGGAAGGGTAGTGTGGTGATTGTGGGGGACTTCAACATGCCAGGAGTGGACTGGAGTGCCCCAACAACCAGGAACAGAAGGGAGCAGGTACTGCTGGATGCATTTTAGGACAGCTTCCTGCTGCAAATGGTCAGTGAACCAATCAAGTTAGGGAATACCCTTGACCTTGTGCTGGCAAATGGGGACTTTGTGAGAGAACTTACAGTTGAGGAACCGCTGTCAGGGAGTGACCACCACTCAGTATGGCTCACATTGGATATGGGCAAGGAAGGAGTGGAATCTGGCATAAGAGTGCTGGACTTCCGGAGGGCCGATTTTGGGAATATGGGGGAAGTGGTAAAAGGGTACCTGGCCAGAATTCAATCTAGTATTGACACTAACCAGAGGTGGGAGCTCATAAAGCTGGGGATAGTGGAGGCAACCAAAACCTGCTGCAAGGCCCAGAGCAAGAAGGCTAGGGCTAAGAAACTGAGCTGATTGAGCAAGGAGGTCATGGAAAAGGTAAGGAGAAAAAGGGCTGCCTTTAGGAAGTACAAGAAAACAGGTAGGGGGGAGGACAGGGAGGAGTACTTGACAGAATCGAAGGAGGTGACAAGGGCAGTAAGGGGAGCCAAGGCATCTGTGGAACTCAGGCTAGCACAAGGGATTAAGAAGGGGGAGAAGGACTTCTTTAGGTACATCAGGGAGAAAAGGAGCTGTAAGGACCACATAGTAAGGATTAGGAAGGGGAGTTGGGTGGAGGCAGGGTGCGATAAGGCAGAAGCACTAAATGAGTACTTCTGCTTAGTATTTACTAAAGAGAAGAGGGGGGTGACACCCAAGGGGGAGAAATGGCAAAAACAGGGGGGAAGGGGTGACAGATGGGGAAATCATGGAGGGCAGAGTTCAGGAGGGTTTGAAGGCACTGAGGGTGGACAAGGCACCAGGCCCAGATGGCATCCACCCTAGGGTACTGAATGAGCTAGCAGAGGCCCTTGCAGGACCTTTGGCAGACCTATTTAATGCCTCACTACATTCGGGGTGTGTACCTCATGACTGGAGGATGGCTCATGTGGTGCCTCTCCACAAGAGTGGCCCCAAGGATGAACCGGGAAACTACAGACCAGTGAGTCTCACATCCATCATGGGTAAGCTAATGGAGACTATCCTGACGGAGAGGTTGGTGGCCCTCCTAGAGGCCAAAGGACTACAGGACAGCAGACAGCATGGCTTCATACAGGGCAGATCCTGCCAAACCAACCTGGTGGAGTTCTATGACTGGGTAACTAGGCAACTAGACAGGGGCCATGCAGTGGATGTCCTGTGTCTGGACTTCAGTAAGGCATTCGACTCGGTGCTGCATGGAAGGCTAGGAAGTAAGTTAGTAGGCACAGGGGCAGGTGCAAAGCTGGTGAGATGGGTAGGAAACTGGCTTCAGGAAAGGCAACAGAGGGTGGTGTTGGGTGGGGAGCTGTCACACCCAAGGGTAGTGATGAGCGGTGTTCCACAGGGCTTGGTGTTGGGACCAGTGTTGTTTGGGATATTCATTGCAGACATATCATTGGACATCAAGAGCAAGATCAGTCTGTTTGCTGATGATACCAAGGTAGGAGCAGTGGTGGATGACCTAGGGCGATGGCAGGGGCTGCAGGATGATCTGGGAAAGTTTGAAACCTGGTCAGACACCTGGCAACTGGGTTTTAATGCCAAAAAGTGCAAGGTGCTGCATTTTGGGATGAAGAATCCAAGGAGGAGTTACCAGCAGGGGGGAGCGCAGCTAGCCCAGACAGAGGTGGAGAAGGATCTGGGTGTGCTCATTACACGGTCAATGAACAACTCGGCACAATGTAGGAAGGCAGCTGCAAGGTCAACAAAATGCTGGGTTGTATTGCAAGGGGTATATCCTCGAGGAGGAGGAGGTGATTCTGCTACTGTATAGGTCATTAGTTAGACCGCACCTGGAGTACTGCGTGCAGTACTGGCACCCGTATCTGAAGAGGGACATTAAGTTACTGAAGGGGGTGCAGCACAGGGTGACAAAGATGGTCAAGGGGCTGGGGGACTTATCATACAAGAGGAGGCTGAGGGAGTTGAACATGTACTCACTGGAGGAGAGGAGGGACGGGGGACATGATTGAAACCTTTAAGTACATGAAAGGAAGAAACAAGACAGGTACAGAGGGGCTGTTCAAAGTAAGGGAAGGGAGGGACACCAGAGGCCATGATATGAGAGACTGGAGGAGTAAGGTTCAGGAGGGAGATGAGGAGACATTTTACAGAGAGGGTGGTGGCTGGGTGGAATGTGTTACCTGCAGAAGTGGTATCCAGTAGAACAGTGGACTGCTTCAAAAGGGGATGGGACAGGACAAGGGAGAGGGGTAATGAAGGGGTAGGGTGGAAGGGAGGGGCAGCTGCAGAATAAGGGGTGCTAACTGCACATTCGAGCAGACTTGATAGACCTCTAGGCCTTTATCTGCTGGTAAATTTTGTATGTTCATATATGCATAGTTTAAGTCAGCACTGGTAAAAGTAAGACCCCACTGAAGAGGAGATACTGCATCTTAGCCAGGCTAATGTGTATCAGTACATTGTAGAAGTGGGTAAAATTAGGACCCCTCTGAAAATGAGATCCTGCATCTCATTAAAGCTATCTCGAGTCAGTACATTGCCAAAATGGATAAAAGTATGACCCCACTGAATATGACATACTGCATCTCAGTCAGGCTATCTGGCTGTGTCAGTACATTGTAACAATGCTATAATACCATCAAGAGGTTCTGAAGACATGTGGACATTGAGAGCAAAGCTTGAGAAATTCCAGCATTTTTCCATAGCTTCTGTGATATGTTGCAGGTGAGTTTTAGCATTTAAAATACATAAAAATAGCCTTAACATTTGTTATAGTGATTTTACTGACTGGCATAATTAAGTCAGTTGTGTAAATGTATTGATTTGAGCATACAGAAAAATGTACAGGAGTTTTGTCCCAGTTTTACATGGAAAATACAGGGAAAAGGAGAGTGCCCTACAGGGAAATGCTTTGTTCATCTGTTCATCCAATGCAAGAAATGTCCTCGCACAGGTTATGTGGGGAAGACAAAGCAACAACTTTGCACTAGAATGAATTCATACAGGCATTCTATTAATATGAAGATGACTGACAAACCAGTAGCACAACACTTCTCCCAGGATGGCCACTCAATCTCAGATATGTCTGTGATGGTCTTAAAAGGACATTTCAACAGTACACAACAGAGATGGGCTTCTGAAATTAGACTTATTTTACTTCTCAATATGGTGGTGGATGGAATGAACATTGATGTGGGTTATATGACACATTATTCCACTTAAACGTCCACAGACCTTTAATTTAAAGGATGGGCATAAATACTTTAGTTCTTCAGCGAGCCTTTGATTTTGTTAGTTTCTGGTTATCTATATGTTGGCTTCTTACCTTAGCACTGTGTGACTGTGTGTGTGTGTGTGTGTGTGTGTGTGTGTGTGTGTGTGTGTTGTTTGTGTGTGTGGTTTGGTGTGTTGTGTGTGTGTATTGTGTTTGTGTGTTGGGGAGAGTGTGTGTATACACATGTACAGTATGTGTGGGAGAGTGTGGCATAGGGCAATTTTCTATGTGGATGTTGGGGTGTTTTTTGTGGGTATAGTGGGTGTGGTTATTGTGGTGATATTGAGGTAGGCTTTTATTCAAGCAGATGACATAATGATGTTACAGTGGCTAGGATTCAGTTCTCATATATAGTGAACATTTATTTCCTTTTACTAGTTGTCAGTGGGTGGATTACATACTGTCACATTTTTAAATCTATTCATATTAAGATGCATATCTCATTTACTTGGGAGTTTATAAAAGGTTTAATTCCTTTGGGTAAATATTGCAAGAGTTGGTGTGAATGATGATGTATTCGGACTCTTGTACATATTTCTCATTCCTACTAGTTATCTTTCCCAGGAAAAAGGGGGGGGCTGGGGGATTTTATTCCTATGAGTTTTAATTAGGTTCCTTAGACTGATTCTGTACGTGTTTGTTATACACTGACACTGTGTTAAAATCTGTACCTATCAGGCTCATGGTCTCATTTTCTTGGGGGTCCTTGACAAGTAGCTTTGATTTTTTGGTTTTTCATTTGGCACTTATACTTATGACTGATATTATCATGATTTAAATCCTGTTACAACACTGAAGGCTTTAAAGTTTATGCAATGTATTAACTGGTTGTGAGTATAGTTGGGAAAATGTCTCAAGCTAAGTTCTATATTACATTTTGTGTGAAAGATTCGCTTACTTTGAGTAAACTTCACTTTAAACCCTTTATATGCCATATATGTATGTATGTGTATATGTATGAATTTATATATATATATATATATATATATATATGTGTATGTGTGTATATTATAGGGTATGGGCGCGCCCCTATAGTTAGGTTTGAGTAGGCACTTTAATGTTAAACCTCAAATTTTGCATGTTAATAACTTTGCAACCATTCAACAGATTTGCACAAAATTTGGAATGCACAGTCTGGTATGGTAGATCTCTTGATTTACCAAGTTGCATTTTGGTCAGACATACGGTTTCTGCTCAGCAAAACACCAAAAAATGCACTTTTTGCAAGTTTTGGCACGTCTTTTGCCCATGGCGCTGTGACCACACCGTGTGGTCTTTTGGTCAGAAACCTAGAGCATAGAAAGAGGATGGATCAAGGAACAATCCAGCATTGGTTTGGTAAAAAAAAAATATTAATCCATTCCAAAGTTATTACATTATTAAATATTGAGTTCTGAGCATGCTCAGTTCACTAAAAAATTTATATGTATATTTTGTGAAAGATAAATGGTCTCACGGTCAAAGATTTTGTCAGCTCACAAAAGAAAAATCCTAGTCCATCATAAAATTCTTTGTTTGCGAGCCACCATCTTGTTGTTAGTTTTCCAGTCAAACAAAATGTTGTAGCTTTCTCCACGGGTGATGTTTGGGCCAAATGAGGCATGAGTTTTGCTCAAGGTGACCCCCTCTACAAAGCCATGCCTTTGGTTTGCTTCATTTCTGTCAAAAAATAGTTTTTTTCAAATTAAAACTTCTTCTTTCGCGACTTGCTAACAATCTTCTTTCACAAGCCTGCAAAATCCTGGTCTGCGAGACAATCCTAGTCCTCAAGCTTTGTTCATGAGGGGACAACCAGAAAGCAGGAATTTCACAACCAGATGTCCCTAGAGATGACCAGATGGCCCTGGGGATGACCAGATGGCCCAGATTGGCACGACCAGATGTCCGCTCATGGGTTAGGATTTTGTTAGGTCATGGACTAGGATTTAACTCGAGGCCTAGGATTTTGCTATCATGACTGAAATATTTTTAAAGGTGTAAAAATTTTAGAATTGCATAGCTCATTAACGGTTTGGTCTTTTTACTTGAAATTTACAGGGTGTTGAGGGGATGCCCTACAGGTGTGGATTATGCTGTTTAGGTGTTGGGGAATTAAGTGGTTGCATAGATATGCCAAGATGAAGTTGATGTTTTCCCCATAGGATTACATTGCGGTGTCTGTCATGCCTTTCGGTGCCATTATCTCAAAAACAAAGTGAGACACAAAGTTTTCGCTATAGGTGGCATAGGAACAAGATTTTAAACCATAGAGTAAGCCTGCAGTGGAATTTTTTTTGTACATTGCACGGTTAATGAGGTATTGTCAAATTTTTGTTACAAGGGTTCCTTGCCGTATAGGGCTGCTATATAGCTATGCGTAAGTGGGCCCCACGCTCCCACAGATGCATATTGTTATGCAGTAATGGGCAACTTTGTGGGGCTCTGTGCTCCCACCAATAAAAGTTTTTTTTACTAGTTATATTACACTTTTCACAAAGTAAGAACATTCATGGCAAAAAATCTGTGTTAAATGCATCAGTTAGGGTTAATGCAACAAAGGTGAGGAAATAAAATATTAGGGTTGAGCACCTAACCCCCCCCATAACCCACACACCCATCCGCCACAGACTGACAGATGCCAGGGTGTGCCATGGGGTCATGAGGCTTAACTATCACCCCATTCTCCTTTACCGTAGCACGTAAACCTGCTTACACATGGAATGGGGTGAGAGTTGGGCCTGACGACCCCATTGCACACCCTGGCATCTGTCAGTCTGTGGAGGATGGGTATGTGGGTTGTGGGGGGGGTGGTTAGGTGCTCAGCCCTAACGTTTCATTTCCTCAGTTTTGTCACTTTAACCCTAACTGATGCATTAAATGCAGTTTTTTGCCATGAATATATATATATATATATATATATATATATGTATGTATATGTGTATGTATGAATGTGTATATATGTGTGTGTATGTACGTATATGTATATGTCTGTATGTTTAATTTGGGGGTTGTTTCAACTTGCAATTAGGCCTCATTTCAGTATTTTGCCTTTCATTGTCTGTTCTTTAAAACACAAGGACACTTGTAATAAAAGTTCAAAACTCATCTTACATGTATTAGGGAGCCACTGGCCCGGTGGCACTGAGGGCTGAGGCACTGGATGCCACACCTCGTGCCACGCTGGTGACCCAGGTTCGGGAGCGAGCACGGGTCGCCAGGGGATGGCAGGGGAGGAGAGGAATCCAGCATCCAATGGACAGCTCTTTCTCTCCTGGGAGGGGGGACCACAACGGTTGACGTCCACCTGCCCCCTGGCAGAGGCTGGGGGTCAGGGACACATGCCATACACTAGGGCAGAGTAAGAGGCAGATGCCTGGATGGGGACACATGCGGATGCATGCGGGCTTACGCCCACTGGCATCATTGCATGCCCTCCGACTCAGGGGAACAGAACAAGGAAAAAGTGGCACCAACCATGGCTTGATGGCCATCCGCGAGTGTTCGCTGGGTGCTGGCACCCGAATTGGATCCATTGGGGTGGGGAGTTAGGGGGCTTCCTGCCACTCCACTGTAGGGGGTAAGCCACAGGGGTTACTGGGTGTCAGCGGTCCCGGTCAAGATGGGCGGCGGCCAGATCCCCATCAGTAGGGATGCAAGTCTAAGGGGAGAGCAGTTAAGGTGGCCAGAGGAGGATAAATAATAATAATAATAAAAAAAAAAAAACATGTATTAGGGAGAATAGTATCCCAAGTTTTTTTGTTTGTTTGTTTTTTTATCAGTAGAATGCTTTCTTGAAGCATACGGAGATATTTTTAAATTTATGGAGATTCACTTGGGAGCTTAAGCAGCAGGCAGGTAGGAAAGAGAGCTGGAGTTATAATCTGTTTTAACTGAAATATTTGAATAGTTTGTAAGTGAAATTAGTTTTATGTGGTAAAAATTATTACCTTGAATTAGAATTGTTACATTGTAACTTTGGTGGCTTGGGGATAGTTGTCTAGCAGGGATATTTAGAGGGAAATTTAAAAGTGTTGTTTGCCTGGTGTTTGGGGGGAAGGGACATTAGCTGCAATTACCTTGTCTCTAAACAGGAATTAACTTGGCTTTCATTGTTCACTTGGGAGCTTAAGCAGCAGGCAGGTAGGAAAGAGAGCTGGAGTTATAATCTGTTTTAACTGAAATATTTGAATAGTTTGTAAGTGAAATTAGTTTTATGTGGTAAAAATTATTACCTTGAATTAGAATTGTTACATTGTAACTTTGGTGGCTTGGGGATAGTTGTCTAGCAGGGATATTTAGAGGAAATTTAAAGTGTTGTTTGCCTGGTGTTTGGGGAAGGACATTAGCTGCAATTACCTTGTCTCTAAACAGGAATTAACTTGGCTTTCATTGTTCACTTGGAGCTTAAGCAGCAGGCAGGTAGGAAAGAGAGCTGGAGTTATAATCTGTTTTAACTGAAATATTTGAATAGTTTGTAAGTGAAATTAGTTTTATGTGGTAAAATTATTACCTTGAATTAGAATTGTTACATTGTAACTTTGGTGGCTTGGGATAGTTGTCTAGCAGGGATATTTAGAGGGAAATTTAAATGTGTTGTTTGCCTGGTGTTTGGGGAAGGGACATTAGCTGCAATTACCTTGTCTCTAAACAGGAATTAACTTGGCTTTCATTGTTCACTTGGGAGCTTAAGCAGCAGGCAGGTAGGAAAGAGAGCTGAGTTATAATCTGTTTTAACTGAAATATTTGAATAGTTTGTAAGTGAAATTAGTTTTATGTGGTAAAAATTATACCTTGAATTAGAATTGTTACATTGTAACTTTGGTGGCTTGGGGATAGTTGTCTAGCAGGGATATTTAGAGGGAAATTTAAATGTGTTGTTTGCCTGGTGTTTGGGGGGAAGGGACATTAGCTGCAATTACCTTGTCTCTAAACAGGAATTAACTTGGCTTTCATTGTTCACTTGGGAGCTTAAGCAGCAGGCAGGTAGGAAAGAGAGCTGGAGTTATAATCTGTTTTAACTGAAATATTTGAATAGTTTGTAAGTGAAATTAGTTTTATGTGGTAAAAATTATTACCTTGAATTAGAATTGTTACATTGTAACTTTGGTGGCTTGGGGATAGTTGTCTAGCAGGGATATTTAGAGGGAAATTTAAATGTGTTGTTTGCCTGGTGTTTGGGGGGAAGGGACATTAGCTGCAATTACCTTGTCTCTAAACAGGAATTAACAGCTTTCATTGTTCACTTGGGAGCTTAAGCAGCAGGCAGGTAGGAAAGAGAGCTGGAGTTATAATCTGTTTTAACTGAAATATTTGAATAGTTTGTAAGTGAAATTAGTTTTATGTGGTAAAATTATTACCTTGAATTAGAATTGTTACATTGTAACTTTGGTGGCTTGGGGATAGTTGTCTAGCAGGATATTTAGAGGAAATTTAAATGTGTTGTTTGCCTGGTGTTTGGGGAAGGGACATTAGCTGCAATTACCTTGTCTCTAAACAGGAATTAACAGCTTTCATTGTTCACTTGGGAGCTTAAGCAGCAGGCAGGTAGGAAGAGAGCTGGAGTTATAATCTGTTTTAACTGAAATATTTGAATAGTTTGTAAGTGAAATTAGTTTTATGTGGTAAAAATTATTACCTTGAATTAGAATTGTTACATTGTAACTTTGGTGGCTTGGGGATAGTTGTCTAGCAGGGATATTTAGAGGGAAATTTAAATGTGTTGTTTGCCTGGTGTTTGGGGGGAAGGGACATTAGCTGCAATTACCTTGTCTCTAAACAGGAATTAACTTGGCTTTCATTGTTCACTTGGGAGCTTAAGCAGCAGGCAGGTAGGAAAGAGAGCTGGAGTTATAATCTGTTTTAACTGAAATATTTGAATAGTTTGTAAGTGAAATTAGTTTTATGTGGTAAAATTATTACCTTGAATTAGAATTGTTACATTGTAACTTTGGTGGCTTGGGATAGTTGTCTGCAGGGATATTTAGAGGAAATTTAAATGTGTTGTTTGCCTGGTGTTTGGTAAGAGCCCTCCACCCACCCTGTTTTGTATGCCTTCTTAAATACTGAAAAGCCACTGGGGGTTGGGATTGAAGGGCTGAGTATTTCTGTTTGGGACTGAAATTCGAAGCAACAGGAGCTGGTGGGCCTGTGACATCTTATGGTACCTGATGTCTGCTTACATACACTGTTAGTGTGACCGAACACACACTGGACTGTATGTGTTGTGAGACTTGGGAACATTATTGGTGGGGCTGAAATTGGGTTTGTAAATAACTACAGTCAGTATAGAGAAACTGCACTTCAGGGAAAGGGACTGAGAAAGGGGTGTGCTGTTATAAACAGAGGGGATAATCAGGGTGGCCATATTCCACCATGGCAGGCATCTTCAGAAGGGTTGTAGGCTGCACAGGCTGTGGGATGGCAATAATTCTAAATTGGGCCTGGAGAGAGGGAGGCTGCCCACTCTGTAGACAGCTATCTTGTATCAGGAGTGAGGTATATTGGTTAAGGAGTAAGCTATGGGAGCTGGGGGGGTGTCCAAGGATAAGGGGTGTGGATATGGGCAGCAGAAGGGTGGGGCTGTGGGGAGGCTGGGGCAATGCTCTGAAATTACAGGACGTTATGTTACAGCAAGCAGGAGGGGGATATTAGGACGGAGGACGCCAGATAGGGAAGTTGATTACTAAGGGGAAGCGTGCGTGGTGAACATTCTGAATACAAAGAGACGGAGAAAAGAGTCAGGAAGGGCTGTTGTGTGAAGCCTAAAACAGCAGACTGTGGGAAGGGAGCTCCTAAGGTGAATAGTGCAAGAGAGGAAGAAGAGGGTCAGTTTAGAGATGCAGTCAGGGGAAACTCAGGTTACTTGATGGAGGCTGACATAGACTGTCACAATAAATTTGAGCTACTAAGCAACCTAGAGGGGGAGGAAGGGGTTGGTGGAAATGAGGAAACTTATACAGAGGCTGGGGGGAAGGAGTTGGATACCCATAGGGCATCACAGACCAGCTATGGAAAGAATAGACATAGTCCCAGGAGAAGGGGAAACATATATGTTAAGCAAATGGGAGATGCAACATATTCAGACATGAGGAGGAGAGCATGATTGGAGAAACTGGGAGACAAGGAGGTGGGAGAAAGCCCCCTTCAGCTGGGAGATCAGTACACCAAGGATGGGGCCCTAGCTAAAGGGACCCACAGAGAGCCTCTGGAGCTAGGGGTACTAATACAAAGGGGGAGGATGGTGGTGTGGGGAAGGGAAACCATCAGGGCCAGGATAAATGGTTCAGATATGAGGAGGGTTAAGGGGACACCTATTCAGAGGGGTTTGAGTTAAGTGGAAAAATAGCAAGGAAGGCAGAAAGGGGAGGGTGACAAGGGGTCTCTAATAAGGCAGGAAGACTCCCATGAAATTCAGATCATGAATAAAGGGGGAAGGGGGCTGAGAGGGCACAGTGGAGGTAACCATAGGATGATGGAGGTGTTAAGGTTATACTGGGAGACTCGATTAGGGGTATCCATTGGGAGGGACAGGGGTGGATGCCATAGCCAGGTGAAGGTAGTGAGTATCTCTGGGCTGACAGTGCACAGAGCAAAGTTCATAGTGTATGAAATGGTTAGGGATTGTGGAGGAAACGGATTCCTGGTGCATTTGGGAACTAATGATCTAGATGGAAATAGCAATTTGGAAATCAAGCAGGTTCAAGAACTTGCCAGAGTCTGTCGGATAATGGATGCAACATTTCCTTTTCAGAGATATTGCCAGTACCAAAGGCCTCAGTGGACAAAAAAAAAAGCTACAGAGGTTAATGACTGGCTCAGGAAGTGGGGAAGAGAATGGGTTGAGAGTGTTAGGAACTGGAATGGAGTTTGGGAGGATAGGACTATATGCCAAGGACAGGTTTCATCTTGCCCCATTAGGGAAGGAAGTCCTTAAACAGGGGATGGCTGACTACATACAAGAAAGGTGGGGTTTAAACTTGTAAGGGGGAAGGATGAGGAGAGGCTGACCAGAAGCCCTCCTCAGATGAGGGAGAACCGTCAAGCCCAAGAGGGGAGGGGAAACAGGTTTCAGGAGGGCAGGGGGAGGATGGAAGTATAAGGAATCTGGGTGGGGTTCGAGAAAGAAGATCAGGGAAAAGGGGTGGGGGTTGGTGTTAGTAAATGCCAGGAGCTTGGGAAACAAGTTGCCAGAGTTCCAGGCCATGCTGTTCGAGGGGGGGTGGATGTGGCGGTCACGGAGGCGTGGGCAATAAAAACCATGACTGGGACCTAAATGTACAGGGTACACTATGCTTAGGAAGGATAGAAAGGAGGTCCAGAGGGTGGAGTGGCTATGTTCATTAGAGATGATATAAAATTACTATGGTAGAAGAGGCAGAGAAATGTGGAGGCCTTATGGGTCACCTTACGATCCCAGCAGGAGATAAGGTCAAGCTGGGAGTAGCTATAGGCCCCCGGGATGAGTGATGTTCTAGAGGATGGTTTGCTGGACAACATCTTGCCCAGTGTGATCCAAAAGGGGAAGGAGCGGTGTTGATGGGGGACCTTAATATGCCAGGTACAAACTGGGGAACCATGTCCTCTAGGGTGGCCAAGGAGCAGAGGCTGCTAGATGGCTTCCAGGATGTGTTCTTAACACAGCATGTGATGGAGCCCACAAGGGAGGGGCATGTCCTGGATGTGGTTCTGGCAGATGGGGATCTGGTAAGGGACATAGTTGTACAGGACCCCTGACTGGGAGTGACCACAATACTGTCTGGTTTCAAATAAGCATGGGGAGTGGGGTGAGATCTAGGATGCTGGCAGTGGACTTCAGGGGCTGACTTTATGGGCATGGGAAATATTCTCAAGGATCACTTGAAGGGATTACCTCAACGACAAGTGTGGAAAGGAGATGGGAGGTCATAAAACGGGGACTTCATGAGGCAGTCAGGATCTCGCTAGTTGAAGCGTAAGGGGGCAAGGTCACGTAAACCATGCTGGTGGTCCAGTGAGGTACAGGTAGCAGTCAGAGAAAGAGGCGGCTACAAAAATATAAAACAACAAGAGGGATAGGGATAAGGAAATGTACCAGCTTGCATCTAGAAAAGTCACCCGTATGGTGAGGGAGCAAAAGTCCAGTAAGAGCAGCGGCTGGCACAGGGATACATGGAGGAAAGGGTTCTTCCGGTACATTGGGACTGGAGAAAAACTAAGGGCCATCTCAGCAGATTGAGATCAGAAGGAGGGTGGGTGGAAGAGGCGAGGGACCAGGCAGAGGTATTTATGAGTACTTGCCTCTGTGTTCGCTAGGGAGGAGATGGGATATCTACAAAGAGGCATGAAGGGATAGAAGCGGAGGGAGGGATCAGGGGAGCAACAGAAATGGAGCAAGAGGGAGGAAAGGTACCCAGGGTGTCACATCTGGATAAGGATAAAAAGACCAGTAAGGGGGAGGGGACGGATGATGCTATCTCCACCAAAAGGGTGTGGTTAGCCCTCAAGGCCCTAAAGAAAAACAAATCTCCAGGGCCGGATGGCATTCATCCCAGAGTACTATGGGAATTGGCGGACATACTGGCTGCACCCCTGGCGGAGCTTTTCAGCAGGTCACTTGAGACAGGGAGGGTACCTAGTGATTGGCGAGAGGCACATGTGGTACCAATCCATAAAGGGGGGTCAAGGAGTACCAGGTAACTATAGAGCCATCAGTTTGACCTCGGTGGTGGGAAAATTAATGGAGAGTATACTAAAGAAACGATTGGGTGTACTTGGAGGAGGTGGGAGGTCTGGATAGTCGGCAACATGGGTTTGTGCCAGGTAGATCATGTCAAACCAACCTTGTGGAGTTCTATGAATGGGTAACATCAGAACTGGACGAGGGTAAGCCTGTGGATGTATTATTCTTGGACTTCAGCAAGGTGTTTGACTCTGTCCCCACAATGGTCTGGTGGAGAAACTGATGGGGTTAGGAGTAGGCCCTTTGATGGTCAGATGGATTGAAAACTGGCTAGCTGGACACACTCAGTAGTGGTCTGTGGGGAGCTCTCAAACCCTAGAGAGGTTGGTAGTGGGGAATTCACTGGGTCAGTCCTGGGTCCGATCCTGTTTAATGCATACACATCGGACATCAGGGAGGGTATAGGGTGTGAAATGAGGTCTCTTCAGGATGACTCCAAGATGGGAGCAGAAGTTGAGGAGAAGAGGGGAGGGTGGCCCTGCAAGGGGACCTGGACACCCTGGAAAGCTGGGCTCACACATGGAAATTAAATTTCAATATCACCAAGTGCAAGGTGTTGCATCTTGGTCAGGGAAACCCTAAACACAGGTACACCCTGGGAGGGAGCGCTGGAGGCCTCGATAGGGGAAAAAGACCTAGGGGTCATGGTGGATACATGTATGAATAACTCTGAGCAGTGCAGGAGAGCAGCTAGCAAAGGCAAACAGGATGTTGGGATGCATTGTAAGGGGATCACCTCTAGGAGCAAGGAAGTGATTCTGCCGCTGTACAATGGACTGGTTAGACCACACCTTGAGTACTGTGTACAGTACTGGAGACCACACTTGAAGAGGGACATACAGCTCCTGGAGAGGGTACAGAGGAGGGCAACAAAGATGATACGAGGGCTAGGGGATTTGACTTATGAGGACAGACTTGAGGAGCTCTGCCTGTTTTCATTGGAGGAGAGGAGAGACAGGGGGGACATGATTGAGGTCTTCAAGTACCTCAAGGGAATAAATAGGGTACAATGGAGGGATCTTTAGGCTAAAGCAGGAGGTATCACCAGAGGGCATGGTTTGAAGTTGGAAGGTGGAAGGGTGAGGGGAAAGAGGAGGGGTTTTCACCGAGAGGGTGGTGGACCCTTGGAATGCACTGCCTGGTGAGCTGGTTCAGAGATCCACAGTGGAGGGCTTCAAGAGAGGGTGGGACAGACACAGAAAGTGGATGTATCAGATGATGGCCTGTCCCGAGGGGGTGGGGATGGATGATAGGGGTTTCTAGAGAACAAGGTATGGGAGGGTCTCGGCACCCAATTAATGATCTAGGTTCGAGCAGACTCGATAGACCGTAAGGCCTAATCTGCTGGCAAATAGTATGTTAGTAACTCTCTGCCTGTTGATATTTCTTGATAACCTTTGCCCTTCAGGGGCTTCTCAGCTAAAAGCATACTGGTGTTAATTAGCTTCTCTGACGTTATCATCTGTTATGTTTCAAATGAATATGTTAAACCAATGAGAATTATTTCTGTTTTTTATGCATTATCTGGGTGTTAATAGTATGGGATTTTCTAAATAACTACCATAAAGCTTCTGAAGAAGGACCTGGTTGGTCCAAAAGCTAGAGCACTTTGTTCTTTTTTATGTAACATCTATGTTGGTCCAATAAAAGGTATCAGATCATTGGCTTCTGGATTTGTTCAGTGTGGGAACACTGCAGTTGATACCACTATCATTCTTTGTAATTCCCTTCCTAAAACATTAGCTGCCTAGCATTTAAAACCCTTCCTACATCCAATGCCACTAATTAGGTCCAGAAAGGGTTAACATCAATCAACTATTCAGAGGAAATGCTGTAAATCTTTACCACACCACACACTGGGAGAGTTGACTAAAACTGTAACTTGACACTACTCTGCAGTTAGATGCTGTTATTCTGTTGAATACCATGTCAGTAAATTATTAGTCTCCAAAGATAGCAAGTCACATTGCAAGAAAAAAAGTAGTAGAATACATCTATTAGACTGAGCTGGACAGAGGATAGAAACAGTAATTTAAAAAGTTGTTTTTTTTGTTAATATCCTGAGACGTTCTGAGGCACAATACAGTAGCATCCCCCTTCCGTCAGATGCCTTTAACATAAAGTAGCAATAGCAAAAATCAGACGGGGACTGCACTACTTTGCAGCTGTGGAGGTATACTTTCAAATGTCTAAAAAGGGAGTTCCACGAAAAGCCATTTTTGAGCTACAGTCTGATTGATGACAGAAGAGCTGTAGGCTCTGCCCACAGCCCTAAAAAGGAAGGTATCCCTCTGTAACACTTCCTCATAAATGTACTGAAACCTAGGGACCACAGTAAGAAAATGTAATGTTTGCAGAATGGCCGTTGGAGCCTGTGACCTTAACAGAGTTTAATTCTGTAATCGCTTGAGCAGGGGTTAATTTAAACATTGTTTGACTTATCCAGATCATAATGCAGATTACCCTAGACTAGTGCAGCTAACCCTATACCCCAAATCATCTTCAATAGCACAGATCCTGTAGGGCTAGTGCTGAAACTGCTGCTACTGTGATCACAGGCTGCTCAGTTAGTATGGCACTCTGAAGTACAGCTCTCTCTTTGCTCACAGCATGGGGACTGAGCATGTTTTTCTATGTCCATATGCGTTCAATGCTCTGTGGGTTGGGGTGGGAATGTGATGAGGTGGATGATGTTGAATGTATTAAAAGCCTAACAGAGGGGGGGTTGCTTTGGTGGTGGGGTGCCGGGGGGGGGCAGGTGTTCTCAGCACTAGGAACCCCACATCCCAGTATGGGACTGGTCCCAACTAGCAGTTTGTGTGCAAACACATTTTTATTTTACTCACTGTTTACAGCAATATGCTACAATGTTTCAGACTGGTTCTGCTGACTTCCAAGCTGACATTTACTGTGACCAGAAATCCCAGAATTCCCTGCAGCTGACATCAGAACAGGGCAGCAGCAGTGGGAATTCAATAGCCTGCAGTGCATGCTAGAGTTTATGTAAGCTCTGATCTTTTATTTACTGGTCCTGCTGTCCTCCCAAGGCTATGTACAGTCACAGAGGACTGTACATAACCCTGGAAAAGCAGGGAGACCAGCAAACATCTGATCTGAGCTTATATCAACTTTGACATACACTGCAGACTATTAAATCTGCCACTGCTGCAGCCCTGCTCTGAGGTTAGCTGCAAGGGATTCTGGGATTTCTGGTTTAAGCAAGTGCCAGTTTGGAAGTCAGCAGAACCAGCCTTAAACAATCTACTATACTGCAGTAAACAGCATATAAACTGGGGACTGGGGCTCCATCTAGAGGGATGTGGGCCTATTCAGGAGCATTGGCCTGCATCTATCCAGGATTGGGGGGGGTGGGGACCAGGATCCTCAGTGAGTGGTTTAAATGTTTCACTGGCAAGCATTCAGACTAGCCAAGGAGGCAGCAGACGTAAACAGGGAGAAGCAGACAGACCCCCCCAACACACACAGAATGAAGCAGTCAGTAGTTAGGACTCTAAGGTTGAGAAATCGCCAAAGATACCTAAATACAGAATAGGTAAAAAGGCAGAGATAAGACAGAATGGGAGTAAGGTAAAGAGGGGTATGAAGGAAAGACATGGGGATAAGATTGGAAGGCCATGTGCACAAATGCCTGCAGCCTGGGAAATAAAATCCTGGATCTAGTGGCCTCGATGGCTGAGGCTGACTTGGACATTGTCACTGTTACCAAGACATGGTTCATGGAGAAACATGGCTGGAATATAACCATACCAGGTTACACTCTATTCAGCAAAGACAGAGTGGGTAAAAAGGGGGGAGGAGTGGCTTCCTATGTCAGGGAGGAAATTAAAGCACCTGAGGTACAGGGAATGCAGGAAGAGGTGGAGGCACTGTGGATCACCCTGGAGATGGAAAATGCACTGCCATTTACACGGGCATGATCTATAGACCTTCAGCACAAGGGGAAGAGCTAGACAGGGTACTTGTAGAAACCATCAACAGAATAGTAGCTAATGGGGAGGTGCTACTGGTGGAAGACTTCAATCTGCCGGATGTGGATTGGAGAAACCAGGCTGCAGTCACAGCCAGGAGCAGAGACATCCTGGATGCCCTGCAGGGGGCGTACCTCAGGCAGCTAGTGGAGGCGCCCATCTGAGAGGGAGCGACTTTGGACCTGGTACTCACCAATGGGGATAGAATGACAGATGTAAAGGTGGGCAGCCACCTGAGATGAAGCGATCAAAGTATGGTGCAGTTCAATGTGAGAACAGCGGAAGAGTAAAGCCACACAAAAGCAAGGGTCCTGGGTTTCAGGCGGGCCAACTTTGCAAAGATGGGGAATATCTTAGGAAATCACTGGCAGGGAAGGAGGAAGGGGGGTACAGGAACAATGGGAGAACCTTAAGGGGGCCATAGTGGAGTTAAAAAGCAACTGCATTAGGCAAGCAAGCAAGACAAAGAGAAAGAAAAACCCACTATGGTTCTCAAAGGAAGTGGCCAAGAAGGGAAGGGTGAAAAGGGTGGCATTCAGGAGGTACAAGGAGGGATGAAGACAGGGAACAGAATCTGGAAAAGCAGAGGGAGGAGGGAAAGCAGTCAAGAGTGCAAAGGTGCAAACAGAAGAAAAAATAGCCGAGGCAATAACAAAAGGGGATAAGAACTTTTTTAGGTATGTTAGTGAAAGAAAAAAGACTAAAGGTGGGATTGTGAGACTAAAACGGGAAGGAGGAGGTGTGCAGAGGGGGGGACCAAGAAAAAGTAGAAATCCTGAACAAATACTTTTGTTCAGTATTCACAGAAGAAGGGGAGGGGATGGACCACAGTTAGGTGACAGAAGCACTACTGGGAAGGAGGTGGACACCAGTTCATTTACAGAGGGGAGAGTCCAAAAGGAACTCACGAATCTGAAAGTGGATAATGCAATGAGGTCAGATGGCCTACATCCCAGAGCATTAAGAGAACTCAGGGAGATGTTGGCAGAACCAATGACAGCCCTGTTCAGTAGATCACTGGAAACTGGTGTGGTACCAAAGGACTGGAGGAGGGCAAATGTAGTCCCTCTCCACAAAAGTGGGAGGAGGTAGGAGGCTGACAATTACAGGCCAGTCAGCCTGCCCTAGGTTGTTGGGAAACTAATGGAATCACTACTAATAGAAAGGTTTGTGATGTATCTCAAATCCAGCAGAGCACAGGATCCAAGGCAGCATGGATTCACAATGGGAAGAGCTTGTAAAACAAATCTGATAGATTTCTTTAACTGGGTGACTAGGGAGGTAGATCAAGAAGGGACGATGGATGCGGCCTATCTAGATTTCAGCAAGGCCTTTGACACAGTCCCACATAGGAGGCTTGTAAACATGCTGGGCAGCCTGGGAGTAGGCCCCAGGGTGGTAAATTGGGTCACAAATTGGCTGAGCGATAGCACACAGAGGGTGGTGGTGAACGGAGTTCAATCCGAAGAGAGGGGGGTCACCAGTTGGGACCCACAAGGATCAATGCTTGGACCAAGCCTCTTTAATGTTGTCATAAGTGACATTGCAGAAGGGCTGGAAGGAAAGGTATGTCTGTTTGCAGATAGCACGAAGATCTGCAACAGGGTCGACACTCCAGGAGGGGTGGAGAGGAGGAGGAGAAGGGACCTAAGCAAGCTAAGAGAGTGGTCAAGGGTGTGGCAGCTGAGATTTAATGCAAAGAAAAGCAATATCATGCACCTGGGGCACAGAAATGCAGGAGAGCAGTACTTGATTGGGGGGAGATGCTGACAGCCACCAAACAGGAAAGGAACCTGGGAGTAATCATATCTGATGACCTAAATGTTACCAAATAATGTGAGAAGGCTGTGAGGACAGGCAGTGGAATGCCAGGGTGCATAGGGAGTGGTATCTCCAGCAAAAAGGAAGGGGGTGATGATGCCACTGTACAGAACATTAGTGAGACTTCATCTAGAGTACTGTCTCCAGTTCTGGAGGCCACACCTCCAGAAGGACAGAGACAGAGTAGAAGTAGTCCAAAGAAGAGCAACAAAAATGGTGCAGAGACTGCACCAGGAGTCATATGAGGAGAGACTGGAGGATCTCAATATGTATTCCCTGGAAGAGAGGAGAGAGAGAGGGGGGATATGATTGAGACTTTCAAATACCTCAAGGGTATAAATAAGGTACAAGAGGGTAGCATCTTTCATAACTGAAGATGTACAAGAACAAGGGGCCATGATGTGAGACTGGGGGGGGAGGGGTAGACTCAGGGGCAATGTGAGAAAGTTTTCATGGAAAAGGTGGTGAATGCATGGAACATCCTCCCTGCAGAGATTGTGGGGGCAAAAACGGTAGGGGAATTCAAAAATGCGTGGTACAGACATAAAGGAACTCTAGAGATTGGTAAGAGAGAGGGTAAGTCACAGATTAGGATCTGCAGTACATGAAACAGACAGAGAAAATGGGCAGACTAGGTGGGCTGAGCTGTCTTTATCTGCTGTCAGATTCCATGTTTCTAAGTTGGAACATTTCTACCCCATCACTTGAATTTATACATAAAAAAACACTACCGAGCAATTCTATAAAACAAAACATTCGGAGGTGCATACAACTCGAGTTTTACATGCCCCCTCAGTGTGAGATGCTTTTATAAGTTCCTCAAACTTTGCTCTTGTGGTTTATGTAGCATCCCACACTTTGGCTGTACGTAAAATTCTCATTATACACACCTCCCAGTGTATTATTCTATATTTATTGATGTAATGCTCCCAATACGTAATTTTTTTAAATGTGTCCCCAGTCGCTCCTGTGAAAGGAATGTGTATTCCAGTTACCTAACATGATTAACATACTGTAACATATCAAATCAAACTACATTGTGAACAAAACAAAGTTTAACAAAAGAACATTGAAATGAATCATCTGTCAGTTGAATACAGTCTGCCATCTATGTAAGAGATCCAAAAACTTTGACCCCTTTAGGAGCTGTATGAAACCTCGAATGTCACAGCACAAAATGGGATGATCCTTTTTGTTTACTAAAAAGATGTCACTGCTGTTGTAGTGCTAAGTATCAGTTTCTCTCACTTCCATTCATGTCAATCAGTATCTTGCATGAAGAAACACTGAGACTTATCGGGGGTCGCCTGTCTTCTTGTAATTTGACAGCTGACAACTAGAGCTCACAAGCTAAAGGGTTTGTAGAAAGACATACATGTTCAGCACTGCCACCTGCTGACTTTGCAGGTGGCAACCTGCAACCTTGCAGACAATGATACATATTTATAGCACTTAAAACCATGATCCCAAGCATTACGACTAGTAGTGACTGAAGATAACACAGCAGTAATATCAAAGTACCTTTAGTCATGATGGAACCAGACACTGGCCCCAATTGAATATGCAAATAGAAGAAAAGCTCAGGCCTACATCCCACTGACTGAGCAGTAAAGTATGTTAAAGGGAAAGGAAGTTACCCAGCTCCCTATAAGAGCTCTATCAAAAACAGCACCTCTCTCACATTCTGCTTCCGTAACATGAGAAGCAGTTAGTATATAAGACTGTATTAATTACTAGCAAATGGTGTGCATAGTACTGAGCTATTAACATTAAGATAGAGCAGCCTTGGTAGAAAAGATACCACAAGAATGACCTCTCATAAGCAGTGGTGTCCAAATAACTTGATAAGGTCCCTGAATAAACAAGTCAATGACATGCAGTGTCACACAAAGAAAAGGTGATAAGCTTCAGTGACACCTAGGTTACAAACAGCACCACATTTCAAACACATTAATAATTTTCTGCACCTGTATGTGACTCTCAGTTTCTCTTCTCTCACTTGACTCTGACTCTCAATTTCTCCTATCTAACTTCACTTTACTCTTTTAATAGCCTCTTGTCTCTATATCTCCTTTGGCTTGTAACTCTGCACTAATGTGCCCCCCCCCCGAACTGCCCTTGCACTATCATTGCAAATATCCTCCTCCCCCTGACATCCAACTTATTATATCATTAGTTGCTACTCCCCTTCTGCATTTATCTTGTTATCCCATTGGTATCTGTACTTGTATTGTAAAAGTTACTATGCTTTATCCACTGTATTGAATACTAATATGTGCTGTTCTACTGTTGTACTATTGTGCTGTAACCTCCCAGGTCATGCCTGAAAATAGGCAGCTTTGTCTAGTGCACTTACCCGGTCAACAAAAAATAAATAAATAGAAAAAGAAATGACAGGAACAGGTCCCATTCAGTCTCCCAACACAGTCATGGTGCAGCATCCCAAAATGAAAAACAATACACAGATCTGTATAAGCATTGCTGCCCTAGACAGAGTCAGGCAGAACAGTGAAAAATAAGACAGAAAGAACTTATCTTTGCAAATTGACAAGGGAATCCACTCTACCAGGATCTGATCTTCAAAAAAGATCCGCTATGCCCTCACATTAGGGTACGGACAACAGCAGCTGATTCACAGCTGGTTTTGTAAAGGTTCAGCTCATGTCCAAGTGCTTTGTTCCCCATCTGTCACTTGGTGGTCTTGGGCTTGTGAAAACTTTCTGCAGATCTTGGTACAGGGACGGCATCACAGTTTATGTTGCCAGGTAATCCTGTTGGCCAGATGGCAGCCAGACTCAAAGGATACAGTAGGTTAACTAGGACAGGTACTTTCCAATATCTCTTGTTCTACATGACTATCTCCTCCATAAAACCACACGCTGATATTCGGCTGGAGGCACTAGGACACAATGGGAAAGCAAATCATTTGGGGTTGACAGTGCCATCCACTGCATGCCAACCCTAAAGAAAAGTAACTAAAAAAGGATCAAGTAGAATAAGACAAAAACATGAAGGCACGCCAGCTTGATGTGAAAAGAAAATTAAGCACTTCTCCAGAGGGGGATTTCAGCACACCCATGGGATAAATCTGGGCTGAGAGGGATGGTCCAGGGGAAGGAGTAAATAATGTACAGGGTTAATCAACACCAAAATGAAACCGGTCAGGAAATCTCAACAGTGAAGGATGTGAGGCTATCAGTCAGAATGGCTCCAGAGCAGAAGACTTATATTTTACTCAGCCATGTTGTAAAAGAACAAAAAAATGATGTAATGACAGGCCGATAGTGGAGTTGACCCTGGCTAGGTGATGAAAACTCCTTCAAAAAGAATAATAAGACTTTGAGTTAGAACACAAAAGGAGCACAACTAAACGAAGGTAGTCTGTGGCTGGCTAGAGAAAGACTACCCACAATCATGTGGAGTCTCACAGTGCAACTCGGGCTCTGGGGATAGGAGGGAGGGTCAAGTGTGGCTTTATGGAGGAGATACTTGTGAAGATCAAGAGTTGCTGGTAAATAATTTTCTTAGCTTCTAAGGGTCCATTTCCTCCACAGAGCCATAATTTTTTTTTTAGGCAAAAGCAGTACCCAACTGGGAAGCCTGGTAAATGATACAGTCACAAACTAGATAGACAGAAGGTAGGAAAGTGTTATGTGGCTAAGCCAGATCATAGAGCCCAGAATGACTGCCTTACAGTTGCCCACAAAGTGGATGACCATTAAGTACTCAGGAGTTACTAGTCTGACAGACAAGTCAGATTAATCTGTTGAGTAGTATGCTGGCTAGAGATGTCAGGTATGAAGGAGGGTTGTTGGGGTCTTATGGAGTAGTCCTCAATGGTGTGCCTTCCCTTCAAAAGATGACACTAAAGGCGAAACAACCCATATGCTTTCCACCTGGGCAAGACCCTGACTGGGTGAAGTCTAGATGTGAGGGCAGCCATTACTTTAGGACTAAATAAGGCTGTGCCTAAAAGGGGGAGTTCAGGGCTTTACTATTCCCAGTGAGAAAATCTGATGTTGTGAGTCACACGGTTGCATAAGAATGTCCTACTAAAGACATATGGGCTGCCACATTGGAGGCTTCATATAATGTTATGATCTGCAATTATTTAGCTTTTGTCCACTGAGCCACCAGTGACTGAAGCATCTTCTAAACAAGGAAAGGAGGGAGCAAGGGAGTTGGCCAGAGACCAGGTGGAAAACTAAAGGGTATAGCCATATTTTATCAAAAACAACTGAAAATTGGCTACCCACAGACCCAGAACAAGAAAGGTGAAAACATGCTTACGTAGGCCAGAAATGTGATGTAACACTGTAGTGGATAATCTTTCACCAAGGAGAACTCTGGGGAACCTGCACCTTTAGGGCACTCAAAAGACTGTCCCCCGCTGAGGACTAATAGGTATGGTTGATCTATGAAAACACAACTGTTAAACCAGCAGGGTGTCTCCAGGTCTCAGCAACCATGTACATAAGGCAGGTTGGAGAGGGTATACCACCACTACAGTGGTAGGGGGAATGAGTTATTCCATTAAGGTGGGTTTGCCCACCTCAGCTGAGGAGAGTAAAGACTGCAGGGTCCACTGCCAGTCAGCAACAACAGCATGAAAAAGAGGGTCTCCCCCGAGGCTCACCAGAATGCTGTGAAGAGCATGTGCTGCCCTAGGAAGACAATGCTGCTATGCCACAGTTTTTAATAGAGGCACCAGCTGCTTGAAATCAGAGATGCAGCAGACTTTCGAGAGAGGAAATGTTCTCTGAATGTGGCTCAGATTTAACTGACTCCTGGGAAGGAGTTGATCATTCCACAACTTTGGTCAACCAGACTGCAAGCAGCTGGTCAGAAAAGGCCCACTGAAGGAAACAATTATAGTACCACAACCACAGTAATGACTGGCAGGGAAATGTGAACCAAGCAACTTAGTGGCGTTGTATAACACACACAGGTACAAAGGGAGAAGTGCCCAAAAGTGCAGGGCAGATAGTAATATGCAAAGTAAATGTATACTACACTCTCGACACACGCCTGGACTAGAACCAGGCAAGTCCTGTCAGGGAAGATTGGCACACTAGACTGAAGAGGGGGCAGCATCCTGCATTGCACCATGGAAAATAGAAAGGGCAGAGCTGCACCATGTTCAGTGCCAAGGACTGTACCATGGACAGTACTGGAGACGGTATCATGGATGGCACTATTGTAGGGTGTTCCACTGCTGATACCACAAACAGTGCCATATTTGGTGCCGGAGCTAGTACTGAGCATCTTGGGACCAGCATTGTAAATGCTTTCTACCCCTGAGGCAGGCACTGGTGCCAAATCCAAGGATGCATGAGCTAGAGCTGTTAATGGCATTAGTACTGCTGAAGATGGTGCAAAGGTAACCACATCAGGAGGCAGGAATTCCAGGCCAGAGTCAGAGAGAATTCCCAGAACCTCTAGAGAGTGAAAACTCTCCACTTTGCACAGTTCTCCTTGCAAAGATGATAGAGAAGGTGAGCAGTGCAGCAGTGTAACCTCCCACACAGGAGATGGTGAAGACAACTGTGTTGTTACCCAGTCAAAGGTAGATTAGAACCACAAATGTGACTGTCAAGCTGTGGTGGTACCACCAGCTTGGAACTTCATTACCTTGATCTGCCGTGTCTGTTTGAACATGGGCCATGGTGAAGTCATGGCCTGGGCTAAAACAAGTCAGGCAGACCTTATAAGGATCTTTGTCACATATATAATTACCACAAACACAAGTGTGAAATGTGTTTTTTTACAAATTCTGTAGTCCTGTTGAACTTATTATAGAGCGAGGAAGTGCTCCCAACCAATCAGAGCACTCCTTTCCCCTACACATGAAACATTCTTATTCTGTGAAAAGTGTTTCACATGCAGATGCCCTGGAAACTGGCACATTCTGGGACAGTTTTTTTTTTAAGTAACGTTGACGCTCCCTTGATCTATAATATGTCCCCCATCGCCACTCGTTGAGGGTAAGAGTGGTTTCACTTGTCTTCTGTTTGAGCCAGAACAGCTCAGCTTCACTTCGCTGTTCTCTGTCGAGCAGAATGTGCATGAAACCACTCTTATCCCACAACAAGTGGCTCCAGGGGATGTATTAATATATAACATACTTTGTACTGCAGTAAAAGAGAGAAAAGACTTGAATTATAGATTTGGTAAAACATGCATAACAAGCAAATTAAACTGTGATGGTTGCAGCTCTTGACATCAAGAGAAAAGAAACAGGCTTTTGGAACTGGCACTACCTTTTATAGGGATGGCCACCAGCCCCTAAAGTGGTGATTCTAGCAGGGTCACAGCACCTCCAGCCATAAGACTGAAGAATGTGGCTCTATGGAGAAGACTGACCCAGGGACCTCATTTCACCTGATACAAACCTACAATGGCTTCTTTGAAAGTGTTCCTCTTTTTCAGCAGCTATTGCTGCAGTCATTATACAGAGACACTGTGTATCACTGAAATGAAGCTCCACAGTGCTGTGTCTGCTGCTGCAAAAAAGAATTACGTACTTACTATAACAGTAGATCTTCAAGAAAATCTCTTCACTTAGGCCACACCTTTGGAACTATACCAGTGTCAGTGCTAGGACCACTTGGAAATGTTTGCTAGCCAGGGGATGCCCACAATGATGTTACATGTCAGTGTCTACATGAATTTGAGCAACCCCCATCTCTCCCCAGCTCCCTGTTGGAGAATGTGCTTGGAGGATTCTCTTCTTGGGGAACCAGGAGATTATACCAGTGCCTCTGATATTAGGCAGGTGCAGGCACTGGAGAAAGCAGCCATGAAAATTCCCAAGGCAGAACTGGATGCCATATTCCCCTACAGCTGATAAAAGTGTGGGGGGGGGGCATGGCCTAAGGTAAGAGATTCTCTTGGAGATATACTGTTTCGGTAAGTACAAAACTGAAAATTACGTACCTACCATAATTCTTGATCTTCCTGTGTATCTTCACCATTCATCACTGGTGGGTGGTTGGTCAGAGACAAGCACCCTGTGGGAGTTTTTATTGTTTCGTAGGAGAGAGGATCCGGTGCCATTGGTGCCACCCACGAGGCTGACACATTATGTAGTGCTCGCAGATTGGCCAGTAACGGCAGTTGGCTCCTCCTCCTCCACCTCAGTTCTGCATGCCGGAGATACAGGGGAAAACAGGAGATAAAGAAAAATAAGGGTGGGGCAAGGGAGCCTGAGAGGCAGCAAAAGGACAGGATGTAAAGTGAAAAAGAAATAGGCTGACCAGAGCACCGAGAAGGAGGAAGATCTGAAAGGTTATGGTCTGAAAAGGCCCCAGTCATTGGATGGCCAGAAGGGCAGGAAGGGAAGGGAAGGAAAGAGAGAGAGAGAGAGAGAGAGAGAATGAAGGGGATCGGAAGGGGGGGGCAAAGATCCATCTAGGATCTAGAGCTGGTGAGGACAGATCTTCCTGAAGGTAGAATCTAACACAGAAGATTCTGAGGGAACGTGGGAGAATCCTGTTAAGATGGGTAAGGGCCCCCCCTCGAACTCCTAACCCCTAGAAGGATTTCCCGCCCCTTCCCCCAATTACAATTTATCAGGAAAACCCACAGGGTTCGGGGGGGGGAGAGGGGATCCCACTATTAAAGTGTCCCTCCCCAAAGGGAAAGGAGACAGCAAAGGATTAGAACAACAAGGGTGGGGCAGAGGGAGTTTCAGTCAGCCCCAGAACCCCCCCATCCCAGGGGACCCAAAGGTCAGCACACCCCCAAGGGATTAGCCAACCCTTGAGATCAGGCCCAGGGTAAGGGAGAAGAGCCCACCAGAAGTTCCTGCGTTGACCCAGAAAGAGGCCCTACTCGCCCTCCTCTGAGACCCTCTCAGAAGTCTCCTAGAAGGCCACCAGAGAGAAGGAAGGTGGAAAAACCTCAGTAGAATCCCATGGAGGAGGGTGAACAGGGAGGTGGCATGGCTCAGGGACTGAGGCCTTCTGATCGGAAGGTAGGTGGGATTCAGTGACGAATGGTGAAGATATACAGGAAGATCAAGAATTACGGTAGGTACGTAATTTTCATCTCTTCCTGTGTCAATCACCATTCATCTAATGGGTGATACCGAGCCCCCAAGGGCCCAGTAACATCAGAGAATATCATCTCAGCCCCCATGGGGAAAAAACAGGGGGGGCCCCTCCACTGGCCAGTTAGGCCTGGGACTGATCAGGGCGAGGTGGGGTCCCCCATCCCCTGGAGGAAGGAAGGCATCCCTGCAATTCCCATCTCACCCTGTGGGAAAAGAGATAGGTCCCCCAGAAAGAGGAGGCCTGTAACCTACGCCAGGTCAAAGGTGACAACCTGGAAAGGTGAAGCCATGCAGTCCTCCTAATGCAGATCCGCTGTCCCTGCAAGTCATGAAGTGACTTCATTGGCGTCATAAGATGCCCTTAATTGGTGCCTTGCCAGATCCAGACCTATAGTAGAGAGGACTATGGCTTAATGGGTAGCCTCTGAATCGGGCAGCGATGCCAGTGCCTGGCCTAGCATCACTCACAGATGCCTGTTATAGGCAGCGTGGTCTGCCTGATGTGAAACAATGGATAGTACCATCTGTGCAGAGGAGAAAACTCTCCACCCCAGATGATCGAACTCCAGAGAGTCAGAATCCAGGGGTGGGTTGCAGACCAGACATCTATGCCCAGTAAGGGTGTCCAGATGCATCAATTCCAAAGAGGGATGAGGCAGAGAGCCTGATGACCCCTGGGGTGCACAATACCACCTCTGGCAGTCCATAGGGGCTGGAACTGTGGCATATGGAAACTGTCAGGTGCTGTATGATGCCTCCTGGAAGGGAACTGGCCAGGAAGGGACCAACAAATGGTGTGCCCCATACTTGCTTAGCATCAAACGCTCAGTATTTTGATGTGCAAAATAGGCAATGTGCAAGTCCCTGACCAGCCTCACTAGGAAGTGCTGATACTGCGTTTGATCAGCATCTGAGGATACATGGACGGAGGACTTGAGTTATATGGAGAGCCTTCCGGCTCTGCGCTATAACTTCCTTACTCAGTCTTGTGTACACAGCTTTCACCGAGACCTTCGGAGACTGGCAGTCTTTCCAAATTGTCCACTAATTGGGCTAGGTCAGGATAAAGTTTATTGGAGTGGAGACACAGAGGGTTGGCAGGGTGGCACCTGTGTCATGATCTAGACCACCTGCCACAGTTATCCTATCAGACACCTGACTAACCAAGATTATTTGATCTTGGTCTATGAAGGTGGTGTGTTCATTAAAGTCTAATGTTCCCTTGTGGGCATGATTATTAGTCAGTGAACAATGGGTCCTTCCTAGTTCCTCGAATATTCTCACTTTTACTTTAAGTCCATCTGTCAGTCTGTGTCTGGGACAGTTATATTTTACACCACTGTTTCTTGTCAGAATCAATCATACACCAACCCAAATATTTACGTAATGTTTCAGGACATAACAAATCAGTACAATTTAGCATATGAACATAACCTGGGACTGTTATTTTAAGAGTACCACCATGACCAATGAAGCAGAAGTCTAATTCTGATTCACTTCTTAGGTTATTCTTTCTAGGCTAAGTGCCCTAAGCATTATAATATTTAATTGAGAAGCATAAGTGAAGTCAGGGTTCGTGGTTAGAAAATATTTTTACTTTTGATATTAATGTTCAAAGTTTACAGAGCAGTTTTGGCATTAATGTGACTTGACAGTTACAATTTAAAATGCAGTTACAATTTTTAATCTGAACTGCAGTGCAAAGTGGAAAATCATTTCTTCGTCGTAAGTCAAAAGTTGTCGGAATAAAAGAAATAAAAAAATAAATGCAGGCATAATGTCAGCCTCAGGTCTTATGCCTGAGGTGAAGGTAACAGACTCTCTGACCAGTACTAACTGATGTCCAACTGAGATCCTGAGAGTTGCCATGACTCCTGGTTCTCCCTCTGAGACTCCTTATCTTGGCCGGGGCTGTTGAGGACTTAAATACCCTTGCCAAGGCAGAAAATGGGAGGGCCAGATACTTCAGAGATGGCAGGGGAACTTTCCCAGAGGTTAAAGATAGAACTGTGAGAAAGATCACACCTTAGGCAGAGGTGTGAACAGCTAGCCACTCGTTGTGGTTAGTTGTTTGTTTGGCAGGACAGGGTTGACTGCTCATGTGGTCAGTATTTCTCACCTTAGGCAGAGGTGTGAACAGCTGGCCACTTGTGGTTAGTTGTTTGTTTGGCAGGACAGGGTTGACCGCTCATGTGGTCAGTATTTCTCACCTTAGGCAGAGGTGTGAACAGCTAGCCACTCGTTGTGGTTAGTTGTTTGTTTGGCAGGACAAGGTTGACTGACCATGTGGTCAATTATTTGCCTAATAGGACAGGGCTGACTGGTCGTGATTGCTGAAGCGGTCAGGTAATCCCACAATAGGACAGGGTTGACCGCTCACTAACCTCCCATGGCTAGACTGGGCAGGTAAAAATAAACTGACTGGGGCTACCAGTGGAAAGTGCCCGACAGGTGTCGGAAGTTGACAAGGTTATGCTCAGAACTCATGAGGACACAGCATGTCTGGAAAATTACAGGTCTACCCTTCGTACTTAATTCTGCTTGAAGTTATAAGAAAAAAAAAATAAGTACATAAGTTCTAAAACTTGCAGAAATAATGTACCAGATTATAGATTGTTAATCTATTAGTACAGAATCGAACACACCAAAATCCATTAGTAAATATCAAGTTATAAACTGTTGATCAATCAATACAGAGTCAGACAGACTAAGAGCCAGTACTGATTATTAATTGGAATTAAAATTGCTGGCATGGCTATATTCTTAGCATCTGCTGGATGTAATGTTTGCAGTAGTCTATCTGGTCACTATGCCCTTGACCTCTGGGTCCATTTCTTCAATCACTCGGGGGTAACGGGGCAGGTAAAGCCCATAGAGCAAGCTGTCTGAGTAATTGAACAGGGAGAGTCAATGATGGGGCAGGCAAGTCCCACCAAGAGGCATAAAAATTTAGTGGCATAGGGAAGTTTGATGGAACAGGTAAATATAGTGGGCCAGGCAGGGCCAGCCCTGGCAACAAGGCAGGCAGAGCCAGACCCGGCAATGGGCGAGTTTGAGGTGGCAGTGGGCCAACCTGAGGTGATAAGCTGCCTGTAAACTTCTGGAAAAAGCTATAGTGTCGCAACTTGTCCACTACCTCCATGAATACAATGTCCTTTCCCCTTGTCAGCATGGCTTTCGCAAAAGCCACAGCACCTCGACGGTGCTTGCTGAAGTCACAACCAGGATCAGGACGGCAACCGACCAGGGCAAGTTGATGGGGGCTATATTTGTGGATCTATCCAAAGCCTTTGACCGTGTAGATCATCTCCTCCTCCTCCTCTCCACACTCCAGACCCTTGGCTTCTCCCATCGTTCCCTTGACTGGTTCACCAGCTACCTTGGAGACAGGAAGCAACTCACCTGCTTCAACCATACCCTATCGCCCCTCCTACCCATTTACAGTGGAGTACCGCAAGGATCTGTCCTCGGACCGATCCTGTTGTCCCTGTTTGTCAATGGTTTACCCTCCGTTGCCACAGAAGGGCACCTTACTATGTATGCAGATGACCTTGTCTTATTAGCCAGCGCCCCTGATATTTCCAGCATCAATGTCCAACTCAATTTGGACTTCTCTCGCATCAGAGCATGGCTGGACGGGCACAAACTCTTACTGAACCTTAAGAAAACACAGGCCATGCTCTTTGGCACCGCGACAAAAGTCTCCTGCATAATGCCCCTCAAAATTCATGGTACCTGCGACTCCCTCCTGCCGATAATTGACTCTGCTAAGCACCTTGGAGTCACCCTTGACCCTCAAATTGATCTCTCCGGGCACATCAGAACCATATGCAATGCCACAAATGGCAAACTTGGCCTAGCATATAGGGCTAAAGACTGCCTTACCCTGGCCACCCAGCTAGCACTTGCCAGGGGATAACTCGCCACCCTCTCCTATGGTCTCGTTGCTTGCCTCAGTCCCTTCCTCTAGCCTAGCCAAGGGGACACCACGTACAACAACACATATGCCGCTTTGCACTCGCGCCCTGCCTCACCCACCGATGCATGCCTCTACTCTCGCCTGGAAATGGCTCCCTCAGAAAAACACCGGATCTACAACATGGGAAACTTTATTGACAACATAATTCGAATGGCCACCCCTGCTTCGCTCGCCCTCCCCGAAACATGCCTCCCCCGTCTACCAGCTTAGGTCTTGTGCATCCCAGACCTGCCTGGTCCCCAAGACTCGCACCCTCACTGGGGATACAGCATTTATCTCCCACGCACCCAAGCTGTGGAACTCCCTTCCCCCACAAGTTTGTGCTTCCCCCTCTCATTCCACCTTCAAAACCTCCCTTTGGAGTTTCCTGAAATCTGCTGCGACCTGCCTGTGTGCCGCCTAATGCCCAGCCCTACAGCCCACCAACCCATCTGCTTTGGTACCCCAGCTAGGCTCTTGCCCCCTCGCCGCCTCAGTGTTTGCACTCTACCAGTGGGTATGTGATATATTGTTTCTTATTCAACCTAGGGGAGGTCTTATACCTCCATGTTGTCCCCGGGCTTGTATGTTGGAAACCTGTGATTGTTGATATGTAATTCCGTTTGCTGTGTTCTACCGACTTATAATCCCTGATGTCTTATCCCACTGTTGGAGTATGCTGCTCCAGATAGTAATGTTGACTATGTATTTCTCCTATGTAATTACCCTGTAATTGTCCCGGGTCGCACCAGAAAATAGGCACTTGCTGTCTAGCGTGCTTACCCGGTTACCAAAAGCAAATAAATAATGGACAAGCCTGGAGTGGCTGGTCCAGTGATGGAGTAGACCCATTTGGTGAAATGGTCAAATCCATTGGGGATGATGGACGAGCCTGAGGTGGCTGGTCCAGTGATGGTCTAGACCTGTCTAGTGAAATGGTCAAATCTAATGAGGCAGGTAAATCTGGTGGCAGAGGGTCTGTGAGATGGGATTGCATGCAGAGCAGACTCCTCTTCCTCACTGGAGGAAGACGAGGAGGACAAGGAACTTGTGGAGTCTGACTCCGGTTGCGGAGGGGAACCAGTCGAAAGACCTGTTCATCCATACCCCTAATGTATGGGGGGAAATCCACAGCCCGGGATCTGAACTGTTCCCAGGTCAAAGGTTCCGAAGGGCCAACATGGCCTGGGAGAGGGGGAGCTGGATGCAAAGGCATGGGCGGACCTGTCACCATATGTGACGTGCCTCTGCCAAGCCTGGAAGACCCAACAGGCAATCCTGGAATAACAAGGAAGCCACAGGTCTGCAAAGTCACCTTCCTGTTAAGAAAAGTAAAGCAGTCGGGACTGAGCCCTGTAGGGGAAACTTCCCTATGAGGGGACTGGGGCTGCATGGATCCAGAAGGTCGGTCCCCAGCCCCACCCAATGAGGACTCCCTCGAAGGGGAAGAAGGAGAGAACCTGAGTTCAGCAGAGCGGCTCCTCCCCAGGCCCCAGAGGGCTACAGAGGGGAGCCACTGTCCCTCACCCTGTCCACTCAACCCCACTGACTCCAAGGAAGCCCTCTTCCTTGCACCCTGTGCCAACGAACCCCCCAATTCCAGTGACTCCACGAGGAGAGTTGCAGAGGAGGGTGGTTCAGTCTTGACCTTGATAGAGGGGATGGCAGCAAACCCCTCCCTCAAAGCTTGGACCACCACCCCCGTAGCAGTGGGACCACCAGCCTGCATCTATCCCATTGAGCTGAAATCGTCCAGAGAGTCGGTGCAGGCCCCAGTTGCTGGAGCCACAGGAGGGGGCACCTGGGGAGGCACAAGAGTACTAGGCCATGGAAAACCCTCCAACTCTGAAGAGCCAGGCTGCCAGCCTGGATCAGCCTCCAAATCATCCAGCTCCAAAGAGAAAACAATCCAGAAGAGCTCTGGACCAGTGGCCCTGGTGCTCTCCTGCCTGTGGCACTGCATGCTGGCCCTGCACCCCTCGTGGTGTTCCCCTAATCACAGGAGCCGTGAACAGCTCCAGGATATGAAGAGGCGCCAACAGGTGGCACTAAGAAACACCCCACGCCGGGACCTGCAGCCGTGGGCCCCGACAACTGGGGAGCCTGCACCTCTGAAGAGGTGACTGCCAGAGTGGTGATCCCGGCCTGGCCCCGAGTGGAGCCGGACCAAACCTCCAGCACTGTGGAAGAGACCTCCTCCATGGCAATGCAAGCAGAAGAGGAGGCTCTCTCCACTGGACTGTGTAGGCCCAGGAAGGGACCCGGAGGAAGGGCTGAGAGTCCTGCGCTTGGACTGACGAAAACAATGATGCCCCCCAAAAGTCGGCTGAGCCCTGCCTACTTTTAATGCGTGGTGCTCTAGAATGCGGTGGTCCAAAGAGAAGCAGGCATCAAAGGTGTCCATGTCATGCTGGGGTCCAAGGCAGGTGAGGCAAACATCATGTCGGTCAGTAATGGAGATTTGTCGGTTGCAGGGACACATGCACAGGGGGCCGACCCATTTTTCTTTGAACGTTTCTTGTCCCAAGGACCAGGCATGATGCGATGGTAACTAAACACAAAAAACAGTAAAAGACTTGACGCCGCTTAATAAAAAGGAAAGATCTTACCAGCTGGAGATAAACAGTGCCAAGTGGGTTGCAGAACCGAGGCAGAGTCGGTGGAGTTGATCGGTGATGGTGTCGAAGAAGTTCAGCACTGATAATGGCCCCGAGGAGTAATGACTCCGAGGAACAAGGCTTCGACCATTGGACTTAGGCCGCAATGTCGCAGTGGAAATTCCGACCTGCTGGTGAAGTGCTGTCTCAATGGCGGGAGAAGCAGAACTGAGGTGGAGGAAGAGCCAACGGCCGTTATTGGTCAACCCACGAGCACCATGCAATGTGTCGGCCTCGTGGGTGGCAGCAATGGTGCCAGCTCCTCCTTCCTACAAAAAAAAAAGGTCCCGTGGGGTGCTTGTCTGCGGCCAACCACCCACCAGTGATGAATGGTGAAGACTGACACAGGGAAGATCAGTTCTATCTTCTTCGAGGATATCTCTTCCCTTAGGCTACACCTTTGGAACAAGTCCCAAGCAGTCCAAAAAGCTAAATGGAAGGTTGGTGCAGTCTGTTCATGACAGTAGGCTCTGAAGGACAACAAGCTCTGTAGGACAGCAAGACCAAAGGCTGCATGTCTACAAGAAACTGTTCAGTCTGTAAAGTGTAGTAAAGGTGTGGACAGTACTACAGGTGGATACAGCACAGATGTCAGCAGCAGAAACATTTCTGAAGCAAGCTACAGATGGGACCATACACCTTTGTGGAATGCCCATGAACTGCACCAGGAAGTTCCTAACCATACTTTCTATAACAGAACGTAATACAATGTGCCAACCATTTTGGACAAGCACTGTTTCGAAGCAGTTATGCCCTCTTTCCCAAGGGTGAATAAAACAAAAAGGTGAGAAGACTTTTTGCAGTCCTTGGTGCATGCAAAATATTAACTCAGGATTCTATGTACATCTGCCCTTAAGCTAGATAAGACCCCAGCAGCAGATGGGATGCATCCAAGGACACTCAGGGAATTAGTAGTGGAACTGGCTGAATCCCTATTAGGTCTGTTCAACAGCTCACTTAGATCTGTGGATGTTTCAAGGGACTGAAAAGTAGCAGAATTGTTCCACTTCATAAGGGGGTCAGATAAGGAACAGCCAGGGAACTACAGACCTGTCAGTCTAACCGCTATCGTAGGGAAGCTGATGGAGTCACCTCTTGGACTACCTGGAGAGCAGTGGGCTCCAGGATAGTAAACAGTGTGGTTTTGTGGCAGGAAGGTCTTGTCAGACTAACCTGATAGTTTTCTTTGACTGGGTGACAAAGTAATTAGACAGGGGCCATGCTGTGGATCTGCTGTACTTCGACTTCAGCAAGGCTTTTGACTCAGTACTTCACAAATGAATGCTCAAGACGACGCAGGACCTGGGTGCAGCTAAACACATAGTGAACTGGGTGGGTAACTAGCTAGAGTGGGTAACTGACCACAACCCTCTGCTGACTAGAGGGGAGGCAGCAGAGGGTTGTGGTCAATAGGGTTAAATCCACAGCAACACTCCGTGGTCCGTGGGTCATGCAGGGCACCCGAGCTAGCCCTCCCCTCCCTGTTCACAGGAATGGACTGAATCAAGCAACACTCCATGGGTCGTGCAGGGCACCCCTGAGCTAGCCCTCCCCTCCTCATTTGCAGGAATGGACTGAATCAAGGTAACTGAATCTCGCTGCTGGTAGCATCCAGTGCCATCTTTTACTCCTCTTACAGATGCATTTGCACCTGGACTGGCATGGAGCCTTTGATATTCTGTTAGCAAACCCCCACTGATAGAAATTTATACAGACTTCTCACAGGAAGGCAGTTTAATTTTTACTTTTATTTCCTGTGTTTTAAATTCATTTTTTCTGCTTCCTAATACCGATTAACTCCATTGGAACTTTGTATTTAATCTGGGTTGCCACTGAACTGCACTATTTATCTGTGCTGCCATGGATTGGCATCTGTTTGATCTGAGTTTTTTTAATGTTTGAGCTGATAATTAAGTGCTGATCTGATTTTGTACTGCTACAGCATTTCATTATATTTCTTTCGACTTGCTTGTGCTACTTCTGAAATTCAGTATACTTTGCCTGCTTCAACTTCCCCCTGTCCACGTCCCCTCCTATTTCTTAGTTCTTTCTCCACTTGCTCTTACTTTACTGCCGGCCCTCCTGATATATGTTGCTAGCCACTGATCTAATACCTCTTTCTTCCACAGCAACACTCCATGGTCTGTGCTTCATGCAGGGCACCCCTGAGCTAGCCCTCCCTTCCCTTGCTCGCAGGAACAAACTGAATCAAGGTAACTGAACCACGCGATGCCACAGAGGAATAGCCCACCTGCCCACCCTTACAGATTGGTGTCCTCATTTTTATTACTCTCAAACCACCTGCTACCAATTTCTCATGCCAGATTCAATCAGTTGTCCACTGTGCAATCTCATCTCTGAGGACCGTCTCACCCCTCCCCCCACCTGTTTCGGAAACTCATTCTGCCATACAAAGCTTGAGAGCTCATCTCCCCTTATTCCATTGTTCAGCAGCTTAATTAAGCTTACCAGCTAATAGTTCCTTTTAAATGCCTATCCACATGGTATTTGCCTTACTGTGTGCTGGTTTGCCACTTACTGGTTCGAAACTGAATCATTGACCTAAGCTGCTTATTCTTCATTTCTTTCAATTTACCGGTACATGTAATTACAATTATCACTTCCCCCCTCCCCTCTCTCATCCCTCCCTCCCTCCACCCTGATCTCTTCCTGGATGCCTTGGACTTATCTTTGATCAGCTACCACAGGGTTCAGCTCATTATTAATTAATTCCTGCATTTTGAACCTGTTTCTAATTCACTAATTTGATCTATATCTGATCAGTCTCTTCCCGGTTCTGCACTAGTGCCCCAAGTGTCTTTAATATTTTCCTCCTGAATACTTTGAACTTCTGCCTCTGAACTTGACTGTAGCACCCCTTTATATTTTCAGTATTACTTTAATTTCACTGTAGTGTGTAGTCCATCACCTCCTCCCTAAAATAACCTGGCCACTTACAAAATATTCCCAATCAGTCCCCCCTCTAAGTGATTCCCCAACATGAGCACACCCTGCTTGCCAGCTTCAGCCCTCATAATCCTAACATTAACTTACCTGATTTCTATTGCTGATTCTGTAATGCCCCGTCACTCTAACCAGCCTACCTCTATGGGCATAACCTGCCCCCTCCTTGGAACCGACACCCTCTCAACTGACAACAGTGATTCGCCACCCTTCACCTACCCCTCTAAATGCTCAAGTAGATCCTGTCACTTGCTGCAAAATCTCCTTCTTCTGACTGGGAAAACAGGGCATTTGCGTAAGTGAAAAAGAGTGCGCCCCCCCCAATAATTGCTAAATACCACCTAGTGGCATGGCAGGTCATACTGCTCTTCTTAATCCTTGGAGGTAATATTCATCCTAACCCCAGCCATGTTCCCCCAGCACAGCCCTACAGGAGATACCTGGAAGTGGCTCATGTTAACATTGGGGAGTCTTATACCCAAGCTTGATGAGTTTAGGCTGTGGGTATCCAATTCCAAGTCTGACACTGTAGCAGTTACAGAATCCTGGCTCACCTCCAAAACCACTGATAATGAAGTCAACCTAGACTCCTACACCATGTTTATGAGAGATAGGAACCACAAAAAAGTGGAGGTTGCCTACAGTTTACCAATTCTCACTTAAAAGCCACTAGATTCACCTCAATTCCAATGTCTACAGACCTGGACTGCATAGCCATGAACCTCACCCTAGGTTCTAGAAGTGAGAAAAACATGAACCTAGTTGTGGCCTATATTTCCCCCCAATAGTGTTGGCCATAGTCTCGACAGCTTAGTCGACACCATAACTGGATTAAACCCTCACCAAAAAAACATCATGCTCTGGGACTCTAACTGGCTTGCAGGTAACAGTAAATGTTACCAGGACAAAATAGCCAACCTCTACCTAACACAAGTTATATCCTTCCCCACCAGGGTCAATTATAAAACTGGATCTTCCACACTTCTAGACTGGGTGCTGGTCAGTCACCCTTACAAGATCCTCTCCTCTGAAGTACTACCTGACTTTCTGAGTGACCACTCTCCTATCGTGTGTAGATGGTCATCAGAAACACCCCTGGCTGAACCTTCCTGCACTAGGGCCAGGGTGTTCCATAAGAGCAGACTCCCACAACTTTGAGCACTGCTGCAGCAGATGGACTGGTCATTCCTGCTGCAGACTTGGGATGTGGATGCTGCCCTGGATTACTTCGGTAGGCAATTCAACAAAGTGGGCAACCTTGCTGCACCATATAAGACTCTGATCAAACAAGCATTTGTCAATGCCAAATGTTGATTGTGTTGGTCCGTTGAGCTCGCTCACTGCCCCTCTGTCACTCGCTCATTCTGTTTCTCCCAGTGTTGCAGGCTGCTGTTTTGTACTGGGCTCCTGCCTGCATTGGCACCCTTTTCTGTCCACAAAGAAATCCGCAGCTGTCCCGACAGAGCTCCGTTGAGGTGACTCACTCTCCCTCTCTCACTCGCTCATTCTGTTTCTCCTGGTGCTGCAGGCTGCCCTTTTGTACTGGGTTCCTGCCTCTGTTGGTGGCTTTTTTTGTCCACAAAGAAATCTGCAGTAGTCCTCACTCAGGTCCGTTGAGCTTGCTCACTCCCCCTCTGTCACTCGTTCATTCTGTTTCTGCAGGCACTGCAGGCTGGCCTTTTGTACTGGGCTACTGCCTTCGTTATCACCTTCTTCTGCCCACAAAGAAATCTGCAGCAGTCATGCTAGAGCTCCATTGAGCTCACTCACTCCCCCTCTCTTACTCGCTCATTCTGTGTCTCCCACTGGTGCAGCCTGCCCTTTTGTACTGGGCTTCTGCCTGCATTGGCATCTTTTTCAGCCCACAAGAAAATCCGAAGCTGTCCCGACAGAGCTCAGTTGAGCTCGATCACTCCCCCTGTCTCACTCGCTCAGTCTGTTTCTCCTGGTGCTGCAGGCTGCCCTTTTGTACTGGGCTCCTGCCTCTGTTGGCACCTTTTTCTACCCACAAAGAAATCTGCAGCAGTCCCAACAGAGCTCCATTGAGCTCACTCACTCCACCTCTCTCACTCACTCGTTTCATTTCTGCCAGCATTGCAGGCTGCCCTTTTGTACTGGGCTCCTGCCTGCGTTGCTGCCTTCTTCTTCTTCCCACAAAGAAATCTGCAGCAGTCATGATAGAGCTCCATTGAGCTCGCTTCCTTTCCCTCTCTCACTCGCTCATTCGGTTTCTGCCGCTGCTCCAGGCTGCCCTTTTGTACTGGGCTCCTGCCTGTGTTGCCTCCTTCTTCTGCCCACAAAGAAATCTGCAGCAGTCAGAATAGAGCTCCGCTGAGCTCGCTCACTCCCATTCTCTCACTCAGTCATTCTGTTTCTGCCGCTGCTGCACGCTGCTCTTTAGTACTGGGCCCCTTCGTGCACTGCTGCTTTTTTCAGCCCACAAAGACATCTGCAGCAGTCCCAACACAGCTCTGTTGAGCTCGCTCACTCCACCTCTCTCACTCGCTGATTCCATTTCTGCTGGCGCTGCATGCTGTCCTTTTGTACTGGGTTCCTGCCTGCGTTGCTGCCTTTTCCTGCCCACAAAGAAATCTTCAGCAGTCATGATAAAGCTCCATTGAGCTCGCTCACTCTACCTTTCTCACTAGCTCATTGTGTTTCTCCCGGCGCTGCAGGTTGCCCTTTTGTATTGGGCTCCTGCCTGCATTGGCACCTTTTTCTGCCCACAAAGAAATCTGCAGATGTCCCGACAGAGCTCCATTGAGGTCGCTCACTCCCCTTGTCTCACGTGCTCATTCTGTTTCTCCCAGTACTGCAGGCTGCCCTTTTGTACTGGGCTCCTGCCTCTGTTGGCACCTTTTTCTGCCCACAAAGAAATCTGCAGCAGTCCCGACAGGTCCCGACAGAGCTCCATTGAGCTCGCTCACTCCTCCTCCTCTCTCACTCACTCATTCCGTTTCTGCCAGTGCTGCAGGCTGCCCTTTTGTATGGAGCTCGTGCCTGCGTTGCCGCCCTTTTCTGCCCACAAAGAAATCCGTAGCAGTCATGATAAAGCTCCATTGAGCTCGCTCACTCCTCGTCTCTCACTCACTCATTCTGTTTCTCCCGCTGCTGCAGGCTGCCCTTTTGTACTGGGCCCCTTCATGCTTTGCTGCCTTTTTCTGCTCACAAAAAAATCCACAGCAGTCCCGACAGAGCTCCGTTGAGCTGACTCACTCCCCATCCCTCACTCACTCGTTCTGTGTCTCCTAGCGCTGCAGGCTGCCCTTTTGTATTGGGCTGCTGCCTGTGTTGGCGCCGTTTCTTGCCCACAAAGAAATCTGCAGCAGTCCCGGCAGAGCTCAGTTGAGCTCGGTCACTTCCCACCTCACTCGCTCGATCCTAATCTGTCCCAAACACTGATTTCCAACAGCGACTGCGGTATTCTGCACCGGAAGCACAAAACCACATTTCGGCCAGGATGTGAAAAATGACAGCTGTACTGTTTATGAGGAGGTGTGGAAAAATGCCAGTGCTGAAAATGTGGCATGAAAGTATTACTAATTTGTGAAGTTACATGGGTGTGGTGAAACTGCACAATGCACGCTCGTAACACAGTCATTTTATGGAGTTTCATCACAAAATTTTCAACATAGGTATTTAAGGACCTCTGCTCGTGAACAGTGTCAGTGTGATTTTCTTAATGTGTCCTGAACACTGATTCCCCACAGCGACCGCGCTCTTGTGCGCCGGAAGAGCGAAAACACATTTTGGCCAGGATGTGAAAAATGACAGTTGCACTGTTCACAAGGAGGTATGGAAAAATGGCAATGTTGAAAATCTAGAGTGAAAATATTGCAAAGTTGCAAAGATATAAGCGTTTGTGGAAACTGCGCAATGCACACTCATAGCACACTCATTTTATGGACTTTCGTCACCAAATTTTCAACATAGGCATTTTAGGACCTCTGCTGATGAACAGTGCCACTGTCATTTTCATAATGTGTCCTGAACATGAATTTCCCACAGCGACCATGCTATTCTGCACCGGAACTGCGAAAACACATTTCGGCCAGGATGTGAAAAATGACATCTGTACTGTTCATAAGGAGGTGCAGAACAATTTCAATGTTGAAAATCTGGAGTGAAAATATTATAAATTCGTGAACTTATGAGCATGCATGCAAACTGCGCAACGCACGCTCGTAAAAGTCATTTTTTTGATTTTTTTCCACCAAATTTGCAGCATAGGCTTTTGAGCCTACCTCATGAACACTGGCACTGTCATTTCATTAATCGATCCAAAAGGTGATTCCACACGTGACCGCAAAATCACCTTCGGGGCCAATCAACGCATGACAGTGTCATAATTCATGAGGAGGGGTCCCAAAAACCCCATGTTGAAAATTTGGTGCCAAAATTCCAAAAAATGCCTGAAATATGCATCAAAGTTGAAAAAACCCTATTTATTCCATTATACAGCTTACCGGCATTTCTTCAGTTCGCGGTTGGCTTCGAAGAGTGCAGACGTGTTACCGGTCCACCGAAGATCATCGCGCTGGACTCCGGAGGTAAGTATGGGGAGAGGTGGGTGTGGGGAGGCAGGGTGTGCAGTGGGTGGGAGCGGGTTGTGGGAGGGGGGCAGGAGACCCTTGAGGGACCGTTCTTTTTGACAGGGTAAAAAAAAAACATTGCGGGACCATTTTTTTAACAGGTGCATGTGGCACACTGGGTGGGCTCCCAATGTGCCAATAGACTCTTTTGAGGGGCAGCTGTAGCCAGCCAGGGGATTGGGCACCCATTCGGCACACAACTCAAAGCTTGGGGGTGACTAGGCACCACACGTTGGCACACAACAAAGGGGTGTTACATAATGCCGACGGGGAATGGGCTTCCCCATGGCAACATCATGGGCACTGAAGCCAATGGAGATTGGGGCTCTGTTGGCAAAGCAAACACAGTGGGGGCACATGCTGCCGAGAGGGATTGGCACACCCTCAGTGGGGGTGCTTAATGTTGTTTGTGAACACAGCAGCAAGCCGCCACTGTGTTCACAAACAATATCACTGTTACAAGGTTCGGTGCAGCAATGATGGGTCACTCCCTCATTGCAGCAGAATGGCTTACGCTGCAATGACGAGGCAACCCCTGATTGCAGAGGCTGAGACCTTACAAGGTTGTGGTACGCTGGCTGAACTAGTGTCAGCAGCAGCATGCCACGGCATTGGGGAAAGCGTGACAAGCCTTTAAAGGCTGTGGGGGCACTGGCCACAACAGTGCCGTGCCTCCACAATCTGTTTCTGGCAACCTGTCGCAATATGTTTCTTATGCATGCATGCAATCAACATAAAAAGGCACATCCCAGCCTTGGTTTACCCCAAATTTTATTTATTTTATTTAGCTTTTGTTTACCGGGTAAGTACACTAGACAAGTAGTATGCCTATTTTCAGGAACGACCCGGGAGAGCACAAACATACAGTATACATACAAGGCATCATTGCAGAAACAGCGTAATACAGGAAAAAACAATTACAACAACAATTGTATAAAGGCAGAGGCACAGACAACAAATTATACAAATTATTAAAAGACATAGATAGACATTAGAGAATTGCTGAGTATTCATTTCATAGACCTAGAATAGACATCAGTGGATTGCTGAGTATTCATTTCATTACAGAGGCTAAGAGCAGTCATACATTGACGATTGTTTTAAGTGGGACCACAGGGAGGTGCGAAAGGTCCCATGGGAGGGAGCCGAGTGGACATGATCCGGAAGAGAGTTCCAGAGTTTATGACATTAACCAGAGAACAAGACAGAATCTGGGCACAATACTGAGCGTTTGGTCACACTTCCCTCCTCCAAAAATATAAAGAGCTCAGAAATAATATAACAACTCAAGTCAAAGTAGCCAAGGCTAATTATCATAAAAACAAGCAATTTACCCTCCTCAACCAGCCAAAACTTCTATGGAGTGGAATTAATGATATTCTTGGCAATACTGGAAAACCTCTTCTTCTCTCCATCCAAGTGGATAGTCTACGATTGAGGGAGATGTGAACGTAGCCAGTACATTGAGCAAAACATTTAGCAACCTATCTGCCTACATTCCCCCATCCACCAGCCATCCTGCTGAGGCCTATAGCACTCCATCCTGCGCTTCGCACCCAAAATTCTACCTTAAGAGGCTGTTTTGGGCTGATACATACACAAATATCGACATGAACTGGACCTTGCAACCTGGATATGAAGCTTCTCAAATCTGCCTTAAAGGAGGTCACGTGTTCCCTCCAACTCATTTTTAACCTGTCACTCTCCACTGGGCAAGTGCCCAAGATCTGGAAAATAGGTCATGTTATCCCTGTCTTCAACAGGGGTGCCTAAGACCTCCCTACTAACTACCATTCCATCTCAATTTTGCCCCCCCCCCGCTAAAACTCTGGAAAAAATCATAAATGACCAGCTTACTCAATACCTGAGCCAGTATGACCTGTTGTCCCATGAGCAGCATGGTTTCCAAAAGAACCATAGCACCTTAACTGCCCTGTGTGGAATACAATGACTATCTTCACTGTGCCTTGGACAGAGGGGAGCTTGCAGGCTCCATTTCCATTGACCTCACCAAGGCATTCAGCCTTGTCAATCATGCCTTGTTCTGCCAAACAACCAATCTAGGCCTCTCTGATTAGGCCACCCAATGGTAACGAACTACCTGACAGGCAGAATGCAAGTGATAAAGTGCCATGTGTCCCTTTCAGATTATCGGATAGTAAAAGTGGGTGTCCCCAAGTATCAATCCTTGGTCTGTTCAGTCTCTTCATCAATGACCTTCCTGAAGCTTGCAGTTCAACTACACTCCTCCTATATGCAGATGATGCTGTTATCACCTCAACAAATAGCAACCTAGCCAAACTCCAGCTTAATCTCCAAATCAGTTTCTCAGCAATCCAAGACTGGTTCACCACCAGTCTCCTTGTCCTAAATACTAAAAACTCAAAACATATCTATGCTGTTCTCCACTCAATGTAAATCCCCTGCGCCCCCCCCCCCCCAGACATTACCTCCACACCTTGGGAGCCCCTATTGAGCAGGTGTGCTCCTTTAAATATTTAAGGCTAACCCTAGATTCTAGTTTAACCTACTCTTTGCATGTGGACGCACTAATAAGGCAGCCAACTCCAGACTCAGCTTGCTTTACAGGCACAGAAATGCCTCCCTCCCTGAGGTAAAGCAACTATTAGTCAGATGCTACATCCTCAGTCTCATTGATTATGGCCTTGTGATCTGTAGTGTAGTGCCACCTGTGGCAGAGAGCTGGCCAGGGTCAGAGGTTTGTTGAAAAGAGCCTGCTGCTATGTACTCAACCTGAGGCAGAATTCTCATACATGCACACTATACAGTATAATAATCTAGGCTGGCTGAATCTCAACTCCCGATTACAATATAGTACCCTAGTCACAGGCAAAAAAGCCTTGCTGGGACTGTTATCCCCTGGGGTCCTGGCCATGCTGAGCCCAGTGGACACCAGTTACCCTATGAGAAGTGTAGAACAGAACTCCTTGGTGGTCCCTCATAGGAAAACCTCACTGGGACAGGCTTGTTTCTACTTCAGATTCCCCAAATTATGGAACTCCCTTACCCCATCCCCTTAAAGTCATTGACTCCCTAACCGACTTTAAATCCCCATCTTCTACCTTCACTCACTCCCCTCAACCCATGTGCCTGCTATCGTTGATCACTTGACACCCCCCCCCCACCACCACACACACACACACGCACACACTTCTCCATAGGCTCCTCTGGGCTCTCAACCTTTCACTACTAGGCTCTGTTTCTACACATTGGTACCTGCATTTACAAAATATCTCACCATTTATTTACACCTAACTTGGTGATTAGAGCTTATTTAACATAAAATAACTTATTCATTGCACCTACCTAATTCACTTTTGTACTGTGAACTTTGTACCTTGGATTTGTAAATATGTTGAATTTCCTTTTTACTGCTTTCTCTGTCTTATCTCATCCTAGACCCTTCGAAAATAGGCTCAGTCTAAAGGGTCTTGGTGTGTAACAAACAAATATATAAAGAGAGCAGGGCTCCACAGGGGTCTGTCCTGGGTCTGGTCCTCTTCAACATGTTCATCAATGACGCTGGTGAGGGACTCCAGGACAGGTTGTGTGCCTCACAGATAACACAAAACTATGTGGGAGGGTAGATACTGATGAGGGAATAAGGGAAATGCAGAGACCTACAAAAGCTAGAGGGGTGGTCAAAGGTTTGGCATTTAAAATTCAATGCCAGAAAGTGCAAGGTAAGGCACCTAGGGAAAGACACCCCAAGACAGAGTACTGGATGGGAGGTAAGAGACATCACTACAGCTGAGGAACAGGATCTGGGAGTTATCATCAACTCACTAAAGCAATCGAATCAGTGCAGCAAGGCCTATAGCAAAGCCAACATGATGCTGGGATGTATTGGGAGGGGTACTGATAGCAGAAGAAAAGAGGTAACATTTTCCCCCTACAGATTCCTGGTGAGGTGTCACCTGGAGTACTGCACCCAGTTCTGGAGTCTTCACCTCAGAAAGGATAAGAATAGAATGCAGACAGTGCAGTGCAGAGTAACAAAAATTATTCAGGGCCAGCAGAGCAGATCCTTCGAGAAGCATCTCAAGGCACTAAATATGTACTCACTGGAGACCAGAAGTGAGACGGGAGATATGATAGTGACCTTCAAAGTGAACTGCAGGGAATTATTTAGCCTGAATACCAATTCATAGTCATGTGAACACGAGTGGAAATTAACAGGAGGCAGGTTCAGGAGAGATGTCAGGAAGTACTACTTTACAGAAAGGATGGTGGAACCTTGGAACAGTCTGTTGGCCGAGGTGGTGGGTATGAAAAAAGGCCGGTGATTCAAGCAGGGCTGGTATAAAATGAATAGAATAGTGGTTGCCTGGAGCAACAGGATGAAGGAGGAGAATGGGGAGAAGACAGGGAGGGTTAGTACCCTGGAGGAACAGTATGTCCAGGGTTTATAGGGAATTGGGGCAGACTGGATGGACCTCTGGTCTTTTTCTGCCATCACTGTCTATGTTTCTGTTTCAATCCAGAGTGTGGAGCAATGTTTCACCCTTGGCATGCTCAGGAGAATAAACTGGAAAGTGAATGGTTTGGTTTAGTGTGAACTTAGGCATCACTTTTAGCAGAAACGTAGGATTAGCATGTAAAGACATCCTGCCTTTATTAAAAATTAAATAAGGCAGCTCACACACTAGAGCCTGTAGCTCTGAAATCCTTCGAGCCAAAGTAATTGCAACTAAAAATAACTCTTTCCATGAAAACAAGCATAGGCCACAACTTGCAGCTGACTCAAAAGGAGTTCAAAGTAATTTTCTCAAGCACAAAACTGAGGTTCCCACTGGGGAGAGGGATTAAAAATGTGAGGTTTCTTATACAGGTGGGAGGTTTCATATGCAGAATACCTCTCAAAAGGGTACAGAAGACCTCTAATTGAGCTACCGTATACCCATCAACAGGAGCATGGAAAGCTAATATAGCTACTAGATGCACCTTCTATGAGGAATACTGTAGACTGGAGTCTGACAGCGACAGCAAATAGTCCAACACTGCATTGACCAGACAAATAAATGTGCCCATATTTTTGGAAGTGACCCACAAAGTGAAATGCTTCCATTTCAAAGACTATGCATGTCTGGTGGAAGGCTTTCTGGCTGCAACCAGTACATCAGCTATTTTGGGGACACCCCAAACTGTGCTATGGCTATGTCTTCAAGAGCCATGTATGCAGGTGCAGGGACTTCAGATCTGGATGGTCCAGGGCCCCCCTGTCCTGTGACAACAGGCCTCTGCACAGGCAAGGGTACCGGAGGCTCCACTTCTAGTTGCAGCAGCAACTATATTTGTCAAGGCCACATAGGTGCAATGAGGATGATGGTCGCACACTCCATCTGTAGTTTCAGTAATACTCTCGGTGTAAATGGAATGGGATGGAATGCATACAGAAACCTCCCTTTCCAAGTGAGGGAGGACACATCTTATAAAAAAACTGCAGCCCCTGGAGTGATCAAACAAAAACACAGCAGTTCTGTGTTGTGTGGGGAGGCAAAAAGGTCCAACTCTGGAGGATCCCACCTTGCGAAGAGGTCTTCCACCACTGAGGTCAGCAGTTCCTGTTCATGTATCTTGGACTATGACCTACTTAGCTTGTCTGCTAAGATGCTTTGGACTCTTGAGGGATGCATGGCTGATAAAGTACAGTTATGTAAGAACTTACCATAACAGTAGATCTTTGAGAGGAGCCCTTGCAGCAGACAACTCTGGTAGAACTGAAGGTACCAGGATCAAATGGGAAACTTCTAGCTAGCAGTCTATCATGGGGGACCACCTCAACCGACGTCAGCATGCTGATGTCCACCTGTCCAATAAAGGGGGCAGTCCCCCAGACCTACCTCAGTTCTCCCACCAGAGACCCTGGCACATAAGGTGCAAAAAAGAGGAACTGAGGCAGTTCCTCAAAGCCAAGGAAAAGTAGAATAAATGTGAAGGAGAGACAGCCATCTGGGGGAAGGAGGGAGGGAAAGCAGCGCCTGCTGCAAGAGCTCCTCTCGAAGATCTACTGTCACGGTAAGTTCTTATGTAACTGTACTATCTTATTTTGAGGGGGCTCTTGCAGAAGGCAACACTGATAGGACTGAGTCCCAAGCAGTACCAGAACATACCCCAAAGGGCAGCCTAGCGGAAGCAGAAAATATCAGCTGAAAATTCAGGAAAGAAGGCCCTGAAGGACTGAGAGTCCAAAATTGGCCCTGCATCCAAAAGCAAAGTCCAGACTACAGTAGCATTCAAAAGTGTGAACAGAACTCCATGTGGCAGTTGCACAGATGTCCACAGCAGACACATTCCAGAAACAGGTGGCAGAGACAGCCATTCCTTTGGTGGAGTATCCCTTAACCACCCCAGGCAAGGGCTTGTTGTACTTACGGTAACAGTAAACTGCAATTTGCCAACCATGTTGATAAACATTGTTTTGAAACTGGTGCCCCTTCTCTCTTGGGGACAAATGAAACAAACAGCTCCTCAGTCTTTCTAACCAGTTAGGTGTGATTTGTATAGTAACGAAGCACCCTATGAATGTCCACAGTATGCAAAAAGGCCTCCCCCTGATTAGAATACTCAGGGAAATAAACAGGTTGGTAGATGGATTGATTTAGTGTGAACTCAGGCACCACCTTAGGCAGAAACTTAGGATTAGTATGTAAAGACACCATGTCTTTGTGAAAAACTAAGTAAGGCTCTTTACACATCAGAGCCTGAAGCTCAGAAATCCTCTGAGCCGAAGTAACAGCAATAAAAAACAATGCTTTCCATAACAGAAAGCACAGCTCGCAACTCACGGTCGGCTCAAAGAAAGGCAGAGATGAGCTTTTCCAACCTGAAAAGAAGGTCTCATGGAGGGACAGGGTCCTGAATGGGAGGCTTCAGATGCAGGATACCCCGCAAGAATGTGCAGGATACCTCCAACTGGGCAACAGCTTTGCCCTCAGTAGGTGCATGATACGCACTGATGGCGAAAAGGTGGACCTTAAGAGAGGAGTACCCTAGACCTGAGTCCGATCGGGAGAGCAGGTACTCCAAGATAAGATTCACTGGACAGGTAAAGGGATCCAGTTAGTGAGCAGAGGGAGAAGCACTTCCACTTCATGGCATAAGTGGCATTGGTGGAAGGCATTCTAGCAGCCACCAGCGACCCTGGAAGAAACCCCAAAGCGGGTGATAGCTAAGTCTGCAGGAGCCACACATTCAAATGTAGAGACCTGAGGTTGGGATGGACCATAATGCCCTGTTCCCAGGCGAGCAAGCAGTGTACAGGGGCAAGGGTACTGGGGGTTCCACTGCCTGCTGCTGCAGTAGGGGGAACCAAATCTGATTCAGCCAGTAGGGGTCTATGAGAATCATTTCTGCCTCATCTGACTGAAGCTTAAGAAGAACCCTCTGCAGGACTGAGAAGGGGGGAAGGCATACAGGAACCTCCTCTTCAGGGAGAGGGACAACGCGTCACAACAAGCGTCATGCCCTCAGATCCCTCGACTTCCATAAACTACTAATCCCAAGGTGGAGGACCACTATCAGGCAAGCAGCCTTCTCACCTCACTTCCCTAAACTCTGGAATGAGCTCCCTCCTCAAATTCTCCACTCCTCCTCTACCCACTCCCTTGCTACAGCACCGTCAAATTACCTCATGGTAAATTGCTCCTGCACATGATACTTACAAGTGGCTCCAACCACCCCCTCCCCCCCCGGACTGCCTGATCAGCGGCACCTAGCATACGCTATGGAAGCTGGCTTATCAAAACCAACTACAGCACTTCTTGGCTTGTCTTCTCTTGTCCTGTCCTAAACTGCACTTGATACTCTTTGTGCCTCAGCATTATCTAATTCTATGTCCTACAAGCTAACCTGTAACCAATATATTCTATGTGCTTCAAGCTAAATTGTAACCAGTGTATTCTATGTGCTACAAGCTAAACTGTAACCAGTGTATTCTATGTGCTACAAGCTAAACTGCAACCAATGTATTCTGTGCGCTACAAGCAAAACTGTAAGCAGTGTATTCTATGTGCTACAAGCTAAACTGCAACCAATGTTGCTGTCAATAACTAAACTGTAAACAATGTTTTCCTTGTGCTACTAGTCGAACTATAACAAATGTCGTATCCCTGTTTACCTCTATAACTTGTATAACTGTAACCTTAGCCTACTGTATACCTTGTTAAATGCAAATCTCCTGATAACTTGTGTGCTATCTCCCACTGTGCCCCCTTCCCCCAGGTCGCACTGGGAGACAAGCATCTTCTGCTCAGTGTGCCTTTCCTGATGAAACAATTTCAATAAATAAATAAATAAAGAACTGGCCACATCTCCAGTATATTGATGTGGAGATGCTGCTCTGACTCGGACCAGGTCCCCTGGGTCTGATGTTCAGCTAAGTGAGCACCTCAGCCCAGACCCGAGGCATCCATAGTGAGAATATGCTGTGGGGACACAGCTCAGAAGGGGAGATTGGCAGGATTCTGTCACCACACCAGAGTCCTCCTCACTGGGTCGGAGACCATCACTGGCTGATCCAGGTCATCAGTGCGTTGGTTCCATTGGACCCGAAAAGTCCATTGGGGGAACCTTATCTGCAGACGGGCCAGGGGAACTGTGGCTATAACTGGCTCTGACTGGTATCTGATGGCCAGAAGATACTAGTTGGGACTGCACTATCAAGTGCTCTGCTCTGTCTATTGGCAGGAAGACTCTGCCCTGGGACAAGTCCAAGACCGCTCTGATATACTAGAGGCTTTGGCCTGGAGAGAGACAAGACTTTGGCTGGTTGACTGCATTCCCTAGGACCTGGAAAAGCCGAAAGGTACCTTCCAGGGTCTGCAGCAAGAGGTCCCTGGAGGGGGGCTGTCAGCAGCCAATTGTCTAGATAAGGGAACACATAGAAGCCCTGTCACCTCAGTGCCGTGGCCACCATCGCCAGGCACTTGGTAAAGACTTGGGTTCCAAAGAAAGGCCAAAAGGCAGGTCCCTGAACTGAAAGTGGTCCCTTTGGAAGCAGAAACAGAGGAAGTGGCAGTGGGCCGGGAATACCTGGATATGAAGATAGGCATCCTGCATGTTCAGGGAACAGAACCAGTCCTCCTGTTGAAGGAGGGGAAATAGCCTTTGGAAAGTGACCATCCTGAAGTGCTTGTACTCTATGTAGAGGTTCAGGTGGTTGAGGTCCAGAATCTGCCTCAGGTCTCTTGTTTTCTTGGGGACGAGGAAGAAGTGGGAGTAGAACCCTTTTCCCCTTTCCCCTTTGAGCTGGAGGGACAGATTCTATGGCCCTTTTGCACAGAAGTGCCTGAATATTTTCCCAAATGAAGGAGATGTGGGCCTGAGTATAATGGGAGGGCAAGGGAGGGCTTTCCAGAGGGGGTGCCAGAAAATTGAAGGTGTGACCCCATTCAATAGTCTGCAGCACCCATTGATCCGAGGTTACTGTTTGCACCCTTGAGGTAGAGGGAGAACTGACCCCTGACCACCTCCCCCAAGGCCTCTGCTGGAGGGGGGGGTTGAGCAAGAAGTCAGGCATTTGATCTGGTGGTGGGCAAAGCGGCTGTGGGTGCCCTAAGGGCTGCCTCTCCAGCTGGTGAGGTGTTAGGCTTGTGCTTATAGGACCCTTTCGACTGCTGACCTTTGGAGGGCTGGCAAGAGGACCGATGAAAGGACTGATGCTGGGAAGACCTAGGCTGGGATCGGTAGAAGGAATGCACCAACCTAAGGGCCTTACCTGATTCTTGGAGGTGGGAGATAATATCCTGGGTAACTCCCCCAAACAAGATAGAACCCTGGAAAGGGGCATCCAGTATGGCCTGAACATCAGGTGCAAAGCCAGACACCCTGAGCCATGAATGGCAGTGAAGGCAGAGTCCTGCCGCCGCCCCATGCCCGGAGGCATCAACAGTGTCATATGCCACCCTCAGTACATGGTTGCCAACATCCGATCCAGACTTTAGGAGTTGAGCCAACTGCGCTTTGGTAGAATCCTCAGGTAGGGTTTGAACCAGATCCCTCACCTGATCCCAGATAGCATTCTGGTATTGTACGTATGGACCAGGTAATTAAGAGCCTGAATAGCTAGTGTGGAGGAGGCAAACATATGCTTGCCCAGCTGGTCCAGTTGGCTAGACTCCTTGTCAGGGGGGTGGGTACTGAGATGCTTGGATTTCTTTGTACAGTCATGGACCACGTTTATGAACATGGACTCTGCCGTGGGGTGCTCACCAAAGAAGGGCTTGCCCATCGGCATATGATAAAGGCATTCTTGGCCAAAGCTGAGGAGGAAGAGGGGTGGTTCCATGCTGCCTTAGTAACATCTTCGTAAGAGTCAATTAAAGGAGGTACCACCAAAGGGAGGGTTTCCTCTTTCCGGAGGCATATAACCAGGTGACAGCACGCCATGTCAAGCTTCTTGGTTTTCCATCCCATGAGGAATTGAATATGGTGCATAACGACCGGAAAAGAGGGATCATCGGGGGAGACTTAGGGGCCTCCTTAGAAGGCTCCTGACCTTCAGAGCAACCCCTGGAGTCCTCCGGTGATTCTGAGGAGGAAGAAGAGTCGTCATCTCCAGAGTGATCACTGTCAGGGACCTGCGTCTGAGGGTGACGGTCACCCGTATACTGGCCTGAGTTCCCTGAGGGTCCCCAGAAGACCCTGTGGTACTGGGGTTGCTAGGTCCTGCCCGGTCCCAGGGAGGACGAGGAGGAGGAGGTCATCTGGGTGCATCCTTATGTTGCATGAAGGACCACCAGGCAGGTTAGTAACATTTCCCGACATGCATACTCCCGAGAAAGACCGACAAACAGAATGCCGACAGTTGCAAAAAGCCGAAAGTCGGAATCCCAACAGTTGCCATGTCAGGTTGTTTTCTATATATTGGCAGAGTTGGCAATAAAAAAATATATCACAATACTGGAAAAAACAAATTGTTATCCTTGCAACTGTGCAATTAGATTTCAGAGCAAGAAAGTAGGAATTCCTGTCCATCTGCTTTTAATAAATAATTGTACCTCACCAGTCCTGTTTCTCAAGATCACGCTGGTGCGAGGTCTGCTCCGGTGCTGCTCCACGATGACTGGTCAGTGGAAGTAAGGCAACCAGCATCCTCCTCCAGATCACAACAGCATTTAGCCCATTCAGCACAGATTGGGGACCAGTATGTTTCAGGGTAATGCGGCAAGGCTGTCGAGGTGCTGGGCTGCTGATCCTCCACAGACAAGGTGAGAGAAGCAGGTGTTAGGTCTTGCAGTGGACCATATCTGTTTGTAGTTTTGACGGGGGTAGTGAACACATAGACCCATTTGCTATCTTTCGTGCTCACACTCAGAGTCAGAATGTCAAAAGTCAGTAAAATAAATGTCGGGCTTATTGAAAGCGGGCAACCAAAAGTCAGGATTAGAACCCAGTCGGGATTGTGGTGTCGGGCAAATCAATGTTGGGATTATGACTATCAGGAATTAGTATGGCTCCCCCACCAGGCAGTAAAAACAGGGCACTATAATCTACCGGTGGAGAAGGTTATGGGGAAGGAATGTGTACATCATTGGAGGGGCCGGCATAGGGTACCCTGACGTAGGCCCACCTAGTACTGGCTGAGGATCCCAAGGAAGGCCAGTAGGCAGCAGTTGTGGTCTGGGTTGGGGCCAAAGCAATGAGGGCTGAGGAGTCATCAGTAGAGGCAACAGCAAAGCCAACACCGGTCTGAGAGGTGAAGGCTGTTGTGGGTCTGGCATACTGGCCCCAAAGGTGAGGCAGGCACCTGTGGGGGAGAATTCCTCTGAGGCAGGGCAGAGGTGTCACCTGCATGGAGGAAGAGGTGAGCGCTTGCTCCAGGTGATGCCTGGAAGGGCTAGTGCTGGCCCCTGGTGAAGGCAGTGCCATGACAGGGGGGGTGGTGATGGGCAAAGACCCACCACTCAAGGTTCCAACCCTGGCCGAGTCACCTGGCTGAGTATTCATGGATGCGAAGGGCCTCGGTGTCAGGGGCTGGAGGCAGGGGACAAAGTCCGCTGCCCTGAAGAGCTGCCACTCGAAATGGAGATGAGGATGGGTGGCTGCACCACCAGCAGCCCAGAGGGAGTGAGGTCTGCCAAGGGAGGAGGGACTGACCTCCTGTGGGAGGAAGACCCAGAGGCAGAAGCTGGTTTATGCAGCGACCGTGAGTGAAAGGCTGACTGAGGATGGTCCTGGTGCTTATGCTTCCCACTAGATTTCTTCTCCTTAAGGGAAGAAGAAGAAGATGCCCCAGAAGACTGAGCCGGGGAGGATGAAGAGCCCTTGGACTAAAGCTCTTTCTTTAATATGGCCAATTTCTGCTTTAGCAGGTAGCTTTGCAAAGTCTTCAAACAGCATCTCCATGTGGCCTGGTTGAAGTCCTGGTAGTGCTAGCTGGCCTCAGTGTCATGGTTGGGGCCTAAGCAGAACAGGCAGGAAGAGTGACCATTTTTGGCAGGTATCTGCTTGCCGCAGGCACACTTCATCGGCCGGTCTGAAGATGAGGCTGGAGAAGAAGACAAAAACCTGTTCAAAGAAAACACCAAACATTTGATGTTACTAATGGTAGTTAAAGAAATAAATCACAGGTAAAATGCAAGCAAAATGGTGGTTGACTGAAGCAAGCATCCATGGAGGGCTGACGTGCATGGGTCGATGGCAGGAAAAGAACTGAGGTAGGTCTGGGGGACTGCCCGCTTTATAGGATAGGCAGATGTCAGTGTGCTGACATCCATGGGGGCAGTCCACAGTGACAGACTGCTAACTAGAAGTTTTCCATGTGGTCCTGGTGCCTGGCAGCTTCAGTCCTATAAACCTGTTCAAAGAAAATACAGATAATTCTATGTTACTAATGGCAGTTAAAGAAATAAATTGCAGGTAAAACACGAGCAAAATGGTGGTTGACTGAAGCAGGCATCCATGGAGGTCCAACATGCATGGGTCGAAAGCGGGAAAAGAATTGAGGTAGGTGTGGGGGACTGCCCCCTTTATAGGATAGGTGGACTTCAGCATGCAGACGTCCACGGGGGCGGTCCCCCATGACAGACTGCTAACTAGACATTTTCTGTGTGGTCCTGGTGTCTGGCGACTTCAGTCCTACTGGTGTTGCCTGCTGCAAGAGCCCCTCAGAGGAAGATCTCCAGGCTGTGTTCCAGCGCCCAGTACCACACTCTCACTGTTTTCCAACACAGGGGATAGGAATGTGTCCCCCCTTGCTTGTTTATGTAACGCATAACATTGACATTGCTCATCTGCACTAGCAAATTACCCAGAGTCAGATGCCTCTGGAAAGCCTGAAGACTGCATAGAACAGCTCTCATCTCCAGGACACTTATGTGCAATTTGACCTACCTGGGTTCAAGACCCTTAGGTTTGATAAAGGCCCAGGTGTGCTCCCCATGCAGTGCCGGATGCATCTGAAGTGAGAATCTGAGTTGGACCTGGGATTAAGAATGGAACACCCCTCAAGAGGTTGCTGCATCCATCCACCATGTCAGTGCTTTGTGTAAATGGGACTTGGGCCCACTGCTCTCTCTCTGTCCATTGTGATATCTGCATATGTAAGTGAGCCAGTGACACAGTCACAGTGGCCACTTCCATGAAGCCCAGCAGGCACAGGAAGGGTCCTGGCTGGGACATAACAATAGCTGTACACCTGTTGCGCTTTAGCCATAATACATTCTGCCCTGTCCAGAGGCAGAAATGCTCTGCTCTGTTTGGTGTCCAGAACTGCACCTACAGTATATACCGCAGCCTCTGGCAAAGGGACAGTACTGACTTTGGCACATTCACTGTACCCCCCCAGTACTTCGAACAATTGTCTTGTGCATTCAAGTTAGTTCCTGGAACTGGCTTTCAGTGGCCAATCATCCAGGTATGGGAAGACATACAGACCTTCCCTATGAAGGGCTGCTGCCACCACAGCTAAGCATTTGGTAAAGATCCGAGTTGCAGAAGACAAGCCAAAGGGTAATACTCTGAACTGGAAGTGCATCCCAGGACAAATCTCAAGTACTTTCTGTAGTGCTTTCGGATCTTGATCTGAAAGTATGCATCCATCATGTCCAAGGAGCAAATCCAGTCCCCTATTTGAAACAGGGAATCAGATTTTGCAGGGAAACCTTGCAAAACATTTTATATTCTATGTAGAAGTTTAGGTCTCACAAGTCTAGCACAGGCCTGAGATCTCCTGTCCACCTGGGGACTAGGAAGTATCTGGAGTGGAACACTTTGCCTTTCTGGTGTGAAGGCACAGGTTCTATGGCATGTTTGGTCAGCAAAGCCTGTACCTCTTCCTTCAACAGGAACAGATATCCCGGAGAATAAGTTGAAAGAGGTGGAAGATGCTCTGGAGCAGTTTCTAGAAACTGCAGAGCACGTCCCTTTGCAATTACCTCCAGGACCAACTCATTTGTAGTAATCTCCCTCCATTGTGTTAGATGAAGGGTGAATCGATCCCCTATCACCACTACCTCCTGCATGTGAAGTGGTTTGGTGAGGAAGTCCTGCACAAGTCATGCTGAGCCAATGGGAGCAGCGCCACTGGCTTTCGGAATGGGCTCTTAGACGAAGGAAAGGTGGCAAGGGTCCACCACCCTTCCCTCGGCCCTGCTGATAGTAGGCTTGAAGATCACCTTTGGCAACAGGCTGGTGAAAGTATCCTTTACCTCTACTTTTACCAGCTGTAGGGTACAAGGATTTAACTGACCTCAAAGTCATTCAGAGGTTTGAAGGCCTGTTCTACATAACCACCAAATAGTTGGTGCCTCTAAAAGGAGTATCCAGCACTGTTTGTTGCACATTAGTTACAAGCCCAGTCACCCTGAGCCAAGAATACCTTCTCATGCAAATACCAGTGGCAGCTGCCCTGGCAGATGCATCTGAGACATCATAGGCTGAGCACTGCAGATGTTTGCCTACCTCAGCACCAGCATTCAGATTTTTCAGTAATTCATTCTTGGCCATGCCTTCTGGAAGAGCCTGAGCTGCAGCTTTGGCAGGCTTCAAAAGGCTATCTTGATACCTGATCATGTGAAACTGACAGTTTGCAATACACAGGCCTAATGAGGCAGAATTGTATGTTCGCTTGCCCATCACATCAAGCCTTCTGGACTCCTTATCAGGTGGCAGGGTACTCATATGCCTTGGTGCCCTGGATCTGTCATGGACAGCCATAATGACCACATAATCTGTTTCTGGCTGGTTGGCATAATAAGGCTTGGTAGCAAGGGCAGGGTACTGCTCGTCAGCCTTTCTTGGAACAGCTGGTTTGGTATTTGGCTTATACCAGGCAGCAAAAGTGGCACCCTCTAAGACAGGATAAATTGGAGGAACAGTGATGGAAGGAGTGCTGGGCACCTCCAGAAATGCCATCAAATTCTTTTTAGAAGAATCTTCTTCTTCCACAGCAAGCCCCACAGGACTTTGCATTTGCTGCATCATTGTTTGAAAAGTGGGGTCTTCAGGCAGAGATATCAGTGTGTAGACCACAGAATCCTCACTGCATTAGGATACAGGACAAATCTTGGTGTGCACATCACCATGGAGTTGGAACGTGAAGCATAATGTTCCACTTCATATCCTTCCTCCTTTTCATAATCCTCCTCCATTATGAGGTCAGGATTATATTCCTTCTCCTCATCGACATCCTGATCGGTAACGGGAATGGATGACCTCACTGATGAGGCTGCAGACCTCTGCTCAGTAGGTGCCCGCTGTGTACCAGCCGAGGAAGTTGACAGGGTCTGCGATGCAGTAACACCCATCGATGGCAGTGCAGGCTGCAAAGGCATGCTTGGCAATATGTGTATATCATATCTGAAATAGATGCCAGCCCTGCCTGCGCATCAATGATGCTCTGACCAGGAGCCGTGACTGCTGGTGTTGACAACAGCCTGCTCCTGTTGACAAAGGCGACATACCATCTGTAGTAAGTATGGTTGTACCTAAGCCAAGCCCCAACCTTGGTGTCTGGTCAACAGTCTAGGGGGCTGCCACCACCATCGCCAGAGTGGACAATGATGATGCAGGTTGAGTACCTACAGGCCACAGTGGTGACCTGGATATTGCCAGGGAAGTGGATCTATCTTTATCCTTATGTTTATGCTTATGCCCCGATGATGACCTCTCTTTTTCATGGTCTTCTGACTTGAACAACTGCAGCTCAGTCGATGGAGCTGGCGACGTGTTCTTCTGACACTGGGCTTTTTGCATGGTCGCTAGAGTTTTTTCTAACAAAAAATTCTCGAGTGCCTTTTTTCTGTGTCATCTTGTTGCTTGATTGAAGCTCTGGCAGATCTCACAAGTCCTGATGTTGTGAGAGAGGCCTAAACAGCAGACGCATACGTCATGGGTGTTATCCCTGTATATTTTTTCACCACACTCACAGTACCAGAAAAACAGCATTGGTTTCATGGCATACAGTAGTCAACAGTATCACTAAGTTATTAATGATTACTGTATATATAGAATAAAGGATGGGGAAGTGTGTGGTAAGAGAATTGTAATGCACTCCCAAGTTGTGGGATGCTACATAAACTCTGAGAGCAAAGACTGAGGGGTTTATTAAAGCATCCCTCACTGAGGGTGTGCATTACATTCACGTTTCAGACACTTCCCCATCTTTTATTTTACATAATATTTAGTCAGCAATTTTTTCCCAGCCCCAGTCCTGTCACACACACACACACACACACACAGTCTGCCTGTACCCCTCCTCTGGTATCATAATTACATTTTTTTTATTTATTCATTCATCCATTTATGTATTTTAAGTTACTGTTCAAATCGGGATTGGGATAGCGCTTACCGACGGAACTCTGCCTGTTCCCGGTCACACTCTGCGTTTGGTGAAGGAGGTGAAGTGCAGGATCAACCAGATAAGGTTTTTTTTTTTAATATAATTCAAAGGCAGGATGAGCCAGATAGATAAACAAATAGTTGTAAAGGTGAGCACTGAGCAGTGTTCTGTTTGGCGGCTCCTCGGGAACGGCTCCTCACGAATGGAGTTTAAGAGCCACCACGTTTGACAAAGTGTTCTGCCCACCCACACAGAAGACGAGAGCAAATCAGAGAGTGCTGGAGTTTGACAGATGGAGCATGTGTTTGCTGTAATAACCCACTGGTTATTATGGCAGTTATCAACTCGGTCAGCCCATTGAAAAAATTGCTGACCAGTTATTATAAGAATATAATAAACGACAACTACTAGATGTATTTGTTTCCACAGCAGGTCTGACGAGTACTGTCGATGCCGGGAAAAGAACTAAGGAGAGATGGGGACGCCCATGTTTATGTAGATGCTGACACGTGATGTCGTTGTGGGTGGCCCCCCACTAGCAGTTTTCATGTGGTTCTAGCGTTAATGCAGGTATAGTTCCAAAGGTGTGGCCTAAGGGAAGAGATATCCTCAAAGAAGATATACATTTTATTCTGAAAATGCAAAAGTTTAAGAATAACAGCATGGGAATGCTCATCCGGTGGATGGACTCCTGGTGACATCACTGACTCAGATGGCTGCATAGAGACCGAGCTCTAAAGCCCACACAGGAAATAACCACACCAAATATGGCTAACTTACTTCTTACCAGCAACTAAGTCAATGCTCAGTGTGGCTCATGTATGAGGATTCTAAAAACACAAAACAAAAATGCCTTCCAAGCACCTCCAGCATTGCCATCGAGTGCCACCTCAGACCGTGCAGCCTCTTCCCGCTCTCCCAATTTGGCTCCTCAATGCTAGACGTTATCGACTACCTGCTCACTGAACTGATGGAATTTTGAACTGAAACTAGGGGTGCTTTAGCAGGTGTGCGCCAAGAAATTTTGACTATTAAGCAACAGCACAATTTAAAGGCTGCTGCTTCTTCATTGTCTGATAAAACGAACATCATGGGTGATCTTTTGTTGCAGCTTCACCACCACATGGTTCAACTGGGCCAAAAACAACAAGATCTTGAAGCCTATGTTTGGCACAACAACCTACAGATATACAGGGTTCCGGGGGTAGGAAGGGACCCAGATTACTCCCTTTGTTGCATAATTAAGTTGTGATTCTTTGCGACTATCAGCAGTTATGGATTTTGACCTGGAGTGACTTCATAAGGCTTTCGGCCCTAAGCCAGGACCAGAAGAATGACCCTGTTTGATTATCCTTAAATTTCTCAGGTTCCAGATTAAGGAGAAAGTGCTTCTGACTGCCTGGAGATTGAAGGTTGTAAAATACATACTCAAATATACTTTGACCACGACTTTGTGCCAGCCATGCAGCAGCAACTGTGCTATACCCTTTATCTCCATGCATTAAAGCAAGTGGCACTTCACTTTCAAACATCCTATCTGGCCAAATTAAGAGTGATGTACCATGAGGGAGAAATAATGTATCATACCGCTATGGAAGATAAACAGGACTTGGATCACAAGGGTATTGCAGTTCCGCCTCCCCCATGATTGCCTCAACATCCTCAACCTCCCTGGACTCAAACCACCAAATAACTAGAAGTATCCTCCACACCCAGAGATTCAGATTCCCTGCAGCAATCCTGACAGGACAGAAGAAAACATTCTGAGAAGGCACTTCAAAACTTTTAAAGCCCTGTTGAGACAGTTTGAAATAGAGACGAGATGAGTTAACTTGCCTGACACTATCTCCTAGTTTTCTTCCCTGCAAGCCTCTTCATGGACACCGCCGAGCCTGCGGTATTATTTTGCAGAACTATTGCATATAATAGACTGTTGCTATGCAGGTATGTAGGGTTGAGGTTTGAGAGGTCCATGGGGGGGGGGCCCTGCCGGGGAAGGGGGAACTGAGGAATGTTTCTCTAAGGCCCAGTGTTTGATTTTTTACTCAGGGTACACTAAATGTTAGATGCTGTAAGTAAGGGGCAACACTATCAGAATGCACAAGTTAGGTGCTGACCTGAATAAAATTAGAGCTACAGATAGACTGTGCCCCAGCTTTGGAGACCTGACTGGGGTGTCTTGGTCTGTCACACACCTCCCCTTGTTTTCATTCTGGCAAAGTAAGTATAGACTAGTAGCGTGTTTCACTTTTTTTCAGATTCTCAAGGGAAGTCACGGCTGCGATCTAAGGCCCTTGACTAGGGGTAGCTGGGTCTGCAGCTCCCTTCCTGTTGAGAACTGTCTAGCTTGATTTCCCTGCAGCCTTCTAAGTCTCACACTAGTGGTGCCTGCTTTTTTCATCTGAAGAGGCTTGGAGTCTGAAAATAGGCTCTTCTGCAGCTGAGCCATTAATCACATGGGTTCAGGACGACCTCCCTTGCTAGGCATTTCTAACTGAAATTGTCACCCCCCCCCCCCGAACCCTTGGGTGCCCCAGCTCTTCCGCAGCCTTTTTTGGGTACACGGTCAGAGACTACAGCCAACCTGCCTGCACCAAGAGACAGTTTTCAGGATTCACTTCTGGGCCAACCTCATTGACTAATGATCAGTGCTCTGAACTTTTTTCAGTACAACTGACATTGTTTTACTACGGCCCTGAGTAGTCAATGTCTGGAACAGATAGGGTTACCAGATTTTGGGACAAGAAAAAGAGGACAAAGTCTAAGGAGTAAGCGATCTTCTTTATTATTTGTAGTTTGTACACGCCCGGTCAGTAACTTTGTAATCCCCCACCGCCCCCCCAAAAAAAGGACAGTACACGGGCAGTAACTTTGAAGCCAACATGCTACCATGATTTCACAATCTATGAGTACTTTTCAGAAGAGCAAATTTTCCTAAGCAACAGAGGGTGGCTCAGCAAATAATCATGAAACTGACTGCAAGACAAGTGTTTGAAGTTGTACTGTACAACAAGTAGCTCCTTCACTGACTCAAGAGAAAGGCGATTCCTTTCCTTGATCCATTAAGTTTGGAACAGTGAGAAGGCCCTCTCTACATTTGCATTATGGCTGAGAATGGCAAGAAAGAATTCAACCCCTCAGCTCTTTTTTGATCCCTTGAGTGAGTGTCCCTCCAGCAACAGTGCCACGCCACAAAAGGGCCCAGCCCAGTGACAGTCCCACAGCACAAAGAGCCAGCCCAGGATATACGGTCAGCTCCCCTCCATTACAGAAATGAGTTCTTCCCAAACCCACTGTGGAAACTGGAATGCTTGGACCCAACCCATCAGATCAGACTGGCCCTTTGCTGGATTGCCCCCCACCCCCATCCTGCGGGCCACAGATGGACCAACCTTCCTGCTCCCAGACAGGCATCCTCACTGTAACTTGACCCCTTCCCCGACCCCACCACCACCACCAGGTCAGGAACAGCCATTCCCCACAGAGAAACACCATCCTGCTTCAGCTGAATCCCCCACCCCCAGGCCAGGGGCCACTCGCTGCCCACAGACCAGCTGTCAATCATTTCAGCTGCAGCTGGAAGGAACACCCCGGCCTCTCCAGCTCAGCTCACCACTCCCCTGCAGGCAGCTGGAAAACCTCTGCAATAGGGACTGCAGTCTGCACCCAGTCAGACTTCAGCATCATTAAATAAAGGCAGATGCAGCACATGCCTCTACACAATAGCAAAGATTCCAAATCCATTCTTATTCTGCCCCATGGCCATAGACAGCTATAAGAAAAAATTACTCACCGAAGTAATGTTATTTCTTCAAGGGGATTCTTCAGCATTATTGACTTTTTCTCCGGGGCAGCTTAACCCAGCTGTCATACTGCACCTGTCAATACATGCTGAAGAATTCCTAGTGTGAGAATATGCTTTTTACAGACACTGTGAAGCAGAACACTGCTACAGTCCTGACTGAGTCAAGTGCAGTATGCCACCAGCCCAGTGGAAAATAAACAAATCTTTTTTTTCTAGGACTGGACTAGTCTGTTTTTGAGCCTGCCCTGCACTTAGTCCCACCATCTGTAGGGGCCTGCTGCTGCCTGCTGCCTGCACTGCACACCCCCCATTGCCACCCCATGCTGCCCACTATGCAGCATCCCCCAGGAGCGAGCAGAACAGAACTGGACAAATCAGCACCACTGTCCAGGGCTGCAGAAGGACCACACCTGACCTGCTGCTGTCACTCCCTCCTCCTGTCCTGCTCCTGCTCTGTCTGACTCTGTCTGATGACCTTAACTTGACACTGACTGCAGGCAGCAGCACAATTTGACACAACATGGGGAGGGTCCTTCCCTCCAGTCCAGACTCCAGTCCACTAGAGAGACGAGCAGTAGATATGATTGGCAGATCAGATCATTAAACAAAAAATAATTCAGTTTGAATTAATTTCTGAATCTGAGCTCAGACAGTCAGTGACTGGGAGCCGGAGCTGGAACCACCCACCCCCACACACTGACACACATACTGTCCTGTGCTAGTTGACTCTGATGTGACCTGGCTGGCGGCTGGCTCTGGCTGGTCATCATGCTGTGGACAGGTCTTTACCTTACCATCTGGGCCGGGATACCTGTCCTTGTTGTGCTAGTGCAGACAGTGCTTCTCTCTCTCTCTCGACTCTAAGGCTCTTCCTCCAGGGCGGGAGACCGTGAAGACCATGACCCATCTGCTGCCATCTCTCGTCTCCTCCTCTGACCTCCACAGACTGATACCAGCACAGCTGAGTTGGTGGCCCACGCACACCACACAGACATACTGCTGTACACACTATGCGAGAGACAACACAGTGAGTCTCTCTCTCTCTCATAGACTCCTGTCCCGACTGGAGTCCCTCGCGGCCTTGACCCTGCTCAGCAGAGATGGCAGCAGGCAGGCAAGGAGAGCAAGGATAAGGGCAGTGGTGGGCCACGGGCAAGGCGAACAGGAGCTGCAAGCTGCCAAATGCAGCAGCAAGTTGCAACTCTTTACCTTACTTTCTTTAAGTCTTTAAGCAGCAGCAAACAAGCAAAGTTGAGCCAGAGCCAGCGCTCAGAAAAAAACGTCCTCCGACCAATCCACATAATCACACCGTTTGACTGACTGTGCAGATTGCAGCAAATCCCATGCGCGGGTGACTGAGACATGCGCAGACAGACACAAGTAGTAGATTTTTTTTTGGTTGCCATGGCAACTGACCACATTGAAGCAGCTGTCAATCTAAGTGCCACGGGGAAGTCCAAAAACCTGGACAAAACAGCACAATAATAAAAATCCACCTGGATGAAAAGTCTTACTTTAAAAAGAGGACATGTCCAGGTAAAAGAGGACATCCGGTAACCCATTGGACATGTGGCTATATTGCAGCTTCTCCTAATATGCTGCCTGACCATTATTGAACACTGTTGCTCTATAATCAGGAACTATAAATGCAGCAGCGTAGCAGTATTTTTATGTTTGCTTGCACACATGTGCAAGAAACATTATGCAGCAGCTTAGGAGAGAAGCGGGTTGTAGAGGTGCGGCAGTGTGGCAGCCAATGCCAGCACTGCATTTTTGATCTTGGTGGTGTGTACCCAATGCAGGCCCAGTGTCCTGATGACACTGGTTCTGCAAAAGTGCCACCAACTTGAAATGATTGGTCGCTCCAATGGGGAGCTGCCTCATCATTGCAGCATCAGCAATTCCACTGCAATGAGGGAGCGACCCATCATTGCAGGGCGGTACCTCGCCTGATATAACAGTACCAGGAACATGGCGGCTCTATGCAGCCACCGCAGAGCCGACGGGGGTGCCCAGTTCCCATGTCAGAATGCCCCTAACCCCCTTCATTTGCTGATGGGGAGCCCAGTCCCCATCGGCATAATGTCCCCACCCCCAAGTTTCTGTTGTGTGCCCAATCCCCCTCGGCATAATGCGCCCCCTCCAGCAGTCTTTCTTTGCCGACGGGGGGGCCCATCCCCATCAGCTTCAGTCCCCCCTTCCCAGTTCAGTTTGCTGAAGGGGGGCCCAATCCCCGTCGGCTTCAGTCCCCTCTTCCCAGTTCAGTTTGCCGACAGGGGAGCTCACTCCCCATCGACATAATGTTCCCACCCACCACCACCCCGATTTCTGCTGTGTGCCAAGGGGGTGCCTACTCTCCCTCTGCATCATGCGCCCCCCCCATTTCTGTGCTGATGGGGGCCCAATCCCAGTTGGCTTTGGTCCCCCTCCCCACAAATGCAGATGGCACACTGGGAGCCCACCCTAGTGTACCCAAACACACCTGCAAAAGAAGAAAACCGACCTGCATTGTCTTTTTTTTTTTTTACCTATAAAACAAGAAAATGGTCCCTTGAGGTCTCTCCTGCCACACCTGCACCCACCCTCTGCACATCCTACCTCCCCCACACACCCCCTCACCCCATACATAGCTCGGGAGTCCAGCACGATGATCTTCGGTGGACTGAGAACACGTCTGCACTCTTCAAAGCTGACCGCGAACTGAAGAAATGCCAGTAAGCTGTATAATGGCATAAATAGGGTTTACATAGAAACATAGTATTTGACGGCAAATAAGAACCGCTTGGCCCACCTAGTCTGCCCATTTTCCTACCTAACAGATAAGCTGCAGATCCTTGTTAACCAACAGCTTACTTCCTCCTACCCCCCACTAGGCCTGCCTTATGTCTTGAATTCTTGAATTCCCCCACTCTTCTTGACTCCACTACCTCCTCAGGGAGGCTGTTCCATGCATCCACAACCCTCTCCATGAAAAAATACTTCTTCACATTACCTTTGAGCCATCCCCCCTCTATCTTCAAATTGTGCCCCCTTGTTCTTGCACAACTCTTTTTCTGAAAGATGCTACCCTCTTGGACTTTGTTGATTCCCTTGAGGTACTTGAAAGTTTCTATCATGTCCCCTCTCTCTCTTCTTTCCTCAAGGGTATACATATTAAGCTCCTTTAGTCTTTCTTCATATGTCTTCTGGTGCAGACCCTGCACCATTTTCATTGCCCTCCTCTGAATAGCCTCCACTCTGTCTTTGTGGAGATGGGGTCTCCAGAACTGCACACAGTACTCCAGATGGGGTCTCACCAACTGTCTGTACAGAGGGATAACAACTTCCTGTTTTCTACTATTGATGCCTCTCCCTATGCATCCCAGTATCCCCCCAGCCTTCCTTACTGCCTTCTCACATTGCTTGCCCACCTTTAGGTCATCTGCTATAATTACCCCCAGGTCCCTTTCCATTTTACTGTTGTCAGTATCTCACCCCCCATTGTGTACTCTTCCCCTGGGTTTTTTGTTTTCCAGGTGCATTACCTTGCACTTCTTTGCATTGAATCTGAGCTGCCATACATTTGACCATTCCTCCAACCTTGCCAAGTCCCTTCTCATCCTTTCCACTTCATCTTGTGTATCAACCCTGTTGCAGATCTTTGTGTCGTCTGCAAAGAGACATACTTTTCCTTCCAGTTCCTCTGCATTCTCCAACCTACTAGCTGGAGGCAGACCCTCTCCCTGGGTTCTATGCAGCCTTGAACTGAGGTGCCTCCTGAGCCCTGCCCTCATGGTCAGGCGATATGGCCGTACGCTCCCTGCCAGGGATGGCTCCCCTCCCTTAAGGCATCTCCTTTGGCTACTACTGGTGACCCTAGCACTAGTGGGAGACACTGAGCTCAACCCTGGACCGCCTGGCCTGGCCTCCCCCTCTGCGGTGGGCTGGTCAGCTGTCAAAGGGCTGAAAATAGCTCATCTTAATATACGTAGCCTCCTGCCCTATTTGGCGGAACTTCTTGCTTGGGTCACACATCACAGTCCTGACATCCTTGGTATTACAGAAACTTGGCTTAAACCCTGTACTCCAAATTCTGTGTGTGCCCTTCCTGGATATGACCTTGTCAGGCTCGATCATCCAGGAAAAAAGAGGAGGGGGGGGTGGCATCTTGGTCTAGTACAGGAGCCACCTCAACCTGTCGGTGGTACCCTGCCAACAGCCAGTGCAGTCCCCCTGTGAGTTACTGCACACGGTACTGTTGCTTGGGATGACCAAAAAGATACATGTCATATTTACCTACAATCCCCCTAAGGGGGGCCTGGAGGGGCTGTCCGTCCTCCTCGACACAGTTGGTGCCGTGAACTGGCATAATGAGCTAATTATCCTAGGTGATGTCAACCTTAACTGGCTTGGTAGTAACACCAAGGCATTTGAGCCACTGCTTACTGGTCTCACCTTATCGTGGCTTTTCAAGGACCCTACCAGGTGCTCACCCAGTGGTGGAATGAGCTCTCTGCTGGACTGGGTACTGACAAACAGACCGGAGAGGATCAGTTCATCAGGCATCCTTCCCGACTCCATCTCTGACCATTCCCCCGTGTACTGTGTGTGGAAGTTCCCTTCCCTGAAAATTCCGCATAAGATCATTCAGGTCAGAGACTACTCTGGGTTTGATCCTGGCTCCTTCCATAACGATCTCCAGCACACCGACTGGTCTGCAGTATGGAATGCCCAGGACTCCCCATCTGCTGTCAGTCAATTCCTCATCACTCTTAGGGCTCTGCAGGATAAGCATGCCCACCTCATAAGACGGAGGGTCAGGGGATCGGCTACAAAGTGGTTACATGGTAGCCTGCTAGCTCTCATGAAATATAAAGATAAGTGCTTGGCAAATTTCAAGGCCACGGCGGATCAGGCTGTATTTCAGCAGTACATGAAACTCAGAAATGAATGTAAGAAGGCTATAAGGGCAGCCAAAAGTGAGTTTTGCAAAACTGCACTGCTGAACTCAGCCAGGGACCCCAGGAGGTTCTGGAGAAATATTAAAAACACATTTAGTGGTTCCCAGAGTGGTGAGACCACTGATATGATTATTGATGGTGTTAGCTGCAATAACTCGCTAACCATCGGAAATGCTTTTAACATGTGTTTTTCTGACCTGTCTGCTTTCACCACGTCATTCCCTCCCGGTGGAGGTAGTAATAGTGAACGGGTCCCATCACCGACACCACCCTACCCGCCCTTTCATTTTTAGACTGTGATGGTGTGAGCGGTACAGAGATTGCTCTCGGGCCTCTCCCCCTTCTCGAGTGCTGGCCATGATGGGTTGGAACCGAAGCTCCTCAGTCTTTTAATCTTGCCCCCCTGGTGGCCCATATTTTCAATTTGTCCCTGTCATCTGGTGTTATTCTGGACATATGGAAGGTCGCCAGGATGGTCCCGATCCTGAAACAGGGGAACCCCAAACTAATAGAAAACTACCACCCAATATCCATTTTGTCGGTGGTCAGTAAACTCCTTGAGAAAGTTGTAGCAGGGCAACTCTCGGAGTACTTGCAGTCACACAACCTATTGTCACCTGTGCAGCATGGCTTTAGCAAAGGGCACAGCACATCCTCTGCCCTTGTCACTGTCTCATCCTGGATCAGGGAGGCTATGGACCAGGGCAAACTCTCTGGAGCTATCTTTATAGATCTCTCTAAGGCCTTCGATCTTGTTGATCATGCCTTGCTGTCCACTCAGCTCAGATCCTTTGGTCTATCTCCTGATGTGCTCAGTTGGTTCTCCAACTATCTACACAGTAGAAAGCAACTTGTTAAATATGGCAAGGAACTCTCGGGCCCTATTTCTGTAACCATGGGTGTCCCCCAAGGCTCTGTCCTGGGGCCCCTGCTCTTCTCCATGTTTGTAAACAATCTCCCCACTGCAGCTGTTCACTGTTAGCCAATCCTCTATGCAGATGACTTGGTCATCCTGACTCACTCCCAGGAGATAGGGGTCATAAATCACCATCTGAGTGAGGACTTGGGGAACATTCAGTCATGGATCTCATCCCATAAGTTGGTTCTTAATCTAAAAAAAATCCCAGGCCATGCTCTTTGGGTCTCAGGCCAAGATTAAGGCCTCCCCTGCTCCATTATACATTTCCAGTACTAGCGGTACTCTGATCCCGGTTTCTGATAACTTTAAATACCTTGGGGTGTCCCTGGACTCCGCAGCTTGACCTTGGCTGCCATATTCAGAATACATGTAAGACTGTCAACTGCAAATTGGGTCTGGCCTACAGAGCTAAAAGCAACCTCACTCCTGCGGCCCGTAGTGCACTTGCCAGAGGTGTGCTCCTCCTTTCACTCTGCTATGGGATCCTTTTGTTTGCCCGCTACCCCAAAGCTCACCTATCTAGGTGGTTCACTGCATACAACAATGTCTGCCACTTTGCTCTGGCTGCCCCCTGTCTCACCCACCACTGTGACCTTTATAGCAAGCTAAACTGGTTCTCCCTCTCAAATCACATAGACTTTGTCCTAGGGTGCTTCACGAGAAAGGTCCTTGGCACTGGTAACCCCCACCCCCGGGGCTAGTGAAATTCCTTGTCCCGGCTGCCTCCTAAACCTATTTCCTCAGGTCTCAGGGGCCTGCTATCCTTAAGATATCTGCTACCTGGACTCTAATGGGAGGTAGGGATTTTGCTGCGTGTGCTCCCAGACTGTTGAACGCTTTCCCTGCCCAGGTCCGCTCCTCCCACTGATAGGCGTGCCTTCGTACCACCGTATGGAACCACCTCAAACTCGCTTCGGCCTGTGGTTGCTCCAAACCACCGTGATCTATCACAACACTCCTTTCTCCTGTATGTATTTCTGGACAAAAGACTCTGCTTCCGAGGCTGTTAAGTTGTAAATAGTGTTGTATCTGCTGCATCTCAACTGTACCTATTGTACTGCTCTTTGCTGCTACATATGTTACTCTGCTGTGTACATACTGAACAAAACTATGGCTTACTAGACTTGTAAGCTGTATTAATCTATATTTATGTTGTCCTCACATGACTTGTAAGCTATCTGTAATCTGTACCATGTCGTCTTATGTACTTAAATCTATAATTCCTGTACTCTCCCGGGTCGTACCTGAAAATAGGCAAATGTCTTGTCTAGTGTACTTACCTGGTCAACAAAAGCTAAATAAATAAATGTCACTTATAAAGACATTAAAAAGGACCGCTCCCAGTACTGAACCCTGTTGTACCCGACTGGTAACCCTTCTTTCTTCACTGTGGACTCTGTTTACTACTACCCTTTGCGTCCTGTTGTCTAGCCAATTTTTTATGCAGGCTACCACCTTGGGACCCACTCCAAGGCTTGCTAACTTGTGTATTAATCTTTTGTGTGGGACTGTATCAAATGCCTTGCTAAAATCTAGGTAGGCCATGTCCACAGCCCCTCCCTGGTCTACTACTCTGGTCACCCAGTCAAAGAAGTCTATTAGATTTGTCTGAAATGACCTTCCCATCGTGAATCCATGCTGCCTTGTGTCCTCTGCCCCACTAGCCTCTAGGTACTCAACAATTCTTTCTTTCAGAAGTGATTCCATCATTTTCCCTACCACTGAGGTCAAACTAACTGGTCTGTAGTTTCCTGCCTCTGTTCTGCTCCCACTTTTGTGAAGAGGAATCACATCCACCCTCCTCCAGTCCTCAAGTACCACCCCACCCCATCCTCCTATGATTTGTTAAAGAGAGTAGTCAGCAGTGTCACTAGTTCTACCCTTAGTTCTTTTAGAATTCTTGGGTGAATCCCATCAGGCCCCTTTGCTTTGTCCACCTTCAATTTTATTAGTTCTTTCAGAACCCTTTCTTCTGTAAATGGACTGGTATCAACCCCTATCTTCAGAGTGTTTCTCTTGTTTGGTTTAGGTAACTCACCCTCCTCTTCCTTTGTGAATACTGAGCAGAAATATTCATTCAGTATTCCAACTTTTTCACTGTCACCCTCTGCCCACATTCCCTCCCCTTTATTAAGCCTCAGTATCCCTCCTTTGGTCTTTCTTCGCTCCCTAATGTACCAATAAAAGGTCTTATCCCCCTTCTTAACAGAGCTGGCTATCCTTTCCTCAGTTTGGGCTTTTGCTCTTCTGACTGCCTTCCCTGCCTCTTTCTGCTTTAACTGATAAAGTTCTCTGTCCTGCTCCTTCTGTAATTCCTTATATTTACTGAATGCTATCCTTTTCTCCTTAACCTTCACTGCCACCTCTTTTGAGAACCATAGAGGTTTTTTCCTTCGTTGTGCTTTGTTGATTTGCTTTACACAAAGGCTTGTTGCCTCTGTGATGGCTGTTTTGATTACTCCCCATTGTTCCTCCACCACTCTTTCTTGCCTGTTTGCTAGTGCTTTTCTGAGGTACTCTCTCATTTTCCCAAAGTCAGCCCTCCTAAAGTCCAATACTCTTGCTTTTGTATGGCTTGATTGTATGGCTGTGTTTATCGTGAACCACACTGTTTGGTGGTCGCTTGTTCTCAGATGGCTACCCACTTCTAAATCTGAGATTCTTTCTCCATCCCCATTGAGAGTACCAGGTCTAAGATTGCTCCCTCCTGAGTGGGTTCCAATACTAGCTGTCTGAGGCATGACCCCTTGTAGGGCATCAAGAATGACCCTGCTCTTGGATGTGTCTGCAGCAAAGGTGCTCCAGTTAACATCTAACATATTCAGGTCCCCCATCAACAATATCTCCCTTTTTTCTGCCATTCTAAGGATGCCTTCTATCATTACCTTGTACATTCCCTCCCCCTGAGATGGGGGTCTGTATACAACCCCCATGTGGATTGTGGTGCCATTTCCTGTCTCCAGGGTGACCCAGAGTACCTCATCTGCTCTCTGTTTGCTCTTTAGTTCTGTTGCTTTGATCCCTTCCTTTGCATAGAGAGCTTCTCCTTCTCCTCTTTTACCCTCCATGTCCCTCCTGTAGATTGTGTATCCCGGTATGTTGATATCCCAGTCATGGTTCTCTGTGTACCATGTTTCTGTGACTGCCACAATATCCAGGCAACCCTCTTCTATCAATGCCACTAGTTCAGGGAGCTTGTTACACAGACTACAGGCATTGGTACTCATCACCCTCCACTTTTTGATGGCCTTACCCCTTTTAACCCCATCCCTGTCCTTACTGCGTTTGCCTTTTTTTATATTTACCTCTGTTCTGCTCCCTAATGACTTCTCTACCTTGGTGTTTACCTCACTAATTACCGTGTTTTGTGGGTTAGAGGCTGGGATTTCTTTTCAGTGCATCTCCCTTTGGCTAGTTTAAATGCTTGCCAATGAAGCATTTAAACCTCTCACCTAGGATCCTGGTTCCCACCCTGGACAGATGCAGACCATCGCGCCAGTATAGGTCTGCCTCCCTCCAGGTGGTTCCCCAGTCCCCAGTGAAGCCAAAACCCTGAGCTCCACACCAGTTTTTCAACCATTCATTGAATTCCTTGGTAAGGAGTACCCTAGCATCACCCTTGCCATAGACAGGCAGCACCTCCGAGAAGGTTACCGTATGTACTACTTGTCTAAGGCCCCTCCTCAACTCTACAAACTCCTTGTGCACTGTTCTGATCCCATTCTTAGCCAGGTCATTTGTCCCTAGGTGGATGATGACATCCAGCTCCCTCCCTCGTGAAGCTGCTCCCACGATCCTGAGGATTCGCTTCCTGTCCCTCCAAGCCGTGGCGCCAGGCAGGCACCCACCTCTCTCTCCCTTCCTCCCCACTTCTACCCCCTAATGATTGGAGTCCCCCACCAGGAGTTGTTTTCTTCTCCTGTGGGGTCCCATGCCACCCTCCTGTGGGTTTCCTTTGTGAAGGTTCCCAGCATCCTCTTTGTTCTCCACTGCAGATGCCTCCATAGAGGAACTACTATCCACCAGAAGAGCATATGAATTGTGGAGAGGTACAGCTGGAGGGATGCAACTCTGTTCTACCACCCTCTCCCTCCCTGAGCCCACTATGGTCCAGCCTCTCCTCTTTCTTGGCAACCTCTGAAGTAGTGGCATTGGCCTTGGTGGTCCATGGGTGGGGGAGGAGGTTTCACGAATCCTAGCCCGGTCTGCCTGGAGATGGGCAACCTCCTCCCTCAGACCAGAGAGGTGCCTGCAAATAGGGCAGCATCGCAGCCTCCAGAATGTCTCCCAGAACACTGCTGCTCCACAGCCATTGCACTGCACCACTCCCATCATGTCTTATTTTGTGTCCCCTCTCCTATTGCTTAGTATGCTTACTTTCTCCTCTCCTTACAACTCTCACCCTTCCTGTTCTGGGGCAGCAACTTCCTATATTCTTCAGTAGCCTCCTTCTTCCTTGCTCAGTGTCAGACCACCAGCAGCTGGGGGGAGGGGGAGAGTGAGCTACTTTTTTCCTTTAGGGTTGACAAAACAAATATTTCTCTATGATCCTTCCCTTCCTACTGCCAAACAGGAAGTTCCTGTTGTCAGTCAAATCCTGTGGCTATAAAAGTAGAACTGGCTTAGGGCGGGTGGGTTGAGGGGTGGGATGGAGGGCAATTAGTAAGAAAAAAGACTAGCAACAGGAAGTTGTAATTGGAGTCACCTGCTTTTATAGTGTCTAAGCCACACCTCCAATAATGCTCTCTCTCCTCCTACTGGTTAAGCAAAGTAAGAAGACACAGTACCCTTCCCAGTAAAGAACACACACTGACTTTCTTTCTTTTCTTTTTTTAACCCTAAATAAGACCCCTTCTACTTCTAAAAAAGTATCTGTCTGCTTAATCTAAACAAACACAGACTCCTGCTGAGTTAGTGTTAAATTTGTAAGAAAATAGTAGCTTATTTTAGTTAGTTGCTGTCTGTGCTACAGGAAAGATTTCTGTCTTCCAAAGGCTAGTTTTTTCAACTTTGGTGCATATCTCGGGCATTTTGGGGAATTTTTGCACCAAATTTTCAACATGGGGTTATTGGGACCCCTCCTCATGAATTCAGTCACTGTCATGACATTATTCAGTCCCGAAAGGTGATTTCACAGTCAGTGCGTGGAATCACCTTTCAGGACTAATTCATGAAATTACAGTGCCATTGTTAATGAGGTGGGCTCTCAAAAACCCTATGTTGCAAATTTGGTGAAAAAAATCCAAAAAAATGACTTTTACGACCATGCGTTGCGCAGTTTCCACACATGCTCATAATTTCATGAATTTGAATTTGTAATATTTTCACTCCAGATTTTCAACATTGGCATTTTTCCATACCTCCTTATGAACAGTACAGCTGTCATTTTACACATCCTGGCCAAATTGTGTTTTCGCACTTCCGGTGCAGAATAGCACGGTCGCTGTGGGAAATCAGTTTTAGGGACAGATTAAGAAAATGACAGTGACACTGTTCATGAGCAGAGGTCCTAAAATGCCTATGTTGAAAATTTGGTGACAGAAGTCCATAAAATGACTGTTACATGCATGCATTGCGCAGTTTCCATGCACCCTTGTAACTTCCCAAATTTGCAATATTTTCATGCCAGATTTTCAACACTAGCACTAGAAATCAGTGTTTGGGACAGATTAACAATAAGCGCATGAGAGACGGGGAGTGAGCAAGCTCAACGGAGCTCTGTTGAGACTGCTGCGGATTTCTCTGTGGGCAGAAGAAGGCGCCAACGCAGGCAGGAGCCCAGTACAAAAGGGCAGCCTGCAGCACCATGAGAAACAGAAAGAGCGAGCTCAATGGAGCTCTGTTGGGACTGCTGTGGATTTCTTTGTGGGCAGAAAAATGTGCCAATGCAGGCAGGAGTCCAGTACAAAAGGGCAGCCTGCAGCGCTGGGAGAAACAGAACGAGGGAGTAAGTGAGCTCAACGGAGCTCTGTCGAGACTGCTGCACATTTCTTCGTGGGCAGAAAAAGGCGCCAATGCAGGCAGGAGCCCAGTACAAAAGGGCAACCTGCAGCGCCAGGAGAAACAGAACGAGCGAGTGAGAGAGGTGGAGTGAGCAAGCTCAACAGAGCTCTATCGGGACTACTGCAGATTTCTTTGTGGGCAGAAAAAGGCACCAAAGCAGACAGTAGCCCAGTGCAAAAGGGCAGCCTGCAGCACTGGGAGAAACAGAACGAGCGAGTGAGAGAGGGGGAGTGAGCGAGCTCAACGGAGCTCTGTCGGGACTGCTGTGGATTTCTTTGTGGGCAGAAAAAGGCACCAATGCAGGCAGGAGCCCAGTACAAAAGGGCAGCCTGCAGCGCTGGGAGAAACAGAACGAGGGAGTAAGTGAGCTCAACGGAGCTCTGTCGAGACTGCTGCACATTTCTTCGTGGGCAGAAAAAGGCGCCAATGCAGGCAGGAGCCCAGTACAAAAGGGCAGCCTGCAGCGCCGGGAGAAACAGAACGAGCGAGTGAGAGAGGGGGAGTGAACAAGCTCAACAGAGCTCTGTCGGAACTTCAGATTTGCCCACCCACCTGCACAGGGTCTTGTGTGGTCCTATATTACAGCAGGGTTTCTGGGGTGGAGACAAAGCAATGATTGTATACTTTTACAATTGCTGTAATAATACAGATTTAGTTGTTCTGTGTATTTCTCTAACTGAGCTGAGTAATTCTTGGAGTGCAATACGATTTCTAACTGGGCTAAGTTAAACTATGAGGGCTGAGAACAAAAAGCATAGTAGCTGAGGGGTGAAAAACGGACAAGGAGGCTTTAGGATTACTACAGTAATACAATATCTAACGGATGAGATTTGAGACTGAATTAACCCGATCGGTAAGGGGGCAGTAGGGAGACTAGTGTGGGAGAAAACAGGAATTTGAGTTAATAGGGCCCTAAGAGTTGTAGTAGGGTACAGAAACCGAGAGTAAGAGCCCGTAACATAAGATCGGGGCCAAAATGGGGCAGATGCCATGTGTCAATAGAGCGGGCATCTTTGGAAGGCTGGTGGGGTGTACAGGGTGTGGGTCTGTCATGATCCTGGACTGGGCTTGGAGGATGAGGGGGTGTATGCTCTGTAGACAACTGGCTAGTTTGTGGGAGGAACTGTGAAGGTTAGGGAGGAGTCTAAGTGGCAGGGCAGATGAGTATGGTAGGCATCCTAGCTGGGGGGGACTAGAAGATGGCAAGTAGGCATGGGGAAGAACAACTAGGACTGAAACTGACCCCAGTATCAGAGACACTAGCAGAAAAGAGAGAAGAAGGAGGGGTGCCTGAGGTGAGGGAGGGCCTCCTGATGGGGGAGGAAGAGACCACGAGGAGTACAGGGGAGGCAGCAGATGGCTGCCGGTAGAGAAGAACCAGAGGTGGGACCGGGGGGGCACAGAGGGGAACCAGTAGGGGCGAACTGATAGGGGGAAGAGATGTAGGAGGGGTATCGACTAGGAATAGATTCGAGCCTCTGCTATGGGAGAGAAGGGGGAGCAGGAATATATTGAAGGGGGGTGCACAAGCGGAGCATGAGAGGGATGGCAACAGGTAGGGAAAGAGATAGCGGGATGAAAGGGTAGAAGGGGCTAGTAAGGAAGGAGGGGTGACTGGAGGAGAAAGGCTATGGGAAGGGAAGGATGGGGGCATCACTATCGGGGTCGAAGGGAATGGGGGCTCTAAATCGACAACAACGGTGGTAAGAGAAGGGTTGTAAATTAGCAGGGGAGGTGGGGAGGTCAACATGGGAAGCCCAGTTGGAAGCAGGCAGGCTGGAAAGGGGTTCAAGGGGGATGGGAGGAATAAAGCAGAGAAAAGGGGTGAGGCAGAAGTAGGAGGTGCAGATACAGAAGTCACAGAGGGTGCAGCTGGTGGGGATAAGGGGCAGGAAAGAACAAATACTGGGATGGTGGAAGGGGCATTAGAAGGAAAAGGGGGTTAGGGATGGGGGGTACATGTCCTGGGGGATTCTATACTGAAAGGGGTGAGATGGGGCAAAAGGAGGGAAGGCACAGCTGTATTTGGGTTGAAGCTATCCCCGGTTTACTGCAGGAGGGGCAGGCACTGCTCAAATATGTAGCGAGGGGGAGGTAGAAACCTCATTTACTGTTGCTTGTGGGTACAAACAACTTGGCCGGGGAGACTTGTGGAAGTAGTAACGGGGAGGTTCTAGGAGTTGGGCAGGCAGTGTGAGAGTGGGGGAGGGGGTTAGTGGCATTCACAGAGGTACTCCCAGTACCATGTGCAAGCATGGGGAGGAAGGGTAGGATCGAGGAGTTCGAGTGGCTGAGGGATTGGTGCCACACCAAAAATGATGGGTTAGTGACTAACTGAAGTAGAGTCTGGGGGAATCGTGTCTTGTATACGGCAGACAGGCTACACTTCAGCAGGGAGGGGACGAGAGTATTAAAGGCGGGATTAGAGGGGTATATCTCTACTAGGGTGGATTTAAACTAGTGGAGGGGTGGCCAAAAGACTGATGTTGGTAGAAAAGTCCAGACAGGGGAGCCTAATGAGTTCACCCCCCTAGATATAGGTAAAGGCTGAGCCGTAGTAACCCTGGGAGGGGGCGGCCAGAGTACTCTGAGTGTAATACAGAAGGCACCACCACCCAGTAAGAATAACAAGGAGAAAGGGTGCAGACTACCAGGAAGAGGGACACAGGCCAAGGAGAAGAGTGAGGAGAAGGAGGAGTATGGGTGGAAGGTGATCTCTGTAAACGCAAGAAGCCTGGGGAACAAAATTGCAGAGGGGAAGGTGGACACTGCTGCAGTGACAGAGACTTGGGCCACAGAGTCCCATGATTGGGACCCGGCAATCCCAGGATACAGGATATACAGCAGGGACCCGGGGGGGGGGGTTGGAAGGGAGTGATTGCACTCTACGTGAAGGAAGGGATCAAATGCATAATGGACGAGGGAGAAGAGGGGAGAACAGAGGCACTTTGGGTGCAACTCCTGGACTCCAAGGGCAGAAAGCTGAGGCTGGGAGTGATGTACAGACCACCAACCCAATCTGGGGAACTGGATGGGGAGTTGGCAGAGCAGATAAGAAGGGTCTATAGAAGGGGAAGTGTGGTGACAGAGGGGGATTTAAACCTACCAGGGGTTGACTGGAGTGCCCCGGCCACTAGCAGTACCAGGGAGCAGGTACTCATTGATGCATTCCAGGACAGCCTTCTGATGCAATTGGTAAGAGGGCCTACAAGGCTTGGTAGCACTCTGGACCTAGTACTGGCAAATGGGGAGGTGGTGAGGGAGGTAAGGGTGGAGGACCCACTAGCGAGTAGCGACCTCTAAACAGTGTGGCTCGTTCTCACGCTGGGCAGGGAGACAGGAGGAACAGGCACTAAGGTGGTGGACTTTGGGAGGATGGGAGCAATAGTGTGAGGGAGACTCCAGGTTATAAGGCTGAGGATGGATGCTGAACAGAAGTGGGGAATCATAAAGACTGGACTAACAGAGGCCACAGTAGCCTGCACCAGGGCCAGGGTTAAGAAGAGCAGAGCCAAGAAACCATGCTGGCTGAACAAGGAAGTGCTGCAAGGGGTAAGGGGATAGAGAGCTGCATACTGGAAGTACAGGAGAACAGGGAAGGGAGAGGATAAGGAGGCTTATGGGAGTTGGTCAAGGCAGGTGGCCAGGAGGCTGAAAAAAACTAAGGCCTCCAAGGAATTAAGGTTAGCACAGGACATAAAGGGAGGGGAAAAGGACTTTTTAAGGTATGTCAGGGAAAAGAGGAAGTGCAAGGAACATATTGTGAGGATAAAGTGGGGAGCAGATTGGGTGGAAAAGGGGGAAGAGCAAGCAGAAATTCTAAATGAGTACTGTACTTCTGCTCCATTTTCACTAAGGAGAGGGATGGTCCATTACCAGCATGGGCTGGGGGGGTTGGGAAATGGGGGAATAGGTGACAGACAAAGTGATCACAGGGACTAGGGTGCTAGAGGGGCTGAGGGCAGTAAGGGTGGACAAGGCACCAGGTCCCGATGGCATCCACCCCAGGGTGCTGAGGGAGACGGTGGAGCTGTTGACTGAGCCACTGGCAGATCTGTTCAATACCTCCCTGGAAATGGGGTGTGTGCCCCAGGAGTTGAGTGTGGCCCATGTGTTACCCATACACAAGAGTGGGCCTAGGGAGGAGCCAGGAAATTATTGGATGGTCAGTCTCACATCCATAGTGGGTAAGCTTATGGAGGCGATACTGAAGCAGATGCTGGTGGCATTCCTAGAGAGTAATGGCCTCCAAGATGGGTGGCAACACGGGTTCATCTCAGGGAGGTCTTCTCAAACCAGCCTAATAGAGTATTATGACTGAGTGACAAGGGAATTGGACAGGGGCCATGCGGTACATGTCCTGTACTTGGACTTCAGTAAGGCCTTTGATACAGTGCCTCATGGGAGACTGGGGGAAGGTGATGGCAGTGGGGGTGAGAAAAAAGCTGACTAAATGAATAGAGACCTGGTTACAGGGGAGAGTGCAGAGGGTGGTGGTGTGGTGGGGGGGGGAGCTCTCTGCACCTATTGCAGTGAGAAGCAGGGTGCTGCAGGTGTCAATGCTGGGCCCAGTGCTATTTGGGCTCTTTATCTCTGATATAGTACATGAAGTGGGGAGCAGGGTTAGTCTGTTCACACATTATACAAAATTGGGGGCAGTGGTGGACAAAGAAGACAGAAGGGAAAAACTATAGGGGGACCTAACCAAAGTAGAGACATGGTCGGTGGAGTGGCAGCTAGGATTCAATGCAAACAAGTGTAAAGTGATGCACTTTGGGCCTAAGAACCAGAAGAGGGACTATTGGTTGGGGATCACAGGTTGGGTGGTGAGGTTGGGGATCACAGAGGAGGAGAAGGCCTAAGAGTGTTGGTAACTGGGAGCATGAACAACTCAGCCCAGTGTAGGAGAGTAGCAGCGAAGGCAAACAGGATGCTGGGGTACATTGCAAGGGGGTTCTCATCCAGACACAGGGATGTGATCCTATCTCTCTACAGATCATTGGTCAGACCGCACCAGGAGTACTGTGTGCAATACTAGAGGCCATACCTGAGGAGAGATATAAAGTTACTGGAGGGGGTGCAAATGAGGACAACAATAATGTTAAAGGGGATGGAAGGAAAGGAATATGAAGTTAGGCTGAACGTGCTGAACATGTACACACTGGAAAAGAGGAGGGATGGAAGGATATGATTGAAGCGTTTAAATACCTGAGGTGGGGTAAATAAACCTAGCACTGAGGGGGTGTTTAAACTGAGGACTGGAAGAGAGACGAGGTGGCACGGAGTAAGGTTGGAAGGGGGACATTTCTAGAGGGAAATGAGGAGGCACTACTTCACTGAGAGGGTGGTGTCTAGTTGGAATGCTCTGCCAGAGGCGGTGGTAACATGTAGGACAATCAACAGATGTAAGAAGGACTGGGATAATGCAAGAGGAAGAGTCAGGGGGGCAGAGGCTTGGACAAGCGGGGGAGGAACTGAGGGGGAGGAGGCTGGGGCAGCTGCAATCTAGGGTGCTAGCTGCACACTCAGGCAGATTTAGATAGACCGATTGGTCTGTTCTGCTGGCAGATTCATATGTTCGTATGTATGTTCATATGTAAAATCACAGTGACTCTGTTCATGAGCAGAGGTCCTAAAATGCCTATGTTGAAAATTTGCTGACAAACGTCCATAAGATAACTGTGTTACAAGCGTGCGTTGAGCAGTTTCCACTCACTCTCATAACTTCACAAATTTGTAGTACTTTCACTCCAGATTTCCAACGTTCGTATTTTTTCAGACCTTCTTATGAACAGTACAGCTGTCATTTTTTACATCCTACCCGAAATATGCATTTACACATCTGGCGCAGAATCAGTCAGTCTTTATTTTTATAGCGCTTTTCAAAGTCAAGGTGCTGCACAAAATATAAATACAATAAAACAATAATAAAAACATTTAAAATCAACTAATTCAAGTCATTCAGTTAATCTGGGAAGGCCAAAGAAAAAAGATATGTTTTCAACATAGATTTAAACATATTAATGGTCAGGCAGTCTCTTAACTGACGAGGTAGAGAACTCCACAGGGTGGGTGCTACAAAGGTAAAAGCACAGGCTCCAGATGTTCTTAGACGGATCCTGGGAATCTCCAGCAATCCCTTGTCGGCGGATCAGAGAGGGCAAGTGGGGGAGTAGGGAGTCAGAAGATCTTTGAGGTAGTCAGGTCCCTGTTCATGTAGGGCTTCAAAGAAAAGCAAGCCTACCTTATATGTGATCCGCCACTGTACTGGCAGCCAGTGCAGTTCGCGCAGGACAGGCGTAATATGACTGGACCTAGAAGTACCAGTCAATAACCTGGCTGCAGCGTTCTGCACTAGCTGCAAGAGACGGATATCAACCTCACATAGCCCTAGGTAGAGGGCATTGCAGTAGTCAAGACGGGAAGTAATGAAGGCGTGGACCAATGTTGGAAGGTCGCCTGGGAGAATCAGGTGTTTCACCCGGGCAATGTTCCTCAGATGGTAAAATGAGGACTTGACGACAGCTGACAACTGATACTTCAAGGTCAAGCCATCATCAAGAACAACGCCCAAGTTATGCACCCGATTAGAAGTGGTGAGCTGGACACCATCAAGCCAAAGACCCGACCCGTGTCCAGCACCAACACCCACCCCCAGGTGGCCTGGTTCCACGACTAGCACCTCAGTCTTATCTGGATTTAACCTCAGCCAACTTGAACTCATCCAATCTTTAATCTCAGAAAGGCAGTTATTTAGCACAAAGACAGCATCAACCTGTCTGGGCACAAAGGACATATACAGCTGAGTATCATCTGCATTGCAGTGAAAACTCAAGTTGTATCACCTAATGATGTCTCCTAAGGGCAGCATATATACTACGAACAACACGGGTGCCAATATGGAACCCTGTGGTACCCCACAGGACAGGGGGAGGGCATCAGAGGAATAAATTACAGTGACCACCCTCTGAGACCTGCCTGTCAGGAAAGATTGAAACCATTTGAGGACTGTACCTGACAGTCCACAAAGGAACTGCAGGGTTTCTAAAAGCACTTCATGCTCCACAGTATCGAAAGCTGCCGAGAGATCGAGAAGGACCAAGATGGTATGAGCCTTTTGATCTTTTGCCATCAGGAGGTCATTTAATACCCGGACAAGAGCTGTCTCTGTGCTATGCTTCTTCCTAAAACCAGACTGGAGAGCTTCATAGACATTGTGAGTTACCAAATGATTGTCAAGTTGCAATGCAACCAACTTCTCAATAACCTTCCCCACAAAGGGGAGGTTAGAGACAGGTCGGTAGTTAGCTGGATCGACGGGATCCAAGGAGGTCTTTTTAAGGAGTGGTTGAATGACCACCTCCTTCAAGAGATCCGGAAAGGTTCCCCTCTCCAAGGATCTCCATACAGTTTCAGCTAGGATCAGGCAGATAACATCAACACATCCCACTAAAAGAGAGGTAGGGCCCAGATCCAAACTACAACAGGTTGGGTGCAAAGTCTGGACAATCTTTACAATATCCGTGAGTTCCGGTCATCTGAAGTCCATCTAGACAGACCGGGCACTCACCACTCCCCATCGACTGCCACAACCCCTCTTGGAGAGAGCTGGGCCAATTGTGGACCCGATACTGGCAGCCTTATCTGTGAAGAATTGAGCTAGCTCATCACACTTAGCTTGTGAAAAAGCTGTTCCAGACTGTAGACAGATTGGATTGCACAATCTGTCCACAGTACGAAAGTGTTGAACAGGTCGGTTTGCGCAGGAGAAATCTCCCTGGACAGGAACTCTGCCTTCTTACGGGTGATTTCTGATTGATAGCTATTATAATATTCCATTAATCTAAGCCTGTCAGCATCCAGGCCAGATTTCTGCCATGCTGTCTCCAGCCTCCAACCACCCCACCTCAACTCCTTCAAGGACCCATCATACCAAAGGGACCCTGGGCGAAGAGTGAGTAGTCGAACACGAACAGGAGCAATCAAGTCCAGGGCATCCCCCACTGCCTTATTATAGGCTAGAACAAGATACCCAGGACTTGTGCTTTTACCCAGCAATCCCAATAGGTCCAGTACTGCCGATAGACCATCAGGGGTAACTCCTCTCAAAGGGCAGTATCGGACCATCTCCAAAAGGGTAGGTCCATTTGGGGGAGCCCCAAAACTGAACCTTATGGTGTGATGGTGTGATGGTCAGACCAACTGACTGGTTCCACCCCCAAATCAGTGATCTCCATCCACAGTAGGAACAGCAATGAGTGACCTCCTATATGGGTAGAGGAGGTAACAACCTGTGTAAGGTCCAGCATTATCATTAGCTGGAAGAGATTTTGACCAAACTGTGAGAGTTCATCGTCGACCCAGGCGTTGAAATCCCCCAGAATTATCCATCTGGGGAACTCCAACATCATGTCAGCGACGAAGTCTGCAATCTCCTGCAGGAATAAACCACATCACCTGGTGGATGGTAAATGAGGAGTATCCTGCAACCTACACCCTCACCCACTACACACTCAAGGGATCTGGTAGTTCCCACTGATACATCCATAAGGCTCAGTTCGGTCTTAAAAAAGATGGCTTGGCTACACCCCCAACCCTACGATCCAACCTCGAGCGGTGTATCACCGAAAACCCAGCCAGAACTGCAGAAGCCAATACTGGGCCTGCATTTTCATCCAGCCAGGTTTTGGTAATGCATGCCAGGTCCACCATTTCAACAAGATCAGCTATAATAGCTGTCCTGTTTTTGATGGACCTAGCACTACATAACACCGCCCGGGTTGGATGGGATGCTGGGGAAGACCTCAACACCTGTCGAGCATCTATTTCTGGACCCTTGGGTATGGGAACAAAGCAGGAATTACCCCTGTCTTGACACCATTTCGCCCTAGGGTGTCTTCTGGTCCCCACCACCCCAATTCATCCCCCTCTTTCCTTCCCACTACCAGGCCCAGCCCCACCCCTCTTCCTACGCCTTCTAGCAATCCCGAGGGATTGACACCATATATATGTTTCTGCAGACAGAGATGGGCAGTCAAAAGGGTGCAGCTCCCTGACCCTGGTGGGGGAATACTGCCTGACCATCTTTTTTAAACCTTCCCTACACATTACAAACCTAACTACACACAGCAGAAATATAACCCACAAATTATATAAGCCATCCCACAACTCTCACTTGTGGACTCAAAAATAACAATAAATAAAAATAAAATAGAATATTTCCAGACAACTCATCAAGAACAAACAGGAACAGTGCACTGTCCCAGTCCAAGCAAGCAGAAATTTACAATAATTCACTGTCCCATGCAATTCCAGTATTCCAGTGTAATAAGGAGTTCATCAAGAACCCCAAAAGTCTTCTCAGTATAAAAGGAGGAGCTCTCATCATCCGTTTAGCAAAATATATATCTATACAATGCGGCCCTCTCACTGCCACAGAGTTGACTGATATTTAAAATGAAGAGAGGCCCTCTCACTGCCTCCTTAAATAAACAGACAATTTAATACCAGTAAAATGCTAAATAAACTTGCAATGTCGAAGGCGATCCCAACACTGAATCCTCTGCTAGAATCCACAAAATCTTCGACAGCATGGCTCTGAGTCCCAACAATTTGAATCCGAAACAAATTTAGATCATAGGCCACACTCATCCCGAAGCAGGCATTTAGGTGCAAACCCTCCTCCACAATTTAGCCCCCGAAGCACACCCGAACAAATCAGACAGCCCCCGGTGAACTCAAGAAAATCAGGAGAAAGCTAACCTTCCAGTCAGCGCCACCCGATCCTCCTAGTGGGAGACAGCTGCACCCAGCAATCACCCTAGGATAAGTCAGCCCTGTCCACTCAGTTCACCACTATCACCTCCTTGGGTCCTCCTTGGTATAGCTCGGCTCAAACAAAAAATAGGTCTCAGAAAATAAGACTCAGTAAGGTCTCAGTTCGATATTTCATTGCCACCATTAATCACCATCGTCCAATCCAGCAGAAAGGTCCAATCCAAAGTGCGGGATCGCCGCAAATTGTCCAACAATCTGTAAATCCACCAACCGATAATACCTCTTTCAGACTGCTTCCCATCCAAAAGTCTTAAGGTCTGCACCTAGCACGATTGCTGTGGGAAATCAATGTTTGGGACAGATTAAGAAAATTATACTGACAGTGTTCATGAGCAGAAGTCACAAAATGCCTATGTTGAAAATTTGGCAAAACTATTCCACTAAATGACTGTGTTACGCACATGCGTTGCGCAGTTTCCATGTACGCTCAGAAGTTCTAGCATTTTTAATATTTTCACTACCGATTTTCAACACTGCCATCTCTTCACACCTCCCTATGAATGGTGCAGCTGTCATTCTTCACAACTGGCCCGATCTGTGTTTTCATACATCTGGCGCACAATGGCATGGTCGCTGTGGGAACTCAAAGTTCGGGATACATTGACAAACTCACAGTGAGAAAAGGTCCCAAATGCTTTCATGAGGTGGAGGTCACAAAAAGGCTATGCTGAAAATTTTTAGTGCAAATACCAACAACCACCCAGAGTGTTAGGGGTTTTAACCATAAAGTCCCACCCTGTGCAGACTGACAGGCATCAGAGGTGTGCCTTTGGATTGCCGACTCTAATGCTCATGCTGTTCCACCCCCCCTCCCCCTCACCCTGCAGCCAGTGACAGGCATCGAGGTGTGCCTTAGACTCTTCGGCCCCAGAGTTCATCCCATTCTCCTATATTGCACCCATTTCAGCGTATGTCCTTATAGAGTGGGGTGACTAAAAAGCCGAACACCCCAAGGCACACCTCAACACTTGTTGGTGTCTGCAGGATAGGGTGAGGTGAAATGGCATGAATGTTATGGGCGACAACCCAAATGCATACCCCAATAGCTGTCCATCTCTGCAGGTTGGAGGTGGGGTTGGCATGAAGTTCAATACTTCACTGCCATTCCTACTCTGCATCTGTCTAACTCCTGCATTTCCAGTGCTAATACCAGCAAGCAAACATTTGGCATTGACAAATGCTTGTTATAAATAATGCTTTCTATTTCTCTGGCTCCTTGATGTTAAAGCTACTTTTTATCTAGCGCATGCTTTGCCAGGCCCATATTAACTTACTCAATCCCATCTACTTTTAGCAGGTTTCTTATATTCCTGTTTTGAGGGCCTAGTGTTTAGAGACACTTGAGATACTATAGTGATTCAGAAGGGGCAAGTTTACCAGCCCCCAGCCTTGGAAGCCACCTCCTCCATTATTTATTCTTCTGTAATTTTCTCAGATTTATCCTCCCCTTTTTTCTTCCCACTCCCGAGCTTTCCCTTCCACCTGTATCCACTTGGCTGTGTCAGCCACTTATCAGTTCTAGCAGGCTGTCCCCTGTTGTCGTTTTATGGCATTGCCCAGTTGGCAGCCCCCCTCCTTTTCTACCCTGTTGGCACCACCATTCGCTGATGTGTATTTTCTATTTCTAGCTACACTATTGTGGTACAATGGTAAGGATGAGACAACCTAGAAAGTTTGCGGATTACTTTTGTCATAAGCACAGCTTGTGATTACTGCAGCAGAGAGGAGGCACTGGTATTGATCGCTGTTCCTAAATTTCAGTATACTAGTGTATCCAGGCTTTGTTTGGATATAATAGCTCAAGATGATGTTTAATCCTGCCCGTATTTTATCATGGAACATTAATGCTTTGAACAATCCATGTGCAGTAAAATGTTTCAGTTAAGCTAAGAAAATCTAGATGTTATTTTTCTACAGGTTACCCACCTCTCTGCTATATAACATTTAAAATTATCCAGGAGGATCACTTCTACAGTTTATGTATCTACATATCAAATTGGAAAAAGGCGGGGAGTAGCCACCCTGATCTCAAGGCATACAACAATCCAGTGTAAGCAAGAATACATTGATCCATCAGGTTGTTTTGTTATTCTTACAAGTTACGTGCTTTCAGCTGAGGACACCCTAGTTAATGTCTACTCCCCCCCCCCCAATTCTTCTAAACAGTTTTTACAGATTTTTTTTTTTTAATAAACTGATGGGATTACTTTTGGGGGAATCTCATCCTTGGGGGAAAATTAAATGTAACGCTATTACTCGAGCAAGATGCCTTCAAGCCACAGCATCATAGGGTGACCCCAGCTTTGAAACATATGCAAAAAATACTGTAACACCTAGGATTTGTTGACGTTTGGAGGAAACTTTTCCCTACTAATAAAAGCTATACACATTACTCCCCATCCCTTGACAGTGATGCCTGATTGGACCAAATTCATAATGAATGTCCTGTGAACATTTTTCTACAGTCTAAGACCTGCCCTATGGCCCCCTCCATTTATCTGACCACAACTGGTTCCTCTTTAAAGTGGATTTAAGTAGACCTATAAATGCTGCCCTTGGCGCTTTAACACTTCCTGTCTTCATAAAACTGATTTCTGCCCCCATGTAACAGAGATGCTTCAGCATACCCTCAGAGACAATGTTGTTAGACAACGGTGTTATGGGACTCTGATAAGGCCATCATTCAGGAGGTTATACTTGCATATGCAACCAAAAGGAAAAAGCTCCAGTCTGTTAAACTCACTTAGCTGATACCATGACCACCCTATAAAAACTTAATACAGAGGGAGAGACCCAAATGGCCCAGTAAACTGCAAAAATCCAGGCTGAGATGCAGGCCCTCTTGCAGAAAAAGATAGATTTGGCTCTGGCTTATTTAACGCAATCCTAATATGAAGGTAGTGCATAGGGTGCATGCCTCTTGGCTCACCATTTGTGAGCAAAGAAGAAATCTGTCTGTATTCTTATTTATTTATTTATTGAAATGTTTCACCAAGAGGGCACACTGAACAACAAGTTGCTCATCTCACGGTGCAACCTGGGGGGAAGGGTTACATAAGGCTGTGAAGGATGATCAGTTACATAGTAAGTAGGTAGTACAAACAATACAACATTGTAAGATTGTGCAACAGTTGGAACACAAGGTATTGTACAATAAACAGTAGTGGAACTTTGGGTAAATTACAATACATGTCCAAAATCATACAAAAGAACATATAAAATGTACAAAACAGTAATAATGCAACAGAACCATTATAGTGCATGAGTATACCAGGAGCAGGCTCAAGGTAGTACACAAGTGCTGTTGGAGTAAAAAGGATGGGGTAGGTTGTGCACACTGGTGACCCAGAAGGGCAGGTGGAGAAGAGAGGGGGGAGAGGCAAGAAACTGAATATGAGGAGAAGGGGTAGTCATTTCCCGATTTCCCCCTTCAAGATGTTGATAACCCTGCCAGGTGGGGTCATGGTAGGAAGGCAGAAACTGGGGATAGGTATTAAGGTGGGTATTCTTCAACTAAGGTGCCCCCAAAGGGGCCATCCAGAGCATAAGAGGGATCGGGTGCTCCAGATTATGAGAGAATATCATGAGTAGCTCTACAGTGCAGACTTGCCTGCTACCTCTACAGAGGTGCAGGCTTATCTTAGGGTACGTCCACTCCCTGGGTTATCTAAAGCACAGCAACAACCATTGTTATAGCCCATCTCCCTTGATGAACTTCATCCAGTTAATAGCTCAGGCAAAACCCCAAAACATCCAGACCCGGGCAGATTTCCTATAAAATTTTACAAAACTTTCTTGGAGGATTTTACCCTGGTTCTCCTATGGGACGTCCGGGCCAGTACAAGAAGGCCAAACTCCTGCCCATATAGGTGGAATGGGGCCATATCTCCTCCATCTTGAAAGCGGGTAAGGATCCCACTAATCCTGCTGCGTATAGATCCACATCCATACTGAATATGGACTATAAATTGTTCATGGCCATTTGGGCACACAAACTCTACCAGATCCTCCCAAAGCTGATGCACTCTGATCAAGCCAGTTTCATGCAGCAAAGACAGACAACAGTTGGAGGACATTCCTCTTATTGGTCTATGTGAAACAACATTCTCTCCCTCTGGCCCTTCTCAGCTTAGATGCTGAAAAGGCCTTTGAAAGGGTCTCCTGGACCTTTCTTCGGGAGACCCTTTCCACCTTTCATTTTCCTGAACAACTTCTGGACTGGCATCACACTTCCTATGCTGCTCCCACAGTATACATGTGGGTTATCAGCTCCTGTATTGATCCTGTTTTACTTCGGGGGGGGGTACCAGACCAGAGTGTCCCCACTCCTCCTCCTCCTTTTCTCACTGTAAACTGAACCACTGGTAATTACTGCAGGGCACTGTGAGAGGGTGGAGATGGAGAGTATGCACCTTGGAAGTAGGGAATTCAGCTTTTGCTTTACACAGATGATGTCTTGCTCACCTTGCTCTCCCCAGAGACCACCAGTCCTCAGGCCTGGCAGGAGATCACAGCCTTTGCTAGGATTTCAGGATTCTACTTAATCTTCAAAAAACTAAACTATAACAATTGAGTTACTCCCTGACTCCAGAACTGAAGCAGCAATTTCCATTTCACTGGAATCATTCCTGGGGATACAAATTCCTAGGGACTTAACCAATACTGAATTATTCAGTTTCAAACCACTTAATCAGCAATTAACAACAGACTTTATTGTCTCAACCCTTTTCTTTTTTAGTATTTTTTTCTCTAGGATACAGTCTGCATGTATGGTAATCCTTCCAAAGATTTTATAGATTCTACAAACCTTCCCAGTTATTTTTCAGCATGGGACAAGCTAATGTCTTGTTATATTTGGGGCAGCCAATGTCCATGAATAAGATACAAAACTCTTCAACTGCCCAGAGATAAGGGAGGACTTAATCTCCCCCATGTCTAAGTATATGCTATGGCAGCTTAATTAAGTATTATATGCTGCCAGCTTGATTCACATTGTACTACATCCCGGAAACATATAGAGTTTCCACGATGTTTTCAACACAGCTCAATTCTTGTTCTCTCAAAGTATTCATTTCAGGCCATGGGATCATGCCAGTGGCATGATACACCCGCAGCCTGTCCCTACTGTTAGCATCCTAGTGGGTCAAAAAGTTGTGCTCACTTGTGGATGGCTGGAGAACTCTACTGCCACCTCAACATGAACATGCAGTAGCGTTCCAGGCAGGGAAGCCACAATGCCACTTAAGGAACGCCCTCAGTGGCATTCTGAGTTTGCCCAAACCACCTCAATTTCCTACAAATCAGCCAGAAGAGACTGACATTGGATGCTGAAGGGAGGGTTTCCTGGCTGTATCATGTGGTAAACAATGTACGAGACCATGTAGTACAGTTGGTTTTCCAAGACCGTGTGCTCCAAATTACTATGTCAGATTGAGGAGACGTGTAGCGCTGGTTCTAAGAATCCGTCAGCAATCATTGTTGATTGTTCTGATCCAGTACCTACAATAAATTAAGTACCAGGTAAGGACTTAGCAGCACTGAGAAGGAGCCAAATAAAAATAATAATGCTCTACAGACTCTGTGAGGGGAAGAGTAAAAAAAAAATGCAGGCTGTTGTTTTGCTCCAGTACATAAAAGAAATTATGCACCAGGTGGGAACAAAGCAGCACTGAGAGAGGCCACATAAAAATTATCTGCTCTACAGGCTGTGAGAGGAAAAGTAAAAAAAAAATGCAGGCTGTTGTTTTGATCAAGACCATAAAAGAAATTAAGAGCTAGGTAGGGACTAAGCAACACTGAGAGAGGAAAAAAAATATCTGCTCTATAGGCTGTGAAGGGAAAAGTAAAAAATGCAGGCGGTCATTTTTAGGACAAAGTCAGACTCTTTCTTAATCTAAAAAAAAGTTTGCAGGAGGAGGACTGAAATGTGACTGGCTCTGAAATTTGCGTTAAGCTTTACTAGTGATTTAAAATAAAAGCAACAAAACAGGAAGGCAGATGCCAGACTAAGAGGTATTTGGGGTTCTCACCAATATTTTCCCCAGCTTTCACAAAGAATCAGCAGTGGGAACAGGTAGGCTATTATATTTCTGTCTGCATTTAAAAGACAACAAAAAAGGCAGAATTAAAAAAAAAAAAGTGAGTCCAAAGGGAAGCATATTAAAAAATAAAAAGTGCAGAAACAAGACAGATTACTGTTTTTTAATTTTTGTTTATTTTGTTTTTTTACCTAAGACATGACTGCAGGCTGAATGAAATAAGTGTTTATGTCATGACACTTTTCATCAGGTGCCCTTCCCTTCAGATGACTACAAATCTGAAATGTCTTCATTTTTCTCAATTATCCATGAGTGGCTCACACTTTTCTTAAAATAACCCTTCTTTTAAATCTTTTTGGGCCAATTAACCCATGGAATTTCATTTCTGGAATGAACACTGCTCTCACCCTACTGAAGCAGTGCACATCCATCACTTTGTCATACACGACCATTGCTTTATGGCAGTGACCGTCCTTTGCAAAAGCTCATTTACATGAGAAACTGTTATGGTATTGTAGGCTCCTGAAAAGGACTCAAGAGTTCCTTCCTCTCCAGCTGGAGATAGCCTTTCACAGATGGAGGCAACTGGGTCTCCAGTACATATTTCAGTTTCTAAATAAACAGAGAATTCTCTCCTTCCAACACGGAGGCAACAAGTATTTGTGTGAAGCAAATATATCAAAATGAAAGAAAAAAAAACACTATGGTTCTCAAAAGAGGTGGCGGGGAATGTTAGGGAGAAAAAGATAGCATTCAGGAAGTATAAGGAAACACAGATGGAGCAGGACAGAGAACTGTACCAGTTAAAGCAGAAGGAAGCAGGGAAGGCAGTCAGAATATCAAAGGCCCAAACCGAGGAAAAGATAGCCAACTCATTTAAGAAGGGGGATAAAACCTTTATAGGTACATTAGGGAGCAAAGAAAGACAAAGGGAGGGATACTGAGGTTGAATAAAGAGGAGAGTGGTTGGGCAGAGAGGGACAGTGAAAAAGCATGGATACTGAATGAATACTTCTGCTCAGTATTCACAAAAGAAAAGGAGGGGAAGTACCTGATCCAGTCAATAGAAGCACTCTGGATGGGGGGGGGTCGATATCAGTCCTTTCACAGAAGAAAGGGTTCTGAAAGAACTCCTAAAACTGAAGGTGGACAAAGCAATGGGGCCTGATGGGATTCACCCCAGAATTCTAAAAGAACTAAGGGGAGAACTAGTAACACTACTGACTACCCTTTTTAACAAATCATGGGAGGATCGTGTGGTACCTAAGGACTGGAGGAGGGTAGATGTGATTCCCCTTCACAAAAGTGAGAGCAAGAAAGAGGCAGAAAACTACAGACCTGTCAGTTTGACCTCAGTGGTAGGGAAAATGATGGAATCACTTCTGAAGAAAAGAACTGTTGAGTACCTAGAGGTCAGTTGGGCGCAGAACCTAAGGCAGCATGGATTCACAGTGGGAAGGTCATGTCAGATGAATCTAATTGATTTCTTTGACTGGGTGACCAAAGTAGTAGACCAGGGAGTGGCTGTGGACGTGGCCTACCTAGACATTAGCAAGGCATTTGACACAGTTCTACACAAAAGATTAATAAACAAATTAGCCAGCCTGGGAGTGGGTCCCAGGGTGGTAGCCTGGGTGAAACATTGGCTGGACAACAGGATGCAGAGGGTAATAGTAAGCGGAGTTCACAGTGAAGAAAGGGGGGTTACTAGTGGGGTACTGCAGGGTTCAGTAGTGGGTCTGGTCCTTTTTAATGTTTTTATAAGTGACATTGTAGAGGTACTGAAAGGAAACATATGTCTGTTTATAGACAACACAAAGATCTGCAACAGGGTTGATACACAAGGTGGGGTGGAAAGGGTGAGAAGGGACTGGGCAAGGTTGGAGGAATGGTCAAATGAATGGCAGCTTAGATTCAATGCAAAGAAGTGCTAAGTAATGTACCTGGGAAACAAAAACCCAGAGGAAGAGTACATAATGGGGGTGAGATACTGACAACAACAAAAATGGAAAGGGACCTGGGGGTAGTTATATCAGATGACCTAAAGGTGGGCAAGCAATGTGAGAAGGCAGTAAGGTGGGCTGGGGGAATACTGGGATGCATGGGGAGAGGCATCACCAGTAGAAAACAGGCAGTTGTTATCCCTCTGTACAGACAGTTGGTGAGACCCCATCTGGAGTACTGTGTGTAGTTCTGGAGACCCTATCTCCACAAAGACATAGACAGGGTTGAGGCTATCCAGAGGAGGGAACCAAAATGGTGCAGGGTCTGCACCAGAAGACATATGAAAAGAAACTAAAGGAGCTTAATATGTATACCCTAGAGAAAAGGAAGGAGAGGGGGGACATGATAGAAACTTTCAAGTAATTCAAGGGAATCAACAAAGTCCAAGAGGGTAGCATCTTTCAGAAAAAGAGATGTACAAGAACAAGGGGGCAAAATTTGAAGATAGAGGGTGGACAGCCCAGAGGTAATGTGAGGAAGTATTTTTTCACAGAGAGGGTTGTGGATGCTTGGAACAGCCTTCCTGAGGAGGTTGTGGAGTCAAAAACAATGGGGGAATTCAAGAATGCATGGGACAGACATAAGGCAATTCTAGTGGGGGGGTAGGAGGAAGTAGGCTGTTGATTAACTAGGATCTGCAGCTTACCCATTAGGTAGGGAAATGGGCAGACTAAGTGGGCCAAGCAGTCCTTGTCTGCCATCAGATTCTGTGTTTCTATGTTTCACCGCCAGGACCAGTTTGGTCTAACAGGGAGAGAACACTATAGGAGTCTTCAAGTTCAATCCCACCTTCTTCAGTCTCACTGAGACACCCGTAAAGTTCCAGATCCAGTCCCACTGCTACTACATATCTTTATGACCCTTTTGAAGGGGGGATCGTGGCAACATCTGATTGGCTATCTTTATTGAGGACTGCAAGAAGTCTGGCCCTGTAATTCTGATTATATACTACAAAACTGGAACCAGGACTTGCAGACCTCATTTCTTCTGTATTCTTGGAATCAACATTCACTGGCAGCTCTAAGAGTAACTTTCTTTGCCCCTACCCCCCCGAGAGTTCACCTGGAAATGTAGGTCCAGATATTTTTGCACTCCTAGAGTGCAAGTATATGGAGCTGCATTAACGAAACCACTGGAGGAAATGTAGGGCTGCTGAAACCAATCATGCCCACATCTTCTGGCACTGTTTCTCATTCATGGATTTCGGCATGAGCTAGAACAACACTTTTGAAAGCCATCCCTGGATGTCAGTTTCCTAACCCTTTCAATGATACTACTGTCCATTCATCCTCCTAAAGTCCAAGTTTCTTCTCAAACTCTTGCTTCTGTCTGGCTTTTGGCAGCCAAAAAAGCAGTGACTAGGCAATGGCTTAAGTTACCCCACCCATGATTCAGCAATGGGATTTGATAGTTCTATCCATTCATTAAATGGAAAAACTTACCAGTTGAGGGGAAGAGAGTAACTCTTTCAAGAGATTTGGAAACATTGGTAAATGTATTAGATGACCATTGATTCATTGTTGCATAATGTATAGTTTTACTTATTACTATTTACCTAGTTGGACTTGGTGTACTCTATTTTATTTAGGATGGGATCAGATCTACTCCCATGGTCAGATAATGCTAACCATGCTGATTTTAAGTTTGCTAAGTGGCATTCACCTAGTATGACTGCGAATGTGCTGTGAAGCTCCCCATGGCTACTACTACTAGCTGGTTTAACACTGAGGTCGCCCAGGCAGTAAGGGACAAGAGGTTAGCCTACAAGAAATTCAGGAGGACCCAGAGGGAGGAAGGAAGACAGGGAGGACTACCTGGCTAGTAAAACAGGTGAGGTAATCCAGTGGGCTAAAGCTCAGAAGGAGCTGCAGTTAGCTGAGGGAATTAAAAAGGGAGAAAAGGCCTTTTTTCACAGTACTGGTGATAAAACAGACAAGAAAGATGGGATTGTAGACTCAGGAAAGCAGACGAGTGGGTGGAGGAGAATGGGGAAAAACAGAGGTACTGAATAAGTACTTCTGTTCCATCTTCATCAGGGAGAGAGACGAACCAGTGTCAGTAGAGGAAAGGAGAGGAAAAGGGGAGGCGAGGGGCACAGATGTTTTAATAAAGGTGGATAGGATTGCTAGCATTGAGGGCAGATAAATCCTCAGGCCCAGGCAGCATACACCCAAGGGTGCTGAGGGAGCTGGCAGTAGAACTTGCAGATCCCTTGGCTGATCTCTTCAATAGTTCACTGGAGTTGGGCATGTTACCGCAGGACTAGAGAATGGCAGATGTAGTACCCTCCAAAAAAGCAGTCCCAAGGATGACCCAGCGAATTGCAGACCAGTCAGTCTGACCTCAATCGTGTGCAAGCTCATGGAGACCATACTTAAGGAAAGGTTAGTAGAGTATCTGGATGAGAATGGTCTCCAGGATGAGCGGAAACACAGGTTTATGGAAGGGAGGTCATGTCAAACAAATTTGTTTGATTTCTGTGACTGGGTCACTAAAACAGTGGACAGGGGCCAAGCAGTGGAAACCCTTTACCTGGACTTCAGTAAGGCCTTTGACTCTGGACTCCACAAAAGTTGGCAGATCTAGGGGTTGTCGAGAAGTTGACCAGGTGGGTGGAAAGCTGGCTGAAGCGCAGGACTCAGAGTGTAGTGGTGGGAGGTGAGCTGTCTAGCAACAGGGAGGTCACCAGTGGGGTCCCACAGGGCTCAGTGTGACACCAAGCTCTATGGGAGGGTGAACATAGCAGAAGGGATATGCAACCTAGAGGAAGACCTGGAAAAGCTAGAAAGGCAGTCTAGGATTTGGCAGCTTGGCTTCCATGCACAGAAATGCATAATTAAGCACAGTGGAGCAAAGAACCTGAGGACTGAGTACAGCCTGGAAGGGGTCTCGGTATCCACATCACAGGCAGAGAAGGATCAGGGAGTGTGATCACTAGTGAACTGAAACACTCCAAACAATGTAGGAAAGCAGCAGCAAATGCAAACAAAATGTTAGGCTGCATTGCCAGAGAGATCAGCATCAGGCGAGAGGAGGTAATATTGCCCTTGTACAGGTCATTAGTGAGGACACATCTGGAGTACAGTGTACAGTACTGGTGCCCATACCTTAAAAAGGACATAAAGCTGCTAGAGACCATCCAAAAGAGGACAATGAATATAATCATGGGCCAGCAGGTTAGGATGCACGAGGAGAGGCTGGAGGCCCTGAACATATACTCCCTTGAAGAGAGGAGGGAGAGAGGGGAAATGATTGAGACCATCAAGTATTTGAAAGGAATAAATAGGGAAGACAAGAAGGGTCTCTACAAGCTTAGTGGGAACTGAAACACAAAGACCAGTATCAAGCTGGAGGTTTAGGAGGCAGATCTTCATGGAGAGGGTGGTGGTTGTTTGTAATGTGCTTCCAGAGGAGGTTTTGTTGAAAATGATAGGCAGCTACATGAGAGGCTGGGATAGAGTTATGGGGAAAAATAAGGGGCAACAGAGGGGAAGGGCAGATTGGGGGGTAGGGTTAGTAGCTTATGCTGAGAACCCTCCAATACTAGCAGACTGGATAGACTTAATGGCCTTATTCTAATGGCTTCATCATAGGTTCGTACTGTATACTTAATTGTGGTCTCACCTAAAACAATTAGCTCAACACTCGGATACTGCTATGGTGTTAACCCATCAACTTTAATGTGCCTTACTGCTGTCTGTACTCTGTTTTACACAAAACAATCCAGGATGGCTGACCCTAAGGGTCAAGTTAGCTTGTTCAGTTTGGTAGCCTTGCATTGGACAGAACAAATCCTGGAACATATTGTCCAAAATGGCGATTACATCCCGCATAGTTACCTCTCTGGCACTCCGACAAAGGGTAGTTACTTACCATTGCTCCAGATCTTCAAGAATAGCTTGTCCATAAAGCCATATTCATTGATCTTAGGACAGGAGGTACAAGGACCCCAAGGAGTTAGAACTTCTGTAGTCAGCATGCACCATGCGTATATCACAGAGTATGGTGCCACACATACCAACAGCATGAATAGTGGTGCAGGCCACAACCACATCAGTTTCTTTTTTTGAAGCAGAGAAAGAAAAAATACTATCAAATAAAAAACTATATTAATTTTAATAACTGTTTAGCTTTTCTTTACAAACTTCATATTTTCCAGTTGATTGGAAAACTGCTTACATTGTACCTATTTTTAAGGGTGGCGACTCTGGCAAACCAAATTCATATCATCCCATATCGATTCTTACAGTATGTACAAAAATATTTGAGAGACTATTACATACACAATTGTCAAATTATTTCTCTAAATACAACATAATTTCACAATTTCAATCAGGATTCAAAAAAGGCCACAACACCACTTATGTTATATCTAAGGTTACTGATGATATCTTTACATCTTTTGATAAAGAACACAGTACACCATCCCTTTTTTAGATTTTTTCGAAAGCATTCAACACGGTAAATCACACTATTTTACTTAATAAACTAAAAGCATCTGGTCTAGGCATGACTGCCTTACTTTGGTTTCATTCATATCTTACATTGCAGTTTCAGTGTGTAAAAGTGGGGGAGATTCTCTTGGGGATGGTGAGAATCAGTATGGGAGTCCTGCATGCTTATGTATTGGGCCCCCAGCTGTTTCTGCTCTACGTGATGATCTGTCCACTCATTGCTCCACTGACACGAGCATTTATTTGTATGCAGATGATACAATTATGTACACCCAAAAAAGTAATACTGATTCAGCAATGGATATTCTTCAAAAAGACTTTTTTAGTATACAGAGGGCCCTTTTAGATTTGTGACTTTTTTTAAATGAAAACAATACACAGTGGCTACTTTTTTGCTAGAAAGACGTTGACTGTACCTGACTTGATATCATCTGTTTCAGGAACAAAAATTACAAGGGTACAGCCCTATAAGGATCTGGGCTTGATTTTAGATTAACAATTAGCTTTTAAATTGTGAATAACTAATTTTTAAATTGCATGTACAAAATGTATCTATTAAACTTAAGTAGTTATTGGGGTTCTTCCACAAAAATAGAATGTTCTTTAATTATTCACTTAGAAAATTATTGGTAACTACATTATTTTTTCCAATACTGGACTATTGAGATTGCATTTATATGAAAAATAGAAATTCAATTCTAAATTCATTGGAACCATTGTATCACAGTGCATTACGGTTTATATCTGGACTACCCTATAGAACTCATCAATGCTTATTATATTCAAGTACTGGATGCCCATACCTCACAGATCGTAGAGATCAACATTGGTTTACATTTGTCTATAAGTTCATACTCAAGTAAATCCCTTCATTTTTGTTACATGTTTTGCAGTCTAAAACATTTTCATAGTATAGTTTAAGATCATCTACTTTATAGTCTTTTCATATTCCTAAGTACAAAACAAAGTTTGGAGAATAGATTTTAGCTGTAAGTGTCCCACAAACGTGGGAGATAATTAAAAAAAAAAAAGCAACTTAATTGCACTACTTCCAATAGTACGCTTTAGGGCTTCTATAGCAAGCTTATCACACAAACATTGTACTTGCTTTGGTTGAATGATTAGTAAGTCATGTTAAGTAGTTGACAACTTATTCATTTTTAAACTATTTTTATGGAATTATGTGTACGTAAGTCAGAGTATGTATTAATGTTTGGACACAGTTGTAAGAGAGAGATTTATTCTCTCAATTTGCTTATCCTATAAATGAATGATGATGATTTTTTTTTAGTAAAATGGTAAAAAAAAGTCTGAGGAACTGGATGTCTTCACAAGTATCCTGGGATATAAAACAAGTATAACCGGAATGAAGATGAGCTTAATGTAGGAAGGATCCTCTAGGGAAAACCAACCAACCCTAAAAAGAGGAGGAAGGTGTGAGGTTGTTCTACAAAACCTCTCAAGACAGAAGCAGAAATCTGAAACAGGCGTTCCATCAAAGGGAGAGGACTTCAAAGAAAAAAAAAAGTAAAATAACACATACTTCTGTATTTACTCTGAATGGACAACCCTTAGCATAGGCCCAATTTAGCTGAAGTCAAGGGTCTTTTCATAGACTCTGTCAGCAGATAAGAACCTCTTGGCCCACTTAGTCTAGTCTGCCCAAATCCCCCCTAATAGTGATACCCAAGCCACTAATGGGGGGGGTCATTGTCCACCCCCTCCCTTATCCAAGATACCCATGTGTTTATCCCATGCACACTTAAAACCTGTGGCTGTATTTGCCACTAGCACCTCCACTGGGAGGCTCTTTCAGTTGTCCACTGCCCTTTCTGTGAAGAACTTCCTCATGCTACCCTAGAACCTATCCCCCTTCAACTTTATATTGTGACCCTAGTCCTAGAACACCTTTTTTTCTGGAAAATACTCCTCTTAAGCTAGCTTAGCAGAAGACATTGAAAACCAGAAAGGGTGGTGGACGACTGGAACAGCCTCTCAGCGGAGGGTTCTAGATCTGGGGCTGACTGATGGGGAAAGGCTAGCTTATCTTAGGGTGGACTGTTAGTTAGGGTCCAGTGACCACAATATGGTATGGTTCAAAGTGGACACAAGGATCCAGTCAACCCATACGAAGGCAAGAGTCTTAGACTTTAGAAGGGCAGACTTTATAAGTATGGGACTACAGCTAAAAGAAACGCTGGAAAAGAGAAAGGACGGGGATAGGTGGGGACATTGAGAAGAAATGGGCACACATCAAGGAGACTATAGCAGAGGTAATAAAACAATGCGTTAGGTCAATAGACAATAGTAAAAGGAGAAGAAAACCATTTTGTTTCACAGGGGGTGGCAGAAAAAGTAAGGGCCAAGAGGCTAGCCTTCAGATACTATAAGAAGACACAAAGGGATGAGGACAAGGAAATGTAACAGAAGTGTCTGAGAGTGGCGGGAAAGGCACTGAGGAGCACTAAAGCGCAAAAGGAGAGAAAAGCTCAGTCAATTAAAAAAGGAGATAAGACATTCTTCAGATACATTAGTGAGAGAAGGAAGGCAAAGGGAGTAGTAGCAAAGCTTAGAGATGCCAGGAGGGAGATAGTGGAAGGAGACAGGGAAAAAGCAGCAATTCTGAAAGAATATTTCTGTTCAGTCTTCACTGTGGGAAAAGGATGGGCAAGGCCCACAGCTGGACCTCAAAGGAGCTAAGGATAAGGAGGTAAACACTAGTTCATTCACAGAGGAGAGGTTCCTAGAAGAACTGGTGAAGCTAAAGGTGGAAAAAGCCATGGGTCCAGATGGCATACATCCCAGGGTCCTAAAAGAATTGAGGACTGAACTGGCAGCCCCGTTTAGTGAGTCCTTAGACACTGGAGTGGTCCCAGAGGACTGGAGAACAGCAACTGTTGTCCCTCTTTACAAGAGCGGTAGTAAAGAAGTGGGGAACTGCAGGCCAGTTAGTCTAACCTCTGTAGTCAGAAAGATAATAGAGGCACTCCTTAAGGAAAGAATAGTGGAACACCTGGAAGCCAGTGGACTAGTGGATCCCAGGCAACATGGGTTCTCTGTAGGATGATCCTGTCAAACTAATTTGATAGATTTCTTTGACTGGGTGACAAAGGCAGTAGACCAAGGGGGTGTGGTAGATATTGCCTACCTCGATTTCAGCAAAGCCTTTGATATGGTACCACATAGGGGACTGGTCAACAAGCTCGGCAGCCTGGGGCTGGGATGCAGGGTGGTGAACTGGATTGGAAACTGGTTAAGGGACAGAAAACAGAGGGTAGTGGTGAATGGAACCCAATCAGACAAAAGGGAGGTGACTAGTGGGGTACCTCAGGAGTCAGTTCTGGGACAAGTCCTCTTCAATGTCTTCATCGGTAACATTGCAGAGGGACTGGAGGGAAAGGTTTGCCTACTTGCGGATGACACCAAGATCTGCAACAGGGTGGATACTTCGGAGGGAGTGGAAAGGATGAGAAAAGACCTGGAACTGCTGGAGAGATGATCATTGGCATGGCAGCTAAGGTTTAACACAATGAAGTGCAAAATCATGCATGTGGGGAGCAGGAACCCTGGGGCGAGCTATAGATTGGGGGGAGCTGCTGACAGTAACTAAGGAGGAGAGGGACTTGGGGGTCATAATCACAGATGACTTGAAGGCCGCTAGGTAGACAGCAAAGGTGGTGGGAAAGGCCAGTGGGATGTTGGGGTAAGATAGAAACATAAACTTTGATGGCAGATAAGGACCGCTTGATCCACCAAGTCTGCCCATTTCCCTACCTATTGGATAAGCTGCAGATCCTAATTAACCAACAGCCTACTTCTTCCAACTCTCCCACCAGAATTGCCTTATGTCGGTCCCAAGCATTCCTGTATTGGAAGGGGAATCACAAGCCGAAGGAGGGAGGTAATAGTTCCACTGTACAAGACCCTGGTGAGACCTAACCTTGAATACGGTGTACAGTTCTGGAGACCACACCTGCAAAAGGACATTGACAAAACAGAGACGGTGCAGAGGAGAGTGATCAAAATGGTGAAGAGATTACATCACATGCCTCATGAGGAGAAAGTGAGGGTCCTCAATTTGTACACATTGAAACAAAGGAGGGAGGGAGGTGACATGACAAAAACATTCAAGTACGTCAAGGGCATTAACAAGGTGGAAGGGGGCAACATATTCCAGAGTAATAGTAGTTCCAGGACAAGGGGACATGACATGAGACTGAGGGGTGGCTGCATAAGGGGAAATGTCAGGAAGTTCTTTTTACGGAAAGGGTGGTGGATGCGTGGAATAGCCTGACCCAAGAGGTGGTGGCAGCCCATACAGTGGCAGGCTTCAAACATGCACAGGACAGAAACAAAGGAATAACAGAGATAGGAAGAAAAAGCTAAAGCCAATGACCAGATAGGGTCACTTGACACTCCATTAGGGAGCTTAAAAGGGCAGACTGGATGGGCCTAGCGGTCCTTATCTGCCAACAGCATCTATGTATCTATGTAAAACCAGTGAAACTATGCAACAAAACTTTCAAGGATGTATAAGTGTATGAGAATTTTTTGTTTGTTTAAATGTACACTGGAGGACTAATTATGAAAATAATAGCTTGAAAGGACAAGCCCTGAGCTTAAAAAAGCTTCTACGGCTTAATGTTCTGGTCCATTTAGCTGCAGAAAAATTACGTAGCCATACCACTCTGATCTCCAAGTACAGCATTCCTACTTTCCAGTTATGTAAAGTGAAGTGTGGTTAAGGAGATCCACTCACTTATCTGCTTTCTCACTTTCCAAGACCAGACAAGGTCATGGCGCAGGAAAATCCCAGCTCCGGGCAGCCTCTGCATGTAGGAAGGGGGACAGCAGGTGGGTGTGGCTCTCTAGAGGAGATATTCTTGAAGATATGGAGTTAAGGCAAGTAACTTTCCTACCTTTTGAATTAATCCTCTCCATAATTATTCACTCTTTGGTGGAGTAGCAAGCTGTTCCTGTATGAGAGAGGAGTGCAGACTCAACCTCAAAGATATGTCATTCAGCACTTGATGGGGGAAAAGTGAGAAGGGTACCAGGGATTTCCTCCTCCCAGCTGGTGAAAGTGGACAGTCTTGGGGGACTGGAAGGGTAGCTGGCTCTGACAGCTCTGCACCACTGCGTGGTGAAAAGCAATTTCACTTAAAAAGGAGCATCAGGGCCTAGCGGTGGGCAACTGGACATAGATGGCAAAGGTGTAGCCAAGACATCTGTCTAACAGAAATGGCAGATATTACCAAGCAGGAGGCCTCCTCAGAGGCATTGTAAGACACCCTCATCTTGTTCCACACTGCCTCCACACCCACAGCAGCCTGCCAAGGCTAGTCCATACTTGTTATCATGCAAGCAACTCAGATATCAGTACTGGTACCCAAGAGCACAGGCGGAGCTGAAGTGATTGAGAAGTGTAATGGCCATAGAATCTGCACCAGAGCCAGCTACTGCACCAGGCAAAGCTGAGGACAGGACAGGACACCCCACAGGGGAGCCCCAGATGAGTCAAACCTGTGGGGGAAGGACTCAGAGTCTTGCAACCATGCTTGAAGTGACATGCATAAGGGCACAAAAGGCTGCAAGAACAAGCGATACACATTTAGCAGAACCTAAGGAAAAGGGGTAGCTGGTCTGACTGCACTATAATAAAGGACAGAGGAATAAAGCAACAATGACATACTGTAGCTGTGGCCACGAAAATGTTTCCCATTGCTGCTGCACTCCACTGTTTTCTATGTAAGAGTGATCCAACTAATTTGAGACACCTTAAGGAATATGAGGGTAAAAGGAAGCTTCTTAATGATTAACACGTACTTGCATACAAGTCAACCTTGCCTATAAGTTGACCCCCCTTTTCAAAGCGATTTTAGCAGTTTTTTAGATATATCTCACAGATAAGTTGATCCCCCCAAGGAATGTATGTGTACCTATGTACTGGTTTGAGAGGTGGGGAATGAACTTTGAAGACTCTTACATTTAGTCTGTTTATAAATTGTTCTGATTATATCTTGCCTTGTGCCAGAGAACTGCATACATTTTTCTCCTGCGGTGGGAGGGCACATTCTACAGAGAGGTAGGTGGCATGAACTGCAGTTGAGTCACAACAGACCACTCCACACATGATTTTTAAAATCTTTTTATTAAAAGATGCTCACATTTCACTTTAATTATATACTATAAACAAGTAAAAAGATACCTGTTCTTTAATTCTGTTTAATATGGTATTCTGTAGTTGAGTGGAGGGGGACATTTGCATGGACCATCTTTTCAAGCACTCCAAAAAAAACTTGTGGATAAGCCAACTGGAGCCCTCTACAGGCCAGTAAAACACCCGCAGATAGGCTGACCTCACATATGTCAAGTCCCTATTCTTCAGTGCCTATCATCATTGCTATGCTGATGACACCCAGCTCTACCTGTCTTTCGCACCGGGAAGAACAGATATGGTCGATGTGCTGAACAAGTGCTTGGCAGAGATTTGGTCTTGGATGTCGTTGATTTGTCTGTGCTTTGACCCATGAAAGACAGAAGTGTTGGTGGTGGAGCCAGGTTGGGAGGGGGGTCTCTGGGAAGGATTTGGGGCAGTATATCGGGACGTCAAAACTGGAGGCCTCCACCAAGGTGGAACACGGGCTATTTCCCCTTTTGTAAGGAGCTCAGCAATATCTTTCCTTAGGGCAGGCAGTGTTTTCTGCAACACCGAGTACTCCTGTGAAGCACTGACTCAGTAATGCGGGACAGCCTTGAAGTCTAGAGGCAACCTGCTGCCTACCACCTCCAGTACCCACTTGTCAGAATAATGGTCCAAAGTGGCCAGAAATGGCATAGCCAACACCATCTGGGAGCTGGGACAGAGACTGGATAAGCAGGAGGATAATACCCCCCTGACCTGACACTGGGCAGCTTTGGAGGGTGCACTGGCTGCTGGGGCTGGAGGGGGCGCCATGTCCCCTACCATCTGGCATTGCCCCTGCTTGGGCTGCTGCAAAGGCTGCTGTAGCTGAAAGGACCAATAGTGAAAGGTTTTCTTAGGCTTCTGAACCTTAGGGTAATTCAGGGACAAAGCCACAGAACATATGGTGACAGTGGACTTCTCAGTCCTGGTAAGATGGCCTTCCACCACAGGGACAAAGAGGTCGGTGCCCAAAAAATAGGACATCCGTCAGTTTGTGCTGGGCATCCACCATGAAGATAGACAGCTGTAGCCAGGCCCTGTGATGCATCATGACAGCTGCTACCATGGCATGGGCACAAGTCGCCCATGTGCAAAGCCATCTGAAGCTAGCTGACTCTGGTCTCAACTTCACCTGCAACTGTCAGCAGACTTCTAGAAGGCTAAACCCAAGGCCAGCCCTTTGGCTGAAGAATGGTCCAAAAATCCCAAAAGGGACCCTGTAGGGACCACATACTTGAGGACCATACGGGTGGAAGATGCCAGGCAGGATGCTGGACACTGTCAAAGTTCCAGGGTCAGTCTAAGATAGCCTCAGCTACAAGAAAGGCAACCCCAGGAAATCCTCCTTGTCCAGTATATCAGTGAAGGGGTACTTAGCCCACTTCTGAACTGGTTCCAAGGACTAGTCTGTGGACTCTGACATAAGGCGGAGAAGAGCCAACAGACACAGGCCCATGGTCTGTGGACACTTCCTCAACTGTAGAATGGTAAAAAGTGTTAATTTTCAAGGACAATATGAATGACCCATCCAAGTCATCAGAGGACTCTTCAGAAACAGTCCTCGACCATTTGCCACCATGGATCACCCTAGTGTTCTCGTACTGGGGATCTCCACCAACAACTGGTCCTTAGCTGGGGCTCCAACCAAGGGCTGCGGTGGAGGCAGTGCTACCCACAGGGGAAGAGAGGCAGATACCAGAGACATCTGTTGAGGATAGACCAGTGAGGGCATAGCTGTTGGCTGCCAAGTGACAGAACATCCAAGGGTAGAGCCCTACCTCACCATGCATTGGTCCACTGCTGCCATAAGAGCTCCTTGTAGCACCTCCGCATCTAGTGGTAGTGCCTCTCATTGCCCAAAGATGAAAAAGTCGAGAAGCAATGATAACAGTGTCTGTAGTGCCTCTTGTTGCCTGAAGATGAAAAAGTCGAGGAGCAATGACAACGGTGTCTTCCTGTTGAGCAGGATTGAGAGTGTGATCATGCCTCTACCTCAACCAATGACCAGAGGGCTGACGTTGAGGAGAATCCTCTGGATGGTCATGTTAGACCACATGCTGAGCTATGTTTAACAGCATCAGCTTCAGAGGCATGAGTGCTGGTGGAGGCTGTTCTCAAGTGGATCTGGTTGGGGATGCTGACCAGGTCATGCCCTCCTGGATGAGGATAGGAAGAACTGGGGTCTGGGAGATCAACTCCTTGTCGATCTCCTCTGACAACTGGTTGACAGGCTTGAGAAAAATCTCAACCAGCTGCTCAAATGTTATTGGGGTTGACAAGCCCAATGGGCACCAAGAACCTGTCAACCAAAAACTTGAAGGAAGCTCTACTGCAGTCTAGCACTCGACGTGAGTCGAATAGTCGGGGAAGTCAAGGGAGAGAGAGAGGACTTTGATTGCTCCTGGGGTTCTTCCCAAAAGTCTAGACGGCCTGACATATTTCATGAAATCCCTTTGTGTATGACCCTCCAGCACTGACCCCAACTGACAGCAGTGTGGAGACCATTGAAGTGCTCACCGCAGAAACTGCTGCCTCCTCAAAAACTACAAGTTGAGTACTAGACCTTGCAGCCACAGAAGCCTTGTTCAGGCTTTTTGGCTGAATTTTTGGCTCACGATCCACCAGTCGATCAAGGAGAAGTCTGGCCGAATGATCTTCCAGCATGCTTGAAGCATTGCTTAACAAATGCCATAGTCCTCCATGTTGTGCTGCACACCCAAGCAGTAGAGGCAGGGCACATGGGGGTTGGTATTCAATATCTTCTGTCGACAAGTCATGCAGAACATAAATTCGCAAGATGGCTGTCCCTCTTCTATGTCCAAGATCAATGAGGCAGAACCTGAACAAGGGGTGAATGAAATATTGAAGTTTTAATTGAAGAAAGTTTTCTCCAAAGTGGTGACTCTAGGTACCCTTGAATGCTGCAAAAAGAAAGATATGATATCATGAGGTGCAGCCAGAGGATAAACTGTCTGGATGGTTGGAGGAGCTTAGCTTAAAGACATCTGATGAATTAGATCATTCCAGGGGAACTATCAGACTGTGGCTAGTGAACTGTATCCATATCCTTAGAAATATGGGTTACTCATCTGTAAACCGTAGTTCCACTAGTGGTACACAGTTCACAGCCACAATCTGGCAGTCTTTCTGGAGACAGGCAAGTTGTTGGACATCTTTAAGATAATCTCCTCCCACCACCCAGGTGGTATATACTCTGGCCCCTATAATATCAGATATTTGCACCCTGGAAGCAGGGATATGGGTGCCACTTGCCAGGGGAGGTCTGGTGGGCTGTGTTAATGTGAACTGTATGCAACCAATAAAATACTGCAGTTATTGGTGAGTAACCCATATTTCTAACAACATGGCTGCAGTTCACTATCCACTCTGGCAGACTCCAACCAGTCCTCTAGGAGGAAAGGGCAAGGCGTACACCGCAATTTGGTGGAGAGACTGGAGGACTGAGGACACAAAAGCAGCACACCGATGGCTAATGGTGTTGATGTTTTAAGAGGAGATGAAGATGTGTGCTTTATTCCAGGTGGCAGCCCTGCATATCTCTGCAGTGTGGATGTTCCTGGAAGTAGCCAGCAAGGCAGCGGTATGTCTAGTGGAATGAGTCCTAAGGCTCTTGCTAGACTCCCTACCAGTCAACTGACTGTAGACATTAATGTAGGATGTTATCCCTCTGGTAACTGTCAGCTTCACTGCCAGTTTGCCAGGGGGGGCTTCAACATATGTTAAGAACAGCTGGTGAGCTTCACCCCAAACTCCAGCTGTGTGCACTTTGTAATACTAGAGTATGTCCAGAGTATAGAGTTTGCAATCGACTTCCAATGTTGGATTAGTAAAGTATAATGGTAAGCTGAAAATTTGGTTAAGGTGAAACTCTGATATGACCCTCAGGAAGAACTTTGGGTGGGGGTAAGGATGACCATGTCCTTATGGCAGTCAACATAAGGAGATTCCACCGAGAGCACATGGAGCTCACTAATATGATGGCCACTAAGAAGGCAATCTTCTATGACAGGTGTGACATCTCACACCTGTGCAAAGGCTCCAATGGCTTGCCCATGAGCACTGCCAACACCAGCAGTAAGTCCCATGGAGGCAGAGGTTCATGCACCAGAGGGGACAAGAGGCCCAGGACTTTGTAAAATCACCTGACCACCTTCTCCTGGGCTATCATTGGCAACCCAGCCCACTTGCTCACAGGCCCGACTGAGAAAGGGACCACATGTAGTCAAGGATACTTGCCATGGGACAGGTAAAGGGATCAGGCTCCTTACCCCGCACCAACTCAAGAACCTCTTCCACTTAAATGCATAGCACTTTCAAATCGGCTCCTTAAGCGACACCTCTACAACATGGAGGACATCTTTAGAAAGGCCCATACCCTGCAACTCTAGCTGATCAGAAAGCAGGTTGAGAGGTGCAGGGATTGAAAGTTCAGGTGCAGGACCTTCCCTGTTGTCTGGTCAACAGGTCTGGGTGGAGTGGCAATTTTCATGGAGGCCAGCTGCAGAGGCTAAGAAGATCCAGTTACCAGAACTGTCTGGGCTAGTCTAGCACTATCAGGATCATCTGCACCTTGTACTTTGGGGTCTTTGCCACAACACTGTGGACCAATGGGAAGGGAGAGAAGACATACAGGAGGACTGGGGTCCAGGCCCTCACAGTGGCATTCTCCAGTAATGTCCTCGACTGCGGAGGGCACGCACAAAACAGCCTCAGTTTTCTGTTCTCCCAGGAGGCAAGCAGGTCCACCAGAGGGTTCCTGACTGGGAGAACAGGTGGTCTATCACCTCCTGATTCAGGGACCACTTGTGCGATTTCTCTCTGACCTGGCTTACAGCATCTGCCAGCTGACTGTTCACTGTCGTGACATGGATCAGCAAATCAACACCAGGCTGCGCATGAAGATCCAGGTGCAGATAGCTTCCTGACATAATGGAAGGGAGTGCCTCCTGCCATGCATGATCTGACCCCGGTTCAGTTGGACAACCTCTGTTAGAGCCAGATACAATGCACGGAGCTCCAGCAGGTTGATGTAGTGACAGGACTCCCAGGGTGACCAGAACTCATGGACACTGTGGTCTCCCAGGTATGCTCCCCACCCTACAAGAGATGTATCTGTCATCAGTGTGATGAACAGTTCTGGATGGACAAATAGTATTCCACCCTCCAGATGTTTTCTGTCCAGCCACCACTGGATGGCATTCCACATGGGCTGGGTCACTATGACCAGCTTGTTCAAGTGACCTAGGTACTGGGACCAATGGCAGCCCAACTCCCATTGCAGGTGGTACATCTGTCAGCGAGCCCAATGCATCATCTGGTGAAGGATGCCATGTACCCAAACAGTTTCAGAAAGTCCTGGGCAGATCACAAAAGTCCAACCTGAAATGATCAGGCAAAAGTGATAAGATCCTATGCCCAGTCTTCAGGAAGTCTACTTCTGCCCCAATTAATTTAATCACCTGTGAGGGAACCAGTTCGGACTTGGCAGGGTTGATCAGAAGGCCATGTCCCGACAGGTCTGGAGGGCCAGATCCCTGGAAATTTCTACAGCCTCCTGGGACAACCTGGCTGCAGCCCGTCATGAAGGTAGGGATACACCCTCATGCCCCTGCACCGCAGGAAGGCTGACACGACTGCCATGCACTTGACAAAGACCCTAGGCAAAGACAAGAGGCCGAATGGCATGACCTGGAACTGGCACAGGACCCCATAACCACAGAACTGAAGATACCAGCAAAAGGACAGATGGACTGGTATGTGGAAGAAGGCATCCTGGAGGTCCAGGGTGCATACCCACATACCCCGCTCCAGAGAAAGAATGATCTGACGGTGACTGTCAGGAACTTGTACTTCCACATGAACTGGTTCAGATCATGCAGATTCAGTATGGGGTGCCTGCCCCCCCCCTTCATTTTGGGACCAGGAAGTACTCGGACACATATCACTAAGTGGCCAGGGCGTCTGGAACACAGGCTATCACCAGGTGTGGAAAACATCTAAGAGCTCAGCCATGTCGGCTCTTGGTGTGGATATGCTCTTTGACACCCTGGACTCCTAAGAAGCTTGAACTCAGTATGGCAGGAGAGTCTCAAAATCCAGAGGCAACACTCTGCCCACCACTTCTAGAACTCACTTGTCCAAGATAATGGTGGACCATTGTGGCAAAAAGGGATAGTGATGCAACCAACCCCAAACTGGGAGCTGGTACAGGGACTGTACAAGCAGGGGGATGAAACCCCAAAACCCATCACTGTGCAGCCTTGAAGGGGGCTCCGGGTGCAGGGGCACCACCACTACCACTGCCCCTCCTTTTATGCCAATGGCCACTGAACTTCGGCTTTGGATGTCAGTGCTGATACTATGCCTGCTGGGGCTGCTGCCAAGGTTGATGTGGTTGAAAGGGCCAATAATGGAAGCCCATCTTTTCAGACTTTTCATCCTTCTAGTCTTTCTGGTATGAAGCCACAGAATCAAAGGTGGCACTGGACTTCTTGAGCCACATAAGGTGCCCTTCCACCCCAGGGCCAAAGAGGTGGATGCCTAAGAAGGGGACATCCTACCTTGCCTCAGGTGGGTTACAGAACCCAAGGCAGCACGGATTCACAGGAGGGTGATCATATCAAACAAACCTGACAGATTTCTTTGACTGGGTGACAAGAGAAATGGGGGGGGGGAAGGAGAGTGGTGAACGTGGCCTACTACATCAGTAAGGCTCTCAAAGAGAAAAAAAAAAACAACTGGAAAGCTTGGGGGGGAACCAAGGTGGTACACTGGGTAAGAACTTGGCTAACAGAGGGTGGTGGTTAATGGCATTCACTCAGAGGAAGAAAGAGTGACCAGCGGGTTACTTCAGGGCTCAGTACTGGGGCCAGTCCTCTTTAATGTGTTTATAAGTGACATTGCAGAATAACTGGAAGGGAAGGTGTGTCTCTTTTCAGCTGACACCAAGATATGTAATTGGGTGGACAATCCAGAGGGGGGTAGAGAGACTGAATAGTGATATGATAGTGATATGAAAAAGCTCAAGGAATAGTCAAAGGTGTGGCAACTGTGTTTCAATGCAACAAAGTGCAAAATCATGCACCTTGGATGCAGAAAACCAGAGGCAGATTACAGAATGGGGGGGGGGGAGGTTATTGACAGTTACTAAACAGCAAAGGGACCTAGAGGTAATTGTAACACATTACCTTAATTAAGGTGGCATGGCAATGCAATAAAGCAGTAGGGAAAGCTAATGGGATACTGGGTTGCATAGGGAAGGGTATCACCAGCAGAAGGAAGGTGGTGTTGCCACTGTATTGGTCATCTGTGATAGACACCGAGTACTGTGTCCAGTTCTGGAGACCACACCTCAGAAAGGACATAGACAAGGTAGAGGCCATCCAAAGAAGGGCAACAAAAATGATGTAGGGGCAGAACCAAATGTCCCATGAGGAGAGACTGAGGGATCTAAACATGTGCACTATGGAAGAGAGGAGGGAGGGGGTGACAGGATGGAAAACTAATACATCATGGGGTGAATAAGGTACAGAAAGAGGGCATTTTTCAGAAAAGATATACATGAACTAGAGGTCATGCACTGAAGCTAAAGGGGGGAGTTTGAGAGGGATGAGTATTTCTTCAGTGAGAGGGTGGTGGATGCCTTGAACAATCTTCCAGCAGTGGTGGTGGGGGTGAAAACAGTGGCGGGCTTCAAGCATGCATAGGATAGGTATAAAAGGTAACTGATATCAAAGCAGTTGGGGGGGGGGGGGAGAGGCTGGAGACCAGCTAGGGGCTGCAGTGGTAGAATAGACAGGGAAAAGAGGGGCAGACTAGTTGGGCTAGGCAGTCCTTATCTGCTGAAAAATTCTGATCCTATGTATTGGACAGCTTGTGCTGTGTGTCCACTATGAAAGAGAAAAGCCTCAGCCAAGTCCTACAATGCAGTGATGGCTGTTTCCATGGCACAGGAACAGGAGCTACCTACGTCCAGTGCCATCTGGAGCTGGTGTTTATCCAGCAATTGACCTTGGTCTCTGACCAACTTCTCTAGGAACTGTTTGTCTGCAGGAAGATGGGGAAGGAGGTCACCCAACACTCACAGCACAGAGTGGCCAAAGTTAGCCCTCATGACAGCTTAGCTGGCCTGACAAAGACCCAGCAACACAGCAGTGTATACATTTTTAGCTGTGTGGTCAATCTCTTCAGCCTCTGTTTCCACAGCCTTGTCCACATCCCCTTGGTCACCTGATTTACCAAGTAAAGGGTTGGTTGAAGAACCCAGAAAGGGAGCCCTTAGGGGCCCATGTACTTGCAGATCATACGAGTGGAGGGTGCCAGGCATGATATTGGATACTGCCAATGTTCCAGGGCTGGTCCCAAGATGGTCTCAGCCACAGTAAAGGCAACCCTTGGGGAATTGTCCTTGTCCAGTATTTAAGTAAAAGGGTATTTGGCTCACTTCTAGACTGGCTCCAGGGGCACTTTCATGGATTCTGACTTTAGTTGGAGCAAAGCCTCAAAAGACACCAGCCCGTGGTTGGTGGCTAATTTCTCAGCTGATTCTCAGTCAAAGGAGTCCTGGTCAAGGCCATAGGCGATTTGCCTTTAGAGTTGTCGCTGGAGTCCTCAAATACATGCTTCAAACATATGCCACCATGGACCATTCTGGTATCCTTGGATTGGGTGATTTCCAAGAGCTGGCCTGGCAGGCTGGCCGCAGCATGGGATTCTTTGGTCGGAGCATGGAACAAGGGCTGCAGTGGTGGTGGCACCACCTGAAGGGGCAGAAAAGCAGACACAGGGGACTGCTGTGAAGCATGGACTGGCATGGGTTGACCGGTACAGGCCAATGGACAGAACGTCCAGGGGGCAGAACCCTACCCCTCCCAGCAATGGTCCACTGTTGCCAGAGGAGTTCTTTGTAGCATTGATGCATTTTTTGTTGATGCCTCTCCTAGCTTGAGGACGAGGTCAAGGAACATCCGATCACTACACAGTGAGATTCAATTTCCAGCCCCCCCCATAGGCCTGCCCCTGTGGAGATGGTCAGATACCGCCCATTGAGGGGAGTAACCCCTGAAGGCCTTCAGGCAGTGTTAGATCTATTGGGAGTTTTGTGTGCAGGTGAGGACCCAGAGAGTCTAGTTTTGGCCTATAATAAGGCTATCACTGAGGCCCTGGATTCTATCGCCCCAGTCCATGTTAGTCTGCTCCCTCTCAGCCCTCGGTTCCCTTGGTTTGGTGGAACTTTGAGGGAGTCGAGATGAGTAGGACGAAGGTTAGAAAGTCACTGGTGGAAATCGGCCCTTGAAGCCTGCCACCTTAGATTGCTAGATCATTATCAATGCTACCAATCAGCAATCACGCGTAAGAAGGCAGAGTTCCTGTCTGGTGAGATTGCTGCTGCTCAGAACCATAGACAGGTTGTGCAACCCATCCTGCCTGTAGGTTCGAAGAGCATTTTAACAAGTTAAAGTGTGAGGAGTTTGCTTGATTTTTTGTGGATAAAGTGGCCGGCATTAGGGCCGAAATCTGTTCAGCATCTTCTATGGGAGTTGATGGTGGTCGGTATTTGGTCACTTCCTCCCAGTCACCCTGGAATTCTTTTGACCAGCTGGAGATGGGGGATATCATGCGAATTGTCCAGAACTTTTGGCCAACATGCTGTAGTTTGGACCTGGGCCCTACACGCCTACTACTGGTGTGTACTGAGTTTATCGGCCTGATCCTTGCACAGATTATTTGGTGCTCCTTAGACTCGGGAGAATTCCCTAGCTCCCTGAAGGAGGCGGTGGTGACATCGCTTCTTAAGAAAGCTTCTTTGGACCCGAACAACTGTGCTAACTACAGACCTATCTCTAACCTTCCCTTTGTTGGGAAGGTGATTGAGAAAGTGGTTGCGCTGAAATGGAGAACCACCTTACCATCCATGATATCTTCAATCCGCTCTAGTCAGGCTTCCAGAAGAGACATAGTACTGAGACCGCTCTGGTTCGGGTGCTCAGTGATCTCCTGATGGCGAGGAACCAGACATGCCATTCCCTCTTGGTACTTCTGGATCTCTATTCAGCATTTGACACTGTGGAACATGGGGTGCTGCTTGAGCACCTGAAGGTTATCTGTGGCCCAGCTGGTCCAGTTCTCAGATGGTTTCACTCTTTCCTTGCCGGCAGGTCTCAGAGGGTGGTATCTGGGATTTTTTTTCTCTGAACCATTCTCTCTGCTGTGTGGTGTTCCTCAAGACTCAGTGATGTCCCCCATGTTGTTCGCAGTGTATTTGCTGCCCCTCAAAGACATTGTAAGACGATATGGGCTGAGGTTTCACTGCTATGCTGATGACACCCAGCTCTATCTGTCTTTTGCACCTGACCAGGATAGTGCAGTCTTGATGTTTAACAGTTATCTGGCAGAGATCTATGACTGGATGAAGGCTAGCTGGTTGAGATTGAATTCCGGGAAGACTGAGGTGTTGGTAGTGGATCCGGGGCACCGGATAGAGAGGGAAGTGGTGGGCTTACCATCTGGGCTTTGGCTTGATGTTGTACAACTGCCTGCCTCTGAACGGGTGCGTGATCTGGGGGTGGTTCTTGATGATGGGCTAATGCTGCATGCGCAGGTGTCGGCAGCTGTCAAGTCCTCCTTCTACCATCTTAGGAACATGGCCAGAATTAAGTTCCTTGTTCCATCCAATGATTTACCCACATTGATCCATGCCTTTGTGACCTCATGCCTTGACTACTGTAATGCCCTTTACCTGGGGCTTCCAGGGGTTGATTTCTGCTGCTTACAGCTGGTGCAGAACACAACGGCTTGGTTGTTGACTGGGTCTTCACGCTTTAGTCATATTATTCCTGTGCTGCACGTTTTGCACTGGCTGCCTATACAGTGGCAGATCACCTTTAAGGTTGTTCTTCTGACCTATAAAGTCCTGCATGGACAGAGACTGAGTTATCTGCAAGAGCTCCTGGTCCCCTACAGCCCCGGCCATCCTCTCTGCTCGTCTGATGAAGGGTTGTTAGAGGTTCCCAAGGTGCGACTTAAAACATCTGGGGTCCGGGCGTTCATGTTTGCGGCTCCATCTCTGTGGAACTCTCTACCTCGTCAGATTAGAGAGTGCAGGACAATGGAGAGCTTTAAAACCAGCTTGAAAACACATCTTTTCTAACAGGCTTTTAGGAACTGATATTTACGAATAGTGGAAGTTTTAAATTGAAGCTGAATTTGTGTAAGATCTTTTTAAATTATTTGTGATATGTTTTTACGTGCAACACTTTGATACTGGAATTGCGCTATATAAATAAAAATATTATTATTATTATTAACGTTGATGGTGGTGCCTCCTGTTTAGAGAATGAAAGCTTGAATGGCACTTCGACCTTGACCATTGACCTGAGGGTCAACATCAACTGGTTTCCTCTGGGGGATTGGTACAAACCACCTGCCTCAGCAGGTTATGCACTAGAGGCTTTGGAGGCATGACTACAGGTGGAGGCCATTCCTGAGGTGATGCAGCCAGGGTCACCAACTGGGCCACATCCTCCTGAGGACTGGGAGAACCATGGTCTGGAAGACCAACTCTTCATCGATTTCTTCCGACAGCCGGTCCATAGCCTCGAGAATGATCTTGGCCTCCTGCTTGACTGGATTCAAGGTCGACTGGCCCGATGGGATTACCAGTGAGCCTTCCACCTTCCCCTCGACTGAAGGGAGCTTGACTAAGGCAAAATGGTTGGAGGAGTCAAAGGAGCAGGAAGAACATAATCTTTTGCAGCCCCATTACCTGCAGCAAAGCTGCTTTTTATGCTTGCTGCTGTGGTGACAAGGGCTCTCCCTTTAGGTCTGGGGAGACAGACACATTTCTCTGAAGTCATCAGAGAGTGACCCCCAGATGCTGGTCCCTGGTGGGAACAGCACCGAGACAAACTAGGAATTCACCACAGCCAGAGCCTCCTCTTCTTCAATAATCACTAGCTGTGAAACTGTCATAGCAGCCGCTAGGGCCTTTTTGCGGTCTTCAGTCGACTGAGGACCAAACAAGCCTTCCAGTCTTCGATGGGTGAGGGCAGCATGGCCTGGCACAGAGTGCACCCCTCAATGTCTTGCTGCTCACCAAGACAGCACAAACGTATGTTGAGCAAGTCTGTAGACAACATGTTTTGCCTGCTCTGGCAACAGAACTTAAATCCCAGTTTCTTACTCTCCATCATCAATTGCAACAGTACTCTAAAGATGAAAATGGACTTGTAAAGTCAAAGATTTTCTAAGAATAGCACTTGAGCTACTCTAATTCTTTCAACACTGCTTGAGCTGTGAAAGAAGAGACCTATCCCTTTCAGCAGAAAGAAAGATCTGATGTCACGGAGCAGAGCCAAAGAATGCACCACCCAAGTGGTGGGAGAAGCTTTGCTTAAAGAAGTTTGAAGACCCACTTGCCTCCAGGAAGGCTGCCAGAGTGTGGATAGTGAATTGTATCCATGTTGCTAGAACCTCTGTTTCTTCCAACCTAGATTCAATTCAATATCCACACTTACACAGACTTCTAGCTGCCCTTCAGGAGGAGGGGGCAAGTCCTGCCCCCAACTATTTGGCAAACAGAGACTAGAGAACAAAGGCCCCAAATGCAGCCTCACAACAACTGAGCATGTTAATGCTGCAGTGGGATATGAACGAATGCACATTGGCCCAGGTAGCAGCCCTGCAGATCTGCTTGATCAAGATGTACCTGGCAGCAGCAACAGATGGAGCAGTATGTCTGGTGGAATGAACCTTCAACCCCTTGGGTGGTCTCATACCAGCCAACCTTTTGCACAGATTGATTTAGGAGGTTATCCATCGGCCCACTGTCTGTTTAGCTGCAAGTGTACCCAGAGTAGTTTTAGTTTAAGACATGAATAGCTGGCAAGCCTCACCATGAAACCATGCTGTGCAATACCTGTAGTAGAGGAGCACCTGGCACTGTCCGAAGTATGAAGTGCACACTCGGCATCCGAAGTAGACTCCGAAAAGTAGACAGAGAGCTATAACACCTTGTTAAGGAGAAATTCAGAGACCTTGGGCAGGAACGTCAAGTGGGGGGTGAAGGATGAACTTGTCCTTGTGGAAAATCAGATTCCACTTATAGCACCTGGAGCTCACTCACCTGAATGGCTGAGGTGACAGCAACCAAAAGTGCAGTTTTTCCACAAGTGTGATATCTCACACTTGGTTTATATGCTTGAATGGTTTAACTATTAGCTTATCAAGCACCTGCATTAAGTCCCACAATGGTGGAGGCTCTTGTACCGGAGGGGACAAATGGTCCAGGCCTTTGAAAAAGCACCCAACTAGTTTCTCCTGTGCCACTATCCCACACCAGCCTGCATGGTACGTAGTGATGGCAGACAGGTTCTGCTTAAAGATCAAATGCACATATTTCATAAAAAGCTTGAATTTACTTGAATTCACATCCCTGTGTCATTAGTGTTTCCTGAAAATATCATGCTGTTTGGTTTTGTGGTTTTCTTTAAACCAGCATCTATTAATGTGCTCTGCGTTAACTGAAAATAGTGAAGAAACAGTGAAGATTATTCTGTCCCTATCAGTGAGCGATGACATCATTTTTGTCTAGCCTACTGCTTCAGCAATTAAGTCTCTGATTGACTGAAGAAGCTGTTGTAGTTCCCAGTCAGAGCAGTCTGTAGAGCTAATTGTTTCCACTCAAAGTTTGTTACTAACCCATCTGGTTTGTGTTTAGATAGAGTAACTTAAACTCTATCATTCTAGGACAGCCTGGTGGCGCTGAGGGTTGAGGCACTGGACACCACACCTCGCACCACTCTGGCAAGCCGGGTTCGTGAACAAGCTTGGGTCATCGGGGGTTGGTAGGGGCAGGAGTGGATTGTGTGTCTGGAGGACTGCTCTTCTCTCCGGTGGGTGGGGACCTGCTGTTTAGGCTGATAAGATATGCTTCCAGAACTATCTGGGTCGGTCTTGTGCTATCAGGATCAGGTTAGTTCATCTTGTCCATATGTGCCTTGACTACAAGAGAGGAAAGGTGTTCAGATGCCCAGGGTCCAATACTGGCAAAAGACATCCCTATCAACATTCCATTCAGAAGGGGCAGGCACAGAAGAGCCTCAGCTTTCTGTTCTCACAGGAGGAAAACAGGTCCAACAGAGGTGTGCCCCATCAAGAGAACAGCTGTGTCACCACATCCAGGTATCAGGACTACTCATGAGACATCTCTCCCACTCTGCAGAGTGTCTGGTAAAAGGCTGTCCTCCCTCATCAAGTGCTACTTGTAGGCTGCATACCAGGGACCAGGTGCAGAGTGCCTCCCTGACACAGGGGAAATGAGTGCATCCTGCCTAGTCTATTCAGGTAGATCATGGTGGTCATGTTGTCTTGCACCACCTGATCCCAAATCAGCAGAGCAAACTTCATCAGTGCCATCCACACTGCCTAGAGCTCCAACAGTGTGATATGCTGATGGGCCTTTGTGCAATATTTACTTTATCCTCCTCCCCCAGAGTTAGTTGTTTTTGTACTGGCAGCACACTATATGCATGCGGCATAATGTCTTGCGACATTATGACCCTGTGCCATCTAGGATGGGTTGCTAGCCGACCATTTGTTTCAGTACTAAAAAGTAATGAAACACATATTCCTGCAAGGCTAGGGCATCTGGGACCACTTCAATAGCACTAGCATCCAGGAGCTAAGCGATATTGCTCTGAAGTGCGGCCAGAGTGTCACTGGGTGCCATGGACTCATTTGGCACTTGGTGTCAGTACGGAGTTAGAGTTTCAAACTCCAGAGCCAGAACTGAGCCTACCATCTCCAGGAAACCACTTGTCTGATGTGCCCTTCTCCCTAAGCTCGACTTACTCAAAGTTTGGATCTCACAGTACTCTACCGGCCTCCCACGCATATCTAAGTGCTGACTCTTATCTAGGATACCGGATTCCAGCTTGGCTCTCCCAGACTTCCACCTTTCCATCAGGACTGTGGCAAATGCAGTGGTGGAGTAGCCTTATATGTACACAAGAACATGTTCTGCACAATCTTCGAAGAATCTGTCCCTTCCTCTCATGAGTTCCTACATGCCAGGCTATCCCTCCTCCTCCACCCTCCCTATTTATGTTGGCATCCTATATGCCTCCCCAAAGATCTCTCCCTCCTCCCTTCTCAACACCTTTTCTTTCCTTGTTTCCCATGCTTCCTCTGGCAAGCTTATCCTTGTGGGAGACTTCCACTTAAATTGGCTTTTCCCCATCTCCAGACCCACACTTCAAAGGACTGAGTCCCTAAACCTCACACAATCAATTTTTGAACCCAGCCATCTCAATCCTCGCTCTCTTAATCACTCCCTCCTAGACTGGGTACTTGCCTCCCACCCCCATCGCACCTTTGCAGCAGGCACAGTACAGGATGCCTTCAATGATAACAGCATGACCTACTGTATCAGGAAAGTGAGATCTACCCTCTCCACCCACAAATACATATGGCCAAGGTCACTCAGGTCTCTCAATACTCATGTGCTACCTCATGACCTCGCTGCCGCCAATGTTTATCTTGCCCCTGATGTTGATACAGCCCTCTCCCACTTCCAAACCATTCTTACCCACACCTGGAACATTCATGCCCCTTCAAGAAAATCACAGGTCAAGCATGCCCACCGTCCTTGGAACACTCCTGACCTTATTGCCGTGTGTAAATCCCATGACCAAGCATGGGGTTATTTTAAATCTTCCCAATCCCTACCCAAGCTTCTATTCTAGAGGTCACTCAGGAATTATTGCACCAAGGCTATACACTCTGCTAAAACCCTCTATTTCAAATCTACCTCCAGTCCAACCTCAATTCCCCTGCAAAATTCTGGAATGTTATCCACTCCATCTTTGACCCCTCCTGCCCAGTTCACCCCCCTCCCTCTGGTCCTCATGGTGGATGGCTCACCAGTCTCTAACCCTTCCCCTGTTGCCTCTCAGTTTAATAATTTCTTCACCAACTGTGCTCTACCCTCCCCCTTCTCCTCTAGCCGTCCCCCCAGTTCCCCTCTGCCTCCCCTTCTCCACCATCACCTGAAGACTTCCATTTCCCCAACCCATCTCCCCAACAAAGTCTTTCTCGCCCTAACTTCTTTCAAACCCTGTAAGTCCAGCCCTGATAGAATAGACCCCAAACTCCTACGTATCTCAGCCCCAGCCACTGCCTCCCACTAGCTCACATTCTGAACCTTTCCTTCTTCCTCTGCACTGTCCCCAGGCCTGGAAAATTGCAAAGTTACTGCCCCTGCATAAAGGAGGTGACCCCCTCCTTCCCTGGAAACTTCCGGCCCCTCTCTCTCTCTCTCTCCTTTCCTCCCTTGCTAAGATCCAGGAGACCCTCGTCTACTCCAGACTCACAAACTTCCTTCATTCCTCTAATTTCCTCTCCCTCTTGCAGTCTGGTTTTAGGAAGCACCACTCCACTATATACTCCCTACTGCGTATTACTATGCCCTCACTAGGATGGATCAGGGCCACATCACCTCAGCTACTGTATAATTTATCAGCCTAGACAAAGCTCTTGACTTGGTGCCCCATCCTCTAGTCCTTAAACTGTGCTCTGCCAGCCTCTAAGCTGCTGCTGTTGACTGGTTCAGTTCATACCTCTTGGGCCATCAGCAGTAAATACAGGTGGGATGCGTTCTGTCCCCCCATCCTAGCTGGAGTCCCACAGGGCTAAATCCTGGGCCCCGTCCTCTTATCCATTTTCCTCAATGATCTCCCCTCTGTGTGTATCTCCTTGCACATTCACATGGAAGCGGATGATATGGTCGTCTAGATTTCCAGTCCCATGGCCTCAGATGTAGTTGGGCTGCTCCAGCAGGACTTCCACAATGTACTGTGTTGGTTCACGACAACTAGCTCAAGGTTAACACCAAGAAGACTGTGTCCATGACCTTTGGTACCTGCCAGAAATTGTCTGGATCTTGTCCCCCCTCTGTCTTCATCACTCTAGATGGCACGCCCTTTGGAAGTGGTTCCTGCTTTCAAGTACCTGGGTGTGTGGCTTGACAGTAAGTTGGACTTCTCTGGTCCACACAGACACCATCCATGCCAAACTGTCTCAAACTTGGTACCCTGAACCATAATGACTGCCTCTCCTCCCAGTTCCACAGTGAACTAGTAACCAAAATGGTTCTCCCAGTCTTTGATTATGCGGACATAGCCTATAATGTCACCCTCTCCTCCATTGCCAGACTGGACACCCTGCGCAATGCCTTCTGCCGTTTTGCCACCAACTCTTCCCTCCATACCCATTACTGCTACCTCTACTCTTCCCTCTGTGTCCTCTCCCTACTGTCATGTCACCAGGCCCACTGCGCTGCCTTCATCACCAAATACTGGTTTGGGGCCCTTCCCTCCTACCTTTCTTCACTGATCTCCCTCATCCTCAACTCTTCCTACTCTCTTCACTCCAGGGATTCCCACGTTCTCCATTCCCCACCCTCACTCTTCTGCTGGCCAAACTGCCTTCTCCTACTGCCTCCTTTCCTCCCACCTCTCCCTGCCTTTAGACATCATCTAAGGCAACTTCCTGCACCCTCCTGTTCCTGTTTAACCCCTCCCTAATCTCTTATCCTCTCTCTTGACCCTCATACTGAGCCTCCTTGTTTGATGCTTTTCAGCACTTGACCCTTACCCCAACATGCACTGAGCACTTTGCCCCTCCCATGATAGGTCACCTTTTCATTGCTAGATAAAAGCTGTTATTTTATTATGCTAGTTTATTTACTGATACCTCTGTATTTTTCTGCATGTATCCATTATCTTTTAATGTAAGTTGCAACAGGATTTGTTGTGTAAGTTGTTCCTCCTTACATTCCTTTCCCCCAGGTCGCACCTGGAAATGAACCTCAGCTCAGTTTGACTTTTCGGTTACCAGACTTTAAATAAATAAATAGTGAACAACTGAGGAAAAAAGCAGAAGAGCTGAGCCCAGCCTGGGAGCTTCAACAGGGATTATGCAGAAGGGGGAATGGCACCCACAACTTGTCACTTTTTGCCCTCAGAGGGGGCTAAAGGACTGGCCTTTGGATGCATCCCCTCCCTTTCTGATCACAACTGCAGGACTTAGGCTTCACTGGACAGTAGTGCTGGTACTGCTGCTGGGGTTGGTAGCCTAAGCCATGAAAGGAGCTCTTCTTTGCTTAGAAGGCTGCTTAGTCTGCTGGGACAATGCCATCAAATCCAGGGTTACACTGGACTTTTCTATGCAGGTGAGTACCCCAGGGCCAAACAAGTCAGTGCCCAAAAAGGGCACATCTACAAGCTTGTGATGGGTTGCAGCCATGCCCTCCTGCACATGGACACTGCATCAGTCACTGTGTGGTGCTTGACTCACCTTAGTCAAGAGATGTCTGCAGCTGCTGTTTGGACAGCAAATGTTCCAGGTCCCTAAGGGTACAGGCCTCCACCTGACTATCAGCTGGGGTCAGAGGGATCATTTTGGCAAGCTTGTTAGAGAACTCATGGCCAAAACAGGCTATTAAGACTGCATCGCTGCCCTGACGGATCCGGGCAGTGGGGAGGCGCTCATACACTTCGCGAGCAAGGAAGTCCTGTTTATTGTATTCCTTGTCTGAAGGCGTATTCACATCGCCCTGCACTTTCATCCTGCAGAAAGAAGTTTGATATAAACCCTCTCTGCAGAGAAGTGCTCATAGATCCCAGAGAGCCCACCAACAGGGATAGTATATTTGCAGTCCATGTAGCAAGGAGGGGCCTGTCAAGATGTCGGGTTCTGCCAGATCCCAAGCACAGGTCTCAGGACAGCATCAGCCACAGGGAACACCACCCTCAGTGAGAAATCCCCTTCCAGGCTGTCCTCTGGGGGTAGGTCTCTCTCTTTTGGACCTCCTCTAACGGGACGTTCAGAGAAGTGGACATGTGCTGCAGAAGACCAGCAAAGGATATCGAGTCACCAGAGGTAGATTTGTCACATGAACTAACCTCCATCGACCCTGTGAGGAGGAGGCTATGGAGCAGGGGTCCTAGTCTGGAGTGGTGCCCCTGAAAAAAGTCTGTGGCCTGCGTTCTGGGGTGTGGACAACCTGCTTATCCAGGATAATTACCACCAATAAAATGCCGGGCAAGTCAGACTCAGGCAAGGAAGCCTTGGTAGGACTGCCCTCCAGTGCTGCAGAGGGGGCAACTCAGTGAGGACTGGCCCAGTGGCGTGAGCCACTGAGGGTAGTACTGTATGCTGCCCCATGGCCCGTGATATGAGTAACCAAAGGGGAGTCAAGGTGGCCAGAAACATGAGCCAACCCCACCACTGACACAAGAAATATGTGCACTTCTACACAGATGATGCTGGTCCAAGGACGAGCTCAACAAATGCCTGTGGCAATGGCATTGACCAGAGCAGGATTGAGACTGAAACCTTGAACAAGATGTTGACTGTCACCCATGAGGTTGAAGAGGGCCTGACAGTGGAGCAGAATACACCACCTGCTTGGAAAATGTAACCACTAGAGGAGGAACCATAATCTGGACTAGAGCAGCACCCACTGGTAAAAGATGTACTGAGTTCGGGTCAACCAGGGGCATGGCCTGTCAGATCCCTGCAGCCAGAGAGGGCCCTTGCAGCACCTTTGAATGCTGTATCATTAGTTGAGCCATTTTTATAGTAACTATTACTTAAAGCAGAGTGCAATGAAAAATGTTTTTCTAAAAAAAGCTACTTTCAGCTACAATTAATAAAAAATATTAGCATACCTACCAAATGTACTTGTCTAGGTACCTCCTACACTGTGCATCATGAACCTTTTTTTTTATTTTCTTGATCTTAACCCATGCCACGTCTACAATGATATTTCTGTGCAAAATGTGGCAGCTATCTTTTTTCTTGAGACGAAAACTAAATTAAAACATTTATAAAATACTCAAATTTGGGTGGAGTTAGAAAACTGTACCACCAAATAAAACTGAAAGATGTCTGGAATCTTTTATAGTGAAAAAAGTAGGGTAATTTTTTTTAATTCAGTTCCACTGCACTGCTGTTTTAAATGTTATAATTTCTGTCCTAGCCACCTTATAAAGAATCCATTTCAACCTCTTCCTCTTCTCACCATTTACAGTGTCTTTTATAAGGCAATAGTAACAGTCCGCCGCTATTTTAAATGAGAGCATGTATTTCAATTAAAGTTTGAAGTCTGCATTAAGCTGTGTGTAGCACCACCTTGTGGCAAAACAATGGCACCCATCAAGAGAAAGCATGTGAGAGTTGCTAACTATATTCTCTCTGCTCTGAGGAACCTCGGGGCATGAAATAAATCTGCAAGATAAGAACACAGCCCTGATACAGGACTGGGAAAAAATGATACACATTTAGAGCAACAGAAATATACTGTGGCTTGCTTCACCAGGTCTGGCCCTTATAAAACCAATTTTTTTTTCCTGTTTCAAATTACCCTGGTCATTAACTCAACTTCGTAAAATGAAAAACATGTTAAAAGTAGATATATTCTCATTGTGAATTCACTGACTTGTTCATAAATTCTTCAGTTTGGCACTATAAATACAAAGCATGTGTTCTGAAAAATAGATGTTTTCGCATTTATATACAAATCTACAAGAAACAATCAGTCTTTCCCTCTCCCACCCTTTTTTTTGTGTCCCCTTCCCCTACCAGTAAGCTTACTGCATTCCCTTGCCCCCTACCAGATATACTGCTCCCTCTAACGTGTAAGTGTTGTGCCCCTTTTCACTCATGACCCTTGGTTTTTTTCCTTGTTCCTGTTTCCCCAGATCCCTTACTCTTACTCTTACTATCCATGGTTACTTGCACTAACTAACCTACTAACATGCCAGCACAGTAGGCCTCATGGTCTATTGAGTTTTCTTGGGAGTCAGTACCCTGAATGGGTACCATCACTGTCATTCTGGTTCCTCCCATGCACACCCCTCACCACCAAATCCCCCTTCCCCAGACAAGCATTCCTCTGCTTTTCCCCACACCTATACCTATCCCAGACCCTCTTGAACCCTTCCACCATAGATACCTCCACCAGCTCCTCAGGCAGTGCATCCCATGGTTCCTCCTTTCCCCCCGGAGTCTTCCCCCCTCCAGCTGTGCCCCCTGGTGACTCCTCCCTCCCTCATTCCTCCGAAGGAAACCATTAAGGCTTACCTTTATTCCCTTCAGGTACCTGAAGACCTCGATCATATCCCCCGTCCCTCCTCTCCTCCAGCGAGAAAGGCTGAGCTCCCCAAGTCGCACCTCATATATCCTATCTCCCAGCCCCCGGATCATCCTAGTAGCCCTCCTCTGGACCTGTTCCAGGAGCAAGATGTCCTTCCTTAGGTGCAGCCGCCAAAACTGCATGCAATACTCGAGGTGTGGTCTAACCAGGCTGTTGTACAGCGGCAGAATCACCTCCCTGCTTCTAGAGGGTATCACCCTGGCGATGCAGCCCATCATTCTATTGGCCCTGGCTGTGGCCCTCCTGCATTAGTCAGAACCCCCAGGTCTTTTTCCCCAGCTGAGGCCTGTAGAATGTCCCCCAGGGTGTACATATGTTCTGGGTTCCTACACCCTAGGTGAAGCACCTTGCATTTACTGGAGTAAAATTTCAGCTTCCAGGTGCATGACCATCCCTCCAGGGTATACAGGTCCCCCTGCAGGGCCATTCTACTGTCTTCCCCCCTCCACTACCACCCCAAACTTAGAGTCGTCTGCAAAGAGGCTCATTTCGCACCTGATACTCCCTTGATATCAGAGATAAAGGCGTTAAAGTTTTCAGTTATTTTGCTCAGTTTTTTAAATATTGTATTTTACTGTTTTCTTTTTCCATTATGTAACCCCCCTCCCCCCCGGTCACATCTGGAAATGAACTTTCTCTCAGTGTGCCTTTCCTGAACAACAATTTTAAAAACATACATATATAAATGTATTTTACAAGAATCATTGCATATAAAATCCCAGGGTGATTTGCATGCGGTTTGCATCTTCAATGCCTGATAAAATACGAGATCAGGTTATAAAAAAATTATTTAGCTGTTGCTCACTTGATTGCTGTACCTTCACCCTTTACTATGCAGTGACTGATGGGTGGATTTGCGATGAATCTTTTTTCTTTCCTTCAGACTCCTTCTGCTGCCAGTTTGATTCAAACAAAACACCTCTGAGGAAGGAGGGCATAATATACATTTGTGTCAGCAGGGCTTGGTTGGGGACAGCTCTTGCACCTGAAACAAGGAGTCGCTGGCCCAAGTCCCATACCACAAATGTGAACACATACCAGCCACTAACATTGCAGGGGCGAGGTGCTGCATTATTAAAGTACTGTATCATCCTTCAGAACTGTTTGACTGAGGTTCCTTCTGTGCATTTTTGTTGGTTGTCCAAGAGGAAGCTAAAAACTGCATGGCACAGTTTGAAGAGTCAGTGACCTAACATTCCCTCAGTCAGACTAAATTTGAATGAAACCATCCAAAACTGTCCATGGGATGCTGACTAGTCCATAATGGCTACTCTACAGGTGTGCATGACAGTCAACTGCATTCAAAATCCTCTATTAGATTTTGGTCAGGAGTTTTGCTTATTTTGGGATGAAGCTGGTAGCTGAGAGATTCCAGTAACTGTTTTTTTTTTTTTCATACCAGCATGCTATCTGTGATTCCATGGTCATGACAGTCAGGGGAAAGCATGGCGGGAGTGCAGAGGCAGATCTACCAGGTAAGTGTTTTTTTTAAACAAAGGGGCTTAAACCAACTGAAAACCTACAAAAAAAAAAAAAACTAATGTGTGTTTAAACTTGTGTGGGTACTGCACGGAAGGGTAGAGGGAGAAACTACAGTGGGAGGACTGAGGGAGGGTTCTTTTTGGGGACCTGAGACACATGAGTGCAGGAAGCCAATAGGGCTCCTGTAGTTTTTGGATATGAAGTGTTGTAGTTCATTGTTCGGCCTTACAGAGGGAAGCACGGTGGGGGCGGAACTCCAGAGGCTGATCAACCAGATAAGTGCTTTTTAAACAAAGGGGCTTAAACCAACTGAAAACCTACAAAAAAGAAAACTAATGTGTGTTTAAACTTGTTGTAGGAGTATTGCATGGAAGAGCGGAGGGGTGAGCTACTGAGGGAAGGTTCTTGTTGTTTGGCGCGAACATCATTGGAGGGTACCCGAGACACGTAGCTGCAGGAAGCCAACAGGGCTACTAAAGCACTTATTTAATACCCACAATCCCTAGCAACCTCTCATGTGAGTGACCCGAAGACTGAGTGCCATGATGCAAGAGTGTGGTGTCTACTGAAAGAAGTGTCTGGGGTGTCGGTAGGTGTCCACAGGGAGGACCACAGGCCACACCGTTCCGGGCACAGAAGGTACATAAACTACAGGGGCAGGAAAGCAGCGTATAGGAATACATAGCTGGGACCTACATACTGTATTACTAACAAAGTAATGGAACAACAAACCCCTAATTAAAGCCAGCCTTGCTTGACAATACACAGCAAGGTAAGGAGTTAGTAGGAAACCCCTATTTAGGATCAACCTACCTATTTTTCACAATTGGTAAGAGAACAGGAAGCAGGGAGAGGGTGAAAGTATAACAAAAAAAAATACTAAAGTCGCAAAACCCTGAGGAAAAGCTGAACTTTAACTAACAAGCAGGAAAAGGGGATTGCAGCAAAACCCTATCTCGGGTCAACCTGATTTTGAAATACAAACTGGGAGTTGACTGGTGAGGATTTGGGGGGGGCTAGGAGCTGGTACAGGCAGCAGGACAGCTGGGAGGGGTAGGGGTGGAGGGAAGCCAGAAGTTACAGTGGTCAGGATGGTGAAGGGAGGGTGGTCAGCTGTAATGGATGTGGGGCTGCAGTCTTTCTGGGCACAGTGTGGCGAGCAGGGGGCTGTCCAGTGTGCAGGAACCTACAGCAAATCAGGGCAGAGATGAGGTGGCTAAGACAAGAGTTGGAAAAGGGGGGGGGGCAGTGGCTGAAGGGGCAGGTAAGAGCTGCCTCGGGGCTTTTGGATGGCAGGCACAGGTTGGAAGTGAGGGGTTACCACCGTATCCAGGGGCATCTCCTCTTCAAGGACACTGCAGAACTGGAGTGGAGGAATGGCAGGTGGTAAGGGAAATGGTAGGTGGGTAAGAGGATCAGGGAGGGAGGGAGAGAAACAGGGTGAGAGCAGAGAAAGGTTCTGATGCTGGGGTGCCCTTATTGAACAGGTATGCAATACTGGCCAGTTTAGGAGAATGGGAGGGGAGTAGAGGATCAAGGAGACACAGAATCAAAGGATGGTGGCTAAGGGGGAGAGAGGTGAGTAGTTTGAGGGGCAAGGAGGGAAATGTAGTCAGGGTGGAGAAAAGGATGGGGGGGAAGGCAAAGTTAGGGGATGGAATAAGGAGGGTAGAGTGGTAGCAAGCAAAGTTAGCCAGGGAGGGATGGGAACAAGGGGGATTAGAGAAGCAGTAGCAAGGCATTGAAACGGTACAGACAAGAACACATTCAAAACACACAGGGAGCAGTTGAAGGGAGAAGAAGCTGGTACACTAGGAGTGGATAGGAGGTCGAAAAACAAGCTTGAAGGTGATGGAAGGGTGGTTATCACTGGGGATTCCATAATTAAAGGTATGCACTGGGGAGAAAGAGTGACCCAAAGAATAGAACACTGGTAGTCTGTATACCGGGAATGGAGGCAAGGAGGGCAGAATCAAGGATCAAGGAAGTTGTAAGGGAAGTGGGTGGAAAGCATAACTTGGGTCATCCACCTGGAAATCAGTGATGTAGCAGGGGAAGAGGCTGGGGTGGTGCAGAACAGATTCATAGAGTTAACAAGGACCTGCAGGGAATCAGTGAGCTCTTTGGCCTTTTCAGAAGTAATTCCAGTCCCCAGAGCTAGCACAGTCAGAAAAAGGAGGATTGAGGAGTTTAATGATTGGCTGAGGAGCTGGTGCAAGGTAGAAGGGTTCAACTGCACTGAGGATGGGTAGACAAGTGGTCGGACAAGGGGCTATATTCAGAAGATAGATTGCACCTTAATTGGGAGGGATCAAACATACTCAGCGACAAGCTGGGGAAATACATAGAAAAAGATCTGAGTTTAAACTGCTGAGGTGGGCCAGTGGACACAGAAACTTTGAGACACTGAGGTCTGTGGATCCCCCCCCCCAACACCCACACACACAGGCAGTAGCAACCAGGAGGGAGGGCAAGAAGGTGCAACCAAAAATGGGGGGGGGGGAGTATAGGGGATAGGCAGGTCAAGAAAAATACAGGAAATAGGAAAGGAGGCACAGATTCGAGGTGGAGGGTGGTGTCACTCAATGCTCATAGTCTCAGTAACAAGATGGCAGACATGCAGGCCCTCTTAGCAGGAGGGGAAGGTATATGTAGCAACAGTTACCGAGACCTGGGCTACAGCACACCACAACTGGGACTTCTCGATCCCAGGGTACAAGCTAGACAGAAGGGACAGAGTGTTAGGCAAGGGGGGGCGGCTTACATCAGGGAAGGGATGACATGCACAAGGGAGGAGAATAAACAGGGGAAGGTGGAAATGCTATGGATCCAGCTCCAGACCAATAACTGGGAGGTGGAAGGTCATGTTGGGGGTTGTCTACAGACTGCCTAACCAGGAGGAAGACAGAGACAGAGAACTATGTTTGCAATTGCTGGAAGTGGAAGGAAAAGGGGAGGTAGTAGTGGTGGGGGACTTTAATCTGCCTAAGGTGGACTGGGGTATACTGGTCACATCCTATGCCAGGAGTCACGAGATCCTGGATGTGATACAGGGAGAGATCATGACCCAGGGAGTTACTGAGCCCACAAGGAAGGGGGCAATCCTTGATCTAGTGACCACAAATGGGAAGCACATACAGGAGATAACAGTCAAGGAATCCCTGAAGAGTAGTGACCATAGCACAGTGTGGTTCAGTTTAGATATGGGAAGGGAAAGCATTGCCACCAAGACCAAAACCCTGGACTTCAGGAGAGTGGATTTTCAGAAAATGGGTGAGATGCTAAGGTTGCAATTAGAGGGCATCAAAGTGGACATGGGGGTGGACCAAAAATGGGCCATCATCAGGGATGTAATACTGGCCGCCACAGCGGATTTTGTGAAGCTTAGGGGGAAGAAATCGGGGGCCAGATCACCCATTTGGTTCAAATCTGAGGTTGCCAGGGTGGTGAAAGACAACAGGGCAGCCTACAGGAGATACAGGAGGACTGCGAATTAGCAGGTCAGGAAGAATACCTGAAGTTAGCTAAAGCAGCAGGCAAGGTGATGCAACAAGCTAAGGCACAGAAAAAACTACAAATAGCTAAAGGGATCAAGACAGGGGAGAAGGTCTTCTTTTGCTACATAATCGGGAAGAGGGACGAGGCAGTTAGGCTGAGGAAGGGGGATGGATGGGTGGACGAAGAAGAGAGCAAGGCAGAGGTACTGAATGAGTACTTCTGTTTTGTCTTACTAGGGAAAAAATGGCCAGTACCCTGGGAGAAGGCAGGGGGGCAGACATGTAACAGAAGTGGATAGAGTGAGGGAGGAGCTGCTAACACTGAAAGCAGACAAGTCCCCAGGACCAGACAGCATACATCCAAGGGTACTAAAAGGGCTAGCAGAGGAGCTTGCAGGGCTGCTGGCAGACCTCTTCAATGGATCCCTGGAGTTGGGCATAGTGCTGCAGGACTGGAGAATGGCACATGTGGTGCCCCTCCATAAGAGCAGACCCAGGAATGATCTGGAGAACTATAGGCTGGTCAGTCTGACCTCAATCATGTGCAAACTCATGGAGACCATACTTAAGGAGAGGCTGGTAAGGTACATAGAAAAGAATGGTCTCCAGGATGAAAGGTAATACAGGTTTTTGGGAGGAAGATCATGTCAAACGAACCTAATTGACTTTTTTGACTGGGTCACCAGGGTGGTGGATGGGGGCCAGGCAGTGGACATCATTTACCTGGACTTCAGCGAAGCCTTCGATTCTGTGCCACGTAAGAGGCTAATCAGGAAACTGACGGATCTTGGGGAGAAAATGGCAAGGTGAGTAGAAAGCTGACTAAGTGACAGAACCCAGAGAGTGGTGGTGGTGGTGGTGGTGGGGGGGGGAGATATACAGCACTAGGGAGGTCACCAGCAGGGTACCACAAGGATTGGTACTGGGGCTGGTGTTGTTCAGTGTCTTCATAAACAACACTGGGGAAGGCATAAAGGGCAAGATGTGCCTGTTTGCAGATGACACCAAACTCTGTGGGAGGGTGGACACAGAGAAGGGATACAGGACCTGAAGGAAGACCTCAGTAAACTTTAGAGATGGTCGAGGATCTGACAACCTGGCTTCAGTGCCAAGAAATGCAAAGTGATGCACACTGGGGCCAGGAATCCTGGAACTGAGAATTACCAGGGGGTGTTCTGAGTAGCAGCATTGGAGGAAGAAAATAATCTGGGGGTGGTGATCACTAGTGACCTGAAACACTCCTCGCAATGCAAAAAGGCAGCGGTGAAGGCAAACAGGATGTTGGGGTGTATAGCCAGGGGAATCAGTAGTAGGTACAGCGAAGTCATGCTGCCCTTGTACAGGTCACTGGTGAGACCGCTTACAGAATATGGGGTAAGATAGTGGTATCCATACCTTAAGAAGGACACCAGCTTGATAGAGAGGGTCCAAAGGAGGTCAGCCAAGGTGATCAGTGGTCAGTAGGGGGAGAAGAGAGGCTGGGAGCCCCGAGAATGTACTCCCTGGAGGGGAGGAGAGGAGAGGAGAGAGAGAGAGAGAGAGAGAGATGATATGATAGAGACCTTCAAGTATTTGAAGGGGATAAATAGAGTGGATAGGGAAGGTCACTTCAAGCTAAGTGACAACAGAATCATGAGGGGGCACAATTTGAAGCTGGTGGTGGGGGAGGTTTAGGATGGATGCTAAGAAGCATTTTTTCAAGGAAAGGGTGGTGGCCACATGGAATGCGCTGCCGGAAGAAGTGGTTGCAGTGAAGATGATGGGTGGCTTTAAAAGGGCCTGGGATAGGCATAAGGGAAACCCACGAGACTATGGGGGAGTTATGAAGGAAGGGTTGATTGGGGGGGCAGTGTCAATGGCATAAACCAGGGACACTGCAATAACAATAAGCGGACTCAATAGACCAATTGGCCTTCTTCTTCTGGCTCTTTCGTATGCTTGTATGTTGCTTTGCACTCCTGGTGTCCACCTAGCCATCCATCATTAGAAGAACAAAGTGAAAGACACAAAGAGAGCACAAGGAACAGAAATGAAAATTACGTACCTACCATAATTCTTGATCTTCTTGGACAAATCTTCACCGTTTATTCATACTTCTGGGTTTTAGACAGAGGCACTAGGACCCTGCGGGAGACAAAAATCTTCAGGAGGGCCGGCGATTTGGTAGGACCATGCATGCGTGGCACTGTGAGATTAGCTCGTGCCTATATAGGCTACCTCGGTGTTGACCTTGCAACCACCATAGTACCTTTTTTACCTTGGAGGTGCAGCATAATGAAACTAGGAAACACCTAACCTAACAAGGACATAAGATAGCCCGCTTAACCTGTATAAGAAGGGTCAATTTAAAAAATGTCTTCACAGCCCAACCAAACGAGGGAGTGAAGACCAGGAACAGAATGAGTGAGTCTGGGGGATGGTGGGTGGGTGTATGAATAAACGGTGAAGACTTGTCCAAGAAGATCAAGAATTACGGTAGGTACGTAATTTTCATATCTTCCTGGACTTAAAATCTTCACTGTTTACTCATACTTCTGGGTTAGAGTACCAAGCTAAACTAATCCCTGGAGCAGGGTTGCAGGAAACAGAGCTCACTCAGGACAGAATTCCATTAAGGATTGTTCTGCCAAAGGAAGCATGCTGTCTGGCATGGACATCCAGAGTGTAGTGCTTCACAAAGGTGTGCACTGAACTCCATGTAGCCACTTTGCAAATATCATTAATGGGAATACAGTGTATCTCTGCCAGGGACGCAGCAACCACTCAAACTGAGTGAGCGCGTGCCTGGCCTTGCAACTTGACCTGTGCCACAGAGTAGCAATGGCAAAGGCATGCCACTATCCAAGCAGAGATACATCTGATGGATACCAGCTGGCCCAGCCGGGCCATACCGAAAGACATAAAGAGTTGTTTCACTTGATGGATGTCCCCAGTCCTATCAATGTAGAATCGTAAAGGCCTCTTAACATCCAGGGAATGAAGGATGTGTTCCCCTTCATTTTGGCAGTTAGAGAAATAAAGTGGGGAGAACCATCAGCTGGCTGGGGTGGAAATCTGAAACCACTTTGGGTAGGAATTTAAGATGAGTATGGAGGACCACCTCGTCTTTGTGAAAGATGGTATATGGAGGATCCGTGCAAGGCATGTATTTCAGAGACCCTGTGAGTGGAAGTGATGGCCACCAGAAAGGTGATCTCCCAGGTCAGAAACTTCAAATCACACATGGCTAGAGGCTCAAAGGGTTTACAAGTAAGCATATCCAGCATAAGATTAATATCCTAGTGGCAACCAGCTTCCTAAATGGGGGCCTTGTGTGTAGAATGCCTTTGAGGAATCTTTTGAACAAAGGCAGCTGAGCCAGAGACATATTCTGGACTGGCTCATGATAGACAAAAAGAGCAAAGAGGTGTACCTTTACCATCGAATATTGCAGTCCTGCATTTGAAAGGTCTAACAGGTACTCCAACACTTTACTTGGTGTGGCACTGGAATGGCTCTAGAGATATCTTAGCACATCATAGTGAGAAAAGATTCCATTCAGTGGTGTAAGTCTTCCTGGAAGTAAGCTTACATGCTGCCCAGAGAATCTATGAGATTCCTTGAGAAACTTTGAACCTGCCCACTTCCATCTCCTCAGGAGCCAGGCATGGAGATGAACGGAGTGCAGATTGGGATGAACCAGGGGCCCCTGTGTCAGGAGGTCCATTCGCAGATGCAATTGTCACAGAGGGCCCTCCAACAACTTGTTGATCAATGGAAACCAGATCTGTCGAGGCCAGCATGGTGCAATTAGAATCATCTTGCTCCCCTGCACTTCTAATTTGAGCAGCACCCTCTGAATTAGGGGTAGAGGAGGAAATGCATACAGAAAGTGTCTTGTCCACCACAGTCTGAATGCATCCTGACAGAAAATGCCAGGTTCTGGATTTCTGGAGCAGAACACAAGCAGTTTTGCATTGGGCGAGGATGCAAAAACGACCACGTCTGGACTGTCCCACTCATCGAAGAGCGATGGCATGATGTCTAGTGCAAGCGACTATTCGTGAGAGTCCGCCTCTGTCTTGCTGAGGTTATCTGCCAGCTTGTTTTGAGTTTTTGGCAGGTAGACTGCCTGAATCAGAGTGTTGTGTTCAAGGCACCATTCCCATACCCTCATGGCTTCCCTGCACAAGGGGTTGGAGTGCGCCCCACCCTGTTTTTTCCCCCCTCCCCCACAGCACTCCCTCTCTTTGGGAGACACCCATTGGCCTGATCAGTCCCCACTCACCTACTGGAACCTCTGGTGCTGTTCATCCCCCATGGAGCCGTGATTGTACCCTCCAGGCAGGTATGGGGTGGGGGCCCTTCTACCCCGACGTGTCTGTCTTTCATAAGGATGCGTTGCCAGGGTCGGTAGGGGCATTGGGGATTGGGGTCTTGGTGCTCAGTCTATTGGGAGCACTGCAGGCGTTTTTTTCCGGTGTTCTTGGATGTGCTGTATGCCCCAACGTCAAGGCGCTGAAGTGCTATTTGTGGCCTCAACCTTGTTGTTCCTTGGGGTCTCCACCCGAGGTCAGACAAGAGCCGGGCTCCGAGTCCCCCCATCCCCTGGAGAAGGTGAGCCATCCATGGGATGCTCAGGCCTCCTCCCCCCCGGCCAGCCCTCCAGCTACCGGGTCTGTTTCCGAACCTGGATTGCTGGCGTCGGAAGCGGAAATCCAACCGCTGCGTCAGTGGGCCAGCTCCACCCTGTTTGTTGATGTAGTACATCACAGCCTTGTTGTCTGTCTTAAGAATTACTTTGTGACATATGACTTTTTCTAGGGTTCAAACAGCATACAAGACCTTTCTCATCTCTAGAAGATTGATATGTAGATGAGACTCCTCCTCCTCCTGGGTCCACACTCCTTGAGTGTGGAATTCTTGGCAGTGAGCCCCCAGCTGAGCAGAGATGCATCCATGGTGATGGTAGTCTGAGACTCCGGTGGGGCAAAGGGCAGACCTTGAAGAAAGTTGTCCTCCTGAATCCACCATGCAAGTGATATCTTCCGAGGTTCTGTCACCTTGATGGGGTAAGACTGTGGATGTGCACTTGGAGACCACTGCATGCTGAGCATCCACTGGGTGGTACTCATGTACAGCCGAGCTAGAGGTACCGTAAAGACAGACGAGGCCATGAGGCCTAACATCCTCTGCATCGAATGAGCTCATACTGAAGCGTTCTCCCCGATGTAGCAAGCCATCTGGAGAATGTCATTCCTCCTGTCCTCCGTGAGAAACACCCTAGTCTTGGAAGTGTCTAGGAGGGCCCCTATGAAGAGGAGCTGCTGAGAGGCTTGAAGTTGTGACTTCTCCAGGTTCAGCAGAACCCCCATGGAAGTGAGGAACTGAAATGATGTGGAGACTGCCTCCTGTGTCTCCTGCCTTGTCAGGCTTGCCAGACTCCAATCGTCTAGGTAGGGAAAGACTTGAATGCTGAGCTTTCAGAGGTGTGCCGCGAGAACTGCTGAGCACACTGTAAACACTCGAGGCACCGAGAAGAGCTCAAAAGCCAGGACTCTGAATTGGTAATGCTGACCCAAGGCCACAAAACGGCGGTACCTGTGGTGATCTGGGTGTACTGGAACGTGCTGGCAGGTGTCCTGCACATCCAGGGATGCCAGTCAGTCGTGCTGTTGGAGAAGTGGTAGGAGTGTCCCCAAGGAGACCATCTTGAACTTCTCCCGGAACAAAAAACTTGCTCAGCTTTCTGAGGTTAAGAATGGGGCGCATGCCATCTGTCTTCTTTGTAACCAGAAAGTAATGGGAGTAGAATCCAGTGTTCTGTTCCTCCCAGGTAACTACTTCCACTGCCCTGTTTCGAAGGAGGCCCTGAATCTCTGAAGTAAGAAGGTCTGACTGTGCAGTGGAGAGACTGTGCTGCCACTTGGGCGGACAATTGGGGGAATCTCTGAAAGGCTGAGAGAGTACCTTTCTTGGATAATCTGGAGGACCCATCTGTCTGTTGTGATAGACTCCCACTGGCTGTAGAACTGAGTCAGATGACCACCCACTGCTGTGGAGAGGTCCACTTCGGGCAGCTAAGGTGAGACCTGGGCCAATGTCTCAAAGGGTGGCACTGGGTGCTTTTGGCCCTTGCACCTTCTGCTGCATTTTCTTTTGTGGTTGAGGAGGCTGGTGTCTGTCTGAGGCTCCTAGGCCTCTTCCTCGAAAAGACTGACTGTTGCAAAATGGCTGAGTGTTCCTGCCCCTTTTGGGGAGCTGAAGGAGCCGGCCTGGCTGTTTTAATGGCAGTCCTAGTTTTCTGAGTGGCCTCTAGTGCTTGCTCTACCTGAGGGCCAAACAGATAAGTACTATCAAAGGGGACATTCATGACCTGTTGTTGAGCCTCAGAAGAGAATCCTGATGTTCTAAGCCAGGAGTGCCGTCTGATACACATTCCAGTGGTGGCTGCCCTAGAGGCAGTGTCACAGTCATCCATAGAAGCCTTGAGCTGATGGCTATTGGGATTCAATGCCCAGGGTAATAGTATGCAGAAGCTCCATTTTGGAGTTGTACTCTAGGAGATTCTCTAATATAGATTTGAGAGAGTTCCAAAGGATGTATTCATATTGGCAGAAATGTCCCTGACAACAGGTGATACACATGCCCAGGGTTGTGGCAGCGAATGCCTGTTTCCCCACGGTATCAATTTTATGAAATTCCATATTGATAGAATGTGCTGATGTCTCCTGAGGGAGAACAGCTTTGTCGTTCTCAGCAAGGACCACCAAAGCATCCTCAATGGGTTGCAATGCTAAGGGTCTCTCCTTGGGAGGGACATACTTCCTGCGCGTGTGGAATTCGCCACTGAAGGAATATGAGCAGGCCTCTCCCATACTGCTTGCAACAAAGTCTCAAAGGAGGGGGAACAGGAGGTGTAAGGCTATTTGGAACATTAGGAATATGAAGGAACTAGAGGTGCAAAAGCCTTCCTGGGTCTACAGAAGAAGTTTTTAGAGCCAAGGTTGCTCCCTTGTTCTTAAGAAAAGACCGGAAGGTAAGGTCTTCATCCAAGGATTCAGCAGAGCGTGAGGGCTTCTTGTCCAAGCTGTAGAATGAGTCATCACCATTTTCCAAAATAATAAAGTCAGGATCAGACTCGTCCTGTTCCACATCCACCTTGGAGAAATCAGAAGTTGCTCCTGCAAGGCCGCATCCTGGCCTATGCAAGGGATACACAGGCGGCACCAGGACTGACATCGGCCTCCGCACCAAAGACCCAGATGTCACACATGGCACCAAAGACCGCAGTGCTGCATGCAGCACTGAAGATCTCAATGCCACACATGGCACCGAAGCACACGGTGCCTCACGTGGCACAGAAGACCCCAGTGCAGCACATAGCACCGAAGGTCCCGGCACCACCCATGGCACTGAAGATCCTGGCAACGGCACCCGGGAAAGCCTGCCAGACCTGGAAAAGGGGGGAAGGGAATGGTACCTGTGCTGGCCTCTGCATGGAAACAGAGTGAGGGGGGAAAGCACATGGAACCATTGTTGGTGAGTCGGTACCAGTGGAGGAAGAGTTTCCGTTGCCGGCACAGAACACACATCCTGCCCCAAAGGCCCCGGCCGCGTGGCTCCAAGACCCGAGGGCCCAAGAACTGGGTCTGTTGGAAAGAGAGACGAGACAGACGCTGTACCCACTGCTCCATAAGAGTGGCCCAATGATAAAACTGCCCACTGAAAACCCCACAAGAGGACAGAGAGGGGCTCCAGTGTCAAGAGTCCAGGCTGTCAACAGCAGAGGCCACTGGAGAACCGGGAGGGTTCAGGGTGGGCCTATCGCTCTCAACTACTGAAGACCCTCTAGCAGACATAACAGAGGGTGACCTCAAGTGGTACCGCTTCTTCTTCCGCCGGGAAGAGGAAGAACTCGAGGCCGAGCAGTGCCAGGTTCCTGACCTGGATCGTGAATGGGCCCACTTCTTTTTGTGTCTACAGGAGGACTGTCCTTCCACCCGAACACTGGACTGCCCATAGTCGGACCCCCCCTCTGGAGAGGGTGGCAGACCAAACACAGCTTTGCTGCCAGTGCAGCCTTCCAAAGATGCATCCCTACTGTCACCGATACTGTCCATGGTCAACTCTGTCAATGGGCAGGGCTGAGAGAAAAAACAGCTTCTTCTTTGTTCTCTTTGTTTTTTAAATAACAAAGAATACTACTACAACAAACCGTACAACTAATGCTGCTGTCATATAGTTGTGATGTTTTGACTCCTGGCGAGCGAGCGATGTCATCACTGCAGCGCACTCGATGATTGGTAAAAAGGCACTGAGGCGGTTGGAGGGTTGACACCGAGGAAGCCTATACATATGCGAGCTAATCTTGCGGTGCCGCGCATGCACGGTCCTACCATTGCACCGGCCCTCCTGAAGATTTTTGGCTCCCGCAAGGTACTAGCAACTCTGGCTAGAACCAAGAAATATGAATAAACGGTGAAGACTAAGTCCAGGAAGGTTATATCCTGCTCAGCAAGCATGAGGCTGGCATTTATCGTTTTTTTTCCCCCCACATGTAATTTTATAGGTTTTTCTTCCCTTTTTCTCTGTGACCCGGGACCCCGGCAGACATGTACGTGCGCATGCGTGGAGGTGCACGTGTACACTGGGTACCAGCTCAGCCCCTTATTCCCCAACCCTGGCTACTGCCACCACACCCTTCATGCCTACACCCCCAGACCTCCACCCGGTGGAAGCAGAACTACAGAGGGTGCGGGGCATCCACCCCGGGGCTCATTCCTTCTCCCCCTCTCCCTCCCTCAGTGCCGGCTTCCCGATGACCCGAGGTTGTTTCTGAACCCAGGTAAACGGCGTAGCGTGAGGTAAGACATCCAGTGCCTCAGCACCACTGGGTCGGCCTAGCAATTATCTTTTTCACTGGAATATACAGACTACAATCTCGGTTCTTTCCATGAAACTTTGCAAATCTCGCAGGCCTTGAACTAAATTTTCAGAAACTGCAGTTTGTGAGTTACAGTACTGCAAACTGGATTTTGGACATAAATACAGTACTTGCTTTCTGTTTCAGAATACTGCGTTTCGTAGTCTTTTATGCAAATCACTGAAATGATACACAGAAAATGAAAATCTCCAGAACAGTGGTCATCATGGGTATTTGTTGCATATGGATAAATTATGGCCTTGTGCCTGCCTCAAAAGTCACAACTTGTAGTCTGGGGCCCTCAGAAACTGCAGAGATTCTGATGCCCACTGAGGCATATTCTGGTACCTTTTGCACCTTAGATCTCTCATTTGTTGTGTAAGTGATGTATGGGATTTTTAGTACAAAAGGTAAAAAGATGATTTACTTACTGGTTATGAGGAATTAGCTAACAATCTTCACTTCCCTCCCTTTCTTAGACTGTAAAGTGTTTTGGGATACAGTCACTTGAAGAATTTAAGTTTAACCATACTACATTTACTGGGGCCCAGCGGCCCTAATCTAAAAATGATTACGTTTACAATTGTTTTCTTTACACTGTTTAGAAAATGTACTTTTCTGGTCAGTCCTGTTCCACTCCCCACCACCAAAGACTGAACACATATCCCAGAAGCGGGATCACCCACGGTGGATTTCTTTGACTGCCATCCTGTGATAGTGATTTTGCAGTGCATAAGAACAGCGATGTACTTACTGTAACAGTAAATCTTCGAGAGAATCTCCTCCATTAGGTAACGCCTTTGGAACTATAGCTGCCAGGCACTAGGACAACACAGAAACTACTGCTAGCAGGGCGTTGGGCGAGGAGGGAGACAATGTCATGAGTCAGCATCTATATAAATGTGGGCAGCCCCATCACTCCTCAATTCCCCGCTGTACATTAGTAGCAGTAGTAGAAACTTTTATTCATTTCAACATGAATGAATCTGATACTCATCTGAGACACACGCTCATTTCCAGTGAGTTCCGTGATACAAATGGTTACAGAAGTACAAAAATACTGTTACAGTATTATACAAAATTTATAAGATTAAGAATCGAAGGAAAAGTATACAATATCAGGTCAATAAGTCATCAACAAGAGACATATACAACAGGACAATAATCAAGACCACAATATTCTAGGTGCAGGGGTTCTCAAATGGTGAGGCCAGCCTCCCGGGCGAGGCCCCAAACTGTTCCAGGGGAGGCTCAAGCAAGTCTGAAAAAGTACTGTATTTAAATTTTGAGTTTTATATATTTTGTGTGAAGAGATGGAGCAAACTGAAAGAGGATAATAGTAGGTGAATTTTATGTATTTATTTACAAATAGGTGACAAGGGAAGCTGAATGAGCCAAGGCTCATTTCAGGTGTACCCGGGGAAGGGTAGGGAGTGAGTACATTTCAAAAGGTAACTGCAAAATGATCAAGAAATACACAGTGAACAATAGAGCAAATAATATGAACAATAGAGAGAATAGTGGATGGGCAAGTATGCACAACCGGTGTGTTGTGCCACTGAGGGGTTCTGATTCCCTATGACCTCGAGAGCGAAGCTCGAGAGGTCCGTGGAAATCAGAACCCCGAAGTGGCACAGCACACTGGTTGGGCATAACATTGCCCATCCATTATTTTTTATAGTGTATGGTGCCCCTACGATAATTTAAGTGAGCATTTAATTTTTTTTTACGCCGTAAAAGGAATTCTTTCTACTACGTTTTAATCTGGTATTCGTCAGGTTGCTAAGGTTAGTGCTGTGGTTGTTAGGGACCAAGCCGCCCCCCACGCCTGTAGTGTGGGTCTGTCATTGGCTGTCAGTTGCCTTTGGGCGGATTCCCAGGAAAAAAAAACCATGGCGGACGTATCTCTCGCTAAGCGAGAGGAGCGTGAGTGAAATGATTCGCCTGTTAATGTGAGTAGTTTTAAATATCTGGTTGATCCTGCATTTTTTTTTTAATAGTTTAAAGTATCTGGTCAATCCTGCCTTTTTTCATGGTGCCCTGTTCGTCATCAGTTCGGTGGATGATTGTGCCGCTGGCTCGAGTTTTTCTGTGTCTGGTCCAGTTTTAAAATGAGCTGAGAGCGTGCAGCCTCTAGAGGCTTTCAAAATGTTGTTGTAGTACAGTGTGGTACAATCACGTTCCATGACCTTTTGAACTGTGGTACTACAACATTTTGAAAGCCACTGAGTTCCATACACAACAAGCCCTCACCATACACTATAAACTAATAATGAGTGGTGGTAAGTGATCAATTTGTAGACTGATGGCAGAAGAGCCCAAATACAAGGACTGAGCACAGAAGTGCTAAGAGCAATAGCAGGCGGGAGCAAAATAATCCCAGAGAAGTTGCTTAGGAGCAGGGAAGGAGATGGAGAGGCAAAGAATGTAGGAAGGTTATTTCATATGGAGAGGAAACACAGAAAGTAGTCTGACCCATGAAGGTACTGCAATAAGGGGTAACAATGGGTCAAGAATGAAAATAGTGGCTCGAGTAGGCTGGCCTGTAAGGGGGGGGGTTACAATAAGCTGAATAATAATATGTTTATTTTATTTATTTGTTATTCAGATAACACCTTTGAGCAAAGGAGCTCTTTTTCAAAGGTCCCACGTTAGTATAACACAAAGAACTGAATGTGAGCCAAGTACTCAAAGGGGTTTCAATTTATTCATGGTGTATTGCGTAAAGTACAGTATGTTATTTTTCTTTGGGGTGGCCCAAGATTATTTCAGTTTTTGGGGGAGGCTCAAAATGTTTTCCATGGATTTGGGGAACCTCACTGTGACAAAGTCTAACAACTATTGTTCTAGGAGGATCCTGGGGAACAACCTAAGAAATATAAATTGCCTGGTGTGTGAAGTAACAAAATGTATTGTTATTCATTTTACATTACATGATTTATAGCAACTTGCTACAATTTATAACCCACAATCAAATGTAAGCTATGTATTATTATGTCTCTTTTAATAAAAAAAAAAAAGACCACAATATTCTAAATGGAAATAAAGTGGTACATTTGCTATACATCATATGGATTGGGAACAATAAAGTAAATTCCATAGATAATCTCTGTATTGCTTCATTATAGTACCAGTTTTTACTTTTTCCTACTTGCACCTTTGTATTACTTAATCTGAGGGGAAGCGGTAAGGTGTTCCATAAGTGTGGGCCCATATGGAAAAAATAAGATCTGCCTAGGTCCGTTCCACAGTTTGGAAGCACATATTCCACCCCTTGGGCCGATCTTAGACCATTTTTGAGGTTTCTTAGTTCTAATTTATCTGTAATATAATCGGGTACTTCCCTTACTGCTCTTAACTGTAAACAGATGGGCACGGAGGGTACACCTATCTCTAAGACATACCCAGTTCAAGTTATTAAAAAGCTCTATTCTGTGTGTTCTTTTGGGAGCATTCAGTATAAATCTCGCTAGTTCATAGTACACAACATCCAATTTATTTAAGTAAATTTGGGAAGCCCCAGTGTATAAAATGTCCCCATAATCCAACAATGGTAGTACTAATGAATTAACGTTTCCTTGTCACTTCTAGTATACAGTTCTTGTTTCAAAAGAGAACTCCCAAACATTTCCCGACTTTTTTCACAACTGCATCAACACAAAAATTCCATTTCAGTGCACTATCCACTGTTCATAGCTTGTGACTTGTTCCAGCTTAGTTTTATTAAATGTTTTAATTTGTATGGTTGCCTCCATTTGATTCACAGATTTATCTCTAGTATAACTAGAGCACAACCTGTGATTTTTTTGAATTCAGGACAAGCCTGGATTGAAGTCAGGATATCTGAAGTTCATCGAATGCTTCTTGAAGGGTACTCTGTATTTGTTCCATGGATGTTCCTTCCACACAGATAATGGTGTCATCCACGTACAGATGATATCTTACTCTGGGGTTTGTTAAAGTAAAATTGTTCATAAATAAATTATATAGAACTGGGCCCAGAAATAGATCCCTGTGACTCATCCGAGACGGTGGTTCTGTTTTGATGTTCATTCATTTATTGATAGCATTTATGCTCTTTCTTTTAGGTAAACCTGGAACCATTTCACCACTGCCTCAGACATGCCAGAGGATCTAAGTGTGGACAGGAGGATGACTCGGATGGCCTCCAGCTGTGGCAAACCAGGTGATCAGACCAGCACCAGGTATACAAGGTGAGATATGGTACTGGATAGAAAAGCAATGGATCAGGTTCAGGAACAATATAGTACAGTTATGTAAGAACTTACCGTAATAGTAGATCTTCGACAGGATCTCTTGCAGCAGGCCACACTGTTAGGACTCAGCCGCCAGGTACTAGGACCACATAGAAACTTTCTAGCTAGCAGTCTACCAGAGGATGCCACCCACTACCAATGGCACCCTCTGACATTGACCAACCCTATAAGAGTGGGTGGCGCCCATAGCCTTCTCAGTTCTCCCACTGGAGACCAAAAAAATAATCCACTTGGGGAACAGAGGAGGAATCTGAGGTATCCTTAGGGAAGGGGTAGAAAGGAAGCAGAAGGTTCTCTGCTTTGGAAAGGGAGAACTAGGCAGAAAGCCTGAAGGCCATGAAAGAGGAAGAAAGGAGGGTGGGAAAGCATGGCCTGGTGCAAGAGATCCTCTCGAAGATCTACTGTTATGGTAAGTTCTTACGTAACTGTGTCTTACTGCGAGGGTATCTCTTGCAGCAGGCCACACTGGGTAGGATGAGTCCCAAGCAGTTCTGGCAACAACTGTTAAACAGGCTGGGTGACTGGCTGTAAGGACCAAAGAGAGAAGGTCTTAAAGAATGACCAGGCCAAAATTGGCTCTGCGCCTAGAGGCGATGTCCAGACTGTAGTGTTTAGTGAAGGTATGGACAGTGCTCCAAGTAGCAGCCGCACAGATCTCCACAGCGGAGACGTTTCTGAAGCAAGCAGAAGTGGCCATGCCCGATTGGATGGCCACGAACCACACCTGGAAGTTCCTTATCGTACTTCCTGTAACAGAAAACAATATCATTGGCTAACCATTTGGACACACACACTGTTTGGCGACCATAACGCCCTCTGTCCGAGAGGCGAAGGAAACAAATAATTGGGAGGGCCCTTAGTCTGATGGGTAAAGTACCACAACATTCTATGCACATCCAAAGTATGGAGCAATGTTTCCCCTGGACTGGCATGCTCTGGAAAATAAATGGGCAAGCGGATAGATTGCTTCAAAGTGAACTCGGACACCACCTTAGGAAGAAACTTAGGACTGGTACACAAAGATACCCTGTCTTTATGGAAAATCAAATATGACTACTCAAACATAAGGGCCTGAAGCTCAGAAATTCTTTGAGCAGAAGTAAGGAAAATAAAAGAATTATCAGGAAAGACAGTCTTTCAAGCAACAGAGGGAGGTGGATCTAGCTTTACTTTTGTTACAATTCTTAAGATTTTCAGTGCAAGAGGAGTTTAAACCCTGGGCTAAGAATTTGTCATAAGTCCTGAAGTAAGTGCAGATACAGGCTGTGTATTTGACCCAGACAGTGCCCCAGGAGGTGGAAACTGTTTTTTGTGTTTATCTGTGTGTGCCTTAAAAGGCCAGGCCAGACTGTGTCAGGAAGTGCTTACATCATAGCTACTTATCAGCCAATAGCTTTGGAAGAGTCTTACAGACCTGAGAACAACAGTATTATAAGCAAGTGTTTTAGAGCAAACTCATCAGAACAGCTAATATTCTTCAGGTGAAGCTACCTCTGGCTGGAAGCTGCAATACTGAACATAGGATTTGCAAGAAAGCGAGTTGTGCTCACAACAGAGGGAGGTGAACCTTACAATTGTCTTTGGTTTGTAGCAGATATTCTGAGGGAGGAAGTTGCCCGTCTTCAGGCCACACTGGACAGTAGTAAGGGAACCTTCCCCCAGGCCACACTGGACAGTAGGAAGGGAACCTCCCCCATACATGAGCACCAGAGCCACCACCACTACCTCAGAGGCTGCAAAGAAAGCAAAGCAGTTGGACCACAGTGGGCTCAGGGAGGGTGAGGATGATGGAACAGAGGCAGACCCAGTCAGTTGTTCCACTCCACAATCCATACTTGCCCAAGTAGTATTTAGCATTAGTGTTTCTCTACCGAGGTGCATGACTGTGCATTTCTCGGGATTTAGGTAGAGCTGATAAGTGCCACACCATATATTTATATGGCCCAATGCCTACTGCATTGTTAAATGGCTGTCCTTGTTGATTATCTCAGACCCCAAACGGCAGTCATCCACAAACTTAGTCATCCATTACACCATTCTGGGGGAGCATAGCTCCCCTATGGATGCACCCGCAGAGGAGACTAAGGAGGCTGAGGACAAGTGTCACAAGGGAGGCCCACAGGAAGGAGGCAGAGGACACCACAGGGAAAGGAAGCAACTCCTGGTGGGGGACTCAATTATTAGGGGGACAGAACTGGGGGAAGCAGGGAAAACTGAAGTAAGGTGCCTGCCTGGTGCCATGGCTTGGGAGGGACAGGAAGCGCATCCTCAGGATCATGAGAACAGCTGCACGGGAGTCTGAGCTGGACATCATTGTCCACCTTGGGACAAATGACTTGGCTCATCATGAGATTAGAGCAGTGCAGGAGGACTTTGTAGAGTTGGAGAGGGGCCTAAGACAAGTAGCACACACAGTATCCTTCTCAGAGGTGCTGCCTGTCAATGGCATGGGTGAGGCGAGGGTACTTTGCACCATGCAGTTTAATGAATGGTTGAAAAAATGGTGTGGAGCACAGGGGTTTGGCTTCATTGGGGACTGGGGTTCCACCTGGAGGGACACCAGCCTATACTGGCAGGATGGTCTGCATCTGTCCAGGAAGGGAACAAGTCTTTGAGCAATCGGTTTAAATGCTTCATTGGCAAGCTTTTAAACTAGTCAAGGGGAGGCACTGATACAGCAGGAAATCCCAGCCTCCCTACAAAACACGGTACTAAATGAGAAAAGACCGAGGTAGAAAGGTCAGTGGGGATGCTGCAACAGAAGGTAAAGCCATCAAAAAATGGAGAGCAATGAGTACCAATGCCCATAGTCTGGGTAACAAGCTTCCTGAATTAGTGGTCTTGATGGAGGAGGAACATCTGGATATCGTGGCAGTCACAGAAACATGGTACAACAAAAACCATGACTGGGATGTAAACATACCAGGATACACTATCTACAGGAGGGACAGGGAGGGTAAAAGAGGAGGAGGAGTATTTTTACGTAAGGGAAGGAATCAAAGCAACAGAACAAAAGGGTAAACAGGGAGGAGAAGAAGCACTGTGGGTCAATTTGGAGACAGGCAATGGCACCACAATCCGCACAGGGTTAGATACAGACCTCTTCTCGGGGAGGAAATGGACAAGGAAATGATAGAAAGTATACTTAGAATGGCAGAAAAAGGGAGATATTGCTGGTGGGTGATCTGAATATGCCAGATGTTAACTGGAGTGCAGCTGCAGCAGCCACTTCGAAGAGTGGGGTTATTCTAGATGCCCTACAGGGGGCATGCCTTAGACAACTAGTATTGGAGCCCACTTGAGAGGGAGCAATCTTAGACCTGGTTCTCTCAAATGGAGATAGAGAGAGGATCACAGATGTAGAAGTGGGTAGCCATCGGTGAACTAGCGACCATTGAACAGTATGGTTCACAATAAACACAGCAATAGAGTCAAGCCTACAAAGGCAAAAGTACTGACCTTTAGGAGGGCTGACTTTGTTAAAATGGGTGAGTGCCTAAGGAATGCACTAGAAAATGGGCAGGAAGGAGGGGTGGAAGAACAATGGGAATAATAAAACTGCCATCACAGAGGTAACAAGCCTTTGTGTGAAGCAAATAAACAAAACAAAACGATGTAAGAAACCACTATGGTTCTCAAAGGAAGTGGCAGTGAAGGTTCAAGAGAAAAAGAAAGCATTCAGGAAGTACAAGGAATCACAGAAGGAGCAGGACAGAGAACTGTATCAGTTAAAGCAAAAGGAAGCTGGGAAGGCAGTCAGAACAGCAAAGGCCCAAACCGAGGAAAAGATAGCCAACTCAGTTAAGAAGGGGGATAAAACCTTTTATAGGTACATCAGGGAGCTAAGGAAGACCAAGGGAGGGATAGTGAGGCTTAATAAAGGGAGGAGGGTGGGCAGAGGGTGACTGTGAAAAGGCAGAGATACTAAACAAATATTTTACTCAGTATTTACAAATGAAGAGGGGGAGGTACCTAAAACAAACAATAGAAACACTCTGGATATAGAAGTTGATACCAGCCCATTTACAGAAGAAAGGGTTCTGAAAGAACTCTTAAAACTGAAGGTGGACAAAGCAATGGGGCCTGATGGGATTCATCCCAGAATTCTAAAAGAACTAAGGGTAGAACTAGTGACACCACTGACTACCCTCTTTAACAAATCATGAGATGATGGGGTGGTACCTGAGGACTGGAGGAGGGCAGATGTGATTCCCCTTCACAAAAGTGGAAGCAAGGCAGAAGCAGGAAACTACAGACCTGTTAGTTTAACCTCAGTGATAGGGAAAATGATGGAATCACTTCTGAAGGAAAGAATTGTCAAGTATCTAGAGGCCAGAGGAGCACAGGACCCAAGGCAGCATGGATTCACAGCGGGAAGGTCATGCCAGATGAATCTGACAGATTTCTTTGACTGGGTGACCAAAGTAGTAGATCAGGAGGGGCTGTGGACATGGCCTACCTAGACTTTAGCAAGGCATTTGACACAGTCTCACACAAAAGATTAATATAAGTTAGCCAGCCTGGGAATGGGTCCCAAGATGACAGCCCGGTAAAGAATTGGCTGGAGAATAGGACACGGAGAGTAATAGTAAATGGAGTCCACTCTGAAGAAAGGGGGTTACTAGTCGGGACCACAGGGTTCAGTATTAGGACCGTCCTCTTCAATGTCTTTATAAGCGGCATTGCAGAGGGACTGGAAGGAAAGCATGTTTTTGCAGATGACACAAAGATCTGCAACAGAGTTGATGCACAAGGTGGGTGGAAAGGATGAGAAGGGACTTGGCAAGGTTAGAGGAATGGTCAAATGTATGGCAGCTTAGATTCAATGCTAAGAAGTGCAAGGTAATGCACCTGGGAAACAAAAACCCAGGGGAAGAGTACACAATGGGGGTGAGATGCTAACAACAACAAAAATGGAAAGGGACCTGGGGTAGTCATATCAGATGACCTAAAGGTGGGCAAGCAATATGAGAGGGCAGCAAGGAGGGCTGGGGGGATACTGGGATGCATAGGGAGAGGCATCACCGGTAGAAAACAGGAAGTTATTATCCCTCTGTACAGACAGCTGGTGAGACCCCATCTGGAGTACTGCGTGCAGTTCTGGAGACCCAGTCTCCGCAAAGACTTAGACAGGATGGAAGCTGTCCAGAGGAGGGCAACTAAAATGGTGCAGGGTCTGCACCGGAAGACATACGGAGAGGGACTTAAGGAGCTTAATATGTATAGCCTCGAGGAAAGGAGGGAGAGGGGAGGACATGATAGAAACTTTCAAGTACCTCAAGGGAATCAACAAAGTCCAAGAGGGTAGCATCTTTCAAAAAAAAGTGTGCAAGAACAAGGGGGAACAATTTGAAGACAGAGGGAGGGCGGTTCAGAGGTAATTTAAGGAAGTATTTTTTCACAGAGAGGTTGTGGATACATGGAACAGCCTTCGGAGGAGGTTGTGGAGTCAAAAACAGTGGTGGAATTCAAGCATGCATGGGACAGTCATAAGGCAATTCTAGGAGGTGGGGGTAGGAAGAAGTAGGCTGCTGGTTAACTAGGATCTGCAGCTTATCCATTAGGTAGGGAAATGAGCAGACTGGGTGGGCCAAGCGGCCCTTATCTGCCATCAAATTCTATGTTTCAACTAAAAATAATGCATTCCATGACAGATAGCGTAGTTCAAAACTTGCAGCCGATTCAAACGGAGGCAGGGTGAGTTTCTCTAACAGCTGGGACAGGATTAAGGACTGGAGGCTTCATGTGCAGGATGCCACAAAAACGTGCGAGACACGTCAAGCTGAGCCACAGTATGGCCATTGATAGCTACATGGTAAGCAGAGATGGCAGAGAGATGTACCTTGATGGAGGAGTACCTCAGACCACAGTCTGAGAGGGAATGCAAGCACTCCAAAGATCTCATTTACCAGACAGGTGAAGGGGTCTAAGTGGGGGGATGCAGCCCAGACATCAAAACGCTTCCACTTCATGGAATAGGAGGCCTTGGTGGAGGGTTTCCTAGCTGCCACCAGAACATCCAACACCTCAGAGAACAACCCAAACCTCGCAGTGGCTATGTCCTCAGGAGCCAAGCATGAAGGTGGAGAGATTTGAGGTTCGGATGGGCTAGGGTGCCCTGTTCCTGGGAGAGCAAGCCAGTGCACAGGGGAAGGGAAACTGGTGGTTCCACTGCCAACTGCTGAAGCAAGGAGAACCAAATTTGCTTAGACCAGAAGAGGGCAATTAGGATTATAGTGGCTCCTTCCATTTGAAGTCTGATCAGAACCCTCTGGAGAAGCAGGAAGGCATACAGGTATCTCCCTTTCCAAGAGTGGGATAATGTGTCTTGCCAGAAAACTCCAGGCCCTGGAACGAGCGGGCAGAAGAACGAGAATTTTGCGTTGAGGGGATGCAAAAAGGCCCAACTCTGGAAGACCCCACCGGTTGAACAAATCTGCCATGGAGGTCAGGAGCTCCCACTCATGAGCCTGTGACCGAGACTGGCTTAGGCTGCCCGTCAAGACGTTTTGGACGCCGAAACATGGATGGCTGAGTTCCAGGCCATGATCTATGGCCCAATACCAGACCCTCATTGCTTTCCAACACAGAGCGTAAGAATGAGTCCCCCTTTGTTTGTTGATGTAATGAGCCACGCTGGAGTTGTCCGTCTGAATCGGAAGGGGGCCCGGGGAGAGCTGGGTCTGGAAGGCCTGCAAAGCATACAAAACTGCTCACAACTCCTAGATGTTTATGTGGAGTTCTGCTTCCACCTTGGACCACGTCCCTTGAGTTTGGTGGGTACTCAGGTGAACGCCCCTAGCCAAGGACCTGAGGCATCTGTTGTAAAGACTTGCTGCGGGGGTGGAATGAAGAATGGCACCCCTCTCAAGAGGTTGCTGGGCTCTTGCCACCACAACAGCACCTTGTTGACTGGATCTGAGACTAGGATTGGCTGCTCCAGGTCATCCATACGCTGGTCCCACTGAACCCGCAGCATCCACTGAGGAATCCTCATATGCAGCCCAGCTAGGGGGACCGTAACAATGGCTGCAGCCATAAGTCCCAGGAGGTGCAGAAACACCCATGCTGGGAAGTGATGGCTGGAGCAGAACTGACAGGCTTGATCCATCAGGTGCTCCACCCTGTCTTGGGGTAGGAAGGCCATCCCCTGAGCTGTATCCAATACCACCCCAATGTACTGAAGTTATTGGCAGGGGGTCAGAAACGACTTGAGCAGGTTGACAGTGACTCCCAAATCCTGGAACAGGCAGCAGGTATGAGACAGGGTTTGGAACAGACGCTCCCTGGATGGTGCTGCTAGCAGCCAGTTGTCCAGGTAAGGAAACACATACATCCTCTGCCCTGTGAGGGCAGCTGCCACCACTGCCAAGAACCTGGTGAACTCGGGGTTGAAGACAAGCCAAAAGGCAGAGCCCTGAACTGGAAATGGGCTCCCTGGAAATGAAATCCGAGGAAGTGCCCGTTGTGGGTGCATACCTCAATATGTACATAGGCATCCTGCATGTCCAGGGAGCAAATCCAGTACACTTGGTACAACAGGGGTAGCAGACCCTCAAGGGTTATTATCCTGAACCATCTGTACTGGATTGAGAGGTTCAGCTTGCTGAGGTCCAGAACAGGCCGGATGTCCCCCATGCATTTGGGAACCAGGAAGAAGTGGGGGTAAAACCCATTTCCTTGCTTGGACTGTGGAATGGGTTCTATGGCCCTTTTGCAAAGCTGGGCATGGATCTCTTCCCAGGTCAGAGGGTTGTGATCAGGAGGGTAGGAGTATGGAACTGGGGGTTTGTCCTGCAGCCACTCCAAAAGTTCCAGGCAGTGTCCGTGCTCTATCAACTGCAGCACCCAACTGCTTGAAGTTATCTCCCACCACCTGCCCAGATGGAGAGAGAAGCAACCCCCTACTGCTACATCCTGTGCTACTGGAGGGTGGGGGTCTGTCAAGAAGGGGGGCAGCTGCAGCCAGGGTTGTGGGACCTCTCCAAGAGATCTTGCTGGCAGAGGAAGTGGGGATAGTTAGGGCAGCCACCGCCACCCGACGCTTAACTAAGGCTTGGTCGATGCTCAGGTTTGCCCATGGGTAGCCCGATGAAAGGGTGTCCTCTGCCCAGACTTCAGCTGTGTATGATACATAGAATGGACTGATCTCAGGATGCATGCAGATGCCTGTTGGTGGGACAGGATGACTTCAACATTATTGAACAATTTGTACCCTCTAAAAGGGGTGTTCATGATGGACAACTGGATGTCTTGGGTGAACCCAGACACCCGAAGCCAGGAGTGGCGGCACATGCAAATGCCTGGGCCAATGCATCCACCACATCGTAGGCCACCTGGAGCAAATGGATACAGACGTCAGAAGCTGACTTGAGAGAACCCAGAGCTTGCTGCTTGGCAGGACTGTCAGATAAGGATTGGACTGCATCCCTAGCTTGGTCCCACAGGGCATTTTGGTACTGGAGCATGTAAGCCAAGTAACTGAGGGCATAGATCACCAGAGTGGGTGAGTGGAATGTCCGCTTGCCCAGAAGGTCCAGCCAACGTGATTCTTTGTCAGGTGGCAGGGAACTCAAATGCTTTGGCCATTTAGTGCAGTCGCGAGCAGCGTTCATTACGACGGAATCCGTTTGCGCCTGCACTCCGAGAAAAGGTTTCCTGGCAGGGGCATGGTACAGCCTATCATCATTTTTAGACATGGCAGGGACCAGACTGGGCCAACACCAGGCGGCCATGGTGGCATCCTCATAGGTATCTATGAGAAGAGGGACCACCAATGGAGGAGTCTCTGGCTGGTGAAGGTAGGTAGTGAGCTGGGGCTGCTCCAGGTCCTGCTCCTCTATTTCAAACCTCATGGCCTCCTGAATATGTTGTAGAATGGCTGTAAATGTGGGGTCATCTGGAGGGGACTTAGGGGTCCCCAACCCCTTCAGAGCAGCCTGTAGAGGGGGTGGATGAGCCATTAACTTCACCTTTGTCCCCCTCATCTCCCTGATCGTCCTCCTCATGAGGCAAGTGCAGGTCTGGATGATACTCATCCCCTTTGTCTGTGGACTGTTGGGGGGGTGCGAGTCGGCCTAGGTTATGGAGTTGGTTGCTGGAGCACTGGAGTGGACGGATACAGAGAAGGCCCTGGGGAGCGGGAGGTATGGGTCCCTGAGGAGGGGTAACCTGGGACCACATAAAGCCCCAGAGAGAGACATAATTAGGACTTGTAAATCCAAAGTGATTGGCATCAGACCAGTGGGTGCTGGATAAGGGTAGACTGGCATTGGCCCTACAGGCGCCAGTAGAGAATAAACTGGCATAGGTCCTGTGGGCGCTGGCTGCGAATATACTTGCATAGGTCCGATGGGCTGTCAGCTGAGGGTAAACCAGCGTAGGTCAGATGGGCACTGGCTGACAGTAGACAGGTGCAGGCCTGACAGGTGGTGGCTGAGGCAAGGCTGGCGAAGGTCCCACGGGCGCCTGCTGAGGTAAGATGAGCGTCGAAGAGGGAGAGGCCCTTACAGGTGAGAGTGATGGAGGACTAGGCCCTGAGGAAGCACCAGTGTCCTGCAGCACAAGCCCCAAGGATGGAGGACAGGTGGCGGACCCTGACAGGGATACCGACGCTGGAGTTGTGGGTGGCTGACGAGAGTCATAAGAGAGCCTGGCTTCCAACAAACCCACGCTGGCTGAAGAAACACTGGCCGAGTCACCATGCCATGTGCTCGACATAAGCAAGGGCTTAAGCAGCAGGGGCTGAGGGTCAGGAAGCGAGCCCTTACCTGAAAGTGTAAGGGTGGTGGGACGCGGTGCCATTGGTAGCCCTGTGGGTAACAGGGCGTGCACGGCAGCCAGGGCCAACCCCCATAGGAGGTAGACCACTTTGTGGTCGAAGATTGGTGGGGAGACTGCGAACGAGAGGAAGAGGACTGGGACCTATTCAAATCCTTATCCTGGTGTTTGTGTTTCTTGTTGGCCTTGTCCTGGAACTTCAAGGACTGAGAGCCCGAGGACTGGGTTAGGGAGGCAAAGGAGCTCCTGGCCTGCAGCTCCCGTTCCATGGTAGGTAGTGAGCTGGGGCCGCTCCGGGTCCTGCTCCTCTATTTCAAACCTCATGACCTTCTGCTGCAGGAGAAAGTTCTCCAAGGTCTTATGGCGATGTTGCCGGGTGGCCTGACTGAATCCCTGGCAGACGTCATAGGCTTGGATGTCTTGGTCTGGGCCTAGGCAGCAGACGCAAGCAGAATGATCGTCCTTCTCTGGGATTTGTTTTCCGCAGGCACACTTGGTTTTGGAGTGATCCGAGGTTGAAGTCAGTTTACAAGACATAAAAAAAAGAAAAAATAATTAAAAAGAACTATAGTGAGAAAAGGAAAAAAAACACTGAAAGCATGCAGAAATGGTAGTCTACTGAAGCCGCGGAGGGTTACAGAGGTCTGACATGCATTGGCTGATGGTGGGAAAAGAAATGAGGAAGCTATGGGGGCCGCCCACTCTTATAGGGTTGGCTGACTTCAGAGGGTGACGCTGGTCGTGGGTGGTCCCCTCTGGTAGACTGCAAGCTAGAAAGTTTCTGTGTGGTCCTAGTGCCTGGCGGCTAAGTCCTACCAGTGGGGCCTGCTTCAAGAAATACCCTCGAAATAAGATCTGATGTAACCCTCACTGCAGCAGAAGGAGGACGGAGGGCAGGACAGCATGGTGTAATGGAAGTGATTCTCTCGATGATCTACTTTTACGGTAAGGAAGCAACTGTCCTGTCTTCTTCAAGGATACCTCCTCCATTAGGCCACACCTCTGGAAAGACTCCCAAGTAATCCCAAAAGCCAGTGGGAGGCTGGTACAGTCTGACATATACATTCAAGACAGCAGGCCTTGCAGCACTGCAAGCCCAAATTCAACACATCTTCGAGAGACTATGTCCAGACTGTAATGCTTAGTGAAAATGTGGACAGTGCTCCATGTGGCTGCTGTACAGATGTCAGTCGCAGAAACATTTCTGAAACAAGCAACACCACAAAGTTCCTTACTGTACATGCTATAACAGAATGTAATACAATGTGCTAGCCATTTGGACAGGCACTGTTTAGACACAGGGGCAAACAAAACAAATAGCAAAGACAATTTTCTGTAGTCCTTGGTGCGAGTCACATATCTCATTATTCTATGTACTTCCAAAGTATGGAGCAGTGCCTCACCTTGATTGGCATTCTCAGGGTAGTAGACAGGAAGGTGGATTGTTTGATTTAGTGTAAATTCAGATGCCACCTTCGGTAAAACTTAGGATTTGTACACAAAGAAACCCTGTCTTTGTGAAAAATCAAATAAGCAGACACACACATTAGAGCCTACAGGTCTGAAATCCTTTGAGCAGAAGTGACTGCAACCAAAAGTAATGTTTTCCATTCCAGAAAATGTAAACCACAACTCGCAGCTGGCTCAAAAGGAGCCAATGTCAGTATTTCAAGCCTATAATTCAGGTCCCATGGCTGGACTAGATTGTGAATATGAGGTTTCATATGTAGAATACTTCTCAGAAATGTATGCAACACCTCTAACTGTGCAACTGTACGACCATCAATAGGGGCATGGAAAGCTGATATAGTGGTCAAATGCACCTTAAAAACAGGTTACTCACCTGTAACAGTAGTTCTAGGAGTGGTATATGATGTTCATCCACACTTCTGGCAGTGTCTTTTCCCTTTAACAACTTGCTGGAAAGTCTTCAAGCTGGCTCCTCCCACCCACCTGCGTGGTAACTCCCTTGGCTCTGCCCCATGATGCCAGATCGTGGCTGTTGGAAGCAGCTGTGTGCGCCAAAGCCACGGGAGGTCGGGTAGGTCAGTGTAGATGAACATCATATACCATTCCTAGAACTACTGTTACAGGCGAGTAACCTGTTTTTCTAGGGACATGGATATGATGTTCTATCCACACTTCTGGCAGACTCCTAGCAGTTCTCTGGGAGAAAGGAGGCAAGGCGCACACCTCCTACTTAAGGAACAGAGACTGGAGAATTGAAGCCCCCAAACCAGCATCCTTTCGTGACTCTAGGTCAATGTAGTAATGGGAAACGAAGGGGTGTGCTGACCTCCAGGTAGCAGCGCTGCAGATTTCCTGGATAGGGATGTCCCAGAAAGCAGCCACCGAAGCAGTGGTATGGTGGGTAATGAGCCCTTAGCCCAGCGGGAGGATCCCTACATGCCAGCCTATAGCAGAGGTCAATGCAGGATACTATCCACATGCCAATCGTCTCTTTGGCTGCAGGTCTGACCAATGCAACTTCAGCGTAGATGACAAACAGCTGGCAAACCTCTCCCCGAACTCCAGCCATGTGCTCTTTGTAGTAAGCGAGCGCTTGCCGCAGGTTCAAAGTATGCAGCCTGTGCTTGGCCTCAGAGGTGTGATTGGTGAAGTACACCGGGAGATTAATCACCCAGTTAAGGTGAAAATCTGACACAACCTTCGGGAGGAACTTCAGGTTGGGTTGCAGGACAACCTTGTCCCTGTGGAAGACCAGGTAAGGAGACTCCACCAAAAGCTCCTGGAGCTCACTGATCCTTCTGGCTGACATGACAGCCACCAGGAAGGCGGTCTTCCATGACAGGTGAGACATGTCACACCTGTGCATCGGTTCGAATGGCTTGCTCATGAGCTTTGCCAAAACCAGAAACACATCCCACGGTGGTGTGGTTCATGCACAGGAGGGGAAATGTGGTCAAGGCCCTTGAAAAAGTGCCAGACCACCTTCTCCTGTGCCACCAACTTCTGACCAGCTCATTCCCGGCAAGCAGAGATGGCTGCCAGGTGCACCTTAAGGGTTGTCGACCAAAGGCCCGACAGAGGGACCATAGATAATCTAGCCACTGGACAGGACAAAGGGTCCAAACCCTTGCCCTGACATCTCATGGAGAATATCTTCCATTTGAAGGCATAGCACTTCCTGGTCAACTCCTTCCAAGATGCCTCCACAATGGTGAAGACAGCTTCGGAGAGACCCAAAGTCTGCAACTCTAGCTGCTCAGGAACCAGGATGTCAGGTGTAGGGATTGAATGTCCAGGTGAAGTACCTTCCCCTGATTGATGGAAAGCAGGTCTGGGTGTAGGGGAAGACACCTCGGGAGCCCGCTGCACTGGCTGAGGGGAGATCAGGGTACCAGAATTGGCATGGCCAGTCTGGAGCCACTATGATCACCAGTGCCTTGTCCCTCCTGGCCTTGAGCAGCACCTTGTGGATCAAGAGAATTGGAGGGAAGGCATAGAAGAGGCCTGGGGTCCAGGGCCTCGAGAAGGCATCCCCCTGCAGCGTTCCCTGCTAAGGCGGGGGGCACAATACAGCCTCAGCTTTGCATTCTCCCTTGAGGTGAACAGGTCTACCTGAGGGGTGCTCCACTGGGAGATTGTGAACTACATCTGGGTGGAGAGACCACTCATGAGATGACTCGCCCACCCAGCTGAGAGCGTCCGCCAGCTAATTGGAGGCCCCTGTCACATGGATGGTTAGGAGATCCGCCTCCAGACTGTGCACGAGGGTCCACACATGGAGATTTTCCCTGCATAGAGGCAGGGAGTGCATCCTGCCCTGTTTGTTGAGGTAGTACATGGTCGTGGTGCTGTCCATCTGAATCTGGACCACCTGACCCCGGATGTGCGGAGCGAATGCAGTCAGTGTCAGCCAGACTGCTTGAGCTTCAGCAGGCTGATGTGGCACTGGGAATCCTCAGAGGTCCAGAGCCCGTGGACTCTGCATTTCCCCAGGTGGGCACCCCAGCCCATGAGAGAGGCATCGGTCATCAGGATGAACGTTGGCTCTGGGCGGACAAACGGAATCCCTTCCTGCAGATGCACTGGGACTGACCACCACTTGATGGCACCCCACATCCACTGGGTCACAGTGACCAGCTGGTCGAAGTGACCCTTGCACTGGGACCGCTGGTTGGCCAGCTCCCACTACAGGGAGCGCATTCTCCAGTGGGCCCAATGGATCACACTGGTGCAGGCTGCCATGTACCCGAGCAGGTGCAGGAAGTCCCGGGCAGGGCACAATTGCCCAACCCTGAATTGACCGGGTAAAGGAGGAGAGTGCCTGGTACACCGGGAGCCGAGCTCTAGCTCTGCAAGAGTCAAGCTCTGCCCTGATGAAATTGATCACCTGTGAAGGTACTAGTTCCAACTTGGCCTCGTTGACCAGGAGGCCAAGGGAGATGCAGGTATGGAGGGCTAGATCCAGGGAGCAAAACCACATGTTTTGCTCTACAGATGGTATGATCTGATACAGAGTTACCAACCTGAAGGTGCATGACCTGAGAAACATTCTAGAATGGGGCGCCAGGCCCCCCCCCCCGTCCACTTTTGCACCAGGAAGTACCTGGAGGCAAACCCTTGGTGTTCTGGAGGATCTGCGACAGGAACCATGACCTCCTTGGAGAGGAGCTTGGCTATTTCGTCTCTGAGAGCTGACAGCATGTCTGTGGAAACCAAGTCCTTCTGTGGGGCGCGGGCTCAGCAAGGAGGGTACTGCTCAAATTTCAGAGGCAGAACCTGACCCACCAAATCTAGAACCCACCTGTCTGTGGTGACAGCGGACTAGGCAGAAAGGAAGTGGCAGACCCGGCCCCCCAGAGGAGGTGTGACAGGCATGAGGGAGGCACCCCTCATCTCATCACTGGGCAGGCTTAGAGGAGGAGGAGGGCCCAGCTGAGGCGCCACCGAAGCCTCTCCCTGCAGGCTTACAGACGACCGAGGCCACAGACTTGGGTTAAATAGAGGAAAAGAAGAAAAGAGCAACAGCTAGTTGACAGTGTTTCCAACAGCAGGTCTGACTAGGATGATCAATGGCAGAAAATGAACTGAGGAGTGATAGGACTGCCCACATTTATACACAAGTTGATGCATGACATCATCATGGGTGGCCTCCAGCTAGCAAACGTTTTCATGTGGTCCTAGTGCCTGGCGGCTAAAAATGTGGCCTAATGGAGGAGATATCCTTGAAGAATACTACTACTACTATCACTGGTACTGCTCTCTCTCCTCATGCAAAGAATATTTTTAGTTTGGTTGCAGAGGAAGAAGAGAATTACTTGTAGTGACAGCAGCAATATGCACTGCAGTACTGCTCTCATTTGGACCAGTGAGTCCCAGTAGTTTCATCATGGTTAAACTTCACTTTCCCATCAACCTTTTACTTTAACCTACTGGTTAGAGAGCCGAGCTGTGATCCTGGAGGCCCCAGTTTGAATCGCACACCAGTCAGTTACTCTTGTGACCCTGAACAAGTCAGTTAGCCTCTCTCCTTGTGCTCAGGTACTGTAGTAAAGGTACCATGAAATGTTCCTTTCAGGGACATGAGACTACCTGCACATACTATTCTTAATTAAGTTTAATAACAGTTTCTATTTCAACATCACTCTGCCATACATTGCCACTTTGATAGTATTCAAACCGAAGAAGAGATTTTGTGGAAAAAAAAAAAAATCAAATTCCTGTTTAGATTTGAACATTGGTCTCTTACTGAAAATATAAATATGTAATGTTCCTACCAGGATTTTGCTTGCTAACCCAAAGTAACATCAAAAGCACCTCCAAGCTGCAATAAAGCAAAAGGCAACTCCCATGGTGTTGAGGTTCTAATGTAAACTGGGGCTTTTACATGACAAGCGTAGTTATCAAAAACAATTGAAATGTCCCTGACAGGAATACTCTGTGGTACCTTTACTACCATATCATGCTCAACCTGTCTTTAATTGCACTGTTGCTGAGAAAATATTATGGGCTTCACAAAATATATTAGGGGCACAAGCCCCCAAATAAATACCCATACCAACACCCCTGCTGGTTACAGCTATTTTAATTCAGAACGGAGTTCTATCACACACATGCGTGCGCATACACCCACAAACACTCACCAAGAATAGACGCATGTGTTGGGGTGCCATATTGTCCTTATAGGGAAGGGCGTGCTTATACTTGCACATTTGGGTTTCTAAATCACAATCAGTGTCAACTAGGGCACTGTCAACCTCTCTGAGGCTTCAAATTGCCCTAAGTTAATGACTGCTCACTTCAGTAGCATTTGATGATGTGGCTGCAGTACTGTATCTGCTTCCTTTTTCTTAATAAAGGTAAAAAACTGGATGTCCACCCTGGCAGTTTTACCAGACTAAAACTTGTTTGTTTGCAGTTATTGACAGATTACGTCTCCCACACAGTCCAACCACTCATGATGCAGTGGGAGGAGACTGCTGCATCATGAGCTGTTCTACTGTGTGTGGGCATTCCCAAACCTCAGGAAGGATACAGGAAGATGAGATTGAGAATTTAAAACAAAACAAGTTCTGAAATGATGGCAAAAGCTGCACAAGTTGTAAGACGCTAGGGTATAAATTCCCCGGAATCTTCGAGACTGTGTGGTGTTGCTAGGGTTTGAACTACTGCTCAAAGCAGCTTTGCTGTTACCCTAATTTTGGCAGGGTATTTTAAGACATGGAACTTTACTCTCACTCCAACAAATCCTTGTGATGTGCTTTTAGAGTCTGCTGAAGTTAGAATAATCTGAACGCTGCTTTGAGCAATCTTTCAAACTTTACGAACAACACCTCACAAAGATTCAGAGGAATTTTTACACTTACTCTTGCACTTGTGTGCTACAACCTTAACCAGTACCTAAATGTAGTATTTTCCAAGCAACTTCCATCAATCTTTTTTTTTTTTTTTTTTTCACAGTTCCATTTTTGCCGTTGGCTCACCAGGCCAAGACCTCCTTTGGCCTCTGTCAGCACCATCTTCCTTCAGTCTGTCAAGGCACCATGTTCATGGACATCCTGGGACCCCACCACCCTGTGCGACACACTCCTGTGTTGTTCCCTTGGATTGAGTCCCCCGAGGTGGGGCTTGCCTTGAGCTCTTACTGCCATTTCACCACTACTATCCAGCCATCTATAGCAGAGGTGAAACCCCAGCGGGGACCAGAAGGCCAGGGGGAGAGGCCAGATTATGGATTTGGAGGGTAGGCAGGGCGTCATCTGCCCATTCAGTACTTTACCCAATTTTCTCCCCAGGTTGTAGCCACTGTGTGACGCTATACACATGCTGTTTGTGTCAGCTGCATCCCCAACCTCCCTCAATCGGCCTACCCAGCCAGGCTGCCAACTTGCTTTTGCTAGGCTGCAGTCAGACGCTGGGTCTTGCAAGCCTCCCCCATAGGACAGCACTCCGTTGGATGCTCAATCCTCCTTCCCTTGACTGACCCTCAAGGACTCAAGCTCATTTCTGATCTTGGGTCACCATCTTAGTGAGTTGTACTGCTACTACTGCCCTACAGTGCTGGTAAGCCATCCTTAATAACAGATGCCCTATTATTTGTACAGACAATGCTGGCCGAATATTTGTGCCAAGGATTCCCTGGTGTCCGTGGGACCTGCCTCCTTCTTCATATTCCACGCAAAGCAGTTCCTCTAGCCCAATGGAATCAGTCTTTCACTCTGTCCCCTGCCAAGCAGTCCCTGGTCCAAAGGTACTGTTCCCTCACAGTGTACTGTGCCAAGCAGCCCCTGGTGTCCACAGGCACCGCTTCCTTCATGCGGTCTCATGGCAAGCAGTCTTTAGTCTCCAAAGCAACTGCCTTCCTCACAGTGTCCTATGCCAAGCAGCCCTTGGTATTTAAAGGCACCGAATCCCTCATGCTGTTTCATGGGAACAATCTTTCATGTCCAAACGCACTGTCTCCCTCAAATTGGACCACGACAGCAGTCTCTGGTGTCAAAAGGCACGGTCTCCCTCATGCTGTCCTGTGTCAATCAGCTTCTGGTGTCCAAAATCACAGCCTCCCTTATGTTGCCCAATGGCAAGCAGTCCCAGGCGGTCAAAGGCACTGCCTCCCTCATGCTGCGCTGTGCCAAGCAGTAACTGGTGTCCAAAGGCACCACCTCCTTCACACAGTCCCATTCCAAGCAGTCCCTGGTGTCCAAAGGAACCACTTCCCTCCCTCTAGCTGTCCTGTGCCAGCCAGTCCCCATTCTTTGCCTCCTCAAGAAGCTATTTCCTACAACTGCAAACTGCATTTACTTACTATACACAGTTGGTAGTTATGAGGAGCAGATGACATCTCCCTGAGGAGTAAAGTGGTAAGGCCGTATTGGTTGCCCTTGGGGTAGGTGGGGGTCTTTAATGGCACTAAGGATGGTCTATTTGTGCTACACTGAAACTGGGGGTGGGGTGAGGTCAAAGGTCTTCTGCACCACCAGGAATGGACTCCTGCTGCTGCATCAAGAGTTTGGGGGAGTTCACAGGCACCGGAAATGAGTTCTTGACGCTGCGTGTTATTAGTTAGCAGGTCATCAGGGGGTGCAGTATAGCCCATTGGCACCAGAAATGGGTTCATAGTGCTGCATGTTATTAGTTAGTGGGTTGGGGGGGTTGCAATATTGGAGATGTGCTCCTGGTGTCACATTCACTGGTTGGTGGGTTGGGATGTGTTTTGCGACATGGGCTCCAGGTATTGCATATCTTGGATGGAGGAGGGACTGTGATTAACGCGCATTACACTGGTGTTGTGGAATGCTATTACAATCTGATGAAAACACCTTACAAAACAGCCAGTGAAAGTGCTAACATGCATGTGCAACTGGCAATCTTAAAAAAAAAAAAAAAAAGAAATTTTTAAGAAAAAACTACAAAAGCACCACTTTTGTAACAGCATCTAATGAAACTGGAAGCATCAGGTTTCAATTTTTACCATGTTTTGTTGGCAAAAAAATCTTTCAACTGATAATTTCATATGTTTTGATCCCACTATAACATTATAAGTACTTGACCGAATTTGCAGGGTTTTGCGCTCCTGTCACACAGGGTAAGCTTGCTAGTTCTCAGGTCTCTAGAACAAAAGAAGATGGGGTTCTAAGTGGACAAAAATCATGACTGAACATAACTGAACTAATCAACCCTAACTGGGTACTGTATGCGCCACTACAGGCATATTTACACCAGCGCTGTGTTGTGGCTGCATTAATGCTCCAGTATGTGGAACACTGCACTGCAGTCATTGCCAGTGTGTTCACACGCAGGAGCTGAGGAGCTCTGGGAGTATTGGCTCCCTCCCTCGACCTAGTTATGTTAAAAAAAAAAAAATCCCTCCCACTCTCCTCCTCTGTGCATTTCCCTCCCTCAAACCAGTACCATCCCAGTAGCAGTTTTATTTTAGTTTTTGTTTAATCCACGTTTTTTTGTCCTCATTCTTCTCCAGTGATTGACTCCCCCAGAAGCAGCTAGGGCACACTCAGCCCCCTGCATGTCACACAATGGCACTCACCTGTCCTCCATGTAGCCTTGTTCTGTCTGCCACCAGGTGAGGTTGGGGAAGGGAATGAGGGATGTGGTCCTGACAGCGGTCATGCATCAGGTGGTGCTGCAGCAGAGGTGCGGAGGCCGGATACACCAGGGACCATCACTACATCCATCTTGTCTGTTTTCGTGTTCCTCCCATGAGACCCTAATGGCTGGAACACCAAGCACAAGCAAAAAGACTGACCTGGTCACCCACTTGGCACTGCTATGGTGGCATCACTCTGCGTCCCTCTCCGGAGAAGGAGCGTGTCCCCCTGGGGTGCTCAATCCCCCGGCTGGTGCCCCCTCCCCCTCAAGGACCCAGACTTTTTCCCCGAACCTAGGTTGCCGGTAGCACTACCACTGTGCCAACGAGATGGCTCAAAGTGCTGACTGGAAAAAATAAAAACTTTCTCCCGCCCACTCCTGGTGATTATTTTCTTCCTCAACCCAATCCCACAGGCAGCCGCATTATTCAAAGGGAATGTCTCCTCAGCCTTTTATTCTGTTTCCCTGTGTAGTCTGTAGGCATGAACAATGACTGCCTCTACTGCATCCTCCTAATTTCATCAGGATTTAAATGTAAATAAAGGTACCTAAATCTAGTGTGAACACCTGCTTGACTTTATTAGAAAGGTTATGACCCGACTTGTGAGGCATCATGGAATTTTATGATGGTTTAGTGCTAAAGCCTGCAGTATATTTCTATGTTTCTAGTTATACTGTATTAGTGCTGTTGCTGTCCTCTACAGTAACTATGTTCTTGTGTTATGCTGGCCATGAAACTTTTCAAAGCATAGTAAGAGCCCTGCTGTTTTCTGTAGTTTAAAGTGTATCTGGGGTTAGAAAAAAAGTGCTTGTAGAGAATATGGGGACTTCACAAGACATGTAACAGAACTGAATGAGAGTATAACTTCTGCTGGCTTGTGCAGGTACGCATCAGTAACTCCCATGATACCTGACATGAGTGGGGTCATGACCTTTGCAATGGAGACAAAACACCAGGGCAAAACAGAGTGCAGTAACCTCATTTATATTTATGAAGCAACCTCGTTTATATTTAAATTAGGATTAAATTGGGGGATGCAAGAGAGGAATCGTTCACACCTACAAACTACACAGGTATACAGAAAATGGGTTGAGGGGACTTTCCCCTGAAGGTGATGGAGAAAGTCCAGCATTTCTGTTCCCTACCACTGCAGCAATAACAAAAACAATACAACAGACAGGCTCTGCGGCGCTCTCAGTCTTGTCCATGCTGGTCTGCTGGGAGCGGAGCAACGACTCAGAACCCCTTGCAGAGTACAGAGAGATGTACATGTATATAAGGCTTAAAAAAAAGGAAGCAGATTAAAAACAAAACAGCTACATCAGCAAATTCTATAGAAAGTTAGCAATGAGTTTTTTTTAAACCAGAAACAAGACGAGTCCTTAGGAGTTGGGCGGAGTCTCTTTAAAATTTCTCCCCAATGCAGAATATTGCTTTTGACAAAAATAAAATGTTACCATAGGGCCCTGAACTTAGAAGATTGGGCTTCTAATGATGTTTCAGAATGTATTACCTTATCTGTAAGATTATTTTAGCAAACAATGCTGCCTGCCACTAGGACTCTTGGTGCAGTGAACAAAGTTACTGATATGGTCACAGCTAGTGAAGAACTGTTGCTAAGTTATATGACTTTGTAAAGTTGAAAGTTGAGAATCTTCTTAAAATGCACTTTTGAAAACTAATCCAAGTAGCTTTCCCATACACTACAGTCATGACACCATTAGATTTTAATGAATGTTTTGCAAATTCAATTACAAAAGAGAAAATAAGCACCTATTGTCTGGACATGTAAAATAAACACACAAAAAAACAAATATGTACTTTAATGTTCAGTAGTGGTGACTTTGAAAAGGAGTCAGAGTGCATAGTCTCAAATTTGGCTGCTTCTGCAACAGTATGGCTACTGAAGAAGATCACTGTCCTTAACGTTTCTTCCATGTGAACTTCCTACGGGCTCCCTCTTGACCAGGCTTCTTGCGTTCCCTCACACGTGGATCAGGGGTCAGCAACCCAGCTATCAGAAAAAGAAAGGCAGCAGAGTTAAAACTATTATCTTAATGCGCGATAACCAGTATGTTTAAATATCAAAGCATTTCACTTAATCTTCATGGGCTATAACTACACCACACCGTCCAAATTTAGCACAGTCCCTAGCCACATTTCAACTGATATCCATTTGACATCCTGAAAGAAGCGTTTGTGAGACACGATATATAGGGGAGTTCAGGCAGTGTTCTCTGAGCGCTAGTACTGGTACCTGCTATTACCCTGGCACACTTTTCTTGAATAAATATACTCATCATCTTTTGCATTAAGAAGTTAGGAGTGCGCCGTTCATTGTGAACATTTCCTAACTACTGCATACTCTTCTTACACTCCTCCCTCATACCTCCATGGCTAGGACTATAATTCACATTTCGTAGGCTTCTTAGGATGTAGCAATACTCCACCCTCTTGTACTTCAACCTGCATCTACATGCCACCCTCTTTATAGTGTACCTCCAGAGCTTGAAATACTGAAGAAGCGGACATTACCTCTGGAAATGTGCGCTTAACCATTTATAGAACATTTCCAGGAGCACTTCGACACTTCCATGTTCGGCATAAAAAAAATCTTCCAGTCTCCCAGGGGATTCTACTACCAATTTTTCTCCTGTGTCTTCTTTCCCTGCTTCTCTTTTTCTTGTTCCAGTCTTCCCCTTTTAATTAATTTTTCTAAAATTTTCGGATGAGACGTTAAACCGAGGTCCCATCTGCCTGAATTGGTGGTAGTTCAGGTGGATGTTAAAGATCCCATGGCACTTGCTCGAAAAAAAGTAGAATTTCCTTGTGATCTGTCGAAGTTTCCCTCATTCACTAAAAATACACTCATCAGTTTAATTCGGTTCGTCGAAAGCCACCATTCAGACCCCTCCAAAACATGCCCGAAAAATAGCAGGATTTAATTTAGTGGAGCATTCGGTCAACAAAAAGCTAAATAAATAAATACCTTTATTTAGTTTTGTTGACAAGAAAGGAGGACTAGGCAGTTCAGCCTATTTTTCAGCCTCGTATCGAGGACAGGATACAGATGGAAGCCAACTGACATTGAACCAGATTAAGCAGCTGGGGGTGCTTCTAGTGAATGGGGGAAATTTGGGCAGGTCATCCTGGGGTTGGGGGTGGATACAGATGGAAAACAACTGATACTGAACCAAAATAAACTGCTGGTGGTTTTAGTTAATGGGGGAAATTTGGCCAGGACGCCCCTTCTCTTTTCAAGAAGTGCCATGGCATCTTTAACATCCACCTGAACAACCACCAGAACAGGCAGACTGTTTAATATCTCATCCAAAGGATGGCACCTTAGGAGTGCAGCACCCTCTTACGCTGCATTACACTGTCAGTATTGGGATTTAATCCAAGTTCCTGGTGTGGGGATGGAACCCCTAGCCTTCTGATCTTCCGGCCTCAGAAGAGAGTGTGCAACCTACTGAGCCACTGACACTGCTATGTTCTGTCACATTTTGTTTTGTTGGTCTCCCCCTTGTCTCTCTTCTTCTGCCTTCCTTTTTCCTTCTGCCTTTTCTCTCTTCTATCTTTTCTGTATTATTATTCATTCATTACTTGAGCTCTCTTTCTTTTGCCGTTTCTGCACCATCACCGCTTCTGTTTTGTGTTGTGTTTGTTATCTTGTGTCCACTGACAACAAACATAATCAGCTGTCTGAAGCACTTGGTTCAGCACTTCAAAACGTGGGTGCTACAGTTTGTAGTTTCACAGCGCTGCTGATATCAGAGATGCACAGCTCCTCCTGCCTGCTTCTCTACCAAGCCCCTAGTAGATTTATTGTTTTTCCATGAGTGAGAGTGCTTTTCCACGGAAAAATGGAAATGCAATTAATTAAGGCCTGACCTCAATGGCTGAAACTATGCTTCACCCTCCATGTTCATCAACGGCTATAACGCACTTCACCCTCCATGTACGTCACAGGCTGTAACGCACTTCACCCTCCATGTACGTCACAGGCTGTAACGCACTTCACCCTCCATGTACGTCACAGGCTGTAACACACTTCAACCTCCATACACTTCACAAGGTAAAACTCCACTCCCACACACTTCAGATAATTTAATTTACAGAGGTGCATAGGTTTAAAAACAAAACAAACAAAAAAAAAAAAAAACAACATCTACAAAAGCAGTTTCCATACTGAAATGCAGTACTGGTTATGAAGAAGTAAACCCCCTCCCCCGAGATGTTTCACATACTAAGACAGACTTAGTATTTAAACAAAACTGCATTTTGTTTTCTGGTATTTTCTTCCCCATTACTGTTTGTTACTGAATTATGTGTTTAAATAGGGCTGTTCTTCCTCATAACTCACCTCTTCTATTGCTTGGACAAACGGAGCCATCACAATCCTTTAACTGTGTGACATCAGCATCTGTGACCATGATAATTACAGTCATGCCACAAGCACAGGATTTCAACTTAATTGCATGCCCATGGCTAGTGAAGGCTGACCCTTTTGTTTAAACACCAGTATCTACAGTAATTAGCAGTGGTAGGAGGGGGCCAAAAAAAGCAAGGTTTGGCTAGTGCCAACAAGGATCTTCTTTTTTTTTTTATGTTGGTATATTTGTTTATTTTTGTTGCAGGCCTTACTGTCTCACCAGTCTCACTGTTATAACTGTAGTTACAAGAGGACCAAATTCATGTCGATTTCACATATTTTTTTGTATACATTGCCCATAATAATGTTCCCTATACTGTACACAGTTTCAATTCCACCCAACAGCAGGCTATCAGTGTCACCCCCCCCATAGCACCAAACTCACTTATAGTCCCCTCCTCCATATCACCGATTTGTTTTAATTCTCTGATGGTCCAGCTTGGACTCCGGACATTTCAGGCAGTTGGGAGCTGAATTTATTTTTTTAAATTCCCTGACAGACTGGGTTGGGCACAGGATCTGTCAAGTAGTCTGGGAAGAGAGCCAGATGTTTTTACTCCCTGATAGGCCAGGATGGGCCATCAGACCAATCAGACAGTTTGGGGGAAGGAGACAGTTTTATTCCGATAGGCTGGGGTGGGCTTGGCATGTGTCAGGTTGTTCAGGGGAGGATTTATTTTTCAGTCACTGATGATCCGGATTAAGCCCCGGACTCATCAGGTAGTTGGGGAAGAGGAGGGACAGATTTGTTTATTCTTCAATGGACTGTCCTGGGCACTGGACCGGTTAGGTAGTTGGGGGGGGGGAGGGCAGATTCTTTTTTTTTTTTATTCCCCAGTGAGCCAGGTTGTGCACATCATATAGTTTGTGGAAGGCGACGTTTCTGTTATTCCCTGAAGGCCCACGCTGTGCACTGGAGCATTCTGCTGTGCAGCAGGCTGGATTGGAGTGCACATGGCAGTGTGATCCCTATGTACATTTTGGGAAGAGTTCAGATCGGAGATTGAGCAAGAAGAGAAGAGCAAGACAGGAAGAGCTGGGCGGTGGAGCTGGTAGCACTGGCACTTGAGGTTACAGCCTCAGAAGTGTGCACCATCAGTACACTCCTGGGTCCATTCTCCTACACTAGTGTGCTGTGTACCAGAGGAGGCAAAGATACCAGAACCAACTGGTAGTAGCAGCAGCAACCCATGACTCCATGCAGTGTTTTTTTATTTATTTAAAAGTTTTACCAGGAGGACATACTGAGCAGACTACCGCTCGATTCCAGATGCGTTCTTGGGGTAGAGGGAATGGGATAGTGCATACAAGTAAATATACAGAAGTTTTCGAACAGCCAAAATTACAATAGGTTACATACGATATGTACAGGTTTTAATAAATACAGTGAATACATGATCTCAAAGTAGTTAGTACAAGAGGCAGGAAACAAGGATAACTGCATAAAAGTAGGGTAACTAAGCAGAGCACGTAGAGAACAAATCAAAGATGTGATAGTTAAAGCATTTGGGTGGACAACGTAGATTTGGGTAGTTGGCCACTCATTTTGCACGCCCGTTAAGACACGGGTTAAGCTAGTGCACATCGAGTTGACATGAGCAGCTTATGGGGACTTGCCCTTTTAGAAGGGAGAGTTGTTGCCGAGGGGAAGGGGAGAACCAGATGTCAGCTGGCAGAGAGTTCCATAATTTTGGTAGATGGACTCTAAAAGCCGACTGTCCAGCAGAGGTAGTCATGTGTGGGATATGTAGTAGACGTGAGTCGAAATTTCTAAGTGAGTATGCTGATGGTTTTTGGGCTGTTAGGGTAGAGGCTAGGTAGGAGGGCAGTAACTGGGTCCAGAATTTGGCTGTGAGTCTGTTGCAGTGGTAGAGGCACCTATTGGTGAGGGAGGGTAGATTAAGGTGACTGTACAGGTCGGAGTGGTGAGTGGAGGGAGGGCAATCTAGTGCGAAACGGCAGAAGGAGTTAAAAAGAGAATCTAGTCTAGCCAGGGTAGATTTAGGGGTAGAGCTATAAACTACGTCTCCATAGTCGAAAATGGGGAGGATCATTTTCTGTAGGATCTCTTTATGGGCAGGCAGAGGAGATGCAGCTATGTTACGGTATAGTGCTCCCAGTCTAGGATGTAGTTTTTGTGGGTAGCTTCGATATGCGTGGAGAAGTCTAGGTGTTGGTCCAGCCAGACCCCTTAGTATCTGAAAGAGGTGCAGACTTCTAGAGGGGTTCCATCAAGTGTTTTGAGAATGGGGAAGGCAGGGAGGCGGGAAAGTCTTTGTCTTGTTCCAAAAGTTATGGAGATTGTTTTTTTGGCATTGAGACTAAGCTGATTTCTACGAAACCACTGCTGGACTTCACTGAAGTTTAGCCTGATCTTGGATGCAACTTCCAGCGGGGAGTGGCCAGAGGTGTACAGGACTGTATTGTCCGCGTACATTTGAATGTCAGCATGCAGGCAGGTAGAAGGAAGGTAATTTAGAAAGATGGAGAATAGGATAGGGCCGAGGACAGAGCCTTGGGGGACACCAATGGAAACAGGAAAGGGGTCTGAGGTGGAGGCACCAATTTATATCGATTGGGACCTGCCACCCAGGTATGAGTTGAACCAATGTGTAGCTGCACTGGAGAGGCCTGCCTTAGAGAGTTTTGACAGAAGGAGGCTGTGAGAGACTGTGTCAAATGCCTTGGCTAGGTCGATGAAAATGGCAGATGTGATACAGCTATTATCCACGCCTGTGAGGATGGAGTCAGTGAGTCTCAGAAGGGACGTGACAGTGGAGTGGGATTTTCTAAAACCAGATTGGTAAGGGGTGAAGAAGGAGGAGGAGTCAAGGTAGGTGGTGAGTTGCGAGAGGACGAGATGTTCCTGGATTTTGGCTAGGGTAGGTAGGTAGGAGGGAGATTGGGCGGTAGTTACTGGGGGAGGATGGGTCACCACTTTTAAGGAGGGGGATAACTGTGGCATGCTTCCATGTAGAGGGTATAGAGGCGGAGGTGAAAGAGAGGTTAAAAAGAGATGCTAGAGGCATGGCGATTGCAGGTGCAGAAAGGTAGAGCATTTTGGCGTCCAAACCTGTGGTGCATCTACCCTTGGAGGGATTTAGGGCAAGCAGGGTTTTGAGTATTTCTGGTGGGCTAAGCAGAGACAAAGAGAAGGCTGGGTGAGGGGTCGGCGTGGGTGGGGATGAAGATTTTGCATATTGTGTGGCAGGTGGGGGACTGGAGTAGTGAGAGGGCCTGCTGCTAGTAAACACTGAGTTGAAGGCCGTGTCAACTGCTAGTGGTTCAGTTATGACAGAGTCACCCACATCTAGGGCAGGAGTGGGTGGCTGGTCGGGAAGGGAGAAGAGTGATTTTATAGACCTCAGCTGGATGGTTTAAATTTTTTTGAAGGGAAGTAGTGAAATAGTGAGCTTTAGCCTGGCAGATAAGCCTGGTGCAGGCATTTCTGAGCATTTGGTAGTGGAGGTGATCGATGTGCCTCCCTGATGACTTATAGGTTTTCCACGCCTGATCTCTGACACGGAGGTAATCCATGAGGTCGGCAGTGATCCACGGCAGGTGAGCTCCCCTTACTCTAACCTTTCTGAGTGGAGCATAGTTATCCCAGACAGCAAGAAATTTTGACTTAAAGAAGTCAAAAGCATGATCCATGGAGGGGGCCCGGGTTTTGTAGGACCAATCCAAGTTAGCCAAGTCTTGTAGACCACCATCGAGGTTAAGGGATTTGTAAGATCTGATAAGGAGAGTTTTCGGAGGGAGTGACTTGGCTTTGAATACTTTACGTAATATATATATCATATGGTGATCACTCAGCGAGTGCGGAAGGAGGCCTGAGGTTAGGATCCTATGTGGGTGAGAAGTGAGGGCCAGGTCAAGCAGGGAGTGGTTCTGCGTTTTGTGGTTGAGCCGTGTGGGCTCAGTGATGAGTTGAGTCAGATTTAAGCTAGCTACATGGTTTCGGAGTTTGGAACTAGCACAAGTGAGGCAGTTTAAGTTGAAATCACCTAGGAGGTGGGCTCGCTTGAGGTGATGGTTTTGAGGGTGTCCAGGTGAGTTGCTATGGAATTTAAAAGGGAGTCCGGGGAGCAATAGGTCCCAGCTATAAAGATCGGGATGGAGTGGGGAAGGGAAATTTTTATTAGTAAGGAGTCAATGCTGTCTGGGAAAACAGGTAGCAAGACAGGGGAGAATTGTACCTGTGAAGATACATAAATGGCTGTACCACTGCCTCTCTTTGTGCCAGGGTGTTCCTGGCGGGCAATGGTATATCCAGGAAGGGCCACTTCAATATCCAGGTTGTGTGATTTCAGCCAGGTCTCGGTGATAATAAGGATGTCAAGGCTTAGAGTTCATACTATGGTTTGTAGCAGAGGCATTTTTGTAGGATGCTGCATATGTTTAGGTGGGCTATTTTTAGTCCACAGGGAAGTTGGCCAGTGTTGGGGGGGGGGGTTTGGCAAACGCTGGTAGTAGTTCCGGGATTTAGCTCAATGTCCCCAGCGTGTAGGAGTACTAAAGTTAGTACCAATTTTAGGTTAGGTAGTATTTTTATTGGCTTGCGGTGGGGTAAGGGAGACAGGGGAGGCTGTGTGAAAATGGCTGAGGTGCACTGTTTTACTATGGCCAGCCCTATGTTGAAGGATGGGTGGATGATGGATGGGCCAGGTATCCAGGAGCAGTATGCTCCCTGGGGGAGTTAGCAAATTATGGCGGTGGAGCTGTAGCTAGGGTGGCAATAGAATGGGGAGAGTTTAGGGGGCCTGGCTGTGGATTAGGGTAGAGTGTGGGTGGTAGGGATGCAAATTTTGCAAGGAGTGCTATCCCCAGCATTGTTTTTAAAGCTAAGCGTAGCATGGCGGTCCAAGAGGTGGCTTTAGCTCAAACAAGAACAAAGGGAAAAAGCTGTAGCGGCCGCTAGTGGTGAGCTCAGATAATCTGCCGATGGGAAAGTTGGCTGATTGGTTAAAACAGTCACCTGATGAGAACTATATAATGGAGTGCTCACCAAGGGTGGTGGTGGGGCAGGCTTGTCGTGCGTGAAGCAACAGTTGAGAACTGTAGTGATGCAGCGTGGTCCCTGATCCAGGAAATGTTGTACCTGGGCGCGACTTTGGCGAGATCCTCGGGGAGGCAGCAGCTCTATACACCGCGACCGCAGCTATCTCTGAGGGCTCTCTGGAAGGAAAAGCAAACAGGTATTTATCAGGAAAAATCAAAACTGTGGGCGTTTTTTTCTTTCCTCGGGGGCGCAGGATTACAACTAGTCAGGTAAGATTAGACAAAGTGAAAAGCTTATTTCTTTGTCTAACAATTCGTAATAGGGTTCGCGTTGTGCTGAGCTAGAAATATACCCGTTTAAGCAGTTCCTGGTAGCCAGCAAAGGCGTTCCCTGCTGCTTTGGTCACTTGCACATTAAATTGTGATTTGGGAAAAGAGAGAAAAAAATTAAAATATTGTCCCCTACAGCATTTGGCCACTTGCACTAGACTTTTAGGAATAGCCTTGGTAAAACTGGAGCTCCAGGGGACAGGTGAAGCAACTGAGGAAAAAAAAGGAACAGAATTTAAAAAGCACCGTTTCCATGGAACATTTGCAATAAAATACGGAGGAAGCCTTGCATTTGAAATGGTGCTGCCAGGGACAGGACTCGGGGGGGAATTTTCAAAATGGGAGACTGGCGCCAAAAAATGGTAGCCCAGGCAATAATTTAAGGAGCCAGGAGAACGGGAACCATGAAGCAGTAACTTAACAGGGCTTCAGCTACAACTTCTAGTCACAGAATTGCTAAAAATGTATTAAAATTCAAGCGGTATACTTAAGGACATTTCATTACAAATTTCTACTGCTTCAACAAAGATAACATATTATAGCTCATGAACGACAGTACACGATATACTAGCCGCTAAAAGGCTTAATCAGTTCACAAAAAAATATGCCCCACAATTCTCTTAAGGTAACTACTCAGTATAGCTAGAAAGCTCTAGAGTTCACAAGGAAATTTAACCCACAAAAACTATCAGCATTTGTGTGGGGACAGAAAGACAATTAAAGCAACAGTTGAGAACTGTAGTGATGCAGCGTGGTCCCTGATCCAGGAAATGTTGTACCTGGGCACGGCTTTAGGCGAGATCCTCGGGGGAAGGCAGCAGCTCCATACACCCTCGCGACCGTCAATGAGGCCATCTCTGAGGGGGCTCCTGGGCATGGCTTTAGGCGAGATCCTCGGGGGAGGGCAGCAGCTCCATACACCCTCATGACCATCAACGAGGCTATCTCTGAGGGGGCTCCTTGGCACGGCTTTAGGCGAGATCCTCGGGGGAGGGCAGCAGCTCCATACACCCTCGCGACCATCAACGAGGCTATTTCTGAGGGGGCTCCTGGGCACGGCTTTAGGCGAGATCCTTGGGGGAGGGCAGCAGCTCCATACACCCTCGCGACTGTCAACGAGGCTATCTCTGAGGGGGCTCCTTGAGCCCCTCACTGTGGCATGATTGGATGGGCTTGGGAAGCGCAGTGTTTTATTATCTCACCTATTCTACCTATTTGATCGCTGCTCTGCTGCCTCTCCTTATCTCAGTTTGGCTTAATACACGGGCTATGGTGGGTGCGGGACCCATCAGGTAATTGGAGGGAAGAGGACAGATTTTTTTAATTCCCTGATGAGCCAGACTGGGCATCACACTGGTAAGAGAAGGGTGGAAGACCAATTTATTTTTTTAAATCCCTGACAGGCACTGTTGGGCACTGGACCCATGAGGTTGTTGGGAGAGGGTCTCTCTTCAACACTGGACCTATCAGGTTGTTGGGAGATGGGGACAATTTTTTTAATGCCTTGACAGGCCCGGTTGGGCATAGGACCTTTCAGGTTGTTAAGAGAGGGGGACATATGTTTTTTCTTTTAATTTCCTGATGGGCCAGGTTGGGCACTGGAACCTGTGAGGCAGTCTGGGTGAGGGGGAAGATTTTTTTATTCCCACGACAGGTCACATTTGGCACTGGATCCATCAGGTTAATGCGGGGGCATGTTTTTTATTCCCTGACAGGCTGGGTTGCATACTGGAAGAAGATTCAGCATTTATATAGTGCTTTTCATACACAGTATCCCAAAGCGCTTTACAAGCAATGCTAGACTGGTAGTGAAGTGACTGAATGTGTGGTGGCGGACATATCACACATCATCACCCACACACAGCCTGGATAATTGCATGAACCAGTTTATGGAAAGGTGAATGTTGGCCAGGACCCTGGGAATGCTCCCTGCTCTTTGCAAAGAGTGCCCTGGGTTCTTTTACTTCCACCAGGACATCCACCAGGACAACACCAGGATGGGCAGAAGTGACCTCAGTTTAACGTCTCATCTGAAGGACAGCACCCCCCAATACTGCACTCGGAAGCCAGCGATTTTTAGGTGCAAATCCAGTCCCGGTGTGGGATGAGAACCCATGACCTTCTGGTCCAGAGGCGAATGTGCTACCAACTGAGCCATGCTGACACCATCAGGAACCATCAGGTAATTTGGGAAAGAGGGACTATATATATTTCTTTTATTCCCTGATGGGCCAGGCGTGTTTCGGATCAGTCAAGCAGTTGCGGGAAGGGGCAGATTATTTTTTTTATTCCTTGATGGGTGGATGGGCAATGGATCTGTCAGGTTGTTGAGGGAAGGAGGCAGGTTTGTTTTATTGCCTGATGGATTGGGTACTTGACCCATCAGGTAGTTAGGCAAGGGGAAGATATTTTTTAATTACCTAACAGGCTGGGCTGGTCACCAGACTCAACAGGTAGTTGGGAAAGGGGGGAGATTTTGTTTCTTCCTGTTGGGCCAGGTTGGGCTCCAGAAATTCAATTCAATAATTCTACTCTACTCTATTCTACTGCATTCTTTGTTCTCTTCCCTACCAGTATGGAACTCCTGTTCCTTGTAAAACACTTTGGGATACAGATTGTATGAAAATCATTATATATAAAACTTGATTCTATTATACTCTACAGTCCCTGCGCTACTAGAATCTAACTCCTGTGCTTTGTAAACTACTGGACCTGTCATGGTGTGTGTGTGTGTGTGTGTGTGTGTGTTGGGGGGGGGGGACTTGTTTTTCCCTAACAAACTGGGTTGGGCATGGAATTCATTAGGTAGCTGGGGGGAGGTGGACAGATTTTTTTTTATTCCCTGGGAGGTAAGGATGGTAAACTGATGATGCACACACCTGCCGTTTTTTCCCCAAAACACTTCACTTCTGATGGGTGCTGTTAATCAATAGGGGTCACCCAGAGGCAGGTGCTCCACTGCTCAGCACTCTGGGTTGCAGCATGCATAGCAATGTGAACCCTGTGTGTGTTAGCGAGCTTGCAGAGCTGAGACTGAGTACTGAGAGATGAGACAGAGTGAGGGAGAGTTGGGCAGTGGAGCCAGAATCTAGTGCACTTAGGATAACAGCTTTGGAAGTGTGTGCTGTTAGGCCACCCGCCCCTTTCCATGCTACTGTGCTATAGGATGGAAGTGATAGGCCCAAACCGCACTTCAGCAGTGTAAACAGGGCTTAAGTGTTGTTTTGCAAATTGCTTCCCCTTGGTTCCCTCCTGCTCCACAACTGATCCCCCCGGCTTTTGTTTTCCCAGTCCCTGACTATTCTACACAGATTAACTGAAAACTCAGCTGTTTTTAGGGCTGGTCTGCTATACTAAGAGACTGGAAAGATAAGTCCTATTTTCTACAAGCATCAAATGGTTGTGTAGCCTGAGTTTATTAGTACTTCCTCTGTGAGCTTATTCATTTTCAATCTTGTCATCAGAGTGGGTGGTGGGGAAGGTGACTAGGCTGAACAACCTGAGGGCTTCTTCAGTGTATCACCTAGGTCAGCTGCTTGTTCACGAGAGTTTCCCCACTTACTCAATGTGACAGGGTTGAGTAAGGCCCTGCCCCATTTGTTATGCTGAAAGAGGTTAAATGCAAGGATCTGTTCTATCCTCTCCTTTTCTGTCTCTTCTCTGTCTGGTTGTACAACCAAATTTTCTTGTGAGACCTAGGAACTGATCACTTGACAGTTTCACCATTCTCCATCTCTCGCTATCTCTCTGCTTTCCCTTTCTATTTCTGTCTTTTCTTCCCCCTTGCATATCTGTAGTTATAAAATATGTCTAAAACTGTATGTGATACTGGGAATCCCTTTGTTTAAAACTGTATATAGTTATACTGCTGAAATGATTGCAGAAACCTATTTGGAACTCTAGGGGTTAACTTGAGATGCTAGTTTGCAAAATCTCTCTTCAGAGTTGTCAACAAGTTGTCAGTTGTGGGTTACTATGCTCTTTTTGCTGCACCTGCAAGAAACTGACTAGAACACTTTAGGAAAAACAGGATGTCTGTTAACGAGTGGAGGTTGCAAAGAGCAGCAATGCTTTTGCTAGAGAGAGGCACACACAGACTGATTTGAAATTGAGAAGAAAACTCAGAAGAAGGACTTAGTTTTCTCTATTTGCACTGCCTTTGTAAATAGTTATACTGAATCATTTTATTTTTATGTTTGCTTGCACGCATGTGCAAGAAACATAGTGCCACCATACGAAGTTTCATAGGTGTGCCACATCGCTTCCAATGCCCTGCTCCCTGTCACAGGCGCGTCCTCACTGCACCAATAACTGTACGAGCTGTCTATGACAGCAGTTCAGATGCAGTGGTGTACAGTTCCAAGCCAAACACTGCTACAATCAGTGGTGGTAACGTGTAGGCAATTTGCACACTGCCATCGGCAGTATGAAAGTGCCTACACGTCTGCACTGCACTGAAACATCTGTCACAGACAGCTCCGTACCCATCCTTGCTCCCCTGACACCCTCCTCAGGCTTCAGCATTAGCTGCCATGTCTCTCTTTCTCCTGGTCCTAGCTCCTTGACCTCCCTCCCCTGCGGGACCGGTGTTTGACAGATGCGCCAGCAAGACGGGTGCCGGGCAGGGGCAGGCATATGGTGACTTGCTCAAAAAAAAATTGTAATTTACACGTGGAGTAGCAGAAGACGATGCAAAACACAACAGAAGCCAGCCAGTGTGGCATCCTGGTTCATCCTCCCAATCCTTAATTTGACTTTTGTGGGCTTTGTTTTTTGTTGGGGGGGGGGTGTTCCTGAAGTGCTCAATCAGGTCCACGCCATCGACTCCGCCTGTGATTGGCTGTGGCATCAGGCAGTGGTCATGGATTGGACAGTCATGGGCGGCGTTTTTTAAATGCCCTGACAAACGTAGCAGCACATACTTGTTTTGTTTGGGAGCTTCATGGAGCCAAGTGGAACTTGTAAGAAAAAGGAGTGGATGTAGAACAGTGAGAATTGAACCAAGCTCATCTCTGAACAGAGCCACTAGTGTGAGTGAAGCCAACCGAGTCTGTCTGTGGTCCAGAGCCAGAGAATAAATTTGTGGCTGTGGTGGCATTCTGTTTGTCGTTGGCGGCAAGTTCGGGGAACGTAGGTTCTGTGCTGGGAGTTGGGAGAGAGTCGGGACTGTAGTCTGTGAGTGAGTCTGGAACTATGCACTGCACAACTCAGTCAGAAAGAACGCGAAGAAAAGCACTGGAATGGTGGCACCTGGAGACTTACGACCCTGAACTTAGCACAGCAGCAGAGTCGGGCAGGGTTGCAGTGCACTGACTGTGATCAAAATAACTTACTTCCAAATTAACTGGATTGGACTTTAACATTCCATCTGCTGGATTAGACTGCTGGTTACTGACCTACTCTTCATAAACCGGTATAGTTTTTTTCCACTTGTCTGTTTTTGTTTTACATTAATCATGTATGTGGGTGGGTGAGGCATTTCCTCCATTTATACTACAAGCTGTATGTAAATAATGAAATAATTGAAACGTGCTGCAAAATCATTATCAGATCATTACACTAACTGAAAAAAAAACAGGACAGTAATAATAATCCAGCGAGCATAAAATCAGACCCGAGTCAACAGAATTGGGCAAAACAATATTAAGATGCTCAAAACCAGACAAAGTAATATACAGCTCGCTGATAAAACAACACACATGTAGAAATACCTGGAAATGCACAAGAGTTGTCTTGAGTCAGTGGACTTGCTTTGCCAATTGTAATAGAGTAAAAGCAGAGGAGGCTATACATTGTTTTAGATGGCATAGATGTTAGCAAGCATCATTTTAGTACTGCACAATGTAATTTATATCCTTAAGCATATTTTTTTATTCCTTCACACAGAAAATACAGGTTACTCACCTGTAACAGGAGTTCTAGGAGTGGTATATGTTATTCATCCACACTGTCTGGCAGGTTCCTTGCCACTTTAATTCTTGCCGGAAGGTCTCCAAGCTGGCTCCTCCCACCCACCTGGGTGGTAAAACCCTCGGCTCTGCCTCATGACGCCAGATCTAGCCCGCTGGAAGCCAGGTAGCGCATCGAAGCCGGGGAGGTCGGGTGGATCATGTAGATGAACAACATATACCACTCCTAGAACTCCTGCTACAGGTGAGTAACCTGTATTTCTAGGGACGTGGATATGTTGTTCAATCCACACTGTCTGGCAGATCTCCGGGAGAAGGGAGGCAAGGCGCGCACCACCTACTTATGAAATAAGGACTGGAGAACCGAGGTCCCAAAACCAGCATCCCGGCATGTCTCTAGGTCAATGTGGTAATGAAAACTAAAGGTGTGTGCTGACTTCCAGGTAGCAGCCCTGCAGATTTCCTGGATAGGGACGTCCCTTGAAGTGGCCACTGAAGCAGCGGTATGGCGGGTAGAATGAGCTCTTATCCATTTGGGAGGCTCCATGCCTGCCAACCTATAGCAGAGATCTATTCAGGAGGTGACCCACCTGCTTATCATCCGCTTGGCTGCAGGTCTGCCAGGTGTGGCTTCAATGTAGGTGACAAACAGCTGGCGAGCCTCTCCCCAAACTTCATCCGTCTGCTCCTTATAATAAGCGAGCGCTCTTCTAGGGTCTAAAGTATGGAGCCTATATTCGGCCTCTGAGGTGTGATTGGGGTAGAACACCGGCAGAGTCAACACCTGGTTAAGGTGAAACTCCGACACCACCTTCAGAAGGAACTTAGGATGAGGGCGAAGTACAACTTTGTCCCTGTGGAAGACCAGGTAGGGAGACTTGATGGAAAGCACCTGGAGCTCTCCCATCCTTCTGGCTGATGTAATAGTCACCAAGAAGGCGGTTTTCCATGACAGGTGAGAGATGTCACACCTGTGCATCTGTTCGAATGGCTTGCCCATGAGCTTAGCCAATACCAGCAGTAGATCCCATGGAGGTGGAGGTTCTTGCACCGGAGGGGATATGTGGTCTAGGCCTTTGAAAAAGCACCCAACCACCTTCTTCTGCGCCACCGACTGCTTGCCGGCCCACGCCCAGTAAGCAGAGATGTTTGCCAGGTGCACCTTAAGGGTCGTCGACTGAAGCCCTAGCTGAGAAAGGGACCACAGGTAGTCCAAAATACTAGCCAATGGACAGGAAGAGGGGTCCAACCCCTTGTCCTGACACCAAATGGAGAATCTCTTCCATCTGAAGGTGTAGCATTTTCCGGTCAACTTCTTACGGGATGCCTCAACGACAATGAGGACCTCGTCAGAAAGATCCAAGGCCTGGAAGTCTAGCTGCTTAGGAACCAGGCCGTCAGGTGCAGGGATTGAAGGTCCGGATGGAGAACCTTCCCCTTGTTGACTGAGATCAGGTCCATGCGTGCTGGAAGGCGTCTCGGGAGCCTGGAGCTGAGGCTGAGGAGATCTGGGTACCAGAACTGGCAAGGCCAGTCTGGGGCTACTAGAATCACCTGCGCCTTGTCCCTCTTCACCTTGAGAAGCACCTTGTGGATCAAAGGAAATGAAGGGAAGGAGTAAAAGAGGCCTGGGATCCACAGCCTCGAGAAGGCATCTCCCCTGCAGCGAGCCCTGGTGAGGGGGGCAGGCTCAGCTTCGCATTCCCCTTGGAGGCGAACAGGTCCACCTGAGGGGTGCCCCAATGGGAGAACAGGTCCTTCACTACCTCCGGCAGGAGAGACCACTCGTGAGATGCAGCGCCTATCCGGCTGAGGACATCAGCCAAACTGTTGAAGGCTCCTGCCACATGGATGGCTAGGAGATTCGCCTCCAGGCTGATCAGGAGAGACCAAAAGGAGAGGGCTTCCTTGCACAGAGATAAGGAGTGCGTCCCACCTTGACGGTTGAGATAGTAGATGGTCGTGGTGTTGCCCGTCTGGACCTGAACCACCTGACCCAGTACAAATGGAGTGAAGGCGGTGAGGGCTAGTTGAACCACTCGAAGCTCCAGCAGGTTGATGTGGCATCAAGACTCCTGAGGGGACCAGAGGCCATGGGCCTGGAGTTCCCCCAGATGGCGTTGGTCAGAGAGGCGTTGGTCATAAGAGTGACCGTTAGCTCGGGGCGGGCAAACGGGATACCCTCCTGCAGATGAGCCACGACTGCAGGCCATCCCACATCTTCTGGGTCAAGGTCACAAGCTGGTCCAAAGGACTGGAGTGCTGTGACCTCTGGCAGGCCAGCCCCCATTGCAGGGGGCGCATATGCCAGTGGGCCCAATGGACCACACTGGTGCAGGCTGCCATGAGGCCCAGAAGGCGCAGGAAGTCCTGGGCAGGGTGCAATTACCCAACCAGAAATGATTGGGCAAAGGAGGAAAGGACCTCGGCCCTGTCTGCCGGGAGCCGGGCTCTGGCTTGAAGAGAATCGAGCTCTGCCCCATGAACTGAATCACCTGCGCTGGCACGAGCTCCGATTTGGCCGCGTTGATCAGGAGGCCAATTTGACAGCAGACCTGGAGGGCCAGATCCCTGGACCGCTCTACCTCCAACCTGGAGAGGGTAGCAATCAGCCAGTCATCCAGGTAAGGGTACACCTGGACCCCTTGGCACCGCAGAAATGCTGTCACCACTGCCATGCATTTGGCGAAGACCCTGGGAGCTGGAAATAGGGCGAAGGGCATGGCCTGGAACTCGTAAAGTGATCCCTCTGCTCTGAAGCGGAGGAATCGTTGATGAGATGGACAGATTGGGATGTGAAAAAACGTGTCCTGGAGATCCAGAGAGCAAAACCACATGCCTAGTTCCAAGGATGGAATGATCTGAGCCAGAGTGACTATCCTGAAGGTGCGCAGCCTTAGGAACTTGGTCAGGTCGTGCAGATCGAGAATGGGGCATCAGCCCCCCGGTCGCTTCGGGACCAGGAAGTACCTGGACACAAACCCCGGGTTCGGAGGAGGGTCCGCCACCTCGCTGATTACCTCCTTCTGGAGGAGCAGAGCAATGTTGGCTCATCGAGCCGACAGGGAGGCTGCGGAATCTGTAGCCCCCAGTGGGGTGACGGTTCGAGAGGGAAGGGACTGCTCGAATTCCAGAGGCAGACTTCCTGCCGACCACTTCCAGCATCCAATGGTCCGTGGTGATAGCGGACCAGTTGGAAAGGAAGTGGCGGAGCCATCCCCCCATGGGTGGAACCCGGGGATGAGTGACGAGGTTGGGGGCAACACCCCATAACCCGTCACTGGACAGACTTGGCGGAAGGGTCGGCCAAGGTGCAGCCTGGACCTTTCCCTCCAGGCTTCCTACTTGAGGAAGTGGCAGACTTGGCCTTAAAGTGCCAAGTGTGAGCCTGCTGGCCCTGTTGCTGGTGCTGCTGGGCTGGACATGCCGCAAGGGCAGAAGGGCGAAAGGGCTTATGCTGCTGCCAGCGGCCTTTGTCGTTCTGGGCAGACGTGACTGAGTCCAAGGTGGCATTGGACTTCTCAATTCACTGAAGATGGCCTTCCACCCCCGGCCTGAACAAGTCAGTGCCCAGAAAGGGAACGTCTGCCAGCTTGTGCTGGGTAACCGCCTTGAAGGTGAAGATCTGAAGCCAAGCTCTGCGGTGAATGGCTACTGCGGCTGCTACTGACCGGGCACAAGAGTCTTCAATATCCAAAGCAGTTTGGAGCTGTTGTTTGGCCACTGCCCTTCCCTGATCCCGCACCTGCTTGACCGTCGTCTGAATGTCAGCTGGGAAATGAGGAATCACCTCATCCAGGGAACCCATAAGGGCGTGTGAAAAATGTGCCATCAGCATAGCCGAGCTAGCCTGTCGAAGACCAAGGGAGGAAGCAGCATAAACTTTTCAGCCCGAGTAGTCCAGCTTTTTGGACTCCTTGTTGGGTGGTCTGTCCACGTCCCAAGCATTTCCGGAATGCCAGAAAATGCTATCGGTTACTAGCTCCTCCGCAGAGGGGTGCTCCGAAAAACCGGAGAGGGAATCGGTGGGAAATGCATACTTGAGAACCATCCTGGCCGTAGGCGCAGGACAGGATGTGGGCTGCTGCCACAATTCCAGGGCCGGGCCAACAATGGCTTCAGCCACAGGGAAGGCCTCCGTGGGGGAATCCCCTTGGTACAGTATCTCCGTGAGGGGATATCTGGCCCATTTCTGTACGGGTTTAAGCTGCATCCCAGTGGACTCTGAGATGAGCCAAAAGACTCCCAAGAACAAGGATGGGCTCTCGTTCACAGACTGACCCCCTGTAGATTACAGGTCAAGGGGCCTGGAGTACAAGGAGGAGTCGTCGGACTCCGAGGAGTCCGCGAGCAGCTGCCGAGCACCTGAGCCACCCTCCACTCGCCAAGACCGATCCGGGGTGAGGGTGACAGACAACCTGTGGGGCAAGCCATGACCCGATCGAGAATCCTTGGTCAGGACCCCAGTCTTAGGTTGAGGAGGTGGTGGTTCCATCACAATGGGTGGAGCAGCCGGTTTCGGCTGAGCAACCGGTGCCGGGGTCGTCTCCTCGACTACAACGAGGGGTTGCTTCGGTCATTCGGGTGACAACCACTTAATGGCCAGAGAAGGCAACAGAGTCAGCTTATTACCAGCTAACAAGAGTTGTTGCCACATCATGTCCTCATAGCGCCGATACAACTTGCGCTGAAGCCTATCCTCCAAAGAGGATGAGTGGCAATGCCACTTTCGGTGATGCCGGGACCGAGACCGCTGATGTCGGCAGGACCTACCCAACATGGAGGAGGACTGAGACCGAGACCTTCGGGGGCACCGATGGTGGGTCGAGAGGGGGCGGGGGAGACCCGCTCATCCCTCGGTTCAGGGTCCTTCATTGGGGACTTTGGAACAGGAGGCATGGGCAACTCCCCGGTAACTACCGGGGGGAGCTGGTGAAGAAGGGTTGCTGGCTTCTCCAGTCGACAACCCGTCCAACGGGTTGAGAAAAATCATGACCACATCGACGGGTTCTCGGCCGGCTGACCTGATGGGGACGCTGTGAAGCCAGCGGCCTTAGCCGCAACCTCGACCGAAGTCGAGAGCCGACGGTACAGGGAAGGGGATCTCTCCTGCTCCCATGAACGTCGATGGTGGGACTTACCTTTCAGTTGCTTTTTCTTTGACCTACTCGTGTGTCCCAAGGGTCCTTCTCCCTTGGTAGAGAGGGACTGACAAAGCTCCTTGAAAGAAGCAGTGTAGGAGGAGCCCAAGGAGAGCGGGATAAATGGCGAAGCCAAGGAGGAAGAAGATGCGGCCTGGTCCACCTCCTCCTCCTCGAGGGCGATCAACTGCTCCAGCTGCTCCGCGGAGCCCCCAGCCGTGGACACCACCCAACGGGCCTCGTTCAACTTCACAGGTGGATACCATTTCTCGGGGCGCCCCAGCTGGAATTGGGCAGTGCGGTCTTCCAGAACCGAAGCTGTGAAGGATTTGCAGAGATCGCAGACCTGCAGATCGTATGCAAGACCCAGGCAGTAGACACACGTGGAGTACAGGTTGGTTCGGGACATTTTCTGCCCGCAAGGGCACCGACAGAAGCCGGGAGTGGATTTTTCCATTGCAGTCGCGAGGGAAGATGAAGACATAAGTCTAGTGAACTTTAAAATAATTTTTGGAAATTCCAAAGGATTAGGAGCCAGGCCTAAAACGCAGAGTGCTAAGGAGGGAACCTCAGCTTCCAAGCTGTAAGGAAGATCTGACGTCATGGGGCGGAGCCGAGGGTTTTACCACCCGGGTGGGTGAGACGAGCCAGCCTGAAGACCTTCCAGCAAGAATTAAAGTGGCAAGGAACCTGCCAGACAGTGTCGATTGAACAACATATCCATGTCCCTAGAACATAGAATTTGATGGCAGATAAGGATCACTTGGCCCACCTATTCTGACCATTTCCCTACCTAATGGATAAGCTGCAGATCCTAGTTAACCAATAGCCCACTTTTTAGCCTAATGCGTCTGTGTTATACTGTAGACATTAACTGTGGTTGAAATGGAAATAAAGTACATTATACAGTTTTAAAGTGGTACTTATCTCCAGCTTAACTGTGAAATCTCATTTTCAGTGGAGTCCCAGCTGGGATGTAATAGGTAATTTTTAATGGAATCCTGCTTTTACTCACTTTTACACTGTTCTTGCTCTTAATAACACATCTTAGATACAATCTCATTTATTTTTTCATTTTATATTACACATGCCCTGCCTTACCATTGTACACTGTGTTTAGTAAATACTATTTACCTAGGTAGCTCTGGTGAGATGCAATATGTCATGCTGGTTTGGGACATTAATACATGTTTACGCTGTAGGTACAATGAGTTGAAATCCCTGGATACACCCCACTGCCTCATTCCCCGGCTGCAAGTAAATCCCTCCCGCTCTCTTCCTCTGTTGCTGTCCTCCCTGCTCCCTCATTCCCCGGGTGCAAATAAATCCCTCCCACTTCCTCCCTCTGCTGCTGTCCTCCCCGCTCCCTCCAGGCTTCAGCATTAGCCACTGCGCTGCTCTCTCTCTCCCCATCCTCACTCCCCTGAACCCCCCAAGCTTCAGCATTAGCCGCTGTGCATCTCTTTCTCCCCGTCCTGGCTCCTTGACCCCTCCCTTCCCTGCAGGACCAGTGTTTGGCAGATGCGCCAGCAGGACAGGGGTACCAGGCGGGGGCCGGTGCACACATACACCATGCAAGCAAACATTCGGCATTGACAAATGCTTGTTTTATTTTGCTGTTATTAAGAAAAACAAAATGCTATTTGTGAATTATGAAACTGCTCCTGGTTTTACTATGCTTCCTGACCTGTGCCTCAAGGACAGATGGTGTCAGCCTAAGTAGGATTTATGCCATGCATACTGTAAACCAGGAGTTTTGTGCGTGGATACTAGACCTAGTACCAGGGAAGCATAGCAGAAAGGTATGGATACTGCAGCAGCAGCAAGTCCAGGAATTAGGTGACAGGGTTGAATAAGGCCCTGCCCCATTTGTTTTGCAGAAAGAGGTTAAATGCAAGGATCTATTTTATCCTTTCCTTTTCTGTCTCTTGTCTGTCTGTGAGACATAGGAATTGATCACTTCGACGGTTTCACAATTCTCCACCTCTCGCTATCTCTCTGCCTTCCCTTGCTATTTCTGTCTTTTCTCCCCCTTACATATCTGCAGTTATAAAATATCTGGGTAAAACTGTATGTGATACTGATAATCCCTTTGTTTGAAACTGTATATAGTTATACTGTTGAAATGATTACAAAAAGCTACATGGAACTCAAGGGGTTAACATGAGATGCTAGTTTGCAAAATCTCTCCAGAACTGTCAACAAGAGGTCAGTTCTGGGTCACTATGTTCCTTTTGCTGCACCTGCAAGAAACAAGAACATTTTAGGAAAAAGAAGATGCCTGTTAACGAGCAGAGGATGCAAAGACTAATAAAAAGAGCAGCAATGCTTCTGCAAAATAGAGAGAGAGAGATTGAGATAGATTTGAAATTGAGAAGAAAGACGGTTTTCTCTGTTTGCACTGCCTTTTATTTTTTATTTTGCTGTTATTAAGAAAAATAAAATGCTATCTGCAAATTTTGAAACTGCTCCTGGTTTTCCTATGCTTCCTGAGCTGTGCCTCATCGACACTCAACAGGTTCTCATGCACTCTCCTCCATGCAGCCAGTAGAGAGCTAGCAATTCATTACAGACAGCTGCAAGGAGCAACAGCAAGGCCCACATTCACTCACTGACAGCCATAAAAGATACTGCCTTTGTCCCTCAATGCATTTTAGTGGCACCGCTGCAAAACACTTTTGGACTCTGATCACAGTAGAAACTAGTCTGCTCTGCAAACCAGCCCTTAAAACATTAAAAAGGCCTGGGTTTTGTATTTAAAACTAGTACCATATTTTACAAATGTCTGCCACAGAATGAGGGCCATTCTTCAAAGAGCTACTGACCCCTTCAGGAAAGATTTGGGGCCCGATTCTAGGACAGTGTACACCAGTGTAAGCTGAGATATGCCAAGCCCCAAGGCGTATCTCGCAACTTGCACCAAGCGATGCATAGCTCCAATTTCAAGAGCAGCCTTGTGCCATGTTGGCTGCAGGCTACCCTAACTGTGGGCTATGCCACCCACTATGCCATAGCCCGCAACGACATGGTGCAAGGGTGGGTTACGGCAGCAACTGTGCCCTATTCCAGAAGGGCAGCTGCCATAACCCACTGCCATGACTCCAGGAGCCACACTGGTGAAGCGAAGTTAGTGCAGCTTGGAGCTGCTCTAAGGGGCATCTGACGGTGCCATCCGTTGGATACCCACTCTGCAGTGCCACGGCACCGGTGCCAATGTGCTCCCCGTGCCCCCACAAGCACATCCATGCCCACCACTCCCCCGAATGTCGGGGACCCCGTGGGTCCAATCACCAGTGCATCCCCCCACACTCCTTTGCCACCTGTCCTGCCCCCATGCCCCCTGGTGCATGCCATGGCGTTCCAGGGTGGGGGGCTCCAAGGGGGCGGTCAGTAGCGGGCTGTGACTTGTGAAAAGTGAGGCTATTATGCCATGCCTGTGGTGTTAGTCTCTGCATGTTGCAACTCACATGACGTATGTGCCAGGACCCTGCTGCTCTTGGAATATGGCACAGGGTCCCCGTTGAGGCGGCGAATGTTGCAACTTGCATGTGCCGGCGAGTTGCGACATTCGTCTTGGAATCGGGCCCCTGGAAATTATACTGTTTAGATATGATTCAGCTGATATTTAATGTGTTTTTTTTATTTCTCTTTTCCTCAAATAAAAACACAAACTTTGCATCTGAGATTTCATCTACTCGAACTGCTGGTTTACAGGATGGCATAATTACTATTACTGTGGAAATGTTTGGAAGGTCACAAAAAAAAGGATTACTCACACACGCACGCTCACACACACACACACGCGGCCAGAACAGATGGAAGACCAAGGGATCAAAATCAAGCTGTCAAGGCAAATTTCCATAAGAATTCAAAATGAAGGAAAGAAATACAGAACATACTGTACAAGACATATTACAGTTATTATTATTTATTTAAATTTGCTGACCAGGAAAAGTGCTCTGAGCTGAAGCGGATTTCCAGGTGCAGCCCAGGGGAAGAGTTACTAAAGTGACTCGAATACAGATATTTTCCCAAACGTTTCCGCAGCTCATTAAAGGTATGAAGTTATCCTCCCACCCAAAGTTTTAGTCCTGTGTCCTGACTGGTGACATTTTTTTTTTTTTTAACACAAGTGCGAGTATAAAACACTTAAAGAGCTAGTGTACTGTCTGGAATTAATATTAATTTTCAGATGCAGTCAGCTATCACTTCTTATATCTGAAGTATTTTTTATTTTCTGTTTGCTAAGTTGAAGATTTTCCAATTTTCCATCTGGCAGTACTGTGTGGAGTGGCACTCTGTCTGGAGGCTAAATGAGTCAGTTCTGTTCCTCCTACTACATCATCAGAAATGTGACCAAACGGGGGCACTGTGGAGACCGAACAAAATGGCAGCTCAGATTTAATGCTCTGCATTGTGGTCTATTTCATTAACTTCACAATTTGTTATTTTGGACATTTTGGCAGGGGTACCAGCACATTTATATCATCAGAAAACATCCTGAAATGCTATGAGCAATCAAAAGAAGGATAAATGTCTGTTGGACGGAGCTAAAAGCAGAACTGCTCCTGGCCCATCAGCCATGCGGTCAGTTCAAGGACGTACTGTATCTGAAGCTGCTGTCGACGGAGATGAAACCCTGCAGAGTCTGGGACAAAAGATCAACTGCCTCATTGCTTCAGTGTCTGGACTGTCAGAGAAATTTGACTCTCTTACAAGTACAGTCACTATCCTGGAATCCGATGTCACCTTAGTTAAAGTGGATTCTGTTGAGAGCCATAAGTGGTCTGAGGCTACCCTGGGGGTTACTTCCTCTCTGGTAAAGGAAAATGCACATTTAAAGTGTCGTCTTGAGATGCTAGAAATCAGCTCAGAGTGGTTAACCTTCAGGTTGTGGGGATGCCGGAGCACAGTGAGGATGACCATTTGGGACTTTTTCTTGTGGAATGGCTTGAGCAGCAATTGGGGCAGCCACTAATCAATCGACATATCATTATTCAAAAGGCATATCGAGTGGCTTGGAGGGGGGTGCCCTGACAATCCTTCAGGGAACTGCAAATATTTCTGGATAGCTGTAAGTTAGTTCTTAATTCAAAAAAAACAAACTATGTTTCTTATTAGAAATAAAAGAAATGAGAAGGCAAAGTACAGTTACATAAGATCTTACCGTAACAGCAGATCTTCGAGATGAGCTCTTGCAGCAGGCTATAACCATTAGAACTGATGCCGCAGGCCTTAGGACCCACCAGACAAATCTTAGCTAGCAGTACCCAGCAGGGTCCACCCCCTGACGTTGGCCACGGTACATAAGGTGGAGGACCCCGGCCCCACCCCAGTTCCTCCGCCAAGACCCACGAATGGATCCCAGCAAGTGAACTGAGCGAAGCCTGTCGATGATGTGCTGAAAACCTCATCAGGGGGATGGAGGGTAGGAAAGCAGCGCCTGCTGCAAGAGCTCCTCTCAAAGATCTACTGTTACGGTAAGTTCTTACGTGACTGTACTGTCTTACTTCGAGTGGGAGCTCTTGCAGCAGGTTATAACCATTAGGACAGAATCCCAAGCAATCCCGCAGCAAGGAGGTGACTAGCCCCGGGAGGTGGAAGGATGGAAGGAATGCTGACATCACAGCAAATTATGACAGAAGTCCCTGGAGGACTGCCAAGCCGAAACCGGCATGGCGTCTGGAGGCAACGTCCAGGCTGTAGTGCTTCACAAATATGTACACGGAATTCCATGTGGCTGCTGCACAATATCTCTTATTGAGACGCTTTTTAAGGTGAAGAAAGCAGACACTCCCCTGGCGGAGTGACCTCTAATTGTGCCCGGAAGAGGTTTGTTGTGCTTTTCATAACAAAACACAATATAGTGGACAAGCCACTTAGAAATGGTCTGTTTAGACACCGGTTTGCCCAAGTGTTGTGGTGCAAAGGCCACGAACAGTTGCTCCAATTTGCGGTGCGTTACTGTGCACTTGAGGTAGTACTTCAGCATCCGGTGTGTGTAGAAGAGCCTCTCCCCTATTGGAAGGGGTAGAAAAATAAACCGGAAGGTCAACTGATTGTTTGAGGGTCAACTCCGAGCCAACTTTAGGAAGAAACTTAGGATTTGCTCTAAGGGAAACTCTTTCCCTGTGAAAAACCAAATAAGGCTCTTTACACATCAGAGCCTGGAGCTCAGAAACTCTTCGAGCTGAAGTAATGGCAACTAAGAAGCAAACCTTCCAGGAAGTGTAACGCAGCTCACAATCAGCTGCCGGTTCAAAGGGGGGTGGGGTGGAGAGTGAGCTTCTCCAACACAAACAGGAGGTCCCAGGGAGGGCTAGGATCCCTAATGGGAGGTCTCGAATGTAGAATACCCTGTAAGAAGGTGCAGGTCATGTCCAGTTGGGCCAAGGTTCTATCCCCCAAGAGGACATGATATGCAGAAATGGCCTACATATGCACCTTAATGGAAGAGTAACTCAAGCCTTGTTGGTATAAGTAGAGGAGATACTGCAATGCTGAGTTCACAGGACAGGTAAGGGGATCCAGATGGTGAGACGAAGCCCACAGACAGAAACGCTTCCACTTCATAGCATAAGTGGAGCGAGTAGAGGGCTTTCTTGTTGAAACAAGGACATCCGCCACCTCTTGGGAGACCCCGTATCTTGATTTAGCTACATCTGCAGGAGCCAAGCATGAAGATGTAAGGATCTGAGATCCAGATGGACCAGCTTGCCCTGGTCCTGGGACAGCAACTGCGAGCATATTGGAAGCGGAACTGGAGGCTCCGAGGACAATCGCTGAAGAAGTGGGAACCAAATCTGCTGGGGGCTATAATGGGCTGATTAGGATCATCCGAGCCCCCTCGGTCTGTAGTTTCAACAATACCCTCTGAATGAGGGGGAAGGGAGGGAAGGAGTAAAGAAACTCCCCCCCCCAACAAAGGGACAACGCGTCTGGCCAGGCGTATGCTCTCATGAGCAGAAAATTGGCAGTTTGGCATTGCATGGAGATGCAAAGAGGTCCAGCTCTGGACGACCCCATGTGCCGAAGAGCTGGTCTGTTACTGGTTGTAGCAACTCACACTCGTGCGCCTTGGACTGAGACCTGCTTAAGCTGTCTGCCAAGTCATTTTGGGTGCCTGGAACATGCACCACGGACAGATGAATGTGACGCTCCAGCACCCAATACCAGACTCTCATCGCCTCCCTGCACAGGGAGTAGGAGTGAGTGCCCCCTTGTTTGTTGATATAAAAGATGACTGCCATGTTGTCTGTCTGAACTAGAAGACAACCTGGGACAAGGTCCTCTTGGAAGACATGTAGCACATAGAGGACCACTCGTATTTCCAGGATGTTGATGTGGAGGGCACACTCCTCCGGGGTCCAGACTCCTTGTGTCCAGTGGGCCCCTACGTGTGCCCCCCCATCCCAAATCGGATGCATCTGTCATCAGAGTCTGATTTGGGGGCTCCTGACGAAAGGGGACCCTTTCTTGAAATTGAGAGGGTCCAACCACCAAAGCAGGGTCCTCTTAACCGGCTCTGCGACCCTGACCATGTGATATAGGTTGTCAGAGCATTGGTCCCACTGCACCCTGAGCGTCCATTGTGGGATCCTCATGTGGAGGCGGGCCAAGGGAGTGACAGGGATGACCGCCGACATGTGCCCCAGAAGGCTGAGGAAGGTTCAGGCCTGGACTTGGGGGTTACTAGGACCGTTCCAGCTATATCTCACAGGCGATCTCCCCTCTCTGGAGGAAGAAAAGCCATGCCCTGGAGCGAATCCAGGACCGCCCTGATAAAGACCAGTCTTTGGCTGGGCTCTGGGGAAGACTTTGGAAGATTCAGGGTGATCCCCATGTCTCGGAACAGAGTATAAGTGTCTCCGAGAGCCTGAAGAAGGCGCTCCCTTGATGGTACAGCAAGCAGCCAATCGTTGAGGTAAGGGAAGACGTAGTGACCCTGGTGCCTTAGAGCCACAGCAACCACTGCTAAGCACTTGGTGAAGACTCGAGGAGTGGAAGAGAGGCCGAACGGAAGAACCCGGAACTGGTAATGCTGCCGCTGGAAATGGAACCTCAAGTACTTCCTGTGAGGGGGAAGGACCCCAATGTGCATGTATGCATCTTGCATGTCCAGGGAGCAGAGACAGTCTCCTTGGTGCAGTAGAGGAATAGGACCTGGAAGAGTCATCATTCTGAATCTTCGGTACTCTATATAATTGTTGAAACAGCTGAGGTCCAAGATGGGCCGAAGATCTTTTGTCTTTTTTGGGACCAGAAAAAAATGAGAGTAATATCCCTTTCCCCAATGCTGCAGAGGAACTGGCTCTATCACCCTTTTTTGCAAGAGGGCCTGAATCTCTCCTTCTATGAGGGGAATGTGAGAAGGAGGATATCTTGAGGACCTTGGTGGAGTATCTGGGGGAATTTCGGTGAACTCCAGCGTATGTATTCTCCTTACAATGTCCAGGACCCACTGGTCCGCTGTGCTGGAGCGCCAACCCTTCAGATGAAGGGAGAGGTGACCCTCTACCGCCTCCCCTGGTGTCCCCTCTGGGGAAGGGGGCGGGTCGTTAGGGAGTCATTGGGCAGAGCCAGGAGCGGGCAGAGAGGCTTGGGAGGTTTTGGGCCTCGAAAAGGAGTGCCTCCAGGGTGCTAGTTGCCGGCTTTCCTTTTGAAGCCACCTCTCTGGCCCTGTTGGTTTCCATGGGCTTGAGTGCCTGAGGGCTTATGAAATGGCCAACGTTTCGTGCGTTTCTGGTCTCCTCTGTACATCTGTCTGATGGACCAGATAGATTTGCCAGCCTCCTGGAGACAAGAGATAAGAGACTCTGTCTCCTGCCCAAACAGGACAGAACCCTAGAACGGGAGGTCCCGGATTCCAGACTGCAAATCCTGGTGGAATCCTGAGACTCTCAACCAGGCATGGCGCTGGAGGCAGACACCTGACGCTGATGCTCTGACCGCCGTATCTGCAGTGTCATACGAGGCACGGAGGACATGCATGTCTACGTCCGAGCCTAATTTCAGTACGTCCAGAAGCTCAGTTTTTTGCGCAGAGTCTGGTATGGCACTGACTAGCTCCTGTCCCCTTACCCACAGTGCATTCTGGTACTGGACCATATGCGTAAGGAAGTTGAGGGATCTAATGGAGCAGGTGGAAGCAGAGTACACCCTTCTTGCCCACCTGGTCCAAATAACGGGATTGCAGGTCAGGAGGCTGGGAGCTGAGGTGCTTAGGCTGCTTAGACTTATCGTGAGCAGCCGTAATGACCGAGGAGTCCACCTGAGGGGGTTCCACGAGGAAAGGCTCTTCCCTTGGGGCCCCTGTACAGCCCGTCTGACTTTTTGGGAATGGCTGTGAATGATGCTGGATACTTCCAAGTTATCTTAGTATGGTCTTGGAAAGTGTCCACCAAAGGAGGCACCACCAGAGGCTTGGGTAACTGGCCATTCGACGACGTTCCAGATTCAGGTCCTCCGTCTCCCAGTCATTGGAGGCCTGGATGTGCGTCATGACATTCATAAAAGTCAGACTGTCAGGAGGCGAGCGGGGTTGGTCCTTCTCCCCAGGGGAAAACCCCTACCCCTGAGAGGGAGGAGGAGGAAGAAGAGGAAGATGACCTGCTACTGGGCCTAGAACAGCCTGAGCTGCATCTAGGACTCCCCCGCTCGAACATCGGTGGCTACCTGACCGACATCGGTCTGGAGACCAGTGCCAGCTAAGGGACCAACGACGGAGCGAAGACCGACCCTGGTCTGGGGACTGGCGTCGGAAGCAGGAGCAGGCCCACTGGGAGGAGGATCCGTGGCGGCAGCGGGATCTGCTCCTCGGCTGAGACTGAGACTGACGACAGCTGCCCGATCGAGAAGGGTGCCTACAATGGTCCCCAGACCGGGACCAGGAATGAGCCTTCGCGGGAGGGTGAGGAAGCAGCCACTCGGGGGTCTTCTTCGGAGAAGGAGTGGGAAGGCCCTCGGGCTCACGGCTGTCTGTCCGGTGGGGAACCAGTGTCTGGTCCGGCTTCGGTGGAGCCTCCTCCTTTTTTACTTGTCTCCACCAAAAGGAGAAGAGTTCCTGCAGCTCCTCCTTGTTAAATATAGCTGCCACTGTCCCCAACAAGGGGACTGGTGAAGCCGGAGGGTCCAGCAGAGGTTGAAAAATCCCTAAGTCCGAGGTCTGGGACGCACAAAAAGCAGCTTGGGACTTGCACACTACAGCCCTTTTAAGTCCGATGGACTTGGCTGTATTTACTTCCCCTGAAAGTTTTAAATAAATGACAAGCGAGGTGCGCACTGGCCCTTTAAGTGAATGCTTCCCTCTGTGTTCTACGTGATCCAAGGTGCTGCTGTGTACCACAGACTGCTGCCTGGCTGGCTGGTGTGGCAGCAGCCTGCTTCTAGCCTGCTCGGGGGTGGGGGGGGTGAATCTGTGGCACGCTGCTGGTAGTCCAAGGCTCCTGTGCTCCTCTTCCACGCCTCCTCTCTCTCACAGCAGCTAATTAAGAAGCACGACGTGGAGTTGACGGTTTGGCGCACAACTGCACGCACCGCACAAAGAGACAGGGAAAGAAGAGTTGATACCAGAGTTGTGTGGAGGGTGGTAGCCTAGCTTGCAGAACAGTTATATTTGTCGAGCAGACTGCAGAGCGGGGATCTGTGAAAAAAGGAGCCAGGAGTCTGCTGGCAGTCACCGCTCAGAGTTGCTGGTCTGGAGAAATGGTAGAGCGATCGGAGCCCTAAGCCCATAGTAACTAGGTACTCCCTCGCGAATCAGTGCCGGTCCTGAGGAGAAGAGGAGAGACTAGAGCTAGTAGAGGAGAGCAGTGAGACAGTGCAATGACTGGTGGAGAACTAAGAGAGGGAATCAGGATTCGTTGGGTGAGTGTCTCCCAAGAACTGTTAGCAGCAACAGCCCATTTATTTAGAAGGAGGATCCATCTTGTCGTCAGTCATCTGACAGGAGCCTGGAGGTAAGGAGTTTGACACGGGGTGCGCTGAGCAGACTGGGTGCCAAGATAACACCATTAAATAATAATTGGAGCCTCCCATTATTTAAAAATTAAATCTGACTTGTTAAAAAAATAACCAAAGAGTCCCTGTTGTGTTGTTCCGGAGTGTGTGAACTGTGAGTGCATTCATGTGAAGGAGAGGGAGTGGGGATAAAATGTATTTCAGCTCTCTCCATAGTTCTGCTGACCAGACCTCAAGGAAGTCATAATATCCGCAGGCAGGGCACCAGTGGGTGAACAAGAACAGAAAAGTATTTCTGGTGGCTAGCAGTCCCTCCCGCACCTGATCCATCGCCTGATATAATAAAAAGTGTCCCTGGTTGCTAGCGGTCCCACTCCTCATCAGATATAATAAAAAAATTCCCTTGTGGCTAGCGGTCCCTCCCCCCACCTGATTATACATCATATATATAAAAAAAATGTCCTCTGGTTCAGAGATTAGCTCCTCCACCCATCCTGGTTCCCTTTATAGTCACGAAAACATTTTCCTTGTGGTCTAGTGATCCTTCGTCTTCCCCGATTGCCGTCCCATGAGAATACTAACAACAACTCCCTGGTGGCTTTGTGGTTCTCCACCCCATCCCTGATCTGCTGGTTGTATGAGACTGAACTGCGCTTTGCGGTCTAGTGTCCCCCCCCACCCACCCTGGCAGGTTATGCCCACCACCCGCCTCCCCAATCCCGAACCGAGCCAGTGACCAGCACAGCTCCTCATCTCTCCACCATGGGTGCTGCTGACTGAGATCTCAATGCGCATGCACTGTATACAGTACGCACTCATCGAATGAGAGTTCACTCTGAGCTGTCAATCAGTGTCAATAGGCGCATACTATACACAGTATGCTTATTTAGAGCTCAGCTGGTGGCTAGCCATGATGGTGAGAGGTCGGTTGTGCTGGTTTCTGGCTCAGACTGGGGATGGGGGAAGTGGGGTGATGTGGCTCTGCCTGTCAGGCTGGGGGGGTCCACTAGACCACCACCAGGGACAGTTTAGTCTCTTACAACCAGTGGATCGAGGATGGGGACCACTAGCTACCAGGGAGATGTCATTAGTGCTACATACAGATACTTTTTTTTTTTTTTATTTAGTTGTTTAACCAGGTATAGCACACTAAGCTGAAAGCTTTATTACAGGAGCGACCTGGGAGCACAAGGAGGTTAAGTGACTTGCTCAGGGTCACACAGTATGCAAGTAGAAGCTGTGGAATTCAAACCCAGGTCTGGTCTGCTGGATGTCACCAGATTTGCAGCTCAGAGCCTTAGACCACTGTGCTATACTGCCTCCTAATATCCCTCTATATAATAATATACTGCCTCCTAATGGCTCCACATAGAAATATGATGGCAGAAAAGGACCGCCAGGCCCACCTAGTCTGCCCACTTGTCTAGTTCTCTGCTAGGACATGCACTTCCCCCTCACCCGCCCCAACCTCAACAATCCCTTGTATCTATCTCATGCTCTTTTGAAGCATTCCACTGTTTCAATCAACTTCTCAGGGAGTGTGCTTATAAAAAAATGGGAGACTAAGGCTTTTTAGTAAAAAAAAAAAAAAAAAAAAACAAAGATGTACAAAGTATTGGAGTGGACCCAGAGACTGTGTGTGTCTGCCTTACAGCACTGCTTCGGTGATCTTAATATAAAAAGAAAAGTAGGGGTTCATTGGTGCATGCTGGATTGTGAAACTTAATTTAGATCCAAGCATATAGTCTTGAATCCAGCCTGCGAGCTGTGAATAATTTGGCTTGTAGAGGGCTACCTGTTGCTTCCTATAAGAAATGATGAAAAATTTGCTTTAGTAAAAATGTAGTAGGGGAAAAAAAAAAACCTGTGACTTACTAATGCCTGCCACGGACTTATGGACCAAAAATAACATAAGTCCTGGGCTTACGGCCTCCCCAAAAATGTTTCAACCCCTGGTCCAGTTGGGCATGGATGGGGGAGTCCCTGGAAGAGCCCTGCAGGGTGGAAGACCTGGGGGTCACTGGAACTTTAGTTGTTGCCCCCTCCACGGGAGTGTCTTCCACTGGAGGAACCTCCACTGGCATCGGCTTTACAGGAGGTGGTACCTGGGTGTCCTTGTCACCCGGTGGCTTGCTCGAACCAGGCAAAGCAGAGGCCTTCTTGGGCAGGGCCGAGGCTTGTGCCGAAGAGGCTATGGGGGTCATTCGCAGCGGCGCCACCTTGGGTTTCGCTGGTGTCTCCCCGCTGGTCACGCCTTGACCGGCGCCAGGTTTTTGGTGGGAGAGCTCAGCTTCGTGGTATCCTCTTTGCGACGATGCTTCTGGTGTTCTCCTGAGCCCAAGGAAGAAGAGGCTTTCCTGGGGGGGGGGGGAGAGAGCGGGAACGGGACCAATGATGGGACCGGCTACGGTCCTTGTCCCGGAACCACTTACGGGGCTTGTCCTGGTGCTTTCCCTTGTCCCCCGAGGTGTGCGGGACATCCACCTCCTGTTATAATAGATGGGCTTTTAGGGCCTTCAGGCGTTGAATGTGTGTCCTGCTCGTGAAGCCTCTGCAGATCCTGAAGGCAGCGCTGTTGTGGTCTGGGCCCAGGCAGAAGACGCACTTGGTGTGGCCATCTTTCAGTGGTATCTGGCGGCCACAATCACACTTGTTCCTCTTTGGCCCGGAGGAAGAGACCAACTACTGAGACTACATATGCCAGATGCAAACGGAGGACGAGAAAAGGAGAAAAAATGGTCAATTTTGTTAGAGAAAAATCTAAATTTCAGTTGGAACTGCTGGAAGCAAAAATGTTCCCAACGTGAGTGGGTTGAGGTGGGAAAAGAACTGGGGAGGAGCCAGGGTACGCCCCCTTATGTACCATGACCGACGTAGGGGTGGAGCCGATGTCACAGGGCAGTCCCTGCTGGGTACTGCTAGCTTAGATTTTTCCGGTGGGTCCTAAGGCCTGCGGCGTTAGTCCTAATGGTTATAGCCTGCTGCAAGAGCTCCCACTCGGAGTAAGATCTCTAAATATCAATACAATAGAGGGTATCACTATAAAGAGTGTCCATGCATATAGATATTTAGGTATGTGGCTTAATAGTCATCTGAGATGGGATAAATATATAGACCAGTTGTTGAAAAATGTAGGTAAACATTTGGGTGTCTTATACCATACAAAACTGTGCATGTCCCAGGAAGCCAGAGAAAGGGTAACAAGCATGATCTTGTAAGGCTTGGATTATGGAGATATCTTGTACTCAGCCAGAACGCAGAAGGATCTGGCAGGACTAGATGTTTCCTTTATTAGGTTGGCCAGTTTTGTGTTAGGAGCCCCCTGCACAACACATAGCTGCCGGCTATATGACAGTCTTGGCTGGCAGAGTCTGAAAAACTGAAGACACGAACGTATCTTGGCTTTTATTTGTAAGGGGGTTACAGGTTAACTACCAGTGTATATATATCCTCAAATATAGCCTATAGATCAAAAGTTTTCTGAGATCCGCAATCAGATTGGATTTGGCATCCCCAAATGTAACTTAGATATTGGAAGGTGTGGGTTCAATGGCTCGGAACAGTATCCTATATACTTTGAGATCCACGGCAGGGAAAGATAGGTGGAATGAAATAAAAACATGGTTGGATAGAATATCAGAAGCAACTAGAGTGTGCTGTATGAAAGTATAATATTGTTTAGGTTACTGTTTTTACAGCAATCTTGTCTAAGATGTATAAATTTTTTGTAATTAATGTCTGTTAAATTTTAATGTGGAACAGTATTGTATGTTGCTGTAGGACTTCGTTGTAAGTGAATTTTGGCTCAATCGAGTAATTCCCTGTTCACAAAATTTATGAATACAACATTTAAACTAACAAACGATCCTGACGCTCCTAGAGCTATTGAGATGGTTCTTGATGGAGTTGGGAGGACCATAGATTTTATTTTGGCTTTAGCCTGCCGTAAATGAACATTGCTCTAAGATGGCCAGTATGTCTTTCTTTACCCTGACCTCAGCTACACTACCTGCCAAAAGAAAAAGAGGTTTGATGGCATTAGGGCTGTAGTTCATGGATTCTCAAACGGTATGATATTCCCAGTTCACCTGCATAGTATTTATTTATGTCTTTGGTAACTGGGTAGGTGCGCTGATACAAAGGACAATTTTCAGTCACGACCCGGGCCATCTGGTGGCAACAACACAGTACATAAGTACACACTGCAAAAAGAAACATTGCATACAGGAGCACAGTAAAAACACACCCCAGCATGATGTGGTGAAAAAAAAATGTACAGCAGATAAACTGGATAATACAATAACAATAGTAATAGGCTAAGGACAATGTGATTACAACAGAAAAAAACAGTGCAGTTTACAGTCAGTACTGTTCACAAAGAGAAGGTGTTTGTCTTTTCAGACCCATTGAAGCACTGAAATGGGCTCAGCAGCATGTTCAGCCACAACGCTGCAGGGATGTCCATTCCCCAGCTGAATCTGAGGAAGAAGACGAGAGCAACACTTGAGTTGACTTGAGGAGCTTTGTCTAACGATCTAAGTGCCTTTGCCCACTTTTGACTATTCTAAGTACTTTATGTTATAGCAATTGGGCAAGTATGAGATTATTTCTTCAGCATGTTTTCCCGTTTTCGCTAGTTGTGCTATTCTATGGGGAGACTGGGGCATTGTTTTTATTTCGCTCTGATTTCTCCTTTGTTTCCATTTAGATATATGTTGGTATATGACCTGCTAGATGCCCGATTACTGTTCTCACTTTGTTGAGCACTGAATCGAACTACTTGATATCTCTAGAGGTATTACACTATGGGAAAAGCACAATCTACTAATTTATTATAGGAAACAGAGACTGGTATAGTATATAACCTAGCTTTACTGTTTATTATCTTCATGCAGTTCTTGTGCTCGTAAACCACAGCATATCCTGTTTAATACTATTTTCTGCTTATTCATGAAATACCCCCAAAGATGCATCTTACTGAAGTAGTATGGTTATTTTTCTTGGCTTGTATTGAGAGTGGTGGCACCCTCATCTGTTTTATATTTGTTAACCTTATATACTACATCCGGTCTGTTGATTGTATGATCATTTTTAAAATCAATAAACATAAATTAAAACAATGTTAGTGGCTCAGCAGGTTGCACTCTCACCTCTGAGGCCGCAAGATTAGAAGGCTGTGGGTTCCATCCCCACTCCAGGCACTTGTTTTAAATCCTAATACTGACACTGTAGTGCAGCATGAAGGGGGTGTTGCACTCCTGAGATGACGTCTTTCGGATGAGATGTTAAACCGAGGTCCCATCTGTTTGTTCTGGTGGTAGTTCAGGTGGATGTTAAAGATCCCATGGCACTTCTCGAAAAGAGTAGGGGAATTTCCCCGGAGTCCTGGCCGAATTTCTCCCATTCACTAAAAATACCACCAATCAGCTTAAAAATATGGTTCAGTTTCAGTTGGCATCCATCTGTATTGCCCCTGGGACGAGGCCAAAAATAGGCAAGTAATTGTCTAGGCCTCCTTCCTGGTCAACAAAAACTAAATAAATATATTAAAAAAAATGTGACCAAACACATTGAGGCACCACAGTCTTGCAGCCAGAGCAATGACTTTTACAAGTTACCAATCAAAATGCAGGAAAAGGTGACATCACTAGTAACCAAGAACAGCCAGTCCCTGCTGCCTCATGTGAAAGAGTAATCTGGTAGTGAGAAATGGTGCTCCTTGGTTACATTACTAGTGATGTCACAGTCAGTGTGGTCTCAGTGTTCACGATGTAGTGGGAGAAATAGAACTGAATTTTATTTTAGCCTCCAGACAGAGTGCTGCTCCACACATCATCCCAGTACTGCCAGGTGGCAAATCTTCTAATTAGCAAACAGAAAAGAAAAAAATACTTCCGTTATAAAAGTGATAGCTAACTACACCTGAAAGTTACTATTAATTCCAGGCAGTACACTAGCTCTTTAAATAATGTTGCAGTATCCAGACAAAAATTCTGAAATATAGTGTTCAGACTCAATTCAGTAAATATATTTCATTATTTTTCCTGTATTGATTTCCATTTGTTTTTTTATTACTGAGGAAGGAACACCCCCGGATGGCAGGAATAGTTTCTTAAAGTCCTCTACGGTTTTCCTTTCCTCCAGCAACAACTTAGCAAATTTCTCCTCAAAAGTCTCAGATAATGGTGGGAGCTCATCCTCCCCATAGTCTTTACTGTCTTTTGTTATCACTCTCCAGGTGGCCAGGACCCCTTCTGAGGCAACAGTCTGTGGCACTTTAGAGCTGTCCACGAGGTCACTACACTCTACCAAGGCTATGAAGGTTTGGGCGATCAAATCAGCCTGTCGACCCACCACCACAGGGTTTTTTAAACATTCAACTTTGGAGACTGCTTCCTCTACAGTGTCCTTACTGGTACCCAAGGGAATATCCAGTATAAGTAGAGCATGTTGAGGGTCGATCTCCTACCCAGTACACCACCCCACCAACTGGTGTACAGCCATTTCTACTGGGGTAGCCATTAATCTTTAACAATAATTCGTAATTTTTGGCCACTCGAAGGCACAAAATCCTAGCGGTGAGCCTCCAAGATGTAACTCCTAGGTGGCGTTATCCCAACGGTTACTACCCCTGCCTGCTTGGCTAGTAGCAGGTTAAGGGGCCTGGGTAATGAAACGGGTGCCTCCACCCGGAGGGCAAGGTTGTTAGTGGTCAAGCTAACCGGGGCATAGCCGTCCGGGACACTGCAACCCTCCTCTTTCCCTTCTAGTGTCCTGAACAATATACAATAATTACTTTCACAATGACCCTTATTCACCAGGCAATTACCCACACTGTTTGCACTTACCACCAGGGCTGGTTCCTCTAGCTTGACCTTGGGGACTCACTGTAAAACAAGGTTAAGCACAGCAAATGGCAACAGTACAATACTTTTGTCAAAAACTGGAACCACAGTCAGGTTTAATGCAAACAAAGTTAAATCTGATTTATTCAGGGGACTTGAACAAGGGAGGGGCATAATCAGGTTGATTTGCTTAAAAGCTATATTAATCAGACAGTTATGCATGCAGTTCAGAGTCCCTACAAAGTCACACACTCTGGGTACCCAGGTAGGAAAATGGTGGGCTAGCCAGGAACATTGCAGCTGGTTGGGGCCCTGTGATGGAAGAAAGCAGCATGCACAACACACACTATTTGTAATCTGGAGCCAGAGGGGTCAGTTCATGAAAGAAAAGGCAACAAGACAATCAGATGACAACACTTTTAGATTTAGCTGTTGTTGCAGGGAGCTACCCTGGTATTTACTCACGATACCCAGTACTGGACACAGGCAGGACGAAATCGAGACTGCAGGCTGTTGAGCTGGAGTGCCCGGAGAAGCAGGGCCCACACAAATCACTGAGACGTCATTCCTTTTCACGTCGTTGAGCAGGGGCTGATCCCCAGGCCGGTCTCTCATCGATGACTTTCTCTAAGTAGCAGGTATTCTGGCTGGGCCAGTGTAGCAGGGCCCAGGCAAATGGAAATGGATACGGATTCAGTCTGTGGTGCTGGATACAGCCTCCAGCAAGCAAAACACAGTTCAGACACACAGTGAGGAATCAAATCACGACCCACTATAAGCACGCAGCACATTCACATGTAAGGAAATTCCACTGTACCAGGCAAATGGCTCTCCGGTCGCAATTACAGAGTCTCTGCACAATCTGGGAGTTCAGAAGTAGCTGGAAGTCCTGACAGGCCGATCGCATTCAGCAAATCTTCGGTCTTCAGTCTTCTTCAGGTTAAAGCCTGGTCACAATTCAGTGGCTTAATTCGCTCTTCAAATTCGGATTCAGTCTGAAAAAAAGCACAAGTTCCCTCTCAGGAACAGCAGGCAAGCATGCAGGCCAAACTCAGGCCTTTCCACAGTTCTCCTGTGCCAATCCACTAAGGATTGCTGCTCGAACTATCTCGAGTTGTTACTTCTTCAATTCCCAACTCATATCTAACTGAAACTGCAAGCAGTGTAGGACTTTCCCCCAAGATCCAAAAGGTTCGGTTGGCTGATCTGTTTGTCAGTCACAACAAGTGCTTCCCCTCCATGTTATTTTAGGCGCCAAAAGCCCAAAACTACAATTCCTACAAGTTTTGGCCCCATTTTAGAGTCCCAAATGTACTGATTGGTCCATGCTGACAGCCCAGGACCAAGATGATGGAAACAAACAGAACTGTCCATGCTGCAAAGAAGGCAGGTTAGAACAAACTGCAATATTATTACTACTCTAACAAATGATAAGCAAACAAGTACATCTTCTAACAGAGCTCCCTCTCAGATTAATTATGACTGCAGTCCAGGCAGCTCTTAAAGAGACAGTACATAGAGGCTATACAGGCACTCTCTGGCAATACATTTAAACTGCTAAAACGCAGGACACCAGCATGGCAGTGAGCATTTAAGCAAGCTCAAGGAAGACTTTTCGGGAACCCCCATTTGTAGGGGGGTTACTCTCCTGCTGAGGCTAAAATTCCAAGATTGCAAAACCAACCCTCCTGAATACTGTTGGTTAATGAAAGAAATCTGAGAGGCAGAGAATGAAGACAATGGTTGGGATCCCTATGCTGGGGTTGTATGAACTGCCCCGACCCCAGACAGACCAACTGAAAAACAGGACAACTCTGAGTCACAAGTCAGTGAGTTGCTGAAATAATTGAAATAACTGAAAGCCAGCAGGCAAGCTGTGGCTTAACAGGCTAAAACTCATAGCCTTTGTCCCACCAAGACTGAGCCTGTCTGCAAAGCCTCACCTGTCTGTACTGGGGCCAATGCCCTTGCCGCTGAGCCTCGAGCTGACCCGAACATGGTGGAAGAAATGAGGGAATTGTGAGCTATAGCGGGAGACCTCATTTTTGCCACACAACCCTCTGCCCAATTGGAGAGGCTACGGGGGAGCTGAGCCTGAACCTAAGCTGAAGGAAGAGAGTATGACTCCGCCCCCCCGACCACTACAAACCTCGTGAAGACACGATCCATCCTGCTGACCCCAGAGCGAAGGTATTTTGCTACTGGTATGGAGAAGTTGGGCACACTAAACGAGCTTGCAATACCCCAGAAGATCTACCGCGAGTCACTGCCAAGCTACTCAGCCTGATCTGACAAAGCAATATAAAGCCACAACAAGATACATCACACAAATCATTTTCTTCCAAAACTGCTGCGGACAAGCCCACCAAGCCTGCACCTCCAGACTGGTCCGAGACGGTGGGTCCCTCCATGGAGAGCACAGTAACTGTTAATGGTATTTCAAGCTGAGCTGTACTGGACAGTGGCTCACAGGTCACTACTGTGTACAAAGATTGGTATGACCAACACTTATCTGACCTCCTGCTCTTACCCCTTGAAGGACTTCATGTGTGGGGGTTGAGTGACAAATCTTACCCATACCTGGGATATGTAAGACTGTGGTTGTCATTTCCTACTACTGTTGCTGGCGTATATGAGCCAGTAGAGACCTTGGCCCTGGTATGCCCACCGATAGGAATGTATAATGGTATCCCTTTGTTAATCGGCATTAATGCCCGCATGTTTGTCAGACTAGCTCAGCTTTGCCAGGAAAAGCAAGCGAGGAAGACTGGGTGGGCCTTATACATCCCTGCCATGGTGTGCAGAGCATATGACATACAGATGCAAGCCAAAGAGGTGGACAGGGATGAAATGGTGGAAGTTCTGTGGAAGAAGGACCCAGCACCACTTGTATTGCCGCCCAATGCTCAGTGTACCATAAGTGGTGAAGTACGAAACAAGAAAGATGTCAAGAACAAGATTCTCATGCTGGATGCCCCAGAAGAGGGGAAACTGCCAGAAGGACTACTGGTTAAACCCAGCATCCTGCCTGCCCAAGCTCATGCCTATGCTCAGCAAGTGGTGGTGCAAATCCAAAATATATCTGACTGCGATGTTAGAGTCAACCAAGGCTGCACCCTGGCTATTGTGTACTGTGCAGATACTGCTGTGCTGCCTAGCAAGCAATGTACCGAAGAGGATGAAGAAGTCAATTCTGACTTGTTCAACTTTGGTGACTCCCCCATTCCTGAGAAGTAGAAAGCGAAGGTTAGCAGAAAACTGGCACAGCAGAGCAAGGTATTTTCCTTGAGAGAATGGGATGTCGGATGCACAACATTACATTAGACTTCTCAACGAGAAGCCATTCCGTGAGAGATCTCACTGACTGACACCGGCAGACACTGACGATATTCAACGCCACCTCCACGAGATGCTTGCAGCTGGAATTATACAAGAATCTCATAGCTTGTACACCTCTCCTACTGTGGTGTTGTGAAAGAAGAACGGCTTGGTGAGAATGTGTGTGGACTACTGGACACTGAATCGAAGAACCATACTAGACTAATATACCATGCCACACATTCAGGATGCCCTTGATTGCCTTAACAGAAGCCAGTGGTTTTCTGTGTTAGACCTCAGGAGCAGGTATTACCAGATTCCGATGGCACTGGAAGATAGCGTTCATCTGTCCTCTGGGTGTCTATGAATTCTTACACATGTCTCAGGGCATTTCGGGAGCCCCTGACACTTTTCAGAGATTGGTGGAATGAGCTGTGGGAGACATGAATTTACTAGAATGCCTTGTTTACCTGGACAATGTCATTGTGTTTGGCAAGACCCTTGAAGAACATGAGACCCGTTTGTTTAAGGTTTTGGACTGGTTGGAGGACTTTAAAACAGTCTATTGACAAATGTCAATTCTTCCAACAATCTGTGAAATATGTAGGCCACATAGTGTCCTCTGAGAGAATTCAAACAGATCCCAGCAAAGTGGAAGCTTCGACCACCTGGCCACAGTCTAACAATCTTAAGGAACTTGTTTTTTAAACTCAGAACAAACGTTTAATTGTTGAAGTGTTTGAGCCCTGTTGCACTGCCGACGAGGCAGGACCCAGGTGGAGAGCTGGTTGCCAGGACAACCGTAGACAGTCCGTGCACCAGCTGGGGGGGGCGTTCTGTGTCCAATTTGGCATCATTCTGCCAGTGAATCCTTGTGTTTTATTTTATTGCCATTGTAAAAAAAAACGTAATAGCAGGGTAAATCCATACCTGCAGAGTCTGTGCTGTGCTGTAGAATTCGCGGACCGTGACCCTGGATCGACTTCGGGTCACCCCCACGTTAAAGGCTCGCCCCTGCAGCAAGCAGGGCAGCCGTGCAGGGCGCTGGCAAAGCGCTGAGGAGCGCAGCTATTATCGCCGTCAGTGTGTGTCTGCCGTGTCCGCCGGGTCTGCAGGGACCAGGGCCCCTAAACTGTAAGTGAACACATCTTGATAATACATAGTTACTTCACCAAGGGTTCTCCTTGTCATACCAACATGAAGACTCCAAATAACTATTGCCTGTCATGCGCTATGTATGCTATTGGTCCCCAGACTGCCAACTTTGTATGTAATAAATGCTTAATGGTGGAAGCCCTCCAGGAAGAAATTGCCCGTTTACTGGCTTCCACAACAGTTGGTCCTGAAATCGAAGCATTGGAGGACTATATTGACTCTATGTTGGGACAGTCATTATCTTTAGTTCCCCCATCTGCGGACGAGACAGCAACTGTTATAAGTACTAATGTCATGACCTCCTCTACCCCTGCTGTACTTCAAGAGGAGTCTGATAGTTGGGCAATGGTACCCAAGGGTAAATCCCAACGTAGGGGGGGACAGATTGGATGCAATATGTCACCCCTGCCCTTATTTAACAAATATGATCCACTCAACCAGGATATAAATGTCACACCCCATGACGTCACTATCAATTCTACCTGTAATGTCCCCCTAGTCAGTAGTCCTCCCCGTAGGAGAGCGAATAACTGTACAGCGTTCCCCTCACCCAAACAAAATAAATCCCGAACAAAAAACCAAAATCACAACTCAGTCACTTTACCACCGAACTCTAACAACACAAAACCTCACCCAATAACCAAACAAATCTTTGTTCTTGGTGATTCAATTATTAAACACCTGGATCGCCCTATATGCAATGTGGACAAATTCAACCGTAACTGCACTAGCCTGCGAGGTGCTCTTGTCTCCGACATCACTACTACTGCTAAAAATATACTAAGAGGAACAGGTGAAAATCAAGTGTTCATAGTGCACGCCAGGTACAAATGATATAAATAGAGGTAGTATTGACAAACTGAAACAGGACATTATAGCTCTCAATAACGTACTAGCGGAAAAAAATAGTATAGCTTGCTTCTCAGAGATTCTACCCGTACCGAGAGCGCCTGATATTATAAATACAAAGATTAAGGCCTTTAACGACTGGCTCAGACGATGGTGTCTCCGACAGAACATTCTCTAACACACTGGGAAACCTTCTATCTAAGGGACTCACTGTATTGCTGGGATGGACTCCACCTCAGTCGCAGGGGAAGTTCACTCCTGGGAAAAAGTTTTACAACAGCCATTAACAAACTTTTAAACTAAAACACAGGGGCTAGATCAGTGACAGAAGATCTTGTTCTCTAAAGAAACCTACTACAGACACTTCTGAGTGTGAGGTACTCAGTTTAAATGCTAGATCTTTAAATCAGGTTAAAATGGCTGAACTTGAAGCTATGTGTCAACTGAATAAATATGGACTCATCTCTATTACAGAAACTTGGTGGGACCTGATACTTCCTGGATCCAGCACATCCCAGGGTATAAACTATATCATAAGGACCGCCAGGGACAACCGGGGTATGTCTATATGTTACAGATGACATACCTTCATTTCAAATCCCTCAACAAGCTTATACCGAATCTATTTGGGTTAACATCCAGTTCAAGGGCTACCCACAGCTGATGGTAGGGACATGCTACAGGCCCCCGACATCAAACAAAGAATATTCTACTTGCTTAAATAATGAAATATTAGACATGACCTCTAAAGGAAAAATCATCATACTGGGTGATTTCAACCTACCCACTATAAATTGGTATTCTCTATCTGGAAGTACGCTGACTGAGAAAGACCTTCTCACACTCATGGTCGATATGGGCCTTGAACAGATCGTTACAGAACCAACATGAGGTGACAATATACTGGACTTGGTTATTACTAATATAGGGAACCTAATATCCAAGGTTACAACTGGTGCACCACTAGGATCAAGTGATCACTACTCCATTTCCTTGACACTGTCATTTTGTCATCATACCACCAACTGTACTGAATTGAAAAACTATAAAAAAGCGAATTTCAATGGTATTAATTTTCAATTAAACTCAATTTCTTGGGATACAGCACTATCCTCTCTCACCATGGAAAAATCTTGGGACTTTATTAAAACTTCTATTTATAATTTAGAAAAATTATATGTTCCCACAACAAAAAAATATAACAAAAAGGGGAAAATACCCCTGTGGTTTAACAAAACTATCAAAGCTCTAATAAAGAAGAAGCAAAGGTTATTTGCACGAGCCAAAAATAGTAAGGGTAACACCAGAAAATTATTGTTCACCCAATATAGGGAAACTCTAAAATCACTAAAACAAGCTATTCTGCAATCTAAAAAAAAACTTGAGTTTCGTCTAGCCCATACCAAAAATAACCATAAGTCACTATTTTCCTACCTTAATAATAAAAAGATAAATAATAGACACATGGGGCCCCTATGCATACATGACACAATTATATCAACAGACAAAGATATGGCAGACACTTTTAATGAACAATTTTGCTCAGTATTCACCAATAAAGAGATTCCTAAACGATTCAAAACTGCAAACAATGTTACCCCCTCCTACATCATCACCGAGGATGACACACTAAAGGCAATTTTATCCCTAAAACCTAATTCCAGTCCAGGTCCTGATAACATCAGCCCCCGATTTCTAATAGAGACAGCAGCTGCTATTACAAAGCCACTCTCAATTATATTCAACAAATCCTTATATGAGGGAATTATACCTCAGGACTGGACAATGGCGACTGTAGTCCCTATCTTTAAAAAGGGTAACAATTCTAGACCAGAAAATTACCGCCCAATAAGTCTGACTTCTGTTGTAAGTAAGATCATGGAGAAAGTTATTAAGAGTCTATTAGAGCACGAATCTATTAGGAGTAACTTGACTGACACTACACAACATGGCTTTAGACAGGGATACTCCTGTACTACTAACTTAGTTTCCTTTTATAATCATGTCAGCACAGCAATGGATAATGGCATTCCTGTGGATGTGATACTTCTCAACTATAGTAGAGCATTCGACAAAGTCTCCCATGATATGCTACTTGACAAAATGAATGATATGGGATTCTCTCACTGCATAATCAACTGGGGTCAGATTGGTTAAATGGAAGATATCAGCAAGTCAGAATTAATGGCTCACTTTCCCACCCTCTGAGTGTGACCAGTGGGGTCCCTCAGGGTCTGTGTTGGGACCCACCCTGTTTAACATCTTTATTAGCGATTTGCAGACTAGCCCTGAAAATGTTCTCTCAAATTTGCTGATGACACTAAACTGTGTGGCTCTGTTCTTACATCGACAAACAGAAAAATTATGAGGAATAACCTAAAATCCATCAAGAATGGGCAGTTTCAAACAAAATGACACTCAACTCAGATAAGTGCCACGTTGTACATTTTGGTAAAACAACCCTAGGCAGACTTATTTTTTGAACAGCGTGGCCCTCCATGTGTCACCATTAGAACGTGATCTCGGGGTAACCATTAATAATAAACTATCCTCTAGTGATCATTGCAGGATGATAGCTAGGAAGTCTAACGCCTTGCTCACTCGAATCCAACGTTCATTTGTGTCTAGGACACAGGAATGCATAATCCCCTTGTATAGAGCTTATGTCAGGCGCCATCTGGACTATGGATCCCCCTACTGGAGCCCCTACCTGGTGAGGGACATCGATGGGGTTGAGAGGGTGCAGAGAAGAGCCACAAGAATGGTCCCCTATTTATCCAAACTTGATTACGAAGAGAGATTAAGAGTTACAGGGTTACACTCACTACGCACAAGACATACTAGAGGTGACCTTCTCCTATTGTACAAAATCAAGAATTCTCAGGAGTTAATGCACGACTGTGGCTTACATTTCTCTTCCAGCTGGACTACCCCACGGTATCACAACAACCAGATATTTGTATCTAAAGCTAAAACAACGAAGAGGTTAAACTACTTTACTGTAAGAACCCCCAGACTGTGGAATCTCCCTCAAGACTTAGTAAACAGTAGCTCTAACACAGTCTTCAAAAAAGGGGCTGGATAGCTGGCTCATGTCCTACAACTGCAGGGTGTAATTGTCCCACCAATGTGGTGGGGGACAATCTCGATGGGCAGTAGCCTTCTTTTGTCCTTTGAAACCGAGTAAACCGAGATTCTTGGGGTTCTGTGGCTACTATCGTCGATTTGTGAAAAATTATACCAAAGTCATCTGCCCTTTGCTCAGTCTAACTCAATGGTATCCACCAACAAACCGAAAGTACAAAAAAGAGTGCTGTAAAAGAGGAGGCAAAGGTCTATTTCAGAACTAATGAACTTTTTGGGACAAAGTGGACTAAAGAATGTGATGCAGCCTTTTACGATATTCACCAGCTCACCCATGCCCCTGTACTTGCTTACGCAGATCCAACAAAGCCTTATGTGTTACACACCGATGCCAGCTTAAAGGGACTTGGAGCTGTACTTTACCAGGAGTATGAGGAAGGCCTACGCCCAGTGGCGTTTGACAGCCAAAGCCTGACCCCCTCAGAAAAGTATTACCCAGTACACAAACTTGAATTTCTTGCATTGAAATGGGCCATAGTAGATCAATTTCATGAATACCTTTATGGTGCAAAGATTCTGGTGAAAACTGACAACAAACCTCTCACATATATTCAAACCCTCGACTAAGTCAGATGCCACTGGGCACCGTTGGCTATCTGCACTTTCAACCTATGACTATTCAGTAGAGTACTACCCAGGCCTGAATCACATTGATGCTGACGCCCTCTCTAGAAGACCTGAATCCAGCTCTGAGTGGGTGAGAATGTCTGAGCAATCTGTTAAAGCTCTTTGCCAAAAGTTTGATAAAGATGAACTTCCATCCACTGAAACAGTAGATTGTTTGGGCCCACCTGACACCTGTGTTCTTGCAGCCTATTGCCATTTTGCAACCTTGGATCTCGGTAGTCTGCCTCAACTTACTCCCACTGATATCCAGTGGGCCCAATCCCATGACCCTATGATTAAACCTATGTTGGATGTCATAAATGCTGGAAAAAAACGTGTCCAAATTTCAATCCCAAGATCAAAGAACTGTTTTGCTGTTTTGAGAGGGGCCCAGGTTAAAGTTGCACAACAAACTGCTTCACTGAGAGACCACGAATAGACAAGGTCAAGTTGTCAAACAACAGCTAGTGCTACCTACTGCTTTCAAATGTGTGGTGTTACATGCCCTCCATGACCAAATGGGACATCTGGGTTGTGACAGAACTTCAGATGTAGCCTGCGCCCATTTTCACTGGCCTAAAATGGGTGCTGACATCGAGATTCATATCAAAAGTTGCAGCCATTGCTTACAGAGAAAAACTCAGCCTCAGAAGGCTGCACCCCTGGTTTACATCTCCACCAGTGCGCCCATGGAACTTGTATGCATTGACTTTTTGAGCTTAGAACCAGACCAAAAGAACACTGGTAATGTGCTGGTAGTGACTGATCATTTTACTCACTATGCTCAGGCCTATCTGACCAAGGACCAAAAGGCATCAACTGTAGCTAAGGTACTGATAGAAAAATTATTTGTCCATTATGGTGCCCCTCGGAGAATTCATTCTGATCAAATGAGAGACCTTGAAAGCCATCTGATTAAAGAAATACTCTCAATCTCACTCTCACTCTGGGGGTGCGTGGAAATCCAGAACCACCCCTTATCACCCTCAAGGGGACCCACAGCCTGAAAGATTTAATCGAATGTTACTAGACATACTGGGCACACTTCATCCCAGAGACAAGCCAAGATGAAGTCAGCAAATAAGTACATTAGTTCACGCCTATAACTATACTCGAAATGATGCAACTGAGTTTTCTCCCTGCCACTTTATGTTTGGTCCAGAAGCAAGGTTGCCAGTAGATATCTGTTTTGGAGTATCCCTTGATGGAGTCAAGGCAGACAACTATCTCCAGTTTATACAAAAACTCAAGGCTCAACTTAACCATGCTTATCAGTTAGCACATGCCATGGCTGCCAAGAGAAACCTAGCAGACAAAGAAAGGCATGACAAATGTGTTAAGGCCCAAGAGCTGCAACCTAGGGATCAAGTTTTGTTAAGAAATTTGGGATTGCATGGAAAACACAAGATAGCCGACAGGTGGCATCATACCCCATACATTGTTGTCAACAAGCTGGAGGAACTGTCAGTTTACAAAGTGCGTCCAGAAAATGACCCACGAACTGTAAAGACAATGCACAGAAATAATTTATTACCAATTGGGCAAATCATCATTGATTCTGCACCCCAAGACAGTGCCCCAAATGGGACTGTGACCAGAGCTGCAGCTAAAAAGAGACAGACTCTCCTCCTGCTGTTCAGAGTTCAAGGCCTACCACCAGTCACACCCTCCTTGAAACTGACTGCAAGTCTGAATCTGATGATAGTGAGTATGGGATCATCCATTATCCTTCTTATGAACTGAGTCAGTTGTTTCAAGGAAACCCCCTATGTAATATGGGAGATGAGGCTGGACCCTCAGGACTGCCTAATGCTCCAGCCCACTCAACTACTCCTGTGCCCTTTGATAGTGAGGTGCAAAGTGTTACTTCTCACACAGCTGACTCTTTGTGTCTCGTGGAACTAACTGAACCTCCAGAAGCCAATCCTGACCATAAGAGCACAACTGGTGACATACCAGATGAAACTAAAATGTCTGAAACTAGTGACTCTGATGTTATGATGGACAATAATGCTAACGAAAATGATGATTCTGTCAATATAGTAATGTGTTACAAGATTTAAATTCCATGGAATTTCCTGACGATGAACCTGGAATTTCAGAACAAGTTAATGCAAGTGTTTCTTCTGAACTAGAATCCATAGAACAAGCCAATACAAGTGTTCCTTCTCTTTCTGAACAAGCAGCCAGTGCAGAGGCACCCCTTTCATCAGAAGCTAACTTACTGCTGGACACTGAGCCGAGACGGATCAATCCCAATGCCACTGTTGAAAGAACTGAGCCTGTGCCTGTCCCTTCCAGAAACTCTGGAAGAGCCACAAAGCCTGTAGTGCACCTTAGTTATGATTCCCCAGGAAGGCCTGTAGATCTTTCCATGAATGTAGTTCATAAAAGGGTGTACATTTCTGAGTATTCTCTTCCAAAACAAGGTTACACTGCAACCTTTAAGTTGATAGTAAAGCCCTCCAATCAGTATACTAATGACCTTTCCTCATGTAGCCCAAGCTTAGCTGATAGGGTCAGGCCCCAACCCCTGTGGGTTAGTGAACAGGAGGTAATACAAACAAGGGCTGTACAAACCATGTGTTAGCTACTTGAACAGGTTTCATGAAAAGTAATATGTTCTTATATAGTATTCATCGTAAAATGCAAAGGGTATAGTAATACTGCTATAGCTAGCTTATTTTTCACTGATGCATCAGAAATGAATATTTATGGTATACCAATAGAATAGTTTATGGCTGTAACCTGTATATATCTATATGCATATATTTACATATAGTGTTTTCTATACAGAATTGTGTATTATGTGTAGACTTGACGTGGATGCCAAGTTTTTCCAGGCAGGGAAGAGTGTAACCCCCCTACACACACAAATTTGGGGTTTACCTTGTTATCTTCCTGGGCTCCTCAATGCCCATTGCCAGGCTGGTGTCCTGTCTTGGTCTGATCCTGTTCATTTATGTGAGAGTGCCATGTTGAGCCTCCACGCCTGTCCCTTTAAGAACTTAGATAATCTGTGTATAGTGAATGGTCTGAGCTGGGTCTGAGTGATTTAATGTTTGCAACCAGCCAACCACCACTCTGATTTGTTCCCTTCTGCAGTCGATAACTGTACAGAGGAAGCCTGTGTGGAAACTGGGCTTATTTACTGTTTGTATGTTGTTATATTTGAATTAGAGGAGTCTGTTTAACCTGCTTTCCTTGCAGCTTATGCCTTTGGAATGGAAGCTACCATGTTAGGTCTGGGACTTCCAGTAACTGGACCAATCAGACCCTGGGGGCCTACAATGGATCCTGGCCCAAGTGTCTCATGGAAAGGAAAACTAGTTTTTAGGTTGGCGTCAAAACTAACCTGGAGGGATAGCCCTAACTGAGACTGACAGTTTCCCCAGCCGACCTGCATCCTGGATTACAAGAGAAATCCCCAGTGCTACAAGAGACAATGGATCAGTTAAGTGCTGGAGCTTGAAGTGTGAACAGCTTGAGCTTTCGAGCAGCTGCTCCCTGAGGGGGGATTGGAGGGAAAGGCCTAACTTGCCTTCCTGCCACGTTTCTCTCTTGTCTTGAACTGCCTGATAGAAGAAGCCGGACTTGTTCCGATTTAAGCCTGGAACTGCGGCAGAAAGAAGAAAAGAAGTTTATCAGTGCCACTTGTGGTTTGGACTGAAGATTTGCTCCTGTGAAGCGACTGGCCCAGCTAGTGTGTGAGATGAATTTTGGATTGAGAGATTTGCTCAGTGTATCTACTGTATTAGCAACTGGACTGTATTCGAATTGAATGTGCTGAATGTTTCTCATGAGTCGAGACCTGCTTGCCTACGACCCAACCTGTTATGCCAGCTGGAGGCTTCACCAGCAAGAAAAAAAACAAACTTTGACAATTTGCTCATCCTGCTTGAGCCTTTGCCAATTCGTTCCAGACTGACTGCCCTGCACCAGAGACTGTCATCAGTGAGAGACCGGCTTTGGGGATCCAGCCCTGCACAACAACAACTCGCAGGTTGTGGCCACCTGGAGGGAAAGGCTGCGAAGAGGAGGCACGTCGTATCGGCCCTGTTTCCCCATACTCATCGGTGAACACCACGAGGTCTCTATATCACCTACCATCCTGCAGAAATCTGGTAGCATGAGTACAATCAGGGTAGCTCCCTGCAAAGAATATTTAAATCATCTGTGGTACCATCTGATTGCCTTTACTTTCTGGGTTTTCAAGAGACTGAGCCAAGCGGCTCAGATTACAAATAGTCATCTTGTTATTGTGCATGCTAACTGCCTTTCTCGTCATCAAGGGCCCCAACATCAGCTGCAATGCTGGCCACCCCTAGGCAACGCCTCTGGCTAGCAACTGTCCATCCTGGGTACCCAGTGTTGTAGAACTGTATATTTAGGACTTACAGTGCATTTCAGAAAAACCTAATTTATCTCACAGTACAAATCTTTTGACTAAATTCACGTCCCTTCCTTGTTCACCACCCCTGAATAAACCAGACTGTCTTGTTTCACGTTTAACCTGGCTAGCGTGCATATTATTAGTTGAGTTACAGTATTGACAGTGTGCACCTTTATTTGCTAACCATATTTTACAGGGGGTCTCCAGGGAAGTTGCTGAAGGTCCATCCTTGGTGGTAACTGTGAAGGGCGTATGCATATCATACTGCTATATACCGATTGTGTGTTAACTGCTGTTATAGGTACAGAGCCACTAGGAGGGTTAGTGGGTGGTTGTAGCTTCCCAGTGGGCTATAACAAGCTAGACAGACACCCCCAATACTGTTACTTTGGGTGGAGGCACCTAAATACGGAATCCAGGCCCCTTAACTTATGCTTAGACATACAGGCAGGTGAAGCAGCCCTTGGGCATAGCACTGCCTAGGGGTTACAAAAATATTAGCAGTATTGTGTCTGAATGTTATATTTTAAAATGTTTTCCCAGATATTGGAAAATTGCTTCGAAGAAATGCTAAAGAATGGCTCCAGTCTCAAGTGAAAAAGAAACTCACAGCTGGCATCCGCAGCCCACAATCAATCAAGATTCCCAAAAAAATGTATTCTAAGCTGTTATTTAACCCTTAGGCTGACAACAGAATTAGAACGTATAGGACTTCTGGACTGATATATCAGTCCACAGCCCTGCAAGGGTTAAGTGATAACATTCAGCTAGCGGTAGTATACGAAAGAATAACTGACTGATGTGGGTGATTAAATGCCTGTGGCTGAAACTGGTTATTCTGAGTCTACTCTAGCGAACAGAATGTTACTAGTGTATGACTAGGAGTTTTGAAACCAGGATTTTAAAAGTTCTGTGACAGCTGAAGTGAAAGGTGTCTCTTTTTTTTTGTGGACAAACTCTTATGGGCATGTCTTAAATACAGCTAAACTATCATAAGCATGTCAAAATGTGGATAATCGACGAAGGAATTGGCCGTAGTAGTTTGTGAGATACTGAATGACGGATTTCTTCTATTCTGACTGCACGTATCCTTTATTTAACGTATTTTTTTTATTTTACTTGTATTTTAAGCCCACTCACACTGGCCCACTTCCTTAAGAGTTCCACAGCACCCCTCCCAACCCCCACCTATCTTCTGGTCCCAATCAGCCCCCACAGAGCCATGGACTGCCCACAGGCAGGGTACAGTGGTGGTGATGAGAATATATTCGCAAATGAGCCATGCCTCAGACGACAGGCTTTAGGTGACGGGGCCAGCCAGATATACTAGGGCCTCTCTCAGAAGTCGGAACAGGGGCCATTTTCCTTGTTTTTTCCTGGTCCCCACTGGAAGGTGTCAGCATGCAAGAGGACCAATGTACATGTACACGCACAGCGTACATCCCAGATGACTCCTTTTCCCTCCGTCATGGCGCCCTCAGCTGCACTGCCCCCACTGGTCACCCAGGTGGCAGTATCACAGTGCGGATGGTGGCTCTCCCTCCCCACAGATCTGTTCTGGGATGCTAAATTCTCCCCTGGCCAGCACGACATGACCCAGCCTAACTCTTCAACTGGAGCTGCTGGTGTCGTGAAGGTCCGGCCCCCATATCCTTTTTAAAAAATGACAGAATGGTCTGAAATTCCATGTGATTTTAGACTGGTGTGCAATTCAAATCTACCAATGCTCACGTGATTCTTTTACTGGCGACCTGAACCCCTGGAGAAAAATAACACATCTTTTGGTGGAGTTACCATCCACTACTTAAACAACTGTCAACGACTGTAATACACAGGGTCTTTTAGCTGGACAAAGCAGGGTCCTTCTTTCTGTTCATTTTATTTTGTTCAGCAGATATGAAAATCCATTTCTGATCATTTTGTGTGGTGTTTCAAAAACAGCACTACTGTTTTCTTTCCGTCTGGCAATGCTTTCAAATCAGACAGAAACTGTTGCAGGTTATTAAGTTTGCCGTGAAACCTGCTACCCCGTGTCAGAGAAGCTTTAGGTATTGTGTCAAGCTGAACAATCTCCAGGGTGGTCATGCACCATGAGATGCATTTCACATCTCCCCCCAACCCCCAACGTCAATGGAACATGAAAACAGTTTCCCTGCAGCTGCTGTGAAACAGCTCAGGCCCACAGACATAATCCCATCCACAGTACTGTAGGTGGACCGTCTACATCTACACACATCACAATTATTTACATGAAACTTCTTTTTAATGTTGCCAAAATTATATCTGAAGATATAAAAATGCATGTGATAATCTTATAGATCATTATAAATAATCACCACTGACTTAACCAATCAGTTCTGAGGATTTACCTGCATGTGAGGACTTCTCATTACTGTGAAATAGCATCTCTCATACACAGGGTTTGAAAACAATGAGTGTTTCACTGTTTAAAACAGGTCCAGTTCTTTCCCCCATAAGAACATGCAATGAGACACTCCTTACAGCTGAAAGGGATGCTCTGGTTGCCATATAAACATGTGTGCCTTGTATTATTTTCACATCTGAGGTTTATTTACAACAAACAATCTTTATTTTGAAAAATAATAATGAAATTTACTACTACATTGTATTTTTGTTACTACTGCCTTTGCCTGAATGCTCCGACCTGTAGTATTCCACAGGAAACTGACGTCATTTTTGCCAAAGTTCAGTTTGCCACAAAGGTCAATGGTTGTTGTTGTGGAGAAGCTCAAGGTATGAGACACAAACGTCATGAGGATTGAGGGCATTAATTAGGGCTGTGGGTGGTGCCTATTGCCATTTTGCGAGTGCCTTTTAGCTCTGAAAATGCCCTATCTCACAACCTCTTCCATTGGACTTTTGGAAGTATCCTTCCGAAAGCCCAACGGAGCTGAAAGCCCTCTGCCATGATTGCTTGATTTAACAACAGCCGCACTATTTCGCTGTTATTTCAGATATTCGATAAGCGCGTATTCGTGCACGAAGTCGCAAGACATGCATGGAGTCATGCACATGCACAGTGCTGCAGTTCCGGCATGTTGAGAATGGCACAATGCCATTCTCTATTTTGTGCCCCCTTCCCAATTCATCCCCAAATCGCGATGTTATGTCGCAACACTGGGAGCCCGCCCCAGTGTGCGAAATGTGGTTTTATCTGTAAAACAGAAAACGGTCCCTCGTTGCGTTTTTGTCCTGGTGCCCCCTGTTCATCGATGCCCGACACTGGGGTGCCCAATCCCCATGTTGGCATTCATGTGAAAAACTGGGATTCCACCCCAGTGTACCTAAATGTTTACTTGTCCTATAAATTAGAAAATGGTCCCTCGTTGGTTTGTTTTCCCTACAAAACTGAAAATGGTCACTCATCGTTGCGCGGTCGCCTCACCCCCCCACACCTCCCACTGAGCACCCACGCCCCCACACCTCCCTTACCCCACACTTACATCCTGAGTTTGGTGCTGTCATCTTCTCTGGACTGGGACACGTCTGCACTCTGCAAAGCCCAACTGTGAACTGAAGAATTAAAGGTAAGCGTGCTATACAGCCATTCAATGGGATTTTCAATTTATGCTCATATCTCACCCATTTTTTTGAATTTGTGCCCCAAGTTTTCAACGTGGGGTTCTTGGGACCCCACCTTGTGAAAACTGTCACTGTCATTTTGTTACTCGGCCTGGAAAGGTGATTTCCCGGTCATTGCGAAGACTCACTTTTCGGGACCGATTCACAAAATAACAGTGCCACTATTCATGAGGTGGGGTCCCAAAAAGCCCATGTTGCAAATTTGGTGAAAAGATTCCAAAAAATGACTGTGTTACGAGCGTGCATTGCCCAGTTTCTACGCATGCTCCTAACATCGCTAATTTTTAATTTTTTCACTCCACATTTTTAACATTGCCATATTTTCGCACCTCCTTCACAACAGTACACTTGTCATTTTCCACAACCTGCCCGAAACGTATTTTCACACCTGTGGCGCAGAACAGCACGTTTGCTCTGCGCAATCAACTTTCAGGAAAATTAAACAAAATGACAATGGCACTGTTCATGAGGAGGGGTCCAAAAAAGGCCATGTTGAAAATGTGGTGAAAAAATTCAAAATAAAATAACTGCGTTACAAGCGTGTGCTGCGCAATTTCTACACACTCTCCTAACTTCGCTAATTTTTAACATTTTCACGTCACATTTTTAACATAGCCATTTTTGTACACCTCCTTCACAGCTGTACAGCTATCGTTTTCCACAACCTGCCCAAACCATGTTTTTGCACCTGTAGCGCAGAATAGCATGTTTGGTCTGCGCAATCACCTTTCGGGACAATTGAACACAATTTCACTGGCACTGTTCACAAGGAGGGGTCCAAAAAAGGCCATGTTGAAAATTTAGTGCAACACCTCCAACATATGGCCAAGTTACACCTGGGCATTGAATAATTTCTACGCACATGTGTAACTTTCGTCACTTGGTAGCGCCTCACAGCCCTATTCGCTCTGGCTAGTCTGTTTTATTCTTGAGGTGACAAAACTGATATGGCTGTGAACTGGGCATAATGAGAAAACAAAAAGGAGAGAGGTGAAAGTGACATTGCAAACTGTGCTCAGAGAGGCCACAGAAAAAACAAAGTTCTGATCCTGGTGAGGATCACTGTGCTGTAGACAGTGGATAAAAGGAACTGACCTGCATAGGGCTGATGCCATTTATATGCTGATGCATGCACAGTGCCATTTATCAGCACCATAGACAGTGCTGATGATCCAGAACGAACAGTTACACATTTACCGTCACAGTAGATCTTTGAGAAAATCACTTCCCTTTGGCCACACCTTTGCAACTATACCTGCATCAGTGCTAGGACCACACAAACGTTTGCTAGCCTGGGGCCACCCACGATGATATCACGCATCAGCATACATGTAACACTGAGCAGCCCCATCTCTCTTCCCTACTGGCGATATTGCTAGGAGGACCTCTCTTCTTGGGGAACTACGAGATCGTACCAGCACTTCTTACAGTTGGTGAGCAAAGGTGCTGAATAAAGAAGCCATGGAAATTCCCAAGGCAGAATCGGATGCCGTATTCCCCTTCAGCTTATAAAAGGGTGAAGGAGGGAAGGCTGGCATGGCCTAAGGGAAGAGATTCTCTTGAAAATCTACTGTTACGGTAAATATGTAACTGTTCCATCTTCGAGTATATCTCTTTCTTTAGGCCAGACCGTTGGAATGAGTCCCAAGCAGTCTTAAAAGCTAACTGGGAGGTTGGTGCAGTCTGTTCATGACAGCAGGCCCTGTAGAACAGCAAGGCCAAAACCTGCTTGTCTACAAGAAACAATGTCCAGACTGTAATGTTTAGTAAAGGTGTGGACAGTGCTCCACGTGGCTGCAGCGCAAATGTCAGCCATAGAGACGTTCCTGGAACAAGCAATAGAGGTGGCCATCTCCCTGGTGGAATGACCACTGCAGCAAAAAGTTCCTTACTGTACTTCCTATAACAGAGCATAACACAATGTGCTAGCCATTTGGATGAGCATTGTTTTGACACTGGAGTGCCTTCTTTTCCAGGGATGAAGGAAACAGAGCTGAGAGGACTTTCTGCAGTCCTTAGTGTGCGCAATCTAGTATCTTAGGAGTGTGTGTATACATCCAAAGTATGGAGCAATGCTTCGCCTTGACTGGCATGCTCAGGATAATACACGGAAAGGTGGATGGTTTGATTTAGTGTAAACTCGGACATCACCTTCGGCAAGAAAATAAAAATGATGCACTCACTGAAATTCTTGATTTTCTAGGAAGATCTTCACCATTGATTCACATGAATGGGTTCTGAGCTGGAGGTACTAGGACCCTGCAGGACGGCTGGCACTGAGGTAAGCTGTGCGCACGTGTGGGGTTGCGAGGGGAAGCTCACAGCACAGACTTACCTCGGCATCAGCCCTTAACTGCCTCAGTACCTTTTTTACAGAGGAGGTGCAGCAATAACTATCATCTATGCACTTAACCTAAGGGCATAAGATAGCCCTAGTGACCCGTGTAAGAAAGGTCAACAAAGCAGAAACACAGTGTCTTCACAGCCCAAACCAAGAATGAGGGGTAAAGACCACTAAACAGGCTACAGTGAGCTGGGGGGATGGTGGGTGGGTGTATGAATCAATGGTGAAGATATTCCTGGGAGATAAAAATTACCTATTCACCATAATTCTTGATTTGTTCCAGGAATCAGTCTTCACCAATGATTCACACAAATGGGTTAGAGTACCAAGCTCAGCCGAAAGTCCTCTGGGTCATGGCGGTGGGAGTCAGGGCTCATTCAGGATAGAAGTCCATTTAGTATGGCCATGCCAAGGGATGCATGCTGTCTGACATGAACATCTAGAGCATAGTGCTTGACGAAGGTGTGCACTGTGCTCCAAGCTGCAGCTCTGCAAATATCATCGATGGGCACAGAGTGACTCTCTGCCAGGGACATGGCAACCGCTCTGCTGGAGTGGGCTTGTACCTGTCCTTCCAGCTTGATTTGCACCCTGGTACAGCAGCGGCGTAGACGGTTCATAATCCAGGCAAAAAAGCATTTGATTATAACAAGCTATCCCATCCGATTAGGATCAAAGGAGACAAAAAGCTGCTTACAGTGCCTGAAGTCTTTGGTTCTGTCAAGGTAGAATTTCAGGGCTTTTCTGACAGCCACCGAATGGAGAATGCTCTCTCCTTTATTCTGGAAGTTATGAAAGTATGTAGGCAGCACAAGATTCTGATTTAAAGTGAAAGTCCAACACCACCTTGAGTAAGAACTTTGGGTGCATGTGGAGGACTACTTTATCTCTGTGGAAAACAGTATACAGAGGATCCATGACCAAAGCATGGATTTCAGAAACTATGCAGGCAGAGGTGTTGGTCACTAGCAATGCCATTTTTCCAGGTTAGGAACTTCAGGTCACACATAGCCATGGGCTCAAAGGGCTTACGAGTGAGCATGTCTAACACACGGTTGACATCCCAGGTGGCTACAGGTTTCCTGACTGGAGGCTTTGTGTGCAAAATGCCCTTCAAGAACCTCAAAGACATGCAGCTGGGCTAGATAGAGGTTTTGTATGGACTCATGGTACACTGAAACAGTGCACAAGTGGACCTTAACTGTAGAGTATTGCAAGCCTGCATCAGAGAGGTTTAACAAGTACTCCAGAACCATCTAGTGGGCACCAGAATGGGTCCAGACTAGCTTTGGAGCACCATATGGAGAAATGTTTCCACTTGGCTATGTAGGATTTCCTTGTGGAAGGTTTACAAGCAGCCAAAAGGATTTCAGAGATCCTCTGATACACCTTATATGGTTCACCTCTACCTCTTCAGTAGGCAGGTCTGGAGGTGAGGAAAGGCCCTTGAAGTACCAATTGATAGTCTGTTGAAAAGAAGAAACCACATCAGTCGAGGCCAGCATTGGGCAACCAGAATCATCTTGCTGCCCCGTGTGCCTCCAGCTTGAACAGTACCCTCTGAACTAGAGGGATTGGCGGATTGCATACAGAGAAAGATCTGTCCACTGCAGCCCGAAAGCATCATGACAGAAAATGCCATGTCCTGGAATTCTGGAAGAGAATCAAGGCAGTCTGGTGTAGAGTGGGGACGCAAAAAGGTCCAAATCCGGATATTCCCACGCGTTGAACAGTGACTGCATGATGTCTGGTGCAAATGACCATTCGTGAGGGTCAGCTTCTGTTCGGCTGAACTTGTCTGCCACAATGTTCTGAGCTCCTGGTAATTAAACTGCCTGGATCAGAACACCCCGATCTAGACACCATTACCACACTCTCATCACCTGTCTGCAGAGAGGGTAAGAGTGTACTCCCCCTTGCTTATTGATGTAGTACAGGACAGACTTGTTGTCCATCTGGAGGAGTACTATCTTGTGGCTGATGAGGTCCACAAGGACTTGCAGGGTACAGAGAACTGCTCTCACTTTCCAACACATTGATGTGGTGATGGGACTGTACAGGGCTCCAAACTCCTTGAGTGCGATGCCCCTGACAATGAGCACCCCATCCCAGCAGAAACACATCCATGATGAGGGTTACCCGAGACTCTGGCTAACAGAAGGGGAGATCCTGGAGAAGGCTGTACTCCTGTGTCCACCATCTAGGAGACTGAAGCAGAGGCTTTGTCAACTTGATGAGTAAGGCTGAAGCTGCAATGCTGGAACCACTGTGGTTGAGCATCCACTGGGTTGTCCTCGTGCAGTTGTGCCAGAGGTGTCGTAAAAAGACTGAGGAGGCTATCAGGCCCAACATGCATAGCATGGAGTGTGCCCGAACTGACTTGTGATCCAATATGTAATGCGCCATCTGAAGCATTGCTTTCCTTCTGTCGTCTGGAAGAAAGGTTCTGGCTCTAGTGGTGTCCAGAAGGGCCCCTATGAAGAGGAGCTACTGAGAAGGCTGAAGCTGTGACTTTTCTAGATTCAAGAGGACTCCCAAGAAGGTAAGGAACTGAGAGGTTGTGCCACTGCTTGTTCTGTCTCCTGCTTGGACAGATTGGCTTGAAGCCACCTGTCTAGATAGGGAAAGACTTGGAGTCCAAGTTTTCTTAGGTGAGATGCACCTAGGTGAGCACTTTGTAAAGACTCAAGGTGTCGGGGAGAGCCCAAAGAGTAGGGCTCTGAACTGATAATGCTGACCCAGTGCCACAAAGCAGATGAATCTGTGGTGGCTAGGGTGGACTAGGATATGCTGGTAAGCATCTTGTGTGCCCAAGGAGGCTAACCAATCCTCTGACTTGAGGAGTGGTAGCACAGTCCCCAGATACCATCATTTTAAACTTTTCTCGTTGCATGAACTTGTTCAAATTTCTGAGATCAAGAATGGGGCGCATGCCCCTTGACTACTTTGGTACTAGGAAGTAATGGAAGTAGAAGCCTGTGTTGCGCTCTGACTCTGGCACTACTTCCACTGCACTGTTGCTCAAAAGGCCCGCACTCTCCTTCGCCAGAAGGTCTGATAAGGGAGCTGAAAGAAAGGGGTAATTTCTGGGTAGATAATCTGGAGGGATTTCTGTAAAATTCAGGGAGTACCCTACTGGAAGATCCTGAGCACTCACTTGTCTGTCATAATGGACTACCACTGACAGTAAAACTGTATCAGGGCCCTCCTTCTGGAGAGGAGAGGTCTGCCTCAGGCAGTTGAGACAGGACCAGGGCCGGAACTTCATAGGGTGGCACTAGGCACTTTTTCAGCTGCGCTTCTCCTGCAGCTGGGAAGGCTGAGACTTGACTTTGAGCTCCCCTGTCTTGAGAAAAGACTGCTTTGCTTATTATGCTAGTAGCCTTGCCCCTTCCCCCTTTAGGGATCAGGAGGAGGAGGAGGCCTACAGGTCTTAATTGGCCGTTCTAGTTTTCTGGGAGGCCTCAAGAGACTGTTCCACCTGCTATCTAAACAGGTAAGAACCATTAAATGGAACATTTATAACCTGTTAGACATCGTTAGAGAAACCAGATGTATGAAGTCAGGAATGCCTTTGGATACAAATTCCTGCTGTCACAGAGTGAGGCAGTGTCAAAGGCAACTTTTCCTCTGACTGTTAGGTTCAATGCCATGAGTGACAGTCTAGAGAATCTTCTGTTTGGTCTTGGATTCAGCTACAGACTTAAGAGAGACCTAGAGGGCATGCTCTCACTTAGAAAAATGCCCTTGGTAACTGTCAATCCTTATGTTAAGGGCAGTAGCGGGCAAAAGTCCTCCTCCTCATAGTGTCTATCTTGCATGACTCCTTATTAATAGGGTGTGCAGTCACTTCTTGAGGAAGAACTCTGTCATTCTTAGCTAAAATGACAATCTTGTCAGCAGTCTTTAGGGGCAGTGTACATACGATCAATCTGCCTACAGACAGATAGAATAGAAGCAGGCCTGTTCCATACTGCGTTCAGAAGGGTCTCAAATGCAGGGGGGGATGGGGATAAGATTAACTGGCATGGTGGGAACGTTGAGCTACTCCAGATGGAGACATTTACCTGGGTGAATAGCTGAAGGCTCAAAAGCAAGCATAGCATAAATGTTACGGACAGATATGCCCCCTGCACAGCGACACTTTAACAGTGACATACGTTGATGCCAAAAGCATCGATATATCGCTGTAAAAGTCCGCCCGGGACCAGCAACACTTTCCCCTGTCCTGCACCCCCTCCCTGAATCAACTCTGACTCGGAGTTGGAATCATTAAGAATGGGGGGCAGAGTCCCCCACGTAGGGGGTTTGGGGGGCAAAGCCCCCCCGCTGTGAACACAGACAGTGTTCCCGATGGCTTAATGGGAACTGCAAAATGCGGTTAACATTAAGCTGTCGCTGTCGGGTCCCGTCACAACAAAGTTGTCGACGGGACGTTGTAGAACCTTACAGAGAAGGGCCTGAAAAGAGAGGCCCTTCTGGGGGAACAGGAAAAAGACCTTGATCAGAAATGTCCAGCCTACAAAATGAGTCATCATTGCCACCCTCAAAAATGATGAGTTCAGAGTCAGACTTGTCCTCCTCCAAGTCCCCCGTGTGGGGTGGGGGCACTGTAGCCAGTCCCAGGAGAAGGTGACACCCAGACCCTTAGAAAAAGGTCAGATGCTGGAGGCAGTGCCACGGTGAGAAATGGGTCTGGTGCCAAGGGCCCTCTCAGTGCCAGGGGCAGTGCCATGTGGCACTGAGCTAGGCCCTGAGAGACCTGAACTCAGCACCGTGTGGTCCATCCAGCACCAGAGTGACAGGCAGAGATAATGGGGCCAGTCCCAAAGCAATGGCAATTAACAGGGTTGCGGCCAGTGAGGCAGGTGTCAGTGAAACAGTCACTGGCAAAGACCCAGGAGCTGTTGATGGAACCAAATGCTCTGCCTGGCTAGAAGGTCCCATCTGTGGCTCTGCAAAGAGGGGAAAACAAGCCAGACACTGCACCCACTGCTCCATAAAAGCTGCCTAGTGGTGAAACTACTCACTAGAGTTCCCACAAGTAGACAGGGAGGGACTCCGGGCCGGAAACCTCGACCTCCCACAATCAGGTGGGTCCGATGGCACCTAGGAAAGCTTTCTGCTCAGAGGTGCCAAGGATCTTGCGGCAGACCTCATGAAGGGTGATCTAGAGCAGTACCATTTCTCCACTTTCCTACAGGAAGAGGAAGAACATGAGGCTGAGCAATGTTGCGTTCCTGACTGGGATCAGGAACGGTCCCACTTCTTTCTGTGTTTCCAGGACAGCTGTTCTCCCTCCTGAACACAGGACGTCCCATTGTCAGAACCCTCCCCCAATGGGGAAGTGGAGTGGACACAGATCCACTGCTGAAGCAGCCTGCCTTAAGAGCCTCCCTATCATCACCTTCAATAGTCGATGACCGTTGCTCTGTAGGTTTGGAAGAGCTGAAGTAGTTTCTTTTTCTTTTTTAGCTAAACTGACACAAAAATGACAAAACCTAACATTAGAGATAAGAACTGAACGCTGCTGTCGTATATACATGAACTTCTGACTCCCCCAGGTGAGCAACGTCATTACTGTGGCACACTCGATTGCAAGAAAAAAAGGAACTGAGGCGGTTGAGGACTTCTGCCAAGGTAAGCCTGTGCTGCGAGCTCCCGCTGGCAGTGCCACACATGCGCACAGCTTACCTCAGCGCCAGCCCTTCTGAAAAGTTCTGACTCCCGCAGGGTCCTAGCACCTCTGGATCAGAATACATTTGTGTGAAACAATGGTGAAGATTGATTCCTGGGAGATCTTAGGATTAGTATGGAAAGACACTCTGTCTTTGTGTACAGTCAAATAAGGAGGCTCATACATTACAGCCTATAGCTCTGAAATCCTTCGAGCCAAAGCAACTGCAATTAAAAAATAACACACACATTATATATATATATATATATATATATATATATATACACACACACATTTTTTCCTTTTTCACCTTTTCTCCCCTTCCTGGGGTTACGGCGTACACATGCGTGCGTGTGCATGCCAGGATCTGTTGACCCCTTCCACCCCACCCCAGACTTCTGTCACCGCTCCTGCCGCCTGCGCACCCATTGGACCTCCACCCAATGGGAGTGGGACTACGGAGGAGCGGCATCCACTCATGGAGGGGGAACTCCCGCTCCAGCCCTCCCCCCATGTTGGCTCCCTGGCGACCCGAGGTTGTTCCCGAACCTGGGTCGCCAGTCTGGCGTCCAGCGCTTCAACCCTCAGCGCCACTGGGATGGCTAAAATAACACTTTTTAAGAAAAGAAGTGTAAATCACAACTTGTGTCCGGCCCATAAAGAGCCAAAGTAAGTTTTTTTTTTCCCCATACAGGTTTTTTCCTCTCTTCCGGCAGGGCTGACAGGTAGCTCTGGTTCCTCCCTTGGTGAGGCTCATTCTCCGGTCCTCAGGTCTCCTGCACCCGACCCTCCCGGTAGCTCTCCCATGGTCCCCTCCCCCCGTAGCAGGACAGAGGGTGAAGGGCACTGACCCCCCCCCCAAGAGACCAACATCTAGACTCCGGGGGGCCGGTGCAGGCGCTGTGGGGCCATCATGGAGACTGCCAGCTCCATTTTCCACATTTTCTCCTCTCCCCTTGCCGCTGTTGCTTGTGTGTGTGTGGAGGCACATGCACGCAGCGATCCGCGGCACCCTCACTATTCTAGCCACACTCGTCTGCACTACCCTCAGGCCTCCACCCAGGGGCAGCCCTGCAGCAGGTGTGACTGGGTCCCTACCTGGGAGAGGAGAGCTGCCTTGCAGCTGCTCAATCCATCTCCCCCCCCACCGCTGACCTAGGATCATTCCTGAATCCGGGTCGCCAGCTTGGCACGAGGTTTGGCATCTAGCGCCACAACCCTCAGCACCACCGGGCCGGCCAAAGTAAGTTTTTCAAGCACATAATTCAGGTTCCAAGGTGAGACCGGATTATGAATAGGAGGTTTCATGTGCAGAATACCTCTCAGAAAGGTATGGGCGCCCTCTAGTTGGGCAACATTATGGCCATTAGTGGGAGCATGGAAAGCTGATATAGCTGCCAGATGCACCTTCAGTGAGGGAATACTGCAGACCAGAATCTGACAGTGACAGCAAGTATCCTAGCACTGCATGTACTGGACAGGTGAATGAGTCCACATGTCTGGGAGTGGCTCACAAAGTGAAATGCTTCCACTTCAAACAATATGTATGTCTGGTGGAAGGCTTTCTGGCCACAACCAGCACATACGCTACTTTAGGTGACACCAAATTGTGCAATGGCTATGTCTTCAGGAGCCAGGCATGCAGGTGCAGGGACTTCAGGCCTGGCTGGACCAGAAACCCCTTGTCCTGTAACAGGCACTGGCACAGAGGAGGCAGAGGTCCTGTAAGCTCTGCTGCTGGCTGCTGGAGCAGGGATACCACATTTGCTGAGGACACAGAGGTGCTGTGAGGATGAGGGTTGCACTCTTCATTTGCAGTTTTAGTAATACTCTCTCTCTATTAATGGAATGGGAGGAAATGCGTACAGAAATCTCACTTTCCCAGAAAGGAACAATGTGTCTCACCAAAAAAACTCCAGGCCCTGGAGTGAACGAGCAAAAATGCAGCAGTTTTGCATTGTGTGGGGACAGAAAAAGGTCCAACCCAGGATGACCCCACCTCAAGAAGCAACTGTCTACCACTGAGGTCAGCAGTTCCAATTCGTGCATCTTGGACTGCGACCTGTTTAGCTCGTCTCTTAAGATGTTTTGGACACCTGGGAGATGCACGTCTGACAGCTCTAAGCCATGTTACAGCGCTCAGTATCATACTCTCATCGCTTCCTGGCAGAGGGAATAAGAATGAGTTCCCCCTTGTTTATTTGTGTAATGCATGACACTGATGTTGTCCGTCTGTATTAGCAGACAACCTGGAGTCAGGTATCCTGAAAAGTCTCAAGACTGTATAAGACAGCGCTCATCTCCAGGATATTTATGTGCAATTTGGTTTCCACGTGGGTCCAACAACCTTGAGTATGATAATGGCCCAGGTGTGCCCCCACCCAGATCCAGATGCATACGAGGTGAAAATCTGAGTTGGAGTTATCAGAAATGGAACACCCCTTTTATTAATATGCAAGGGAACAAGGACATGCTAGCTCAGCCTTAACAAGGTAGAAATATTACAAGTAGTGGGTGGTAACCCTGTCAGGACCCCAGAGGTGCATTTAGGGCATCTACAAGTGTCTGCAAAAGGAACACGGGATTACTACAGTCAGACTTGGTTAATCTGTGCCTTGTTATTATGTATACCTGATAATCGGAACAGGGAACCTCTGAAACAGATTTTTGTCATGTTAATAAAAATCCTCTGGACATTGTCTGGTTACTTCATATATTTTTATTATGTAACAAAATAGGCAAAAACAAATGTTTATGGATTATCCAGGTCTGACTGTACAACCAAAGTAAGAGAAGCCCAGGAAAAGAAAGCATCATACGAGTTTCAGGAAAAAGGCTGGAAGGTCACAGTGGCTCCACTATGGAGAGAATTTTTACTGATTAGATTTTTCAGGACCCTGACAATTACAAAGCATTTCCATGGCAAAAACTCAACAATGTGCTGGAGAGCATGTGGTGAAGTGGATAGCCACTGGCATATTTTTTGGAATGGCTCCAAAATTCAACCATTTTGGGAGACAGTACAAGGCCTAAGTTATCAATCACAGGAGTGCAAATTCCACTGGAATTCTCAAAGTGGGTACTAGGGTTTCCCAGTGCTGTAAAGCTGAAGACTGATGACAAGAAGGTAGTATTCATATTTATGGTGACAGCTCTGAAGTGTGGCTGACATCCCCACAAAGGTAGAATGGCTAGGTAGACTGACAAAAGTTCTCTCTATTGTTCTTTGTCTCGCGTAACTGTGATATGAGCCTCAGTGGGAGCACTCTTACGAACAATACTGAAGATAAAGTAGAAGATGGGAGAGAGAGACTACCAGATGCAGAGACTATGAAAGAACATAATATACAGGGATTTTTCGTTTTATATACTATACATGGTATATCAACTGGTGAACATGTAAGAAATCACTGGAGAACATGCACTGCATGCAGGTTCTAAGATGAATGAAGCAGTCTCTTAAAAAAGACATGGAATGCCCCTAAAGAGGTTGCTGCAGTCTATCCACTATGTCAGTGTTTTGTGTAAGTGGGAAGTGAAGAGTACATTCTGGTCCATGCCATCAGTCAAGTGGTCCCACTGCGCTCTCAATGTCCACCACGGTATTCGCAAGTGTAAGCGGGCCAGTGGTACAGTAACAATGGCTGCTGCCATGAGGCCCAGGAGACACAGAAATGTTCTGGCAGGGACGTGATGACTGCTGTATACCAGTTGTGCTTGCGCAATGCATCGTTCTGCCCTGTCCAGGGACAGAAATGCACGACCCTGCTCTGTGTCCAAGACAGCACCTATGTACTGCAGCCTTTGAAAAGGAGTCAGTAGGGACTTGGACACATTCACTGTTACCTCCCAGGTCTTTGAATAATTGCCTTATTCAGGACAGCGTGTGCAAGAGCTGGTTCCTGGAGCTGGCTTTCAAGTGCCATTCGTCCAGGTATGGGAAGACACACGGACCTTCCCTGCAAAGGGCTGCTGCCACCACTGCCAAGCATTTGGTAAAGACCAAGGCACAGATGATGATTCAAAGGACAGTACTCTGAACTGATAGTGCTCCTCTTCCAGTACAAATCTCAGATATTGTCTGCAATTTTGTCTGATCTTGACGTGAAAGTATCCAACCTTCATATCCAGGAAGCAAACCCAGTCCCCGGTTTGCAGCAGGGGAATCAGACTTTGCAGGAAGATCATACAAAACCTTTTGTATTCTATGTAAAAGTTTAGGTCTCTCAGATCTAACAGAGGCCTGAGATCTGTCCATTTGGGAACCAGGAAGTATCTGGAGTAGAACCCTTTGTTCTTCTGGCGAGAAGGCAGGTTCCACTGCATGTCTGTAATAAGGTCCACACGTATTAACTGTAGTGCAGAACAAAAATAATAAAATCCTTCAGGCTCCACAGGATCGCTGATTATCTAAACTTGTCGGCTGCTGTTGAAAAAAAAATCACTATCACAGGTTTAAACATTTAAGCAAACATTCCAGAACATACTTGCCATGATAAATAGTTCAGACAGAAGTTACAAGAACAGTTCAATTTATTGTAAGCATTATCACAGTTTCCATATGAGTCATGCTCCTTCAGCATCCACCACCCCACCTTCCCTCCACCCCCAACTCCCAGTCCCGTGAGTTTCCCTAACAGTCACTACTAATGCAGGCTGCCTGACAATGCCCCCTCACACCCCCCCATTTACTCTAGCATGTCTTCTCTGCTCAGCCTCCCCTCACCCCCCCATTTCTCCCTATACCTTATCGCCCTTCTTCCCCCACCCTTCACCTCCACCGCAGTACCTACCTCTCTCTCTCGTACCTCCTTTCTTCACCCCACTGCCAGCTATCCCTGTCCCTCTGAACTACTGACAAGGCACTTTGTGGCTGCTTATTCCCCTCTCCACCCTCATAAAGTGTTGTTCTTGTTATTCTAACTTGTACCTATGTTCTGAGTTATTCTGTAAGTTCTGAATCCAAGCTGTATCGTTCATTGTGATGTACCTTTGCTTTCTCCTATTGTACTTTGTTTTGCAATCTAGGACGTGGAACCTTTGTAAAAGAGCTTGCACTCAAAGGTCTTTTCCAAAATCACTAAATAAATAAAATAAAAAAATAAAAAATAAAAAATACTCGGTAGCATACCTCATCCCTTTTTGCCAAAGAGATCGGGGAATAAATTTGGAAGCTCCGCAGAGGCGCGTTCGGCAGAGTCGAACCTTTTAATGCCAGCTTTGGTGTGGACCTCAAGTTTAGCCAGGTATATAATCTTGTGTTATATCTGGACAGCCCATGATTTTGATTGCAAGGGTCAGTAAGTTGCCCGTGCCTGTCGAGTCTTATAGGTCAAATCTTGTACCAACCTCAGCCTATTACCTGCCCATTGCAGGGATGCTAGTTTCCTGATCTCTTTAAGGATATGGTCCCTGACCAGAAAATTTAGAAGCTTAAAGATTATAGGTCTATGGGACTGGCTTCACTCTTAATGACTGGTGGGCCCTCTCAATCATGTAACTGGGACCATTCGGTGAGGGGCCAACTATTTTCTGTGCAAAAACATTGCATGAATTCCACCAGATTTGGTCCCTCTTCACCTTTGGGCAACCCTAGAAAAATGAGATTGTTCTAGTGACTCAGTCCTTCAAGTTCATCCACTTTCTCTTCCTGCTTTGAAATGGCCCTCCCCATAGTAGTGATAGTAGGTGCTAGTTGATTTTGTCGATCTTCAAGTGATGGAATACGAACATTCGCATCAGATAGTCTCCTGGTTAATTCTCTTAGAGCTGGCTTAATTTCTTTTAAATCCGCTATTATCGCAAATACTGCCTCCTTGATTGTAGTCAATTCAGAATATACTTACTCAGGAGATAAGTTGCTCGGTGCGGCTAGAGTAGGTGAGGCAGGGGATGTGCTTTGACGTGGCTGTTTCAGGTTCAAGGTGAGAGCCTGTATTGCATCTTCTTTAGAAGCAGGAGGCAAAGTGGTGTTCTTTGATGGCAGAAATTCCATTTGGGCGCTGTCCATCTTTGCCTGGTAAGTTCAGCACACTGGATCCACACAATTTATCTGAAAGTAGGAATGGAGAGGGGAGAAATTAAATATTTTTGACACAGTCCAGATGGAGCTCCTGCCTACAGCTCCTTCCTCAGCGCCAGCATCACCTGACTCCAGGCCTTGCTATTATGGAGTCTCCAAAATCACAGGCCAACATCTGGATGTGTACACCACAGACTTCACTACAAGAGGATACAGTAGAGCTAGAACGTGGAGCACAATGTTCTTCTCCTCCATAAACCTCCTCCTCTTCATAATTCTCCTCCATTATGAGGTCCAGATTATATTCCTCCTCCTCGTCGATGTCCCTGTCAGTGATGGGAACTGATGGCATCACCACTGCTCATGAGGTATCTGCTGTGAACCAGCCAATGATGTCGACAGGGCCTGCAATGCAGGAACACCCACTGATGGCAGTACAGGCTGCATAGGCAAGCATGAAATTGTGCACCATGTCATATCTGAAAATGACGCCAGTATAGTTTGCACATTGATGATGTCCTTGCCAGGGGTTGTGACCGCCTGAGTTGATGTCAGGCCTGGATCTGTTGATGATAGTGGCATGAGCATGGAGCTATGTCAGTGACTCAGCAGGTTGCACACTCTCTTCTGAGACTGGAAGATCAGAAGGCTGTGGGTTCTATCCCAATACTGTCACTATAGTGCAGCATGAGGGGGGTGCTGCACTCCTGAGGTGCCGTCTTTTGGATGAGACGTTAAACTGAGGTCCCGTCTGCCTGTTCTAGTGGTTGTTCAGGTGGACATTAAAGATCCCATGGCACTTCTCGAAAAGAGTAGGAGAATTTTATTGATGAAATACATGAAGTGCAAATCAAAAACATATACAATACATTGGAGAAAAAAAAAACATACCTTAGAACATTTGTACACAAATAGAAATATAAAAGGAACTAACATGAAATTCCTAAATTCCAAAACCTCTGATTCTACAGTATGTTACTTCACATATTCCTAATAACAAAAACCTATAGTGCTTCTCATTCCCCAAGAAGAAATTAAGAAAGGAAAGAAAAAAGGGGGAAAATAAGAGAGAAAACAGAAAATCACAGGAAAAGGGGAACTGAAGCAGGAATTCTTGACCTAAAGATGCTTAGGCCTACCCTGGATTAATGGTACATTTCCTCCAGTCATGTGCATGTTGGTACCCATTATTCTTAATTTATACAATTTCTGCCTGTCCCTAAAGTATTAGACACTAGATAGACAAAGACGCTAGATAAAGACTACTACTCCTCATGTCCATCCTCACATCTGAGGCCTCTTCCTCCCTGACTAATGAACCCTCTGGTACCTCTACTACTTCCTGTCTCCCACCCAAACTCACTCCCCCTTTTTCCTGTCCCTCTCACTTACTCTCCCGCTCACCACCTTTCCCTCCTCTCTAGCCTCCTTTTGGCACCTAATGATCACCCTCTCCTGGAAATTTCCTTAACCTCGAAATTGTCTACTCGCTTGAACCTGTTATAGCTTGTTTTTCTATGAAACTTAAAAACGTTACTGCCTTAAACTGTTAATAGCAAATTTATGATGTAACTTTCCTGTCTGGTTTTACCTGTAATGTGTATCGTGCTTTGTTAAATGTTCTTTGTGACGTGGAACCTTTGTAAAAGAGCCCTGGCTCAAAGGTATTAATTCCTAGACTAATAAACTAAACTAAACTTCATTTATATTCGATAAAAAGGAGATGCCTTTCCTCCGTTGTTTAACTTTATATAAAGGGTATAGACAAATATAATCAAAAATTGATCGCAGTGCAGTTTCACATATTTTGGCAAAAGACTCATAAGACATATCCTGCTGCTGTAACACCCATTGGCATTTAACTTGCCATAAGTAATATTTTAAACAAAAAAAAACAGTCAAAGTGTCACTATGATAGATTGTAAAGCAGGGGGTATTATAATCTCCCCAAACCAGTATTTCATAAGAGAGGTCAGTTAACCAGGGCAGAGTCCATCTCATGGCAAGAAAGGACCATAGTGGTTTTATGTTAGAGCAAGTCAAAAAGAAATGCTCCATTGTTTCTTCCTGAGCTATACATGTAGAATAGGGGCAATATCGTTCTTCTACCGCTTTATGCTTGTTGTTTCCCGAATGTTTAATCTCCCGTAGAAGCAAAGCCATATAACTTCCCACATGTTGAGGGATCCTTTTATAATTAAGTATGGCCAGAACTTTACTTCTTCTGGAGGGAGAGCAGTTTTTAAATTCTGGTTCTGAGGGGTTTACTTGTAACATAATAAGTTTGTATAAATTAGGCCCTGTATTCTGCATGATCTGTGATTTTGATATACCCCATTTATTCAATTTTTGAGTAGCAGGTTTCAAATATTCTGGAATCTGAAGGTATCTGGATGTTTTTGTTGTTTTGTTTTTGTTTTTTTTTTGGGGGGGGGGGTCATTTTGAAACAAATTTGCCAGACTGTTAACTATCCATTTATGTGGTAATTGGTCAGTCGGGACTAAACCTATCCCACAGCTATTTGATAAAAAGAGGAACTGAAAGAATACCAGAGGGTCAATCATACCCAAACCCCTTTTTCTTTTATTTGCTTATTTATTTATTGAAATGTTTCACCAGGAAGGCACACTGAACAACAAGTTGCTTGTCTCCCAGTGCGACCTGAGGGGAAGGGATACAATGAGGATAGAAACAGAGATTCATAACAATTTAACAGAAAACCAGCAGTAACATTTGGTAGCAAGGATAAGCAGTAGTGCACAGAGATACAAACAATTTTACAGGGATTGACAATTGTGTTTGGTAAGCAGCAGGTAGACAGCATTGTTATACAATTGGAGTGCAGAGAGGAGGGAATGAAGGGGCGAGGCCTACAGGCGATAAGATTGATGAAATATATATAGTACAGCAGCTGAGAAAGACCGGACTCACAACAAGTAGTGCAGGCAGATTCATGAGGCACAGTACATCAGTGTGCAATACAGTTTCAGAGTTAATACTCCGAGACAAAATGACATAATGATTAAGTGCGAGGGGAGGGGGGAGATGGGCAAGTGCTTTATTTTGATGAGATCACACTGTGAAGGAGGTTAAACCCATTCACCCTCCAGGATGTTAGGACCTTGCAAGGAGACTGGGAGCAGGAAAGTTGGGAGGAGAAAGAGGAAGTGAGTAAGCAAGTTGGAGAAGAGGGGGAAAGATAGCAGGAAGAGACAGAAGGAGAATTTAGAAGGAAGGCTGGATATTTGGGGGGAGGGTGGTGGAGGAAAGGGGGATGGAGGAAAGGGGGTAGAGGAGGAGAGGGTTAATGTTGATCAGCAACTGGGTAAAGAGAGAAGTTAGGGAGGATTATAACAGGAACAGCTAGAGAAGAGATAATTATGGAGGGCAGAGCTGAGGGAGTATGAAGAGGAGGAGTGACGTATTTATTGGGGAGAGAGTTCCAGATTTTAGGTAACTGGTGGGCAAATCCAGACTGACCAATGAGAGTAGAGTGACGGGGATAGCCAAAGTGCAAGATTCGTAGGATATGAGGGAGTGGGAGGGTGAGGGTGAGGGAGGGATGAGGAGAGGTAGGGAGGGCGTTCACCAAGCCAGAATTTAGAGGTCAGTTTGACGCAATGGGAGAAGCGTCTATTTGCCAGTGTGGGAAAGGACAGAGCATGATAGAGATCACAGTGGTGAGAACGAGAGGGAACATCGAGAGCAAAATGGCAGAAGGAGTTGAAGAGTGTGTCCAATCTGGCCAGGGAGGATTTGGGAGTGGCACCATAGACTACGCCACAGTAGTCAAAAATTGGGAGAATCACCTTTTGGACGAGTTCATGCCTAGCCGTAAGAGGGATGCTGCTATGGGTCCTGAACAAGGCGCCAAGCTTAGGGCGCAGTTCTTTCAGGATGGTGTCTTCTGTCCAGAGAAGTTGAGGTGTTGGTCCAACCAAACCCCAAGGTATCTAAATGAGGTGGTGTCCTTAAGGATAGTCCCATCCAAGGTGTAGAAAGAGGGCAAGCCAGGTAGCCTTGAGAGTCTCTGCCTAGTGCCAAAGGTCATGGAGACTGTCTTCTTGGCGTTTAGAAAGAGCTGATGGCAAGCAAACCAGAGCTAAACTTGGTCGAAATCATGATGAAGACTGGATGCAACATCAGGGGGACATGTGCTGGATGCATACAAGACAGCATCATCAGCGTACTGTGGATGGAGAAGGAAGGAGAGCAGAATGAGGGAAGGTCATTTAGGAAGATGGAAAAAAGCAGGGGACCGAGCCATGGGGGACTCCTGTGCCGAGAGGGAGAGGAGGGAAGATGGAGTCCACGATCCTGACTGATTGGGTTTGACCAGTTAGGTAAGCCCTGAACCAATTTGTGGCCACAGTAAACAGGCCAGCAGCAGAAAGGGAGTCCAGAAGAAGGGTGTGGGAGACAGAGTAGAAAGCCTTTGTGAGGTTGACAATGATGGCTGTAGTGATAAGGCCATTATCCATCCCTGGAAGGATGGAATTAGTAAGCCTGAGTAGGGAGGTGGTAGTGGAGCGTTTTTTTTCCGAAAACCAGATTGGAACGGTGTAAAGGAGGAGTCATCAGAAAGAAAGGTAGTAAGCTGAGCGAGAACCTTGGAGTTTAGCAAGGGCAGAAAGGAGGGAAATGGGATGATAGTTACTTTTACTAAGTATGTGTATGCTCTTTTTATGGGGTTAAGTCTGCTGCCCCACAGCATTTGGAAAAAAACAACTACACAGACATGTTTCTAGGGCAATGGGTGGTGGATAGATTATTACAATGTACAGGAGAGAAGGGATAATAAATTTCTTATTTATTTATTGAAATGTTTCACGAGGAAGGCACACCGGGCGACAAGTTGCTTGTCTCCCCGTGCGACCTGGGAGGAAGGGGTACAATAGGAGTGAGACATTAAACATTCAAGTTACAAGATCAACATTAACATACCAGTTGTAAGGCAGGTGTTACAAGCAGTGTTACAACAGTGTTGCGCATAACAAGTAGAAACGGTGGACAATAATAAGTGCCGGGTTAATAAGTAAACAAATGCTTATGTGAAAGAAAAGGTCTTTAGGGCCTGGATACATTTAAGCTTGGACATCTTCCACCCTTTCCACTGTTGTACCTTACTTTCACATTTCTCTAAGGCTTCTTCCCAGTTTAGTTTGGGCATATTTTGTGAACCAAAAGTAATACCTGGAAGTTTTATGGGTTCATTTGTAATTTGCACCCTGTCAATCTGTGACTGACTAGGTGTATGTTTTCCTATTTGGATGCCCTTACATTTATCAGTGTTTAATTCTGCACTAGAAACAGATGCATATGCTTTTATTTCCTGGAGTACAGTATGAATATAGTTCACATTATCTAAAAATTAGCACATATCAGCTGCATATGCAAGAACCCTTCGTCTGTACAATTATGACTTGATAAATCCTGAATGTATGGATTCTGGCATAACTTCCTGATGAAGGGATCCAGGGAAAAAATATATAAGAGAGGACTCAAGGGACATCCTTGTCTGACACCTTCAGATAACTCAACTTCTGCTCCCATTTCACCTGTTATGAGGGGACAAACAGTACCTGCGGAATACAATAACTGCAACCAGTTTATAAATGTTCCACTCTGTCATAAGCCTTACATTGATCCAAAGATAGAAGAAACGCTGATTTTTGGTGTGTGTGTGATAAAATTCCACAATCTCTCTAATAATTATTAAAGAGCGTTGGATTTTCCAGTATGGAAGACCACACGGCTGAGTAGGGTGAATTTAAATTTTGGTTACACCTTGTAGGCGGATATTTAATACCTGAGATAAGATTCTGAAGTCTGCATTGAGAAGGCTTATGGGCCTACAATTTTTTATATTATGTCTATCACCTGTGCTTTGAATAAAAAGATGATCAGTCCTTTTGTGAAATATTTGGGTACATGTTGTGACTTAAAAAATATGAGAAGACCTGTTCTAGACATGCAGCTAGATTAGGAAAGGCTTTATAAAATTTGTAAGGAATTCCATCCACCCCTGGAGAGGCGTCTAATTTTAGGGTCCCAATCATAGAATGAATTTCATATGCTATAATGGGTCTTATCAATTCTTGCACACTGCACCCCAGAACATTAATTTGTTGAATGGTAGATAAGTTAACAATATCCTTGTCAGATGGTGGTTGTTCTATTCTGACAGATTTTAAATGTTTCCTAACAATTTCCTGTAGCTCCTGAGTTGAGGATACTACTTCCCCTTTATCATTTCTTAAACTGGAGAAAGAAGAGGCCTCTTTTAATTTTTTATGGGCTTCAAAAGGGTCCCGCCTAAGGGTGTTTTCTGTGTACCATATGAAAGCTTGTCCCTAATAGACCTGGCACTATCATATTGGTATTTTTTCATCTTTAGATTCTGAATCTGGGGGGAATAAGTCATATCTGGACATAGGAACTAGGGATAACAAATATCATAATTGGGATCTAACAATTTAATTTAGGTAAAAAACTTATTTCTTTCAGTATTTCTGTCATATTTTTAACAGCACTCTTTTATATCATTCTTGGTGTTTATCCACCATGCACCTATATCTTCACATAGATCCAGAACAGAAACTCTGGCCTGCAACATGCTTTTAATACCTGTTTGGACATTAGGAAGTGATAAGATGGAGCTATTAAGCTTCCACCTATTTTTTTTGTAGCTGGCTTATCTGGATCTGCTTGACTTTTAACCTTCAGAAGCATGTGATCAGAAAATTCTATAGGGGATATTTCTAATAAGCATTTCAGAATATTCTGAGAGAGAAAAAAATAATCTATGGTGGTTGTGACTGTAATTCTCCTGTAAGTAAATGTGGGCCTTGAGACCTGATGTTCTGCACAATTTAACAACTCGGCTAGCATAATGCACTTTTGAAAAGCAATTGAATCGCAATATATTTTTTTCCCTGTAGTTTCTAAGGTATTAATGCTGCAATTAAAATTGCCACCTAGATAAATGGTTCGAGCAGTAACTAAATAGGGTTAAAGAGAGGTCAGAAGAACCACTCTATCTGCTTTGGACTGAGGGCCATAAACTGTGATAAATCTGCATGGGGCCTGACTCCAGATCCCGTCGAGGATTAGTATTCTCCCTGGGATAAGGTCTATTCATTTAGATAACTGAAAGGAATCCCCATTAAACAAAATTCCTACCCCGTCTGCCCTATCCTCCCGCAGGGACCAGTATCAGTGCTCCATCACCATTCTGTCTTGAATGTTCTGAGCTGAAAAGAGGAGTACATCCAGGTTTCTTGTGAAAAACAGACATCAAACCTTTGGTCATGCAAATACAGAAACACTACCTGCCTCTTTTTAAAATTCAGTAAACTGCAGATGTTGGTCAAGGCAAAGCAATGCATTTTGAGTTAAACATGGTCAGAACCACTACAATCAATTTTTCCTTTTCTTCTCCATATATTTCCCTTCCCCCACTTTAGAGTGTTCTTATGTTTGAGAAGTACGATCAGATCCCCCATCCTCCATTTCTGAATCTCCCCAGTCTGAATCTTCCAGAACCGAAAACATATTTTCAAATTCTACCTCAGGCCGCTCAGGGTCAGTTTTCTTCCTTCTAGCGTCCCTTCTCCTAGTCAGAGGACCTGTCCATAATTGAGGTGGTGGCATCGCCAATGTACTCACCAAGAGGTCCTCAGTCTGGGAGTCTGGGTAACAGACTGGTTGCAGGAGCTGGTCAATCTGTGTCTCAGGCATGATGCTGTCAAGAGTCAGGGTCTCTTTGCAGATTCTGAGTAGGTATTTGTTCAGGCTGCACCTGAAGGGCACTAAGGGTAGTGGGTGAAGCCGGTGTTTCGTTGGGGCGTACACTGGGTTCTGGATTACCTGCCTCGGCTTGTGCTTTTTGCATCAACTGGTCAGGGTTTATATCATCTGGTTTATTTTTTGCTGCCCAAGGATATTCGTTAAAGGTATACCCAGTCTCTTCACAGAGATCACGTTTTACATGATTCGCACATTGCATGCTGATATGGCCTGCCCTACTTCACCACAAATGCTGCACCTAGGCTTGTCACACACACCTGATAAGTGAGTTCTTGCCCCACACTTATAGCAGGCACAAGGCTAATCGGCGTAAAAACATATGCCTCTATACTGACCAAGGAGAAAAGAGTTGGGAATGCAACAAATCCCTTAATCAATTTAACCTTAAACATCCAGCCCTCTGTCCAGAACTGTTCAGTGTCTAAGATAGCTTCAGGGGTGCTGAGGACCTCATATTTTTGCTGCAGCCAGTACACTATATCCCCATCATGTACCACCTCATTTCAGAACATAACAGTGACAAATTTAATGAGCAGTTTTGTGAGAGGGATAGCTATGAAAGGAGTCCAGAGGGAGAGAATTTCACTTGATTATAATGCAGCCCCAAATTTTCCAAAGCTTGAGGTGTTCTGAAGCTTACGTCAAAGTTATCTTCCCCGGATATATTTATGAAGGCAAACAACTCTGCAGGGGAAAAATGTAGGGATTCTTTGAGCAATTTCCTCCCTATGTAGTGCCCATCTGGTCTGATTTCCAGACCCTCTTTATATCATAACTGAACAGCATTCCTTCTTGGGGCAGTTTCTTTTTTTTGAAACAGTTCTAATAGTAGTGGCCGCTGTTGGGTGGGGTGGGGTCAAAGACTCATTCAGTGATGCTGTCGGCATTACTACACCACTCTGTACAGTTTGGGTTGAAGGGGGATGTTAATTATTTTATCATTTTCTTCATGATTGCTAGCAATGCACCCTTTTTTGGAATATGAAACAAGTGTATCTGCTACAGTCTTGGTTTGCTGGTCAGCCACCATTTTATCGACTGCTAGGGAGGGTTCTGTACCCTGCTCAGTATTAACATCAATATTCTGCTCCAGGTGGTGTTCAGTGCTCGTATCATCAGGAGATATATTAACAGTTTGAATAGGTACCTGTATATCAATTGTTGGGTGCCACTCCGAGTCTTTTTGTGAGAGTTGGCTGGGGTCCCAGTCAGGATCAGGCATCCATTTACCATCGGGCATTTGTTTCCAGCCTGAGTTCATCAGGGCTGATTCAGCAGTCCAAACATCCTCGTTGGACGTAGTCGCCGACGGAGCAGCTGCCTCACTTGCAGTTGCCACAGCTGGCAACTGTTTTGATCCAGTTTCCTCCTCCAAACCTTTTAATTTTTTCTTGTCTGAAGACTCATCACTAGACATTTGCGAATCCATCTGAATACTCCTGTTAGCCAAAGTGAGTGCAGCTCTTTTTTTCTAAGTTCGTCCTTCCATTTTTTTATACACTGCCTCGCCCTTGGCAAGTATCTGTAAGAGCTTTGCTTTTTTATCGGCCAAGTTGCGATCCAAAATTTCATCTTCTAAATCTTCCTCGGTATCAGCAGGAGGGTGGTGTACCTCTATTTCTACAGCTTCTGTTTCAATAATTTTACTCTGTGTTGAAAAGCCGTTCGTCGGCTTGTCTTCCATAGTATCACCAGCTGGGGAGAAGGACCGCTCCACAGCCTGCTGCAGTCCAACTCCATCTGCAGCCTCCAGGTCCACCATTGCTCAGAATGGCAGCTTCCCCTACAGACGAGTTGAGGATTTCCCTTGTGTCCTGGACAAATTTCCCCAGTTCACTAAAAATGTCACCAACAGCTTAATCTGGTTCAATGTCAGTTGGCAGAACTGTTCTAGTCCTTTCCTTTCAGCAAAAACAAAATAAAATAAATACCGTCAGTAGTAGGTACAGTAGTGCTCGAGCCAAACCCTGACCTTGGTGTCTGGTCACTGGTTTGGGGGCGCTGTTGTCACTGGATGATGATACAGAAGGTAAAGTGCCTGCAGGCCACAATGGTGATCTAGCAGATCTGTCCTTATCCTTAACTTTATGCTTGTGTCCCACTGACCGGTCTTTTTTGCAGTCTTTCAATTTCGAGGACTGCAAATTGGTCAATGGGACTAGCGACACCGCTTTCTGACCCTGGGATTTTTCCATGGCTGCTAGAGTTTTCTCTATTAAAAACTTCTACATTGCCTTTCTTCTGTGTTATCTGGTCACTTGACTGAAGCCCTGGCAAATCTCACAGGTCCTGATGTTGTGAGGCAGGTAGACATACACTTCATGTGCATCATCCTTATATATACTTTCTCTGCAATCGCAGTACTGGAACAACTTTGTTGGTTTCAGCGGCATGCAAAGGTGGTGGTATCACTAAAGAATTAGTGATTACTTAGATGGAGAATAATAAACGACAACAGCCAGTTGGTTGACATTTCCACGGTAGGTCCAACGAGTACAATACATGGTAGGAAAAGAACTGAGGAGAGACAGGGCTGCCCACATTTATGTGGATGCCGATGCATGATGTTGCTGTGTGCAGCCCCTGGCTAGCAAAAGTTTTCATGCAGACTTAGCGCTGACGCAGGTATAGTTCCAAAGGTGTGTCCTAAGGGAAGAGATATCCTTAAAGAAGAGCTTCAAAGTTTTCACAAGGACTTAGTGTGTCTAATGCAAAGGCCAAAGAGTGTGACACTATGGAGGAGACTGTCTCTTAGAAGCAAAGATGAAAACACCCAACCTATTTCATGATGTGTGATGGTACTCTCAGGGCCTGTGTCATCTGCACCAGGAGACTGCCACATACATACCTTCTAAGGTGAATGGTGAGCATCAAAGGCTCGACTACAAGTGTAAATTGTGAGTGTATTAGCTCCTCTGAAGGGGTGTTGAGGCTGGGGTGTGTGGGCCCAAGCACAAGAATAAAAAGAGTAAATAAAAGTCTCTATGCTACTTAATCCCACTGTATTCTGTGGCAGACTGCTCAACATACTCACCACTCTCTGGCTAAAATAGGTTTCTGGTATTTCCTCTTGTGCTTCCGCCTCTTTTTTTTTCTTAAATCATGACATTATATGTCACCACCTCCGTGGACCTCTTGGGGTCTATGACCCCCAGTACAGCTATCCGGCCCACCGGGGCCATCATGGGTCCTGCTTAGGTCCCGTATTTTGCTCTTTTTCTCCTCCGCACCCATGCAATGGCCGCAGCAGCTGTCTTCACCTCAGTGGAGGCAGCCAAGCACCCTGGGCATGGGCCGAATCCCTCTTGTGCTGACGTGCACAGCACAAAGCCCCCTCCCTGAGGAAGGAGAGCAGTCCTCCAGACATTCAATGCTCACCTCCCCTGGCCGACCCCGAATGGCCAGAGTCTGTTCCCAAACTCGGGTTGCCAGCGTGGCGCGAGGTGTGGCCTCCAGTGCCTCAACCCTCAGCGTCACTGGGCCGGCTACCCCTCTTATCTTTAGGCTACAACCTACACACCCATGACTGAGGCAAGGTGCTATAACACAGCTATGGTGAGTAAGTGGGGGGAAACTTGAAGAAAAAAAAAAGAAAATATGTTAACAAAAGAGCATAGAAAACAATGGCTCATAATCTCACAGCCAATCCACTGAGCCCTCCTATTTCTCTTCCCTACCCAGCATTTTTGTTGTTAATCAATGTACCCAACTGGCAAAATAAATGTTGAATGATGAAACTAGCTGGTCTATTGCTGCTTAACAATAATGATGTTGTTGTTAACCTTGTAGACAGTTTTTTCTTATTAAGGTGCTTATGCTACTACTTTGGCAGCAGTCCCAATTGGGTCCATTGCTAGTGACCTCCCAGCAACCAAATGCCCTTATCTGGACAGTTTTACTCACATCTTAGAGCCCCCCCCCCCCCAACCAAGGACAGCATCCAGTGTTGCCAGGCAGGAGCATGGAGCCCAAGAGTGCAAGGCAAGAGCATGGAACCCAAGATGGGCAGACTGGGTGGGCCAAGCAGTCCTTATCTGCCATCAAAGTCTATGTTTCAGGGTTTTAAATAATTGATTAGCAGTTTTTTTTTTGGTATGATACTAACTGTACAGAAAGTATTTATATAGATTTTCTAGAAGTGCTGTGTTTGTTAAACACAGTGAGGCAAGAGCTTTGCATTTTCACAAAGATTTAACACTTTTATGAGCAAAACGCTAATCAATTTTTAGAGTTAAATAAATCCCTGTGTTTCTTTTTTTTCTTATTTATTCCTCCTTCTCCCCCTCGGCTCCAGTCTCCTCGGGAGCACCAAGGGTCATCCCCCTTCGGTCCGCTCCTTCCCGGGCAGTCCTCCGTTGCCCATGTAGCCTCGGTTTACCCCCCGGGTGGGGACGAGGTGGGCCCCAACACCCCGACAATGCAGTAGTGTTGGTTGGGAGGGTGCCAGGAGGGCAGCTGCAAATTGGGGGTAAGCTCTGGTATTCCATCTCCGCCGGAGCGCGAGGCATTTTCCCCTGTTCTTGGAATTGGCTGGTGCCCTGACGTCAAGGCGTTGGTTCTAACGTCTGCCACTCCCTCACTCCTTCTTCTACTCCTTCAGCGCTTGCTGTATCTCCAACTTCCGCCAGAGAGCAGCCAAGTGCCATACAGGGACCCCTGTCCCTTCCCAGGAGAGGAGAGCTGTCCTCCGGATGCTCAATCCTCTCCCTCCCCTGCCGACCCCCAGCAACCCGGCTCATTCCCGACCTCGGTTGTCGGGCGGCACGAGGTGTGGCTGTCGCCTCAACCCTCAATGCCACCGGGCCAGCAAAGTCTATGTTTCTATGAGTGCTTAAGCCATTATCCTATGGCCAGCAATCTTTTCCTTATGTTTCCCTCCACCTACCCTGGAGCACCCAAGTGGTGACAGCTCTAAGCATATACATGCAATGGAGTCGCAACATGGAGCTAGGTAGCATGCCCTCCTTCAATGTAAGGCATAATGCTAGGCCCTCTCCTTTGGTATCAGGGGCCAATACATATTGTGCTAGCATGCTCCCGGTTAGTGAGACAAGTAGTAACCACGTGGAAGCTACCATAGACTTTCCTGATAGTCCAAAGCAGAGAAATGGGCCTGGGAAGCAAACCAACTTGCTATGGCAAGCATCCCTCACATTATATTCAATACTGCAGGCTTCTGTTGCAAAAAGACAAGAAAATAGTTGCGCTACAAAAATAATACTGAAATATTTACTGTGAAAATAGCTGGACTATTTTACAGAGGGTAAATGAGGAATTTTTACACAGCACTCCACTGATTTTCATAACTGAGAAGCTGTAGCTGATTTTGGTTGTATGATGGACAGGGAACAATTACCTAAATGTTACTAGGAGACTGTTGACTACTGAAATCTTACAGAATGCTACAAGGTTCGTCAATGCCCAATGACTATAAAATAGCAATCCTCTAAAGTGTTTTTAAAATGGGGCTAATTCTAAGGCTATGCATGCTGTTGCCCAATATGCCTTACATTGGGGCATTTCTATACTTCAAAACTGCTTTCTTCATGGTATAAGATAAAGAGCAAGAGATTTAATAATGATTTGGTTAAGCCCCATCTGGCACACTGTGTACAGTTCTGGTCATTATTCTACATAAAGATATAGACCTGCTACAGTGGAAAGAGTTCAGAGGACAGAATACAAATAGTGGATGGTATAATCAGAATACAAACTATCTGACCTTGGGTTATTTTCAATGGGAAAAAGGAGCTTAAAAGAAGATACAAGTCTTCCAAAAATCTATCTGATTAAATAAAGCTAAGAAATAAACAGAAAGGTGAGAGAATGAGAGCCTATAACTGGGTCTTTAATTTCCTGTAGTAAATTGTAAACTTATAGCCTGGAAACACATGATGTTATCGACTCAAACTAGTCCATTTTCCGTGCCCGATTACCAGAAGCCTCAGCTAAATAATGTGAAACCCGATTCTGTGTCTTTAGCAGCAATAACCCATGACAGACCATGGGGTTGTGCAGAATTAATGCATACGCTGGGTGTGCTGCGAAGAGCCACGTGCCTTCGACTACCTAGTAAGCCGTTATTCTGCACAACCCTATGGCCTGGAGAGGGTTACTGGCCTTATAAAATGGTTTTAATCATTAAGGCTCCAGAAAATAATATTTACTGGTCTTTATTACATGATACTCACCTCTGTATCATGCCATATCGCTTAAACATCCCAATGTGTAATGGGTTACACAGTAAATTAAGTACTGTATCAGTTTCTTATTGGCTCCCTCGCAACTGAAATTATGTTTCAACATTACCTTGTAAAAATATTTTCAGGGGTTATATACAGTGCTTACACTGGAAATATTTAGGTGGGGGGGACTCATGTCTAGATTTCTAGGTGTGGAACGGTCATTTCTAGGTGGTGGAACAATTCTATAGCAGTCAGTGGAGAAAGATGAAAGAAGTGGTGGAGCTGTCATACAGTTTTTTAAGAGGGGGTGGAACTGTGTTGCTGTGTGTTCCTGCCCAATTTAACCACTGGTTATGTATTAGGATAATACAAAGGATGCTGTGCATTATGAGAATGTAATACATACCTGAGGTGTGTGATGCTACATAAACCCCAAGAGCGAAGCTCAAGGGATTTATCAAGCATCATGCACCAAGGGTGTGTATTAAGTAAGCAATAATACCCAACAGGGTGGGCGGTATTGTGCTATACCGGACCGCCCAGGGGTGTAATGAGGCCCGCGCTGCACAATACCGCCCACCCTGGAGGGTATTATTGCACTTAGAAAATGGGCACAGTAAAACAAAATAAGTTTAGTAATAAAATGTTAATACAAAATTAGTTTAAAATCAGTTTTGAAGTAAAATAGTTCTTCCCCCTGTATTACAATTGTGTGTGTGTGTTTTATCTAGGGACTTTTGTCCTTCTAGAGCCCCTGTAGTTGTGGGCCCTGGTTGTCATGGTTATTGGTTAAGGCCCCCCCTCCGCTTTTGCGAGCAACAGGAGTTAGTATTTTTAACTTTAGAAGAAGTTACACAGAAACATAGAAGTTGACGGCAGATAAGGACCGCAAGGCCCATTCAGTCTATCCATTTCTTTTTCTACCTTATGAATGTGCCATAGGCCTTTGCTCTGTCAATGGCCTATCTATTCATACTCATCTGTATTGCTCCCTTATGCCTATCCCATGCCTGTTTGAAGCCCTGCACTGTATTCATATCCACCATTTCCTGAGGTAGGCCGTTACATGCATCCACCACCCTTTCTGTGAAAAAGAACTTCCTCACATTACCCCTTAATCGGCCTCCCTGTAATCTCATGCTGTGACCTCTTGTCCTGCTATTTTTCTTATATTGAAACATGTTAGACTCTTTCACCTTGCTAATGCCCTTAAGGTGTTTGAATGTTTCAATCATATCACCTCTCCCTCTTTTGCTCTAGGGTATACATATTGAGCTCAGTTAATCTGTCCTCATATGTTTTCTGATGCAGTCTCTGCACCATTTTGGTTGCCCTTCTCTGGACTGCCTCAATTTGGTTAATGTCCTTGTGAAGGTGTGGCCTCCAGTACTGCTCGCAGTACTCCAGATGGGGCCTAACCAGTGTTTTATAAAGAGGGATTATTACCTCCCTCTTCCGACTTGTGATACCCCTACTAATGCACCCCAACATCCCTCTAGCCTTACCTACTGCTTTAGAGGTCTGCTTGGATGATTTCAGGTCATCGGAGATGATGATGCCCAAGTCTCTTTCTTCCCTTGTGACTGCCACCAACTCCCCTCCCAGCCTATAGGTGGCCTCAGGGTTTCTCTTCCCTATCTGCATGATCTTGCACTTCTTTGTGTTAAACCCCAGTTGCCACTCTTCCTACCATTTTGCTAGTTTATCCTGATCTCTTCTCATTCTGCCCACCCCATCTGGATCATCTACTCTGATGCAGATCTTGGTGTCATCTGCAAACAGACACACCTTACCCTCCAGTCCATCTACAATGTCATTGACAAAGATATTGAAGAGGACTGGCCCCAGGACTGATCCCTGAGGTACCCCACTTGTGACTTGCATCTCTTCTGACTGTATACCATTTACCATCACTCGCTGTTTTCTGCCCGTCAACCAGTTTGCCACCCAGTTGACCAACGTCTGACCCCCCCCGAGCCTCCCCAACGTATTAATCAATCTTCTATGTGGAACAGTATCGAACGCTTTGCTGAAGTCAAGGTAGGTGACATCAACTGCACCCCCTTGGTCCACCACTCTAGTTACCCAATCAAAGAAATCTATGAGATTAGTTTGACAGGACCTTCCTTTTGTAAACCCATGCTGTCTTGGATCCTGTGCTCCTATAGATTCCAGGTGTTGCACTATCCTTTCCTTAAGGAGTGTCTCCATAATCTTGCCCACTATTGAGTTAAGACTGAAGTTGCTTCCTTTATTTTAATTTACATGAAAGAAATATCCGGTACCGCTAAGTGTGTGGCTCACACACATAGGAGTGACAGAAATGCTCCTGCTTTCTGTGACTGTAGCACCCGATCACCGAGAATGTAGAAGGAAAAAATGAAATGCTTAAATGTCAAAAATGGTACAGTTGCATTGCTACCTTAAAGATAACAAGGGCAAGACGATCGCTGCTAGAGAACGGGGTGGGCAGTGTAACTGGTGGGTGCTGGGGATTCAGGAAGCAACATCTTTGTTTCTCTCCCATTACACAGTCTCGCTGCCTGTTTTGAGGACTGGGATTAAGTTCTTAGGGTTTCTGGTCATTGCTGCCTACTCTGAGCCCAAAGACTGGGACTGTGAAGATAAGAGGGGCACTGAAGCAGAAAATCACAAGCAGCGGCGTTGATCAGCTGGGACAGTGGACCTTACTGTGGCTGCTGTTAGAGGCAGTGTAGGCAAATGTGAATGGTTTCACTTGTGAGATTTTACAAAAAAAAAAAAGATTGTTCTTTTTGTATTATGGGTTGCCGCCGACACAGATGGGGGTGGGGTGGCGGTTGGGAGGAGACCGGCTGTCAGCTGGGTAGCAGTGGAGTGGAGCAGAGTGGGTTACCGTTTAAATTTAAAATCTTTGACTTGGTGCTGGGAGAAAAAAAATGTGTCAAGAAATGTGTTTCTTATTTATTTATTTTTGGGGATTTAGCTGAGGAGAAATTGGGAGAATGGCTGTAGGATTGGAGTTGGGTCTCGGCTCTTGCTAAGGGAGGTTAAAAAAATGGCGGGCATTTTAAAATGAACATTCTACTAGCACTATGATACTGGTAATTGGGTCAGGTGGGACTGGCACTTTTAATACCCAGGCTCTGCTATCTGATAGATGCCCACCTTGCCAGGGCTATCAGCCAATCAGAGCCTGGGATTTTATTAGACCATTTTCTAAATTCAAGTAATTACACTGTTCCATGATTTATTTTATATAAGCACTGAGCATCCATTTTTTCTCCCCCCCAAAAAAAAAGTTATTTATAGGAAATATGTTAAATAGTAAGCACTCCTGTTGAAGTCAGAAAAGGTGTTTCTCACTGGCACCATGGAAAAGCTTAGCAGAGGGCGACAGCTGCAGGCTTTTTTTTTTAAACAGGTTAGTTTTGTTGAGTTCACTTTCTTTAAGAAACTGCACTGACTCAGACAAAAAATGCAAGCCTCGGCTTCAGTGTGAACGGCGGTGATTCAGGAAGTGCTGTGCTTGAGACTCAGGTAGTTTTGAGCACAGCCGTGTTCAGGTCTGTTTTATGTTTATTTTTTGCCTTATGTGCCCTGTGTGCAGAATGAGTTCAAGAAACAGTTTTATTAGTGTTACTTTTACATTTGATAGTAAAAGTATTGTGTTCGATTAAAATGACCGCTGCGCTCGAGACAGAGTGAGTCCTGAGTGCAGTTCCTTTCTTGTCAGTTGTGCGTTTGCCATACTAACTGGCTGGTTATTATTACAAATAATAATTGGTCATCAGTGCTGAAAAAATTGATGAGCAGTTATTTTAATTAATAATGTATTCCGTGTCAGGTCATTACTACCATAAATGACTGGGAAACATAAGTCTATAACAGTATAGTTAATCACAGGTAAAAGACCAAAAGTCAGAATCACACACTGCACAATTGCTGGTTCTCCTACCTTGCCTCATGGACTCCACTTCATTCTCTGTGATGAAACTGAGTAGGGCTTTCGCGGTGGCCAATCGAACTGCTCCAGCCTGAGCAGATCTCCCACCTCCAGACACTGTGCATTCCATGTCATGTTTACAGAGTCGATCTAGGAATTGGAATGGGAACATCAACTGTTCCCTGTTAAAACACAAAACAGTTTTTGGTATCTGTAAGCAACAATGTGCAATTAGAACAAAAACAAGTAAAGAGGGGTTCTGTTCCTCAATGCCAATATTTTCTGTATGCTTTGTCCTTTTAACAATTCACACAGGGTACTTCACACAAGAAGCAGCAACAGCATTAGTATTCATTTAGCACTCTTCATAACATATGCTATTCCAATGCGCTTTACAAGCAATGAGAGACTGGTAGTGAAGTGACTGTACATGTACAGTGGCAGCCATTTTACACATCAGCACCAACACACAGCCTTGGACAATTTCATAAACCAGTTTTATGGGAAGGGAAAGGTTGGACAGGATACCAGGGAAATCCTTACTCTTGCAAAAGTGCCTTGGGTTGTTTTACTTCCACCTTGACACTCAACAAGACAGTGCCAGAGATGGACAGAAGGGACTTTGGTTTAACATCTCATCTGGAGGACTGAATACCTGACAGTACAGCATCCACTTAGTACTGCACTAGGATGCCAGCACTTATGGTAAGAGTCCAATCCCGGTGTGGGACTAGAACACATGACCTTCTGACCAGAGGAAGATGGGCTACCAATTGAGTAATGCTGCTGCAAGACAAACATAAAACAATAAACATACCTGGTGAAACAGACAAATGCTAACATAAATTAGTCATGATCATGATACACCTTCTTTATTGATAATATTTAAGCACGATTTAAAGGTAAGTAGGATGGGGGAAGGGAATTCCAATTGGCACACAATTCCATCATCTTGGGGCTACTAAAGAGAAGGCATGGTTGCCGTCATTACAGAGCTAGGCCAGATGACACTCCAGCACCCCTTGGTCTGACAACCTAAGGGGCAGGTTGGGAACAGGTGACATTAGAAGGCTCGAGATGTTCTGTAGGTGGGATAAAATCTATGCAAGGCATTATATACTGGCAACAAGAGTTTGAAACTCATCCTCTAAGGCAGCCAGTGCAGTTCCCTCATAAGGGAAGATGTGGTCTCTCAGGTCAGCCATAATTAGGACAGGCTGCACGATTATGCACCAGATGCAGACAATGGACATGTTTCCTCAGAGAGCCATTTTGAAAAGTACAGCATTCCCATAATCAAGCCTTGAGGCATTAATGGCATGCATTAGGAATGATAGGTCAGCAGTCAGAAAAAGGTGGTATCTGCATAACATGACAATATTCCAGAGGCTACAGTAACTGACAACATCACAGAATATTTAACTTCAACCCAATCCATTCTTCATTACTAAGAACATTTGCATAAATGCAGGAAATCAGCCCCTTGGAGTTCACTTGCTCTGGCAGACTACTGCATTTTGGGGCCCATAATCTCCAGCTTCTGACATCGCAATCTGTTGCTCTGTAAATAAACTAAGAAATCATCATCAGGAGTAGATGATCTTCAAGGGATTTTATAATGCCACTGTTTGGCACATGAGATTGTTATGGATTAAAACAGATGATGTATTCAGCACATTATATAGATATCAGTGTCAGTGGCTCAGTAGATAGCATGCTCGGCTCTGGGGCTGGAAGACTGGAAGGTTGTGGGTTCTAGCTCCACACCAGTTACTTGGGGAAATACCCATAACTGACACTACAGTGCAGTATGAGGAGGGTGCTGTACTGGTGATATGCCATCCTTCAGATGAGACGTTAAACCGAGGCCCCTTCCACCCATCTCTGGTAACGGTCCAGGTGTAAGTAAATGTTCTCATGGCACTTATCGAAGAACAGTAGGGGAATTTTTATTAAAAGGAACTACAAAAACAAAAAAAGAATAACAAAATCGAGAACACAATCAGTAAACATATCTGCCACAGGTACGTGGGTTGCAAAGATAACACAGGATAAAGTTATTGGGTACAGCACACCCGCAGTGTGTTTTATTTTATACAAAAGTATCAAAATACAGAAATAATAAACAAATAGAAATAAACAGTTCAAACTGAACTAGAAAATAAACAATAGCTCAATGCTATTCCACCTTACTTCGGGTACCTCTATAAAACAATACTCAGCTTTCCTGTTGTTCGAGACAAACTCCAGTTTCAGGCACAGGTCCTTTTCTTACCTTGTCCTCAGGTAAATGAGATTAGCTGTCCAGCCAGTCTCACTTACCTGAGGACAAGGTAAGAGAAGGACTTGTGCCTGAAACAGGAGTTTATCTCAAACAACAGGAAAGCTGAGTATTGTTTTTTAGAGATACCCGAAGTAAGGTGGCATAGCATTGAGCTATTGTTTGTTTTCCAGTTCAGTTTGAACTGTTTATTTCTATTTATTTATTATTTCTGTATTTTGATACTTTTGTATAAAATAAAACACACTACGGGTGTGTTATACCCAATAACTGTGTCCTGTGTTATCTTTGCAACCCACATACCTGCGACAATTTCAGAAATGTAGAAATCAGTTCTAGGGTAAAGTCATAAGAAAGAAGGGGGACAAAAACAAACAAAACACATGGAAAAACAAAACCTTTCCTATTCCACACATCTTTATGTGTGTTTTCTGTCACATACTGCATAGACAAGGAATATATGTCACAAGACAGTACCACCAAACAATTACCTTACCCTCTGCACTTCAAAAATGAAGGCACCCACCGGCCTAGTGGTGCAGAGGGCTGAGGCGCTGGACGCCTTATCTCACACCATGCCAGCAACCCAGGTTCGGGAACAGACTTGGGTCATTGGGGAGGGGGCTGGGAACAGGATTGAGCAGCTGGAAGGCAGCTCTCCTCTCCTGGTGTAACTGCCGCCCCTTCCGTAGTCCGGCTGCCACCAAGTGGAGGTCCGGTGGTCAGCATAGGTGGAGGGGATGACACGTAGTGGAAGGACACCTCGAGACACAGCGTGCACTTGCCTCCATATATGCACGCGCAGTCGCGGTACGGGTTACGGGGAGAAAAAAGGAGAAAAACACTGCAAAATATATATGGGAAAAAAATTAAGGCACCCAAAGGAATTTATCCCAGAATGCATTAAAGATAGGCACTGGTAAAGTATTCTATTCCAGTTTCTTGATGTCATGTATCTCTGTCTCGATAAATTTTGTGAGATCAGTTAAGGAAATTTTTTTTTTTTTGTAAAGCAAATTGGTAATTGGACTGCCAAACCCACCATTTCATAGAGGCAAAAAGGACAGTCAAAGTGTTTGAGATTTGTCACCAAACAATTTAAGTTTTATGATCAACTACTTGTAGTTCTGGGAAGTTCCATGATCCAGCAATGCTTCTCCAAAGTTGGTGATGTAAATGCAGCGGAATTACAAATCATTCTTACTTTCTTCTTGGTTAATACACAGAGGTCTAACACAAAGAGGTTCTTTTTTTTTTTTAACTTTATTTATACATCTACATCCCCAGGCATCCTTCAGGAGTACCCACTCGGTATCTGCCCTACTCCCAGCTTTAACCCCTCGCATCTCCCTTGATCTCCTCCCCCGAATGATCGCAGGCAAGCTCGACCCCCTGTACCATCTCCGGGGCTGATTCCGCCCTCCCTTGGCGGTTGGCTTATAAGTGTGAAGAGCCTTACCTGCTGTCTTCGGTCGACCCTGGAGGAATCGGGGCGTGTCTGGGCCAGCTTTGGGATGTGGGTGATTCCCCCAGTGCCACCATCATCTCACCTATGGCGCAGATGGCTTTTTTTCCTTTTTTCGTTCCCCCACAAGTGCAATGTGCAATGGCACCGGCATGCAGGTTGCCCCCATAGATACCTGCCATGCTCGCCTCTGCCCAACCCGTGCTACTGGACGAAATGCCCCCTTGCTTCCGCTAGGGGCTGCCACAGAGCACGGTACACCCTGGATCCCACCCCAGTACACTCGATCTTCTCCTTCCCTACCGACCCCCGATCGCCCTGGCTCGTACCCAAACCCGGGTCGCCAGCGTGGCGCGAGGTGTGGCGTCCAGCGCCTCAACCCTCAGTGCCACCAGGCCAGCTTACAAAGAGGTTCTGACTGCAGATTTATCTTTAGCGTGTTTAAACGGTCCTGCGTGGACAGCCTGACCACATCCCACATTTTCCTGGGTATCGTCCCATCCGTGAGTTGATGTGCTTTAACTTTTTCCTCTACTCACAAATTTAAAAGAAATATCGGGGACTGTAGAAAATGCATAGAGATGGCCCACTTATATATCGCCCTCCCACTATGACTGTTGACAAACTCCTTATTCATTTGCTACTGTTTTAACTTGGCAAAGCAGACCTCTACTGAGTCATCAATGCGAGCGCAAGGACATTCTGCCTCTATCCTAGAATCCCGCGAGATGATGTGAAACTGCACGTCTGCACTTTGTACTACTGGACCGAATGTATAAATTGTTTTTCTTCCTCAAGAGTGAAAACTTTTATACATTCTGTAACTACCACTGTATATACTGCCTGTCTTGTCCTCCTGCATGTGATGTTGTACCATGTGAATTCTATCATTTAATTCTGTGCAACTTATACCAGGTCGCTCCTGAAAAAGAGATGCAAGCCTCAGTGGGCTCACCTGGTTACCAAAACCACTAACTAACTAAAAAATGTATCCAGTCACTGGTTTGTCCTTTCCTTTTAGTACCCTTAAAATGCTGTCCGACCACTGAACTAACATTTAGCCAAAAAAAAGGTGTTTTCCCACAGAAGGGGTGTCTTGCTAACTGGCTTTAAGATAACTAAGAAATAAGCAATAGAAAGAAAAACACAATAGTATTAACCACCCCAAGGCCCCCCTCTACTACAGTGCAGCACATGTGGCACCTTTTACCTTGGTTCAGCCTACTGTTCCATAAGCAACAACAAAAAAACACATGGTACAACTTGGCCTCAAGGGCTGTCAGTGATGGATAAACAAAATTCAAATATAAGTAAAATTGTAATCAAATGGATTTAATCATATGGATTCTTTTCATTTTAGACTGTGGCTACGCATTCTATTTTGTGACTTGTGATTCTACTACATAAATTTTTTTCTTCCAGTTGTAAGTCACATTAACCTGGGTCCCAAACCATACCCCCGGTATTTTAACTGGCTCTGAAGTTGTTTTAATAGCATCTATATCCTGAAAACTATAAATACCTCCTTCCTAGCTGTATCGCAACACTTTTGTCTTTATTAAGAGGAGACCAAGATATTCCACCAAAGTGACTGAAAGTGCTGTAATGCTTTGTTTGCAGCCTCACCACCCCTAACCAGTAAAAACATAGGTCATCCGCATTTGAGAACGTCCAGCAGGATAAAGGAGCATTCCTGACCCTCATGTGTCAGATGATCAGATCCCGTTCCAGTTTATGCAGTACCATGTCTAAGCAAAATGCATAAGTACAGGGCTCATAGGGCATCCCTACCTTCTCCCCATTCAATGGGCAGTCCTGTCCCATCCGCCCATTAACTAATGGGGAAATGGATGCTCCAGAGTACAATGTATGTATCCGCCGAATAAATTTCCTAGGTAACTTTCACCTCTGCAAAACCCCAAAAATATAGTCATGCAATACTCTCTTGAAGGCCTTCTCTTGATCCAATGTCAGGAGAAGGCCTTCAGTAGTCCCCGATAATAACCCACAGTCAAAAACCTTCCTCACTGGTGGCAGGTTGTCCTGAATTCTGCATCCTGGAACTGCACAGGTTTGAGAGACTACCAGTAAATACAATGCTACTGCATCCAGTCTCTTACTAAGGATTTTGTTCAGGATCTTTATGTCATTATTCAGCAAGGTTAACAGCCTCTTACTTCATTCTCATTCCTTTTGTTAAACAGGAAAAACACAATCCCTCTAAAAAGCCCACTGCTATGTGCACTGTCTTTGTGAAGAAAACTAAACAAGTCCGCTAGGACCTCGGTCAAATCTCCCCGAATTCTTTATAGAACTCTCCTGCTAGGCCATTCTATCCGGGCACCACAATACAGGACAGGGATTTAATCACTTCCAAGACCTCTAACTTGCTTATTCAAGTTCAAGTTTATTATTACAGGAATTACTCCACTGAGCAAGCTCATTCACAAGGAGGTCTGGAGATTTCAAACAATACAATAACGTACATGATCTTATACAAAACAGATTTGGATAGCAAGAGTAAACAGTAATGGGCAATGATAAGGTACAACTTGGATTGTTGCAAATCACTGATACATTACATACAAAAAACTAACTGCACTAATGTGCACGTAGATGATACACAAAGTGAGACAAGTCTTCAGTGGGGGCAGAAGGAAAAAGAAAAAAAGTGAAAACATGGGGCTGTAGATGACATCGCAGAGCAGGGTGGTAGGTTCAGAGGGACAGGAATATTGTGCACTGAGATGGGGTACAGGAGGGGGTCTAGGAAGGGTGGTGACTGGGGTAGGGGTAGGAGGGGGTAGGGAGGCGGAGTTTGGGGAAGGTGTGTGGTAAGTTCAGCAGGACAGGAATATTGTGCACAGAGATGGGGTCAGGAGGGGGGGTCTAGGGAGGGAGGTGACTGGGGTAGGGAGGAGGGGTAGGGAGACAGGGAGGTGGATAAAGGGAAGAAGTTCTGGGAGGCAGAATGGGTAAGGGGGTTGGGGTAGGAACATAGGGTAGGGAGAGGGTAGGGAGGCAGAGGAAGGGAAAGAAGTGCTAGGAGGCAGAATGGGTAAAGGGGGTTGGGGTAGGAATAAAGGGGTGGGTGAGGCAGATGGGTGACAGGATAGGCTGGGTGGAATAGGTTCTGTCTCTAGGGAGGTAGACATCTTGGAAGTGATAGTTGGGATTTATTTTATTGATTTATTTATTGTGATGTTTAGATCCTGAAAAAAAAAAAAAAAAAAAACAGTCAAAGGAGGCAGTTACAGGCTCCACCTTATGAAATGAATTGTGAACATGGAAGTTCACTGTGTGTACTGTAAATGCCCTTAGGGGACATAGTTTGGGCTCCTTGTTCGTTTATTAGTGAAGTAATAACCCTATTATGAATTCGGGCACTACAACATCAAACGGGTTTACTTGCCCCTTAGTTTGTTGGGTCCCATATTTTTGCTCTTGAATCAATGATTGCATTCTCTGATATTGGTATTGAGCCATATCTTTTTTAGAATGATCAATTTGGGCCGAGAACTCTTGGGTAGACCTCTCTGCTAGGGAAAAGTTTTTGCAGGTGATTGCAAAGACCTAGGTATTTTAAATAATTAGATCTTTTCAAGCATCTGATCTTGCTAATCAATATTATTTTAAATTCTAACATAGAATCCCCACCATTCCACAGGTGGGTTATACATCTCTAATAAGGTGAGTTTATTGGTAATAAAATTCCTAATTGCTATTTTTTTTGCCTTTCATCTACTAGAATGGAAATATTCTTTCTTCTTAAGTTTTTCCCTACATTCGGGCTGGAAGTCCCTCATATTGCACTGCCACGTGGTCAGAAGTTTTGACCAGTAGCAGACTTGCGCCTTCAGTACTTAACCAAGCTGATGTGAGGAAGTAGCTGATTCTAATAATCAATGGACCTTTGTGGAAGGTACTGCCATCCACACCATGACTGTCAGCAGCAGCACCGACAAGAAATGCAGAGGACACCATGGTGGTGAGATATGAGGAATCACAATAAACTTTTATTTCTTTGCTATGACTGTTTTTCTCGCCTGAAAGTGACAGGTAAAATCAAGTAGAGTAGGAGAGTTTCCCCGGTGTCATGGTCAACATTCCCCTATCACAGAAACAGGTCAATGCAACCCCCCCAGTGCAGATGGAAACAAGCTATAATATCTTACTTACTATGCCTTTCCTAGTAAAAATAAATTGCAAATAAAACTAATAAAAAATGTAAGTTTTCAACTATCTTTAGTGTGACTCCCTGTCCAGAACCCTCTTCCACCATTTGAAAAACAACTTCTGTAAACTTCACACATCCCCTAGTGCAGTGCATCATGAATAATAATGTGCAAACATCGTGCTGGAATTTGGACTAGCTAACTCTAGGCTGCACTAGGCCTTACAAACATACTAAAGAGCAGGCTGTTTGCAAGACCTAGTGCACCTTCTGGTCCCACTGGCTGAATGCTGACTCTGTGATGTCATGGGAAACACTCTGGCACACTGGTGGTGACTCCGGTACATGGCCTGAGCTTGGGATGTCAGGAGTGGAAAGTGGCAGGGAGGATGAGGAGCGTCCACAGAAGCTCTCCTCCTGCAGTGTGGGTGGCTACACATGCCATTCTTGTGTCAACACCTGGGGGTGTATGGTGGAGGTGGTGACGATATTGTGCATGAACATGTGCTATCTGACGTATCCACCCAGGGCAGTCATGAGAACATTCGTAGAATGCTGTAAGGGGCATCAATCAATCATCCTTTATTTATGAAACACCATTCCAATTGATCTTGGCATGGAACAAAAATCATAAAATATCTTAAAACTATTTTAGTTAACCCATAACAATAAAACACATATATGTAAATATAATTAGATATAAATATCTATATAAGCACATATAAAATCAGAACACTTAAGAAGTTATAAAAGCAGAATCAAACAAATATGATTTTAAGGCAGATTTAAAAGCCTCCATGGACGGGCACTCTCTAATCTGACGAGGCAGAGAATTCCACAGGGTCAGAGCTACAAATGCAAAAGATCTAGCTCCCGGAGTTGTCAAACAAACCCTGGGAATCTCTAGCAATCCCTCATCGGTGGAGTGAAGAGGGCGAAGGGGGCAGTAGGGACACAAGAGATCTTGCAGATACCACAGTCCCTGTCCATGTAGGGCTTTGTATGTCAGTAATCCAAACCTGAAGGTGATCCTCCACCGAACTGGCACCCAGTGCAGTCCGTGGAGCACAGGCGTGATATGGCAAGATCTCAATGAGCCAGTCAACAACCTGGCCACCGCATTCTGCACTAGCTGCAGCCAGCGGAGGTCAACCCCCAGTAGCATAGGTATACGGCATTGCAGTAATCAAGGCGCAAGGTCTCAAACGCATGGACCAGGGTCGACAAACACAAACTGCACTGAAAATTATGATGCCCGCAAGGGCTCTCAACTCACCCAGCCCTATGTCTGCCCCTGTCCTCACCAGACATATATTCGTGTCAAGTCCTGGTTTGGGGGGGGGGGGATTCCTTGTGGGGTTGCTGGTATGGGTGGCAAGTCTGGAGAGGAGAATTCCGATTCCAGACAGGAGTGAGGAGTTGAACTGAGATAGCAAAAGTCTGTTGTCGGCTGATGCAGCTGGGGATGAAAGTATACTTTTATAAAAAAATGTAAACCAGAATATATATTTTACATGATAGTTGCATTTTTTACCAATGATGCATTGCATTAACAGGATATTTGCACTGATTTGCTTTTTTTAAAATGTCACTTTACTGCTTATACACATCCATCATGCCCTTCCCACTGCACTAACTGTGGCGAGCTATGCCCCTGCCAGCCATATGTACAAATATATAATGTTATGTTTTATGTGATTCATGCGCATGTTTAAATGCCAATGTGAAGAGAATGGAATATTTTTTAATGGCTGATAGTCCTGTAACCTGCAAAACAGCTTGCTTGGCAAGAAGCTAATTGCATTTCATGACTAGCTGACCCAGAGTAATAAAATAAGCTCATATAACCATAAACCTTACACAGGATCTTCCTTGTAACTTAGCTGAGGGACGCCAGTTCAGAGTCCAAGATGTTTTAGCCAGGATTTGAGCAGCAAATGACCATTCTGACAGGCTAATGTGAATTTTGTCTTACGGGTGCGAATTGTCTACAGGGGACTTCAAAAGGCTTAAACTCTGAATGTCATATCCATGTTAATTATATGTGTCTGGATTTGAGTTTTGATATTCTTGGAATTTTGGAAACAGTGGAACAGTGACATCTTCTGGCCAAACGGAGCAGCTGCTCTGACTCACCCGATAGGTAAATAGACCAGTTTCTTTAGAACTGGGATAACTGATAGACATTGCAAGTTACAGAAGGTATTTGAAGCCCTCAGCTCAGGGCATGTAGCAGACTTTTCATCTGGACTTTATCCTGACATACCAGAAGCAAGACTGCCAGTACAAAGGAAACGATCTTTCATTTACTTTCTTTGGACTTCAACTTACTACAAACTTAAGCTCGACTTTAGATAATAGTTATAACGTGTTTTTCATGCATATTTTTCACTTTTGTTTCTGTTATTCTGTAACCAAATTAGTGCATCTTTTAGTTGTATCTGTATGATTCTTAATTTTTTTAGTAAAAACATTTTTTTTTTTTTTTTTTTAAGAAATCTGCCTGAGTGAGATTTTTCTATATTGTGTGTGTGATTTTGGGATGTTTATCAATAATCTGTGACTAAGCTGTTATTGACAAAGAGGCGTCACCATAGGCTGCCAAACTGAACAAGGGTCTGTAACAGGGAAAATCTAGATAAAAGATAGGGAGAATATGAAAGTCTCAAAGAAGGGTCTGTGAAGATTTGAACCATGTTACTGCATTCCCGTTGGAGAAGGCAGAAGAAAACATTACTTACCATAGTAATCTTATTTCTTCCAAGGGAATCTTACTGTATTCTGACAAATTGCAATATGGTCTCAACATATGACTGCTCTGGAGCTGAAATGGTTAATAGAACCTATGCAAATAGTGGAATGCTAGGTTCAAGCTTGGTTTTTAAACCAGTGTCCCTGGCTGCACTTCCTGCAACCATCCGATTCTTATGAAGCATGCAGGAGTTAACAAATTAGCTAACTAATCTAAACTAACAAAAAAAACCTCAACCCCCATTAAGGGGTAAGCATCTCTTAAACAGCAGAGGGCATCTCCTAAGATTCAAGTCAACAGATGCCCAAGAAAGTAGTAGGTACCCACATGTTTCCAAAATCATTTCTACAGACAGTATGCAGTGCCATGTAGGTCCTAGCAGGGGAGGAAGGGTGGGAGCTCAGAATACAGTAAGATTCCTTGGAAGAAACAAGATTACTATGGTAAGTAATGTTTTCTTCAAACCCCAGGAAATCTTACTGTATTCTGACAAATGCAGACTACCCAAGCAGTGCCTTTGGAGGCGGGCAGAGGACCTATTTAGGAAACAGGCTCTGCAGGACTGCTGTGCCAAACCTGGTATCACTCCTAGCCTGGGTATCCAGGCAGTAATATTTGGTAAATGTGTGGACTGTTTTCCAGGTAGCTGCTTTACAGATTTCGAGCAGAGGAATATCCCTTGAAGCTGCTATTGATGCAGCTGTTCCTCTGGTAGAGTGAGCCCTAAGCCCCTGTGGGGCCTTTTGCCCACCTTGGCATAACAGAATTGGATACACCTCACAATCCACCTGGCTATGGATCTTCTTATGGCTGGTTTACCTTTTCCTACTTCCCCATACGTCAAAAAGAGCTAGGATCTGTCCCCTCTGTGGCCCTCTGTATGCTCCAAATAGTAGCTGATCGCTCTTTTCACATCCAGGCTATGCAGTCTACATTCCCCTGAGGAGGAATTGCCTTCAGTGGGGGCCTGCAGCAAAATTGGGGAAGCTGGTAGTTGTCTGGGGCTACGAAGAGGTCTACCTCTGGAGTGCCCCACCTGCCTGTTCAGTGACCACTCATGATGGTTCTGATTTATCCTGCTCAGTGCATCTGCCTGCACATTGTCCTTTCCTGGCAGGTGAACTGCTGACAGGACAATTCCCAAGGAATAAGCTAGGCTCCATATTCTCATGGCTTCTGTGCACAGTGGGGTTGACCTTGTGCCTCCCTGTTTGTTGATGTAGTACATTGTGGTTGTATTGTCTGTCCTGACCTGTACCATGTTTCCCTGCAACATGCTGGCGAATGCCTTAAGTGCTAGGAAGACTGCTCTGAGCTCCAGCAGGTTGATGTGAAGTAATGACTCGTGTTTGAGCCATGTGCCATTAGCAGTGTGCTCCTCTAAGTGTGCCCTCCACCCCAGTAGGGAAGCATCTGCGGTTAGCATTAAGGAGGGTTGTTCTTGTAGGAATGGCACACTCTGTCTGAGATTGTCCATGTCCAACCACCACTGAAGTGCTTGCAGGAATGTTTGTGTGACTGGGACCAGCTATGATAGTGAATCTCTTTTTCTGGTGCCAGTGAAGTTTGAGATGATATTGAACATCTCTCATCTGAAACCTTGCCCCTGACACTGTAGCTGCTGAAGCTGCCATATGGCTTAACAACTGCAGAAAATGCCTGGCTGGCCTTAGGCTTTGGAGCTTGAAGGTGCTTGCTAGTTGTACCAGACTGTCTGCCCTTGTCTGGGGAAGAAAAGTCTTTCCTCTCACTGAAGCCAGCTCAGCTCCTATGAGCTTTAGGCGCTGCACTGGCTGTAGCACTGACTTTTCAGGCTGACCAGGAACCCCAGTGACCATAGTAGTTCCTGTGTGAGTGCCATAGACTCTCTTACCTGTTGAGGGGATTGCCCTACGATTAGTCAGTCATCCAGATAAGGGAAGACTACCACTCCTTGTTTCCTGAGGTGTGCCACACACACAGCCAAGCATTTTGTGAACACCCTTGGAGCAGAAGTAAGCCCAAAATGCATTGCCTTGAACTGGTAGTGGCCTGATGGCAGTCTGAATCTGAGGAATTTTCTGTGGGACTACCTTATGGGGATGTAGAAATATGCATCCTTTAGGTCTAGAGATGTCAACCAATCCCCTTGTCTTAGAGTCAGAAAGATTGTTGTCAAGGTCACCATCTTGAACTTTGGCTTTACCAGATGCCCGTTTAGGTGCCTGAAATTCAATATGAGTCGCCACTCCCCCGTTTTCTTTACTGTGAGGAAGTACCTTGAATAGAGTCCTTTCCCTCTCTGTGGTACAGGAACTGTATCTATTACTCCCAAGGATGGGAGGTTTAAAACTTCCCTTTCCAGTAACACTGTTTCTGATGGGGAGGAGGGTCTAAACACCCTTGCTCTCAGCTTTGGTCTGAGCTTGAAGTTGAGAGCCAGGCCCTGGCCCACTACTTCAAGGACCCACCTGTCTGTGGTGATGGTTTTCCATTCCTGGAGGTAGTGGGCCAGCCTGCCCCCTACCGGGTTGGGGAGGCGACCCGAGCAGACACCTCAGGGAGCCTGCTTGGGTTAGGATGCTGGTGGAGTGCTGGAGCTAGTTCGGCTACTACCTCTTCTGCCCCTGCGCCTGAAGAAACCACTCTGCTGCTGATATTGGGGGTAAGCCTGAGGCTGGAAGAATGGCCTATTCTGACCCCTACTTCTACCTCCCCTGGCTTGTTGCTTTTGGGGAACAGATGCCCTCTCTTTAGCAGCAGCACACTTATAGACTGTCTTATACTCATCCATCTTTTTCATGTAAGCCTCCGTCTGTTCCCCAAAGAGAGAGGTAGGCTCACATGGAAAGTCCAAAGCCTTGGACTGTGTGTCTTGGGTCAGGTTAGTAGTCCTGAGCCAAGCGAACCTCCTGAGTGACACAGAAGAAGCCACTTGTCTGGCTGCAGTGTCATTGTTATCCACAGCCATCCTAAACTGGGCTTTTGAAGCCTCTTTGCCCCTCTTTGCAGCTTCCTCTAGATCAGCTACCATACGGGCTGGGACAGATTTTGTCAATGTTCTCTGATATCTGGCAACATAGGCCATGTATGAAGCCTGCCTGATGGTCAGAGAGGATCCTAAACATAACTTCTTTGCAATGGAATCCATCCTCCTTGAATCCTTGTCTGCAGGGTGAGATGCCAGGGGGATGCCTGCCTTATCACAGGCAGCAGCCTGCACCACTCCTTCATGGCTAGGGTGCCTGAAGAGGAACTCCGCTCCACCCTTAGCCACTGAATACTTCTTATCCACCTTTCTGTCAACCGGTGGCACAGAAGTGGGGGGTCTGCAGGAGCTTGTTAACCTGCTTTTTCAGGGATTTATGGATGGGCAGTAAATACAGGTTACTCACCTGTAACAGGAGTTCTAGAAGTGGTATATGTTGTTCCTCCACACTGTCTGGCAGGTACCTTGCCACCTTAAGATGGGCTGGAAAGTCTTCAAGCTGCCTCCCCCCACCCACCCGGGTGATGAAACTCTCGGCTCTGCCCCATGACACCAAATCTAGCCTGCCAGAAGCCAGGTTGTGCGCCGAAGCCGGGGAGGACGGGTGGGTCCGTGTGGATGAACAACATATACCACTCCTAGAACTCCTGTTACAGGTGAGTAACCTGCATTTTTAGGGGCGTGGATATGTTGTTCTATCCACACTGTCTGGCAGACTCCTAGCAGTTCTCCAGGAGAAGGGAGGCAAGGCACACACCCTCTACTTAGGGAACAGGGACTGGAGAACTGAGTTTCCAAAACCAGCATCCCGGCATGACTCAAGGTCGATGTGTTAATGAGAAATGAAGGTGTGTGCTGACTTCTAGGTAGCAGCCCTGCAGATTCCCTTGATAGAGATGTCCGTAGAAGCAGCGGTATGACAGGTGGAATGAACCCTAAGCAGTACGGGAGGCTCCCTACCTGCCAACCTATAGCTGAGATCAATGCAGGAAGTGATCCACCTGCCAATCGTCCACTTTGCTGCAGGTCTACCAGATGTGGCTTCAGTGTAGGTGACAAACAGCTGGTGAACCTCTCCCCGAACTTCCGCAGTATGCTCTTTGTAGTAAGTGAGCACTCTTCTCAGGTCCAAAGTATGGAGCCTGTACTCGGCCTCCGAGGTATGACTGAGGTAGAACACTGGCAGAGTCAACATCTAGTTCAGGTGAAACTCCAACACCACCTTTGGGAGAAATTTCGGGTTGGGGAGCAGGACAACCTTGTCCCTGTGGAAGACTAGGTAGAGAGTTTTGATGGAAAGCACCTGGAGCTCCCCAAACCTTCTGGCTGATGTGATAGCCACAAGAAGGCGGTCTTCTATGACAGGTGAGAGATGTCACACCTGTGCATCGGTTCGAATGGCTTGCCCATGAGCTTGGCCAACACCAGCAGTAAATCCCACGGAGGCGGTGGTTCATGCACTGGAAGGGATATGTGATCTAGGCCTTTGACAAAGTGCCAGACCACCTTCTCCTGCACCACCAGCTGCTTGCCGGCCCATGCCTGGTAAGCAGAGATGGCTGTCAGGTGCACCTTGAGGGTCGACGACTGAAGCCCCTGCTTGGAAAGGGGCCACAGGTAGTCCAGAATGCAAGCCAGTGGACAGGATGAGGGGTCCAACCCCTTGCCCTTACACCAAATGGAGAATCGCTTCCATTTGAAGACACAGTATTTTCTGGTCAACTACTTGCGGGACACCTCAAGGACACTGAGGACCTCGTCGGAAAGACCCAAGGCCTGGAACTCTAACTGCTCAGGAACCAGGCCGTGAGGTGCAGGGATTGAAGGTCCAGATGGAGTACCTTCCCCTTGTTGATGGAGAGCAGGTCCAGGCGGGCTGGAAACTGCCTCAGGACCCTGGAGCTGAGGCTGAGGAGATCTGGATACCAGAACTGGCGAGGCCAGTCTGGGGCTACCAGGATCACCTGCACCTTGTTCCTCCTGATATTGAGGAGCACCTTGTGGATCAACAGCAGAGGAGGGAAGGTGTAGAAGAGGCCTGGGGTCCACAGCCTGGAGAAGACATCCCCCTGCAGCGAGCCCTGCTGAGGGGGGTGGGCATGGTACAGCCTCAGATTGGTGTTCTCCCTTGAGGCAAACAGCTCCACCTGAGGTGTGCCCCAGTAGGAGAACAGGTCTTGTACTATCTCCAGCAGGAGAGAACACTCGTAAGATACATCGCCTATCCAGCTGAGGGCATCGGCCAGACTGTTCGAGGCTCCTGCCACATGAATGGCTAGGAGATCCACCTCCAGGCCGAGCACGAGAGACCAAATGCGAAAAGCTTTTTTGCACAGAGGCAAGGAGTGCGTCCCGCCCTGTCTGTTGAGACAGTACATGGTCGTGGTGTTGTCCGTCTGGACCTGGACCACTTGACCTCGAACAAACAGAGCGAAGGCGGTCAGCGCTAGCCGGACCGCTCGGAGCTCCAGCAGGTTGATGTGGCATCGGGACTCCTGAGGGGACCAGAGTCCGTGGGCTCTGTGCTCCCCAACCCATCAGAGAGGCATCGGTCGTCAGGATGACCGTCAGCTCGGAGTGGACGAATGGGGTTCCCTCCCGCAGATGAGCTGGGACAAGCCACCACTGCAGGCTGTCCCACATGTCCTGGGTCACAGAGACTGGCTGATCTAGATGACCTGAGTGCTGAGACCACTGGCGGGCCAGCCCCCACTGCAGGGGGCGCATATGCCAGCGGGCCCAACGGGCTAAGCTGGTGCAGGCCGTCATGGGACCCAGAAGGCATACGAAGTCCCAAGCAATTGCCCAACCAGAAATGATTAGGCAAAGGAGGAAAGGACCTCGGTCCTGTCCACCAGGAGCTGGGCTCTGGCTCGGAGAGAGTCGAGCTCTGCCCTGATGAACTGAATCACCTGCAAGGGCACGAGTTCCGACTTGGCCTTGTTGATGAGGAGGCCAAGCTGACAGCAAGCCTGGAGGGCCAGATCTCTGGATCACTCCACCTCCAACCTGGAGGGACCTGCTATTAACCAGTTGTTCAGGTAAGGGTAAACTCGGACCCCTCAGTGCCGCAGAAATGCTGTCACCACTGTGACGCATTTGGTGAAGACCCTGGGAGCTGATAAGAGGCTGAAGGGCATGGCCCGGAACTCATAGAGGGTTCCCTCTGCCTGAAAGCAGAGGAACCGCTGATGAGATGAACGGATTGGGATGTGAAAGAACATGTCCCAGAGGTCCAAGGAGCAGAACCACATGCCCTGCTCCAGGGATGGTATTTTCTGAGCCAGGGTTACCATCTGAAAGGTGGGCGGCATTAGGAACTTGTTCAGTTCATGTAGATCGAGAATGGGGCGCCAGCCCCCCCCCATCCGTTTTGGAACCAGGAAGTACCTGGAAACAAACCCTGGGAACGGAAGAGGATCCGCAACCTTGCTGACTACCCCCTTGCAGAAGAGCTGGCTGATGTTGTCTCAGAGAGCCGACTGGGAGGCTGCGGACCCAGTAGCCCCCCATGGGGTGCGGGCTCAAAAAGGAGGGACCTGCTTGAACTCCAGAGGCAGGCCCCTGCCGACCACTTCCAGCACCCAGCAGTCTGTGGTGATAACGGACTAGGCGGAAAGAAAGTGGCTGAGCCAGCCCCCCACTGGGGGACCCAGGGAAGGTGAGACAAGATTGAGGCGTCACCCTGCAACCCGTCACTGGGCAGGCTTGGAGGAGGAGGGACCGGCCGAGGAGCCGCTGAGGCCCTTCCCCCTGGGCTTCCTGACCAAGGAAGCGATGGACTTGGCTCTAGGGCACCAAGTTTGAGCTTTCTGGCCCTGCTGCTGGGCAGGTCTTGTTGCAGGAGCAGAGGGACGAAAGGGCTTATGCTGCTGATGGTGGCCTTTGTCCTTCTGTGCAGATGTGACCGAATCTAGGGTGGCATTGGATTTTTCAATGCGCTGGAGGTGGCTCTCCACTCCGGGCCCGAACAGGTCGGTGCCCAGAAATGGAACATCTGCGAGCTTGTGTTGGGTGTCTGCCATGAAGGTTGAGATCCACAACCAAGCCCTGCGACGCATTGCCACTGTGGCCACTACTGAACAGGCACAAGAGTCTCCAATGTCCAGAGCCATCTGGAGCTGCTGCTTTGCCACCGCCCTTCCCTGATCCCGGACCTGCTTGTCTGTGGTCTGGAGGTCGGCCGGGAGATGAGGAAGCACCTCATCCAGGGAGCCCAACAGGGCATGAGAGAAGTGTGCCATCATAACAGCCGAGCTAGCCTGGAGAAGGCCCAAAGAGGCAGCAGCATACACCTTTCTCTCTCTGAGTAATCCAATTTCTTGGACTCCTTATCTGAGGGCTTGTCCACATCCCTCGTGTTGCCTGAGCGCCTGAAGACAGAATCTGCCACCAACCCCTCGGCAGAGGGGTGCTCCGAGAAGCCGGAGAGAGAGCCAGAAGGGACCGCGTACTTGCCGGCCATCCTGGCCGATGGTGCTAGGCAGGAGGCTGGGCGCTGCCAGAGTTCTAACGCCAGGCCCACAATGGCCTCGGCTATGGGGAAGGCCTCTGTGGGGGAGTCTGCCTTGTCCAGAATCTCCATTAGGGGATATCTGGCCCATTTCTGCATGGGTTTGAGCGGCATCCCAGTGGACTCCGAGACGAGCCGAAGGATACCGAGGAATGAGGTGGGGCTCTCGTCCACAGAAAGACCCCCCTCCGAGGATTCCAGGTCAACTGGACAGGAATGCAACGAGGAGTCTTTGGACTCTGAAGAGTCCACGTACAGCTGGTGACTGCCTGAGCCACTCTCCACTCGCCAAGGGCGATCAGGGGTGAGAGTGACCGACAATCGATGGGGTAAACCTTAAGGCGACTGAGAATCCTTGTCAGCGCCCCCCCATTCTTCGGCTGTGGAGGTGGTGGTTCCACCACAATGGGCAGGGCAGCCGGTTTTGGCCGAGCCGTCGGCACTGGGACCGGGTCCTCGACCGGGGAACCGGTGGCGGGAGTCTGCTTCAGCCATTTGGGCAACAGCCGCTTAATTGCCGGTGTGGAAGCCAATGTCGGCTTGCTGCCGCCCAAAAGGAGCCACATTAGATCCTCATAACGCCGATGCAACTTGCGCCGGATCCTCTCCTCAGCTGAGGAAGAAGTGCCGTGGTGCCGCTTTCCGTTATGTTGGGACCAAGACCGCCAACATCGGTGGGATTTCCTTGAAGCGGAGGAGGACCTCGACCGTTGGCGGTACCGGTGGTGGGCCGAGGAAGGAGCAGGGAAACCCACTGCCCCTCTGGTTCAGGGTCCTGGACCGTGGACTTTGGCTCAATGGTTTGAGGCAAGTCCTCGGAAGCACCGGTGTCAGAGAGAGAGAGTTGGTGGCCTCCTCGGTCGACAACCTGTTGGTGGGCTCGAGAAAAATCTCGGCCATGTCGACAGGCATCTCAGCCGACTGGTCTGATGGAGACACCATGAAACCAGCGGCCTGGGCCGCAACATCAACCGAAGTCGAGAACCGACGGTCCGGAGAATGAGATCTCTCCCGCTCCCAAGAGCGTCAACAGTGGGTCTTGCCTTTTTTTGGATCCTTCTTCCAAGGCTGAGGGGTGTGAGACCCAGAAGGACCCTCTCCTTTAGCGAGAGGGACTGGCACAGCTCCCGAAAGGAAGCCGTGCAAGAAGAGTCCAGTTGGAGCGGAATAAAGGCTGAAGAGGAGCTCGCCATGGCCTGGGCCGCCTCCTCCTCCAGGGCCATGAGCTGTTCAAGCCATTCCAGTTTTTCTGCAGAGCCCGCCGCCGCAGATACCACCCAACAGGCCTCCTTCAATTTGACCGGCGAGTACCATTTCTCTGGTCGCCCCAGATGGAGTCGGGCAGCACAGTCTTTGAGCACCGATGGAGAAAAGGATAGACACATCTCGCAAACCTGCGGATCGTGGTCGTGCCCAAGGCAATAAACGCACAAGGCGTGGGGGTCAGTGCGCGACATCTTCTGCCCGCTGAGGCACCAGCAGAACCTGGGAACGGTCTTGTCCTCCATCGCAGCCATGAGGGAAGAGGGTGAAGACTGAACTCGAACGAATATCAAAGTAAGTTTAGGAAAAAAAATCCGAAGATTTTAGAGCCAGGGCCTGCAAAACGGGAACCTGATGCTTCCAAGCAGTAAGGAGGAGCCGACGTCATAGGGCGGAGCCGAGAGTTTCATCACCCAGGTGGGTGGGAGGAGCCAGCTTGAAGACTTTCTGGCCCATCTTAAAGCGGCAAGGTACCTGCCAGACAGTGTGGATAGAACAACATATCCATGCCCCTAGAACAGTCTTTTAGAGATTGGCACATACATGATTTCCATGTAGTCCTATTTCTCCTTCTCGTTGGTTGACTCCTGGGTAGGAAGGTCCAAGGACTGGGCTACCTGTTTAATAAAGGCAAATGAGAGGTGTAGTCTTCATTCCCTTTGTCAGGGGAGTCAGGGCAATGAGGATCTGGAGGAATATCTGGTTCAATCGGTTCCCTGTAGTCCTCATCATCATCAGCATCCTCATTAAAATGACCCTCTTCGTGTTCCAAGGAACCGGGAACCAAAGTACAGCCAGAGGTAGACAGATGCGGCCGCTTCTCAGCCAGGACTGGAGTACTCGGTTGGAGTGCCTGTATAATTCTGACAGTGTTTGCTATCTCTTCAGCGGTTGGAACCGATGACTTCTTTGGTTGCAGTTCGACCACTGTATGCTTTTCCTTCTTTTTTCTTTTTCCTGCGGTTGCCAGGTTAGCGGCAGTATCTGCAGGACATACTTTCAGATGAAGAACCATCACCCTGGTCAGAGGGTTGTTCCTCCAGTTCATTTTGGCTGATAGCCAGTTTGTCTTTAGCTGGTTCAGACATCTTCTCCTGTAGTCATTTAAGTCACCTCTCAAGTGTTGACTGAGGGAAGTTCTTACAGATTTTGCAGTCCTCCTTGATACGGTGAAACCCCAAGCAAAACACACAAATTAAATGAGGATCTGCTTTAGCGAATGGTTCCCCACACTCTGAACAATGTTGGAAACCTGTGGGGCCTGTTCATTTCTTGGTTTGTGACATTTACCGGTCTATTAAACCGATGAACCGAGAAGTAACTCGATAACTTGGTTAAATTTAAAAAATATACCGCCTTACCGTGTGGTAGAAATACTGATTAAAGACCTTAAAATACAGTAAACAGTAACAGTTCCTTTTCGGTTAAAAGAACTGATAAGGAACCGAAAAACTCACCAAAAATTCACTAAATCTAGACAGTCTACCTGTGAACCAAGGACAGTGCTTCAAAAATCGAAATAAACGGACTTCGAAAAACCGAGACAAATAAAACTCTTCAAGTAAAGTGAAGTGAAGGAGAGCTCTCTGGATACTTCTTACTGAGGCAAGCGGAGTAAAGAATCTGACGGTTGCAGGAAGTGCAACCAGGGACAGTGGTTTCAAAACAGAGCTCAGGCCTAGCAGTCCACTATTTGCATAGGTTCTATTAACCATTTTGGCTCCGTGGCAGTCCTATGGTGAGACCATACTGCAATTTGTCAGAATACGGTAAGATTTCCTGGGGTTTGAATCAGGGTTACAACGCTATCCCCGAAGAGATTGTAATGCCTGGATCTTCTCCCTTTGTGTAACAACCGAGAAAGGGCTCTCATTTGGCTACAATACTCAAGACTGGTATCGTACCCTGATCCAGAGTAAAGAGGGGACCCTAGGACTTTGTGGCGAGGATTCAGTTGTGAAGCCAGCGAGCACTATAGAGGGACTCGAAGAGGGTATCCCCTGTTTTCCCCCCTCCCTATCATGGACTGCACTTAGGGGTGAGCACTGTGAGCTCAGTGGACCTGACCCTCAGGAGTGGGTTCGTGACACTAATAATAGGTTTTCCTTAGCTGTTTCATGCTGAGTGTTGATTCTCCCCTACCCTCAATTTAAACCATACCAGCCACTGCCCCAGTAGTGAGCTCTCTTCTACAACAGCACCAAAGCCAGCTAGTAAAAAACCGGAAATTGCAAACTTTGCAAACATGCCTACATGACTTCCAGTGCTATGGAGATTCTGATATTTTACAGGAATTTTCTTTTTTCAAGAACTGCTTTTAACATGCGAGCATTTTTTTTTTTTTTTATAGAAGCTATGTTTCATATGTTGGCTCACGTTCTGTTATTGTTTCAGCTTTAGTGACCTTTTAGTAATGTTACTACATGTTTCTGATTTACACACTAGTTATAAAGACCATTTTTCTTTAAATGTAAAATTTTACTGAAGCAGACATCAAGCAACACATATAGTGTATATAATTTCAGTAGGGTTTCCAAACAATGCAGAAAAATCAACAAAACTAATGCTGTACAACATAAAACAGATGAAGATCTATGGTGTGCACAAAGATGAGACATGAGGGTGCAGGTCATTTATCTACAAAGAACTGAACCAGCTTACAGTCACTGAGAAAAAAACGGTCCAGAAATCAATACTTCTATTAGCTTCTAAAATGATAGTATCCAGTTGTAGGCCTAGTCTCTGCTCCCTACATCGTGCATATCAAAGTGGCATCTACAGAATTAGTTGAAGCACCCATCCGCCACCTAAAGAGCTACTGATGTCTTGAGAAGAGCTTAGAAAAAACATAGAACTTTGACACAAATCAGCTTATATTTCTCATTAGCTTTGTATTTCCTATCCCCATTATTTATTACTGAGGTAATATGCATGAAAACAGGATAGTTGCTCTGTGAGGGGTCACCAGCTCCTATTGCTTCCTCCCAACCTGATGTCATAATACTCTGCTTGTGACACTACATTTATTCCCACTGCAACAGACTGTGATGTCACAACAGAGCATTATAATTTCAAGCAGGGAATAAGCTATACAGGAAGATGAACTCTAAGGAACAAAGAACTTATTTTTGTGGGTATTTCTTCAGCAATAAATAATGGGAGGCGAAATCTACAGAACACATATGAAATACAAGCGGAATTCTAACTAAATATTATGTTTTCCAATGTTTTCCCAAAGGTGTGAGCTGCTCTTTACCTTGAAACTGGGGGTATGTGTTTCTAAGGGAGTAGGTGATTTTTTTCCATAGTATAAATGGAGATCACCATTGTACTATAGCTGGTAATGCCTACTGCATCCACAAGCAGGTAATGGCCTTCCTGACAGCTAACAGGTAGACCAGTACTATAGATGAGGAAGCCAATCTCCCCCCACAACCCGGAGGGAATGACAGTAGCACCGTGGAACCCATGACCAGCCCAGTGTCCAGGGACAACCATTTAAACCGATTTTTGAGTATGTCCCAATACCCAGCAAGGACTGGCCTGCTCCAGGAGGTGTGGGTTTTGTCAGCTACGCACTGCCCACAGTTCTGCCAGCTCGCCCGTAAGTATCTAACGGATCCTGCACCTACAGGGAAATCCCTCCAGATCATTGCTGAAGTCATTTTAAGGGTGGCCAGAGCAAATTTAGTCCAGATGGCATAGGTGAAGGTAGTTCCTAGCTCCTTATTCCAATGGTCAAGCACTGCTTCCATTATATCCCCAGAAAGGAATGCAGCCCATGGTACAGCAGCCCTATAAGATGGTACCAGGATTCAACCTTCAGGGCTCCCCAAAAGATTTGCAAGAGCAACGGAGGGGGGCTGACATGTAGCTTCTGACCGGTGTTTTCTGGAGCAGATAAGTGCGGACTTGCAAATATCTATAGTGCTCACGGCCAGTGAGACCATATCGTTGTTGGAGCTCTGTAAAGGGAAGCATCCCTTGGATATCTAGAAATTGATAAATATATCAGTAAGACCCAATTGCCTTCCTTTGGAAAACATATGGTCCAACTGTGTGGGAAAGAATTCAGAGTCCACTGCTGGAACTCAACAGAAATGTTTAAATTCTAAAAGGACAAAAGTTACGTTATTTCATTCTAGACAATATTCGAGTTCATGGTATAATCCACCTACAAATGGGGGTTCCCAAAAAGTCTCCCTTGAGCTTCCCTACATGCTCACTGCCAGGCTGGTGGCCTGCATTTTAGCAGTTTAAATGTGATTGCCAGAGCCTGTATAGCCTCTGTGCACTGTCTCTTTAAGAGCTGCTTGATTGCAGCGTAAGTGATCTGAGATGGAGCTCTTCTGAAAGATGTAACTATTTGCTGAAAACCATTTAGAATGATAATGATAATGATAATGTAGTTTGTCTAACCTGCTTTCTTTGTAGCAAGGACTGTTTTGTTTGTTTCCACTATCTTGGTCCTGGACTGCAAATTGGACCAATCAGTTCTGGTGGGAACTAAAATGTAGCTGGACTACAGGAGCTGTCTGAATTCAAAATCTATAGGAACTGTGGTTGAGTTTTTACACCTTTTTTGCAACTGAAGGGGGAGCTCTTGCTTTGACTGACAGCCAAATCAGCCAACCAAAGGTTTTGGATCTTGGGAAAGTCCCGGGCTGCTTGCAGTTTTCAGTTAGAACTAAGCTGGAAGCTGAGCAGGAAGGAGCTGAAGTGATTCTGAGAGCAATCCTGAGTGGATTTGCATGGGAGAACTATGAAAAGGCTGAGAGTTTGGCCTCCATGTCTGCCTGCTGCTCCTGACAGGGAGAGAAGAGAATTATTTTGGACTAAATCCAAGTTTGTGTGACTAAAGTAAGCTACTGAAGTGGGCCAGGCTCAATCTGAAGAAGACCGAACATTTTTGCTGAATGCGATCGGCCTGTCAGGAGTTCCAGCTATCCCTAAGCTCCCGGTGTGTGCAGAGACTTTGCGATTGTGCCCGGGGAGTGCTTTGCCTGGTACAGCAGAATCCCGTACATGTAAATGTGCTATAAGCTGCTAGTGGGTTGTGAGTTAGTTTCCCCACTGTGTGAACTGTGTTCTGCTTGCTGGAAGCTGTATCCAGCCCAAAACGGACTGCTTCTGAACTTGTCTCCATGCAGTCTGGGCTTTGCCAGATTGGCCCAGCCAGACTACCCACTGCACAGAGAAGCCATCGACGAGAGACCTGCCTGGAGATCAGCCCCCTGCTCCATGCTTGAACAGGAACGACGCCTCTGCAACTTGTGTGGGCCCTGCTTCTCCTGGCATTCCGGATCAACCACCTGCAGTCTCGATTTTCGTCCAGCCTGTGTCCAGTCTTGGGTATCGTGAGTAAATACCAAGGTAGCTCCCTACAACAACAGCTTAATCTGAGTGTGTCATCTGATTGTCTTGTTGTTTCGCTTCTTTTACGAACTGAGCCCTCTGGCTCCGGATTACAAATATTGTGTACTGTGCATGTTGTGTTTTCCATCACAGGGCCCCAACCAGCTGCAAACCCGGGCAACTGTACTGGATAGCCCATCTCTTCTCTACCTGGGTACCCAGAGATGGACTGTGTGGGGGGACTCAAAGCGCATGCATAACTGCTTGATTGATATAACCTTTAAGCTAATTAAGCTAATTTTGCCCCTCCCTTGTTCAAGTACCCTGAATAAATCAGATCCAACTTTTTCTGCATGTAATCTGACTGTGGTTCCAGTTTGTGCTCAAAGTACTGTACTGTTGCTATCTACTGTGCTTAACCTTGTTTTACAGGGGGTTCCCAGGGTCGATCCAGAGGAACCAGCCCTGGTGGTAAGTGCAAACAGTGTGGATACTTGTATGGTGTACCAGGGGAATTGTGAACGTGATTATTGTACAGTGTTCAGGCCACTAGAGGGGAAAGAGGGGGTTACAGCGTCCTGGAGGGCTATGCCCAGGTTAGCTTAACCACTACCAACCCTGACCTCCGGGTGGAGGCACCCATTTCAGAACTCAGGCCCCTTAACCTGCTACTAGCCAAGCAGGCAGGGGTAGTAGCCCTTGGGATAGCGCCACCTAGGGGTTACATTTTGGAGGATCACCGCTGGGATTTTGTGTCTTCTAGTGGCCAAATTTGCGAATTGCTGTTAAAAATAAATGACTACCCCAACAGAAGTGGCTGTACACCAGTTGGTGGGGTAGTGTACTGGGCAGGAGATCGACCCCCAAAATGCTATACTTATCCTGGATATTCCCCTGGGTACCAATAAGGACACTGTAGACGGAGTACTTTCCAAGGTTGAATGTTTACAAAACCCTGTGGTGGTGGGTCGACAGGCTAATCTGCTCGCCCAAAGTTTCATGACGTTAGTAGAGTGTAAGGACCCAGTAGACAGTTCCAAAGTGCCACAGACTATCACCCCCAAAGGAGCCCTCAATGCCTGGAGAGTGATAACTAAAGAAAGTAAAGACCCCGGGGAGAATGAGCCCCCCCCCCCCACTATCTGAGACTTTTGAGGAGAAATTTGCTAAGCTGTTGCTGGAGGAAGGGAAAACTGTGGAGGACTTAAAGAAACTATTCCTGCCACCTGGGGTGTTCCTCCCCCAACACCGCCTCCCATTCCAGCACCCAATATTGCCCCTCCTTCTGTGCCCATGCCAATGCTGGCTCCTATGTCTGTACCTGCCATTAGTCACGACTCTTACCAAAGGTTGAGTATCTTCCCCGGCACCCTCCCCACACCCGAAGGGGAGGATGACTGGGAGACCTGGATAGATTGTGTTGCCCCTTTGGTATCTGAATGGCAGTGTGCGGAGGCTGAGAAATGGAAAAGGATCACAGAAAGTTTGAGGGGTCCCACCCTAGAGGCCATTACATTTCTGAGGTCCACAAACCCTGATACATCTGCCCAGAAGTACCTATCTGCACTCGAAGGTAATTTTGGGAGCACTGAGTCAGGGGAAAACTTGATGTGGAAATTTCAAGGTACAAAACAATGGCCAGGGGAAAGTTTGTCTGCATATGTTACTCATCTGGAAAGAGTGCTGCAGAAGGCTTACCGAAAAGGTGTGGTAGCCGCCAGTGACTTAAACCACGTGAGGTTGGGGCACATACTGCAACATGCAAAGCATTCTAAATTGCAGTTCCTTCAATTAAGGCTCCCAGATAGAAGGGGTAACCCACCGGACTATTGTGACTTGATAAAAGAACTCCGGGAGGTTGAAGATGAAGAGGGGGATTGTAATTCTAGGGTGAGCGCAGCCCAAGTGATCACAGCATCGGAAGGCCCTTCCGAAGTGGGGACCAATGAGGGTGTGCCACCATGGGATGAACTACTGAGGGAGGTCAGGCAAACAAAAAACAGTCTCTTTATGAAGGCCGCTGCTGCAAGTACAGGCACCGACCTTTATCCAACTGCGTCTGCTATGGGGGTGGGGGTGTCCACCCAGGCATCTCCTGCTGACAGCCGCTCGAAACTCGATGTATTGACTATGAAAGTAAGAGAATTGAAGAGATGTCTCCAAATGCTCCCCACACAGCAGACAGATGGCACCAAGGTTCTTGGTTGGTAATACCACCGCCCCAGCTCCCAGCGTGATGCCTTGGCCACCCCAAATCCCAGAAAACATATTTTGCCATAATTGTGGGAAGGATGGGCACATGAAGAGAGAGAATGTAGGTCCACAAAAGACCTAGATAAAGTTGTACACAGACTTCAAGGTGAGCTTCGGAGAACGAATCAGCGGTCGAGGAGTGCCCAAAATGACCGCAGTGAGGGTTCAAGAAGTAGTAACTCAAATCCCTATGTGGCTAAATCATCTGTCCAGGCCCCTGCTGCTGTCCCTCCACACTGGTCCAAAATAGTGGGCCCTTCAGTGGAGACTACCGTGGCTGAGAATGGTATTCCTACTCGGACTATGCTGGACAGTGGGTTGCAAGTGACCACTGTATTTAAGGACTGGTATGACAAACACTTACCTGCTGTGCCCTTACAATCCCTGGAAGGTCTACATGTGTGGAGGCTGAGCGACAAGTCTTATCCCTACCTAGGATATGTCTGCCTCTGGTTATCATTTCCTGCAGCTGTGACTGGTGTAGAGGAGCAAGTTGAGCCACTGGCCTTAGTGTGTCCCCCTACTGGACTGTATGATGGGGTTCCCCTGTTAACTGGGACCAACACCCATATGTTTGGGAGACTGGCACAACTCTGTCGCGAGAAACAAGGGCGACGGACTGGGAGGGCCCTAAGAATTCCCGCTCTGATCAAGAGGGCCTATGATTTGCAACAGAACCCCAAGGGAGTGGACCAGGATGACCTGGTAGGGGTCATGTGGAAGAAGGATCCCGATTCAATGGTACTGGCCTCTAATGCCCAGTGTACCATTCGAGGGGAGGTCCACCTCCGAAAAGACGTCAAGAACAAAATAGTGATGTTGGACGCACCAGACGATGGAAAATTGGCAGAAGGATTATTGGTTAAGCCCAGCATCTTGCCAGCTCATGCTCATGCCTATGCATGACGAGTGATGGTCCAGATTCATAATGTGTCAGATTGGGAGATCCGGGTAAACAGAGGATGCACCCTAGCTACGGTACACTGCGCAGACACTGCAGTGTTGCCCAGCAACAAGCACCCTGGCAAGACAGATAGAGTGACTCCCGACTTGTTTGATTTTGGTGACTCCCCATTGCCAGCTGAATGGAAGACTAAAATTAGCCAGAAACTTGCCCAGAGAGAGCAAGTGTTTTTGTTGAAGGAATGGGACGTGTGATGTGTCCAGGGTGACGAAGCATCACATACGCCTGCATGATGAATGGACATTTCGAGAGAGGTCTCAATGCCTTGCCCCTGCAGACATAGACGATGTGAGAAGACACTTGCAGGAAATGCTCGCGGCTGGTGTGATACAAGAATCCAGGAGCCCATATGCTTCTCCCATTGTGGTTGTGCATAAGAAGAATGGAACAATACGAATGTGTGTAGATTATCGGACCCTCAACAGGCGAACCATCCCTGATCAATACACCATGCCCCGCATACAAGATGCTCTGGATTGTTTCAATGGGAGCAAATGGTTCTCGGTGTTGGATCTTCGCAGTGGATATTACCAGATTCCAATGGCTCCGGAGGACCGTGAGAAGACAGCCTTCATCTGTCCTTTGGGGTTCTACGAATTCCTGAGAATGCCACAGGGGATACTGAGCGCCCCAGCCACCTTCCAGCAACTGATGGAACGAGCGGTGGGAGACATGAATTTGCTGGAATGCCTTGTGTACTTGGACAACGTCATTGTGTTTGGGAGCTCCCTAAAGGAATATGAGAGTCGACTGTTCAAGGTACTAGACTGACTGGAAGATTTTGGCCTCAAGCTGTCCACTGACAAGTGCCACTTTTTCCAAACCTCTGTGAAGTATGTGGGGCACATAGTATCTACAGAGGGGATACAGATTGATCCTAGTAAAGTTGAAGCCTTGACTACTTGGCTCCAGCCCCACAATTTGAAAGAACTACAACGTTTCCTGGGATTCTGTGGCTACTACTGCCGATTCATAAAGGACTATTCTAAAATGATTCGGCCACTCTTGAATCTTACCCAGGGTTACCCTCCTACCAATCGAAAATACAAAAAAGGGGCCTTCAAAGAACCAGACAAAGCAAATTTCTGCCCAGGTTAACTTTTTGGGTCCCGTTAGACACCTGACTGTGAAGCAGCTTTCCATGAAGTCATATACCAGCTCACCCATGCCCTCATCCTCGCTCACGCTGATCCCACCAAACCCTATGTGCTGCATACTGACGCCAGTCTGCAGGGTCTAGGAGCTGTACTGTACCAAGACCATGAGGATGGTTTGAGACCAGTGGCATTCGCCAGTAGGAGCTTGACCCCGTCAGAGTGAAACTACCCTGTGCGCAAGTTGGAATTACTTGCGTTGAAATGGGCCATTGTTGACCAGTTTCATGATTAACTCTATGGGTCGAAAATATTGGTGAGGACTGACAATAACCCGTTGACCTATTTACAGACTTCAGCTAAGTTAGATGCCAGAGGGCACCGGTGGCTTTCTGCATTGTCAACATATGATTATGCTGTCGAATACAGACCGGGCCTGAATCATATTGATGCTGATGCCCTATCCCGGAGGCCCATTTCCAAGAGCGACTGGGTCAGGCTGTCTGAACCTGACATCCGAGCACTGTGCCAAAAGTTTGATAGAAATGAACAGATGTCTACGACCACAGTGGACTGCTTAGCAGATTGTTTGGGCCCCTCTGACACCTGCATACCGGCTGCGTAGTGCCACTTTTCTGCTCTAGATATTAGTGCACTACCTCAGTTTGACAATGACAGCATTCAATGGGCTCAGTCCCGAGGTACTATGATTCAGCCAGCACTTGACACACTTCTTGCAGGAAAGGATGTGTCCAAGTTGCGTTTCTCTGATCTGCGAACCACTTTGTTGTTTAAAGAAGGCCCCAGGTTGAAGCTGCATAATCAATTGCTGTATAGAGAGACTGTAGATCGAGGTGGCCAAATAGACAAGCAACAATTGGTCCTGCCCACAGCCTTCAAATATTTGGTACTGAGGTCCCTCCACAATCATATGGGCCACCTTGGTATCGATTGGACCCTTGACCTAGTACAATCTCGATTCTACTGGCCCAAGATGGGGGCTGATGTTGAGCACCATGTAAGGACTTGTAGTCGCTGCCTGCAGAGAAAAGCCCTGCCTCAGAGGGCTGCCCCACTTGTCAACATTACTACCAGCACCCCAATGGAACTAGTCTGCACAGACTTCTTGAGTTTAGAGCCTGATCAGCGAAACATTGGCAACGTGTTAGTGGTTATGGACCATTTCACACGGTATGCACAAGCTTTTCCCACCAAAGACCAAAAAGCATCTACTGTGGCCAAGGTGCTAGTGGAAAATTTCTTCATCCACTATGGTGCCCCCCAGCAAATTCACTCTGATCAGGGCCGGGACTTTGAGAGTCGGCTAATCAAAGAAATGCTCTCTCTCTCTCTCTCTATGGGGGGCAAAAGTCAAGAACCACCCCTTATCACCCGCTGGGGAATCCTCAACCAGAACGCTTTAACCACACCCTGCTAGACATGCTAGGCACCCTCCACCCAATAGATAAGCATAGATGGAGCCAGCAGATTAGCACCTTGGTACATGCATACAATTGCACGAAGAATGATGCTACCGGGTTTTCTCCCTACTGCCTCATGTTCGGGAGAGAGGCCTGGTTGCCTGTTGATGTCTGTTTTGGGGGTTTCTCCCAATGGGGTCCGAGTTGAAAATTACCTGCAATATGTACAAAAACTGAAAGCTCAATTGAACCATGCCTATCAACAGGCCCAGACAATGGCCGCCAAAAGAAATCTAATCAACAAAGAGAGAGACATGATAGAAAAATAAAGGCTCAAGAGCTTAGGCCTGGAGACCGTGTGTTGTGAAATTTAGGATTGCATGGTAAACACAAAATTGCTGATCGATGGCACCATCTTCCCCCATGTCATAGTTGGAAAGTTGGATGATCTGCCAGTGTACAAAGTGCACCCAGAGAATAACTCCAAAGCTGTCAAGACCATGCACCGTAACCACTTGCTACCTATTGGTCAAGTTATAATTGAGGCTGAACCCGCCGAGATTGATTCCCCTGGACCAGTGACTCGTGCTGCTGCAAGAAAGAAACAGAGTCAGCCTGCCCCCGTAGTTACCGTTTTAAGACTTCCACCACAGCAGGCTCAGAATGATAGTGACTGCCAGTCTAACTCGGATGACAGTGAGTGTGATAATGCTAAAATGCAGGACACCAGCCTATTACCCTCATATGAACTGAGTCAGTTGTTTCATGGAAATCCTATGTTGAATTATGGGGATGAAGCTGGGCCTTTTGGACTGCCTAATGCCCCCCGGCATCATCCTTGGAGCCAATGCTCCCTGAAGTGAAGTGCAAAGTATCACATCTGAGGATGGTGAGTCTTTGTGTATCGTGGAACTGTATGATTTGCCTGAAGGAGAGGCTGATGGTATGAGTCTTTCTGGTGACATGCCAGAACTTGAGAAACACTATGAGAGTGCTGACAACCCCCATTCAGTGCCAGAGTGTCTTAAAAAATGAGCCAAGTATTGTAGAAACAGAGACTACAGAGCAAGGGGCTGACAGTGCTCCCAGTTTGGACATTCCCCTTCATGCAGAGGCACCCCATACAAGTGATGAAAGCTCCAAGACCATTGCTGAAAGTACAGAGACTGTGGTTGTTCACCCCAGAAAGACTGGCCGAGTTGTCAAGTCAGTGGTGCGCTTCAGTTACAATTCCCCCAGGAGGCCAGTGGATTTGCCTCTCAATGTAGTCCACAAAGGTGTTTATGTCTCTCAGAGCTCACTGCCCAAATTGAGCTTGACGGCCCATTCCAGGTTACTTGTTTTGCCCTCTCACCATGGTGCCCCTACCCCATCCAGCCCCAAGTTAGCTGATAGGGAAGGGCCCCCTCTTGCATTGTTTAGAGTACAAGAAGTTATTACATGGTTCTGTATAGTAATGTTCAATTTACCTGTATGAAATATGCATAATGTATTGTCAGAATGGAAATTATACAGTGGAGTACATTGAAATGTATAGTAAAGTGACAAGTTATGCCAACTGATGAATCAGATAGTACTTGTATAGCATGCTAATGGTATAAATGTCTTGTATATGTTGTTTTCCCAGGCAGGGAGGAATGTAACCCCCTACAAATGGGGGTTCCCAAAAAGTCTCCCTTGAGCTTGCCTAAATGCTCACTGCCAGGCTGGTGTCCTGCATTTTAGCAGTTTAAATGTGATTGCCAGAGCCTGTATAGCCTCTGTGCACTGTCTCTTTAAGAGCTGCTCTGTTGAAAGATGTAAGTATTTGCTGAAAACCATTTAGAATGATAATGATAATGTAGTTTGTCTAACCTGCTTTCTTTGTAGCAAGGACTGTTTTGTTTGTTTCTACTATCTTGGTCCTGGACTGCAAATTGGACCAATCAGTTCTGGTGGGACCTAAAATGTAGCCGGACTACAGGAGCTGTCTGAATTCAAAATCTATAGGAACTGTGGTTGAGTTTTTGTGCCTTTTTTGCAACTGAAGGGGGAGCTCTTACTTTGACTGACAGCCAAATCAGCCAACCAAAGCTTTTGGATCTTGGGGAAGTCCCGGGCAGCTTGCAGTTTTCAGTTAGAACTAAGCTGGAAGCTGAGCAAGAAGGAGCTGAAGTGATTCTGATAGCAATACTGAGTGGATTCACATGGGAGAACTATGAAAAGGCTGAGAGTTTGGCCTCCATGCCTGCCTGCTGCTCCTGAGAGGGAGAGAAGAGAATTATTTTGGACTAAATCCAAGTTTGTGTGACTAAAGTAAGCTACTGAAGTGGGCCAGGCTCAACCTGAAGAAGACTGAATATTTTTGCTGAAGGCGATCGGCCTGTCAGGAGTTCCAGCAACCCCGGGCTCCCGGTGTGTGCAGAGACTTTGCGATTGTACCCGGGGAGCGCTTTGCCTGGTACAGTAGAATTCCCGTACATGTAAATGTGCTATGAGCTGCTAGTGGGTTGTGAGTTACTTCCCCACTGTGTGAACTGTGTTCTGCTTGCTGGAAGCTGTATCCAGCCCAAAATGGACTGCTTCCGAACTTGTCTCCTTGCGGTCTGGGCTTTGCTAGACTGGCCCAGCCAGACTACCCACTGCACAGAGAAGCCATCGACGAGAGACCTGCCTGGGGATCAGCCCCCTGCTCCATGCTTGAACAGGAACGACGCCTCTGCAACTTGTGTGGGCCCTGCTTCTCCTGGCATTCCAGATCAACCACCTGCAGTCTCGATTTTCGTCCAGCCTGCGTCCAGTCTTGGGTATCATGAGTAAATACCAGGGTAGCTCCCTACAACAACAGCTTAATCTGAGTGTGTCATCTGATTGTCTTGTTGTTTCATTTCCTTTACGAACTGAGCCCTCTGGCTCTGGATTACAAATACTGTATACTGTGCATGTTGTGTTTTCCATCACAGGGCCCCAACCAGCTGCAACCCGGGGCAACCGTCCTGGCTAGCTCATCTCTTCTCTACCTGGGTACCCAGAGGTGGACTGTGTGGGTGGCTGAAAGCGAATGCATAACTGCTTGATTGATATAACCTTTAAGCTAATTAACCTGATTTTGCCCCTCCCTTGTTCAAGTAAAAATAAATCAGATCTAACTTGTTCTGCATGTAATCTGACTGTGATTTCAGTTTGTGCTCAGAGTACTGTACTTTTGCTATTTGCTGTGCTTAACCTTGTTTTACAGGGGGTCCCCAGGGTTGAGCCAGAGGAACCAGCCCTGGTGGTAAGTGCAAACAGTGTGGATACTTGTGTGGTGTACCAGGGGTGTTGCGAAAGTGATTATTGTACAGTGTTCAGGCCACTAGAGGGGAAAGAGGGGGTTTACAGTGTCCCGGAGGGCTGTGCCCAGGTTAGCTTGACCACTACCAACCCTGACCTCTGGGTGGAAGCACCCGTTTCAGAACTCAGGCCCATTAACCTGCTACTAGCCAAGCAGGCAGGGGTAGTAGCCCTTGGGATAGAGCCACCTAGGGGTTACAATTAAACTCTATTTCCATAAGAACATCTGATGGAATTATTTTGGACCATTCTACTGAATATAGATACTTAGGTTTAACACTCGATAGTTGTCTTAGTTACAATCAGCATATTGAAAATGTTGTGAAGTCTGTAAATCAATGATTCGGTATACTGTAGAGGAACAAGTTTAACTTCACAACTGGAACTCATTGTACAAACACATGTTCTAGTCCTCATAGATTATGGTCTAATCATCTGTTCTTCTACTAGTAAATCTCTGATGCAAAGAATTGCGTTGTTACTATATAAAGTTCGTAGGTCAGCATTTGACTTGCCATTAGATTGTCATACTTGTTTGTACAGTAAATTCTGGTATACTTTGCAGCAAAGGATTAATCACAGATTGGGTTGCTGGGCTTGGATGATGGTATATGGACAAATGCCAGCTAAATTAAAATCACTGGTAGAAAGGCCATCTTTGTCAAACATTAAAACTAAATTGGAAGATAATTTGTACTTAAAATTATCTAAATGTTCTAAAAATATTGGACATGCAGCTTTTTATTATTGCACTATTAGTTACTGGAATTCACTACCTTTAAAGATCAGGACTATAACAAACCATAAATCTTTTGTTACTGCTTTACGGAATTTCATTAGTATGACAGATACTTGTAATGGGCATTGCTTTTTCTGTTTTTCCTGTACTTGTTTATGTTTATATGCCACTGACTCTCTGTACCATGACCACGGTTGCCTATGAAACCAGGTGTTTATTGTCCATAGGCTTTTATTTAAAATAAAATGAATGAACGAGAAATAAAAAACCTGCACAAAATGTGGGTTGCTCATAAGCTGTAGCCAGAGTTTCAAGGTATTCACTGTAAATTAAGAGAAATGGGTCACAGGATACCAGTAAGCGGGTGCAGGAATAAAATCCTCCCAGTATCATACAGACCATTAAAAGTGAACTCAATCTGTTTCCAGGTCACTGCACAGAGGAAAGACAACCAAGTATATAAGGTGTGTAGGTGGGCAGCAGTGGAGAACTGCATCAAGTCAGGCAAGTTTACCCTGCCCTGTGCCAACGGTAATTGCAGGATGGAGTAACAGATTCTGTGGTGCTGCCTCTTCCATATAAAGTAGGAAATAATCTTATCCTATACAAGCAGCAGAGTTTGAAACAAATATACTGTAGTAGCCTCAGTAAGACATTCATTCGAATAGTCTCAGTATGGGACAGAAAGCCAAGTGGTGGGTGCCCCCTTGTGCAAGATCTGTGGTCAACCTCTGGGTAAGGGGGTTTAAAATTCAGAAGTTCCAGGTAACCCATATCTTTGGGAATATGAATCCGAAGTATATAATCAGTATTGGTTCTATTTGAACCAGAAACATTGCTTAATTAGTGGGATCGGGACATAATTTATTTATTTATTTATTACCTTCTGTTTTTATCTTTGCTTCCCTGGTCTGCTCCCGTTTATCTGGCGTCCCCCTTTGGGACTCAGGCTGCCGTCCATCTACATCTTGCTCCCTTAGGGCCCTCACCTTCTTCCCCTGTGGCTTACCCCCCCCTCCAGCAGGGTGGTGGGGAGCCCCCAACTCACCCACCATGTCCTGATTAAGTTCAAGCGACACCCCCAGAGCCGGTGTTTCCATCGGATAGCCATCAAGCCGCTCGACCAGGTTGTCTCTTTTCACTTTTTCACCTTCCTTGGCAGTGGAGTGTGCAATGCCATCTGGGGACCCACTACACGCGCGTCCGCCCACAGCACGTCTGACAGCTGCTCCTCTGCCCCCCCTTGTAGGCACAGTGTTGGTGTGCCAGTCCCCAGCCGCTGCTAGGGGCCAGGCAAGCACTGACTGCTGGGAAACCCCCCACCCCGGAGAAAGAGAGCTGTCCAAGACGCTCATCTGTCTCCACCCCTGCCGCACCAGTGCTCACTCCCGAACACAGGTTGGCGGCGTGCTGCGAGGTGTGGCGTCCAGTGCCTCAATCCTCAGTGCCACCGCCTGGCTGCGACATAATTTAGTTTTAAAATTTCCATCTTGTTAAGATTAAGCTGAAAGCCGCCAATGTTCCAAAGCATTCTAATTCCTCCGAAATAGCTGTGATAGAGGTTACAGGTCCAAGAAGATCAGCAGGACATCATCCATATATAATTAAGCCTTGTACTCCACTCCTCCCAGTGGTATCCCCTCAAGCCCCACACTGATCCATGCCGCTGTTGCCTGTGGCTCAATATAAAAGGCAAAAAGTAGCAAAGAGAGGGAACACCCCTGCTGGGTACATCTAGTGAGGGAAGTCCGCAACATCAGGGTGCCATTCACCCTAACATATGCCTGGGAATGCCTGTATAAATGCTGCAGCCACTGAATGACTGGTTCAGGGAAGCTGAAGGTCAACAGGGTGTCCCAGAGGAAGCTCCAGGATACCCTTTGAAATGCCTTTTTGACATCCAAATTCATTAGTGCTGTAGGGATAGATCTCTTGGAAACATGGTGCAACATGAGAAGGGTGCAGCAAATATTATCCAAGGTCTGCTGCTGTCAGATAAACCCAGCCCGATCTGAATGTATGATAGTGGGGAGCATGTCATCTAGGTGATGCGCCCACTGCCATAAAGAGTTTGTAATTGGAGTTAAGTATGGAAATGGGGGGAGGGATGAATCCTTACCTGACTTGGGGATGGTGGCTGATCAGCCTGGACTGCCTCGATGTCCAAAGCAGGGGCGGAAGCAATAGGGACGAGCATGCTTTGTACCAGAGACACACTAGTCGTATAGGCAGGGAAAATTCTTGTGCTTTATTGTTATTACTAGCTTTTAACTTTTATTGACCAGTTAAGTACACTAGACACAACTGCACCTATTTTCAGGTACGACCAAGGAGGTTACAAGGTAAGCAGTAAAACAGACAAATACAACAGTACAAAAGAAAGGAACAAAATTAAATAATATAAGATACAAATCTACAGAGCTGATGATGCCCAAAGGACCCATTGCATCTCTTCAGATGTAATAGGCTGGAGAAGGGCTTGTTGATCAACTTTTAATTTATTTATTTACTTATTTAAAGTTGTTGACCGGGAGAGAGACACTGAGCCAAGGCTCATTTCCAGGTGCGAACCAGGGGAAAGGAATTTGGGAGGTTTACAATATACAATATGAATACAATACACAGATACAAGGTTGAAACAAGTATGCAGCGTACAAATACACAAAATACAAGGCTGAAAACAGGTATAGAGTTCAAAAACTATAAATAATATTTTACAGGTACAATAATTTGGTGGTAAAAACTGATACAAAGGAGAAAGTAGATGGGGAGGAGATGAAGTGCCAAGAGGGAATGATGGAGAGTGGGGTAAGCTGAAGACAGAGTGCACAGGAGGAGCCTGTTTACCTGAGAAAAGGGGTCAGCATTTGGGGAGAGGTCAACCATTACAGGGGCAGGAGTCCGAAAACACAGGTGGCTGGGATAGGGCACATTTCAGGAGAAGGGGAGGGTGTTCCAGAGAGAGAGCAGTCTGTAAATGAAAGTCGCTGAACCAGAACAAGAGAAGGGCTGAGGGAAGGAGAATGTGTGGGTGTCCCTAGACCGAAGAGGGTAGGAGGCTGCCGGGGAGGGAGACAGGAGAGAGGAGAGGTAGGAGGGCAAGAAACAAAGACAAAATTTTGTGATGAGAAGAGTGGAGTAGTCTGCGGTAATGAAGGAGGGGGGTGAGGGAGAGGGATGAGTAGAAGGAGCAGTGGTGAGTACAGGGGGGGCATCTAGAGCAAAGTGGCAGAAAGCACTGTATTGGGAGTCGAGCCTTGTTAGGGAGGAGGCAGAGGCAGTGCCATACACTATGTCGGTGTAGTCAACAGAGGGAATGATCATCCTGGTTAGGATCTGCTGTCACGTGTTTAGGGACAGTGCGTCCTTATTTCTATACAGAGCACCCAGTTCTGGGCATAGATTTGCATGAATGTGGTCAATATGTTTAGAATAGTAAAGTTGGGAGTTGAGCCATACCCCTAAGTATTTGTAGTGATGGACCACATCGAGTAAAGAGCCATCCAGAGTGGTGAATGTGAGAGGGGAGGGAGGCAAGTTTTTGATGGGTTCCTAAAGTTCCAATGGGGGGGAGGGGCACTAAATATGACCGTATGGCCAAAGGGTCTGTGGGGGGATGGGTTGAGGTATAACCTGAAGTAGCAGTCCTGCATTAACTTAAGGACACTGGACTCATCATGCACCAGAGTTTCAGATGTGGAATTGCACAACTGCAGGATACAGGCCCCCTTCCTCCTGGTCTGAAGTTTCCAGGCCAGATGTCTAGTCCCTACAGCCCTGCCTTCAGAGTATACATGCCTTAAATATTGCAAGGCTTGGGCCATGCTATAATCAAGAATACTCTGATTTCAGACTTCAGCCACTTGATGCCATCGACCATCACAGCATCAACGGGGGTGTACAGCTGCTGTAGAGTGTGCACAGCGTCTGTGTCAGAGTTTCCAAATGGGACATCTGCTGATGCTTCCTCTCTAAGGCATAGCTATAACATCACCCCTCATCATGTTTTTAGTTTCCCACAAGATTGGTGCAGAGATATTATGGGTCTCACTGTCGGACAATATTTAAGGTATCTTTTCATTTATGAGCCTGAAAGGTTCCTTGCAAAAAAGAGAGGTATTAAACCTCCAAAAGAAGGACCTGTGACATTTCCCCAAGTCCAGTTTCAACAACAGCCATGATCCGAGTGGAATTGTGGACCATATGATAAATCCTGGACTGTGGAGAAATATTCACAAGTTAGAAAAAAAATAGTCAAGTCTGGTGTAAATCACAGGCAGAAAAATGTGTATATATGCCTTGTCTGTGGGAAACACCTTGCGCCAGACATCGACTGTACCCAGGTGGGTTAAACTGCTTTTGAAATATTTTTGGGTGGAACACTATCTAAATGTTGCAGGGAGGGAAATTTCCAGGTCTACTAACATTGCCATCTTAAATTCTCCTCCTATAATTAATTGCACTTGGAGGAGTTCCAGCAGTTTCCCTAGGAAAGTCTGTATAACCCATTTGTACAAACTGGGAGTATGTAAGCATTGGCCAAAGTGACCTCTGTGGCTGGTATAGAGCTGGCCAGTTAAAATGACATAATGATCCGTTGGATCATTATATTGAGACCACAAGTCAAAGATCATACTAGCTGGGATCAAAATTACCGCACCGCTACGTTTACCACAGGATATGAGGAAGCCAGTATACAGCATCTGTCCTCGTCACCAATTTAGCATGTTCTGTGGGAAGAGGTTAGTTTCCTGTAAAAATAATAATAATAATAATATCAGGGTGGATCTTATTGAATTACTGAAATAGTTCAGCCCATTCATGTTCTGAGAAAAAATCTTAACTGAGTTAACTGCCATGGCAAAGTTGGGGAGGAGGGTGAAGCTTAATATACCTGGCTGGAAGACAGCAAATCTCTTCCACAGGTTCACCACCCTTGAGAAAGGTCCACACAAAATATAGACCCAAGCAGGTACCCCTGGGATAAATAATATGCTGCTCTCCTAGTGAGGCCATCACAGTAATAGAAACCGAAGTTTGTTCAACACAGCCAACTGGGCAAACCAAAACAATAAAATAAGAAATTGTAGAACAGAACTGTTTGCTACCTACAGCAGCGCATAGTAACTTAGGGATGTCTCCTGCAACTGGTAAGAAGAAACCCTGATGGACTATCTAAAGGTAAAACAATCTTCCAAGGCAGATAAGAGCTAAGATGACGCCCCTAAAGCTGATAGAAAGGCTGCATTGGAGGGAAGCCACAAAGCAAGCTATGGGCCTCCAGTGCTGAGTAGTCTGTACAGAAAACAGAGCAAAATGACACCACAGAGAGTTCACACCAGAGAAACTGGTCATAACAGGGACTCTTGGTCTGTCCTGCATGCTGCGGTTTCACAATTCGTGAGCAACGTTATGGGCAGGCTCACTTCTCAAAACATCGAGAGGGCAGTAGTCCCAGCTTGGAACACAAAAGGACACAGCCACAGAAATACAGGCACAGCAAAATGAACATTTTACACACACACACACACACACACACACTCTCTCTCCCTGCACACTGGGGGACACAAACAAATGAGACTCATGTCACTATCTCTTAAGGTATTCTTACAGTATACCACGTGGGTCACAGGGTGTGGAGGAAGGCCCAACCAGTCTGGCCTAGTATCATGAATGTTATTAAGTGTAGCAGCAATCTGCTCGGCCTGCCAGGGTTTTTTTTTTTTGGGGGGTGGGGGCAACGGAGGCAAGACAGTGGTCAAATAAAAAGTAAACCAGGCCAGACTCTGGCAAAGCAGCCATTTGGCAGTTGGCCACCGAGGCTTGGGTGGAGGATAAATAATCACCTTCTCAGGCACTATGTGAACATGGGTCGAACCAGGGCACAGCAACAGAGCAGTCTATAAGGAGCAGGCACCGAACCCAGCCACCCCCTGACCAGAGCTCCAGGACTGGGGCCCAAACCCCAATCCCTCTCACCAGCTCCCTCAAGTCCCCCACACATACCATGTTGCTGTGAGTCCCAGTCATCAGATGAGGGCCTAGTGGATAAGGGCTGAGAATCAGATGGTCCGTGATTTCTCCCTCTCAGTCCTGGGGCTGGCCTACATGGCAGTGGCAGCTGGAAACCATGGCATGCAAGGTCCAATTTTTCCTTTGTAATGGTGAAGTATGGAATGTCTCCTCTTCTAAATGGACCCCGAGATCTGTAGGAAAGGGCATTTGAAAATGTATTCCAACTTGTCAGAGGGCTTGGATGTAGGGGCCATATGCCTGTCCTTTATACTGAAGTACTGGAGCATAGTCCTGGTAAAAAAAAAAAAAAAAAAAAGATTCTTGAGGGACCCCACGTAAAAATCTTTAGTTACCAAGCTGTGGCCAGCATTTTTCTTTTGTTTGATAATGAAGGAACTTCATTATAATTGATCTAGTCACGCAGTGGTAATGCTACTACTTGTGATTCTGTCAACCAAGGTTCAGGAACGGACTGGGGTTGCCAGAGGGTCAGATGTGGGGAGGTGGATTGAGCGGCCTACGCACACGCTCCAACTCGAAGGGGGTTGTGTCCCCAGTGCAGGGGTCCTGAGTAACCACAGGACATCCTGTCATTGGCAACCCAGCTGGAGCTGGTTTCAGGAGGTGTGCTGGATGCATGGTGTGCTTGTGCTGCAGCGTCACTGCATGCCATGCCTCCCACAGTTATGGGAAAAACCCCGCCAGATGTGCTCACTGATGACGCCCCAATCATGCCGCTACCATGTAGCGAACCTGGGGTCCCTGCCAGGATGCCGGACGTGGCGTCCGAAGGGGTGGAGGAGCCCCGGAGCCCCTACCCTGGTGGGTAAGCCAGGGAAGAACATTGGGTTGGATGGCCTCGATGTCACGGATGGTGGACGCATGCGTGACAGGAAGGGCTGATGGGGAGAGCCATCTTGGCTAACAAAGTGCAGTAAGTTAAAATAAATATAAAAATAGATAATTGATCTAGTTAGTTGTGTAGGGCCTGGTTTCAGGCCTAAAGCCCCTTGGATTCCTCCTAATTCCAGATCCATGTCAGCCGGTAGGGAGAGGACTTGCTGCATCAATTTATTTACAAAATTTGTAATATTACAGCCTTCCTCCCCCAGTGGAACTCTGCAGACTCTTGAGTTTTTTTTCTCCTAAGATGGCCCTCAAGGTCCTAGCATTTCATGTCCATACAGACCTGCCAGTGGTGTAGGTGGAGGAGAAGTTCAGTCATGTGGTCAGATTTTGCGTCTGGCGCTGAGATGACTGTTCAGCTCAGCATGCCCTTTTTGTAAAATGCCCATGTCTGTTTGCAAGGACAATTTCATTTCCACCTTGAACTTGAGCAGTTCACTAAGGATACACTCATTTGCGATGCTAGGCTTCCTGCACAATGTGGATGAAAGTGAGTGAGGTGAGGACGCTATGCTACTGGCTGGCATAGAGCTTCTGCTCCAATTGGGTTGCAGCATGTCTGACAGGATCTGTTGTGGCTGCAATTACTTGTTCTTTTTCACGCCTGGCATCCACATGATCTGCCAAAAGAAGCCAAGATAAGGAAGACAAAAAGAATTTAAGCATGTTTTGTGCCACTTTGTAGTAGTGGGGAGAGCGGAGTTCGAAGCTACTGTGGCATCCCTGACTATGATGTCATCAGAAAGGAGGCAGTATAGTGCAGTGGTTTAAGGCTCTGAGCTGCAAATCTGGAGACCTGGGTGTGAATCCCACAGCCCCCACTTGCATACTGTGTGTCCCTGAGCAAGTCACTTAACTTCCCTGTGCTCCCAGGTCGCACCTGTAAACAAGCTTTCAGCTTAGTGTGCCTCTCCTGATTAAACAATTGGGGGAAAAAAAAAGAAGTCCTAAAGACCATTTTTAACTGTTTGGTTTAATTTACTTTGGTAATAACGGGGTACACTGGGTAGAAGAATGGTTAGGGAATTCCTTTAAATTGGTACATGTTTGCAAAGCGTACATATTTCATCCCTTCTTACAAAGCGGGAGCAGCTATGAGGGACACAGAGTCCCTTTCAACCTTAAATTACTTTGGTACATATGGTTTTATGACTGTATGATGTAGTTAATGTCCTGTTCAACCACAGGGTTCCTTAGTAGAACACGGATGCATTGTGGCAACAATGCAAAAGCTTACCAAGGACATAAGCAGAAATTTGCCCAGGCTTATTAAGTGATCTCCCAGTTTCCTGAAAAATAAAATTACTGTTGGCGTCAGCCGGACTCAAATCTGATAATGTTCTCAAAAATGTAATGTTAGCCCCCTGTATGCCACACCTTGCGCCACGCTGGCGACCCGAGTTTGGGAGAAAGCTCGGGCTGTCAGGGGTCAGTGGGGGAGGACAGGATTGAGCGTCCGGAGGACCTGAGAGGGAGGGGGATCTCGATCCTGGGCTCTGGTGGCTCCTGGCAGCAGTTGGGGGCACAGCAAGCCCGAGATCCAGCAATCAAGGGGATTGGCTATGGCGGCGATCCTGTGAGCACACACGGGAGCGTGCATGCCTGCGCTGGACGCATTGCACGTCCGAGCCTAGGGGGAGGGACAAAAAGGAAAAAAAAGCCTGCCAGCCTGGTGAGGTGACGGTGACCTCCAGGGACCAAGGCTCCACATGCCCATCGCTGGCCACAACTCCGACTCTACCCCTGGGGATCCTCGGCCTCTCCAAGGGGTCCAAGAGAGACGGGGATCCTGATACCGATGTTACTGTCAGGGAAGTGGTTCAGGTGGGCGGTTAGGGGCTGCAGGTCAAGCGAGTACAGCCTGAGAGATGCTCCCAATGCAGGTGAGCAAATATAGTTGGGGAGGGGGGAATGTAATGTTAGGAAAAGCCATTCTTTATTACTAAAGACATATGCATGAAATCAGGCTTGTTCCCCTTAGACATTATCTGTTTTTGCTGCTTTTCCTGCTATGATGTCATAATCTTCTGCCTGTTGCACCAGAATAAGTTCTATGGCAACTAGTTGTAATGTTGTAAGTAAAGGATTATGACTTCACAGCAGAAATGAGCAATGTGAACAGATGAGGTCTATGGGGAGTGATCCTGTTTTAATGAAAATGTCTCCACACAAAATGGAAGGGTCTGAAATTCAAATTTTAAGGAATTCTGTGCAACTGACTTCAGCTGATGCTAACTAAATTGCTGAAAACTGAAAAATCTCTTCGAAGGCCCATACTATCTTCACATCCAGTCTCTGCTGGCAGGTTGTTCCATACATCCACCACCCTTTGGGAGAAAAAGGTGTCTCAGTGTCACTCCTGAATATACGGCCCTGAACTTCAGGATGCGTTCTCACGTCCAGCAGCAGGATCCCAGATCAAGCTTCTCGCTGTCTGATCTTGTAGATACCTTTGAGAATGCGAAAGACTGAGATCATGTCCCTTCTCAGCCTCCTTTTCTCCAGGGTAAACTTGTTAATTCTGTCCCTCATACAGCTGATAATTTGGGTGGCCTTGTGCTACTGCCTCACTGTTCTTTCTGCACTGTGAAGACCAAAACTGGACACAGTGCTCCAGGTGGTGTCTCACCAGGGCCTTTTAAAGTCACAGGATTACTTCCCCTACTCTGCTGGTCACCCTTCTTTTGCTGTGCTCCTGCATTCTGCTGTCCCTCTTGACAAAGGCCATGCAGTGCTTGTTCTACTTCAGCCCCATGCCTCTAATGACACAAAAGTCCTCCTCCTGCTTGACTGCAGCAAGGGGCCCCATGCAGTGTGTAAGTCCTAACTCCCAATTCCTCCCCAAAAGCAGCACTTTGCACTTGACTACACTGTATCAGAGGCTCCAGGAGTCTCTTTTTATTTATTTAAAGTTTATAATTACAGAATAAGTTCTATGAAATGCAAGTCTCGTTTCCAGAATGTCCTATGTCAAAAAATACGATACAAAGACGTACCACATAGTGCAGTAAATTAGCAAAACATCCAATCACGGAGGAAAACAGTTGCAAAAAAGTTGAGTTTTATCATGTTGAGGTTTACAGCCTAAGCAGGATGGTGTGCATTGCACAGCCCTGGCAGCACACCTGGTGTGCTTCCCTCATCGTGTTGCTAGCATCTGCCTCCATCCCTGCCTCCCCTAAGCTGCCAACCCTCTCTCACATGCCCCCACTAAGCAGCCTGTTGCTGTTCCAGAATGGAATATGCCTCTTCAGAGCAGCAACCAGACTGCAGAGGCTGCAGGTGTATCCCACACCCAGTGACCACTACAGTCACAAAGGGATACATCCTGCAGCCCTGGCAATGCTCCATGTGTGCTTCCATCCTCCCTGGTAACCTATATTGTTATACAGAGGTATTTTCTCCTGGCCCATTCCCCTTCAGCCCAAGTCCCACTTCAGTAATTTCATAGAAACCACGACAACGTTGGCAGTAAAAGGCCCGGCCGCCTATTGAGTTGAATCTTGCCTGCCTAACTACTGGACTGAGCATCTGTCGACCCCCCCAACCTCCTCTTGCCCACCCAGTGCATCCAACCTCATTATACCCATATGCCTGTCCCATCCCTCTTGATCCCCCACTGTCTCAAGATGTGTGACTTAGTCTGGAAGTTTGTTCCATTCTGCTGCCACACTTTTGATACACAAGTACTTTTTTATTATTGTTAATAAGTGCTTATGCTCCTCCACCGGTGGGCAGATCTATCCACCACCTGGCAATTTGCTGCAGTAGAGGGGGCTGACCCCTTAGTTTTTCCGTCCCTCCCCCAAGGACAGCATCGGCATAAGGTCGGGAGTCCAGGCTACCTCTATATAAGCACCTCCATCCAAGTGCCTAATGGCATTCTCCCCTCCCCACATGGCGGCTGTTGCACCACCATCTGTGCACCTACAGGTAGCAGTGATGAGTGAGGTGTTTCCCTCACTCCCCAGAGAAGTGTGGCCCCCTGAAATGCTCAGGCCTCCTCCTCCTCCCAGCTGGCCACCAGTGTCCCTGGCTCGTTCCTGAACCCAGGTCACCGGTGTCATGAGCGGTAGCCCTAATGTGTCAACGGACTGGCCTGTAAAAAAGTACTCTCTGACATATTTTTTTAGCCCTTCCACCTGCCAGTTTCATGAAGCTACCTCCTGGGGAAGTATTACTACTTGAAGTGAACACATCCCTAGTGTCCGCTCTATCGGTACCATGGAGGAACTTGAACACGTTAATCATGTTCCCTCATTTCTTCCTATCCTCCAGGGTACAAATATTCAGATCCTACAGGCGTTCCTTGTGTGACCTCCCCTGCTGCCCCTGGATCATCTTGGTGGCTGTCCCCTGCACCGCTTCCAGTCCGTCCCTGTCCTTAAGGTTTGGGCTTGGAAACTGTACATAGCACTCCAAGTGAGGTCAGACCAGAGACCTGTAGAGGGGCATTGCATTATCACCTCCCTCCTTTTGCTAGTGATCCCCCTACCTATGCATACTAGCATCTCAGCCACCTCTCCCATTGCTTTATAGCACTGTGCCAACTGACTTTAAAGTATCCATGATCATTACCCCGATCTTTTCCCTCCATTGTACTATCAGCCCCCATCCTGTACTCTATTTTCATGTTTTTGCCCCTTATGTGCATAACTTTACACTTCTACATGTTAACACCCTCCAGTTTCTCCGTATTCCTCTTCATGGCCTTAGCCCCCTACTCAGAGTCCACTCTGCCACAGATCTTGATGTCACCTGCAAAGAGGCATATTTTCCCTTGAACTCCCACCCATATGACACAAATGAACATACTGAAGAGGGCCAGTCCCAAGACTGACCCCTGGGGCATCTCACTAGTCCCCCAATCTCTAATGACCATCCATTCAGTGCTACCCTCTGAATCTTCCCTCTCAGGCAGTTTTTTGTTTTTTTACCCACCTCATTATTTTGTCCCCAATCCCTAAACCGCCCTGTTTCTTCACCAACCTTCCATGAGGGATGTAGTTGAAGGCTTCAATAAAGTCTGGTTATAATAAGGATACAGCCTGCTCTCTTTTCCTGTTCTTTGTCACTCAATCAAAGTAGTCAATCAAGTTGGCCTGCACGTCCTCCCACTGTTAAACTATGTTGCCTGGAATCCTGTGGCCCATTTGCTTCCAGGAATTCACTCACTAATAATGGATTCTAAGATCTTTCTCACTACAGACATCAGACTGACTGGCCTATAGTTGCCTGGTTCTGCTCCACCTCCACTTTTGTGGAGAGAAATCACATCTGCCATACTCCTATCCTCGGACACCTCTCCCATCTCTAGTGAGCAGTTGAAGAGATTCGTCAGTGGATTTGCCAGGACCGGCCCCATTTCCATCAACACCCTCAGGTGCAACTTATCTGGACCAATTTACTTTATATCCTTCAGGCCTGAAATCCCCCCTGAGCACTCTCTCCCCTCCAATGGACTCCTTGCTGATCTCTGCAAGCAATCCCTTACCAGTCACTATGTTGCAGTCTGGTAGAGGCCCTGATCCTATACCATAAATCGTGAACACAAACAATTGTTCAGTAGCTTTGCCTTGCCTTTGCATCCGCTCTCCAATCCTCCTCCTCCTTTAGCCTGATCCACTCCGTCTGTGTTGCATTATTCCTGAATATAGTGAAAGAATGCCTTGTCCCCTTCTGGACCCCCTCTGCCAGCCTTAGGTCTGTTTCAGCCTCTGTCTGTCTCACAACCCTAATGGCATTTTTTGTCAGTTCCTGATACAGCCCCCTGTCCTCATCCATTTGACTACCCTTATATTTAATAAACACCTTTTGTTTTTCTCTCACTGCCTCAGCTGCACTCTTTGTGAGTTATAATGGTTTCTTTACACTGTTATTCTTCCATAACATTTCTGCACAGAGACCAGTTGCCTCTAGTAATTCTTTCTTGATTATCCCCTATTTACTGTCTTCTCCTACCGTTCCATCCACCTTTCTTAATTCTTACCCAACACCTCTCTCATGTTCCCAAAATCAGCCCTCCTGAAGGCCAGGACCCTGGCCCTGGATTGCACCTTCTCAGCCCAAGTGTGACTTCAGTTCACACTGTTCTATGATCATTCAGTGGCAGTGGCTCCTTCATTTATACCTGCCCCATGATATTCCTCTTTGTAAGGACAGGTCCAATATGACACCTTCCCTACTGGGTTCAATGACCTTCGTGTTTAAGAATGCCTCTTGCATTCTGTCTACAAGGGCCTGGCTACAGGTGCTTACTGCAGCTGGGGTGCTCCAGCCCACATCTGGCAAACTGAAGTTCCCCACTATCAAAACCTCCCCAAGTTCTGCCATATATTAATGTCCCAGCTCAATGTCTGCCTTCTCCTTCTGTGCTGGAGGCCTATAGACCACTCCAGTCTTGATAACATACACACAAAATTGCCAACAGAAGAAGGCCTTACAGTCTATCTAGTCTGCTTGATGTAGGCCTCCTGTTACAGTTGTTTTACAGATGGTCCCCCCATTTATTCTAACCCTCCCCTTGACTCAAGCTAAAGAAGTTCCAGAGATCCACCTTGTTTAAACCTTTGAGGTCCTTGAAGGTGTCAGTCATGTTGTTTCCTCTGTCTCCTATCCTCTAGTGAGTACACATTAAGGCTCCTCAGCCCGTCTTTGTACGGGCTGCCCTGTTGACCCTGATTCAGCTCTGCTGCCCTTTTCTGTTCTGCCTCAAGATGATTTATATCCTTTCTCATGTATGGACTCCAATACTGCACACAGTACTCCAGGTGCTGCTGCACCATGGATCTGTACAGCAGCAGGATCACCCCCTCCTATCTATTTTTATTCACTTATTTTTTATTTATTGAATTCTCAGATTACAACCTTTGAGCTACAAGCTCATTTACAAAGGTTCCAAGTCGGGGAAAATGTGAACTTACAATAGGAACAAACAGTGTTGCTGGTACATCAAACAAGTGACAACAGTAAATGAATGACAAACTACATGGTATAGGTTCGTGACTCAGCATACAAGCTAAGTTGGTGCATCAATAGTATCTAGAAAAAGAGAAGGAGCAGGAGAAGGCACAGCAGTTCTTGGAAGTAGGGAGAGAGGGGAGAATGGAAGAGGTGTTAGCTTGCTGTAACCTCCGGCACGGGGTCACCTTGTCAGAAAGGGTTGGGGAGTGGTAGGACAGAGGGTTTGGAAATTGGTGGGGGGGGGGGGCTGTGGACCCCGGTGGAAATAGAGAGGGGTGAGACTGGGGGTGTGGGAGGTGGGAAAAGGGTGGGTGGAGTGGGCAGTAGGGGGAAATTAACAGGTTGGACAGCGCATAAGTGTGAGGAAGGTGGGGTAGTCAGTAATTTGTTCCTGGTGGAGTTAATCAGGTGTGGAAGGTGCATATCACTTGGCTGGACAGGTGGGATCTAAGTGTGGATTTGAACAAGCCAGTTTTGCTGATAGTGGCTAGTTCAGGCGGAAGCGAGGTGAGCCATAGCAGGGCGTGGTATTCAAAGGATCGCTGACCTTGGGTGGTGCAAGGGTAGGGGATCTTGATGGAGATATTACTGGATGCCCTTGTGGTCCTTGTTGGTGCGGCCTGGTGCATGAGAGAGCTTGGTCCCAGAGGCAGTAGGTCCAGTGTTGCTTTTTTGGCAAGAAGACAGGTTTGATAGTGGGCCCAGTCATTCAGATTTAGCCAACCGGTTTGCTGGTAGAGGTGGCAGGTATGGGTTAGACATGGGGCTCCTAGTGCAAGTCTGCAAGCTTTGTTAAGCATAGTGGCAAGCCGCCTGAGGGTGCTGTCAGGGGCTGCACTGTAGCTGGCAAGGCCATAATCAATAGTTGAGAAAACCAAGCTGGTGATGTTGAGCTGGAGGGCTTTATCAGTGAGGCAGATTCAGTGCTTATATAGCAGGCCGAGCTTCCTGCTAGCTGTTGTGGTGACATAATCGACATGTGCGGCATATGAGAGGGAGCTGTCTAGGGTGAGTCCCAGGTACTTGAACTTGGGAACCATTTCAATGGCGTCATTTTGTTTATTCTGAATGTTCAGAGTTAAAAAGTCCTCTGGCGGCTATGGGCTGGGGCAAAGAGTATGGACTTTGTCTTTTTGTTGCTGACTAGAAGTTTAGCTTTGCTAAACCAGTCTTCCACATTGTAAAAGTCCTCTTGAAGTCACTGCTCCAGCATGGTAGGGTTAGAGTGACTGGAGTAGATTACTGCATCATCTGCGTAGAGAAGGATTTTTTGTTGACAGGCTAGTGGAAGGTCATTTACAAAGAGGCTAAATATGCACCCCAGCTTCCTATTTACCTTGGCTGCTGTCTTTTTGGATTGTTCAGACTGCTTATGGTTACTGGTTATAGCTATCCCCAGATCCTTTTCCTCCTCAGACACTGTGACCTTTACCCCCAGCCTATTTTTGGCTCTCTGGTTCTTGCAGCCAATGTCCATGACTTTGCACCTTTTTGCGTTGAACCCAAGTTGACAGATACCAGGATACCTTACTAGCTTCGCAAGGTCCTCTCTAAGGTTTCTGATCCCCTCTTTGGTGTTCACCCTCCCACAGAGTTTGGCGTCTTCCACAAAAAGGCAAATCTTGCCACTAATGCCTTCCCCATGTCGTTTATGAACACATTAAAGAAAAAAGGTCAGAGCACTGACCCTTGTGGGACCCTGCTGGTAACTTCCCTCGATCTTAATAGCTCATCACCACCCTTTGGCTCCTCTCACTGAGCCAACTTGCCACCCAACTGGTCAATTTGCTACCTGCCTCTAAGTCGTCCAACTTTCTGATCAACCTCTTGTGTGGAACCGAGTTGAAGGCCTTACTGAAATCTAGGTACAGTATGTCTACTGCCTGCACCTTGTCAGCAGCTTTCATCCGTACAACCTCCCTGCCAAGAACCTATACAGTCTCTTGCCCTGGAGTCCGTTTGCCCCAAGGAATTCAACCAACCTTTCTTCAATATGATTTCCATCAACTTGTCCACTATAGATGTCAAACTCACAGGCCTGCTCTTGTGCAGTAGTACTATATGTACTGTTCTCTACTCCAGCAGCACCATCCCCCATACCTAGCAAAATGTCAAACAGTTCTGCCAGCGGTCCCACCAATTCACTCAATACTCCGGGGTGCGTGCCATCTGGTCCCGGGCACTTGTCCACCTTTAAGGTCCTGAGTCTCTTCCTGACATGGTCCACTGTGATTCTTTCCTCTACCATACCCATTTCCCCCACACCTCCACCTGCCCATCCTCCCCTGTGGCACTGGTCCATCTTTCTCTTTAGTGAAGACAAAATGCAAGCATTCATTCAATAGCTCTGCCTTATCCTTACTTCCACTCAACCTTCCCTCCTTTTTAATTTAACTATGCTCTCTTTCGCAATCCTTTTCTCCCTAACATGTCTGAAGAAGGCCTTGTTCCCTTCCTTAACCCCCCCCCCCAGCAGTTTGCAGTTCCTTTCCAGCCTTTGCCTGACTGACCACCCTCCCAGCCTCTCGCCTTCTCCACATAGGTTTCCCTAACTACCTCCTTCTGGACACCTCATAGCTCCTATAAGAGCACACTTTAGTTTAACCACCCTGTCCATCTTCCTGTTACACCAAACGGTCCTCCTGCACTTGGCTTTCTTTCCCCCCTGCTTGAAGGGAAGGTCCCCTCTGCCTTTTTTTGTTTACCTGCCTAGTTTGTAGTCATGAACAAATTATTGCCTCTATTGCACCCTCCTAAGTTCATCAGATTTAAATGTAAATGAATTTACTTATGTCTGATGTGAAAACCAGCTTGACTTCATTGCAAAAGTCATGACCTGAGTCATGTAAGACATTCTGGGATTTTATGATGCTTTACAGCTAACACTTGCAGCAGTTCTATGGTATCAATCAGTGCTGTGGAAGTCCTCTGCAGTTCCTACGTTCTTGTTTTGTGCTGGCCATCAAACTTTTCAAGCTGCAACAAGTGCCCTACTGTTTTCTCTAGTTTAATGTGCATCTAAGTTGGAAAAAATGCTTTTAGAGAAGGACTGTATTTGTACAGTTTTATTTCTGCCTTGTCAAATAGATTTTGTGTTACAAGTTCTTATTTTGTAGACTGAGCATGCAGTCTCTGTTCGTATTGTTCTTTTCCTGTGCTGGCTAATAAACAAGGCTGATGGCCAGCACAAGACAGAAAAAAAGGTACTGTAGAAGACATCAATAGCACTGAATGATACAGTAGAACTGAAGATTTTAGCTCTAAATCATCATCAAATCACATGATGCCTTGCATGAATCAGGCCATGACCATTGTAATGGAGTCAAGCAGATTTTTTTACACCAGACTTGAGCAACTTTATTTACATTTAAATCCTGATAAAATCAGGAAGGTGCAGTAGAGGCAATCCTTGTTCATGCTTACAAACTACAGAGGCATACATAAAAAAGGCTGAGGGTACCACCCCTTTAAGGCACGTGTCTATGGCTACCTTGATCCCATCCCTAACTATGGGCCACTTCTGGTCTACGTCCAGGTGCCCCCTAAGGCTAGCTAGTCTCTCTCTCTCTCTTAGTAGCTCATCCATCCTGTTAAAGTCGGCCATCCTAATAGCCAGCAAACATGTTTTCGTGTTCAGTATCTCATTCCCCATATGTATGCAGAACCATACTGACTGGTGGTCGCTACCTTCAGTTGGTTCCCTTACCTTAATATCCCTGACATGATCCCCATTTGTTAGCACCAGGTCCAGGATGGCTACTTCCCTTGTGGGGTCATTCACCTCTTGGACCAGGAATCTGTCCTTGACTGTGTCCAGAAACAACTGGCTCCTGTTGCCAGTGGCAATTGGGACACCCCAATCTATCTTGGGCAAACTGAAGCCCCCACTGTCATCACCTTCCCCTTCCCTGCTGCTTGCCTGATCACATCACCCATATCTTGGTTCTTATTGTAATCCTGCTGCTGCAGTCGACAGACAACCCCCAACCTTAGATTTCTTCCTGCCACCATATGTAATTGGACCCACAGTACCTCTATGTCCCCTCCCTTCATGTCCTCTCTTGTGACTGCCTTTCTCCCTGTCCTTTCTAAGAGGGTGTAATCCTGTAATGGAGAGATACCAGTCATGGTTCGGGGTGGCCCAGGTCTCAGTGACCGTGACCAAATCAACCTTTCCCTCAGCCATCATGGCCTGCAGGTCATCCATGTTGTTTCTGACGCATCTTACGTTGAAGGACAAACTCCTTGAAGGACACAACCCTCCACCAATCTTGTTTAATCTCTTCATTCCTTGGACCCAAGACTCTCTCCCTACCCGTGACTCCCGCCCCCCACCTTTCCCTCCCAATTTCCAAGTTCTCCCTTTTCACATCCTTTACATTTTCTCTGATACTCCTTTTTGCTGTACTGGCTCTAGGAACCAGCAGCACTTCTGAGAAGGCTATCGATTTGGCTTCATCCCTGCAGATCTGTCCTAGTTCTCCAAATCTTTCCTGCACCACCCTTATTTTGCATCTAGCTAGGTCATTAGTTCCCAGGTGGACGATCACATGTGGCTTTCCCTTACAGGAAGGAGCGCACCATCAGACAAATCCTTTCTGCCATTATATCCAAGAGTCTCACTACTCTCCTTCCATGCTGTTCCCTCCCTCCTTGAACCCAACAAACTCCCTGTTCTATCAAGTCCCCTATAATCACAAGCCTACTGTTAATCATTCCCTGCCGGAGCACTTATGTGGTCTGGTTCCCTCCTAGTTGCCCCACTTCACTTACTTCTCTTACGCTCTCTCCCCCTGCATGTCCCTCTGAGGTGATTTCTCCCCCTTCCTGCCATCCTCCCTGCCATTCCCCACATCCTTTAGTTTATGACCAGCCAGGGTCTCTGCCTCTCCCTCTACTACCCCATGCTACGCCTACTCTCTCTTTTTCTCACCTTGGCTCCTCCTGATACTACCGCAACCACTCCCGAGCCTTCACTGGGGTTCTGTCTATTCTTCTCCCTTTACGGGCTAGCCTGGTACTGCCGTCTCCCTCTGTAATCCATGGCTGGAAACAATTACTAACTTATCACCATGCTGGACCTGCTCCCTCCTCCTCCTGCCTCCTGATGCCCCTTCACCCTTTGGGGAACAGTGCCTCATTACCCCTTCACCCTTTGAGGAACAGTGCCTCATGATGCCCAGTTCTGCACCCCTCAAGCCTCCCCCACCCACTGCTACTGCCCCCTGCCTACTTTCCTCCTTTTAAGCTCTCCCAGTTCAACCATAGCCCCCTGCCTGCCCCAACCAACCATCCCTGTTCCTAGCCAGTCCTGTTCCCCTACCACCCAGCTGTTGTTCCCAGTTCTGCTCTAAACATCATTACCTTGGCTATCAGGACACCTACCTTTCTACACACTATGCAGCCTCTGCCTGCCAGACTGTTCCCAAGAACACAGCTGCCCAACAGCTCCTGCGGCTCACTACCCTCCTTCTCCCACCTCATGTCTCCACATTCTTCTTACCTGTTCTTCTCCCTTCCAGCCCAATGCATCTTTCCTTACCTTTAACTATTGATAACTCTCCTTCTTTTGTCTGCAGTTCCCTCATGGCTGGGAAGTACTGTAGCCTCCTTCACTCTCTAACCTACTCTGCAGGCCTGCTCCAGACAGGGAGTATCTAAATCCCCCCCACTAACTTGCCTCTGCAGGCCTACCCTAGGTAGGGAGTAACTAAGTCCCTCCACTAACATATCTCAGCAGGCCTACCCCAGATAGGTGGTAACTACCTGCCTCCACAGACCTAACATAGATAGGGAGTATATAAACCCAGAATCTAATTTGCCTCCGCTGGCCTAGCCTGTTACCAATTAGTTCCTTACACACCTCCTCACTCCAGTGTTTCCTGTCCCTTACAGCTTCTCAGGTTCGCTGCACCACCTCACCTGTTCCCTTCTGGGCAGCGTTCCCTGCAGATCCACAGCTGCCTTGCAGATGCTCCTAGTTAAGATGCCACACATCTGCTTCATGACACTCACGTTTCGTGGTCACCTGGCCTGCTGGGAGTTAAACAATAGACTGCTGCTGCAAGACTGGCTGGTTGCAGTCATGTGGTCAACCACCCCTGTAAATGGTGTGCACTCCAGTTGCTGGGTTAGTTTGCCCTCTGCCAGATCTCCCTCTTCTGCCCTCCCTTAGCCCATGCTGTTCAGTCAGTATATTACTGAAACAAGGTAAAAAAAACTGTTACATAAAAAAGAAATGAATCCCTTTGCTGCACCTGCAGCTCCTTCCCGCTAAGACATTCATGAATCTGCTTGATGAAGAAGAAAAAGAAAACATTTGTATGGCTTTCTAAACCCCAAGACTGCAGCCATGGCTGGCTGTAGTCATGTGTTCACCCTCTCCTTCAAATGGTGTCTGCTTGGATTGCCGGGTTAGCCTGCCCTCTTTTAGACCTTCTTCTATCCCCCTCCCTCAGCCTACACAGTTCAGTCAGCACATTACTGAAACAAGAAAAAAAAATGCTAAACAAAAAATTAAACTAATCTCTTTGCTACACTTGCAGCTCCTACCCACTCCCGCTCCTGCATTCACGGACCTGCTTGATAATGAAGAAAAAGAAAAAACTGGTATGGCTTTTTAAACCCCAAAGTGGCTGGACGCATTCATGTGATCACCTCCCCTGCAAATGGTGTTTGCTCCAGTTGCCGGGTTAACCTGCCCTCAGTACATCCTCTGCAAGACCTTCCCCCTCCCTTAACCCATGCAGTTCAGTCAGCACATTATTGAAACAAGGAAAAAATTACTAAATAAAAAGTAAACAAATCCCTTTGCTGCACTTGCAGCTCCTACCCACCCCCGCTCTGGCATGCACAGACCTGCTTGTACCCTCCCTCTCAGCTATGGCTTGTACCCAGATCGTCTTGGTCCCTTTAGCATGAGCCACCATCTTGAATCTCTGAAGCTGGGATATGCTCCTTAACAAATAATGCTCCCCCGCCTCCCCTCCCTTTTATTCTGGCCCTTCTGAACAGTGTGTGTATACTGGTACCAGTAGATCTAAATCCGGATGCTGCGTCACCCATGTTTCAGTAACAGCCGCCACGTCCAAGTGTGCCTCTGCCATCACTGTCTTGAGGTTGCAGGTCTCATTTCCTAGGCTTTTGGCTTGGCACACCACCCTCCAAAGCTGCCAGGTCCTACCTGATAGCTGCCTTTTTTCTGATATTTGTCTCCAATTCCCCTTGCTGCCCTTACCTTTTTTCCTCCTGCTGTATACTGCCTCACCATGCTCCTGTTAACCTTTTTACTATTAATGCCGTTTGCTGTGTGATCCTTCATTTGCAGGCTGACAGGATGTCAGCTATACAAGGCAATGAACCCAATCTCCCAGTTAACAGCTTTTGGAAAGGTTACTTCAGCACAGCAGCCTTGGGTTCAAGCAACCAGTTCCAGCTGGCTATTTTGCACATACCTGACTTGATTTCCCCTAAAGTTCTTTGGATTTTATATTTAAAAAGACTCACCTGGCCCAGTACATTAAATCAGCCCCCTTCTTCCCCTAAATAAATGTACTTTACCTTAGCGCCTAAGTTCTATTATACCCCCCACACTCTCCCCTTGATAGCTCACTTTAAAATGCCCTTCCACAAATGATAAATCTGCACCCCTCCAAAATTACACATCAATCACTTCTTCTGCAGCAGTGTGAGTTACTTACAAGTTCTTCTTTGCAGAGAATCTTACATGCCCTGGCTCTCGCCAAGGTCCTTCCACGTGGTCCACTAGTACCACCCCGAAGTACATTAGAAACACCCACTGAGCTTAATAAAAGGTCAGTAAAGATGAACAATAACAGAATGCGATCTAGGATTTAAAAAAAAAGCTTCCACAGTAAAAATTTGGTATAGGTTCAATGCAGTTGGCCCTATATGTTCTGCTCATTAGGCTATGGAGCAAGTATTTATATAAAACCAAGCTGTGCACAGGGGAATTGTTAAGTAGACTTTAATTACTTATTAAAAACAAGAGCAATCCAGGTTCCACAGGGGACTGTAATTTTCAGGAATATCACTTGGGAGGATACTGGGTCAATACCGCGCATGAAAGACAGCACGGTATTAACCACACTGTATAGACAGCGTGTGGATTTACAGCGACAGGGACCGCTACCCCTGTCGCTGTATGTTGCTCTGGGGAGTGAAGAAGCTGCTGTGTGCTAGGTGCTGGGCCGAGTCGCTCCCCAGGTGCAGTGGCTAAGGCACCTGCACACGGTGTAATCGGGAGACCCAGGACCGTGTTTTGGTCCCCCACCCCCACCCAGGTCTCCCCAGCTACAACTTTTGCTGCCAATTTTTATTTTTCTTAAACAAACTTCTTCCCTCCCGAGTTAGTTACAGGTCAAATGTCAAAGTGATATAGGAATGCTGCGCCTAGGCTAACTCCTTAATCGTCTCCAAGTGGGTGCATGAACTTCAAGTGGCTACACTGCCACCCCTTCTGAGGAGTATGAAACCATACTGCACTACATATTTCACTTTAAGACCACTTTTGATTGCACAGTCACATTAAACAAGGATCCCAATTAATATGCTTCATACAAATGCTTTAAGCACAAGAATCAGGAAATGCCATCACCTGTCTTGAAGAACAGGAAAGTAATGAAGATAGTCCACCCCGTTTACTGTAATTTTTCCAGTCCCATTATCATGAACTACTGCAGTTGCTGTTGCAGTCTTTCTTCTTCCTAGGCAGGAAACAAAAACAGTACAGTTTTTAACATTTCTCTTTTTCAAATCTTCATTTCACTTCGACTATACTTTGGTCTTGGACTCCGTTTTCACCGTCCCTTTAACAGGTGCATTCTGTGGCTCCTGCCATTACACAACTGCCTCCTGGTGTGCCGGGGAGGGCTTTATGTGGGCAGGAATAACAGGCCCAGGGACCCCATTTTCCACTTATGTCATTATGCAGTATCTCTTACTCATCACTGCTCTCTCTATGCCAACCTCGCTCACCCTTCAGGGCTGTTCATATCACAACTGTAGCTGAATTTACACTTGCCCCGCATTCATTACAATGAAATTGGCTTTTTTTGTACTTGTCCTTCAAGGAAATTTACTTGTTCCAGACAGGGGCAATAGGATTTGCACACTCCTGTCTCCCCTCTTTAAATGCCTGATGCCTCTTGCACTGCTCTTGATTTCTGGCTAAATTCTGGCTTACCACTGTTCCCCTCTTATCTATCCTCTCTCACTAAACCCTCTGTTCCACCCAACTACGCCCCGCACTCATCTGATGCTCCCTCCTTCCATATCACTCTCTGCAAATCCACATCTGGTCAGTATGCCTCCTCTTAACTACCTTCTAACCCAGTGGAATAACCTCCGTATTCAACTCTCATCCTCACTCCACTCTCTCAAACCACTCTTGCTGGCACACTTTTCAAAACCATGCAATAGCAGCAAGCCACATACTGGTACCCCAGGTACTCTATCTGATGTTACAATTACCCCCCACCCCCCCACTGACCTGTCCCCACGTATCTCTGAAAGGCTGTAAATTGTATCTTTCACAACTCAGTAAATTTGTATTTTGCTCTTTTACTGCTTTTGTACATGCACTGTTCTTTTGACACTTTATTATTTGCATCAGTGAGTATCAGTCAGAGTATGGTATGTGGCAGTACAGTGGCTGCCGATTCGATTCTGCCACTGAATGATACAGCGGCATCATATTATATGTCCTGTCTAGTTATGTGTCAGTGAGTATCAGTCAGAGTGTGGTGTGTGGCAGTACAGTGGCTACCGATTCGACTCTGCCACTGACATGATGCAGCGGCATCATCATATATGTCCTGTCTGGTTATGTGTCAGTGACTATCAGTCAGAGTATGGTGTGTGGCAGTACAGTGGCTACCGATTCGATTCTGCCACTGACATGATGCAGCAGCATCACACTATATGTCCTGTCTGGTTATGTGTCAGTGACTATCAGTCAGAGTATGGTGTGTGGCAGTACAGTGGCTACTGATTCGATTCTGCCACTGACATGATGCAGAGGCATCATACTATATGTCCTGTCTAGTTATGGGTCAGTGAGTATCAGTCAGAGTATGGTGTGTGGCAGTACAGTGGCTGCTGATTCGATTCTGCCACTGACATGATGCAGCAGCATCACACTATATGTCCTGTCTAGTTATGTGTCAGTGAGCATCAGTCAGAGTATGGTGTGTGGCAGTACAGTGGCTGCTGATTCGATTCTGCCACTGACATGATGCAGCGGCATCACACTATATGTCCTGTCTAGTTATGTGTCAGTGAGCATCAGTCAGAGTATGGTGTGTGGCAGTACAGTGGCTGCAGATTCGATTCTGCCACTGACATGTTACAGCGGCATCACACTATATGTCCTGTCCAGTTATGTGTCAGTGAGCATCAGTCAGAGTATGATGTGTGGCAGTACAGTGGCTGCCGATTCGATTCTGCCACTGACATGTTACAGAGGCATCACACTATATGTCCTGTCCAGTTATGTGTCAGTGAGTATCAGTCAGAGTATGGTGTGTGGTAGTACAGTGGCTGCTGATTCGATTCTGCCACTGACATGATGCAGTGGCATCATACTATATGTCCTGTCTAGTTATGCGTCAGTGAGTATCAGTCAGAGTATGGTGTGTGGCAATACAGTGGCTGCTGATTCGATTCTGCCACTGACATGATGCAGCAGCATCATACTATATGTCCTGTTTAGTTATGCATCAGTGAGTATCAGTCAGAGTATGGTGTCTGGCAGGACAGGGGCTGCTGATTCGATTCTGCCACTGAAATGATGCAGCAGCATCATACTATATGTCCTGTCTAGTTATGCGTCAGTGAGTATCAGTCAGAGTATGGTGTGTGGCAGGTCAGGGGCTGCCGATTCAATTCTGCCACTGACATGATGCAGAGGCATCATACTATATGTCCTGTCTAGTTATATGTCAGTGAGTATCGGCATCATACTATATGTCCTGTCTAGTTATGTGTCAGTGAGCATCAGTCAGAGTATGGTGTGGCAGTACAGTGGCTGCCAATTCGATTCTGCCACTGACATGATGCAGCGGCATCATACTATATGTCCTGTCTAGTTATGTGTCAGTATCAGTCAGAGTATGGTGTGTGGCAGTACAGTGGCTGCTGATTCCTCATCCCCTTTCATGCTTTCAGTGCCCACGGCCAGGATGAAATAATCCAGTACAGCTCACTTTTCTGCCAGTCACAACCCAGGGAGAGATGCAGTTGTAGAAACAGAAAATACATTTTTAAAATGCTTCTCGTGAAGATTCATAGTTTTATTAAAAACATATACTGGAAAGTTCAGAACACGACTGAGAAGTAATCTTAAAAATACCAGAATGCAGTAATGAATTACTTATGTCAACAGCATTTCTGGAACAGAAACAACTGAAGCAAATGTATGAAATCATGTCCAGTTGCCTGTGTTGTACTTTCAATACTTTATTACACTAATGTACTTTCCTGCTTTCGTGTGTGTGTGTGTAAGCAAGCGTGTGCATGTCTGCGGAATGCGCCACAGTTTACAGAAATATGACAGTTCATACATTCAGGTTTACTGCTGCTTCAGTTTATAGTAATTACTTTTCTGTATCATTACATTTCAGTGATCAACTCTGCGACTGGCAGTGCAGTGAGTCATACAAAAAGATCTGCAGTTACATCCCGGTTGGACAACTAACAGCCAAAGTGCAAACCATTCCAAAAAACGGAAATGCTGTACTTCCAGATGGCTGGCTGACAGGTTTTGGTTCCAAGCCACGAAGAAAAGTCATCAGAGGATGCAAAATGAATCTTTTCTGGCTCCCAACATTTGGCACCAGGGAGCCTGCTGGCAGTAAATGTCATTGAAAACTAGTTTGGCTAATGAATGCTCGGGGTTGAGGGGGAGGGAGCTGTTCCACTTTGCATCTGAAATAACGGCTGAAGTGAATGCCAGCAGTTTCCATTCAGCCAGAAGCAAACTCCACAAAGTTCAACTGAGACAGAACAGCCCCAGAGAAGCACAGACACAGGATATGGATGGAAAACCGCCAGACAGGATAACTGGCAATAACTGATTTTTCACTCTGGCACTACGTTTACAGTCAATCTGCAGTCAGTGAGGGCATTTTTTTTTTTCTGTTACCTTACCTTCCCCTGAACTGAAGGCTCGTCCCTGGTCATCATACTGTAGTGGTTCGATCTTCTGTTTTCTGGACTGAACCTCAAGGTTCCTACGAAATTTCTGGATGTACTCTTCCTCAGTGCTGGAGTATGGAAGAGTAAGGATCCTCTCCAGTAACTGAATAAAACGTGTGTACTACAGGAGAAGGGGGAGAAAACTTGTTATATGGGATACCTTTTTATGCTGGTTTCTTAAGGTGAAGTTATATCATAAAATGCTGTGGTTCTCACTTTAGTATTTAGGATTTTGTTTGTCTGGGTAGGTGCTTTAAAACATTTGGGTTACGTTCCTCTTTCCCTTGCTCTACAGGGAATCAACACTGCTGGGAGTACTTTAAAGTGCCACTTAAACCTGAAATAGGTTATTCTGTTTTTCCTTCCCTTGGCACCTTAATAGTTTTTGCTTGCTCTTAGTTTATGCTAGTTAGAGGGTGTGTTAGACAATTCTACCTTTCTCAGGTTTTGGGGCTCTGTCTTGTCAACCACAGGAGGGCTAACATATGTTTTCGTTCCAGTTATTTCAAAAAAGATCGCTGCATTCCTCTTGGGTTTACAAATGTATCAGAACTGTCGATTTTTTAAATGCATCATATAAAATGAATACAAATTATGTTGCAATCTAAAAATGAAAAAGATGTACTTACCGTAATTTTTGTTTTTAACAATTTTTTTATTTTTCCATATACACCTTACAAAAACAGCATACAAATACAATTTTAAATATATATAAATTTTCCTTCACCCTAGTGTACATCACTGGGGGGGAACTTATTTCATCTAGCATCACATTTATACTTTCAATTTAAGATTATCCAGTAAGTTGTCTTCAATTGTTTTCCACCCAACACCTAGTATGTCATTTTCCTCTTCGAGGATGTCCAACCACAGTTTTTCATACATCAATGTTTCTTTGACATGGTTCCACCATCTCTGTTCTTCAAAATTAGGAATTTGCTCCGCATTCCGATGTACTTACCATAATTGTTGATCTTCCAGAATATCTTCTTCATGGATTCATACTTATGGGTCACGGGTCGGAGGCACTAGGACCTCCGAAGGAGCTTTTTTCTACAGCGAAGGAGCCGACATTGGCTATTGATGTCACATGCGCACTAAGCAGTACAATGTGCGCTAGTGAATAATAATCATCGGCTCCCTCATGCACCTTGGTTCTGTTCGCCAGGACAGAAACAAAGTGGAGAGAAAGTAAAAGAGAGGATTAGATATTTTCTAGTACAAGGCACAGTAAAAGGATACAGGATAAAATAAACAACCAATCAGAAACAGACTACCAACTTAGAGACTAAGGGCTGGGACTACCAAGGGTAGTGGGTCTAAAAGGAGCCAGAGCCTCTTATCACTAGCCGGACAGTGATATGTAAAATGATAGAGCTGCAGCCCTAAGCAAATGGCTCTGGGAGAAACGGCAAACGGGGAAGCTCAATTGGGATCCCCTTGCAAATGAGATGGCAAAAATGGAAAAAAGGACACCTGGACTTCCAAAACAGAATAGCTCATTACTACCAGACAGAACTTAAGTAAACCTGAGAATAAACCCATAAATACAGGTTAATCACCTGTAACAGGAGTTCTAGGAGTGGTATATGTTGTTCATCCACACTTATTGGCAGGTTCCTTGCCGCTTTAAATGTTGCCGGAAGATCTTCAAGCTGGCTCCTCCCACCCACCTGGGTGGTAAAACCCTCGGCTCCGCCCCATGACGCCAGATCTAGCCCGCTGGAAGCCAGGCTGCGATCGAAGCCGGGAGGTCGGTGGGGTCATGGGGATGGAACAAATACATACCACCTCTAGAACTCCCTGTTACAGGTGAGTAACCTGTATTTCTAGGGACGTGGATATGTTGTTCAATCCACACTGTCTGGCAGACTCCTAGCAGTTCTCCGGGAGGAGGGAGGCAAGGCGCACACCCCCTATTTAGGGAATAAGGACTGGAGAACCGAGGTTCCTAAACCAGCATCCCGGCGTGATTCTAGGTCAACGTGGTAATGGGAAATGAAGGTGTGTGCTGACTTCCAGGTAGCAGCCCTGCAGATTTCCTGGATAGAGACGTCCCTAGAAGCAGCCACCGAGCAGCGGTATGGCAGGTAGAATGAGCTCTTATCCCTTTGGGAGGCTCCATGCCCACCAACCTATAGCAGAGATCTATGCAGGAGGTGACCCACCTGCTTATCTTCCACTTGGCTGCAGGTCTGCCAGGTGCGACTTCAGCGTAGGTGACAAACAGCTGACGATCCTCTCCCCGAACTTCAGCCGTCCGCTCCTTATAATAAGAGAGCACTCTTCTAGGGTCTAAAGTATGGAGCCTATATTCGGCCTCGGAGGTGTGACTGGGGTAGAACACCGGCAGAGTCAACACCTGGTTAAGGTGAAACTCCAACACCACCTTTGGAAGGAATTTCGGGTGGGGGCGCAGGACAACCTTGTCCCTATGGAAGACCAGATAAGGAGACTCGATGGAAAGCACCTGGAGCTCTCCCATCTTTCTGGCTGACGTAATAGGCACCAAGAAAAAAATTACTCACCTTAGTAATGTTGTTTCTTCTAATGAAGTCTTGCTATATTATGACAATTGCAGTTTGTCCCACCATTAGAACTGCTCCGGAGCTGAAAGGGTTAACTACCATTCTGAGAATGGAGTTTAGAGCGTGAGCTCGGTTAGAGAAGCTCTGTCTGGATAATTTCAAACTGAAACTGTCAGATCTTTACGAGCAAAAACTCACTAAGGTTCTGTGTGGAAGCTGTAACCTACACTAGCCAACTAGCTACCTAAATATTAACACATATTCCTGGTCCCAACACAATGACTCAAGTCAGGGAACCAGAAAATAATAAAATAAGGTAGAATAAAACACCACACCCAAAACCCCAAAGGGGTGAAAAACATATAATGGGCATAACCGTGCCCACTACTGGACTGCCCACCCCATACCCAAGTAGAAGTTCTGAGAGGCGAGGTTGGGGAGGTTCATAATATAAGACTCCATTAGAAGAAACAACATTACTAAGGTGAGTAATTTTTCTTCAAACAACATGAAGTCTTGCTATATTATGACAATTGCAGAATACACAGCAGTACCTCCGTGGAGGAGGGACAGAACCTACTTAGGGAATAGGCTCTGAAGCCTGGCTGTGCCAAATCTAGCATCCCTCCTGGCCTGGATATCCAAGGAGTAATGCTTGGTGAAAGTGTGTACCATTTTCCAGGTTGCTGCTTGACATACAGTATCTCTAAAATAGGGATGTCTCTGGCAGCAGCTATAGACGCAGCTGTACCTCTGGTAGAGTGAGCCCTCAGGCCTGAAGGGGGAACCTTTCCCAGTTTTTGATAGAAAAATTGGATACAAGAGACAATCCACCTGGCAATGGATCTCTTAGTGGCAGGTTTACCTTTTCCAACCTCACCAAAAGTGAGAAAAAGTTGGAGGGATTCGAACCTATGACCCTTGGTACGCTCTATATAGTAACTAAGGGCCCTCTTAACATCTAAATTGTGCAACCTCCTCTCACCAGAGGAGGAATGGTCAGTAAAGAACACTGGAAGGGAGATAGATTGGTTAAGATGGAAGTCTGAAACCACCTTAGGTAAAACTTCCTGTTAGTCCTAAGGACTACTTTATCCCTGTGAAAGGAAATAAAGTCAGTCTCCACTGACAAGGCTTGTAACTCACTTATGTGCCTGGCAGAAGTGATGGCTACTAGAAAACAGTTTTCCAAGTCAAATACTTGAGCTCTAGAAGACAGAGGCTCAAAGGGAGGTTGCATCAACTGAGCAATGCAAACATTAAGATCCAGGCAGGGGCCAGGTCCCTGAAAGGTGGATTAGTATGAAGTAATCCCTTGAAAAACTTGGAAAAAACAGGGTGAGTGGAAAGAAGAGGGCTTTCCTGCTGAAATAAAAGCAGAGACAGCTGCCAAATGAACTTTCAGGGTAGCTGGTCTCAGGCCCAAAGAATTAAGATGGACCATATAGTCCAGAACAATGGGCAAATCAGCAGATTCCGGGGAAATATGCTTCCCGAGCACCAGATGGAAAACCTTTTCCATTTAGAATTATAAGTGGCCCTAGTGGAAGGCTTCCTGGAAGCCTTCAGGATGTCGAGAACACCTTGAGAAAGGTGTAGGTCAGCAAACTCTAACTCCTCAAGAGCCAGGCCTTGAGGTTGAGGGATTTGAGATTCGGATACCAAACCCTCCCTGGGCACAAGATAACAGATTGTGTCTCCTGGGAGGCACAGGGAAGATGGACTGTTAAGGACAGAAGGAGTGGGTACCAGGGCTGCCTGGCCCAATCTGGAGCAATCAGAATCATCCTGCAAGGCTGGGATCTGATTTTGACTAGCACCTTGAATAGGAGAGAGAAGGGAGGAAAAGCATATAGAAACTTCCCTTCACAATCTAGGAGAAAGGCATCCAGAGGGACTGAGCCCATCACTGGGGGCCTGCAACAAAACAGTGGAAGTTGGTGACTGTCTGGGGCTACGAAAAGATCTATCTGAGGGGTGCCCTATCTGGCAAAAACTATCCCCAGTACTTGGGGATCCAGTGACCATTCGTGATGGCCCTGGGAAATCCTGCTGAGAGCATCTGCCAGGACATTGTCCTTTCCTGGGAGGTGAACTGCTATGAGGGAAGTGTTCAGGGAATAAGCCAGAGACCATAACTTCATTGCTTCGGTGCACAAGGCCGAAGACCGAGTGCCCCCTTGTTTGTTGATGTACCACATTGTGGTGGTGTTGTCTGTTCTGACTTGTACCACTTTGTTCTGAACAGACGCAGAAAACACTTGAAGTGCTAGAAAGACAGCTCTGAGTTCCAGCAAATTGATGTGGAGCAGAGATTCCTGAGGGGACCACACTCCCTGAGTGGAGAGGTCGCCCATGTGAGCTCCCCATCCCAGAAGGGATGCATCCGTAGTGAGGGTCAAGGAATGCGACAGAGGGATGAAGGGGACCCCCAGTCTTAAATTGCTCTGATCCTGCCACCACTGAAGGGCCTGGATCAGGGTTCGAGTCACTGGGACCAACTTGAAAGGGATCTTTCTCTGAGACCAAAAGGCTCTCAAGTGAAACTGAATGTCCCTCATCTGAAATCTTGCTCCTTGCACTACAGCTGTGGAAGCAGCCATGTGCCCTAGGAGCTGTAAGAAGTGCCTTGCTGGTCGAGAGACCTGCAGAGTGAAGGAGGAGGCCAGGGCCACCAGGTTCCTTACCCTCTCTAAGGGTAGGAAGGCTCTGGCCTGCTTTGTGTCCAATTCTGCACCTATGAAGGTGAGTACCTGAACAGGTTCCAGAACTGACTTTGGAAGATTGAGCAAGAAGCCCAGAGAGGTGAGCAGCTGCTGGGTAACTTGCAGGAGTGATTTGACCTGTTCTGGAGACTGGCCTACAATGAGCCAGTCATCTAGATAGGGAAAAACAGCAATCCTTTGCCTTCTTAAATGAGCAGCTGCTACTGCCAGACATTTTGTGAATACCCTTGGGGCAGAGGTGAGGCCGAAGGGCATTGCTCTGAACTGGTAGTGACCTGAGGGCAGTTCGAATCTGAGGTACTCGGTGACAGCTTCTGATTAGAACATGGAAATAGGATCCTTGAGGTCCAGGGAAGTATCCAGTCCCCTGACCTTAGAGAAGGTAAAATCATTGCCAGAGTCACCATTTTGAACTTTGGTTTCAAAAGTGCTTGTTCAGATATCTTAGGTCTAAATGGGCCGCCATTCTCCTGTCTTTTGGGGTAAGGAAATATCTGGAGTACAGACCCTTGCCCTGGTGTAGGGGAAACCTTTCACAGCTTTGAGAGCTAGGAAGGTTGAGACTTCTGTTTCTAAGGTAAAGTCTCTAAAGGGTTTGACTGGAAAAATCTGGCTCTCATCTTTGGAAATGTTTTGAAGCTGAGAATGGACCCTGGCTTACTACTTCCAGGACCCATTTGTCTGATGTTAGAGACTCCCAGTCCTGGGAGTAAGCCAGCCTGCCCCCACAGGTAGTGGAGAACAGCCCTGGGCACCCCATCAGGGTGCCTGTCTGGCAGGGGCTTTAGTCTGAGGGGTGGGAGCAGACCTACTTGCACCGCCTGCCTCTGCCTCTGAAGAACCCCTCTGAGCATAAGCAGAAGAAGCCTGGTTTGGTAAAAGGCCATGAAAGGGCCTACCTCTACCCCTGGGGTCTGCTTCTGAGGAGTGGCTTGCCGCCTTGGCTTGTGCATTCCTTAAGTTGTTCTGTATTCATCCATTTTCTTCATGTAATCTCTGTTTGCTCCCCAAACAGAGAATTCCCCACCACAGGAAAATCCATAGCTTTAGACTGGGTATCCTGCAGACAAGTTAGTACACCTGAGCCAAGCTAACCTACTAAAGGCCACAGATGTAGCCATGACTTGAGGATACATCATTAGAATCCACAGCAGCATGGAATTGCACCTGGAAGCCTCAATACATCAGAAGCCACCTGCTCCAGCTCCTGGCAAGCTGGCCAGGGGCCTGTTTAGCCAAAGCCATGACAGTGTCCCATCTAGATTTTTGTATCTTGCCATAAGCCATATAATTTGTTGTCTGAGTCCCAAGGACGCTGCCATGTATTGTTTTTAGCCATGGCATCAATCTTCCTGGAGTCCTTGTCAGGAGGATGAAGCCAGGAATGTTAGCTTTATCACAGGCTGCAGCCTGAACTACCCCGACATGACTGCATTGCTGTGAAAGAAAGTCTGTATCAGGACCTACAAAAGTGTACCTCCTGTCCATCTTTTTGTCAACAGGAGGCACAGAATTAGGGCTTTAGAATTTTATTGTTTGCTTCCTAAAAGACTTATGTAAGGGATAGATAATCTCCTAGACTCTGGGATATCCATAATTTCCACAAAATCAGGTTCCTCTTGCTCATCCACAGCTTCCTCTAATGGGAGCTGGAGGGTTTCAGCAACCTTTTTATAAAACAAAAAATGAGAAGGGGACTCAGAAAGCATAGGGGGAGATTCTAAAGGTCTGTCTGGGGAGATGTCTGGTTCAATGGGCACATCCAGACTCTCAAAGTCACATCCACACTGTTCATAATCCTCCTCCCCCTCCTCTGGTTCATAAAAATCTCCAATATCATATTCTTGAACGTTGGAACCCAACCAAACCGACCTCCTACAGACAGTGGCGTGTTCGGACGGAACCGGAGAAAGTGACTGTACAATTTGTATAGCTTTTGCTATTTCTGCAGCAGTTGGAGAAGGAATTTTGGACTCCATACCTGCTGATTTTTTAGTTTTCTTTGCTGGAACTGGCTCCTCAGAGCCAGCTTTACGTTTGCCCGAGGAAGTCTCGCCCTGGTCAGAGGGCACTCCCTCCGGTTCGGTTGGCACCGAACCGGGCTGGCCATCCGGGTCAGCGGACTTCTTGGCCTCTCGTTCCCTGAGCCTGCCCACTCTCTTATCCAGGGTGGCTGCAGGGAAATTCTTACAAATCTGGCAGTCTGAATTGAGGTGGTCAAACCCCAGACACAGACATAGTGTGTGGGTCAGCCTTTGGCAAAGGCTTCCCACAGACACTACAGTGTTGAAACCCAGCGGCCCGCTTTTTGGGTTTCTCAGACATGATGCCAGCCTAACCAACAAATCTGCCCTTTTAACGCAGTGCCAGGCAAGACACACTTTATTGGTTCCCAACCGAGTCATTGGTCGTGGAAAACCGTAATGAAATCCGTTTTTTAGAACCGATAAGAACCGGGAACCGCAACTCTAAAAGCTTTAAAATGCTTAAACTTTAAAGTTTTAACCAACCTGATCGGTTCGAACCGAACCGATAAACATTACAAGTTCCACACAGAAATAAAAACCTGTCTATTACCACAATACCACAGACAAAGCTTGAACCGATCGGGTTTATGATTAAAATAATAATACTCGCGGTTGAATTTAACTGAGAAAATACTGTTTAAACGAGAAATGAACCAAGCAGTAGGAGAAATCTCCGGAGCGACTGTTCAGTGAGGCGGAGTAAAGAATCTGACAGTTTCAGTTTGAAATTATCCAGACAGAGCTTCTCTAACCGAGCTGGCGCTCTAAACTCCATTCTCAGAATGGTAGTTAACCCTTTCACCTCCGGAGCAGTTCTAATGGTGGGACAAACTGCAATTGTCATAATATAGCAAGACTTCATGTTGTTTGAAGAAGGCGGTCTTCCACGACAGGTGAGAGATGTCACACCTGTGCACTGGTTCGAATGGCTTGCCCATGAGCTTAGCCAATACCAGCAGTAGATCCCATGGAGGTGGAGGTTCTCGCACCGGTGGGGTTATGTGATCAAGGCCTTTGGAAAAACGCCTGACCACCTTCTCCTGCACCACCGACTGCTTGCCGGCCCGTGCCTGGTAAGCAGAGATGGCTGCTAGGTGCACTTTAAGGGTCGTTGACTGAAGCCCTAGCTGAGAAAGGGACCACAGGTAGTCCAGAATGCTAGCCAAGGAATAGGAAGAAGGGTCCAACCCCTTGTCCTGACACCAAATGGAGAATCTCTTCCATTTGAAGGCATAGCATTTTCTGGTCGACTCCTTAGGGGACGCCTCAACGATGTTGAGGACCTCGTCGGAAAGACCCAAGACCTGGAACTCTAGCCACTCAGAAACCACGCCGTCAGGTGCAGGGGTTGAAGGTCTGGATGGAGTACCTTCCCCTTGTTGACTGAGATCAGGTCCGGGCGGGCTGGAAGCCGCCTCGGGAGCCTGGAGCTGAGGCTGAGGAGATCTGGATACCAGAACTGGCGGGGCCAGTCTGGGGCTACCAGAATCACCTGCGCCTTGTCCCTCTTCGCCTTGAGAAGCACCTTGTAAATCAAGGGAAATGGAGGGAAGGCATAGAAGAGGCCTGGGGTCCACGGCCTCGAGGCAGTCTCCTGCAGCGAGCCCTGCTGAGGGGGCGGTGATGAAAGCCAGCTCAACAGCATTCACCCTGAAAGGGGGTCCTGAGGGTGCCCCAGTGGAGAACAGATCTTGTACTATCTCCAGCAGGACAGACCACTCGTGAGATGCAGCACCTATCCAGCTGAGGGCATCAGCTGTGGACTGTGGGCTCCTGCCACATGAATGGCTAGGAGATCCACCTCCAGGCTGATCACGAGGACCAAGTCGCGGAGACTTCCTTGAACAGGGCAAGGAGTGCGTCCCGCCCTGTCAGTTGAGGTAGTACATGGTCGTGTTGTTGTCCATCTGGACCTGAACCACTTGACCCCATACAAGCGAGGCGAAGAGTGGTGAGGCTATTCGGACTGCTCAAAGCTCCAGCAGGTTGATGTGGCACGAGGACTCCTGGGGGACCAGAGGCCGTGGCTCTGAGCTCCTCCAGATGGGCACCCCAACCCATCAGAGGCGTGGAATTAAGTCAGAGTGACCGTCGGCTCAGGCGGACAAATGGGGTACCCTCCTGCAGATGAGCTGGAGCAGAGCCACCGCTATGGCTGTCCCATCTCCTGGGTCACGCCTCTGGCTGGTCCAGAGGACCAGAGTGCTGTGACCATTGGCAGGCCAGCCCCCATTGTAGGGGCGCGCCATGCCAAGCGGGCCAATGGACCACACTGGTGCAGGCCACCATGAGACCCAGGAGGTGCAGAAAGTCCCAGGCAGGGGCGCTGCCCAACCAGAAATGACTGGGCAAAGGAGGAAAGGACCTCGGCCCTGTCTGCCAGGAGCCGGGCTCTGGCTCGAAGAGAGTCAAACTCTGCACGATGAACTGAATCACCTGCGATGGCACGAGTTCTGACTTGGCCTCGTTGATGAGGGGCCAATTTGAGAAACAGAACCTAGAGGCCAGATCCCTGGACCGCTCCACCTCCAACCTGGAGGGGCTGCAATCAGCCAGTCGTCCAGGTAAGGGTACAGCCGGACCCTCGGCGCCCTTGGAATGCTGTCACCACTGCCGCGTTTCCCAGTGAAGACCCTGGGAGCTGGGAGGCCGAAGGGCATGGCCCCGAACATTGTAAAGAGATCTCTGCTTGAAAGTGGAGGAATCGCTGATGAGACGGACAGATTGGGACATGAAAGAATGCATCCTGAAGGTCCAGAGAACAAAACCACATGCCTAGTTCCAAGGATGGAATGATCTGAGCCAGAGTGTTCAGGTTGTGTAGGTCGAGAATGGGGCGCCAGCCCCCACCGTCCGTTTTGGGACCAGGAAGTACCTGGACACAAACCCTGGGTCTGCAGAAGGATCCGCCACCTCGCTGTTAACCTCCTTCTGGAGAAGCAAGGCAATGTTGGCTCGACGAGCCGACAGAGAGGCTGCGGACCCCGTTGCCCCCCGTGGGGCGACGGCTCGATAGGGAGGGAACTGCTCGAATTCCAGAGGCAGACCCCTGCTCACAACTTCTAGCACCAAGCGGTCTGTGGTGATAGCGGACCAGGCGGAAAGGAAGTGGCGGAGCCGTCCCCCAACGGGGGGAACCCGGGGAGGAGTGACGAGGTTGGGGGTGACACCCCTCAACCCGTCACTGGGCAGGCTTGGAGGAAGGGCCTGCTGAGGGACCTCCTGGACCCTTGCCTTCAGGTTTCCTACTGGAGGAAGTGGCAGATTTGGCCTTAGGGTGCTAAGTGTGTGCCTGCTGGCCCTGGTGCTGCTGGGCCGGACGTGACAGGGGTGGAAGGGCGAAAGGGCTTACGCTTCTTCTGGTGGCCTTTGTCCTTCTGGGCAGACGTGACCGAGTCCAAGGTGGCACTGGACTTCTTGATCCTCTGGAGATGGCCTTCCACCCCTGGCCCGAACAAGTCGGTGCCCAGGAAGGAAATGTCTGCCAGCTCGTGCTGGGTGTCTGCCATGAAGGTAGAGATCTGCAGCCAAGATCTGCGGCGCATGGCCACTGCGGCCGTTACTGATCGGGCACAAGAATCACCAATGTCCAATGAAGTTTGGAGCTGTTTTGCCACCGCCCTTCCCTGATCCTGCACCTGCTTGACCGTCGTCTGAAGGTCAGCCGGGAGATGAAGAATCACCTCATCCAGGGAGCCCATGAGGGCGGTGAGAAATGTGCCATCAGAAGTGCCGAGCTAGCCTGACGAAGGCCTAGGGAGGAAGCAGCGTAAACCTTCCACCCCACGTAATCCAGCTTCTTGGATTCCCTTGTTTAGGCGGTTTGTCCACATCCTGAAAGCGGTCCGGAATGCGGAAAACACTGTCGGTCATTACCCCTCCGCAGAGGGGTGGTCGAAAACCGGAGAGTGGAGGTCAGTAGGGACTAAATGCCGGGCCATCCTGGCTGAAGGCGGGGGACAAGATGCTGGCGCTGCCACAACTCCAGGGCCGGGCCAACAATGGCTTCAGCCACAGGAAAGGCCTCCGTAGGGGAATCTCCTCGGTCCAGTATCTCCGTGAGGGGACACTTGGCCAGTTTCTAAATGAGTTCGAGCTTCATCCCGGTGGAATCTGAGATGGGTTGAAGCAAACCTAAAAATGAGGATGGGCTCTCGTCCACCGACTGACCCCCTGCAGACTCCAGGTCAAGTGGCCTGGAGAACAGGGAGGATTCGTCATCAGACTCCGAGGAGTCTGCAAACAGCTGCTGGGCGCCTGAGCCACCCTCCACCTGCCGAGGTCGATCGGGAGTGAGGGTGACCGACAACCTGTGGGGCAAGCCCTGACCCGACCAAGAATCCTTGGTCGGGGCCCCAGTTTTCAGTTGTGGAGGCGGGGGTTCCACCACAATGGGCTGAGCAGCCGGCCTCAGCCAAACAACTGGTGCCAGAGTCAGCTCCTCGACCACTACGAGGGGTTGTTTCGGCCGCTCCGGTGACAGCCACTTAATGGCCGGAGAAGGCGACGGAGTCGGCTTATTCCCAAACAGTAAGAGCTGCTGCCATTAAATCCTCGTGCGCTGCGGCGCAACTTGCGCGGAGTCTACCTCCGATGAGGATGGCCCGGCGGCTGCGCTGCTTTTCACAGTGCTAAGACCGAGACCGTCCGACGTAGGTGGGACCGGCTGGACCTGGATGAGGACCGAGACCGAAACCTTCGAGGTTTCCGAGGGTGGGTCAGAGAGGGAACAGGGGAAACCCACCCTTCCTTTGGTTCAGGGACCTTAACCAGGGACTCCGGCACAGAAGGCACAGGCAAGTCCTCAGTAATCACCGGGGGAGCCAGTGAAGTAGGGTTGTCAGCACCACCAGTCGACAAACCGTCCGACGGGTCGAGAAAAATCTCAACCGCGTTGACGGTTGTCTCGGCCTGCTGACCTGACGGGAGCACCGTGAAGCCAGCGGCCTTAGCTGCAACCTCGACCAAAGTCAAAAGTCGATGGTCCGGAGAAGGGGATCTCTCCCGCTCCCACGAACGTCAACGGTGGGACTTACCTTTTGAGTCCTTCTTCTTGGACCGACTGGAATGTCCCGATGGCCCATCTCCCTTGGTGGAGAGGGACTGGCAAAGCTCCATAAACGAAGCCGTGTAGGAGGAGCCCAAAGAAAACGGGATAAATGCCGCAGCTGAGGAGGAAGAAGAAGCGGCCTGGGCCGCCTCCTCCTCGAGGGTGAACATCTGCTCCAACTGTTCCGTGAAGCCGGCCGCCGCGGACACCATCCACTGGGCCTCCTTCGACTTGACCAGTGGATACCGTTTTTCAGGGTGCCCAAGAAGAAGTCGAGCAGCGCAGTCCTCCAAGACCGAAGCCGAGAAGGAGCTGCACAATTTGCATGCCTGCGAACTGTGACCAAGCCCCAGGCAGTAGACGCACGTGGAGTGCGGATCAGTCCGGGACATCTTCTGCCCACAAGGGCACCGACGAAAGCCGGGAGTCGATCTGTCCATCGCAGCCACAAGGGAAGACAAAGACCGAAGTCTTGTAAACTTTAAAATTAGTTTCGGGTTAACTGAAGAGTTTTGATCCAGGCCTAAAACGCAGAGTGCTGAGGAGGGAACCTGAGCTTCCAAGCGGTAAGGAAGATCTGGCATCATGGGGTGGAGCTGAGGGTTTTTACCACCCGGGTGGGTGGGAGGAGCCAGCTTGAAGACCTTCCAGCAACATTTAAAGCGCCAAGGAACCTGCCAATAAGTGTGGATTGAACAACATATCCACGTCCCTAGAACTGTCTTTTTTCTAAGATAGATGGGACAAAAGTAGAGATGAAGAGCACAGGAGCTACAGGACTAGCAGTCCTAGGGAGCTAAGATATGGTTATCTCCTCTGTCATGATCCAGGTGGAGTGAACAAAGCCCAAAGCAGAGAGAGAAGTGACAAGGGATACCAACAAAAAGCTGTAACATGAGAAGAACATATGCTACTTCCCCTGCAACCATAGGGATATATCCTGTGTGAAGCTAGTACACTGATCCAAACAAATATATAGCACCCCTTCAAAAACAAGCATTTGTCAATGCTGAATGTTGCTTGCTTGTATGTGTTGTTTAGGTATTTGGAAGGGATAGTTCCATGCCTTCCTCCCAAGACATGCACTGTGTCTTTCCACTCAGTATTCACAGAAGACTGGGAGGGGCAAGGGCCACAGTAGTACAGCAGTTGCCAAGGGGGTGAAAAGGTGGACAATAGTCCATTCAAAGGCAAAAGAGTCCTGCAGGAACTCACTAAATTGAAGTGGACAAAGCGATGGAACCAGATGGCATACACCCAAGGATATTAAGAGAACTGCGAAGGGAGATAGCAGTACCTCTGGCAGCCATGTTCACTGAGCCATTCAACACGAGTGAATTGGCGGAGGGCACATATGGTCCCTCTACACAAGTCCGGCAGCAGGGAGGAGGCGGGGAACAATAGGCCGTTCAGCCTCACCATAGTAGTGGGGAAGATCATGGAGACATTGCTTAAAGAAAGGATAGTGGGGCATCTAGAAGCCATCAGAGCCCAGGACCATAGACAACATGGATTCACAGTGGGGACATCATGTCAGACAAATCTGGCTGATTCTTTGGACTGGGTGACAAAGAAGTGAATCAGGGTGGGGCAGTGGACAGCGCTTACCTTGATTTCAGCAAAGCCTTTGACACCATCCCACATAGGAGGCTGATAAACTAGCTGGGTAGGCTGGGCATGGGGAAAAGGGTGGTAAACTGAGTTAGAAACTGGCTAACAGACAGGAGGTAGAGAGTGATGGTAAATGGGGAGCAGTCTAGGGAGAGGGGGTGACCAGTGGGGTGCTGCAGGGATCGGTCCTGGGGCCAGTCCTGTTCAATGTCTTCATTAGTAACATTGCTGAACGGCTGAAGGGAATTTTTTCACCAAATTTTCAACATAGGGTTTTTGGGGGCCTACCTCATGAACTGTGACATTGTCGTTTCGTAAATCAGTCCCAAAAGGTGGTTCCGGCAGTGACATAAAATCACCTTTCAGGGCGATGCTTGTCATGACAGTGACAGAATTCATGAGGTGGGGTCCCTAAAACCCCATGTTGAAAATTTAAGAAAATTTCCTGGATATGCAGGTGAAAGTTGAAAACCCTATTTATTCCATTATACAGCTTACCGACATTTCCTCAGTTCACGGTCGACTCTGAAAGATGCAGACATGTTCCTGACCCACGAAGATCATCGTGCCGTGCTCCGGAGGTAAGTATGGGGTGAGGAGGGGTGCGGGAGTAGATGCACAGAGGGGTGGCGGGTGGGGAGGATCAGGACAGTCTGGGGAAGGTTTTTCCTTTTGGATTTTTTTTTTTACTTGGACACGCTGGACTTGTGCCACGCTGGGGTAGGCTCCCAGTGTGGCAGCTGGGCAACTGTTTTGGGGTGGGGCAGTGGAGCCAATGGGGGACTGGGCACCCTCATCGACCATAGGACCTGTTGCCACACTGGGGTGGGCTCCCAGCGTGGCACCTGGAACTCTGTTTGGGGGGGGTGGAGCGCAGCACAGCTGACGGGGGATTGGGCACCCCCGTCGGCTATACAGTGTGTGCGTGGGGGGAAGCACGAGCACGCAGTATGCGTGCGTGTGTGTGTGTGTGGAGCGCGCATGAGCAAGCGATCTTATCACTGCTCACTGAAGCGTAACTCTCTCTTATAACTGTATGGCCACTGTATTTTCAACTGCTGTCATAGACAGCTGCAGCATTGATTGGAGAACTGCGGCCACGCCTGCAAACACACTGACTGAATTGGAAGAGGACTGCCACACCTCCGAAAACTCGGATGATGGCACTATGTTTCTTGCACATGTGTGCAAGCAACATAAAAAGAACTGCTCAGTGGAGTAGACTGGATAGTGCCCAGGGCACATGTTGCATATAGCAGCTAAGACGGATATACTCTGGGCAGGAAGAAGGAGTGACAAAGAAAACTGGAGGGAAGAGGGCAACCTACCCACTCTGTGGGGAAAAAACATGAGAAGTTTTTTTTTTGGGGGGGGGGCATAAGATACCTTCACTCCCTTCTGTTGTTTTTATTTTTTTGGTGAGAGTGGCACCAAACTATCCAACTCTCCTCTTTGTTTTTCCAAAACAATAAGGACAACTACCAAAGGACCACGCAGAGGTGCCATTTCCAGACTTACCTGCTGCCTGCACCCACAGGTGAGCTACCAACTGCCCTGGCTCTCAGCAGAGCAGAGGATGGTGGGTGGGCATCTCAATCAATGGTAAAGATATTCTGGAAGTTCAGCAATTATGGTAAGTACATAATTTTCATAACTTCCAAGAATCAGTCTTCACCACTGATTCATACTTATAGGTCTGAGTACCAAGGGTAAGGGCTCCTCATGGGTCTGGCAAGACCAGAGATCAGTCAAGGTCAGGCAGATAAGCATAAGAGTGCCCCGACAGCTATTGTCTGACTCTACAGGAGAAGAAGTAAGGCCCCTAGAACTGGAAGTTTAGCACCCTGTGCCAGGCCACAGGTGCCAGTCATGTAAGGTGAAGCTACGCCACCCACTAAATGCAAACTGCGTTTCCCACCAGTCTGGAGGTCACTTCACTGGCATCGTACAATGCCCCTGACTGGTGCCTCACCAACTCCAGGCCCTTGGCAGAAGGGCAGATGGCTTGCCTGACTAACTCTGTGGCATGACAGCTAGGAACTGGCTTATCAGCACCTACATGTGCCAGCTGTATGCTACCTGGTGTGCCTGATGTGCAGCAGTGCACACCATAGTGCGAGTTGAGGTGAACACCTTCCTTCCCAAAGCATATGCCTGAGCAGGGTCTGCCTCTGGAGGTCGGTCACGTACCAGGTGCTGATGCCTTGTTGGTGTTTGCACTTCCTCAATCCCCTAAGTGGGGTGAGGCACTGCTCCTGCAGAGCCCGAGGGTGCACAGTACCTTTTGTGGACGTCCCTTGGGGCTGGAGGGAGTGTGAAGGGTGTTTGAAAACTGCCCTTGAATATTCTTCAAAGTTTCTGGGTCAGGAAGGGATGACACAGCTGGCATCGTTGAAATCTCCTAGGAGTCTCAGCTGCAAGGACACGGTACTGCAGCTAGCAAATGTGCCAATGTCCAGCAACTGTAACATGTGCATTGGGAATCTCAGGTACAGGGAGTACTCAGTGGCCAAGGACATACTGCAGGGAAGATTCCATGCCATCAAAAGGAGGACACTTATGGAGGGGAGGTGCTGGACATGGAGTGGGTGGTGCCAGGAGGCTGGATTGAAACTGGACCCTGCTGGCATGTAAATGATACTGGTACAATGCACCAGCCACACTTCCATGTTGAGACCAGTTGATCAGCCCCAGAGGACCCATGAGCCCTGGGAGCTCTGGCAGAGGTGGTGTAGGCCCAAGAAGGAAGCGAGAGCCAGAGACTCTAGGGCCTATACCTGGGCTGCAGGGATGCTCAGAAGACCTCGCCTGAGGGGGGGTCCTGATAGGACCACACGAACAAGGCCAGCCTCCAGAAGAGGAATGACAAGGTGGGGGTCTATATGGGGGTGGACCCCAAGGTGAAGAGAACAGAGCCGTACAATCCCCTCGGGGCAGCTCCAGTCCTCATCAGTGGTGGGCTTAGCCTGCAGGACCAGAGTGAACTCCATGCCTCGGCCGGCCTCTGACCTTGAGCTGGTGCTGCCTCTAGCACCAGGCACACAGCCAGGGACTGGCCCAGACATCAGTTCCTCTCCTGCGCCATGACTGGCACCGCCCTCAGTGCTGGATCCGACATCGCCCTGGCCTCGTCCTCACTCCCGACACTGTGAGGGGTGTCCGGGGCTGACCCGCTACTGCAAACTGCACCGTAACTGGGGAAAGACGTGGACGTGGAACCTTTCTAAATGAGCAGTCCCTCCTCAAAGGTAATTGTAATCCTAGATTTCAATAAAATAAATAAAAAGACCTAGGGACAACACTGTTGCCGGCACCATGCCTGGTGTTCAGCTCAGGACTGGCATCACGGCCTGTGCCATGCCTGTCGACTCCAGCCCCAGAGCCACAAGGGCTACATGGGAAAAGATCAACACCACCACCTTGGCAACTGGATGCCACACAGCCTCAGTGCTGGTCCCTCTCCCAACACCATGAATGGTGTCGGAAGTAGACATGACATCACGGCTGGCACCACCCTGTTCACCAACACCACAAACAGCATCAGGAGCTGGGGCGGCAACAGTCCCTGGTGTAGACTGAGCATATAGCTTCGGTCTCACAACTGGGCACGTCTGCTGTCCATACAGACTAGGGGGAGGGGGTACTCAGCCGGTCACTCAGAAGGAGCCAGCTGTTTGCCAACCCCCTTCCCCACAGCCTCTGACGTCTTGGTGAGGTGAGGTCAAAGAGGATCCTGTGCTTCCTCACACTGGAATTGCTGGGAAGGGGCTAAGGGGAAGGGCCCAGAGACAGTGCCATGGCCTCACGCGTGCAACACCTGTTTCCAAAAGGGTTCATACACATGTGGGCTGAATGAATTGCAGTGTGGTAAATCAGGCACAGTAAAAGACGGAGTAATGACAGCACCGGAACCGTGACACAGGGTGCAAGGGAAGCTGCAACATTGGGTTATGTGGGCTCTGCCCCGCACCCACTGACATTACTATAGTAAACTCCGCAGCGGGCATAGCGGGAGCGGGAGGCAGAGAGGTGCCCTCACTGTACCACGACCACAAGTCCAGGACGTCCAGTTGAGGTGCGCCCACATTACTGCACCCTTCCTCCCGCGCCTTAACAGTACACCCTCTGATAGTGGGGAACGGGCAACCCCACTTCAATGCGTGGATCTCTAACCTATGGTGCTCCATAGGAAAGCAGGCATCACATGCTTCCACACCATGAGCTGAGCCAAGGCAGGTCCAGCATCGCCGATGTTGATCCTTTGTCATGGCAGGTTTCCCGCAGGGGTAATGGCACATGATGGGGGACTGATGGGTCTTTTTAAGCCCCCTTCTTTTTATCTGACTTTGACATCATGGAGTTTAACAAACAAAAGTTGACACCCGTGACAGGAAAAAAGCTTTTCAGCAGTGACACAGAAGATATTCAGTCAACAACAGTCGAACCGAGGTGCTGTCGCTCCCACAGTGTGCACCTGATGGCAGGAAGAACAGAACTGAGGCGTGTGAGGCAGGCGACGATGGTTACTAGCTAGCATGTGAGGTATTGCATAGTGTGTGTGTGTGTGTGATGTCAGCAGCGGATGTCAGCTCCCTCCCTGTAGAAAAAAGGTCCAACTGGTTCCTAGCACCTCCAGCCCTTGACCCATAAGTATGAATCAATACTAAAGACTGATTCTTGGAAGATCATGAGGTGACACACCTAGACCCTGGAGAGGGGCAGGGCAGTGGTGGAGCTTGCTACTGTGAAGTATAAGAGTATTATGTGCTGGCCATCCATTCAAGTGGCACAGATCAGCTCCAGAAGTAGATGCAAGTTGATTGGCCTGCCCCTCTCTCTGCCTGAAGTCTAAAACAAAGTATGGCCATTGCAAACGTGAAAAAATTGGGTGCTAGTGGGGAAAAGGGGCATAAAACTGTTTATCATGAAGAGTTGGATGACCCTTCCGACACTTAGTTTATGGGCCTGAGTACTGGTGCACACCCAGAGAGGGAAGTCCGTAGGGAATCACTATGACAAACAAAGGAAGAATGACAAGACCACCTGAAGGCCCAGTGGTAAGCATGCTCACACCAGGCCTGTGTCCTGGGTTTGTGCCCTAAACCTAGGCCACCACATCGGTGACAAAGAGAGTCCTAAGCGTTAAGTGGGGATGCCTCCTGTCTTGGGTCAGGCGAGAGGCTCCTGCCACTGCAAAGCTGTCCCAGGTGGCCCAGGGAGAGGAAGCGCTGCATGCAGGAATCCGCTCTCCAGAATGCTACCCTGCTGCTCTCTGCACGAAGGTACAAAGAATTTCTCCTGTCAGGAAATTCCTGTTCTGACAAGACAACTTCCTAGCTGCACAAAAATTGTTTTTAAATAAATTTGCTTTCAGTATAATTTACTATTTCAACTGCACGCTGCCATGAATCACCACTCAAGTGAAATTCTAACAAAAAAAATAAAAAAAATGTTGAAGTGCCTGTTAGGATTCGAACCATGGTCTCTTGCTCAAAATATAAAATGTCGCACTCCTACATGGATATGAACTTCTGATCCTTTGCTTGTAGCTGAACAAGTTTAGCCTGGCAGTAGTGTATATATATATATATACATACCACACCAGTGGTAAATAAATCATGTTATTCTGGGATAAATATTTATTTTCACTTAGAACACCATTTATATAACTTAGAACATCATTTATACAACTTAGAACAAAGATTGTGTATCAGCAATCATACACAAACAAGGCAGCTGAAGATCCGAGGTTTCTGTGGTAGCGGACCTCTCGGGAGCTCGCGCTCTCGAGGTCGTTGGTTACCACGGAAACCTCTCGATCACAACTGCCTTGTTGTGTATGCTTGCTCATACACAATCTTTTATAGTGTATGGGCAACCATAATCAGCACTCCGTGATCCCTCAAACAAGTCTAGAAGAAAAAATAAGGCTTACTTCAGCATCTGTACCAGCATGCTTACTTCCGTGTTGTCGTTGGCCGCTCAATTGCACATGCGAGAATGCGTTCGATCTTGTTGTGCTGCACCGGTGACGTACTCAGTGCAGCACAACAAGATCATAAAGTACCGAGTGTAGCACAACAACGTTGTTCCAGGCATGGATTTCCATGCAGAACAGTGTTCCACCATACACTATATGTTTTTTCCACTTAGAATCTGGAAATGGCACACAGAGAACAATGGGCCAGATAGGGAACTTACAATGGAAAGAAAGACAGTTTTAAGTTAAAACAAAGTAAAACACCAGTAAAAACACTAAAAATGGTATGGTATATATATCAAACACATAATTGATTGCAGTAGAACAACACATTTATCTCCACACGAGTGGGGGTCTTAATACTCACTAGTGGAGATAAATGTGTTATTCCACTGCAGTCCATTATGCATTATATATTATAATGCTCCTGCTATAAGGAAGCTCTCTCCATTCAAACATTCAAATACCTTAAGGGCATTAACAAGGTGAAAGAGTCTAACATGTTTCAATATAAGAAAAATAGCAAGACAAGAGGACACAGCATGAGATTAGAGGGAGGCCGATTAAGGGGTAATGTGTGGAAGTTCTTTTTCACAGAAAGGGTGGCGGATGCATGGAACAGCCTACCCCAAGAAGTGGTGGATATGAATACAGTGCAAGGCTTCAAACAGGCATGGGATAGGCATAAGGGAGAAATACAGATGAGTATGAATAGATAGGCCATTGACAGAGCAAAGGCCGATGGCACATTTATAAGGTAGAAAAATAAATGGGCAGACTGGATGGACCTTGCGGTCCTTATCTGCCGTCAACTTCTATGTTTCTATGTACCATACTTGTCTACTGGCCAAATAAATCACACTAAATCTGATGCCACCAGGAGTCCAGAATCTGCTCATGCGCCATGTAAGTGCCAAGCTGACCAGAAGCACCCACAGCCAAATTTTCAGTGAACCTAGATGCCGCACTGCACAGGGTCAACGTGCATTCTACTACCGTGCACCACACTGGACTAACGCCCTTCCTTCAGCCATCTCCGATACCACAACCATTGGTGCTTTCAAGCGTAAGCTCAGGCAACACCTTGCCACAAATGACAACTGTGATTGCATTGGCCATTCATGATAACCAGAACAACTTTCCTACATTTGGACCACCGTAAAGCAGTAGCACTTAGTGTTCCACCTAATCCCAAGGGCACCTACCTTCACAGCACTTCACTGTCCCCCCCCAATCTATCCCTCCCTCTCCACTGGGAACACCCATTCCCTTTCTGTGCCCGCCATGCCCCATCTGCTGCTCTCCTAGCCCCATTGTCTCCAACCCTCAAGTCTGTTCTTAACCCCTTACACAGGCATACACTTCACTATGCCGCAGCTGTGCCTGTTCTCCAATCTGTTTCTCCCCCACAAGTAAGCTTGACTCTCAGACACAGGCACCTTCTCACCAATACCGTAGCAGTGTCTAAATGTTATACCTTAAGTTAAATGCTATCCCAATATTGTAATTCACACCAATTTATTGTCTACCTAGCTTGTAATGTATTGTTTTGTACCAGTGCAATTTTGTACTTGCTTGTAATGTAATGCTATGTACCTGTTCCATTTTTTCTTGGAATTGACGTGGAACTTACAAATGAGGTGTTCTCCAAGATATCATTAAATAAATAAATAAAAACAACTGTCATGTTATTTGTGTTACTATAGCTCTCCAACTGCAATACTGTGAAAATCCTCGATACACAGTATGCACTACCTCTTCCACAAAACATCTATTCCAATGAATGGTATGATTATATAGACATGAACAAAACAAAGGTCACAACTGAAAACGGATCTTGACTTATTTATTTGCAGGTTTTGTCCAGGAATGCTACACAAAGCAGCAGATGACTCCTGGGGGATAAGGGAGAGGCAGCAGCTACAAAACCATACATGAACAAAGTTCATCAGAGAACAGCAATAAAGTAACGTCATACACAGTGCCACAATTGAAACTTGATTTTTTGTTTTATTTTTAGTAATGCGCCATCATAACTTAGAAGGAAATGACTGCAAAAATGAACAACAAAGCTAGACGAGTCCAAGGCACTAGCACGGCAGGCAGGATAGGCTGAATAGGTAGCGCAGTAAATTCTAAACACAACCATACAGCTCAGCCTGGCAGGATTAAAACGCACAGCACCACCCTTCAAAATGCAGAGCAGACAGCAAGAATGTGTATTACTTTCTTATTTTAAAGAATGATATGTCTCGGAACAGTGGGTTCCATATTTTCAGTGTTAAGGGATGTTTATATTAAGTTATTTTAATGTTTTAATAGTTGGTGTGTCCAGATATATAGCATTGCCATTATGAGAAGTATCAGTAAATATTTGTGGAGGAAGGGTAAAATTCAGTGTAAAATAAATAGCACTATGCAAAATGCCTAGCTGTTATGAACACAACTTAAAATGATGAGAGGGGCCCAAGGTACAGTTGTATAGAGACTGCCAAATAGTAGAAAGGAAAAGTACTGACATTTCATTTTTCTTGGAGGAAGGGCCTGTCCTGAAATGACAGGCCATTTTTCTACTATTTGGCACTTTCTTTACAAATCAACTTTGGTCGACCCTCTTGGGTCATTTCAAACTGTCAACGTATAGGCTACATAACACATTCTCAAATGTAACTACCTTACACAAACTGCTTTATACTGGGCTTCAACACATACATGATGGAGGTAAATATAAACTTAATATATTAGACTACTTTCAGGGCCTGTACACATATGCTAATCAGTAATTCTGTCATATATGGATAGACTCTGTTCTTGTTAGTTCTAAACAGCGTTACTACTCACATCATGATCGGATATTTTTTCCACCAACATCTCTTCCAGTTCTTCCTTGATCAGCCATCTACTGCCAATAAGGTTTCTGTTCAAAATAATATAGAGCACAGAATTGGTATTAATATAGCACCTTGAATAAATTAAGTACTCCAAGTCTTCTATCAATCACAGAGTAAGATACTGGATGTGCATTGGCTGCACATGTGTAAATGAGACAGTCACTGTTTACCAGTAACATGCCACAAAGCCTCGGAAAATGACAAAACCTGCTATAGTAAAAGAGGGAGAACCTTGGTTAACGGTTCGGACAGATAGCTCCTAGATATGGTGTACTCTTTCAAATACCTGGGTATAACCCTCAACCCCTCATTGGATGTCAGTCTGCATATCACAGACACTTGCAAGGTAGTCAAGTATTAAGCTGGGACTGGCCTACAAAGTCAGAGTATCCTTAGACTCAAAGGCAAAACTTGTGATTGTGCAGGGGGTGCTTCGACCAAGCCTGACCTATGGAATCACTGCCTAAAAAGACGCGAACAAGGGACTATTGCAGAAGTGGGACACTTGTTATAATAGAACCTGCTGCTTCGCACCATCAGTACCTAGGCGCACCCACTGATGTTTGCTCTACTCCAGTCTGGGCTGGATCTCTCCTGCCTCTTACCGAGTCTGTACTGTAGGATGTACAATTGACAGTATCATCAGAACTGGAACACCGATGTCCCTGGCCTGCTGGTTCGACCCGACCCATCAGTTACCCACTGAGGTCTGCTGAAAAAATCGCTCCTTAATACATCCAAATGTGCCACTAAGATGGGAGGGACAAGCTTTTGCTGTGTCCACCCCAAAACTACTGAATTCCAAGCCTTTAACTCTCAGACACTCCAAAGCACATCTTACTTTAAAGAATGAGCTCCATGTCCCATGCACATGCAACCTAACCCTTGGGGAGGTCACTTAGCTAGGCTTCCTTAGCATGTCCCTACATCACCTAATTAAGTACTTCTCATTTTTGCTCTCTTTTGCCTTCCATTAGGCAGCTTACTTTAAAGTAAAGCTGTCCAAAAAAATTTCGCCCCCCCAACCCCTAAGGCTTACCCCCCAACCCGATTAAGCTTTTCAGGAGGAAAAGCCTTCATTTTATAAACATCACCTTACTTTATTTTAGTTTTGAAAACTCTGGGATTAGAATCTAAGTGAACTTGTGCGGCTCCATTTACTGTAAAACTGCGGCTGCACCGCTTGCTTCAATACATTTGTACTGAAGTGAGTGGTATAGCACCGCACCTTTACGATAAATGACACTGATGAGTTAGCCATATTCCCCTCCCAGAGTTTTCAAAATAAAATAAAGTAAGTTGGTCTCATAAACAAGACTTTCCTCCTGAAAAGCTTAATTTGGGGGGGTAAGCCTTTGGGGGCGGATCTTTTTGGACAGATTTCCTTTACTAGATGGTAAGGATAGTTATGAGGCCTCCCACATTGAGGCTGTCTGGAACAGTTCACCATTTACTTTGAACCGTCTGGCCTATCTCCTTGAATCTGTATTTTGTGTTACCCTGTATCGATGAAATGCCTAGTGTAAGATTAATTCTCTTGTATGTAGGTAACTCTGTGCATGTCTCTACTATAATGTGTTTGACCCAAGTCTGCATTTATGTCTCTGTCACCATTATAATGTGTTATACCTATGTCTGTAACTCTCCCGGGTCGCGACTGAAAATAGGCAATTACATTGTCTACAGCACTTACCCAGTAATCAAAAACTAAATAAATAACTATTCCTTTTGAATGGGATGCTTGAAATTAGCCATATTTGTTAGTGGAAAAATGTAATAACCCCCCACTCCACCCACTCCCTGAGGAGTACTGACGCCCGCACCCTTGCTGTTCCCTACAGGTCCTCATCTGCTGGCCAGGCATCCTTCTCCCACCACTTTCCTAAGCTCTGGAACTCTCTCCCTACCAACATTCGAAATGCTCCCTCAATTCACTCTCTATCCTTTCTCCTGCGCTCTTTCACCTCCCCCTCTTGCAACTGCCCCTAATTCTCCCGCCTCCTCCTCCATGATGACCTCGATGACCTAACTCGGTCTCCCCCAACCCCTTGCTGCACTGCCAGCCAAGATGAGTTGCTATGACCTGTCTGCACTTATTCATCAGCACTTAGTGTACAACTGTTATCGTCAATTTTATGTTTCTAGTCATTACCTCATCGTATCCCCTGCTTGTATGTACATGTTACCTACTCTGCTGTAAATTGCACCCTTATTTTGTTATGTACAGCACTTTTGCTTATTGTACCATTCATCCGCTATAACCGTCCATTCCCCTATCCCCCAGGACACATCTGGAAACGAGCAAATTGCTTAGTATGTCTTCTGGTGAAACATTTCAATAAATAAAAGAAATACATTTTCTGGAAAAGCATATAAATCTCTCTCTCTCTCTCTATATATATATATATATATATATATATATATATATATATACACACACACACACACACTTTTCTTTTACCTGTATTTCACTCCTGAACTAAGATACAGGTTTTTAAAGTATTAGAAGTCCCTTCTCTTTGGCCATGCCCACTGTTAATAAATTAAACATTTTGGTGTGGTGCTGTACTTTTTACCACTGGAAATCTGTGCTAGCGACATCCACAGTGCGACTCCAGTATGTAATAAGCTATGGGGAAGGGACTTTTAAACATTGCTAGTGGTGGCCATCTTTACTTACTTGAGTCATTAATTATTAAATTGGTAATAGCAGCCATTTTAAAAACATTTTAGAAAAACAAAACAACAGTTATGTAAGAAACTAGGTCACACCTTTGGAACTATAGCCATCAGTGCTAGGACTACATGGAAACCTTTGCTAGTCAGGGGCTGCCCACAATGCCGTGTCACATCTATGTGCATGTAAGCTTGGGTGGCCCCCATCACTCCTCAGTTCCCTGCCGAAGATTACCGGTAGCCTTCGAGGACCTCCAACCGTGGTGAACCAGGAGATAAGACCAGCACCAAGGAGACAAGGCGAGGCATGGGGCTGGATACAGAATGCATGGAGTAGATTTTAGCACAGCATCTGATACAACCCTCACTGAAGCAGCCAGGGGACTAGGGAAGGAATGGCATGGCCTAATGGAGGAGATTCTCTCAAAGATCTACTGTTACAGTAAGTTTTTTCATAACTGTTCTATCTTCTTTGAGAATATCTCCTTCATTAGGCCACACCTTTGGAAAGATTCCCAAGCAGTACCAAGCAAAATTGGGAGGATACTACAGTCTGATATGTAATTAGGACAGAACGATTCGCAGTACAGCAAGCCCAAACGCAGCATGTCTATGAGAGACTATGTCCAGACTGTAATGTTTAATGATGGTGTGGACAGTGCTCCATGTGGCTACAGCATATTTGTCAACAGCAGGAACATTTCTGAAACAGGCAACAGAGGTGGCCATATCCCTTGTGGAGTGGCCCCGAACACCACCTGAAAGTTCCTTACTGTACTTCCTGTAACAGAACATAGTACAATGTACCCACCATTTGGACAGACACTATTTGGACAGAAGCACCCTCTTTCCCAGAAGCGAACAAAATAAAAAGCTGAGAGGACTTCCTGCAGTCCTTGGTACAAGTAATACATAGTATCTTAGTATTCTATGTATATCCAAAGTATGGAGTAGTGCATCACCCTGACTGGTGTGCTTAGGGTAATAAACAGGAAGGTGTATTGTCTGATTCAGTGTAAATTCAGATATCACCTTCGGCAGAAATTTAGGGTTTATATGCAAACAGACATTGTATTTCTGAAAAACCAAATAAGGAGGCTCATACATTAGAGCCTTAAGCTCGAAAATCCTTTGAGCAAAAGTCATTTCAACTAAAAAATAACATTTTCCATGTTAGGAAACGTAGGCCACAACTTGGGGCTGGCTCAGAAGGAGCCAATGTCATTTTTTCAAGCACAGAATTTAAGTCCCAAGGTAGGACTAGATTATGGATAGGAGATTAGATGTGGAGAATACCTCTCAGAAACGTACAGGACACCTCTAATTGGGCAACTGTTTGACCACTGATGGGAACATGAAAAGCTGATAGAGCAGCCAAATGCACCTTAAGTAAGGAATATTGTAATGCCAGTCCAACAAGAACAGCAAGTATTCCAACACAGCATTTACAGAAAATGTAAATGGGTCCAAATTCCTGGAAGGTGCCTGCAGAGTGAACCACTTCCATTTCAAGGAATAAGTATGTCTGTTAGAAAGCTTCCTAGTCACAATTAGTGCATCAGCAACCACAGTGGATATCCCAAACCATACAATGGCTATGTCTTCAGGAGCCATGCATGCAGATGTTAGGAATTTCAGGTCTGGATGGAACAGGGACCCTTGTCATGGGACAACAGACCCTGAAACAGAGGTAGAAGGACAGGAGGCCCCACTGCCATCTGTTGCAGAAGTGGAAACCATATCTGGAGAGGCCATAATGAAGCAATGAGGATGAGAGTGGTACTCTCCTCCTGCAGCTTGAGCAGAGCCCTGTGTATTAGAGGAATGAAGCAAAATGCACATAGGAATTTTCCTTTCCAAGAGAGGGATGTGTCTCACCAAAAAATTCCAGGCCCTGGAGTGAGCGAGCAGAAATGCAGCAGTTCTGCCTTTCTGTGGGGATACAAAGAGATCCAAATCTTGATGATTCAATGTTGCGAGGAGGTCCTCTATCATGGAGGTCAGCAGATCTCATTTATGAATCATGGACTGGGACCTGCTTGGCCTGTCTGCCAAGACATTTTAGAGACCTAGGAGATGCATGGCCAATAGTTGCTGGCTGTGGGACACAGCCCAATACCATATTCTCATTGCTTCCCTGCACAAGAGATAGGAGTGAATGCCCCCTTGCTTGTTGATTAAATCCATCACATTGGCACTGTCCATCTGGATTAACGGAGGACCAGGGCAAAGATGATTCTGAAATGCCTTGAAGCTGTACAGCACAGATCTCATTTCCAGGACAAGTATATGCAGCTCAGTCTCCACCTTGGTCCATAACCCCTCCATTTGGTAAGAGCTGAGATAAGCACCTTAGCGAGAACCCGAGGCATCCGAGGTGAGGATATGTACAGGAGCTGGTACAATGAATTGCACCCCCTTTCAGTAGATTTTTGCAATCCATCCACCATAGCAACGCTCTGCAAAATGGAAACATGATGAGAATCATTTGCACCAACTCATCCATCAGCTGATCCCACTGGACCCTGAGTGTCCCCTGAGGGATTCTCACAGTAAGGCAGGCCAGTGACACAGTCACTGTGGCCACAGCCATGAGACTCAGGAGACATGACACTGTCTTCGTAGAGATATAATGGCTCTTGAATGACAGTTGTGCCTGGGCAATCAGACTGTCTGCTCTGCCCTGTGGCAGGAGAGCACACCCCCTTCTCTGTGTCAAAGGCTGCTCCATCTACTGCAGTCTTTGGCAGGGGGTCAATACAGACTTTGGCACATACATTGTGACCCACAAGTCACTGAACAACTGACATGTCTGAGACAGAGTACGTTGCAGAGCTTACATGGAGCTGGCCTTCAGAAGCCAGTCGTTCAGACAGGGGAACACTTACAGGCCTTCCCTGCGAAGGGCTGCTAACACTAACAGCTAAGCATCTAGTTAAGACTCCTCATGCAAAAGACGAGCAAAAGGGCAATCTCTGAACTGCTAATGTTCTCCCCTCCAGCACAAAGTGGAGGTACTGACTGTGTGCTTTTCTGATCTTGACATGAAGCTATGCATCTTTCATGTCCAGAGGAAAAAAAAAAAGACAGTCCCCTATTTGCAGAAGGGGAATCACAGCATGCAGGGATACCATTCAAAACTTTTTGTATTTGATGTAGAAGCTTAGATCCCCTGAGATCCAACACAGGACACAGATTCCCTGTCCATTTTAGGATAACAGAAAGTACAGTTACGTAAGAACTTACCGTAACAGTAGATCTTTGAGAGAGGCTCTTACAGTAGGTATTCACTAGTAGGACTAAGCTGCCAGGCGTCAGGACCCCAAGGAAAAATTTTCTAGCCAGCAGTCTCTGGCAGGGACTGCTCCTGATGTCACCTGACTGACGTCAGCACGCGTCAGTATAAAGGGGGCTGGTCCCCACGCACACCTTCCAGTTCTTCTGACGGAGGCTGACAGGTCATGACAGGAGAAGAGGAAATGCCCCCTAAGAAAGGAAAAAACTCAGGGGGATGGAAGGAGGAAAAGCAATACCTACTGCAAGAGCCTCTCTCAAGGATCTACTGTTACGGTAGGTTCTTAAGTAACTGTATTATCTTACTTCGAGAGGGCTCTTGCAGTAGGTATTCAGCAGTAGGACTGAGTCCCAAGCAGTACAGAACAAGTCTGAATCCAGGGAGGAGGAGGAGAAAACAACATCCGCATACAGAAAAAGTGGCAGAAGAGAGATCTCAAGAAAGGAGCCCCTGTAAGACCGACAAATCGAATCCCGCCCTGCAGCGAGAGGCAATGTCCAAGCTGTAATGCTTTGTAAAAGTATGTACAGATGTCCGGGTAGTGGCTGCACACATTTCTGCAGCTGACACATTCCTGAAACAAGCAGCAGAGGCAGCCACCCCTCTGGTGGAATGCCCTTTCACTTGACCCGGAAGAGGTTTGTTGTACCTTTCGTAACAGAAAGTAATGCAATTAGCGAACCACTTAGAGAAGCACTGCTTGGAAATAGCAGTGCCTTCCCTTTTGGGTGCAAAGGAAAGAAAATTTGGTCCATTTTCCTAAGATTGTTGGTTCTGTGAGTACAGTATCTCAGGATCCTGTGACCATTGAGAGTATGTAAAAGATACTCTCCCTGGTTAGAATGCTCTGGGAAAAAGACCGGGAGCTCGATGGACTGGTTCAAGGCGGATTCAGCCACCACCTTAGGCCAAAATTTAGGATTCGTACGCATGGCCACATGGTCTTTGTGAAAACCAAGTATGGGATTTTACACGTAAGTGCCTGAAGTTTGGATATTCACCAAGCCGAGGTAATGGTCATGAGGAAAAGTGTCTTCCAAGAAAGGAAGTGCAAATCAGCATCGGCTGCCGGCTCGAAGTGGGGGCAGCGTGAGTTTCTCCAAGATGAAACTGAGGTCCCACGGGGAAGCCGGGCTACGGATAGGGGGCTTCAAATGAAGAACCCCTCTGAGGAATGTCTTGAAGACCTCCAGTTGAGCAACCGACTTGTCCCCCACCACAGGATGGTAGGCCTTGTTTCCCAGACTGCAGAAATTTGTGTACATGATTTTTCATTGGCCAGATTTTGGTGCGTTAGTTGCTGGGCGAGGTCCGGCGTTTCCACTGCACATATGGGGAGCCAGACCTTTTACCTTACCTGGTGATACAAATTAACTACAAACATGCTGAACTCCTGTTTTCTCATTAGCTGAGGGGGGAAGGATGTTCCTCCCATTCGATGTATCAGGTGTTGCACCCCTCTCCCCATTGGCTAGTTTAAATATTCTGCAAAGACGTCAAACTTCTGCCCCAATGCACCGACTCCCTCCTTAGTCAGATGCAGTCCATCAAATTTAAAGAACTTTCGCTTCCAAAACTGTTGCCAGTTACCTACACATTTGTATCCTTTTTCCTGGCACCAGCCCATGAGCCACATGTTTAGCTCCTGTATCTCTCCTTCTCTGACCTTCCGTACATCTGCCCCCCTCTCCCAGACCAGCAGGATCTCAGAGAAGGAGATGCTGGACGAAATGGATGACAATTTGTCTCCCAGCCTGGTCAGGTGTTTCTTGGTCTCCACAACTGACCGGCTGGAGAGATCTTTAGTCCCTATGTGTACCAGGACACTGATGTTTTCTCCTGCTTCCTGCACAGTTTTAGCAATGCGGTCAGTGTCTCTCCATGCTGATGTAGCTGGGAGACATCTGACCATTACCCCCGGCTGGAGGTAGGCATCAACTCCCCAAACCATGGAGTCTCCTATGATCAGAAGTGTTTTTTGTGTTGCTTTTTTTGTTTGTTATGGTCCCTGTTTTAGGTGAGTTTTGTTGTGCTAGCTCCTGTGCTGCAGTGTCCTCTGCCCCTTTGTTTGATTTTGGAGACAGAGGCAGATACCTGTTTGTAGTTTTTATATGGTTTGTGGAGGTGATACGTTGGAGAGCACTGAGTGATGGGGCAGCCAATTTGCCCCTTCTAACCATCTGCCAACCTCCCGGACCAACTACTCCCTGCGGTCGAGGTGCTTCAGTTGGATGTTGGGAAAATGGTAGGCAGTTCTTATAATATATTTCCTCCTGAATATGCAATTTGAGGCACGCAATTTCTGCCCACGCTGCCTGGAGCTGAGCCCTTAGATCTCCAATGGTCCAGCATATAGGACAGCATCCTAAATCTTGTATAACTACCCTTTTGAAAAGTGTCCTGCAGTTAATAATAGCCATTACACTCGAGATGCCGAGTTTATAACCTGGTCTGAATAATTAAGAGGAAAATGAAAGCAAAAATTAGATTTTTTTTTTTGTTTGTTTTTGTTGTATAACTTGTTATAACAAGTTAAATTCCTTGTGCCCCTGTAAGTGAGGTCACTGTGTGGATACCCCTCTGATCCTGCCCTTCCTGCTTTGCTACAGGAAATGTCACGACTGTGCTACTCTATAAAAGGAGTGTAGCATGGGGTGGTTGGGGAAGAGGGTGGGTGGTGGGCCCTTCTCCTGCCGAAAAAGTACCACCACGGACGAAAAAACAAGGCGGTAAGAGCAGAAACAATCAACCAACAACAAATGCAGTAGCCCTGAAAGCTTAGCCTAATGATGGATACAAATGTAAACCCTGTAAGCACCACCTGTAACAATTTCACATAAGATATACCCTGCAAAACCACTTTGCTACAGAGACAAATAAAGCAGTAACAGAAGACATACCTTGAAAAAAAACAATCTGAATCAGAGAAGATTACAGCAGTAATCTGTAGGCACAAAACTGTAACAACCCTGTAGGCACACCCTGTAATAATGCAGCAGAAGGTATACCCTGCAACAGCAATTTGAATCAGAGAAGATTACAGCAGTAAAATGTAAGCACAAAACAGTATCAAATCTTGTGAGCACAAAAGAAAACAACACACAGTAAATCTGCCTAGCAAAAAGACGCCTTAATATTTTTCCTTGATCTGATAATGTTCCTTGCTCTGTCCTTACAAGTAAACCTACAAGAGAAGAGCTCAGGTGAAACTAGGTGCCTTTGCCAGCAAACCTAGTCTTCCACATGCAATTCCGTTTACACTGTAAAATTACAATGGCATATTCAACTCTTCTACTTTAATTTCTTTTAGGTTGATAGCTTTTCATTTCTCTGATGGCAATATTCCCCTGTGGCCAAGGGCAGTACACAGTTGCACATCCACAAGTCAAGGAGTCTAGTTAGAGGTACAGACTGCTACCATTAGCAATTTCACTGGATGAACTGTTGACAGGCATGGGATGAATTTCTATGTTTATGGCTCTCTGTGGTAAAACTGCCACTGCAGAGTGAACATAACTTTGGCTCACTATCACATGAAATCATCTGACTGCATTATAAACCTGCCCCGATTTAGGCACAATTCCAGATGTGCTTTTGTGCTGACAGGTCGGTTCCACATTAGTCTGCAGCAAAATCACACATGTGCTAACACTTCTAGCACTTTTTTCTTTTTTGCAGTTTTGTGTTTTTTTTTCCAGGGAGATCTGTAAGCAGAGGAACAGGAAGAGGATACTCGGCCATTCTAGGAACTGGTGGATCAAGTGTCCACATGACACCAGGCAGCCTATCAGGGAGGAACAAGATGCTGCCATAGGGGGATAAATTGTGGAACTTGCTGATCTCTGTGAGCTTTTGTGCAGAGAGGCTGGTGCCATACTAGTTTAACTGTTTGTAGCAAAATCGCACCTGTGCTAAAACTTTTGTTTTTTGCAGTTTTGTGCTTCTTCTACGGAGATCTAAAAGGGAGGGAAGAGGATATTATGCCATTTTGGGAACTGGAATACCAAGCAATGGAGTGGCACCAGGCAGCCAATCGGGGAGGAAAAGGAAGCTGATTTAAGGGGATAAAGTGAGCTTCTCACTCAGTGAATTCCATGGCAATTGTGTCCCATAGTGTGAGTAGGACAGAGCTGGAGTGTAGCGTCTGACTCCGAGATGTCTACACAGCAGAGTGGAGTGTCTGACTCTAGGATGCCTACAGGGCAGGGCGGAGGTCTCACTCTGGAGCATCTGAAGGACTTCCACAGCAAGACTGCAGATCAGCAGGGGGCTCTGAAGGCGAGACGCTAGACAAGGTAAGAGGTGATACCTAAACCTTCTACTGTAAACTATGACATCCAGCAGGCAGGCAGGTAACCAATCTAAGCAGCAACAGTAAAGAGGTGTAGGGAGTAGAAAACACCCAGGAAAGGAGAAGGAGCAGGAAGGAGGGTTAGGACAGGAAAAACAGGATTCACCCTATCTAGGATATGCCTATCAGTAAGGTCAGGGTAAGACGAAACAAGACACCAAACTATGAAGGGGAAGTAAGAGCAACTAAGGGAAAACAGGATAAACACTAACTAGGGTAGATTGTTAAACAAGGTCAGGAAAGCAGAGCAGTGAGGTAGGAGTAACATGGACGTAGCATGTGTGTAGAAGGCTAATCTGAACTAGCATTAGTACTAAGCCAGGGCAAAGAAAAGGCAGTGATCATGGGACTGGTGCAGTGTAAGGGCTGTTTTGCTGCAGTCTTTTGGGAGAAATTCTGCAAACTGAGTGCTGCCCAATCTGCACTCACCTCTCTAGGCTGCCGGCAAAGGCTATTGCACTTCGGGCTGAACTGGCAAGGGCACAGCAGGCCTTCTGTTCCACCGTAGGGCCACATAGTCTGCTGCCGTTCTGCCAGAGGGTGCCTAGACAAAGAGAGTGATTGGGCTGGGTGGGCTCCAGAAAGGTGGGGGGACAGGTGCACGCTCCTCCACTGTTGCCATGGTGAAACACCTTCGCTGTACTGGCAGAAAGTGGCAACCAAGTGGAGACTCCTGTTGCAATGGGTGGGGGAATGTCTTCAGAAGCAGAGGCCCAAGGAGGGCAAGACCCCACAGCCTAAGAGGAAGCAGATGCTGGTGGGGGGCTTCATAGTTAAGGGTGATAGACTTGGGAACTGGGGAGAGAAAGGACAGGGAGGCGAAGTGCCTGAGCGCCGCTTTGGCTTGGAGGGATAGAAAGTGTATTAAGAGGATCACTAGAGCTGTGGGAGCTGGGAGGGAGCTAGATATCATTGTCCACCTTGGGACAAATGACCTAGTAAGGTAGCAGTAGTACAGGAAAACTTCAGGGAGCTGGGGAGGGGCCTCAAGCTGACAGTATGCATGGTGGCATTTTCTGAGGTGCTACCTGTAATGACTGGGGAGAGGAAAGAGTACTCCACACCAGAACCTATAAATAACTTGTTAAAGGCAGGGGCAAGAAGGAGGGTTTTAGCTACATTGGGGATTGGGGACCAACCTTGAATGAGATGGGCCTTTGTAAGGGAGACGGCCTGCATCCTTCTAGGGAGGGGATTACAGTCCTTGGCGGGAGATTTAGATGCTATTTGGACGAGCATTTAAACCATCAGGGGTGGAGGCAGAGAAACCAATGGAGGATAAAATGCCCCCAGATAGTAAAATATCAGGGAGAGAGGGACCCAGGTGTGAAAACACCCTAGGACAGAGGTGCAAGAAGACAGGGAATGGCACAAGTCGAAAGAATAGGGTCAAATAACTCAAGTAGGGGGATAGTGGATTAAAGGGGACCAGGAAATTAGGAAAAACAAAACAGGAAGAGGTGAGTCAGAGGTGGTGTCAGGTAATAACATAGGCAAGAAAGGGAGTATGATGCAGGGACTCTGGCCAGGAGAAAAGAAGGTGTGGGAGCCATGAGTGCTAATGCAAGGAGCCTTGGAAACAAAATTCCAGACTTGGAAGCTATCATGGCAGAGGCTAACCTGGATATAATGGCCATAATGGAATCGTGATTCATTGTGCCCATGACTGGGACATAGCCATACTGGCCTACTCCCTGTTTAGGGAGGACAGTGCCGAGAGTAGGGGTTGCATTATACGTGAAAGGGGGAATAAAGGCCATGGGGGTACAGGCACAAAAAGAGAAGGAGGGTCCGGAGGTGCTGTGGGTCATCCTGGAGACAGGCTCAATGATCGTTATCCATACCAGCATGGTGTACAGACCTCGCACTAGGGGAAACCATCATCAGGATGGCATGGAAGCAGTGTGGAACGGAACCTTCCAGTTGCGGCTTCAGCATGAAGCAAGGCCATTCTTGACTCCCCCCTACCAGGGGTTTTCTCAAGAACTTACTGGGGACAGGGCAGTGTTGGACCTAGTGTTTACAAACAAGGATAGCATTGCAGACATCATAGTGGGCAGTCTCCTAGGTACCAGTGAACACCATATAGTGTGGTTCAACATAAGGACACAAGCAGAGGTGAGTCACATGAGGACAAGGTTCCTGGACTTCAGGAAGGTGAATTTAAAAAAAAATGGTAGACTGCCTCATAAATTGCCTGAGGTGGTGGGGGGGGATTGCCAGGGGGAGGAGTAGAGGCACATTGTGGAAGAATAAAGGAGGGCACAATTAGGGCAACCAACCTCTGCAGGAGGAAGTAAGCAAAAGTAGAAGGAAAAGGAGACTGTTACGGTTCCCCAAGGAAGTGGCAAGGGTAGTGAAAGAAAAGAGAGTGGCATTCAAGAGGTACAAAGAAATGCAGAGGGAGGAAGACAAGGAGATATACCAATCAAAGAAGAAGGAAACAGTCAATTTCATTAAGGGAGCAAAGGCACAGATAGAAGGAAGGATTGCCAGAGGGGTCACTAAAGGGGATAAGGGCCTTTTTCACATACATATTGAGAAGAAAGCAAGAGGAGGGATAGTGAGGATCAGAAGGAAGGACGGGGGAGACTGCACAGGAGACCAAGAAAAATCTGACATCTTAAACAGGTTCTTCTGTTCAGTCTTCACAGTAAAGGAGGAGGTGATGGACCACCAGGGAAAAGCAAGAGCAGGGGCTTGAGGTGGGACGTAAAGTCCATTTTCAGAGGAAAGAGTTCTGAAAGGATCTGCAGCCCTAAAGGTGGATAATGCTATGGGACTGGACGGGATATGCCCCAAGGCTCAAAAAGAACTCAGGGAGGTGCTAGCTGCCCCGCTGATAGCCTTGTTCAACAGCTCACTGTAATCAAGCATGGCTTTGGAGCACTGGAGAAGGGTTGATGTGGTCCCGCTACATAAGAGTAGCAACAGGGAAGAGGCTAACAACTATAGGCCGGTCAGTCTTACTTTAGTGATGGGGAAATTAATGGAAACCCTACTAAAAGAAAGACTGGTTGAGCATCTAAATCCAATGGGCTGCAGGACCACAGGCAGCATAGATTCACAGGGTTAAGGTCATACGAAACGTATCTGATACATTTCTTTGTCTGGGTAACCAGGTAAACAGATCAGGGGAAGGCAGTGGACGAGGCCTCTCTAGACTTGGCCATTGACACTTTGCCACAGAGGATGCTGACTAGTTGACAATGCTAGGAGTGGGATCCGAAGTGGCAAAGTACAGTTATGTACGTGCCATAGCAGTAGATCTTCAAGAGAATCTCTTCCCTTAAGCCACACCTTTGGAACAACAGCTGTCGGGTATTAGGACCACATGGAAACTTTTGCCAAGCTGGAGCCACCCACATTGACGTCACACAGCAGTGTATGGGCAGCCCCATCTCTCCTCAGTTCCCTGCTGGAGGTTACTCCATGGGCCGTCCTTTTTGGGGAATCAGGAGTGTAAGTCAGCACCAAGCACACTAGGTGAGATAGGTGCTGGTGTGAGCATCATGGAGAAAAAATACCAATGTGAATGTATTGTGTCACCCTAAGGGGATGGAGGGAGGGTTGGCATGACTTAAAGGAAGAGATTCATTTGAAGATTTACTGTTACGGTACATATGGAACTGTACAATCTTTCTTTGAGGATATCTCTTCCCTTAAGGCACACCTTTGGAATGAGTCCCAAGTAGTACCAAAAAACAGATGGGAGGATGGGAGTCTGGATCAAGAGAGGAGGCCTTGTAGGACTGCAAGGCCAAAACCAGGACGTCTGCATGAGGCAATGCCCAGACTGTATTGCTTAATAAAGGTGTGGACTGTAATCCTAGTGCTGCAGCATAAATGTCAGCAGCAGACATATTTGAAAAAGGTGGCAGGCTGGCCCACCACCACAGCAGTAGCATTATTGCTTGTGACACCAGCGACCTGGGTTCGGAAATGAGCCTGGGGCATCAGAGGGCCAGCCGGGGGGAGGAGGCTTGAGTGTCTGAAGACCGCTCACCTTCTCCGTCGAGGGAGGGGGGACGTGGCTCATTGCTCGACTGACCTCAGGTGGAGGCCTGAGGTAAAGCAAGTACCCGGCCACAGAATGGGAAGGATGTGTCAGATATTGGCGGGGTCCTGTCCTGATGTCAGGGCACACTTCACATCCAAGAAGAAAACCCGGAAAATGGCTCCCTGCACTCCGGGTAGACGGAGTGCCAGCATAGATCCCCAAGGCCCCCTGCCTGTCCCAATTAACGGCCCCTGACGGAATGCATTTGTTCAGGGTGTACAGGTCCCACCTCATCTCCACCTGGGGGAAAAACCAAGGCTACATGAGGGGACCGCTGCAGGCTCCAGGCAGGAAGGAACAGGGACAAGATGCCAGGCATCTCCCGAAGAAGTGGAGCACAGGGGGCCGGGGAGCATAAATAGAAAGTAAAAAAAAAAAAAGTGGCAGAAGTGGCCATACCCCTTGTGGAATGAGCACAAACACCACCAGGAAGTTCCTTACCATATTTCCTATAACAAAAAGCAATACAATGTGGTAGCCATTTGGAAAGGCACTGTTTAGAGACTGGAGCATCCTCTTTGCCAGGGGTGAACGAAACGGTGGAGGATTTTCTGCAGTCTCTGGTGTGAGTAATATAGATTAAATGTACATCTAAAGTATGGAGCAATGCTTCACCTCGATTGGCATGCTCAGGATAATACACTGGTAGGTGAATGGACTGCTTTAAAGTAAAGTCAGATACCACCTTTGGTTGAACTTAGGATTTGTACTTAAAGAAACTCTGTCTTTGTGGAAGACTAAATAAGGAGGATCATACATCAGAGCCTGTAGCTTGGAAATTCTTTGAGCAGAAGTAATAGCAACTAAAAATAATAGTAAGTAGGTAAGTAAAATTTATTTAATTAGGCACCCAATCCCAGGGGCTCTGAGCGCTGTACAGTAGTAGACAGTTAACAAGACAGATAGGATAATAATGTCACAATTTAAATAAACAGCATAATTATATTAAATATGTCAGGCAATATTTAAAATATGTCTGCAGGATATGCTAGATTAAAAGGTGGGTCTTTAGGCCCCTCCTGAACACCTCCACCGTAGGGGCCTCCCTCAAAGATCTTGGAAGCGAGTTCCAGAGGACTGGGCCGGCCACCCCAAATGAATGATCACTCAAGGTTTTTAGCCCGGTCCTCGGAAGGAAAGAAGGAAAGAGAGAAAGCATAAGCCACAAGTCACAGCTAGCTCAAAAGGAGGTAACGTAAGCTTTTCCAAAATGAAATTCAAGTCCCAAGAAGGGACTGGATTGTAGATAGGTGGTTTAAGATGTAGTATACCTTTGAGGAACATATGGGAGACCTCTAGTTGTGCAACCATACACCCATCAATGGGTGTATGGAAAGCTGATATAGCTGTCAAATGCACCTGAAGTGATGAATATTGCAGACCTGAGTTTGACAATGATAACAAATAGTCCAAGATGTCCTGCACCGAACAGGTAAAGGGATCTAGATTCCTGGAAGTGGCCCATAAAGAAAAATGCTTCCATTTTAGTGAACAAGTAGGGAAGGGGGGATTCAAGAATGCAAGGGGCAGACATAAGGCAATTCTAGTGGGGGGTAGGAGGAAGTAGGCTGTTGGTTAACTAGGATCTGCAGCTTATCTGTTAGGTAGGGAAATGGGCAGACTAGGTGGGCCAAGCGGCCCTCATCTGCCATCAAATTGTATGTTTCTATGTTAAGTGTGTCTGGTGTAAGGCTTTCGGGCTGCTATGAACACGTTACCTACTTTAGGTGATCCATGAAAGCATGCAATGGCTATGTTTTCAGGAGGTATGCATGAAGATACAGTACTTCAGGTCTGGATGTAGCAGAGAGCCACTGTTCTGTGAGAGAAGGGTTCAGTAAAGTGGCAAGGGTAGTGGAGGTTCTACTGCTAGCTGATGCAGAAGGGGAAAACAGATTTTGCGTGGCCATAGAGGGGCCAGAAGGATGAGAGTGGCACCCTCTATCTGCAGTTTGAGTAGTACTCTCTGCATGAGAGGAATTGGAGGGAATGTATACAGGAACCTCCCTTTCCAGGAGAGGGACAACGCGTCTAGCCAAAAAAACTCCAGGCCTTGAAGAGAGCAAGCAGAAGCGCAGCAGTTTTGCACTGTAGGGGGGTGCAAAAAGGTCCTACTCTAGATGACCCCATTTTGTGACTATGTCTTCACCCATTGCAGTCAGAAGTTCCCATTTGTGCATCTGGGATGGTGACCTACTTAGTCTGTCTGCCAAGATGTTTTGGGCACCTGGAAGATGCACAGCTGATAGCTCCAGGATATGTTCCAGTGCCCAGTACCAGGCTCTCATTGCCTCCCGGCATAGGGGATAGGAATGAGTCCTTCCCTGTTTGTTGATGTAGTGGACTACACTGATATTGTCCATCTGCATCAACAGTGGGTCTTATTTTAGGTGCTGCTGAAATGCATGAAGACGGCATAGTATAGCATGCATCTCCAAGATATCGATGTGTAGACTTGGTTTCCTGTTGGCTCCATAAGCTGTATCCCAGATGAGCCTCCCAACCAGAGCTGGATGCATCTGTGGTGAGGATTTGCATTAGTACTGGAGTCACAAACAGGATGCCCTTTAACAGATTGGTGCAGTACCATCTACCACAGCAAGGTTTTTCTCAGTGGGGATGTGACAAGGACCAGTTGATCCAGGTTATCCGTTAACTGGGCCCACTGAATTTGAACTCAGAGTCCACTGTGGAATGCATGTATGATGGCACACCACAGGTACTATAATAATGCCTGCTGCCAGAAGACCCAGGAGACAAAAGAAAGGCCTGGCTGGGATCTTGTGACTGTTGTAGAGAAGTTGGGCATGAGCAATAACGTGTTTTACACTGTCTAATGGCAGGAAGGCTTTGCCCTGAGCAGTGTCTAGGACTGCACCTATGTATTGCAGATGCTGACATGGTGTCTGGACTGACTTCGGGATACTGATTGGAACTCCCAAGTCCTCTTTGAGCTGTCTCACTTAAGACAGGGTTTGCAGAAGACTGTCCCTGGAGCTGGCCTTCAAAAGCAAGTGACCCAGTTATAGGAAAACACACAGGCCTTCCCTGCAAAGGGCTGCTGCCAACACAGCTAAGCAATTGGTAAAGACCCGTGGCACAGAGGATGAGCCAAAGGGCAACACTTTGAACTGGTAATGCTCCCCCCTCCAGCATGAAGTGCAGATATTGTCTGTGAATCTTTCTGATCTTGTTATGAAGATACGCATCCAGGTGAAAGTGAAAAGAGCAAGACTATGGGAAGAATTGTGAGGTTAAGAAGGGCAGGTGGGGACTGTGCAGAGGAGGATCAGGAAAAAGTAGATATCCTGAACAAATACTTTTGTTCAGTCTTCACAGAGGAAGGGGAAGGAGATGGGCCACATAAAAGTAACTGGGGCACTAGAGAGGGGGAGGTAGACATAAGTCCCTCTACTGACGAGAGAGTCCTGAAGGGACTCACAAATCTAAAAGTGAACAAAGCCATGGGGTCAGGCAGGGCACACCCAAGGGTACTGAGGGAGCTCAAGGAGGTACTAGCTGCACCTCTCTTGACAGTTCTTTTTAACAACTCACTGGAACAGAAGTGGTTCCAGAGGACTGGAGTAGGGTAGATGTAGTCCCACTTCAAGTGGCAGCAGGGAGGAGGCTGGCAACTATAGGCCAGTCAGCCTGACATCTGTGGTTGGGAAGCTTACAGAGTCAATTCTAAAGGTCTAAAGGAGTATCTTGAATCCAGTGGGTTATAAGACATGAGGCAACACAGATTCACCGGGATATCAGAAAGATCTGACAGATTTCTTAAACTGGGTGACCAGGGAAATCAATCAGGATGGGGTGGTAGATGTGGCCTACTTACATTTCAGTAAGGCTTTCAACACCATTCCACACAGAAGGCTTATATGGAAACTGGGCAGCCTTGGCTTGGTCCAAAGGTGGCAAACTGGGTAACAAATTGGTTCAGAGACTGGTGACAGAGGGTGGTGGTAAACTGAGTTCACTCCATGAAAGGGAGGAAGATCAGAGAGGTGCCACAGGGTGCAGTACTGAGACTAGTCCTCTTTAATGTCTTCATAAAGCCTGCAGATGAGCTGGAAGGGAAGGTCTGTCTCTTTGCCGAGAACATCAAAATCTGCAATAGGGTGGACACTCCAGGTGGAGTGGAAAGAATGTGCAGAGGCCTGAGAAAGCTTGATAATTGGTCAAGGGCATGATGGCTGGGTTCCAATGTGAAAAAGTGCAAAATCATGCACTTAGGGCACAGAATCCCAGAGGTGGAGTCCAATATGGGAGAAGAGGCATTGGCAGTCACCAAACAGTAAAGGGACCTGGGGGCAATCATATTTGATAAGCAAGGCAGTGTGACAAGGCAGTGGGTAGGGCCAGTGGGATGTTGGGGTGCACAGGAAGGAGCATCACCAGCAGAAGGAGGGAGGTGGTATTGCCACTGTATAGATCACTGGTGAGACCCCACCTGGAGTACTGTGTCCAGTTCTAGAAACCACATCTCAGGAAGGACACAGACAGCGTGGAGGTAGTCCAGAAGAGGGCCACTAAAAATAGTGCGGTATCTGCATCAGAAGCCCTACAAGGAGAGACTGGAAAACCTCAGTATGCACACTTTGGAAGAGAGACGAGTGTGGGGGAGGGGTATGAGAGAGACCTATAAATTCTTCACAGGGGTAAATAAGGTACAGGATGAGAGTATTTTCCAGAAGAAGAAATGATGCACAAGAACAAAGGGACGTGCAATGAAGCTGGAAGGGGGTAAATTCAAGAGAGATGTGAGGAAGTACTTCTTCACTGAAAGAGTGGTGGATGCCAGCAAAGGTAGTGGGGTGAAAACAGTGGTGGGCTTGAAGTATACACGGGACAGGCACAAGGGAATATTAGTGGGAAACAAGGGTGGGGGAGGAAGAGCTGGAGACCAAGCGGGGTACGCAGCAGGGGAAAAATGGGCAGAGTGGATGGGTCAAGCAGTCCTTATCTGCTGTCAAAGTCTATATTTCTATCTACACCTAACTCAGCTCAATGTGTACATACAGTAGGTGCTACATTTTTGCATGTGGTGAAAATCTGAGTTGCACTAAGAAAATAATTTTCTGATGATTGTTGACATCCTAATAACTTACTCAGTGTTAGTAGCTATCAACTTAAAGGAGAACTACGTGGAGAGGTGAAGCCCCGACTGCTGCACACCTGAAACTGCATTGAGTTAAGCACTGTTTGATCGTCACGGACATCACAAAGTTCTAAGAATGGTTCTAATGTAGAATTTATATTGCACAGACTCAGTCATATATATCTCTGGACTGCTTCCAGCTACAGGTATGCCCAATACCGTAAACAAAATAACTTTTCATGGGCTGTCAAACTATGTCTGCCACTGTACATGAATGTGTCCCTTTAAGGGTGACTCATCCTTATTTACAGAGCACGTCCCCAACTCAATGCAGAAGTGCATTCACAAGCACAAAATTGCGCTTACTTTCCGGTAAACTCGTGCATGCAGGAGTCTGCCATTTTTGGAGCAAGTTGAGACAAATACAGATTCTGAAAGTAGGTTTTTAGCTGAAGTGGGCAAAGTTAGTTGTCAGTAAAAATTAGGGCTTGAAGATATGAAATTTGAACTCTGAAAAGCACAACCATGACTCTGTGCGTGCGCATTGGCATTGACTAGAATACCAGTAAACTTTCAAAAAACAAACAATTTCTAAACCCCAAAATGCATCACACTAGAATACACTATCACCTTGCCAGTTTTTGTAATTTAATGTTTCACCGTCTGACCTGAAGCCCAAAATTGCAGAATCGTTATGACTTGTATTTTTTTAACCAAATCTGTCATTCAAACATGGATGCACAGATATGAGTTGAACTTTTCATGGTTTGTAGATTCTGGCACCAACATCAAACCCAAGGCATTTCAGACCGATATGTTAATGGGTGTCCATGCTACAAGTGGTCAGAAAGAAAAAATTACTCACCTTAGTAATGTTGTTTCTTCTAATGGAGTCTTGCTGTATTCTGACTATTGCAGTGATATCCAACCTTTGAACTGCCCCGGAGAGGAAAGAGTTAACCTTCCATACAAGGCATGGAACGCTGAGCTCGAGCTCGGTTGAGACTCTGTCTGTTGTTGTTTGAACTCAAACCGCCAGATCTTTACGAGCTATACTCACTGGGCGTCCTGTGTGGAAACTGTAAACTCACACTAGCCAACTGGCAACTAAATCTAATAAAAATATTTTTTGGTTCCAAGGCAAAGACTCAAGTCAGGAAACCCAAAACCCAAAAACACAACACACACCAAAAATAAGAGGGTGGAGAAAAGGGCACCTCTAGGTGCCAACACTGTTCCTGCCCACCCACATCCCAAAACCCAGGTTCTGAGAGGGGAGGCGGGGGGGGGGGTCAGAATACAGCAAGACTTCATTAGAAGAAACAACATTACTAAGGTGGGTAATTTTTTCTTCAAACAACATGAAGTCTTACTGTATTCTGACTATTGCAGACTACCAAGCAGTACCTCCATGGAGGAGGGACAGAACCTACTTTGGGAACAGGCTCTAAAGCACTGCTGTGCCAAACCGAGCATCACTCCTAGCCTGGATATCCAGAGAGTAATGCTTGGTGAAAGTATGGACTGTTTTCCAGGTGGCTGCTTGACAAATCTCTAAGATAGGAATATCCCTGGTGGCAGCCACGGAAGCAGCTGTACCTCTAGTAGAGTGAGTCCTCAGGCCTGAGGGTGGGATTCTACCTAATTTTTCATAGCAGAATTGTATACAAGAGGCAATCCACCTGGCAATAGATCTCTTAGTGGCAGGTTTTCCCTTACCAACCTCACCATAAGTGAGGAACAATTGGAAGGAGTCAAACCTGTGACCCTTGGTGCGCTCTGTGTAGTAGCTAAGGGCCCTTCTCACATCCAGGCTGTGTAGCCTCCTCTCCCCAGAGGAGGAATGGTCAGTGAAAAAAACAGGAAGAGACATAGACTGATTAAGGTGGAAATCTGAAACCACCTTAGGCAAAAACTTCCTATTAGTCCTGAGGACCACCTTATCTCTATGGAAACAGATAAAATCAGGCTCCACTGACAGGACCTGTAACTCACTTATGCGTCTGGCAGAAGTAATGGCTACCAAGAACACAGTTTTCCAAGTCAAGTACTTAAGCTCTGCTGAGGACAAAGGCTCAAAAGGGGTTGCATAAGCTGAGCAATGCAAACATTAAGGTCCCAAGCAGGGGCAGAGTCCCTGAAGGGAGGATTGGTATGCAGCAATCCCTTGAAGAATTTACAGAATACAGGATGAGCTGAAAGGGAAGAGGGCTTGCCTGCTGACAAGAAGGCAGAGACAGCTGCCAGATGCACTCTAAGTGTAGCTGGTCTGAGTCCTAAGCTATTGAGATGAACCATATAGTCCAGGACTGTAGGCAACCCAGCAGACTCTGGAGAAATATGCTTACCAGACCACCAAATAGTAAACCTTTTCCATTTGGAGTTGTAAGTCTTTCTGGTGGAAGGCTTTCGAGAAGCCTTTAGAATATCCAGAACACCTTGAGAGAGATGCAAATCAGCAAACTCTAACTCTTCAAGAGCCAGGCCTTGAGATTGAGAGATTTGAGATTCGGATACCAAACCCTCCCCTAAGAACATGTCAACAGGTTGTAATTCCTAGGAAGAGACAGGGGAAGGTGGACTGCTGAGGACAGCAAGAGAGGGTACCAGGGCTGTCTGGCCCAGTCTGGAGCAATCAGAATCACTTTGCAGGGTTGAGACCTGATTTTGACTAGTACCTTGAACAGGAAAGGGAAGGGGGGAAAAGCATACAGGAATTTCCCTTCCCAATTGAGAACTAGAGCATCCAGGGGGACTGAGCCCAACACTGGGGGTCTGCAGCAAAAGAGAGGAAGTTGGTGATTGTCTGGGGCTGCAAAAAGATCTATCTGTGGAGTGCCCCATCTGGAGAAGATCCCCTTTAAAATTAGGGTATCCAGGGACCATTCGTGATGGCCCTGAGATATCCCGCTGAGAGCATCTGCCAGGACATTGTCCTTCCCTGGGAGGTGCACTGCTATCAGAGAGGTATTCAGGGAATAGGACAGAGACCACAACTTCATTGCTTCTGTGCACAAGGCCATAGACCAAGTGCCCCCTTGCTTGTTGATGTACCACATTGTGGTGGTATTGTCTGTCCTGATCTGAATTAGTTTGTTCTGAACAGACTTGGAAAAAACTTTGAAGTGCTAGAAACACTGCTCTGAGTTCTAAGAGATTGATGTGAAGCAGAGATTCTTGAGGTGACCACAACCCTTGGGTGGTCAGATCCCCAAGTGGGCTCCACAGCCCAGGAGGGAGGCATCTGTGGTAAGGATTAGAGAATGAGATTGAGTGACAAAGGGGACTCCTTGCCTTAGGTTGTCCTGATCCTGCCACCATTGCAAAGCCTGGATCAGGGTTCGAGTCACTGGGATTAGCTTGGTCAGAGGATCCTTTCTCTGGGACCAGAAGGCTCTTAAGTGGAACTGAATGTTCCTCATCTGAAATCTTGCTCCTTGGACCACTGCCGTAGAGGAAGCCATGTGGCCCAGGAGCTGCAGAAAATGCCTTGCTGGTCGAGACACCTGAAGGGTGAATGAAGAGGCCAGTGTCACAAGGGTCCTTGCCCTGTCCAGGGGAAGGAAGGCTCTTGCCCTTATTGTATCCAGCTCCGCCCCTATGAAGGTGAGGAGCTGCACTGGCTCTAGAACTGACTTTGAAAGATTCAGGAGGAATCCTAGAGAAGTGAGCAGTTGCTGAGTTATCCGTAGGGTGTGACTTGACTTGGTCTGGAGACTGACCCACTATGAGCCAGTCGTCCAGGTATGGAAAGATGGAGATCTTTTTTCTCCTTAGGAAAGCAACCACTACTGCCAGGCATTTTGTGAACACCCTTGGAGCTGATGTTAGGCCAAAGGGCATTGCTCTGAATTGATAGTGGCCTGAGGGCAACTCGAACCTGAGGTACTTTCTGTGGGGGCATCTGATGAGAATGTGGAAACAGGCAACCTTGAAGTCCAGGGAGGCTAGCCAGTCCCCTGGCCTTAGAGAGGGTAGAATTATTCCCAGAGTCACCATTTTGAACTTTGGCTTTAAAAGGTGCTTGTTTAAATATCTGAGATCCAGGATGGGCCGCCATTCTCCTGTCTTTTTGGGGGTTAGGAAGTACCTGGAGTACAATCCTTTTCCCCTGTGTAGGGGTGGAACCCTTTCTATAGCTCTGAGAGCCAAGAGGGAAGAGACCTCTGCCTCTAGGGCAAGGGCCTCTGAAGGATTTGCAGGTGGAAAGGATCTGGTTCTCATCTTGGGAAATTGTTTGAAGCTGAGAACCAGTCCCTGGCTTACTACTTCCAGGACCCATTTGTCTGATGCTAAAGACATCCAGTCCTGGACAAAGTAAGCTAGCCTGCCTCTACGGGTAGTGGAGAATCGCCCGGCAACCCATTAGGGTGCCTGTTTGGCAGGGGCTTTAGGCTGAGGAGTGGTAGCAGGCCTGCTTATACCCCGTCTGCCTCTCCCTCTGAAGACCCCCCTCTGAACAAAGGTGGAAGAGGAGGCCTGGGCTTGGTAGAAAGGCCTATGAAAAGGCCTGCCCCTGCCCCTGGAATGCTGCTTCTGGGGAGTGGCTTGCCATTCCTTGGCCTGGGCACTCCTATAGGTGGTCCTGTACTCATCCATTTTCTTCACGTAGTTCTCTGTCAGCTCCCCAAACAGAGAATTACCAATAACAGGAAAATCCATGGCCTTAGTCTGGGTATCCTGTGACAGGCTAGTACATCTGAGCCAAGCCATCCTACGAAGGGCCACAGATGTAGCCATGACTCTAGATGAAACATCATTGGAGTCCACTGCAGCATGAAATTGCACCTTGGATGCCTCAATACCATCTGCAGCCACCTGCTCCAGCTCCTTGGCAAGCTGGTCAGGGACCTGTTTAGCTAGAGCCATCACAGTGTCCCATCTAGACTTCTGGTATCTAGCTGTGTAGGCCATATAATTAGCCTGCCTGAGTCCCAAAGATGCTGCCATGTACTGTTTCTTTGCCATGGCATCAATCCTCGTGGAGTGCTTATCTGGGGGTGTGAAGCCAAGGGTATATTTGCCTTATCACTGGCAGGAGCCTGCAATACCCCACCATGGCTACATTGCTGGGAAAGGACTCCGTATCTGAGCCTGAAAGAGTATACCTCTTGTCCATTCTTCTGTCCACAGGAGGTATGGAATTAGAAGTCTTTAACATTTTAAATGTCTGTTTCCCAAAAGACTTATGGAGGGGAATAGACAGTCTCCAGGACTCTGGGATGTCCATCACTCCTCCTGATCCTCTACTGCTTCCTCCATATGAAGCTGAAGAGTTTCAGCCACTTTTTTGTAAACAAAGTGGGAAGGGGACTTAGAAAGCCTAGGAGGAGAAACACCTGATGGTCTGTCTGGGGAGATGTCCGGGTCAATGGGCACATCCAGACTTTCATAATCACAATCACTATCCTCATACTCTCCCTCCTCCTCCTCCGGTTCATAAAATCCTCTAAATTATAATCCGGAACCGGGTGAACAGACCGAACTGAGCCCCTAACCGATGGTGCCGGTTCGGTCGGAACCAAAGTTAGCGACTGAACAATCCTTATCGCTTTGGCTATTTCATCAGCGGTTGGAGAAAGAACTTGTGGAGCTAAACCGGCAGACTTATCCCTTCTTTTTCTTTTAACCGGAACCGACTCCTCAAGTCGGTTCTCCTTCTTGAAGAAGTTTCGCCCTGGTCAGAGGGCACTCCTTCTGGTTCGGTTGGAACCGAACCGGGCTGACCATCCGGGTCAGCGGACTTCTGGCCTCCCTTTCCCTCAGCCTGCCTACTCTCTTTTCCAGGGTAGCTGTGGGAAAACTTTTGCAAATCTGGCAGTCTGAATCAAAGTGGTCAAACCCCAGACAATAAACACAGGTGGTGTGGGGGTCAGCCTTAGCAAAGGCTTCCCCACATACACTACAGTGTTGAAACCCAGTGGGCCCGGTTTTTCTCTTGTGTTTCCCAGACATGGCCAGTCCTAACCAAACTTACCCTTTTTTCGGCAATCCACCAGGCAAGACACCCCTATCGGTTCCTGACCATGTTACGGGTCGTGGAAAAAACCGTAATGAAATCCGTTTTTTTAGAACCGATAAGGACCGGTTACCACACTCTAAAAAGCAGAACAAACTTTCTTTTACAAACCAATGTTTACAAGTTCCACACAGAAACTAATAATAATAAACCTATCTAGTAGTCACGGTACCACAGACAGAGACTGAACCGACAGGTTAGATGGAAGAAATTCGGTTGAACTGAAGGAAAAAAACGACACTTTAACCGACTAAATTGAACCGAGCGAAGGAGAAATCTCCGGAGCGACTGTTCAGTGAGGCGGAGTAAAGAATCTGGCGACTTGGGTTCAAACAACAACAGACAGTGTCAACCGAGCTCAAGCTCAGCGTTCCATGCCTTGCATGGAAAGTTAACTCTTTCCTCTCCGGGGCAGTTCAAAGGTTGGATATCACTGCAATAGTCAAAATACAGCAAGACTTCATGTTGTTTGAATCATGTTTAACGTAGAAGTTACCAGCCTCTATAACTATAATGGGGCTATCATGCCAGTATAATTCAAACAGAACTGCCAAGAATAGAAACAGATTCTACACACTTACACTTGTTTGGTGTCTTCGGAAAACAAATCCTTAGCTCTCATACGGTCCTCGTACTTCTGAATGTCTACAAATTTTTCATACGTGTCCTATAATGTGAGACAGAGGGCACAGTGAGAGAGAGCATTAAATGACGACTCTGAATTAGAAACATTGTATTGTAATGAAGTGACAGTACTCCATCATGGCAACCTCTCCCCACTTCATAAGCACGTACCATCAAGTATGCTGTTCAGACTTGTACTAATTCATAGAGATTTCCCACTTGTTCACCCTGTGATTCCCTTGGTGAGCAAAAACATATCCAGGCTTACGCTGAAGGCCTGTTACATTTCCCTTTGGAAGAAAAAGTGTGCCTCCTAAAGGTATCCTTAAATTTAGCACCTAGGAGCTTCAGGGTGTGTCCCCTGCATCCTGCTAGGGCACATCAGAGCAAACATTTCCATCTGTTTGACCACGGTGATACCCTTCAATATTCCAATGACAGAGCATGTCCTCCCCTCTGCCTCCTTTTCTCCAGTGTGAACACATTAAGGGTCTCCAATCTCCTCATAACTTTTGCCCTCAATACCCATTATCCTTTTAGTGACCCTGAATTGCTCCCTGTCTACTACCTTCATGTTTTGTTTTGTTTTGTTTTGGGAAGGCCAGAACTGCCCACAGTACTCCAGGTGGAGGCCTGACTAGGGCTTTGAAAATTGGCAGGATTATTTCCCCTGCTCTGCTGATCACCCCCTTCTGATTCCCTCCGACATTCTTTCAGCATACTTGACAGTGGCCATGCACTTCTTGCCATGCATCAGCCCTTTGTCTCTTATGACCCTAGGTCTTCCTCCTCCACTACAGTGTGACAAGCCCCACATACTGTAAGATCTACTTTTTGTTTTTTTAGATGATAAATCCTGCAGCATTTTCAGATGAGCAATTTACAACAGTAACAAGAGTGACAGGAGCCAAACACTGACATCCAGAGATGCACTTGTGTGTGTAAGGTGCAAACTGAGCCTTCAAATATGGCCGCCGGAAAAAAAACAAGGAAGCACTCTGGGGAGATCACATAGGAGCACTAGGACCCCAAACACTCACAGAAAAACAACTGTAAATGGCAGCAATTCTCACACCATGATAATGACAGAGTTTCTGGCAAAATTAGTAATGTCATGGTCAGGAATTGTTGGTTGTTTCTATTCCTGTGGTTGGACATGATCGCATGAGAAAAAAATACTGGAAATTTGCCCCAAATTCTGATATCAGTGTGGCTTTGCAGGTGCTGTCTTTTTCAATGGTTTCTACAAATATGGCTGTGAAGACGGATGACAATTTATGTTTTGGGAAGAACAGTTTTCTATTAACTCCGATAACAGGTCGATGGTGTTTTGTGGGATCAAGCTGATCCCGTTACTGTTCTAACAGTTTTACCATGTGATGTTATTCCTCTGCAGCAATAAATCCATTTTGTACTTGAAGCAGCCAACTGAATGTAATTTGGTTCCCTCCTGGGGTAATCTGCCCCACAGTCCTACTATCCTGTAAGTGAAATAATGCTGATTTTATTCTGGTCTAAACCTCTCCACTTGAAGAATTGGTGGGGGGTTGCAAAACATATATGCTGGCAACCTGCCTTTTGTGACTGTAAATTGAAGAATGTACAGCCCAAATGAATACTGCAGTAAAAGCTGTGCCTTGCAGAAAGCACATCTTTTGAAAATCCAGCACAGTGTTTACCTGAAATCTGCAAGATAACGTACTGCTGTACCACCAATAGCTATACCACACTGAGGGGCCCTAAAGAGTGTGAAACACAAGTCATCACTTTATGATCCTGCTTAACGCCCAGCCAGCCCAAGTTTCATCACTGTAATTTGTGTATTTTGCACATGATTAGCTGCATGAGGGAGATTTGCCAATTAGATGTTTTGGTGCAGCATTAGCCAATGTTTAGCAACTGAATCGCAAACTGTAGTGAGAAATAAATCAAGTGACTGACTGAGAATTGAACCCAAGCCCCCAGAATACCATCCCAGTGCTCTAAATCTACCCATGCACAGCTGGTCACTCCCCTTCTGATGCACTCTATCATGCTGTGGGCCCTCTTCACAGTGGGTACATACTGCTTGTCACGCTTCGTCCCTCTTGTCTATTTTGACCCTGGAGGCTTTTCCTCCTTCCTTGTAGAAAGATAAGCCCCCACAGAATGCAGAGGTGGTGTTACCTTTGTTTATGCATCCTAAGTGTAGCACCTTGTATTTGGCTACACTGAATCTGAGGCTCCAGGAGTCTTCCCAATCACCCAACATGGTCAAGGCCTCCTTAATTTTTCCCATCCTTAAGGAAGTGCACCACCCTGGTCCACACTGTGTCATCTGTGGACTTAAGTAGCTTGCTACAGACTTTAGCTCCCAGAGTGTTGATGAAAATGTTGAACAGCGGTGGCCGCAACATGTATACATGTTTGTAAGAATAGTGCAAGAAAAACATCTTGTGCTTACATTAGTCAAGAAACATTCAAGTATAAGATTTATGGGTTTTAAAGAATGAATTACTGACTTCTGACAGCTTGGACAAGATGACCAAATGTAATGTCGGAATGCCCAGATCCTGGGCCTGCTTCATATCCTGCACTGAGCAGCCCATGTGGAGCCAGTTATTGAGGCAGGGGAAACACCTTGACGCCCCTGTTTCTGAGGAAGGCAGCCACCTGGTATCAAATTCTGTCATTATGATAACTGTGACATGTCATACCGCTGTTACTGTGAATACTGCAATATTATAGAAGTAGTCATTTTTGTGCAGAAAGTCTCCTTGAACTCATGTCAAGGAGAGCTGGCACAGAAGAGGCAGGTGTTCCTAACCCCTCCCCCCACAATAATTAACTGAAAGGCCACAAAACCATGATATACTGTGAACCACGGTTACCATGGCATTGGAAATTTTCTACGTTATCAATACCTTGACTTTCAATGCCATGGTATACCATGAAACCAAGGATACTGTGACATTCCTACCACCTACAGACATTTGCTGTACACAAGGGCAGATGACAGGCCGATCAACATGGCTCAAAACTAATTAAGGCTCCATTTACTCGATGTCATATTAACATACGAACATTTCAACAGATAAAGAACTTACGGTCTATCTAGTCTGCTCATGTGTGCAGTTCCCAATGTGTTTACAGAGGGGAAGTGCCCCCCCAAACTGTTTCCCGCCTGGCCTTCTTCAACTACCTCTCCAACTTGCCCCCCACTTCTACCTGCAACTTTCAAGAGTCCCAGGAAGCCTGCATCTCCAGCAGAGCTGAACAAAAAGCACCACTCACAAGTAATTCACCATTCAAAGACAAAGGATTTGTTTACCCAAAGTGCTGGGGCATTGTGGCAGTGGATAGGTCTGTGCACATTCACTTTACTGCTGAATAAAGCACTTTGAAATGGTGAATTACTTGTGAGTGGTGCTTTTTGTTCGGCTCTGCTGGAGTGCAGGTTTCCTGGGACTCTTGTATTGTGTGGGCTGGCCGCCCCTACCTGCACCCCTCCCAACCCGGGACATTCGTGGTTTCTCTTTTTGGAACTGGTTACCTGCAATTCCCCTTCACTCTGTCGTATTCCCTTGAAGTTGCCCCATTGGTTTTAGGGATACCACCTCCTCTGACAGTTCATTCCACTTGGCCACTACACTCTCGGTGAGAAAGTGCCTTCTCATCTCCCCCTGAACCTTCCCACCACCAGCTTTAGGCTGTGCCCCCTAGAAGTATTGTTCCTACTAAGGCTGAAGAGGCCCACAGTGCTCACCATGTTTACACCTTTAAGGTATGTGAAGGTCTCAATCATGTGCCCCACTCCCTTCTTTCCTCAAGGGAGTACTTGTTACGCCCTCTCCTCCCTATTCTCTCCTCATAGGTGTGCTGGTCCTGGATCATCTTGGCTGCCCTTCTCTGGACCGTTTCCAGCAAGCTGATATGCCTTTTAAGAAATGGACAGGAATACTGCACAATGTACTCTAGGTGCAGTTTTACCAGTGACCTGTACAGCAGCAGAATGATCTCCGTCTTCCTGGTGATAATTCCCCTGGCTATGCAGTCCAGTATCCAGTTTGCTTTGGCTGCTGCTCTCTGGCAGTATAATGAGTGTTTCAGGTCACTTGTGATAATTACTCCCAGGTTCTTTTCTTCCTCTGACCTGGTTACCTGCACACCACCCAACCAGTATTTGGTCCCTGGATTTTTCACCTCCAAGTGCATAACTTTACTTTTTATAGTGTTGAACCCCGCTGCCAAATGCCAGACCACTTTTCTAGCTTAGCCAGGTCTTCCCTGAGTTCCCGTCTCCCCTGCTCCATGTCCACCCTCCCACAGAACTTGGTGTCGTCCGCAAACAGGCAGATTTTACTCTTGATTCAGTTTGTGATGTTGCTTATGAAGATGTTAAACAACACTGCATGGAGCACCGAGCTGTGCAGAACCCCACTGGTCACAAGCCTAGCGTCTGAGAATTCCCCCCCTCGACTACCACCTTTTGACTTCTGTCTTGCAACAAGCTTCTGATCCATCCCACAAGCTTAACTCTCACTCCCAAGACTTCCAGTTTCTTGACCAGTCTCTTATGAAGCACAGAGTCGAAGGCCTTGCTGAAGTCCACATACAAGATATCAACTGCCTGGCCCTTGTCCACTGTTCTTGTGACCCAGTCCAATATGTCAATTAGGTTAGCTTGGCAGTATCTCCCTAACACACACCCACGCTGCCTTGCGTCCTGGAGACCATTTTCCTCCAGAAAGCCCAGCAGACTCTTTCAGGATGGTCTCTATCAGCTTGCCCACTACTGCGGTCAAGCTGACTGGCCTGTAGTTTCCTGGTTCATCCCTAGCCCACTTTCATGGAAAGGCATCACATGCACAATCCTCCAGTCCGGGGGTATGTTCCCTGACTCTAGAGAGGTGTAAACAAGCCTGCCAGCAGGGCCTGCCATAACCTCCATCAGTTTTCTCTGGACCCTAGGGTGCATGCCATCTGGCCCTGGTCATTTGTCCACCTTTAGGGCCCTTAGGCCTTTAAGTTCCTGTCAGCTTGTATTACATCATCCATGACTTCCCCCCCTTCCCCTGCTCCCTTGTGGCACTGGTCCATCCTTCTCCCTAGTGAAGGCTGAAGAGAAGTACTTGTTAAGTACCTCTGCTTTTTCTTCACTACCCTCTTCCCAACACCCCACATTTTTTAATGTGACAGTCTCATCCTTTTTATTCCTTTTCCCCCTTACATACCGAAAAAAAGGCCTTTTCACCTGCTTTTACCTCCTGCGCTAGCTGTTCTTCTGTTGTAGCCTTTGCCTCGCTAACCACTTGGCTCGCCTCCCTTGATTTAGCAGAGTAGTCCTCCCTATCCTTCTCCTTCTGAGTATATTTGTGCTTTTGGAAGGTGCCCTCTTGTATCCTACTGCTTTTGCCACCTCCTTGCTGAATCAGTTGGGATTTTTGGCATCAGCTTTCTCACTTTTTGATTTTGGCACAATCACTACTGGTCTCCATCAGTCCCATCTTTATTATGGCCCATTTCTGTTCTACATCCAACCCTATACTGATCCCAGCAAGGTTTCCTATTATAATTTCTCCCATCCTACCAAAGTCAGCCCTCCTAAAGTCCAAGACCCTTGTCTTGGCCCTGACCTTCCCTCTGTCCATGTGGAATCTCACTGTGTTGTGGTCACTACCTGCCAGCAGTGTATCCACCTTCACACCTGAACATGTGCACAGTTGGACAGAGCCAGGTCCAGAACAGCCCTCTCCTTGGTGGGCTCCATGACATCTTGCATCAGTAAATCACTCTGGAATACATCTAGTAATAGCAGGGGTTCTCCAGTCCACCCTAGGTAGACTGAAATCCCTCATCATTACTATTTCTTCCTTGCTAGACATATCAATGATTTGGACAACACTGAGCTGATCACATCCAGGACTCACTTGTCCAAGGTGATAGCTGACCACTGCAGGAGAAACTGAGAGAGCCATCCACTGAGTGGGAGCAGCAGCAGGGACTGCAGTGGGGGGAGATGTCCCCCTCTCCCCGCTCTTCTCGCTGGTGCTTCGTGACCAAGCACCCTAGGTCCCAGATATTCATGAGGTCCTGCTGGTTACCCTCCAAAAGGAGAAGCCACAGGTAAGAGAGTGTCTGTCAAACAGTTTGTGTCTGTATCTAGTTATAAGTGATGCATATTTAGCCTGTCTAATACCCAAGAACACTGGCATGTAAACCCTACAAATAAAAAGTGGTCTTATTTCTGGACTTCCTGTATAGGTTTTTTGGAGACACCCTGCTTCCTGGCTTTCTGGAAAACTTCATCTATCAGCAGAACTTCAGGGGAAGGGTGCGCCACAAACCCACTGTAGGGAACTGTGTACTTACTGTCCACCTCTGTGGAGGTGGAGGGCAGGAGGCCAGGGGCTCCCAGATACAGTGTAGGGCCCAGAATTCAGATCTTAGCACTAGAATCTTTCAGTACTGCAACTTAAAGTTGCTTCAGCGGGGGTATGTTTCCACTTTTCCAATATGATGTAAAAGAAGCATGTGGGGTGGGTTACACCAACTGATTTGCAGAATTCACTTGCTTGTGTTAGACATATTTTTGTACTGTATGCATTTGTAAGTTTTCTCTTGTTCTGGACTCTGTTTTGCCTTTTCTGGATGAGATTAGCAATCTTACAACTGGACCCCCGAGGGAATAAGAGCATGTCAGCTTTTAGGAACCTGAGTTTCACAGACTCGAAGACTGACTTGAGTAGGCTAGATGTGGCCATAAATAGATTTGCCTGTTTTATTTTGGATGCACCCAGACTGACGCATCATTGTGTACTATATAGAGCACTGGGTTGGGCAAACTTAGCAGACCACAGATAATTGCACATTTTATACATTGTATACCTGTACTTGAGTAATAACATTCCATCTTATTCAGACAATTTATTTCAAATCTGCTTGTTAAGAGATGACTTACGAACAGCTCAAAGTCTGGACCTTAACATTCCTATATTTAAAACGCTAGTTCCTCTATTATTAATCTTGGTCCCTGAGCATGGACTGGCTTGCCAGAAAATTTGAAATCAAAAAGAATTAAACCATGGAGGGAAATAAAGAATTGGTTAATATCTGAATTTGCAAAACCAAAAGAATGTTGTTGAAACTAACACAGTTATGTAAAATTAATCCACTCAAAAAATATAGCTCTAAGAATTTATGTTATTTATTGTTTACTGTTTATCTATACTACTTTTTTTGTCTACTGTAATTGTAATTTCTTTTTAAATGAAATGTGTGTTTTGTAGCGGATTATGATACTGTATGGAAATTGAATGAATGTTGGACCCTATTGTACATGAGTTCGCTCAACTGGGTTATCCATTTCTTGGAAATTTCAAGAACAAACTTTTACAAACAAACAAATGAGTATCACTGAAGTTTCAATGAACTGGACTCTATCCATACTGAATTAATATTGAACATTTTGAATTTGTTAATACTAATTTATAAAATGGGCAAAGGATTTCGAGAAATCTGATTGGTTGTTAGAAGTGCCTAATGCACGGCTAAAACTAGTTCTGAGAACCTGGACGCAGTACACCAAAAGAAATCCTTAAGCCTCTCAGAATTTAAAAAAAGAAAAAGCTGCCATTCCACACACACACACACACACACACACACACACACACCATCCACCCCCAGTGACACTGCACTGATACACAACAGCTCCTATCAATCTCTCTGCCAAAACAACTACTGATACAGATCAGCAAAAGGTAACTAAAAAAGTACAGTATCTTAATACATTTTATTCTATTATGTCTGTGCCTTTCTGATCAGCTCCCCTCGCCAGCCCCAGATGGCCGCTCCCTCTTCGCTTTTTTTTTAATTCAACAACAACCCCGTCCCCACCAGCAGTCCTCGCAAGCTCAGTCCAAAAGTGCCCCCACAGGGAAATCATACTGCAGCATACACAATGACAAATTGCTACCCAGCTTGTTACTGTTTTTTTTAAGTCACTTACCAGACAGTGACTGTTTGAGTGAGCTGTAGTGCCACGCTTTCCTGATGCCCAGCAGGTGGCTGCCCACTCTCTCATGAGACGATCTGTCGATGTAGTCTTGCATGGCCGGTCACCTGCTCATGGCTCTCAAAAGTAAACATGATTTCTTTTTAAAACATCAACAAGTTCGAGTCATATGTAGTTCCGCATTGTTCTCATGCTCAGCTGGCTGCCCGCCTACTCACTCGCTAATGGCTCCAACTGTTGAGGTACTTGCACATGACCAGTCCGCTGTTCACTCCCTCAAGACTCCCAACTGTCAGCATAAGTTTTATTAATAAAATAAAAGGGTACCATTACAAAAAATATGTGGGTGTGTGTATATTAGTTTATTTGCTCAGGACGGTGGGGGCGGAAAGGGGGTTGTGAACTACAGCACCAATGTCAAAACTACAACTATGGAAGCCCACTAAGGATCAAAGTCTTTGGGTAAAAATAAAACACATCCAACCCTTGAAGGCAGAGGAACTATTTTATGTAAAATACGTCAAGAATGTTACCTTTTTTTATTTAAGCCTCTTAATTTTTAAGTGCAACATTAATTATAGAGTCCCATTTCATAAATGCAATAAGACACTCCGGGGGTGTGCATTAGACAGTTCTAATGCACGGCTTAGGGGCTGAAGATACTCAGCCTCCGGCCTTGCACCTCACTATGCCTGTAAGCCGAGGGCTAGAACTGTGTAACACAACCCCTGTCATGTCTTATTGCTTACATCAACTACCTAGTCTTTTCATCTCTTTTTTTAATTTAGTATGCCAATTATGTCATTTAAAGTCATATAATAACTTTGACACATTTGCATTTATGATCACATTTCTCTTTTGGTGTTTTAGCTCAATTCAGAGACACCATAGCCTTTGTGGCTTTGGGATACTTTTCTTTGTGCTTTTAAGTAATGTATCTGGCACTGGAAATACAATAAAATAAGAAACAATAGCAATAATTAAAATGTATGCATTCCCTGCCCATTATTAGCTGCTAAGTGGCCTTTATTTGCAAAAATAAATTCATTATTTTGCCTTTAATGAGCTGCTTCAAACATTATAAGATTTGTATACTCTGGGCATTTCTGTTGGCCTTTTTGAATTCTCAATAATTGTGCAGTTGGCTACTTAAATGGTGCCTCTGACCACAAGACTCCAATCCCTGCGTCAAATACATAATTTGGAGTGTTGTGTCTGTTCGGTGAATGTGTCCAGTTTGTGGTTTGTGCGCACTTTTTGCAATATTTTCACATATATTTAAATAAATTATTTTTGAAATATTACTCAGCCCTGGTGTGCTGGCTTTTGCTCTGTTTCCTATAGTGGGGGAGCATCACTGTACAGGCGATAGAGAAGACCACTCCAGGAGAGGAATTCTTCATCAGGATGTCCACCAACTGGTAGACTCCTCCTGGACTTCTTTCAGTGGAGTGTCTAAAGCTGAAGATATCTTGTCTAGAAATGACAAGGAGGAGGAATAACTGCTCGAGGAGGCAGCCCAACTGGAGAAGATGGACTCTTCAGGGCCAAGGACCTGTCATTGTCCAAGTCTGAGCATCTGGATACCTCCAAAGTGAGTGGATCCCTTGCTTATTCGATGTGACCATGACTGAAAGGACCCTACTAGGGAGTCCTGTCACCAGCTACCCACCTTAGAGCCCTCTCCCAGAGCTGGAACTGTGGAGGGTCAACCTCAATTGGCTGAGGAGCAGTCAGTCAGCAGGGCCAGAGGCAGGGTTGGTCAGAGATGGGGCTAAACTTTTCTACAACACTGTCTTAACATGTTATGGTTTTGTAAAATGTATGATTTGTTACGATGCCTTGTACTACTTGTGATATGTCCACCCAGGACCACTTTGTAAATGAGTTCGCTCAATGGTGCATTCCTGATTAAATAAAAAATTGAATTGAATAAACTGAAGAACCCTGGGTCCAGGTGGTATCAGCACAAACAGCAACTGCTGATAGTCCAGGAGTTGGTCATAAAAGCATCCCAGAGCCCACCGTTGAAACACTATCACTTCCAGTGAACAGCAGGCTTGGCGCTGGTGGTGGGAACCAGACAATGAGGTTGACAAGACTGAGGAGGGCCACTCTGACTGCCCATGGTGGCGATTCCGATGTTGTATAGAAACATTTATGATTATAGGCAGAAACAGACAATAGGTCCATCCAGTCTGCTCTGGTCCTACCTGGTGTCGCTCAACCTTTTGCTGGACGGACTTTGTCTGAGCACACCATAAGCAACTGAACCTGCTACTCAGGTTTACTGCTGCAGTTCCGAATTGTGAGACAGTAACCCATGGTATAGGGCTGGTGTTCACAAGAGGGGGTTGCCCTACCCCTACACGAACTGTACACCAAAAACTTGTGGCACGCAGGGAATTACCAGTTTAAAGAATTAAAGGCCTGAGTGATGGCATATTTATTGTGCAAAAATACAAAATGGAAGTGCTCTCAGAACTCACAATTACATCAGTGTAGACAAAATTGTGGGAAAACAGCAGAATGTTCTCTGACACAAAACTGGGTAAACAAAGCGCTTGGCACAGATAAACACAGAGTGGTAATAGACAGAAACAGACTAATACTCCATTTAGTCTGTCCTGTTGTTCCTGCATAGTTTTACCTAGCTCCTTCAGGGCTCCCCTGCTCTCTACCTCCCATTTTTTCTAATTACCTTTTTGAAAATGTTCCATTGGGTTCTGAACCCCGAGGTAGTGCTGGCATTAATGGCATTATGTCACCAGTGATGCTGCTCAGTGCCAGCGATGTCACCATGCTCAGCAAGTCACACCATGCCAATGTTGGTCCCACTGTTGTCATAAAGGTCATGACATGGCGTAGACATGAAGACAGACATAAAAGGGTCTCTAATTGTTGGGCCTCAACAAGCTCTCAACCAAGTCCTCGTCATACTCATGGATGGTCCTCAGAAGGCCCCATCTTAGCTCCTGTTCTATCGTATCCCCAATCCCCTGCCCTACAGTCAGGTAATGACGCACTCACAGCATGAGTTTTGGGGCCTAGAGGAGGGCAATAAATAAGAAGTGCAATACACTGAAGAACTGAAAAATAATGATAATATAGAGCAAACGGTAAAAATGGAACACAACAGTTGCGACACGCAGTGCGCATGCTTTGCAATGGAACCAAGCGGGCACCAAATAAATTAAGTAAAATAAAAAATGCTATTAAAAAAAATGAATGACGAAAACTACAATTACTTAAAAAAGTTAATCGGAGCAAGAAAAATCCTGGTCCTTGATGAGGTAGTGTGCTCTATGATGGCAGGAAAAAAAGTAGCTGAATTGGTTAGGGCCATCGCCACTATTTATACCATTGTTGCACCTGGTACCATATATCGGTGCCCTGCCATCTCCCCCTGCCTCCCCTCCCCCCAAGGCAGTCCATGGGGTGGATTGAATCCAGGGTCAGGGGCCCTTGGATCCGGGAGGGCAGGAGCATCAGACACCATTTAGCTGGTTTGTGGGATTTGTTTTGCTGTTTTTTCCTCTGTCCTCCCTCCTCCCCTGGCACAGGTGGAGCCTACTGAAGTCTGCAGATGCCTACGGCCATGTCCGTGGAGACAGCAAGCTCCCAAGGCCCATCACAGAAGTCACTGAGGCAGCGGGTGCCGACACCTTTCCTATCGAATGTGGCACACTTGCTAGGCAAAGCTGCTACCACCCAGCCTGCCTCCCCAAATCCTGACTCAAGTTCACTCCCGAACCCGGGTCACCTGCACTGCTACTGGGCCACTGGGGCAGCTATGACCAGCCATCTTTACGTGAGCAGACAGTTCAGCCAAGAAACGCCCCTGTGAAGGCCATAGGGTGTGCTCAGTGATCTGTGATGTATGGTACCAGGTGGCCAGAGACGAAAGATGAACCCGGGATGTGGAGGGTTTTACAGAGTCAATACTTAAGAGAAGCTCTGGTCACTATAAAAACAAAACAAACAAACACAAAACACATCTACAGAACCCAGCTGCACTACATACAAAAAAAAGAAACTTGAAGGAAAGTCATTCCAAAAATCATACTAACAGTATTTATGTGAAAATTGGAGCTTTGTTTCTTCCAGTCCATCTACGGTACCTCTGAGGCTGAGCAAGGAGATGGTGTCTGTAAAAGGGTACTGAAGATAGGTATAGTCGCAGAGCAAGGTGCCTCTGATAAAATGCTAAAACATCCACTTAAGTTAGCTGAAGTATGACTTAGACATTCCTTTTATGTCCCTTCCTGTTGTTTTATTCGTCTTATGTCTTGTTTGTGTACATAGGCTGGCCACCTATGTTTTTTTTCCTTTATTTGTGGGTGTTTGTCTGTTTGTCCTTGTTGCCCCCTCCCCAGGTCATACTGTCAGCTGAAGTTTAGAATTTCATTAGCATTGTTACACTTGCCTTATTTATGGGCCAGAATTAAGAAAAGTGTATTTGGGCAGTGTTAACTGGTGCCCTGGCTTGGCTGTCCTGTAATCCAGGACAAAGTCATAGGAGCTATGAGTAGGCTGTTTACGCATCTAAAGTGCTCCCATTTGAATTAAACATTAGGTAAAATCATTCTCCCCCCAAACAAAACAACAAGTGTATTGCGTGTACGCTCTTGTACTGCAGCCGTTTCTAAGCCCCGTTTCTCTCTGAGCGCGCTGCACGAATGTGCGCATAGTCGTGCAGCTCAGATTGTAAATTTCTCCACAAAACAATGTTCCTTTTAGCAAATTTGCACCGGAGCTGCCTGCAGAGAGGATCCGCTTCAGTATTGTCTATTTGGTGCCTCTCGGTTCGACAGCTTGCGGCGCGACTTAAAATTAGCCGCTTGTACTCGCTTCCAGCGTCCTGTAAAGCACCGCACTGTTAGCTCACACAAGTCCCTATATGAGCATAACAGTTACTACAGATTATGTAGATAAAATTACAACCAACCTGTGCATACTGAATAAAGAAGTTGTTGTTTTACCCTCTGGCTTGTAATCCCTGTAGCTAGTTTAAAGGACATGTTCCCCTCAGTAGCTCTTCCCTGTAGGTCCACTTTCTAAGAGCCGGCCGGCCATTTTTTTTTTTTTTTATAAGAAAAGGAATACAAGAGGGAGGGGCTTACTCAAGGACACAGTAGTTTTGTTTGTTATTTGAAGGGATAACCTATAAGAATGCTATTATTTGTATATTACAACTACTAGGTATTGTACAAAAATTACTAAAACCACTTCTTTTGACTTTTGAACATAACTTAAACAAACTTTTAAGCATCCAGTTGATAGACAGGTCTGACAACCTATCAGAGGTTTTCTTTTCCTATATATGTTCAGCAAAGGCAAAGAGAGGTCAGATTTGATTGAGGGTGTTGTAGTGTAAACACCTATCCAGACCAGTGAATTCTAGTTCTGCTACAACAGTACGTTCTATTTGGAGTTAAAGCTGGATTGTAGCTATTGTATATTGTTTTATTTTATTTCTATGACGAACCAGTCTGCCTATGTTTGTTTTGATTTTTTTTGTTGGAAGCTGATAAATACAGGTTACTCACCTGTAACAGGAGTTCTAGGAATGGTATATGTTGTTCATCCACACTGTCTGGCAGGTATCCTTGCCGCTTTAAATCTTGCCGGAAGGTCTTCAAGCTGGCTCCTCCCACCCACCCGGGTGGTAAAACTCTCGGCTCCGCCCCATGACGCCAGATCTGGCCCGCTGGAAGCTCAGGTAGTGCGTCGAAGCCGGGGAAGTCGGGTGGGTCGTGTGGATGAACAACATATACCATTCCTAGAACTCCTGTTACAGGTGAGTAACCTGTATTTCTAGGGACATGGATATGTTGTTCATCCACACTGTCTGGCAGACTCCTAGCAGTTCTCCGGGAGGAGGGAGGCAAGATGCACACCCCCGATACTTACTTGGGAAAGAGAGACTGGAGAACCGAGGCCCCAAAACCAGCATCCCGGCGTGACTCAAGGTCGATGTGGTAATGGGTGATGAAGGTGTGTGCTGACTTCCAGGTAGCAGCCCTGCAGATTTCCTGGATAGGGACGCCCCTGGAAGCAGCCACCGATGCAGCAGTATGGCGGGTAGAATGAGCTCTTATCCCTCTGGGAGGCTCCATGCCCGCCAACTTATAGCGAGAGATCTATGCAGGGTGACCCACCTGCCTATCATCCGCTTGGCTGCAGGTCTGCCAGATCGCGGCTTCAGCGTAGGTGACAAACAGCTGGCGAACCTCTCCCAATTTCAGCCATGCGCTCCTTATAATGGCGGGCGCCCTTCTGGGGTCCTAAGTATGGAGCCTATATTCGGCCTCCGAGGTGTGATTGGGGTAGAACACCGCAGAGTCAGCACCTGGTTAAGGTGAAACTCCGCCACACCACCTTCGGAAGGAATTCTGGTGGGGCGAGACAACCTTGTCCCTGTGGAAGACCAGGTAAGGAGACTCGATGGAAAGCGCCTGGAGCTCTCCCATCCTTCTGGCTGATGTGATAGCCACCAAGAAGGCAGTCTTCCACGACAGGTGAGAGAGTTCACACCTGTGCATTGGTTCGAATGGCTTGCCCATGAGCTTGCCAGTACCAGCAGTAGATCCCACGGAGGTGGAGGTTTCGCACCAAGGAAATGTGATCAAGGCCTTTGAAAAAGCGCCAGACCACCTTCTGTGTTACAGACTGCCTGCCCGCGCCTGTAAGCAGAGATGGCTGCAGGTGCACCTTAAGGGTCGCCGACCTAAGCCCTTGCTGAGAAAGGGACCACAGGTAGTCCAATATGCTCACCAGGGAACAGGAGGAAGGGTCCAGGCCCTTGCCCTGACACCAAATGGAAAACCTTTTCCATTTGAAGGCGTAGCATTTTCTGGTCGACTTCTTACGGGACGCCTCAACGACGTTGAGGACCTCGTTGGAAAGACCCAAGGCCTGGAACTCTAGCCGCTCAGTAACTAGGCCGTCAGGTGCAGGGATTGAAGGTCCGGATGGAATACCTTCCCCTGATTGACTGAGAGCAGGTCCGGGTGAGCTGGAAGCTGCCTCGGAAGCCTGGAGCTGAGGCTGAGGAGATCTGGGTACCAGAACTGGCGGGGCCAGTCTGGGGCTATCAGAATCACCTGCGCCTTGTCCCTCCTTGTTTTGAGCAGCACCTTGTGTAACAAGGGGAATGGGGAAAGGCGTAGAAGAGGCCCGGGGTCCACGGCCTCGAGAAGGCATCCCCCTGCAGAAAGCCCTGCTGAGGGGGGCGGGCATTGAACAGCCTCAACTTCGCATTCTCCCTGGAGGCAAACAGGTCCACCTGAGGTGTGCCCCAATGGGAGAATAGATCTCGTACTACCTCCGGCAGGAGAGACCACTCGTGGGAGGCAGCCCCTATCCGGCTTAGGGCATCGGCCAGGGTGTTGGAGGCTCCTGCCACATGAATGGCTAGGAGATCCGCCTCCAGGCTGCGAACGAGTGACCAGATGCGGAGAGCTTCCTTGCATAGGAGCATGGAGCGCGTCCCACTCTGGCGGTTTAGATAGTACATGGTCGTGGTGTTGTCCGTCTGGACCCACACCACTTGACCCCGAAGAAGCGGAGCAAAGGCGGTGAGAGCTAGGTGGACCGCTCAGAGCTCCAGCAGGTTGATGTGGCATCGGGACTCCCGCGGGGACCAGAGGCCGTGCGCTCGGTGTTCCTCCAGATGGGCACCCCAACCCATCAGAGAGGCATCGGTCGATAGAGAGACCGTCGGCTCGGGCGGACGGAGATGGATGCCCTCCTGCAGATGAACTGGAGCGGTCCACCACTGGAGGCGTTTCACATCTCCTGGGTCACCGTCACTAGCTGGTCCAATGGATGCAGGCGTTGTGACCACTGGCTGGCCAGCCCCACTGAAGGGGGCGCATGTTCCAGCGGCCCAACGGACCACGCTGGTACAGGCCGCCATGAGACCCAGGAGGTGCAGGAAGTCCCGGGCAGGGCGCAATTGCCCAACCAGAAATGATTGCGCAAAGGAGGAAAGAACCTCGGCCCTGTCCGCCGGGAGCCGTGCTCTGGCTCGAAGAGAGTCGAGCTCTGCCCCGATGAAAAGAATCACCTGCTTTGGCTCGAGTTCCGACTTGGCCTTGTTGATGAGGAGGCCGATCTGAGAGCAAACCTGGAGGGCCAGGTCTCTGGACCGCTCCACCTCCTGTGTGGAGGGGGCTGCTATCAGCCAATCATCCAGGTAAGGGTAAACCCGGACCCCTCGGCGCGGCAGGAATGCTGTCACCACTGCCATGCATTTGGTGAAGACCCTGGGAGCTGGAGATAAGCCGAAGGGCATGGCTTGGAACTCGAAAAGGGAACCTTCCGCTCGAAAGCGAAGGAACCTTTGATGGGACGGACAGATAGGGACGTGAAAGAACGCGTCCTGTAAGTCCAGAGAGCAGAACCACACGCCGTGTTCCAAGGATGGGATTATCTGAGCCAGAGTGACCATCCTGAAGGTTCGAGACCTTAGGAACTTGTTCAGGTCATGTAGATCGAGAATGGGGAGCCAGCCCCCCGTCCGTTTCGGAACCAGGAAGTACCTGGACACGAACCCCGGGTTTGAGGGAGGGTCCGCCACCTCTCTTATCACCTCCTTCTCGAGGAGGAGAGTGATGTCGGCTCGGCGAGCTGACAGCGAGGCTTCGGACCAGAGGCCCCCCGAGGTGCGACAGCTCTGAAGGGTGGGGCCTGCTCGAACTCCAGAGGCAGGCCCTTTCCTACCACCTCCAACACCCACCTGTCTGTGGTAATAGCAGACCAGGTGGAAAGGAAGTACCGGAGCCGTCCCCCCAGGGGGAACCTGGGGTGAGGTGACGAGGTTGGGGGCGACACCCCTCAACCCGTCACTGTGCAGGCTTGGAGGAGGGACCGGCCGAGGGACCGCCTGGGCCTTTACCTCCCTGCTTCCTGGAGGAGGAAGCCGCAGGCTTGGGTTTGGGACGCCAAGCGCGAGCCTGCTGGCCCTGGTGTTGCTGGGCCGGGCGTGCCGGGGGCGCAGATGGACGAAAGGGCTTGGGTTGAGGTCTCTGGCCCTTGTCCCTCTGAGCGGATGATACCGAGTCCAAGGTGGCATTGGACTTTTCAATCCTCTGGAGGTGGCCTTCCACTCCAGGGCCGAAGAGGTCGGTCCCCAAGAAGGGGACATCCGCCAATTTGTGCTGGGTATCCGCTATGAAGGTGGATATCTTCAGCCATGCCTGACGGCGCATAGCCACTGCAGCCGCTACTGACCTGGCGCATGAATCACCGATGTCCAAAGCAGTCTGAAGTTGCTGCTTGGCCACTGCCCTGTCCTGGTCCCGCTCCTGCTTGACCATGGTCTGCAGGTCAGCCGGGAGATGAGGGACCACCTCGTCCAGGGAGCCCAACAGGGCGTGAGAAAAATGTGCCATCAGTACGGCCGAGCTGGCCTGATGAAGGCCAGGGGAGGACGCAGCGTAGACTTTTCGCCCGGCATAGTCCAATTTTTTGGACTCCTTGTCGGGAGGTTTGTCCACGTCCCTAGTGTTTCCGGCACGCCGGAAAACGCTGTCGGTAACTAACCCTCGGCGAGGGATGTTCCCGAGAAACCGGACAGGAACTGGTGGGACCGTGATACTTCCTGGCCATCCTGGCCAAGGCGAGGACAGGAAGCAGGATGCTGCCAGAGCTCCAAGGCCGGGCCCACAATGGCCTCAGCCACAGGGAAGGCCTCCGTAGGGAATCCCCTCGGTCCAATATCTCCGTGAGGGGATACTTGGCCCGCTTGGATACGGGCTCGAGCTGCATCCCGGTGGATTCCGAGATGAGTCTGAGCAACCCCAGGAAGGACGAAGGGCTGTCGTCCAGTGACTGACCTCCAGAGGACTCCAAGTCCACTTGCTTGGAGAAGAAGGAGGAATCGTCGTCGGACTCGGAAGAGTCCGCAAAGAGCTGCCTTGGGCCTGAGCCACCCTCCACCTGCCGAGGGCGATCGGGAGTGAGGGTGACCGACAGCCTATGAGGCAGACCCTGAGCCGACCGAGAATTCTTGGTCGGAGCCCCAAACCGCTGCTGTGGAGGCGGAGGTTCCACCGGAATCTGTGGAGCAGCTGGTTTCGGCCGAACAACTGGCCTGACAACAGGCTCCTTGGGTAAAATGGGGGGGGTGTTTCGGTCGCTCCGGTGACAGCCACTTAATGGCCGGGGAAGGCGACGGCGTCGGCTTATTCCCAGTCCAAAGGAGCTGTTGCCACATGAGGTCCTCGTATCGTTGACGCAACTTGCGTTGAAGCCTCCCCTCATCCGAGGAGGAGGAAGAGGACGAGCGGCAGCGCCGCTTACCGTGGTGCCGAGACCGAGACCGCCTGTGATGGCGGGATTGGCTGGACCGCGAAGAAGTCCGAGACCGAGACCGAGAACCTCGGCTTTTCCGAGGACGGTGCGGAGAGGGATGGTGGAACCGGCTCCTCCCTCGGCTCGGAGGGAACACCCAAGGGCTCCAGAACTGGAGGCACTGGCAAGCCCACGGGATCCTCAACTCCCACCGGGGGAACCGGGGAGAGGGGATTTTTGGCTTTGCCGGTCGACAACCCGTCCAACGGGTCGAGAAAGATCTTGACTGCGTCGACGGGAGTCTCGGTCAACTGACCTGATGGGGACACCGTGAGACCAGTGGCCGAAGCCGAACAATCGACCGAAGTCGATGGCCGACAACTCGGGGAGAGGGACCTTTCCCGCTCCCAAGAGCGTTGATGAAGAGACTTACCCTTGTCTTTCTTCTTGGACCGAGAAGAAGAAGGTCCAGCAGATGTTGGTCCCTCTCCCCTAGTGGAGAGGGACAGACAAAGCTCCTTAAAAGAAGCTGTGTAAGAGGAACCCAGGGAAGCGGAATAAAAGCAGCAGTCGAGGAAGAGATCACGGCCAGCGCTTCCTCTTCAAGGCGATCATCTGCTCTAGCTGATCCGCCGAGCCCCCGCCAATGAAACCGCTTTCACCGGGCCTCTTTTGACTTACGGTGGAAAACGCCGGGCGCCCAGTTGTAAACAGGCGCACGGTCTTCGAGGACGAGGCTGAGAAGGAAGAGCACAGGTCGCAAGCCTGCGGGTCATGCTCGAGGCCTAAACAGTACACACACGTGGAGTGCGTGAGGGATAGAAGACCGAAGTCTTTTAAGCAAAAAACTTTTAAATTCGGAAAACCGAAGAATTAGGAACCAGTCTTATACGCAGAGCGTTAAGGAGGGAACCTGAGCTTCCAAGCAGTAAGGAAGATCTGGCGTCATGGGGCGGAGCCGAGAGTTTTACCACCCGGGTGGGTGGGAGGAGCCAGCTTGAAGACCTTCCGGCAAAATTTAAAGCAGCAAGGATACCTGCCAGACAGTGTGGATGAACAACATATCCATGTCCCTAGAATAAATCCTTTTGGAGAATATCCTTGAAGAATTCTGTGTCCGAGTCCATCTGTATCCCACAGCCTCTTACAGTGTCATAACCCCCAGCTTGTGAAATCATAGTCTGTTAACTGTGGAAACCTCTGCGATGTCACATGTAGAGGATCATGACTTCATTTGCTGAATTAACCAAATCTGTAAGTGAACTCTACAACTCCACAAATTGGCTAAACTTAGACAGCAGAATCAGGTATCATACCTGCCTAATGACAAAGAAAATTCTCTTAGGTCTCGCCCCTCCCACTCTCTCCGCTATTATTCACCCAGCATCACCAATCAGATCCACACGAAACTCGAACAAGCCGTTACTATGGGTACCCTGCCCTCGTACTTCCCAATTTCAAAGCTCCTTCAGCTACCAAGCCCCTTGTTGGACTAACTCTCTCCCTATCCAAATAGCCAATGAAACAAGGCTAGGTCCCTTTAAATCTAGACTAAGGGAGCACCTCCAGGACTCTAACGTATGTGATTGCCCCTGACACAGCTGCAGGATATTGTCCTATACCGCACCAAACTGTTCCTGAGCCCAGCTCATAATCTACCCTATAACACTATTTGACTATCAGCCTGTTACAGTATTTCTGCAACTACGTGGCTGTGCTAAAATATGTATCAATTACTATCCTGACTTATGTCTCCTACTGATCAATCCTTGACTGCCATGTACTGTAATGTAATGTACTGTATCTTACAGATCAATCCTTGACTGTCACGTACTGTAATGTAATGTATTGCATCTCATATGTACTGTACTGCACCGTCATCTCTGTTAACAAATGTTGCTCTGTACCTTAATATATGACGTGGAACCTTTGTAAATGAGTCTTTGACTCAAAGATCTTTCTGAATATTCCCAATAAACAAAATAAAAAAACAAACAAAAACTCTAAGGGACAAAAAAAAAAAAAATCCTGTTTTCATGCTGCTGTCCCAATAATAAATATAGGACTTAAATGTCACAACTGTTAGGAATGCTGTCTGACTGCGGCTTCTGCTGTGGTCAAGTGCGATTTTTTTTTTGGTTGGTAACCATCACCTTTCTTTAGAATCTGCTCAGTACCTTACAGGCAGTTCCACTGTGTCTTGTGTTTCACAACCCATCTGGGGTGTGTGGTAAGACCTTTCTTATAGCACACTCTGGTGTAGACTACTGTGTACATAACTGCAGGTGACCAAGGGACTTGGAGGAAAGGCCAGAATGAGTGCATTGCAGTAGTCCATTTATAAAAAAGTAATGGTGACCCAGGAAACGCAAATTACATACTCACCGTAATTCTTGATCTTTCAGAATATCTTCACCATTCATTACTTCATAGATCTCTGCCGTAGGTGCTTGTATAGCTTTAAAATTTTTGAGCTAGGGGATCGATGCTGGAGATGGTGCTGCCCACGAGGCAAACCCATGATGCAGCGCTCGTGGGTTGGCCAGTAACCGATGCCGGCCCCCTGCTCCTCTCAATTCTGTTTGACAGGAGAGGAAACAAAGTGTATAAAAAGAGAAAGGATGGAGCAAGGTTGTCCAAGGGATAGAAAAAAAAAGGATATAGGATATACAAAGAACAAAGCAGTAAAACCAGGCTACCAGAAAAGAGAAAGAACAGGTTGGGAGGTAGGGCCTAAGTAGCGGATTAAATAATGACCAGAACAAACTGGACAGAAGCGAGAAAGTGACAAGGCAGAGCGTGTAGCGGGGATCCAAGAACTCCCAGTAGGAAAGCAGAGCTTCCAATACAGTTGGCTTTGCTTTGAACTTCTGGACAATTTACCTATGTTTTCCTGCAGATTACATGACCTGCAAGGTAGTCAAGGACTGAGAGAGATCCCATATGACCAATGCAAAATATGGGATGAAATTTCCTAAGGAAGCCCACCTTTCCTGAAAAGCACAGTAATCTCAGTAGAGCTAGGGGCCCTAGAAATGTGATACCAGCAAAGGCTCTCCCACTGAAGAGGAGACACCTAGGAGTTTGAAAGCCAACAAAGCAATTCCGAGAAGGGAAAAAACAACTTGGAAGGAGACAAACTGAGAGAATCGAAAAGATATTCTGCAGTTCTTTTACCAGTTTTCTCCCTTAACAAAACAAAAAAAAAACTCCCTAGAGAGAAGGAAGTAAGAGAAAGAAAAATGTAGAGGCTGGCTGGATTGGCAGCGCAGGAGTGATACTACCAAGAAGAAGGAAGAGTTCTATCAGGTGAAGGAGTCTGGGCTGATATTCCAGCATGTTTCTCCTGGTTCTCGCCTACGCCTGCATTGTTCCTGTTTCCACTTTTTTCTTTCTTTTTTTTTTTTTAAAAACAGATTCCGAGGGGTATTAGAAAATGCCTCCCCCCGCCTCTTTTTGAGCAACACAAAGACAAAGGCAAAGGACTGGAACAGATGCAGAAATATAATTTCTATATAAGAAATTGTTTTATTTCTTTCTTTTAGATTTATATATATATATGCTGGCAACTGAAGAGAGTCAAAGAGAAATGCATTAAAGATATATTACTATTAACTCTAAGTGCCCTAATAGTAACCTCACTGACAAGTCTGACTCCACAGAAACCCCTAATACTGCATTTGTACCCGAACAATTAATTGACAGTGGTCCTACATCAGGTACAAATCCTGACACCTCTCACAAAAAAGACCTAGTGATGGTGATAATGATTACAGTGACAATAATAATGAACTCTGGTACGAACTACAAAGCAAAAGAGCATATAAAAAGGGACGTAAAGCTGCTGCCTTTTCTTTAGATACTTCAAATATTTTTTTTTTCCTCTTACCTTTGATGCGATTTCTTCTGATGTGCCCCCTGAGGGCTTGACAAGTAATAAAATGATAGACACTGGTAATACATTAGGTGCAATGATGGAATCCACTATAACATATGAGTCAGTTGGTAGCTGTCCTCCTCCCTCCATCATACCTCCAATTCCTCAGCCCATTGTATCTAATTCAGCCCAGTCCACTAGCAATATTACATTAGCGGGTCATGAGCTCCCAACGGATACAGCCCCGAGTGTGACCTATCAGAAAAGACAAGTTTATGTGCTTGGTGATTCACTTCTAAAACATTTAGATAGGGATATTTGCTGTGAAGACAAGGCAAATCGTACTCGTTCCAGTTTTTGTGGTGCAAGAACGTGGTGTCAAGGTTTTTTTCTTCTGATCCCATCTCCCTACTTTGTGGGGTTCCTCAGGGCTCTATATTGTCCCCCATGTTGTTTGAGGTGTACATGCTTCCCCTAGAAGACATTGTGAGATGGTATGGGCTGAGGTTTCATTGTTATGCCGATGATACCCAGCTATACCTGTCCTTTGCACCCGATCAGGAAGGAGCAATCTCGGTATTTCACAGCTGCCTAAATGAAATCCAGGACTGGATGAGGTCCAGCTGGCTGAAGTTGAACTCTGGAAAGACGGAGGTGTTGGTATTGGATCCGGATCGCTGGATAGGGGGACCTGGGGCAGGCACTCCATCTGGACTGTTTTTTGGGGATGTTGAGCTACAGGTCTCTGAATGGGTGCGAGACCTGGGGGTGATATCAGATGCGGTGCTGACTCTTCGGTCTCTGGTGTCAGCGGTGGTTAAGTCATCCTTCTATCACCTAAGAAATATCGCTAGGATCAAGCACCTTGTTCTGTCTGGTGATTTGCCAACTCTGATCCATGCCTTTGTGACCCCGTGCCTAGACTACTGCAACTCGCTTTACTTTGGGCTTCCGGGGGTTGATATCCACCGCTTGCAGCTGGTGCAGAATTCCGCAGCTTGAGTGTTGATGGGTACCCCTTGATCTTCCCATATTACACTGGTGCTGCGGGAACTGCACTGACTGCCAGGTCAGTGGCGGATCACCTTCAAAGTCGGATTACTGACTTTTAAAGCCCTGCACGATCTGGGCCCTGATTACCTGACAGAACTCCTGATTCCTTATCAACCTGTGAGATCGCTCCGCTCAGCCGACGAGCGGTTGCTAGAGATTCCAAGGGTGACGTTAAAAATCTGTTGGGGCCAGTGCTTTTATGTTTGCGGCCCCTTCCCTTTGGAATTCTCTACCCCGTCGGACCAGGGAGTGCACAACTGTGAGGAGTTTTAAACAGGCTTTGAAATCCTTCCTGTGGGAAAAGGCTTATGGTTTTACTGTTCATTGATTTGTTTTTGTCTGTTTTTATAATATTGATTTCTGTATTTCAGTATTTTTGTATTTCTGTATTTTTATCTTATTTATGTTATTGGAATGTGCCTTGATATTTGAAAGGTGCAAAATAAATAAAAATTATTATTATTATTAAGAATATCCGATATCACTAGAATGGTGAAAAACATCTTTAAAGATTGTGGTCCAAATCCCCTCGTGACGCTTCATGTAGGCACAAATAACATCATGCATGATGACTTACTTGACAAAAAAAAAGACACTGTGGCTCTGTTCAATCACTTACAAGAATATGATTGTGATATAGCATTCTCATAAATTCTACCTGTCCCCAGCACACCATATCAGATCAATTACAAAACTAAATGTTATAATGAGTGGTTGCGTAAATGGTGCCTTAAGCAGTGTCAGACTTGCATCACCCACTGGGAGGAATTCTCTAGCAGACCAGATCTCTTTGCTAAAGACAGTCTTCATTTGAGCTATCGGGGCAATTTCCTCCTTAGTAAACACATTCTTAACTATCTGATCAATAATTTAGTCTTTAAACTCATAGCATTGGGGATGAAACCCTTGTTTCACCCCCCCCCCCTTTGATTTAGCCATTAGAAAACATAACAGTTACCATTTAAAAGAATTAAAATGTCCCCTCCAGATGAGGGGAGTAGCCTTCAAGCCCAAGGGGGGGAGGGGGGAAACAGACTGGAGGTGGAGGTTTCAGGAGGAGCAGGGGGAGGATGGAAGTATAAGGAATCTGGGTGGGGTTCGACAAAAAGGATCAGGGGTAAGGGGTGGGGTTAGTGTTAGTAAATGCCAGGAGCTTGGGAAACAAGTTGCCGAGTTCCAGGCCATGCTGTTTCGAGGGGGTGGATGTGGCGGCAGTCACGGAAACGTGGGCCAACAAAAACCATGACTGGGACCTAAATGTACGGGGGTACACTATGCTTAGGAAGGATAGAAAGGAGGGCAGAGGGGGTGGAGTGGCTATGTTCATTAGAGATGGCATAGAAATTGCTATGGTAGAAGAGGCAGAGGGAAACATGGAGGCCTTATGGGTCACCTTACGATCCCCAGCAGGAGATAAGGTCAAGCTGGGAGTAGCATATAGGCCCCCCGGGATGAGTGATGTTCTAGAGGACGGTTTGCTGGACAACATCATTGCCCAGTGTGGTCCAAAAGGGGAAGGAGTGGTGTTGATGGGGGACCTTAATATGCCAGGTACAAACTGGGGAACCATGTCGTCTAAGGTGGCCAAGGAGCAGAGGCTGCTGGATGGCTTCCAGGATGTGTTCTTAACACAGCATGTGATGGAGCCCACAAGGGAGGGGCATGTCCTGGATGTGGTTCTGGCAGATGGGGATCTGGTAAGGGACATGGTTGTACAGGACCCCCTGACTGGGAGTGACCACAATACTGTCTGGTTTCAAATAAGCATTGGGGAGTGGGGGTGAGATCTAGGACACTGGCAGTGGACTTCAGGGGGGCAGACTTTATGGGCATGGGAAATATTCTCAAGGATCACTTGAAGGGGATTACCTCAACAACAAGTGTGGAAAGGAGATGGGAGGTCATAAAACGGGACTTCATGGAGGCAGTCAGGATCTGCGCTAAGATTGAAACGTAAGGGAGCAAGGTCACATAAACCATGCTGGTGGTCCAGTGAGGTCCAGGTAGCAGTCAGAGAAAGAAGGCGGCTTACAAAAATATAAAACAACAAGAGGGATAGGGATAAGGAAATGTACCAGCTTGCATCTAGAAAAGTCACCAGTATGGTGAGGGGAGCTAAGTCCAGTAAAGAGCAACGGCTGGCACAGGGATACATGGAGGGAAAAGGGTTCTTCCAGTACATTGGGGAGCCGGAGAAAAACTAAGGGCCATCTCAGCAGATTGAGATCAGAAGGAGGGTGGGTGAAAGAGGTGAGGGACCAGGCAGAGGTATTTAACGAGTACTTTGCCTCTGTGTTCACTAGGGAGGGGGATGGGATATCTACAAAGCAAGGCACAAAGGGGATAGAAGCGGCAGGGAGTGGGATCAGGGGAGCAACAGAAATGGAGCAAAAGGGAGGGAAAGGTACCCCAGGGGTGTCACATCTGGATAAGGATAAAAAGACCAGTAAGGTGGAGGGGACGGATGATGCCATCACCACCAAAAGGGTGTGGTTTGCCCTCAAGGCCCTAAAGAAAGACAAATCTCCTGGGCCGGATGGCATTCATCCGAGAGTACTATGGGAATTGGCGGACATACTGGCTGCACCCCTGGCGGAGCTTTTCAACATGTCACTTGAGACAGGGAGGGTACCTAGGGATTGGCGAAGTGTCGCACTAATCCATAAAGGGGGGCCGAAGGAAGTACCAGAAACTATAGACCCATCAGTTTAACCTCGGTGGTGGGAAAATTAATGGAGAGTATACTAAAGGAACGATTGGGGTTTACTTGGAGGAGGTGGGAGGTCTGGATAGTCGGCAGCATGGGTTTGTGCCAGGTAGATCATGTCAAACCAACCTTGTGGAGTTCTATGAATGGGTAACATCAGAACTGGACAGAGGTAAGCCTGTGGATGTATTATTCTTGGACTTCAGCAAGGTGCTTGACTCTGTCCCCACCAATGGTCTGGTGGAGAAACTGATGGGGTTAGGAGTAGGCCTTTGATGGTCAGATGGATTGAAAACTGGATAGCTGGACGACTCAGAGAGTAGTGGTCTGTGGGGAGCTCTAACCCTACAGAGGTTGGTAGTGGGGTACCACAGGGCTCGGGTCCTGGGTCCAATCTTGTTTAATGCATACATATCAGACATCAGGGATGGTATAGGTGTGAAATGAGTCTCTTCATGGATGACTCCAAGATGGGAGCAGTAGTTGATGGAGAAGAGGGAGGCTTGCCCTGCAAGGGACCTGACACCCTGGAAAGCTGGGCTCACACATGGAAATTAATTAATATCACCATGCAAGGTGTTGCATCTTGGTCGGAGAAACCCTAAACACAGGTACACCCTGGGAGGGAGGTGCTGGAAGCCTCAACAGGGAAAAAGACCTAGGGGTCATGGTGGATACATGTATGAATAACACTGAGCAGTGCAGGAGAGCAGCTAGCAAGGCAAACAGGATGTTGGGATGCATCGAAGGGGGATCACCTCTAGGAGCAAGGAAGTGATTCTGCCAGCTGTACAATGGACTGGTTAGACCACACCTTGAGTACTGTGTACAGTACTGGAGACCACACTTGAAGAGGGACACAGCTCCTGGAGAGGGTACAGAGGAGGGCAACAAAGATGATACGAGGGCTAGGGGATTTGACTTACGAGGACAGACTTGAGGAGCTCTGCCTGTTTTCATTGGAGGAGAGGAGAGACAGGGGGGACATGATTGAGGTCTTCAAGTACCTCAAGGGAATAGATAGGGTAAACATGGAGGGATCTTTAGACTAAAGCAGGAGGCATCACCAGAGGGCATGGTTTGAAGTTGGAAGGTGGAAGGGTGAGGGGAAAGAGGAGGAGGTTTTTCACTGAGAGGGTGGTGGACCCTTGGAATGCTCTGCCTGGTGAGCTGGTTCAGAGATCCACAGTGGAGAGCTTTAAGAGAGGGTTGGACAGACACAGAAAGTGGATGTATCAGATGATGGCCTGTCCCGGTGGGGTGGGGATGGATGATAGGGGTTTCTGGAGCACAAGGGATGGGAGGGTCTCGGCACCCAACTAAGGATCTAGGTTCGAGCAGACTTGATAGACCATAAGGCCTAATCTGCTGGCAAATAGTATGTTAGTATGTTATATTTTAATGCCAGGAGTCTTTCCAATACATTAGATGAATTAAAAGTGACTATCGCTCTAGATAACATCGATATTGTTTCTGTTACTGAAACTTGGGGTAATGATAAATTCGACTGGGATTGTCATTTACCTGGGTTTACATCTTATTTTCTTAACAGAAAAGACAGAAAAGGTGGAGGTGTGGCCATATTCCTGAGAGACATTACACTCAGTGGATATCTCTAATAAAGTTAAAAATCCCACTGCAACAAATTAATCTATCTGGGTCAGAGTCCTGATAAATAAAATACAATATGTTTATTCTTGGAATTATCATCCTCCAAGTACTTCTCCTGAGTACCTTGACAATACTGTCCATGAAACAGATACTGCTTGTACCTTGGGTGATATACTTCTGATGGGAGATTTTAACATCGGTGATATTGACTGGGTGAATCTAACTGCTGTTTCAGGTTTAGGGAAAACTTTATTAGATATCAGTCAACAATGCAATCTTACACAATGTATAAAATCACCTACCAGAGGGAATAATATTTTGGACCTGGTATTTCACAATAAAGATCTGGTTGTAAAAAATTTAAAGATTCTTCCACCAATAGGCAATAGCAATCACAATGCTGTTGGATTCATATTAGAACAATTATTGACTATTGCTCATAACTCAACCAAAATATTTTATATGACAAAGCAGACATTTCTAGTATCAAGGGCCATTTAAACAATATCAATTGGCAGGATATACTCTCTTCATCAGACATAAGTGTGTATTTAAATAAATTAAATGACACTATCTTTAATCTAAAGGGATAGCTACATTCCATTTAAAATAAAAAAAAATGTAGTCGCCACTACCCTAAGTGGATGAATATATCCATTAAAAAACTAATCAAACAAAAAAATAAAAGACACTCTAATTACTTAAAATATCCAACACAATCTAACTGGATCTCTTACTTACAAGCCCCCCCAAAAATGTAAAAGAAACATTTAAAAAGGCAAAAAAAGGGAATATAAATTGGCATCAGAAGCTAATAAAAATAGCAGTAAATCCTTTTTTTCATACATCAACTCACTTAAAAAAATATTTGTCAGGTGGGCCCTTTACAATCAAATGACAACACTATTCATGCACCTGGTGATAAGGCTAACTTTTTTAACACCAAATTCTGTGAAATTTTTCAAACAAATCAGAAAAGTGTAACACTGTGTCACTCCTTGGACAAGCCTATCATAATATCTGAAATAGATGTTCATAATAAATTGTTACAACTTAGAGGTAAAACCAGTGCATCACCAGACTATATTTCCGGTCATCTTTTATTTCTTCTCTCCGATAGTTTGCCTTTTCCATTAAAACTTTTATTCGAGCAAAGTATCAACTTATTTTATGTTCCAGAACTCTGGAAAACAGCCTTTGTTATCCCAATTCATAAGAAAGGTTCACGCAACAACTGGGAGAATTACAGACCTATTAGCCTTATATCTCCATCATGTAAACTATTAGAAGGTTTTATTAAAGAGATGATTTCAGAAACTCTGGATAAATTAGATACTGATCAACATGGCTTTAAAAAGGTTGCAGTTGTTTGATTAATCTGCTCTGCTTTTATGAGGATGTCAGTTATCAAATAGACAACAGACTACCTTATGATACTGTGTTCATAGACTTTAGTAAAGCTTTTGATTCTATACCTAATTGGGCTGTTATTCAGAACTTAAGCACCCTACAGATTAGCTACAATATTATTAAATGGATATCAAAATGGTTAATTGGTCGAACACAGAGAGTATACTGATTAATAGGCATCTTTCTAATATTGGCTATGTCTGTAGTGGGGTTCCACAAGGGTCTGTGTTGGGTCCATGTTTGTTTCAGGCTTTTATTGCAGATCTAACTCAGAAATGTTACTCTAAATCTATAAAATATGTAGATGATATTAAAACTGGTGGACCTTGTTCAAACTTTGACAATGTCGAGACTATTCAAAAAGATCTGGACTTTATTACTAACTGGGGTCAAGACATGGGATATGAAATTAAATCATGACAAATGCAAAGTCATGCATTTGGATCCTCATAACCAATGTCATATATATAGTTTTGTAGACAACTTGCTTGCCAGTACTTCCACGGAAAAAGATCTTGGTGTCCACATAATGGAAGATTTCTCACCTAGAATGCAGATAAATAAAACTATTCAAAAAAGCAAATAGTGCTGTGTGGTCCATAGCAGGAATATTAAATCACGCGAGGAGAAGGTGTTACTGCCACTAAATAGAGCTCGTGTCCATCCTCATTTGGATTACGCATCTCAGTTATGGTGTCCTTTTACGAAACAAGATATTTTACAAATTGAGGAAGGTCAAAGAAAATTCACAAAATATGTCAAAGGATATTCTGACATCCCATATGAATCCAGATTTAAATCTCTGAACTTAATGTCATTATCTACCAGACGTCTGAGAAGGGCTCTTCTATTTATGTTCGATATAGTACAAGATCCATCTCTTATGACTAACATGGGTAAAGACTTTAAAAACAATATTTTTAATACTAGGGGACACCCTCTTCAATTACAAGGTAGGGACTTTAACCGCATGCCTCGAAAATATTTTTATACTGTCAGAACTATCAATCCCTGGAACACACTTCCATTTGAAATAATTATTAGTGGAACCAAACATATTTTTAAGAACAGATTGGATAGGCTTATTCTCTCCAATGTTAATATTAATTATTATTAATTAGAGGAGCAATTATGGGCCTCAAAGCCTCCTAGATCCTTCTCTTCCTAGTAGTATGATATATATTTTTTTTAAAGAGCGGAAAAAGGGGTCACCGGGGAGCTTAGGATAGCCCTCAGGTGAATTTTCCCCACCTCTCTTTTTTCTTTTTTGTAACTAGTGTGCCTAGCAGAGGAGGCAGAAGGAAGACAGAATTAGACAACAAGACAGACAGGAAAGCTGTCCAGATGCCTGGCCACTGAGGGGGATGGTGGGTGGGATCTGGATGATCAAGAATTACATTATGTAATTTTCATGTCTTTCAAGAATAACTCTTCATAGAAACACAGACGCTGTCGGCAGATAAGGGCCTCCAGGCCCACCTAGTCTGCCCTATTTTCCCCACCTGCAGTGACACTGCAGGCCCTAATCAGCCTAAGGTCATCCCCCCTTAACTTTCAAGATCTCTTGGTGTCTATCCCATGCATTTCTGAATCCTGTAACTGTTTCTGCCCCCACCATCTCCTCCGGTAGGCTGTTCCACTTGTCCACCATCCCCTCCGTGAAGAGGTACTTCCTCACATTTCCTCTGAATCTTCCCCTTCCAACTTCATATTGTGCCCTCTCATTCTTGAACATCTTTTTCTTTGGAAAATTATACCCTCCTGTACCTTGTTCTTCCTGTGAGATATTTTAATTTTTCCATCATATTCCCCCTTTCCTTCCTTTCTTCCAGGGCGTACATACTTCATTTCTTAAACCTTCCTTCATAGGGTTCAATACTTCATTGGTCAGAGTCCCAAGCATATCACCAAGGGCGGTGCTGGCTCATCATGAGGAAAATTATTATTCCCTCAGCCTCCTTTGGAACACAGAGAAGTAGGGAGGCCCCTTACGGGCCTGGTGAGTGAATGAATGAATTAAACTTTATTTATAAAAGCACCTTTCCAAAACCAAGGCACTGTACATAAACGAAACAAATAAAAATTTAAAACACACATCGCAATCAAAATGTTAAAATCCATAAAAATACCAGATCATAAAACATCAACTTCAATAGGATTCGAGTGTACCAGATTAAATATTCAGTTCAGGAAGTATCTGGGTATGTAATATTAAACGAGTGTGTTTTTAATGCCGTCTTAAAACTCTGGACAGTCAGGCAATCTCTTACCCGACAAGGTAGAGAATTCCACAGGGTAGGGGCCACAGAAGTGAAGGATCGGGCCCCCGATGTCTTTAAACAAACTCTGGGAATCTCTAGCAATCCCTTGTCGGTGGATCGGAGAGGATGGAGGGGGTGGTAAGGGCGAAGAAGATTTTGCAAGTAACAGGGTCCCTGGTCGTGTAGGGCTTTATAGGTCAGTAACCCAACCTTGAAGGTGATCCGCCACTGTATTGGCAGCCAGTGCAGTCCACGGAGCACAGGTGGTGTATGACTGGTTCTAGAAGAACCAGTTAATAGCCTAGCTGCCGCATTCTGCACTAGCTGCAAGAGGCGGATATCAACCCCCGGTAGCCCTAGGTAAAGGGCATTGCAGTATTCAAGGTGGGAGGTTACGAAGGCATTGGCCAACATTGGAAGATCATCAGGAGGAACCAGATGCTTCACCCAGGCGATATTCTTGAGATGGTAAAAAGAGGATTTGATGACGGCCGACACCTGAGATTTAAGGGTCAAGCTGTCATCAAAAATCATGCCCAGGCTCCACACCCGTTCTGAGACAGTCAGCTGAACACCTACGAGCCAAAGTCCAGAAAGTTGTCCTGCCGACAAACCCGCCTCCCGACGATCTGGATCCACAACCAAAACCTCAGTTATAGCCGGGTTCAACCGCAGCAAGCTGGCACTCATCCAGTCCTGGATCTCAGACAGACGCTTGTTAAATACTGAGAGGATCACATCTTGTCCAGGCACAAAGGGACATGTACAGCTGAGTGTCATCTGCATAGCAGTGAAAACTCAGACCATATCGCCTAATGATCTCTCCCAATGGCAGCATGTACACTGCAAACAACATGGGTGACAAGATGGAGCCCTGTGGTACCCCGCAGGTTGGGGAGAGAGGGGCTGAAGAATGAATTCCAGACACCACTTTCTAAGTCCTACCCTCGAGGAAATATCGAAACCATCTAAGGACCATTCCATATAGTCCACAGATGAACCGCAGGTGCTGCAGCAGCACACCATGGTCCACCATGTCAAACGCTGCAGAGAGATCAAGGAGGACCAAGACAGAACAAGTCCTCCGATCTCTCACTATTAGGAGGTCATTTAGCATCTGAACAAGGGTCGTCTCAGTACTATGCCTCTTCCTAAATCCCAACTAGAGTGAATCATAGATACCATGGCTGGACAACTGATCATCCAGCTGCAGCACAATCACGTTCTCAATAACCTTACCCAAAAAGGGTAGGTTAGAGACAGGTTTGTAGTTAGCCAGACAGTCCGGGTCAAGGGAGGGTTTTTCAAGGAGGGGGTTGAACAACCGCCTCCTTTAGGGGATCTGGAAAGATTCCCCCTCTCCAATGACCTCCAGACTATCATGGCTAGTGCTGGGCCAATTTCATCTATGCACCCTACAAGGAGCAGCGTAGGGCCCGGGTCCAAACCACAGCTGGTTGGCCGCAAAGTCTGGACAACCCTCGTGGTATTCACGATTTTCAGCTGGCTGAAGTCAGACCAGGCCAACTGGGTGCACACCAGCCCCCATTGACCTCCGCAATGTCCACTAGAGGCAGATGGACAGATCCTGGACCTGATGGTGGTAACCTTATCTGCGAAGAACTGAGCAAACTCATCACACTTCTCTTGTGAAAAAGCTCCGCCAGACTGAAGACAGATTGGATTGCACAATCTGTCCACGGTCCGAAACAGCTGAACTGGTCTGTTCTGTGCAGTGGCAATCTCCCTGGACAGGAACTCTGCCTTCTTACGGGTAATTGCCGATTGATAGACCATATAATGGTCCATCAATTTAAGTCTGTCACACTCCAGTACCGATTTCCGCCAGCCCCTCTCTAGCCTTTGTCCCACCCTCCTCATCTCCTTCAGGGTCCCATCAAACCAAGGGGACCTTGGACGAACAGTGAGTGGGCGAACATGAACAGGAGCTATGGAATCCAGGGCTTCTGTCACTGCCTTATTATAGGCTAGTACTAGATTCCCTGGATCCATGCATTCACTTGGTATATTTGATAGGTCCAGCACCGCCATCAGGTCATCCGGGGTCACCCCCCTCAAAGGGCGGTACCAGACCATCTCCGTAGGGGCAGCCCTATTGGGGAAGCCATGAAACTGAACCCCACGGTGTGATGATCAGACCACCCGACTGGCTCCACCACCAAGTCAGAGATCTCCATCCCCAGAAGGAACACCAAGTCCAGCAAATGACCATAAATGTGGGTTGCGGAGGTAACAACCTGTGTAAGGCCCAACCCCAATGAACTCATTAGTTGGAGGCCTGAGGCTGGTCAGGGGCAGGTGGAGGCTCCTATGGGCAGGGAGCAGGAAGGCACTTTGCAAGCTCATGCCTGGCCCCACAGTAGAAGAAGCGGGACCCCGGAACTGTGAGACAACACCGGGTCAAGGGTGACAACCTGGAGAAACAAAGCCACGCTATTCACTTAATGAGACTGCAGTTCCTACCAACCTGGAGGCTACCTCACTGGTGTCGTAGGATACCCTTGCCTGGTGTCTCGCCAGCTCCAGGCTCTGGGAAGAAAGGCATATGTCTTGTCTGGTTTCCTCACTGTCTGGAATGGATGCCAGGAGCTATCCCACCATTGCCCGTAGGTGCCTGTCACAGGATGCCTGGTGTGCTGAAATGCACAACATGGTGCATGTCGCCGAAAAAAACCTTTGACACCAGGCATCAAACTGCGCAGAGTGCAACTCTGGAGAACGGTCATGCACTGGGCGCCTATGCCTGGATGGGGTGTCCAGGAGATCGACACCAAATGTGGGGTGTGGCATGGCTCCCAGAGACCCCACGGATGTGCAGTATCTATGCTGGGTGTCCCACGGGGCTGGAAAGTGGACAGAGGGATGGAGCCAGACGTCTCTAGACACCTCCACAAAAGGCCTAAGCCATGGAGGTATGACTGTGTAGTCACGACTGTATTCTCCAAGGAAGGACAGCATCAGATGAGCAGGACTGCAGCCTGAAAAATGGTCTAGTCTCAGCTCCCTCAACATCTCCACAAGGAACTGCTGGTAATGAGGGTACTCAGTGTCTGAAGAGAGAGAGAGATGAAAGGAAGAGTCCTCTTCCTCAGAGAAGGATGGCGAGGAGCTGGACTCAGGAGGTGGTGGTGCCAGGGTCTCAAGCTGGAAAACAGCCTGGTCTAGTGCCTTAAGGTAAGTGGGAAAGGCACATGCCGATATCTTGAACTGGTCCCTGGTCAAGGGCCCGTTAGGACCCAAAATGCCCAGGAGGGAAGGCAGAGGAGGAGGGTCATGCAGACTAGGCCAGGTCCTCTTCCAGGGCTACGAGAATGTACAAGGGACCTACACTGATGGGAGGGCCTGACCAACTCATCCACCTGACAACACCAAACTGTGGAAGGGCAGTCAAGGTGGTGACCTCGAGGGAACTCCCAGGCAAGGAGATTGGAGCCGTAGAGATCCCACAGGGCAGCCCTATCCCCACCTATGATAAACCTCAGCATTATGACTCCTGCCAGAGTTGCCACAAACTCTGGGAGTAGAGCATGGTTTCATCTGAAATCTACCAGCCCACACCTCACCAGAATGAGCTTTGCCCCTTGGACTAAGCTTAGCGATGGACGCAGCACTGAGAACCCGAGTTTGGTAGTGCAGGATCCCGATCCAGGGCACCGACCTCTCTCCTGGCGCTGGAATCTGCACCAGGGCCATCCCCGGTGCTGCAAGTGGTGCTGGGAGATAGAAGGGGTGGCACCGCTACTGCCACTGGACTGGGACACAGCCAGAGACGACACCAAGGTCAACGCAGATCAAGAACTAGGCCCAGAAAGGCCGCTTTCATCATCAATGCCCAGAAGCTACTGGGGATTATCTTGGGTCCCCATCCCCTGGAACATCTGACTGCTCAGGGACAAGATCAAGAAGATCTCCGCTGGGTTGCTAACTCCAGAAGCCTTCCCTCTCCCAGTGCTGCAAGCGGCATCAGGAGAGGACCCAGCCATGCAGGCGGCACCACCCTAAGTGCTGGGAGCTGAAGTGGCATGGGCCATGACCCCAGGGAGCCCATCAGTGTAGGTCCAGCGTACAGCTTCATCACCAGGGGTGTCAGTGTCCCTGAGGTGGCAATGAACTGGGGGGATGCAACTGACCCCTTGGAAGGAGCCGGCTGTCCCACAGTCCCCTCCATCAGGCTCTCTGTCTTGGTGAGATGAGGACCAGAAGAGGCCTCGTCTCCCTCAATACATATAGTACTGGGGAGGGGCTCAGGGGAAGAGCCCAAGGACTTTACCTTGAAGTCCCTTGTGCAACATCGGCCTCCAAAAGTTGAGGGCAATGACCCCACTTCATTGCGTGAATTTCAGTGTGTGGAAATCCATGGAGAAACAGGCGTCGCAATGGTCCATGTCATGTTGCAATCCAAGGCAGATCCAACAATGGTCATGCTGGTCCTGAACGGACATATTTCTCCCACTGGGGCAATGACACATGGTGGGGGGGACTCCATCTCCTTCTTCGACTTCCAAGGTCCTGAGACTTGGACAGGACTGAATTCAGAAAATAACAAAAAAAACAGCAAAACAAAAAAAATTGAACCCGGCACCGTAAAGGATAGAGGAGATAAACAGTGCTGGGAAATAAAAAGAAAAAAGAAAGGTTACGGCACTGAGCTAGTGGTGATGATTGAGTTGTGCTGCAGAAAAAAATGCTGAACGGAGTGCAACTTCGATGGTGGGAAGAACAGAACTGAGAGGAACAGGGGGCCGGTGTTGGTTACTGGCCCACCCACGAGTGCCACGTCATGCATCTGCCTCGTGGGTGGCCCCATCCTTGACGTCAATCTCCTAGCTCACAAATTTGAAAGCTATACACTTCTGCATGGTCCTAGCACCTCTGGCACAGACCCATGAAGTAATGAATGGTGAAGATTGTTTCTTGGAAGATCTGCAGTGAGCTTGATCTTGAGAGTGGTTAAAATGCATGAGCCAATAATAAAGAGAAAGAAGAGCACAACAGTTGGAAACATCTAGTTTGCTAAGAAATAATCAACATTGGTTCGCATAGGATTGGGGAAGCATGCCAAATCAATTTGTTAGGCTTCTCTGAACCAGTGGAGGGAGGTCACATGTGGAATAACACAGTAGTTGATTATGGGACCATTCCTCTTCAACATCTTTATACTCTAGTTTGATAAAGGACTTAAAAGTAGCATGACTAAATTTGTGGATAACTCAAAGACAACTAGAGTGGTGGACTCCAAGTGGGAGGGTAAAATGCTACAAAAGGACGATGACACACTAGGGGAGTCAACAGGCAGGTGGCAGATGACATTTCATGTCAAACCGCGCAAGGTATGTAACTAAGGGGCAAAACAAAAAAAAAAACACAAAGAGTTTGAAATGCAAATTAAAAAGTAAGAATCTTGCAGTGACAGGCCAGAAAAATTACTTTTTTTTTTTTTTTGGGGTGGGGGATGCTAGGCATGAGAAGTGATCACTTTAAAGGACATTAGTGGGGTTGCATGTTGAATACTGTGGGCAGTTTTGGTCACCACAATGCAACACAATTTAGCAGAAGTGGCTTGGGCACAGTATAAGGCTTCACAAAATGATAGGAGGATAGAGGGGCTGAGCTACACTATGAAGAAAGACTGGAGAACTTAGGTATGTTTACACTGGGGTATGATCGCTGTATTTAAAAGTCTGAAAGGGACTGATGGCATGATCCAGGGAAAGCTTCTTCCACTAGTATGGAGTAGTCAACCAAGGGGGTATAAACTAAGCCTACAAGGGGGTAAGATACAGGGAATAGTCAGGAAACATTTTTTCACCCAAAGGGTGCTGACAGTGAAAAAAAAAACCCTGAATAAAAGAGGGTGAGTGGACAGTTCTAAAATTAAGCTCAATAAATTTCTACTGAAGCAAAATATCACGGGATATGACATTTGTACATAAATAAAATTACAAACTTCAAGGTAAGCACTGACAAATTTCTGCTTGCCAAGGGAATTACTGGATACCCTTGGTAGTAGGGTAGGTAGGGAACTCCATTAAATTGGCACATTTGCACAGCATACTTATTCATAACTGATTATGAAGCTGGGAATCCCCTTTGACCATAAATTACTAGTTTGCTATATTATAAAGAGGAGAGCGCAGTTCTCAGTTGAATTTCAAAATATTATGATGGCAACTGCCATGAGGGCAAGGGGTTAACTGGATGAACTACTGGTCACTTCTTGAAGATCTTCCCTGTGCCTGCACTGCCACTCCCAAGTTGCAAAAAAAAAAAAAAACAAAAAAAAACAATATCCTACATTGGCGATCTTAAAAATGCTGGCACCATTGGCAGGCTAAAAAAACATTCTGAATGTTTGCAGTTTCATTGTAAGCACTAGAACAGCACTCACGATCTTGGAATGTCCCAGTGTGGCAAAAATTGAGGTTACTTACTTGTAACCATAGTACTACTACAAGTATTCGGTTCACATCAACACTATGGCAGTCTTCCACTGAGCATGCTCAGTCACCAGAACCACCTTCCAACTTGACTCCTATCAAATACAGTGCTCCCTTGGAATAACGAACCTCACTATTTATTTATTTATTTATACATCAGTTTACAACCTTTGAGACAACGGCTCGTTTCCAAAGGTACCTCGTCACAAAGAGGACAAATACAAGCACAACATTTGCTAATCATTGTAGGTAACATGCTTTTTTTTACATCATAGCAGGCAACAGTAAGGCAGATATATGCTATAAATTACTTTGTTTACAATTACAGTGTAACAGGTTAGGTATTGACAGGTATAACAGTTAATTCAGATAAGCTTGAGAGGTAAGCAAACATTGGTTAAACCGACAAAATTAGTCTTGAGCAGGGACTGCTGTTAGTTGGAACAGGTGGCCTAGGGGACAGGGTAGGTGAAAGTTAGGGCAAGCCACTCAGGAGTTTTGTCAGTTGTAGATTGTGAAGCTACTCAGAGAGTTTTGTCGGTACAGTGAGCTTGAACACTCACGTCAGACAAGCACAGCTACGCATATTAAATAGCAGACTTCTAAGAGCAGTTTTAAAACTGGAGATTGAACGGATTTCAGTGATGGAGCTGGGGAGAGTATTGTACCAGGTGGGGGCTCTGTAATAGAAGGACCATTGACCATGAGTGGTCCTGGTTCTAGGGATAGACAGGGTGGCCTTGGAGGAGCTATGAGTTTGGACTAAGGGTTGAGCTAGGTGAATAGAGGCTGTCAGACCAGGAGGGGATAGCCCAAGGAGTGTTTTTTTTCGTTAGGAGGCAGGTTTGATATCTGAGCCGTTCATCCAGGTTGAGCAGCTTTGCGAAGTCATATAGCTGGCAGGTATGGGTTAATCTGGTAGCTCCCGTGATTAACCTACAGGCCTTGTTCAAGGTATGTCGAATTTTATTGAGGGCAGTCATATCCGCGGCACCATAGACAGGCAGGCCATAGTCCAAAAGGACAAGATTGAGGAGGTGACTGCTAGTCGGAGGGCCTCGGGGGGGAGGCAGTGCTTGTAGCGATAAAGGATACCTAGCCGTGTATTTGCAGTTGAGGCTAGAGTATCAATGTGGTCGTGGAAAGTGAGTGCAGAGTCAAAGGAGACCCCAAGGTACTTGTACAGGTGGACTTGCTCGAGAGGAAGATTAGAGCCAGGAGGATAATGGAGGGGAAATTACTGAGTTTGTTTTGGGATGTGCAAAGAGCATGGATTTGTTTTTTTAGATTAACTACAAGTCTGTGCTTTATGAACCAGGCTTCCGCATCATTGAAGGCTAGTTGCAAGGTATCTTGAAGAGAGATGGGGTTTCGGTGGGTGGCAAAGATTACTGCATCATCTGCGTACAGCAGGATTTTTCCCATGCAAGCTCTGGGCATGGTATTGAGATATAGAGAGAAGAGAAGTGGGCCTAGGATGGAGCCCTGGGGGACACCGGATCGGATGGTACATGTATTGGAGAGGGTTCCATTAATTTTAACACGCTGAGAGCGGTCCGACAAGTAGCTGGAACACCAGGAGACCGGGCCGGCAGCAAAGCCGATGCGATAGAGGGCATCCAACAGTAGAGGGTGGGAGACAGTGTCGAATGCCTTTGAGAGGTCAATAAACACTGCCCCTGCTAGGGAGCCAGAGTCAAGGGAGGAATGCAGAAAATTTGAGAACTCAGTAAGGGCAGTGCTGGTACTATGACCTGCACGGAAACCATGCTGTTCATGGCAGAGGATGTTGTATTTGTTCAGATAATCAGTGATTTGGGTTGCCACCAGTTTTTCAAGGGCTTTGGAGAGGGGTGGAAGGATGGAGATAGGCCGGTAGTTCCCGGCAGAGGACCGTCACCTCCTTTTGTGTATGGCAGGACTGAGGCTGTTTTCCAGCCTGAAGGGAATTGACCCAGGCAGAGGGACTTGTTGAGCAGGGTAGTTAGGGGGGCAAGAACCTGATCCAGGACCCTGCGGAGGATACTGGGGTCCAGGGAGTCGCTGCCAATATAATGCTTGAAGCAGGTGTGGTCTAGCTTCCTGGGGGGTCACCCTGCGTAAGTGGAAGCTAGGATATTGGAAGTCAGGGGCGGGTAAGGTTGCCGGAGGGTCAAAGAAGTCGCTGGGGAGGATCGAGCTGAGGTCTGTGAAAGATGTGTTGAAGAAGTTGGCTATGTGAGCAGGGTCAGTGGAGACAGAGCCTTCGATGGAGATCTGGGAGGGGGAGGAGAGCGTGCTCTCATTTAGTTGCTTAATGTTGTCCCAGAACTTACTGCCGTTCCAGGAGGAGGTAAGCTTCCTGATAGTGATTAGATTTTGCTTTCCTGATGGCCCATGTGCATTTGTTTCTAGTGGCATTGTAGGCCTGTCTGTCCGCAGCACGGCCTGTTTCGGTGGCCAGGTGCCACAGGTTATCCCTGTGTTTTAGTAGTTGCAGCAGGGACGGGGTAATCCAGGGGGCATTGAGGACTTTAGTCCGGACTGCTGTCATGGGAGCGAAAATGTCACAGGCATTGTTGAAGGTTTGGGTGAAGAAGGTAAGGGCGGAGTCAACATCAGAGGCATGGTGTATGGGAGACCAGTTAATTTGGGCAAGAAGTAGCTTAAGGCCTTTTAGCCCACCTGGTCTGAGACGCCGACGAAGAGTGGGATGAGCCGAGGGTTTGGAAGTGGGGGTGGCCTGGTGGAAAATGATAGGAGAGTGGTCACTAATCGAGTCCGGAAGGACCTGGGTATCATGGATTTGTAGAGGGCCGTTAGTGATGACCACGTCCAGCAGTGTGCTGGTACCTTTCTTTGTGTTAAATCTGGTGGGTTGGGAGACCAGTTGGGACATGTCAATGGCTTCAAAAGAGTCACGAGTGGAGCTGATGGATGAGCTGAGCCAGTTAACATTCAGGTCGCCAACAAGGACTTGGTCAGCTGTGTAAGGTAGGGTTGAAAGATAATCAGTTAGCGAAGCCAGTGCCACAGTTTGGTTTTTTGGGGGAATGTAAGCTGCAGTGAGATAGAGGGGACCCCTAGAGGGGTCGGGAGTCAACTTGAGGGTTAGGGCCTGTGCTCCATGGGCGAGGGCAGGGGCAGGGAGTGTCAGAACAGTGAGAGCATCCCTGGTGTAAATCGCACAACCCCCTTCTGCCTACACGATCCTCCCTGTAGAGGGAGTACTCAGGAATAGTGACAAACGAGTCTGGCGTGGATTTTGATAGCCAGGTTTCCACCACCGCAATGACATCAGGCCTATGTGAGGTGATCCAACATTGGAAGGAGTCTAATTTTTCATTAGGCTGCGATATTCATAGACGCAATGCAGAGCCCGGTGACCCTGTAGGAGGGTTAGAGGGCACTGGGCCAGGGTTCGATGAATGTTGCCTGTCAGAAGTAATAGTATAACCACAGCCTCCTCGCCAGGGACCAGGTAGAGGGTGAGTCGATATGTATGTCGCAGGAGGGGGGTGCTGGGCACATGGGTGGGCAGGGTTTTCCAGGCTGGAGTAACATGAGGAGGATAAGTCTCAGGTGGGCACCTGGGAAGTAGTAGTAGGGAGAGGACTGGGGAGGGTGTTGATGACTGGGGCAGACGATGAGAGTAGGGTGTGGCAGGGTTAGCTCCAGAAACATGGTAGGATCAGGTGCCATTGTGCCGGGGGGGTATTGGGTTGGAGAGACAATGGTGCCAGGGTGAGGATGAAAGGAAGGCATTGTAGTAAGAGGGCTAACATATTGCCTGTGGTTGCAGCTGAGTGGTAGGTTGAAGTTGTTTTTGCACTCAGCAAGTGTGGATGCCACTTTGGAATAGTGGTAGCGACACGGACTCTGGAGGCCAGGGTACCAGGTTCAAGACCAACTCAGGCAGTTGGACACAGGACCTAGGTAAGAGCCGTGCTCCTGCTCAGGGCCAGGACACAGGGTAGGTTTGGGACCAAGAAGGGGTGCTTAATAGCGACTCCTAGTGGCCACTTGAGAAAAGGCGTAAAGCCGTAATAGCAGGAGATCTGGGCAGGATTTAGTACAGCAACAGGTATGAAAGTGGACAGAGCCACTGTGGTCAGGAGGACAGGATGAGGGATAGGATGTTAAACCAGAGGTGGTTAAACCAGGATGGGCTTGGGGGGAGGAAGGGAGGGGGTCCAGGAATAGGCTAGTATAGGATCAGGTGAGGAGGTAGATAGGGCTGGGGGAGAGCGGAAGAGGACAGGTAGAAAGAGGGGGGAGGCTTACAAAACTAGAAGAGCTTGAGGCAGTAACAGAGGGTCCCTCTAGTGGTAAGCAGGTATAACCTGCAAAGGGAAAAAAGGGGACTTAGTATTTTAAGCCACAGGAAGTGATCTCATCAGGTAGGGACTATAAACAAAGGGACGACCCTGGGTGGGAGGGTGGCTGGGGCGGGCGATGGGTGCGCTGGCCGACGGGCTAACCCCCTTCACAGGTGCCAACAGAGGTTGTTTTAAATACCTCTAATCGCACCACCACCACCGCGACTTCGCTCCAGGAGGAGCCCATCCTCTGATGCGGCAGGCGGCAGCTTGCCTGAATGTAGGGAGCAGGGCCTATATTGGAAGAGAAAACAAAGGATCCTAATTAGTATGCAGCGGGAGACTGGTGGTCGGATCACAGCAGCAAGTGTCCCGACACAAGCCAGAAACAGGCCATGCACCTCTAGCTACTATGGCTTTACAGGTAAAAATAAAGTAAGCACTGCAACACAGACTGCATCAGAATGTAGCTAGGCAGGAAGGGCAACACTACTTAGCGACTACACTCCCCCAAGCTGCAATCCTAACCTGGAGTGTTAATACAGTGTGGATGCTGACTCCATCCAGCATTCCCCTAACAAAAATACAGGCAGCCAGTAACACCAAAGGAAGGAAACAGAAAGGTACAAATAAAATGCATTTAGAACCCCCCTTCACAGGTGCCGAAATAGAGGTTGTTTAAATACCTCTAATCGCACCACCACCGTGACTTTCGGCTCCAGGAGGGAGCTCCGATCCTCCGATGCGGCAGGCGGGCAGCTTGCTCGACTGTAGGGGAGCAGTGGGCCTCTAATCGCACCACCACCGCGACTTTCGGCTCCAGGAGGGAGCTCCGATCCTCCGATGCGGCAGGCGGGCAGCTTGCTCGACTGTAGGGGAGCAGTGGGCCTCTAATCGCACCACCACTGCGACTTTGGCTCCAGGAGAGGGCTCGATCCTCGATCGCGGCAGGCTGGCAGCTTGCTCGACTGTAGGGGAGCAGTGGGCCTCTAATCGCACCACCACGCGACTTTCGGCTCCAGGAGGGAGCTCCGATCCTCCGATGCGGCAGGCTGGCAGCTTGCTCGACTGTAGGGGAGCAGTGGGCCTCTAATTGCACCACCACTGCGACTTTCGGCTCCAGGAGGGAGCTCGATCCTCCCGATCGTGACAGGGGCGGGCAGCTTACTCGACTGTAGGGGAGCAGTGGGCCTCTAATCGCACCACCACCGTGACTTTCGGCTCCAGGAGGGAGCTCCGATCCTCTGATGCGGCAGGCGGGCAGCTTGCTCGAATGTAGGGGAGCAGTGGGCCTCTAATCGCACCACCACCGCGACTTTCGGCTCCAGGAGGGAGCTCCGATCCTCCGATGTGGCAGGCGGGCAGCTATGGTGCACTATGGTGAAGGCACTTCTATAGCAAATGACTCGTCTGGCTACCAGTCAGAAACAGCTGATTTTGATGACAGCCGGTTAATTATCGTGCCTCGCTGTAAGCTCATTCTTTGTTTTTTCAGGTCTCAAAGTAAGGATAATTCAGGGGTGGTTCCTAAGTGACAACACTCCAGCAATCACAAAGCAGCTGAGCGATGAGGCAATCATGGCTGCAGTCTCAAAATGTTCTCAGGAGGACAGTGGAGATAGTGAGAGCAATCAAGATGGAGTGGAGGGTGCCAAAAACAAACCAAGTTCATCAGATGCAACTCTGCCCTTTCGGGCTCTCTCTTCTCAAACAAACTGCATTCTGCAGTTTGGTAAGCAGAACAAAGAGAAGCTGCCCGATGCTCACCCTCCAAGCAAGGGGACAACTCTGTCCGTTCGGGCGCCCTCCTCTCAAACAAACCGCATTCTGCAGTTTGGCGAGCAGAACAAACCGAAGCTGCCCGACGCTCACCCTCCAAGCAAGGTACGGGTTGGAACCCTGAATTTTGGCATCTACCCAGGAGGAATATCACTTGCCCCTGTTTGCCGGTGTTTCTCACACTTTGTGCAGCAATCCAGAAGTCTTCTAGGAACTGCTGCCAAGAAATTAATACTAGGACTGACCTCTGCTTGACATGTTCTTGATTTCTCACTTTAAGTAATGTTTAGTCTGATGTAGAGATTTCTTAAGAGTTGATTTCAGTTTTGAGAGAGGTCTTAGGGTACTATGATTTTGCTATCTGCCCTGAGCGCTGTGCCCCTTCTCTTAGAGCTGTAAGTCTGTGGGCTGAACCCTTGACCTCGGTGTCCCATTGAGGCTGCTGCAGTGCCCCCCCCCAAAAAAAACTTGCTTCAGAACCTCCCTGCCTGTTCTTTTTTTTTTCAGCTCTTGCCCAGTGTTAATCACTGTTAATCATTCCCCCAAGTGCTGACTTTTCCATTAGCAGATTATATCCTTTAGCCACTAGATGGCCCAGTTATAAGTAAACTTACCCAATCCAACACAATATAGTTCCTGTCTCATTTCACTTATTGTGTGGTCAGTCTATCACTATTCATCTGTCTTTGCCCTCCTCTTCTACTGATTGATACTGATTTTCCCATTTGCAGCTTATAGTCTTTTCGCCCACTCAAAGGGGTTTTCCCCCAACCATTCCAAAGCTGCTCTACATCTCCTTACTCTCTACTACTCCTGGCACTCTTCCTTTACTGCTCAGCTGCTATGGGTACCTACACTCCATTACTAAGGCTGCTCTCCTTCACCCTCTTGGTACAGACCTCACACAGACTGGAGCACCTTTCCTCCACACTAGGCACCTCATCCCTAGACTACCCCACAGTGATTCAGCACTCTCCCACCCTCGACACACCCGTGACCCCCCAACACTCCCACCCTGCCAACACCCCCACTCCCTCCGCCCTCCAAGGCCTGACCTAGACCCAGCTCTCCCCTGTCATTCCCACCCTTCACACTTTATCTATCCTATGCACCCTGATTCTAAAGTCCTCAGCTGCGTGTCGACTCAAGGGTCTCCATCGCCACCGGCCACTAACCAGAATAATTACACTGCTATTATTATTGTCTTGTAATGTACACTCAAACCCAGGACCTATTGCTTCCAGCCCTTCGAAACCCTGTACTGCAACTAGCCTCCGCTTTGCATCCTTAAACATTTGCAGTCTCCTAAAGAAATCTGCTGCCCTCCGGTGCTGCGTCGTTCAACATCAACCTGACATAATTGCACTGGTAGAGACTTGGCTCTCCAAATCCACCCCTGACTCCACTATCACTCTCCTTGGATATACCATCTACAGGGAAGACTGAGTAGGCAAGCACGGTGGTGGTTGCGCACTACTCATACGGGACTCCCTTATAGGTCAGGCACTCCCAGCTCCTAATGACCCTGTCTGAGGCCCTCTCTTCCTCATGGTCTCCTATGTACCCCCGAGGAATCAAAACCAAGTGGTCTAGTCCCTCATTGACTATCTCACATCTCTCCCTCACAAAGTGGAGCAAGTCATCCTAGGTGATCTCAATGCTAACTGGCTTGCCTCTACTGCCTCCCATATAAGGGACTCCTTTGATGCCCTGGATATGTCCCAGTTAGTCACCCAGCCCACCAGATTCAACCACTCTACTGGCACCAGCACTCTCCTAGATGTTGTTATATCTAACCGCCCCTACAAAATCCGGGATGTCACTGTCCTCCCCAACTCTCTTAGTGATCACTCCCCAGTCCTCTGTCTCTGGTCATCCTCCACCTTGGAACCAAGTGACCCAGGCCATTTCACACCGCTTACATCCAAGGCCTCTAGAAAATTAAAACAATACCTAGCCCAGCTAGACTGCTCCCTATCCAGTGCGCCCTGACATTGACTCAGCTCTTGACCACTTCACAAATGCCTTCTGTAGGTTTGTGACCTTTTCGCCCCCTCACCAGGATCCGCTCCAAAAAAATGCAATGCCCCATCGATCACCCCACCCCTCCTCCAGAGACTCAAAAACTGAGATAATCTCTGGCACATTGCTATAGAATCTGGAAAGGCGTCTGACAGACAGGCCTACAATGCAGAACGTAATAAGTGCACTTGGGCCATTAGGCGGGCCAAGGCAGAGCACTATCAGACCACTCTCACTTCCACTTTGGGTTCAGCCAGGACCTTCTGGGATAATATGAAAGAGCTAAATGGGAAGTCCCGCCCCCCACCATCTCATCTCTCCATCAATGGCACCCCACCACAGATCCACTCCTCATAGCCACTGCTTAACACTGCCTTCTCTGACCTAAGCTCGGTCCTCCCCAGCAGCTTCTCTGACCCAATCCCCACCTCTTTCCCTCCAGTTCTGCATCACCCACCATTCTACCAGCACACCCTATCCCCCCAAGAAGCCAGGCCGCACCTGCTAAAAGCCTTAGGCAGCAATAACCCCAGCAGTGACCCCCTCGACTCCAGGATCCTCCGTATGGTCTTGGACTAAGTCCTAGTCCCCCTGACTGACCTTCTAAACCGGTCTCTATGCCTGGGTCAGTTCCCAAGTGCTTGGAAAACTGCTGAAATCATACCCATACATAAGAGTGGGGACCGATCCACCCCCAACAATTACCGGCCCCTCTCCATCCTTCCCCCGACTCTCTAAAGCACTTGAAAAAGTGGTGTTGATCCAGCTCTCTGAATACCTAACCAAGTATGACATTATGTGCCCAGAGCAGCATGGTTTCCGCCCAGGACACAGTACAACCACAGCTCTCCTGGAATTCTCCCAACATCTGCTTGCTGCTCTCGACTCCGGCAGCCTTGCAGGAGCAGTGTTCATTGACCTCTCCAAGGCCTCTGACACTGTCTGTCATCCCCTTCTACTCGACTCTCTCCACCAACTTGGCTTCTCTGGTGGCCCCATTTCCTGGTTCTCTAGCTACCTCTCCGCTAGATCCCAGCGCGTCAAGATCAGCGGCTCCCTCTCCAGCACTCTTCCCGTTCACACCGGGGTCCCTTAGGGCTCCATCCTAGGTCCAATACTTTTTAGTCTCTACCTCAACACCCTCCCCAGCTCATGTACTGGTAAAATGCTCCTCTACGCCAATGATGCAGTCCACGTTGCCTCACATCACAATCCCACGTCCCTCCAATTATCCCTCCAGCAAGCTTACAACCAAGCCGGAAGGTGATTCGAACACCGCAGACTGGTCATTAACCTAAAGAAAACCAAATCAATGCTCTTCTCCCACCACCAAAATAAAGTTAAAAATACCCCCCTCTTGATTATCCCCAGCACTTTGCACCCAATAGAACAAGTGACCACATACAAGTACCTAGGCATCACGTTCGATACTGCCCTCTCCTTCCACACACACATTAATGCCCTGTCAGCCGCCATTAACTCTCGGATTGGCCTGCTATACTGGCACAGGGACTGCCTGCCTCAGGTTGCCCTCAGGCTGGCCATCACCTCCTCCGTCTTATCCCTCGTGGACTATGGCTTGCCCATCTACGCTGCAGCTGACAACACTGCCCTCTCCAAAATCCAACTCTCCATCAATAAGGCCTGTAGGCTCCTGACCAGTGCCCCCAGCCGAACTCACACCTGCTATCTCTATACTACCACCAGTCTTCTCAACTTTGAGGAGCGACTGCTCTACCAGACCTGCCTTCTCGCTAAGAAATCTCTGCTAGGACTCTACCCCCCCCCCGGGGGTCTCCACCTCCCTACAGCAGCCATCTTTGTCTGTCACCACCCATAGCTCTGTTAAGGCCACTTTCAAGGTGTCCAGAACCAAGACCTCTCTTGCCCAGAGATCCTTCCTTAACCGAGCCCCCACCTGGTTCAACTTCCTCCCTAGCTGCATCTCCAACTTGCCAAAAATTGGCTCCTTCAAAACAGCCCTTCGGAACCATATTTTCAGGGGATGAAAAATTCCCAAGTCCGAGGTCCGGGACGCATAAAAACTGCAGGAGGACTTGAACTGCACAGCCCAATTAAGTCCGACGGACTTGGCTGTGCAGTTCAGTATTGCCGCGCATGCACAGTATTTGTATCTGACTAGCAGGCTTCTGAGTACTGCTATTTTTGTCTCTCTCTGCTCCTGCCCCCCGCATCTGCTTGTTCGTCTACCAAACTTGATTGACACACCCATCCTCTTCAAAATGCAAGATGCAGGGTCAGGATTCCGACCTCCGTCACTGATTGGCCAACATTTGAAAAACGCGCGGTTCTCCCTTCTGTGCACAATCTACATGCACCGGTGCTGGGCTACAGAAGACTGAGGTCTTTGGGATCAAAGGCAATGAAAATAACAGGCTGTTGTCCCAACTTCGCTATTATTGCACTGCTGCGAGATTCTACTCCGCTGCTTATCTGACCAAGGTAGGCAACACAAGACTCCACACAGCACTACTTGTCCTCTTTGCTCTTTTGCTTAGTTAGGTGTGGTGCTACTCTTAGTTCACTCTATTCCGGCTGAAAGGTTGTGGTCGTGACCTCATTGCACTATTGTTGTGCTGATTGGGAACACGGTGGTTGAAACTCATATCTGCCGTCTACGTGAGAGCATTGCTTGCTAAATGACTTGCCTGCTGAGGAATAGGGATTGCTTCAGTCTTGCAGTGTATTTTGCGGAGTTTGTGCACGTTATGTTTGTAGTTGCTGGTTGTGCCAGCTTTTGCCTCTCGCTCACAGCTCACTGGTGTCTGCATGCTCCCTGCTGCTTTCTCCCTGTCCCCGACTCCAGTTTTGGGCCCTCGATCCTCAGTCTGTCTCAGTCCCTCCCTGTGCCCAGATTTTCATAATTTGCTGCTTGTCCCCTCCTTGCTTAAGCTGGTTGCCCTAATAAACCCTCCTCCAGGTCACAAACGAGCTTCAGCTCAGTGTGCCTTTACCAGTGACAAAATGTGTGGCTAGCTCCGGACACCAGAATGTCTTGCTACGGCGCTGACCAGTCTATGGTATTTTTTTTGCTCCTCATGTTAGGGATTACTTGGGCTGTTCAAAAATACGTGTTGGGGATCATTTTGTTGGAGACTGACAGGGCAGAATAATGGGGGGGGGGGGAGTGAACAAACTAAACTGGGGCTGCTGCATCCATTCTGTTGTGTGGGTTACAGTCAGCATAGACCCCCAACCTAGTGCAGCAAGAAAGGGAATTTGTTGGACACAATTATTTTTTGGGGGCTGCTCTGATAAACAGTGACTGCCTAATTATTTGGGAAATATATAAGCATCTGGACATATCTACCCTAGACTCTGCAATGAGATCCTTGCAGGACTTGGTTGGGGGGGGGCGTAATTATTTTTCTCGGCTGATATAACTATTAATTTTGGAGATCAGCTGCATGACTAACAGCTAAAAGGAGACAGATATTAGTTTGAGCTGCAAGTGAGATCATCCAAGGCCAGTCTGCAATAACATTTTTTTTATTTATATGTGACACAAGTACTCTGGGCTGAAATCTAGCTTGTCTGAACAGACAATTTCATTCAAGAAAAAAAAACAAGCTAGCCTGACAGTCACAGAATTATTTTATTTGAGGCAGAGAAATAAGTACTCAAACAACACTTTTCTGGGCCGAAATAAAGCCACACAGTCTAAAATATCCAACTTACAAATATTTATTTATCTGAGACAGAGAAATAAGTACTCAGTAATAACTGATTGAATCTAGGCTGAAATCAAGCCAGTGAGTGTCATAGATTTATTACTTTAATTGTGTGAGACAGGGAAGCAAGTACTCAGTAAATACCAATTTGGGCTGAAATCAAGCTAGCCAGACAGTGTGACAGTCTATTAAAATATCAGTCATAAAATATTATTTCTGCTTTGGTAATAATACTGTATGCCGCAGAAAAAAAGGTGTGACTTACTGTGTCCTGATATGGACTTGCCCTAAAAATGTAACATAAGTCCTGGACTTATGCATCCCTCCAAAATTTTTCAGCCCCTGATTTTTAATACCCGCTGTCGTAGGTGCAACTAACCCCTTGTTGTAGCCTGTGGTTCCCGCCGGCCTTGACCCCTGGCTCGACAACATCCACTGGACAGCCTCTCCCTCCCCCAGACCTACCCCTTCCCAGCTAGGTCCAAACAGGGATGTAACCCACTGTCTTCTCTGAGGACCTACTATATCCATGAGTGTAACTCACAATTTTGTAACATTATGTAACCTAAGTAACATACAAACTACTACATTATGTAACCTAAGTGTATATGTTAAATGATCCTTTTACTGCACTTGTAATGTTATCGTCTGTTTTAATCTGCACTGTAATGACTGTCTTGATGTCTGCCCCCCCCGCGACGAGGTGCCTTTGTAAATGAGTCTCTGACTCCAAAGTTGTAAACCCGATTTGTAATGAATAAATGAATAAAAGGACTGGATACCTGCCTGTCCTGGATGGAATGTCAGGACAATGTGGATCCACTAAAGGTACTGCAGTTATTTCAGTTGCTCTCCTGCACTTGCAATCTTGGCTAACAGGGCACTCATTCAGAAAACAGTTTACTGACATTTTGGCCTTGAAATGAATTAATTTTTTACTTTAGGAACAATTTATTTTACTGATATTACACAAAATAAAGTTTAAATTCATTTAGAAAATGGCAAGAATCAATTCTCAAATCTGATTGTCTGAGACAGGCTCCAAGCTGGGCATTTATTTTCCAATAGATGCCCACCTAAAAATAAGAGCCAGTCCAGGTGCCACTTCACAGAGTAACATTCTGCAGAGGTGCCCAGCCTGCTCTGTAATTGGCTGAAAGCATCCCAGAAAATTTGAATTCCCTGCCATGTTTTTTCTCTCGCTTAGTGAGAGCTACAGGTCCTCCCCCACTGTAGTACTTGCTTCAGTGCTGCTGCCTATCTCTTAATAAAATAATAATAAAAAAAAAAAAAACGGAGAATGATTTTGCAGTCGGGAGAATGAAGTCATTTCCATAGCCTTATTCTTTAGTATGGCACGACTCTCCCAACCGCCATCTTGCACTACCGCGCTGCACAAAAAGTAAACGGAAGCCGTTGGTCCTTTCGGTTTCATATTCTAAACCGCAGCTTTAAAAATGACTGCTACTACTCACTGCACTGCCACATAGTAAACACATCTCCTGAGAGTCGGGAGGTGGAACCAGAAACCACACCAGTAGCCATTGCAAAAACAAATCCTTAACATAACCGCACACCTCTACTCCAGTCTCACCTGCAGCCCAAAGTAAACTGTTGCTTCCTTGACTATGCTTTGTCTCCCAAACAGGCACAAACGGCGCTTCGTTCTCCCGAGCTGAACTGTAGCAGCTCCTGGCCCTTCAGAAACAGGGACACATGCAAAAAAAAAAAAAAAGAAATATACTTTGTCTCATAAACTTAACACACTCTATATGGGGGGGGAGTTATGAACAGACTGCTATGGGAGGCTCTAACTGCATGCAACCAGCTTTTTTTTTTTTTTAACTACAGAGACCCTAGTAGGTCAAAACTCCATAGTTCATGCAGGCGGAGGAACTATTTTATTACAAAACAAGAGTTAAGGTGCTTTCCCGGTGCCATGGCTTGGAGGGACAGGAAACGAATCCTCAGGATCGTGGGAGCAGCGGCAAGGGGGAGGGAGCTGGATGTCATTATCCACCTAGGGATGAATGACCTGGCTGAGAATGGGATCAGAGCAGTGCAACAGGAGTTTGTGAAGTTGGGGAGGGGCCTTAGACAAGTAGCACACACGGTAACTTTCTCGGAAGTGCTACCTGTCTATGGCATAGATGTGGCTAGGGTACTCTGCACCATGGGATTCAAATGACTGGTTGAAAAGCTGGTGCAGAGCTCAGGGATTTGGCTTCATTTGGGACTGGGGCTCCACCTGGACGGATGCAGGTCTATACAGGCATGATGGTCTGCCTCTATCCGGGAGGGGAACCAGGATCCTAGCTGATAGGTTTAAATGCTTCAGTGGCAAGCATTTAAACTAACCAAGGGGGAAGGCACTGAAAAGAAGGGAAATCCTAGCCCCCCAAAAAATCAGGGTACTTAGTGAGGTAAGCACCAAGATAAAGCAGTCGATAGGGAGAAGAGCAGGGGTAAATGGAGAAAAAGACAAAGGCAGTAGGGACAGGGATGGGGCAAAAAGAAATAAAGCCCTAAAAAATGGAGGGTAATGAGTACCAATGCCCGTAATCTAGGAAAAAAGCTCCCCGAAATGGTGGCCTTGATGGAACTTAAGATGTATAGCCTCGAGGAAAGGAGGGAGAGGGGGGACATGATAGAAACTTTCAAATACCTCAAGGGAATCAACAAAGTCCAAGAGGGTAGCATCTTTCAGAAAAAGAGATGTGCAAGAACAAGGGGGCACAATTTGAAGATAGAGGAGGGATGACTCAGAGGTAATGTGAGGAAGTATTTCTTCACAGAGAGGGTTGTGGATACATGGAACAGCCTTCCTGAGGAGGTCGTAGAGTCAAAAACAGTGGGGGAATTCAAGAATGCATGGGACAGACATAAGGCAATTCTAGTGGGGGGTAGGAGGAAGTAGGGTGTTGGTTAGCTAGGATCTGCAACTTATCCGTTAGGTAGGGAAATGGGCAGACTAGGTGGGCCATGTGGTCCTTATCTGCTGTCAAATTCTATGTTTCTATGTTTCTGTGTTAACCGGCCTCCCTCTAAGCTCATGCTGTGTCCTCTAGTCCTACTATTTTTCTTATACTGAAACATGTTAGATTCTTTCACCTTGTTAATGCCCTTAAGGTGTTTGAATATTTCGATCATATCACCTCTCTCCCTCCTTTGCTCTAGGGTATAAATATTGAGCTCCGTTAATCTGTCCTCATATGTTTTCTGATGCAGTCCCTGCACCATTTTGTTGCCCTTCTCTGGACTGCTCAATTTGGTTAAGTCCTTGTGAAGGTGTGGCCTCCAGTACTGCACACAGTACTCAAGATGGGTCCTAACCAGTATCATTTAAAGAGGGATTATTACCTTCCTCTTCCGACTTGTGATACCCCTACTAATACACCCTAACATCCCCCTAGCCTTACCTACTGCTTTAGTGGTCTGCTTGGATGATTTCAGGTCATTGGTGATGATGATGATGCCCAAGTTTCTTTCTTCCCTTGTGACTGCCAGCAACTCCTCTCCCAGCCTATAGGTGGCTTCAGGGTTTCTCTTCCCTATGTGCATGATCTTGCAATTCTTTGCATTAAACCCCAGTTACCACTTTTCTGACCATTTTGCTAGTTTATCCAGATCTCTTCTCATTCTGTCCACCCCATCTGGATCATCTACTCTGCTGCAGATCTTGGTGTCATCTGCAAACAGACAAACTTTACCCACCAGTCCATCTGCAATGTCACTGGTGAAGATATTGAAGAGGACTGGTCCCAGGACTGATCCCTGAGGTACCCCAGTTGTGACCTGCACCTCTTCTGACTGTATACCATTTACCACCACTCTCTGTTTTCTGCCCATCAACCAGTTTGCCACCCAGTTAACCAACTTCTGACCCACTCTGAGCCTACCCAGCTTATTAATCAATCTTCTATGTGGAACAGTATCGAAAGCTTTGCTGAAGTCAAGGTAGGCGACATCAACTGCTCCCCCTTAGTCCACCACTCTTGTTACCCAGTCAAATAAATCTATGAGATTAGTTAGACTGGACCTTCCTGTTGTAAACCCATGCTGTCTTGGATCCTGTGATCCTATGTATTCCAGGTGATACACTATCCTTTCCTTAAGGAGTGCCTCCATAATCTTGCCCACTACTGAGGTAAGACTGACTGGTCTGTAGTTCCCTGCCTCCTCCCTGCTACCACTCTTGTGAAGCGGGACCACATGAGCCCTTCTCCAGTCTTCTGGGACCTCTCCTGTGCTCAGAGACTCACTAAACAGTTCTGATAAAGGCTCTGCTAGTTCCACCCTTAGTTCCTTTAGTACCCTGGGATGTATGTCATCAGGTCCCATTGCCTTGTCCACCCTGAGCTTATCGAGCTCTTGTAGGACCCTTTCTTTTGTGAAAGGACTAGTGCTCACCTCCCTCCCCACTGTGTCCATGGTGCTGAGCTGTGGGCCCTGCCTACCTTCTCTTCAGTAAATACTGAGCAGAAGTATCTATTTAGGATAGATGCTTTAATATGGTCCTCCTCCTCACACGCCCCCTTATCCCCTTTGATCTTAGCAATACCCCCTCTGGACTTTTTCCTTTCACTAATGTATCTGTAGAAAGTCTTGTCCCCTTCTTTTACTGTTTGTGCTACTGTTTCCTCGGTTTGGGCCTTTGCCTGTCTTACTGCCTTCCCTGTTCCCCTTAGGGAAGTTTGGTATGCCTTCCTATCTTCATCCCGCTGTGTTCCCTTATATTTCCTGAAGGCCAGCCTTTTGGCTCTGACCTTTTCTGCTACTATTTTTGAGAACCAAAGTGGTTTCCTTCTTCTTTTGCACTTCCTTTTCTCTCTAACACAATGGGATGTTGCTTCAAGTATTGCATCCTTAATGCTTGCCCACTTTGCTTGTACTGTACCCCCTCACTTGAATTTCTTTTTGCCAGGGCTAGCTTAACTCTGTTTGCTATTTTATCAAAGTCAGCTCCCCTGAAGTCCCATATTTTTTTTCCTTGGAATGGGATGATTTAGTTCTAGTGGCCAAATTGAACCATACCATGTGATGGTCACTGGCCCCCAGGTGACCTTCTACCTGGAGATCTGTGATCCTTTCCCTGTTAGTCAGTACTAGATCTAGGATAGCCCCGTCTCTTGTGGGTTGTTGTACCAGTTGTTTGAGGCCCTCCCCCTACAGGGAATCTACCATGTGTCTAGTTCTGGCAGATGCTCCTGCTGGTATTGACCAATCCGTATCTGGCATGTTGAAGTCTCCCATTATCAGAACCTCCCCTTTAGCTGTCATGCTTTGTATATCTTCTAACAGTAATGTGTCTATGCCCTCCCCCTGGTCTGGGGGTCTGTAGACAACCCCAGTTTAGCACTTAGTTAAATCTGCTCGTAAGAATCTGACGGTTATGAGAACAGAGAAGAAAGAACTACGGAACGCCTGGACACCATCTTGATGCGGACAGTTGATTTGGCCACCTTGGTTTTTTACCCATAAAATACAGTATATCTGTTGTAATATAGATTCCTCTAGCCGTGATGATACTGTATGATTAACTGTACTCCGTTAAGATTGTGATAATTGTGATAATGGTCGGATATGGCTATGCCGATTTGATCTGATGTAATGTTACTGAGCATCAATAAAAACTTAAGTAACAAAAAAAAAGAATCTGACGGTTACACTGGTAAGTACCAGAGACAGAGGTTTGAAAACCGAGCTCGAGCTCAACGTTCTATGATTCTGCATGGAGTTAACCCTTTCCTCTCCAGGGCAGTTCAAGTGCTGGGGCTAACTGCATATTGTCAGACTATAGCAAGAGTGTTCTGAGCTTACAATATCATGTGCAAAGTAATGCGCCTGGGAAACAAAAACTCGGGGAAAGAGTACACAATGGAGGTGGAGGTACCAACAACAACAAAAATGGAAATGGACCTGGGGGGATGTGATAGAAACTTTCAAGTACCTCAAGGGAATCAACAAAGTCCAAGATGGTAGCATCTTTCAGAAAAAGAGATGCGCAAGAACAAGGGGGCACAATCTGAAGATGGGGGGGATGGCTCAGGGGCAACGTGAGGAAATATTTTTTCACAGAGAAGGTGGTGGGTGTATGGAACAGCCTTCCTGTGGAGGCTGTGGGTCAAAAACAGTGGGGTAATTCAAGAATGCATGGGACAGACATAAGGCAATTCTATTGGGGGTTAAGAGGAAGTAGGCTGTTGGTTAACTAGGATCTGCAGCTTATTTGATAGGTAGGGAAATGGGCAGACTGGGTGGGCCAAGTGGTCCTTATCTGCTGCCAGAATCTGTGTTTCTATGACGGTACATTGCACATGCTGGTCATCTGTCACACATTTAGGCAACAAAAGGTTGAAAGGTCTGCACCCACCCACAAGGCCCTCCGGCTCTGCACCACTGCACTCAGATATGCAAGCAAGAACAGGAATTTGAAGCAAGTCTTTCCAGGGGAGGCTGTGTGGGTCATACGATTGTAACTGGAATACTAGTAGTAGCAGAACTATGATTACAGGTAAGTTACCTCCATTTCTAACTACCTAGATTCAGTTCACTGTCCACACAGGCAGACTCCTGGCAGTCCCTGGGGGCCGGGGGTGCCAGGTGCACCTCCCAAATTAGGCAAATAGACTGGAGGACTGAGGAAACAAAATCAGCATCATGACAATGGAGCAAGTCAATGCTGCAATGGAAAATGAATGTTTGCACATTCAACCGGGTAGCATCCCCACATACAGTATCTCAAAAATGGGCACTACCTGGCAGAAGCAACAGAGACAGCAGCAGTATGTCTGGCAGAGTGGTGGACTGAGCCTACAATCCCAAGGTTGGATCCTCCACAGCCAGCAGATAACAGATTGATGCAGGAGGTGATCCACTGGCCAATCATTCATTCATTCATTTATATTTTTATTTATTGAAAATTGGTAACCGTGAAAAGACACACTTAGTCAAGGCTTGATTCCAGGTGCGAACCAGGGTAAGGGAAATAAGGAGACAAAATATAAAACGTATTGTCAAAATAATTAAGTATACATGGTAGAAAAATGTAAAGTGCAGCAAAAATACAGTAAATGAACAATGATTACAGAATTGCAAGAACATTTCTTGTGCTCTTGGTCACTGGCCTCCTTTTCGGTGATGCTATCCCTGAGCAACATCACTGTATTAAGGTCCAACACATAAATGACCCATCTTCTAGCATAAGAAATCATGCAGCCTCCACCCAATTCCTGTCTCACACCATGTCACACAGAACACCACCCCCCCCCGCAAAAATCAGACTAGTTTTTGTTATCTATTTTTTTCACTGATTCACTTTTCCACCCATTTTTCAACCATGTAAGAATATGAAAGTGATTGAAGCCATCATTTCATCGGCTTCATGGTCCCCACTGAGAAGCACATGAGACAAGGCAGCGCATGCAGCTGTTTACAGAAATAAATTTCAGTGAAAGCCATCAGAATGGTCGGCTTTACAACTACAGAACTTGAGTCTTTCTCTATTTCTGCGGTTTTGAAGTCAATCACACTGACAGCATTTACTAAGATAATATTTTTTCATCTCCTCATATTTTAAAAACCTTCCTCCTTGTGGCTTGCGCAGCGGTAGTGCTACTGCCAGTGACACTGATGACATGAGTTCAGTAGCGAGATCAGGAGTCAGACAGGTGGCTGTTGGGAGAAGGATCAAGCATCCAGAGGGACTGTTCTCCTCCTCCGGGAGGTGGGAGGACATGGATCCCGGCGGTCGCCTGACACTTGATGGAGACAAGGGGCTGGGTATGTCGAACTGTCTAGATGCATGGGAGATGCAGTGGCCATCGACGCATGTTGCACATGCGGCGTGTGTCATGACAGCAAAGTACATCCGTACCTCCTCAGAGGCACAGAAAAGAGGAAAACAGCGCTGACTGGTAGATGACACCAGTCTCCCACAGGCCCTGCACCCCAGCCATCCAGGTGAAGAGCCTGAGCAAACCAGATCCTGTCTGTGGTGGGGCCTGGGGGGGCCCTGCCAATCCCGCCAGGGCGGTAAGCCCTGGGGGAACAGCTGGATGGAGGTATGTCCTGGAGCATGCCAGGGTGACAGGACTGGGGAGACCGGAGGATGGAGGCTGTTCAGTGCACGGAGAGAAAAATAAAAAGGAAAAAATATTTCCCCCACTTTTCCCTTCACAAATTGCCACAAGCATGCTTCATGTGTCTGCTCGGCACCACTCATACCAAACAGAGACTGGAGGCCAGGAGCAAAAAAATTGTAGCAAACTGGGTGGGAGTGGACTGAGAAAACTAGAGAAAGTGAGAAACAGAGAAACATGGAAAGAGAAAGAAAAAGAGAGGAATGGTTGGGGGTGCTGGGGGCGACAAGATGATACTGAGAGATGCTGAAATACAGCACAATCTAGTGGCTGAAAAAGGAAGAGCAGGACTTTTTTTTTTAAAGTGTATACTTACCCATGCATAAAAATGCAGAGATATATTCAAAAAATTTATAAAAGCAGAAATTTATTCAAAAAATGTATGTTTTCATATTTTTTTTAATTTTAGTATAAGTTAGCCACTGTATGGTAGCAATAATACACCCTAGGGTATGTGTCGTCTCGGATAACATCACTTCTCGGGTACAGAACGTACTTAGCCTGCGGCCTCATGCTTCAACCCACCCAAGGTGTGACTTTATCCCAGCATGACACACAGCTTGTTGTACATTACTGCTTAATTATAAATTGAAGTTGAGAAATCCTGGAAGCTGATTGGCTGAAACAGTCTTTGACCCATGGCAATATCTAAGAATATCATCACGGTCCAAAACTGATCACCAAGATGAGTCATTTCCTAATTCTTCATGGCCATTTTATAACTGCAGTAACACACTCCAGTGTGTGGAATATCATGAGATATCGTCACTTCTTGTGTGGCTGAAGGCACTCATCGCTGCCTCGTGCCTCACAACGCACCCAAGGTATCATCATGATATTTTATGGTATACCACACCATGTTGTGTATTATCATTTGAATACAATACAGTAAACAGTATACTAGCTAGTCTATCAAAACTAAAGCACTGGTACAGGAGTACTAAGGCTAACCACAGGAGAGTAGCAAGGCAAAATGAACAATGCCAGGGCAGGAGCAGGAGGGGGCAGCAAGCGGTTTGAGCTGGCATCTAAGGGACAAAGGGAATGGTAGAGTTTAGCTGCCACAGCCAGCTGGTGAGTCTCAGCATGAAATTCTGCCGTACACTCCCAGAAGAGGAGCAGAGCCCTGTGAACACTATGTGAAGAATGTGCTTGGCCTCAGAAGCATGAGGCTTCAGGAAGCAAGTCAGTAGAATTAGTATCTGATTTAGGTGAAACTCAGAGACTACCCTAATGAAGAACTGCACATGGTGGAGATACAGTAACCATGTCCTTTTGGAAAACCAGATATAGTGACTCCACAGATAGTGACTAAAGCTCTCTCACCCACCTAGCCAAGGAGATGGTGACCAACAATTTGGTTTTCCATTACAAGTATGAGAGACTGCACTTGCCCATAGGCTTGGATGGTTTACCCATTAGCTATGACAGCACCGCTGCACGCCCCATGGAGGGGGGTGGTTCACCTACCAAAGGGCACAGGTGGTCTACCCCATTAAAGAAATGACCAACTAGTTTGTTCTGTGCCACCGCTGCCAAACCTGCCTTGGCAAGGTATGCTGAAATGGCGGCCCGGTGCAGCTTGAGAGAAGTGGCTCACAACCCTGAGAGAGAGACCAGATGTAGTCGAGAATGTGTGTCATGAAGCAGGAGAAGGACAGCAATCCATGCTCCTTGTAATAGCAAGTTGACTGCTTCAGAGATGTTTCCAGAACTTGGAAAAATTTCTGGAAAGCCCAAGGGTCTAGAGCTTTAGTCGCTAAGGAACTTAACAGTCAGTTGCAAGGACTGCATGTCTGGATACCTAATAATTTCCCTGAGACCATGTCAGCAGGTCTAGCAGACATGGAAGCAGCCATGGTGGTCTGCTGCTGAGACTGAGGAGAACCCTGTACCAGAAATACAGGTTACTCACCTGTAACAGGAGTTCTAGGAATGGTATATGTTGTTCATCCACACTGTCTGGCAGGTTCCTTGCCGCTTTAAATCTTGCCAGAAGGTCTTCAAGCTGGCTCCTCCTACCCACCTGGGTGGTAAAACTCTCGGCTCTGCCCCATGACGCCAGATCTAGCCCGCTAGAAGCCAGGTTGTGCATCGAAGCCGGGGAGGTCAGGTAGGTCGTGTGGATGAACAACATATACCATTCCTAGAACTCCTGTTAGAGGTGAGTAAACTGTATTTCTAGGGACATGGATATGTTGTTCATCCACACTGTCTGGCAGACTCCTAGCAGTTCTCCGGGAGAGGGAGGCAAGGCGCACACCGCCTGCTTGGGAAATAAAGACTGGAGAACCGAGGCCCCAAAACTAGCATCCCAGCGTGACTCAAAGTCGATGTGGTAGTGGGTGATGAAGGTGTGTGCTGACTTCCAGGTAGCAGCCCTGCAGATTTCCTGGATAGGGACGTCCCTGGAAGCAGCCACCGATGCAGCGGTATGGCGGGTAGAATGAGCTCTTAACCATCTGGGAGGCTCCATGCCCGCCAACCTATAGCAGAGATCTATGCGGGAGGTGACCCACCTGCCTATCGTCCGCTTGGCTGCAGGTCTGCCAGGTGCGGCTTCAGCGTAGGTGACAAACAGCTGGCGAACCTCTCCCTGAACTTCAGCCATCCGCTCCTTATAATAAGCGAGCGCTCTTCTAGAGTCCAAAGTATGGAGCCTATATTCGGCCTCCGAGGTGTGATTGGGGTAGAACACCGGCAGAGTCAACACCTGGTAAGGTGAAACTCCGACACCACCTTCGGAAGGAATTTCGGGTGGGGGGCGCAGGACAACCTTGTCCCTGTGGAAGACCAAATAAGGAGACTCGATGGAAAGCGCCTGAAGCTCTCCCATCCTTCTGGCTGACGTGATAGCCACCAAGAATGCGGTCTTCCACGACAGGTGAGAGATGTCACACCTGTGCATCGGTTCGAATGGCCTGCCCATAAGCTTAGCCAATACCAGCAGTAGATCCCACGGAGGTGGAGGTTCTTGCACTGGAGGGGATATGTGATCAAGGCCTTTGAAAAAGCGCCCGACCACCTTCTCCTGCGCCACTGACTGATTCCCGGCCCGCGCCCGGTAAGCAGAGATGGCTGCCAGGTGCACCTTCAGGGTTGTCAACCGAAGCCCTTGCTGAGAAAGGGACCACAGGTAGTCCAGAATGCTAGCCAAGGAACAGGAGGAAGGGTCCAGGCCCTTGCCCTGACACCAAATGCAGAATCTCTTCCATTTGAAGGCGTAGCATTTTCTGGTCGACTCCTTACGGGACGCCTCAACAACGTTGAGGACCTCATCGGAAAGACCCAAGGCCTGGAACCTAGCCGCTCAGGAACCAGGCCGTCAGGTGCAGGGATTGAAGGTCCGGATGGAATACCTTCCCCTGACTGACGGAGATCAGGTCTGGGTGGGCTGGAAGCCGCCTCGGGAGCCTGGAGCTGAGACTGAGGAGATCTAGATACCAGAACTGGCGGGGCCAGTCTGTGGCTACCAGAATCACCTGCGCCTTGTCCCTCCTCGCCTTGAGAAGCACCTTGTGGATCAAGGGAAATTGAAGAAAGGTGTAGAAGAGGCCCGGGGTCCACGGCCTCGAGAAGGCATCCCCCTGCAGCGAGCCCTGCTGAGGGGGGCGGGCATGAAACAGTCTCAGCTTCGCATTCCTGGAGGCAAACAGGTCTGCCTGAGGCGTGCTCCAGAGGGAGAAGAGATCTTGTACTACCTCCGGCAGGAGAGACCACTCGTGAGACGTAGCCCCTATCCGGCTTAGGGCATCGGCCAGGGTGTTGGAGGCTCCTGCCACGTGGAATAGCGAGGAGATCTGCCTCCAGGCTGCGATGAGAAACCAATGCGGAGAGCTTCCCTGCACAGAGGCATGGAGCGTGTCCCACCCTGGCGGTTTAGGTAGTACATGGTCTGGTATTGTCCGCCTGACCTGAACCACTTGACCCTCAGAAACGGAGCCGAAGGCGGTGAGGGCTAGATGAACCGCCAAGCTCCAGCAGGTTGATATGGCATCGGGACTCCCGAGGGGACCAGAGGCCGTGCGCTCTGTGCTCCCCTAGATGGGCACCCCAACCCATCAGAGAGGCATCGGTCGATAGAGAGACCGTCGACTCGGGGCGGACAAACGGGATGCCCTCCTGCAGATGTGCCGCAACGGTCCACCACTGGAGAGCGTTCCACATCTCCTGGGTCACTGTCACTAGCTGATCCAGCGGATCGAAGTGCTGTGACCATTGGCTGGCTAGTCCCCATTGAAGGGGACGCATGTACCAGCGGGCCCAATGGACCACGCTGGTTAAGGCCGCCATGAGGCCCAGGAAGTCCCGGGCAGAGTGCGATTGTCCAACCTGAAATGATTGGGCAAAGGAGGAAAGAACCTCGGCTCTGTCCGCCAGGAGCCGTGCTCTGGCTCGTAAAGAGTCGAGCTCTGCCCCGATGAATTGTATCACCTGCTCTGGCACGTGTTCCGACTTGGCCTCGTTGATGAGGAGGCCAACCTGAGAGCAAACCTAAAGGGCCAGATCTCTGGACCGCTCCACCTCTGCTCTGGAGGGGGCTGCAATCAGCCAGTCATCCAGGTAGGGGTACACCCGGACCCTTTGGCGCTGCAGGAATGTTGTCACCACTGCCATGCATTTGGTGAAGACCCTGGGAGCTAGAGAAAGGCCGAAGGGCATGGCCCGGAACTCGTAAAGGGATCCCTCTGCTCTGAAGCGGAGGAATCTCTGGTGGGACGGACGGATTGGGACGTGAAAGAACGTGTCCTGAAGGTCCAGAGAACAGAACCACATGCCTCGTTCCAAGGATTGGATTATCTGAGCCAGAGTGACCATCCTGAACGTCCGAGACCTTAGGAACCTGTTCAGGTCATGCAGGTCGAGAATGGGGCGCCAGCCCCCCATCCGTTTTGGGACCAGGAAGTACCTGGACACAAACCCCAGGTCTGGAGGAGGATCCGCCACCTTCCTGATCACCTCTTTTTCGAGGAGCAGGGCGATACCGGCTCGGCGGGCCGACAGCGAGGCTGCGGACCCCGTAGCCCCCCGAGGGGCGACGGCTCAGAAGGGTGGGGCCTGCTCGAACTCCAGAGGCAGGCCCTTTCCTACCACCTCCAACACTCAGTGGTCCGTGGTGATAGCAGACCAGGCAGAAAGGAAGTGGCGGAGCTGTCCCCCCATGGGGGGAACCCAGGGGGGAGTGACGAGGCTGGGGGCGACACCCCTCAGCCCGTCACTGGGCAGGCTTGGAGGAGGGACTGGCCGAGGGACCTCCTGGGCCTTTACCTCCCTGCTTCCTACTGGAGGAAGCCGCAAGCTTGGGTTTGGGATGCCAAGCGCGAGCCTGCTGGCCCTGGTGCTGGTGGGCTGGACGTGCCGCAGGTGCAGAAGGACGAAAGGACTTGTGCTGCTGCTGTCAGCGGCCTTTGTCCTTCTGGGCGGAGGTGACCGAGTCCAGAGTGGCATTGGACTTCTCGATCCGCTGGAGGTGACCTTCCACTCCAGGGCCGAAGAGGTCGGTCCCCAGGAAGGGGACATCCGCCAATTTGTGCTGGGTATCCGCCGTGAAGGTGGATATCCTCAGCCATGCTCTGCGGTGCATGGCCACCGTGGCTGCAACCCATCTGGCACAGGAGTCTCCTATGTCCAGAGCCATTTGGAGCTGCTGCTTAGCCACTGCCCTACCCTGGTCCCGCACCTGCCAGACCGTGGTCTGCAGGTCGGCTGGGAGATGAGGGATCACCTCATCCAGGGAGCCCATGAGGGCGCGGTAGAAGTGTGCCATCAGCATGGCCGAGCTGGCCTGGCGGAGGCCAAGGGAGGACGCAGCGTACACCTTGCGCCCGGCGTAGTCCAGCTTTTTGGACTCCTTGTCGGGGGGATTGTCCACGTCCCTAGCGTTCCCGGAACACCGGAAAACGCTGTCGGTGACCAACCCCTCGGCAGAGGGGTGTTCCAAAAACCAGGGCAAAGAGCCGGTAGGGACCGCATACTTCCTGGCCATCCTGGCCAAAGGCGCAGGGCAGGAAGCAGGCCACTGCCAAAGCTCCAAGACTGGGCCAACAATGGCTTCAGCCACCGGAAAGGCCTCCGTGGGGAATCCTCGGTCCAGTATCTCCGCCAGATACGGCCTGCTTTGATACGGTCGAGCTGCATCCCGTGGACTCCGAGATGAGCTGAAGCAGACCCATGAAGGACAATGGGCTTGCATAACGACTGGCATCGGAGGACTCCAGGTCAACAGGCCTGGAGAACAGGGAGAAGTCGTCATCGGACTCGGAGGAGTCCGTGAAGAGCTGCCTGGGGCCTGAGCCACCCTCCACCTGCCGAGGACGGTCAGGAGTGAGGGTGACTGACAACCTGTGAGGCAGGCCTTGACCTGACTGAGAGTCCTTGTTTGGCGCCCTCGATTTCGGTTGTGGAGGCGGAGGTTCTACCACAATCGGTGGGGCAGCTGGTTTCGGCCGAACAACCGGCCCAGGCTTGGGCACCTCGACTACAGCGAGGGGTTATTTCGGCCCCTCGGGTGACAGCCACTTGATGGCCAGGGAAGGCGACAGCATAGACTTGTTCCCGGACAAAAGTAACTGCTGCCACATCAGGTCCTCGTAGTGTCGGACGCAATTTGTGCCTAAGCCTCTCCTCTTCCGAGGAGGAGATGAGGATAATGATTAGCTTACCTCGGTGCCCGAGACCGCCCGATGTCGGGAGATCGGCTGGACCGAGGCAGTCCGAGACCGAGATCCTCGGACAGGTCTGGGAAGGAGCGGGGGACACCCACTCTTCCCTCGGCTCGGAGGCCTTAAGCAGGGACTGCTGCACCGGGGGCGCAGACAGATCCTCGGTCTCCACCGGGGGAACCAGTGAAGAAGGGTTGTCGGCCTCACCAGTCAGCCTGTCCGACGGGTCGAGAAAAATCTCGACCGTGTTGATGGGTGTCTCGGCCGGCTGGCCTGATGTGGACGCCGTGAAGCCAGCGGCCTTAGCCACAACCTCGACCGAAGTCGACAGTCGGCTGTCCGAGGAAGGAGACCTCTCCCGCTCCCACGAACGCCGACGATGGTGCTTACCCTTTGAGTCCTTCTTTTTGGACTGAGAGCAAAGTCCCAATGGCTCCTTTCCCTTCGTGGAAAAGGACTGGGAAAGCTCCTTGAACAAAGCTGAATACGAGGTACCCAGAGAGAGCAGGATAAATACCACGATCGAGGAAGAGGATGATGTGGCCTGGGCCACCTCCTCCTCGAGGGTGATCATTTGCTCAAGTTGCTCAACTAAACCAGCACTTGTGTAACCGCCAATGGGCCTCCTCGACTTAACCATGGTAGCGCTCGGGCGCCTGCTGTAACCGGCAGCGTGGTCCTCCAGGACATTGGCTGAAAACAAACGCCATGATTCGCAGGCCTGCGGATCGTGTTCTAGGCCGAGGCAGCAGATGCATGTGGAGTTGGGGTCCGTCCTGGACATCTTCTGCCCACAAGGGCACCAACGAAATCTGGGAGTCAATTTGTCCATCGCAGCTGCGAGGGAGAAAGATGACCAAAGTCTTGAAAATTTTAAAATGAGTTTCGGGTGAACTGAAGAATTAGGATCCAGTCTATCATGCAGAGCGTTAAGGAGGGAACCTGAGCTTCCAAGCGGTAAGGAAGATCTGGCATCACGGGGCGGAGCCGAGACTTTTACCACCCGGGTGGGTGGGAGGAGCCAGCTTGAAGACCTTCCGGCAAGATTTAAAGTGGCAAAGAACCTGCCAGACAGTGTGGATGAACAACATATCCATGTCCCTAGAAATGGTGTAATCAGTCTGGTGCAATCAGAATCGGGGATGCCTTGCACTTCCACACCTTGAAAACTACCTTGTGGGCCAGAGGAAATGGAGGGAAAGTATATCAGAGGTCCTGGGACCAGAACCAAGAGAACATGTCCCCTTACAGATTATCCTTCTGAGGAGGATGGGCACAGAACAGTCTCAGCTTCCTGTTTTCCCAGGAATGCTAACAGATTCACTGATTGTTTTCCCCATTCTCTGGGATACCACCCACAGCTGTAGTGAACACTTGTGGAACATCTTTCACACATGGCTGAGAGTGTCTTCCAGTTGGTTGTTCGCGCCTATGACGTGGACAGCCACCAGGTCTTTGTGCAAGGAGTACGTCAAAAACCATGTCCACAATGTCTCCTGACACGGAGGAAGGCTGTGTGTGCCACCCTGTTGTTTCAGGTAGAACATGTTGGTCATGTCTGTGCTGATTTGGACAACTCAACATTTGACCAGCAGTGCAAACTCTGCCAGCACTAGGCAAATCATGTGGAGTTTCTGCAGACTGATGTGCAGGAAAGTCTTGCCTGAAAACCAGAACCTGTGCACTCTGCAATCCAGCATATATACCCAACAATCCACTAGGAACATGTCTGTTGTCACTGCAACTGAGATCTCTGCTCAGACAAATGGTGTGTCCTCCAAAAGGTTCGCTGGGGACAGCCCCTATGGATGGCATCCAGAATCGGCTGGGTCACCTGGACTACTTGGTTTAGGGCTGCGTGTGACTGGTACCAATGAGGACCCAGTTTCCACTGAATACGTCTCATGCACCAGAGATCCCATTGTTCCACAGCTAATGCAGTGGCCATGAAGCCCAAAAGATGGAGCAAATCCTAGGCCAGGTGCGACTGCCCATCCCAAAATGATCCAGCAAATAAGGACAGGTCCTCCACTCTGTCTGGAGGCAGATGAGCGCCACTCCAATGAACAGGATAGCTTGCTGAACTTGGAACTCGCCAGGCTGAGGTTCTGGAATGTCTGGATAGTCAGGTCCCTAGACTTTTCCACATCCCAAACTGAACTCCCCATGACGAACCAGCTGTTCAGGTACGGAAAGACCTTGATGCCTCTGTGTCTATGGAAGGCTCCTGCAACCATTGGGCCCTTGGTGAATACTCTGGGTGCTCATGACAGGCAGAATAGCATGACTTGTAACTGACAGAGGGTTTTGTCCACCCAGAAGTGGAGGAACCATCTGTGTGATGGACAGACTGGGACATGTAAGAATGCATCCTGAAGGTCCAGAGACTCAAAATCTCCGACCGGGGGAGGGAGGGAGGGTAAGGAGGGATGGAAGAAAATATTTCTTAATGGAGAAGATGCTGAACAAGTGGAAAGTGCTGGTCCGCTAGTGGCGTAGCCAGTGCTAGACCAGTGAGGGCCTAGGTAGGAAAAAGACAGCCTGGATGGACCATGAGTCTTTATCTGTACATAAACATCTATGTATCCGATTACCATGTAAAATGTCTGACTGTGAATGAACTCGTTCAGGATTTTCAAATCAAGGATGAGGCATCAGTCCCCCGTACACTTGGCTACCAAACCACCGTACACTTGGTTACCAAAGTCCCCTGGTGAGCTCATTTTTCTGAGGCAGTCTCTATTGCATATCACTCTAGGAGCTTATGAACCTCCCTCCAAAGAGAGTCCAGCAAAACCGTGTCCTTCAACGGTGCTCAAGATGGACGAGTAGGTAAGGTCTCAAATTCCAGAGACAATGCCAATCCCACTTTTTCCACAACTCCGTTGCAGGATATGAAATGCTTGAAAAAAAATTAAGTTTTTCTCTGGGGCATGAAAGTTTTAAAAATAAATGCCCAAAAAACATTCTACAAGCCGAAGTTAAAAAGACTCATGGTGTCGATGTAGTGGTTGGCACTCGTGAAAGTGAGAAACTGGCAGTCAGGCATGTCCTACTAGGTTAAGGTTTTCTGTATGTTTTTAATTAGTCAACTAACACATTTATGAAAACTGAGATGAATGTCATCTGTCTCTGATTTATTTTGGGAAGAGGCTGGGCTCAGGGCAGTAGTTATTAATTTATTATACAATGGCAAAAGAAAAAATCCTGCATTCTGATTGGTCAGTGGCCATCTTCAACAGTTAAGTTATTCCAGCACAACATCAGTGTGAAGGTCTTCATTGATTGTACGCTACTCTGTAGAGTGGATTTTCACCCCAGAAACAAGATAAGATTCAACACTTAAAAAAAAAAACAACTAAAACAATATTTTAAAATGAATGTTTATACTTTTTTATTCTGCATAAAAATAAACCAATGTACAATAGCAAAATGCACTCCAGGGTGTGTGTTGTGGGAATAATGGTTCCACATTTGGCCTAACGACTTTTCACCGAACGTCATTTTCCCTATGCCATTTAGCCTAAAGACGTTTTGTCTAAAGCAAGAAGTGGCCTAAAGAACCTCAATACCTACCACATTGCATCATGAAAGAAAAAGGCACAATAAGATAATGGTAAAAAGTCATTACACAAAATTTACTAGGCCAAATTACAGGGGAAAAGTCGTTCGACCAAACGTTGTTAAGCTAAATGACATAGGCAAAATGTTGTGAGGCGAAAAGTCTTTAGGCTAAATGTTGTGTCACTGGGAATAACATCACTTCTCGGATGTTAAGATGGATTCAGCCTGAGGTCTAATGCCCAAGCACCTGCAGTGAGGCACTACCCCAGCATAAGACAAGCCTCTGCTATGCATTATTGCTTAATTAACTGGTCCTGGGATGGCACAACACAAGCCCTTAGGCTTAAACTGCACCCACCCAGCATAATCAGAAGGCCTGGCTTGCTGGCCTCTAAAGGACTTACACAGCCCCCTTCCCCGCCCAAAATGAATGTCCCTCCCAAAAGTCCTTAACCGGAGAAACAGCCCATTGTCTCAGGTTACAGCCTTCAAAATAAAATTAAATTTACCTGTTTTGAGTGCTTATCCTTTTCCGCTTGAGGGCTTTTTGTTATTACTTGTTTCTTGCCTGTCCCAAGTCCTTAAAAGAGAGTCATTGCTACTGCTTGCCTCAGACCAATGGCTTTTAAACAAACAAATCCGCCTCTGGGTGGCTAGCCGGAGTGGCTTCCCATCAGGCCCACCTCAGGTCCTTAAATGGACTTTACTGCTTGCCACTGTGGCTTTTCCCCAACCCAAACCACTTTTTTAAATAAACTGCCACTCTCTGCCTGCCTGGTCTGCATAAGTCCTTGCTTCCCTAAGCCCTTAAAAGTGTTTTTTTAAAACAAAAATGTTTGTTTGCCTGTGCCTTCCTACTCTAAATAAAAGGATGCAGCTGCAAGCCTCATGAGCTTAAAAAGTGCTTTAAAAAAAAAATAATCTACTTACTTCACTACTTCCTTTTTTTTCCCCTTCTGCTCTATTTCTCTGGCCAGGCTGGGGATATAGCCCCTGCTCGGCCTTTGGGTTAGTCCACCCAGCATCCTCTCCAAGCCACCAGACTGGTGTCCCACAGCTTGCCCCCTGTGTCAGGGCTCCCTGAGTAGGAAGAAGACAGGGATCAACCAGAGGCCCAGCTGAGGCCTACTCCTTGGGCATCATTCATGATGGTCTGCATCTGTCCAGGAAAGGAACCAGTCTCCTCAGTGACTGGTTTAAATGCTTTATTGGCAAGCTTTGAAACTAGCCAAGGGGGGAGGCACTGATAAGCAGCAAGGAATTACCAGCCTCCCCCTATAAAACAGGGTACTAAATGAGGTAAAGACCAAGGTAGAAAGGTCAGTAGGGAGGAGGACTGGGGTAAATGGAGAAAGCAAAGTCAGTAAGGGCAGGGATGGGGCTACAAGAGGTAAAGCTATCAAAAAATGGAGAGCAATGAGTAACAATGCCCGTAGTCTGGGTAACAAGCTTCCTGAACTAGTGGCTTTGATGGAAGAGGAACATCTGGATATCGTGGCAGTCACAGAAACATGGTACACACAGAACCATGACTGGGATGTAAATATACTAGGGTACACTATCTAGAGGAGGGCCAGGTAGGGTAAAAGAGGAGGAGTAGCTCTATACATTAGGGACTGAATCAAAGCAACAGAACAAAAGGGTAAACAGGGAGGAGAGGAAGCACTGTGGGTCAACTTGGAGACAGGTAATGGCACCACAATCCGCACAGGGGTTGTATACAGACCCCCATCTCAGGGGGAGGAAATGGACAAGGAAATGATAGAAGGTATCCTTAGAATGGTAGAAAAAAGGGGAGATATTGTTGATGGGGGGGATCTGAATATGTCAGATGTTAAGTGGAGTGCATTTGTTGCAGCCACATCCAAGAGCGGGGTCATTCTAGATGCCCTGCAGGGGGCATGCCTTAGACAACTAGTACTGGAACCCATTCAGGAGGGGGCAATCTTAGATCTGGTACTCTCAAATGGAAATGGAGAGAGGATCACAGATGTAGAAGTGAGTGACCATCTGGGAACTAGTGACCATCGAACAGTATGGTTCATGATAAACACAGCAGTAGAGTCAATCCACACAAAGGCAAAGGTCCTGGACTTTAGGAGGGCTGACTTTGACAAAATGGGCGAGTGCCTAAGGAACGCACTAGCAAATGGGTAGGAAGGAGGGGTGGAAGAACAATGGGGAATAATCAAAACTGCCATCACTAAGGCAACAAGCCTTTGTGTGAAGCAAATAAACAAAACAAAATTATACAAAAAAAAACACTATGGTTCTCAAAGGAGGTGGCAGGGAAGGTTAGGGAGAAAAATATGGCATTCAGGAAGTACAAGGAAACACCGAAGGAGCAGGACAGAGAACAGTACCAGTTAAATCAGAAGGAAGCAGGGAAGGCATTCAGAACAGCAAAGGCCCAAACCGAGGAAAACCTAGCCAACTCAGTTAAGAAGGGGGATAAAACCTTGTATAGGTACATCAGGGAGCAAAGGAAGACCAAGGGAGGGACAGTGAGACTTAATAAAGGGGAGGGGGTGGGCAGAGGGTGACTGTGAAAAGGCAGAGATACTAAACAACTATTTTTGCCCAGTATTCACAAATGAAGAAGGGGAGGTACCTAAACCAAACAAAAGAAACACTCCGGATAGGGGGGGGCTGATACCAGCCCATTCACAGAAGAAAGAGTTCTGAAAGAACTCTTAAAACTGAAGGTGGACAAAGCAATGGGGTCTGATGTGATTCATCCCAGAATTCTAAAAGAACTAAGGGTAGAACTAGTGACACCACTGACTACCCTCTTTAGCAAATCATGGGAGAATTGGGTGGTACCTGAGGACTGGAGGAGAGCAGATGTTATTCCACTTCACAAAAGTGGCAGCAGAGCAGAGGCAGGAAACTACAGACCTGTTACTTTGACCTCAGTGATAGGGAAAATGATGTAATCACTTCTGAAGGAAAGAACTGTTGAGTGCCTAGAGGCCAGAGGGGCACAGGACCCAAGGCAGCATGGATTCACAGTGGGAAGGTCACGTCAGACGAATATAATAGATTTCTTTGACTGAGTGACCAAAGTAGTAGATCAGGGAGGTGCTGTGGACATGGCCTACCTAGACTTTAGCATGGCATTTGACACAGTCCCACATAAAAGATTAATATACAAGTTAGCCAGCCTTGGAGATGGTCCCAAGATGGTAGCCTGGGTAAAAAAATTGGCTGGAGAACAGGACACAGAGGGTAATAGTAAACGGAGTCCACTCTGAAGAAAGAAGGGTTACTAGTGGGGTACCGCAGGGTTCAGTTCTAGGGCCGGTCCTCTTCAATGTCTTTATAAATGACATTGCAGAGGGACTGGAAGGAAAAGTATGTCTCTTTGCAGACGACACAAAGATCTGTAACAGGGTTGATACACAAAGTGGGGTGGGAAAGATGAGAAGGGACTTGGCAAGGTTGGAAGAATGGTCAAGTGTATGGCAGCTTAGATTCAATGCAAAGAAGTGCAAAGTAATGCACCTGGGAAATAAAAACCCAGGGGAAGAGCACACAGTGGGGTTGAGATACTAACAACAACAAAAATGGAAAGGGACCTGGGGGTAGTCATATCAGATGACCTAAAGGTGGCCAAGCAATGTGAGAGGGCAGTAAGGAGGGCTGGGGGGATACTGGGATGCATAGGGAGAGGCATCACCAGTAGAAAACTGGAAGTTGTTATCCCTCTGTACAGACAGCTGGTGAGACCCCATCTGGAGTACTGCGTGCAGTTCTGGAGACCCAGTCTCTGCAAGTACATAGACAGGGTGGAGGCAGTCCAGAGGAGGGCAACTAAAGTGGTGCAGGGTCTGCACTAGAAGACATATGAAGAGAGAGACTTAAGGAGCTTAATATGTATACTCTCGAGGAAAGGAGGGAGAGGGGGACATGATAGAAACATTCAAGTACCTCAAAGGAATCAACAAAGTCCAAGAGGGTAGCATCTTTCAGAAAAAGAGGTGTGTAAGAACAAGGGGGCACAATTTGAAAACAGAAGGGGGACGGCTCAGAGGTAATGTGAGGAAGTATTTTTTCACGGAGAGGGTTGTGGATGCATGGAATGGCCTTCTGGAGGAAGTTGTGGGGTCAAAAACCATGGGGGAATTCAAGAATACATGGGGCAGACATAAGGCAATTCTAGGGGTGGGGGTAGGAGGAAGTAGGCTGTTGGTTAACTAGGATCTGCAGCTTATCCATTAGGTAGGGAAATAGGCAGACTGGGTGGGCCAAGCAGTCCTTATCTGCTGTCAAATTCTATGTTTCTATTCAGGAGGGTGCCCAGGGAGTGTCATCCTGCTGCTCTCCCCAACGGTTTCTCCTGGAGGTGCAGACGTGCATGCTCCCATGCATGTCCCACTGACATCTGCCGCACTTCCTCACCTACTGTATATGGTCCTGGCCATTGTACAGCCAGTCTCCACTGGGTGACACTTGTGCGCCTGGAGCTCCTGGCCCTCCCACTCTGAAGGAGGAGAGTTGTCCATAGGACATTCATCCAACCTCTCCCCGGCTGGCCTTCTGACCCTCCAGCCTTGTTCCCCTTGTTAAGGTAGGAGAGCTTCTCAAAGAGCTCATGGCTATAACGAGCCATCCATGTCACATAGCTGGCCTGGCACACACCAAGGTGATACTGTTTCTTGGATTCCTTGTCAGGTGGCTTGTCTGCGCCGGACTCTTCTTGCACCTTCATCTTACAGAACACCACATCTGGCATGATCCCTAACTAGTAGTAGTAGTAGTACAGTTTATTTTGGGTGCCCTTCCCCGTAGGCTCAAGGTGCCCTTACAAAAGACAAATAGCACAGGAAAATACACAACACTCATAACACAATAAATATAAAAATCATTAAGTTACAACCTTTAAATTTCATATTAATCAAATCCTAAGCTATGTATTAAATTAGATATATTCCTCAGGCTCCAAAGGCTAGTTGAATAAGGAATGTTTTTAAGTTCTTTTTAAATACCTCAAGGGAGGGCGCCTCCCGGAGGTTCCTTAGCAATGAAATTACAAAGGACTGGGGGCACCACCTTGAATACCTGGTCCCCAGAAGATTTTAGCCTTGCTCTAAGGACCTCCAGGAGGGCCTCTCCTGCTGATCTGAGAGAGCGACTCGGGGTGTAGGGATGCAGGAGTTCCTTCAGGTAGCCCAGAACCAACCTGTGTATGGTCTTATTGGGCAACAGACCTATTTTAGAGGTGATGCACCAGCAGCTACTGCAGTTTGCACATCACTGGCATAATATGACTAAACCTTGACTGACCCATCAATAGCCGGGTGGCCACTTTCTGAAGAAGCTGCAGGCGCTGCATTGCACCACCTCTGACCCTGAGGTAGAGTGCGTCACAGTAGTCAAGCCTCAAGGTGACGAACGCGTGTACCAGTGTGGCCAGGTCATCAGGGGTATAACAGATTTAATTTGGGTGATGCTTCGGAGATGGTAAAAACCAGTCTGGACCACAGCCAATACCTGCGTTTCAAGTGTTAGTCCGTTGTCCAGAACAACGCCCAAATTCTTCACCTCTAGTTCGGTCAGACCAATAAAAAGCCCTAACCCTTCCCCAGAGGGCCCCCCCCAGACCTGGCTCTATAACCAATACTTCGGTCTTCCCCGGGTTGAGCCCCAGTCAGTTCGACGATGTCCAAGCCCAGATCTCGGACAAGCACTTATTCAGCACATCAACTGCGTCGGATCTTCCAGGTGTGAAGGACAGGTAGAGCCGAGTATCACCATCATAACAGTGAAAACTCAGCTCATGCTGCCTTATGACCTCACCGAGGGGCAGCATGTAGACTCCGAACAACATGGGGGAGAGGACAGATCCTTGGGGTACTTCACAGGGCAGGGCCGTCAGGCCTGAGGAAAAATTCCCAAGTACCACTCTCCGGGACCTGCCCTGAAGAAAGGACTTAAACCAGCTGATGACCTTGCCGGTGAGTCCAACATATTCCCTCAGCCTGTCCAACAACACCACATGGTCCACAGTGTCAAATGCTGATGAGAGATTGAGGAGGATGAGAATCTGTCACTCTCCTCTATCCCTCGCCCTAAGCAGGTCATTCAACACCATAACTAATATGGTCTTAATGCTGTGTATAGCCCTAAACCTGGACTGGAACGATTCATAAATCTGGAAGTCCGTGAGTGACTCTCAAGCTGTTCTGCTACCACCTTCTCAAGAACCTTCTCTGAAAAGGGAAAGTTCAAGATAGGCCGGTAATTTGCCAAGACACTGGGGTCCAAAGATGTTTTTTTCAACAGAGGCTTCACCAGAGTCTGTTTAAGGGACTTGGGGAAGACCCCAGTTGACAAAGAACACCCCACAACCTTGGCAAAAACTGGGCCCAGGACTCCGATGCAATCAACGACTAATCACGTTAGGCCTGGTTCCAGGTTGCAGAACATTGGTTTAAGCCCTGAGATCACCCCACAGACCTCCGCCATCATCACCAGCTGGAACTCTCTCCAAGGTGACCGAACGTACCTGCCCACTTGAGGTCCACCACTGTTGGATAATGGTATTCCACCTGGAGAAATCACAGCCCTAACAGAAGACACTCCGAGAAGAACCAAACAAACTCCTCACACTTTTGAGCTGAAAAAGCTCTAATGAGTTCCAGACAAGCCATGATGTAACAGCCTGTCTATAACCCGAAAGAGCTGAGCCGATCGAGTCTTCCCAGCTGCAATCATCCTAGACATAAAAGTTGCCTTTTTCGGAGTGAATGCATTCTGATACTCCTTGTAATGAGCAATCAGAACCAGTCTGTCCTCCTGGGACCTGGTCTTCCTCCAAAACCTCTCTAACCTTCAACCCCTGGTTTTTAGCATCCTCAGCTCACCATCAAACCAAGGCGAGCCGAGGCACAAAACCAGCAGGCGTACACCGATCAGCCCCAGACGATCCAGCACCTCCCCAACAGCGCTATTATAGGCCGTCACGGTGTCCCCCGTACCCACAGCACAAGCCTCCCGCACAGACGAAATGTCCAGTTCCGCCATCAGTCCCTCTGGTCGTAACCCTTTTAAAGGGCAAAATTAACCATTTCCACAGGGGAAGGGACATCTGGAGGGGGAGCTCTGAAGCTGTACCCGATGGTGCAATGATCCCATCAAACGACTGGATCGATCTCGATGGTGTTGATCTCAAGACCCAGGGAGAACGCCAGATCGAGCGCATGCCCAGTGCGGTGGGTCCTGGCTGTGGTCTCAAGAGTCAGGGCAAAGGGCCTCCACACTGGACAGGAAATCCCTGGCCCCAGACGAAGCCTCGTCATCCACCCAGGTGTTGAAGTCACTGAGAGTAAGCCATCTAGGCAACAAAGGCAGTCACCTCCTGCAGAAAACTCCTGTCCCACCGAGGATGACGGTATATGAGAAGAATCCTGAACTCTACTCCAGGACCCCCATGCACTGCCACACATTCAAAGGAACTGGTGTCCCCCACTGGGTGCGCCACCAGGCCCAGCTCTGACCTGAAACAAATGGCCACCCTCCCCTTCCCAGCGTTCCTTCCTCAGGCAGTGAACCACAGAGAGCCCAGCCGGGATAGATGTCTCCAGCATAGGGCCGGAAGTGTCCTCCAGCCAGGTCTCCATGATGCAAGCCAGGTCAACCGATGCCACAAGCCCTGCCGTTACGGCGGTCTTGTTGGCTATCAACCTCGCACTACACAACACTGCCCGAAGAGGAAGAATGGCTGAGGCCAGTCCCTCAGCTGCCTGTCCTCTCAATCCGGAAGGCTCTCTGGTCAGACAGACAAGGCACGGGGGACCCCATTCCAGCTGCCTTCTCGTCCCAGGGTGTCCTCCTGGTCCCCACCTCCCAAATCAACCTCTCTCTGACCTCATCCTCCTTCACATCTCCCCACCTTCTGCCCCCTCTCACAATACCCAGCTCCTTAAATCTCTGAGAAACTGTGGCCAAAAGGGGTGGGTCTTGGAAGGGGCTCAAGGCCTTCAAAAGGGAAAGGGAGTAACAGAGTCCCAGAGCCTGGGTTAAAAACCCCATTTCTAAACTCCACCACTAATACTAATCCAACAGTAATTCTATTACTATACTAATAAAGATCAGATCAACCTCAATAATCATGCAATCCCAAATACCACAAACACACACACACTCACTCCAACATAAACAACCACTTAAACAAATATCCCCAAACCCAATAAACTGAAATATCCCAATAAAATAACAATAATTATATAGGAGGTCCAAAGTCCAGGAGCGTTAATCAGTTCTCAGAATTCTTATCAGGACAATAGTCCTAGCAAAGTTCCAACAGATGAGGAACAGAACTTCAGTCAGGAGGACAGCCCTTTAACAAACAGGGAGAGAGCAGCAGCTGTAGAAGCAAAACTAAAGCAATGCCAAAAACAGCAACAGGGGCACTCACCCCTCGAACTGCTGCTACCAGCCAGTCACAGATCTCACTAGAACATTGGGCCTGCTCACGGTCTTTTGCTCATCTTAGTTTAAAGAGTGCTTCACCAGTTCAGTCCTAGTAGATAAAAACTGGTTGCAGGTTAATATAATCCAAGCACAATCCATGGCCAAGACAATCCATGGCCCTTTCACAATCTATAGATCTTTCCCAGTATCTTGAATCATCCAAGGAAACAACTCTTCTCTCTTGCAGCTAAATGCAGATAGCATAGTCTCCTGCACAAGCCCAGCTCCACTAATCTTCGGTAATGGGCCCAACTCAAACATTCCGGGTCACCGCACCACAGTTTACCGGGCTCTCTTTAGCAAGAGCCCTACCCAAGGAGCACTCTACGGGCAGACAACTAACAGGTAATACGGCCCCTCGATCTTCTAGCTGTCTCTGCTTCTCGGAAGAACTGGCTGACCCTCAAGAGCTCCGTCGGCCAAAGCTGTAATTCTCCGGTCTCCAGACTTATTTTACTGGCAACAGTCCACAGCTTTCTGGATTCATTTCTCCAGTGGGAATATCTTAAGTGCCTCCGGGAATCAACCCTGTTCCTCTTAACCAAAAAGTCTGAAGAAACACTCCTAGGACTTAGAACCTAACTAAAAATAAAAAAAGCTGGTTCCTGATTCTAACTCACTCTTTGCCCTCATTACAACTCCTGTACCTACATCTCAACCTCTAACTAAAACAATTATAAATACATACAATAAACTTAAACAAACAATAGGAAAGGCAAAAGAACGGGAAATATACAGTGCGTGTATAAATGAGCATAAAATGTGACAGATGTTCTGAGATTCTGGACAATCTGCCCGAGAGTGGGGCATCTACTTGTAATTCATATGGCACAGTGGGGCCTGGCAGGAGGCCAGGTGCTGCAGGATGCAGAGTGCAGGGTACAGAACAGATGAGGCAATGGAAAGACTACCCCTGGTGAGGAGTCCCATTTTTGGATGTCTAACAGCTAGCACAATAGGTCTCCTACTGGATCTTCTCCAATGGAGTGTCCAGACTATGGTCATGTATTCCAGAAGTGGCCAGTGAGGACTGGTCCCCCTAAGGGGGTCAGTCGGTTGGTTGGCTGACTACCATCCAGTTGATGCAAAGTCAACACGACAGACAACGAATCCAAATCTGAGCGGATGCAGTAATGCTGACTGCCAACAAAGGGTATGGATGACCCATGCCAGAGTTACCTCCACTGAGAGGAGATGAGAAAACCTAGACCCTGGTCTAGATTCCTTGGTTAAAGCACCCTCCCACCTCTAATAGTTGCAGCAGCTCTGGGGGGATGGGGCACATGACCAGAGTTAGCACTGGGACCAGTGGCCATGGCCGAGTAGAGCGGACAACATCACTGGCAAGACAGGGGGCTCAGAGCAGACCCCCAGCACCACAAACAGCAGAAGAATCATTGGAGGAGTGACGGAGACGCAGAGCTAGCGTGGCTCCACACACCAGCAGCAACAGCCAATCAGCAGCTTGGCTGCACCTTTCTACACAGGGACAGCCAATCAGGGTCTTGCAGCGGGGAGAACCAGAAGCAGCAGAATGGCAAAAGGCATTTAAATAGTCCACCCGAAATTGGAGCAGCGACAGTCTGTTTGGCAGGAAAGGGGGCTCAGAGTAGACTCTCAGGCACCATAAACAGCAAAAGAATCATCAGTGGAGCGGTGGAGAAGCGGAGCTAGCCTGGCTCCACACAGCAGCAGCTATAGCTAATCAGCAGCTTGGCTGCTCCTCTCTACACAGGGGTGTCCAATCACTGTCCAGCAGTGGGGAGAACTAGGAAGCAGCATTCATCTACATAAGGAGTAGGCCATCAAACAGCCCCACGTGCTGTGGTCCGCCACGCAAAGGACCAACGTGCTAAGGATGTCGGAGTCTGCCGACTGGAGTCAGCTGGACACTCTGCACCTCAACATGCCGGCGGGGGAGCAGCAACAAAGGAGGTAGAAGGACATCAGGATAGTGTACCCTATACCGAAGGCAAGCTTCCTGCTTAAACTCCTGTAACTGCACACCCATTGCAAGGGAGCAAGGAGGGCAGGGACACACAATAGGAAGGGTACAGGTAAGAGTAGGGAAAAAAAGGGTAGTGGCATGTTAGGGTCTGGAAACAGTGGGGGTATAGGCGAAACACTGTATCTAGGGTAGGAGTAATTAAGAGTTTAAAGTGAACAAAACAAAGACAGACAGGGTAGAGGTGAGTTAAGGTCAAGCAACAGTTGAGCAAAGGGTTAAAAGGACGTAAAGGATCAAATAATTAGGGATAAGCAATAGTTGGGCAAGGGGTATAAAGGGCCTAAAGGAGGCACCATGGTCCTCAGTGAACAGTCTAAATGCTATATTGGCAAGCATTTAAACTAGCCGACGGGGGAAGCAGAATGAGGCAGGGAGACAAACTTTTCCCCTCCACAGTCTCACGAGGTCAGCAATGGGAATCCTGAGGGAGAGAAATCCCTAAAGGAACCAAATAAAGGAATCCAAGGGGTAAAAGGAAAGAGACAGTTAAAAAAAAAAAAAAAAGAACAGTTGAGGAAATAAGGAAGGGAAAAAGGGAAATGGTGGGTGGCAGGACGATCTGGAGGACCATTGGTGCAAATAGTCAAAGTCTGGGCAATAAGATTGTAGACCTTTAGGCCACTACAGCAGATGCAGACCTGGTCATAGTAGCAATTACCAAATCCTGGTACAATGAAAACCAGGACTGGGATGTAGCCATACCAGGATGTACTCTGTTCAGAAAAGACAGGGTAGATAAAAAAGGGGGAGGAGTGGCTCTTTATGTCAGGGACAACATAAAAGCTACGGAAATGCAGGGAGAGAAGGGAGGAGCTGAGGTACTGTCGGTCATCCTGGAGACACCAAGGGGAGGGGCGCTGCTATTCACACAGGAGTGATCTACAGACCTCCAGCACAGGGGGAGAAGTGGATAAAGATATGATGGAAGCAATCCAAAGGATGGCATGCAAAGGGGAGGTGTTGCTGGTAGGGGACTTCAATCTACTGGATGTGGATTGGAGCCTACCAGCGGTGACAACAGTCAGAAGTAGGGACATCCTGGACTCCCTGCAATGGGCATTCCTCAGACAACTATTTTTTTATTTTTTTTTATTTACTATACTTTTTGTTCCCTGGTCACTCTCCCATCTGCCCCACTCCTGCACCTGCCTTACTTCCCCAATGACTGCCTTCTGCCACTGATACTCACTGGCTTACCCCCCCAGGGTGGGGCCACAGCAGTATGAACCTGCCAGTCGGTGATGGGTAAGGTGTCGGCGAGCCAACATTGCCTACCTGGCTTCCCCCCCAGGGCGGGGTTCGGGGCCTGTAATAACACTTGTGGAGCCAGTATTCAGTCGGTGGCAGAGCGGCAAGTAGCTATGGAGACCAGGCACTGGGGCAGCATCATCCACAGCAACCACAGAGGGGTTTTCTATGTTTTTCTGGGAGGCGGGAACATGCAATGACATTCAGCGCCCACCCTGTCTCCCGGAACACACAGACGCCAGATGCTGTGGTACCCGGGACTCCGCCAGGGGTCTGTCATGCACCAGGTGTACTCCCCACTCTCTCCCCAGAGAAGGGGGGCAATCCACGGGATGCTCCATCCTTCTCCCCCGGCCGGCCCTCTGACAACCCTGGTCTGTTCCCGAACCCAAGTCGCCAGCGTCATGAGTGGAAATCCAACTGCTGCGCCGATGGGCTGGCCCCTCAGGCAACTAGTTAAGGAACCTACTCATGGGGGGGGCAATACTAGACCTGGTACTGACAAACAGGGACAGTGTCACTGACACGTCAGTGGGTGGCCACCTGGGGACCACTGATCACTGTATGGTGTGGCTCAATATAAGTGTAACCCCTAGATGGCGCTATCCCAGGGGCTACTACCCCTGCCTGATTTGCCACTAACAGGTTGAGGGGCCTGGATCCAATGGCGGGTGCCTCCACCCAGAGGTCAGGGTTTGCAATAGTTAAACTAACTTGGTCACAGCCCTCTGGGACACTGCAACCCCCCTTTCTTCCCACTAGTGGCCCACACAATATATCAGAATTACCTTCACAGTATACACTTACCCCCAGGTCTGGTTCCGGCACTGGGACCACCTGTGAAATGAGATACAGTGCAACAATCACAGTACAGTACTTAACACAGACAAATACCTCAGGCAGTATAACTTTGCTGAAACAAGCAGCCTGATTTATTTAGGGATATAACAAGGACAGGGGAAATCAGGTTAATTAGCTTATCACTCTAATAATCTACCTATGGCTCTGTGCACAGGCTATCCTTATCAGTTACTGTCCCTGGGTACCCAAGCCCTAGTGGCTAGTCCAAACCGTGGCAGCTGGTAGGGCCCTTTCACACAGAGAAAAGGAGAATTAAACAGTCAGCAGTACAGTAATTCCATTTGGATTTAATGTGGCAATTCAACAGGGAGCACCCTGAATTAGTACTCACGACCTCCAAATAAGATAGGGTCCTTCAATGTCAGCAGGGCTCACTTGAGGTACACAAACCTCTTCACACATCCATATAAAAGAAAGCACTATACCAGGCAGGCTGCATCTGTATCCCGATCGAATTACTGCACAATGCCGGGAGAACACACAGCAGATTCAGTTCCTGACAGACCGAGTGCAATTTTAGCAATTCCTCCAGTCTTCTACAGGGTGAGCCTGGTTTCTACTCTTCAGAGATCCTGTGATTCTTTTCACAGACGGATTCAGTCCCTAACAAGCTGTTACACAAGCTGCAGACCGGAACTCTGGGTCTTACACGTTTTTGACTAAAACTGCACACTGAAAAAGCACAGGGCTCCTTCCTTCTTCACTGCCAAAGCTCAACTGAAACTCCAACCGACAAAACCGGGCACTTCCTTTGAGTTCCTCCCAGTTCTTGACTGGATTGGCTGTCACCACAATAGACTGCTGCTGTTGGTCCAAAAGGCACTGAAGTCTAAACTCACATCTCCCAGAGTCACTGCCCATAATCCTCTTGTGGCTGGCCCAGATTATGAGTCCAAGTTCTGATTCATTCAAGGCACCATTTAGAGCTAGCTTACCCCACACTGATTGGTCCAGTTCAGCAGTTCAAAACTAGAATGGGAACTAGCAGACACAGTTCTGACTGCAAAGAAAGCAGGTTAGACAAACTGTCATTTATTACTCTAAATAATTTCTGGCAAACAGTTACATCTTTCAGATAGGTTCCCTTTGCACTCCTAGTGACTGCAAAATGAAGTGAATTGGCAGCAGTCTCAGTGGTACTCAGAGAAGCACACAGTCCCCCCATACAAACTAATTATGTCTGCAAGCAGACAGCTCTTAAAGAGACAGTACCAGAGGCTCTAAAAACACTCACTGATAAATGGCTTAAATGCCAAACACCATTCAGGCTTGGAGCATTCAAGCAAGCTCCTGGAAGTCTTTTGGGAACCCCCATTTGCAGGGGGGGGTTACATAAGAACTGGGCCAGAACTGAGCTGCACTAAGACGAAGGTCCTGATTTCAGGAGGGCCAATTTTAAGAAAATGGGAGAATGCCTCAGGGACACCCTAGCAGGGATAGGGAAACAGAGGAGTCAAGGAACAATGGGCAAAAATAAAGGGGGCATTAAAAAGGCAACAAATCTCTGTGTCAGGCAGGTTAACATATGCAAGAGAAAAAACAGACCACTATGGTTCTCTAGAGAAGTAACAGAGAAAGTAAGGGCAAAAAAATTTGCATTTAGAAAGTAAAAGAGGACAGAAAAGGAGGAGGATAGGGAGAGTTAGCAGGAGAAACAAAGAGTGGCAGGGAGAGCAGTTAGGAGTGCTAAGGCACAAACGGAGGAGAACACTGCCCAGTCAGTAAAAAAAGGGGACAAAACATTCTTTAGATACTGTACATAAGCGAGAAGAGAAAGACCAAAGGAGGGATTGTAAGGCTAAAAGGGGAAGGAGTGATCTGTGAGAAAGAGGACCGAAAATTAAGCAGACATATTGAACAATTAGTTTTGTTCAGTATTTACAGAGGAAGGGGTAGTTGACGGGACAAAGATAAGGGACAGGGGCGCTAAAGGAAGGGAGGTGGACACTAGTCATTTTACAGAGGAGAGAGTCCTCAAGGAACTAGCACAATTAAAAGTAGACAAGGCAACGGGACTTGATGGGGTGCACCCTAGAATACTGAGGGAGCTCAAGGACATGCTAGCTGCACCTCTGAAAACTCTGCTCAACCTATAACTAGAAACAGGGGAGGTTCCGGGGAACTGGAGGAGGGCTGATGTGGTCCCAATACACAAAAGTGGAAATAGGGAAGAGGCAGGAAATTACCTGACTTTGGTAGTGGATAAAGTAATGGAATCACTACTGAAGGAAAGGATTGGGGAATACCTTGTAACCAATGGATTACAGGATCCAGGCAACATGGTTTCACTGGGGGTGGTGGTCATGCCAGACTAACCTGATTGAGTTCTTTGACTGGGTGACCAGGGAAGTGGATCAGGGAGGAGTGGTACATGTGGCCTACCTGGATTTCAGTATGGCCTTCGAAAGTTCCACATGGAAGACTGGTGAGCAAGCTGGGCAACCTAGGAGTGGGTCCAAAAGTAGTAAAATGGGTAAGAAGTTAACTAGGCAATAGGAGATAGAGGGTGGTGGTAAATGGGGTCCACTCTGGAGAAGGCAAGGTGACCAGCAGGGTGCCACAGTGGTCACGACTAGGCCCGGTCCTCAATGTCTTTATTAGCGACACTGTAGAAGGACTGGAAGGGAAAGTATGCCTGTTTGTGGATGACACAAAAATCTGCAACAGCGGGAACACACTGGGGTGGGGGGGTGGAAAGAATGAGAGACGATCTAAAAAAGCTGGAAGAATGATCATGGGAATGGCAGCTGGGTTTCAATGCAAAAAAGTGCAAAATAATGCACTTGGGGCACAGACACCCAGGGGCAGCGTACCAATTGAGCGGGGAGATATCAGCAACCACAAAGCACGAACGGGACCTACGGTAATCATTTCTTTTTTCCAGTTGGGGCTCAAGGCAGGCACAGCTGTGGTCCTCTCTCAGACGATCTCTAATCTGCCCTTCTGGGGTATCATTCAGGCTGCCAGTTGCCCCATTTTCTGTTTTTCATCCCAGCTATCCTGAGGCCCCAGAACATGGTCATGCATGCCTGTGGAGGTGAGCATGTGCCCCGTGGTTCCAGTAATAGCCTCTTAACCCCGCCCAGCCTATCGCTCCCCTTAGACTTGGTGCTGCCAATCAAGCCTCCACCTGGTGGCAGCCAAGAGCCTGGGAGACTCAAAAACCTCCCCGGGAGAGCTGCCTGGCAGCAGCTCAATCCAGCTCCCCCCCCCCCAACTGACCCCAGACAATCAGAGCTTGTTTCTGAACTTGCGTCGTCTGTGTGGCACAAAGTGTGGTGTCCAGCGAAACAAGCCTCAGTGCCACCGGACCAGCTTACAGAGGTAGTCATTCTAATGACCTGAAGGTAGCCAAGCAGTGTGATAAGGCAGTGGAAAAGGCTAGCAGGATGCTCAGGTGCATAGGGAGGGGTATCACCAGCAGAAAGAGGGAGGTACTATTACACCTGTATAGACCACTGGTAAGACCCCACCTCGAGTACTGTGTCCAGCCATGGAGGCTCCACCTTCAGAAGGATATACATACGGTAGAGGCGGTACAAAGGAGGGCTACCAAAATAGTGCAGGGCCTGCATCAAAAACCATACAAGGAAAGACTCAAGGAACTAAATATATACTCTCTAGAGGAAAGGAAGGAAAGGGTGGATATGATAGAAATGTTCGAATACCTCACAGGTATTAATAAGGTACAGGAAGGTAGCATTTTCCATAGAAAAAGATGCTCCGGGTGGGAGGGGGTTTTGGGGCCATGGCAGAGGATGGATCCTGTCATTATCTGTGATACGTATGATTGTATACTCAAATGGATGTACATGTTTCTCTTGGATGCATTCTCTGTAATTATATATGCAATAAAATTTTAATGGAAAAAAAGAAAAAAAAGAAAAAGATGCTCCAGGAAAAGGAGTCACGCTATAGAGCTGGGGTGGGGGGAGAAGAGAGGCTCAGAGGAGATGTGAGGAAATACTCTTCACGGAGAGGGTGGTGGATGACTGGAACAGCCTCCCAGTAGAGGTAGTAGGTGCTAAAACGGTAACAGGATTCAAGCATGCATAGGATAGACACAAGGGGACCTTAGGAGTAAGGCAAAGGGGGGGGATGCCGGAGATCGAGTAGGGTCTGTGGTGGCACAGTAGGTAGGGAATATAGGGAAGACTAGGTAGGTCAAGAGGTCCTTATCTGCCAACAACTACTATGTTTCCATTAGAATTACTTGTATCCCCAGCCCACTGATGCTGAGGGTTGAGGCGCTGGACGCCACACTTCATGCCATGCCAGTGACCAAAGTTCGGCAATGGACTCGGGTTGCTCGACGGTCAGCAGGGGTGAGGAAGGATTGAGCATCCATAGACAGCTGTCCTTCCTTGTGGAGGGGGGCATGCAGGCGATCCGCCTCGACACACAGCAGCAGTTGGGTGTCAGCACATACGTGCCATATCAGAAAGGGAGGCCCCGCACAGCATACGCCTGCCTCCTTGGGCAGAGTCCACCCATCTCCGTCCACTGCACGTACGGGGCCTGGGGAGTAAAGGGCAGAAAATACCGGGAGTCGGCAGGCTCTGTGATGACCCGATGCGCCACTGCACCAGCAAGCCCTGATTCTGGATTGTGCTCTGGCTTGGGGAGTAAAGCCGGTGCTCCTCTCCCTGGCCCCACCATGGGGGGTAACCCATGGGGGGAACTCCGGGGCATGACTGGGGCAGGGCAATTGGGGGCAGAGCGACGCACTAGAGAACAAGTCCTCCCGAGGGAGGGCTGGAGTCACGCAAGCTCTACGGAGGCGGGGATAAAAAGTAGACAAACAGAATTATTTGTACCAGGAACAAAAAATGTCCCTATGTAACAACTTTTGTGTAATTTATTCATGTTTCTGTGTTTTATTTTTATTACCAGCTAGACCTCTTGTAAGGATTTCAGCTGAGATAAAAACTGTCTGATACAGTTTGCTGCCAGAGCCATGCCAGATGGTTCTGGAGAGTGATTACAATCTCTTCTGCCTATATTTCAGCACCCCTGGTGACTTAATAGGAGAGATGAAAGCAGAAAAAATCCTTTCATGTTTCATGAAGGGCCCTGCCTAATGAGTGCAGCAGTCACTCCTGCTATGCGAGACAGGAGGGAAAACAAAGAGATGGACCTTGCAACCCCTGAAACCCAAGATTCCATTTTGGTCCAGTCTTTCCAGATAGGAGGTTTACCCAGACAAATCTATGATGGCAGAGTGACACACTGGATGATGTGTTATGGTGTGGGGGGGGGGAGGGATGCTGAAGGGTTTTGAGGATTGGCTGGGCCTGAAAGATTTGGTCAGGATGGGACTCCTAATAATTAACATCTAAGGTCTGAGACTGTCCTGATTCACCAAGGTGTCCTGTTTGGGCAAGCCATTCTACTTTGGGAAAATTAGGAAGTGCAGAAAGATTTTTCTGCATGTTTTCTTTCTGCTGTTTGTAAAACATTGTATTTTTCTATTTTTGAAGAATTACTGTTCCCCATAGTCTTTATGTAGTATCCTGTATTATATGTGTAAATATCTTTAAGTATTAAAATATATATATTTTTTACATATAGTACTTCATGTTTCTGTGACTGAGTCCTTTGAAGTACAGCTAACTGATTTATAATTGGCAAAAACTGTGTTTCTTCCTCTGAACTGAAGGCTACATTTACCATATTTCATTGTAAAGTGTCCTCAGCTGTGACAGAGAGGGGTGGGTCATCTGTCTTTGGGCAAGGAGCCCTGTACTGTGTGGGCAGTGGCTCTGGAAGGATTCAGACTTTGAGATACCCCAAGACAGTGTCTATGTTGAGTGATGGTAGCCACCGAGTACCCTTGCAGGAGTCTGAAGGGTTCAAGAAGGCTGGTAATGGTCGCAGGCCAAGTCTGAGATAGACCAGTTTGCCACAAACTGGTGGGAGTGGTGGGATATGAAACAGTTTTGTCAGTACAAAGGTAGTCTCTGTCCAGTCAAAGAACATGATTTGTTTTTAAAAACCGGGTACATGCACTAGACATTAAAAATGTCAATTTTTAGGCATGGCCCAGGAAAGTACAAGGTAAAAGTCATCACATAAACACATTTTATAAAGAAAGTAAATACAGATACAGAGGGGAAAACATGGTATAGCAGTAACAAAATAAATTTAGAATAAGCTATACAATAATAAACAAAGTAATACTCACAGTGTAAGCGGTTACTTGAACAGGACAAAGTACAACAATACAAGGTGTTTATAAAACAAACATTGCGAGAGAAACCAGGGGGTAAATAAAATAACATTTGTAAGGATCTCAGTGGTAGCAGAGGATAGTTTAAACTAAAATAGTTCAGTCAGTCATGATGCAGTAAGAAGTTAAGTGCTAAGTGAGGGAGCAAGGTGGACAGACAACAGTCAAATGAAGTGGGAAGCAAGGGCAAGGATTTGGCAGGGTGGAATTTAACAAGTGCAGGGGTTTGAGGCTATGAGGTGGTTGTGTAGTTCCTCTTTAAAGCTAGTGCTAGTAGAGAAGAGACAGATTGCTGTTGGTAGAGAGTTCCAGAATAGAGGAGCAAGGTTAGAGAAAGCCTGAGATCCCATAGCCGTTTTGCTCCTAGGTACAAATAGCAGAGATAGCTCACCGGAGCAAAGGGAATAGTGAGGGCTCAAAAGTATCAGCATCTGGGTAAGAGAGGAGGGAATGCCAGACTGAACAATACCATCAACCACTGGGAGTAGAGTCAGTTTGCTTTCAGTGAATATGCAAAAGAGAACTATATATTCTACTAGTTTTGTTAAGCAAGAGTAGATAGATAGAAGACATTATGTCTAGGCCATATGAGAAGTGTACACTGCTATACCTGCAGGAGGTGAGCCAAAGGAAAGAAGTGGGCTCTGAGGAAGGCGAAACACAGCGGGAACTGATTTATTTAAATTTTGGTAACAGGGTAGGCCCACTGGAACCTTGCGGTCCCTTTTTCAGGGGCGACCTGGGATTAGTTACAAGTACCTAGAGGGAGGGAAAAACCAAAGCAGACAGAGTGTACAGTGCAGCAAGGCTTACACAGAGTGTATGAACAAAACATTACAGTACAGAAACTAATACAACCAACTTCAGACATTTGTTAGGTACAGACCAACTGACAAGTAGTAAAAACCTATAATGACAAGTAGTAAAAACCTACATAAGTGCGAAGGACAGTTCTACCACCAGACTGACGGACCCATCCGTCCATGCCCCACCATTCTTTGCAAGGCCATCACCATGCGTTAGGTCCCTTGGCAGGACCCTAGGTGACAGAGACACTGGGGCCCCTTCCCTAGGTGTGCTCTTAGCCCTTTCTTGAAGCCCTCAATGGTGGGCTGTCTTATATCTCTCTTGGGAGCTCATTCCAGAGTTTGGGGAGGGCGATCCTGAGTGACCATTGACCTAGGGAGGATCTGGCCCTGGGGATTTCTAGGAGTGTCCGATTGGTGGATCTGAGCTCTCGTCTCGCTGTCTTAGGAACGAGCAGGTTCCTCAACCCGAGAGGGGCCCCAGGTTGCTGTAGTTTATAGGCCATGCACAGGGCGGGAAATGCTAATCTTGCCTCCAAGGATGGCCATTTTAGGGCCTGGAGCACCTTGCAGTTGTGTTCTATTCTGTCTGCTCTGGCGGTGAAACGGCCAACCCTGTAGTAGAGCGTACTCAGCCGCTGTCTTTCTGTAGATCTCAACGACTTGAGCAAGGTTGCTCCATAGAAAAGGGTGGGGAGAACTGTCCCGTTCCCTATCGCCTTACTGGTTTCCTTAGTTAGAAAGGGGCTAAGTCTGTAGAGGAGGCCCAGTTTTTGGTCGACTACCTTTGTGAGGTGGTCAAAGTGCTCCCTGAACGAGACCTCCTGGTCAATGTGCATTCCCAGGTATTTTATGTTGTCCACAACTTCTATCCCTACTCCATCCCTGCTGGAGAGTGATAGGTGGATGGATCTCTTTTGGCCCAGTCTTTTTGGGCCAAACAGCATGGCTTTCGTCTTTTTGCTGTTCAGGACCAGCCTATTAATCTTACACCAGGATTCGAAGGCTCCAAGGTCCTGCCTCAGCTCCAGGTTTAAGGAACCCTTGTCTTCTCCTGTCCTATATACTACTGCGTCATCAGCACAGAGCGTGACTTTCGCCCCTCCGCATTGCTGGGGGAGGTTGTTTTGTGAACAGGGAGAATAGCAGGGGGCCTAAGATTTACCCCTTTGGGACACCTGTGGGCACTGGGCATTTGGTTGAAGTAGCACTATTCTACTGGACCATTTGTGTCCTGCCATTGTGGTAGTCTGTGAACCATAACTGGACTGTTGTGTCCAGACCTAGCTCCCTGAGATGTTCCAGCAGTAGCTGGTGGTCAACCAGGTCAAATGCCTTGGTAAGGTCAATGAAGACCGTGCCAAGCATTTTGTTCTGATCTAAGGCTTCATACACATCAGTGGTGAAGCTTATTGGGGCTGTTTTGGTCCCATGTTTTTTCCTAAAGCCATGCTGCTGGTGGGCTTGCAGGTTGTGCAGATCCAGGTGGTGGCTTACCTGTTGGTAGACCACTTTCTCCAGTAGCTTGCATAAGGTACTTAGGATGGAGATAGGCCTGAAGTCCTCCACATCTCCGTGCAACCCTCCTTTCGGGATTGGGGTCACCAGTCAAACCTTCCACAGAGCCGGTATTTTCCCCTCTATCAAGGACCTGTTAAAGAGTTGAGCTACGGGTCCTGCAATAGCGGGGGCTCCTATTTTCAGCAGCTTGGGTTCCAGGCTGTCGTGCCCTGCTGCCCCATCTGGTTTTAGACCTCTGAGCAGCTTCAGGACTTCCCCTTATGATACCAGCTTAAGGTGGAATTCGGGGCCCTGATGGGGGTCCTCCGGGCACCCTTTACCGTCCTGGCGGGGGTCCCAGGGTGTGTTTGGTGACCCGGGTCTTTGCTGGGATCGCCCGTTCTGAACCTATCCAGGTCTAGTAAGAAGTTGTTGAAGGAGTTGGCCGTGTCTATGAGGTGGAGAGCTGTGACCCATTCGCTTTTATAGGCCCGGACACCTTACACTTGCCCTCCTTGAGCAGGGTGTTTATATGGCCCCAGAACTTCTTTGGGTTGGCTAGGTTCTTGGACTGCAGCGCATGCAGATAGTTCTTTTTTGCATTTTTGAGTTCCCTTTTGCAGCTGTTCCTGGCTTCCCGGTATCGCATCCAATCCCGTTGCAAGTTTGAGTGCTTGTAATTCCCCCATAGTTTATCCCTGTCCTTCAGCCTACACTTGAGATCAGGGTTGAGCCACCCGATTTCCTGACCTTTGACCCTGATCGGCTTCCTGGGTGTGTGCTTGTTGGCTACTGACATAAAGTGTCTGGTGAAGCCATCAAGGGTTCCATCAATAGAGGAGGGGTTAAGGGCTTGGGCCCAGTCCACTTCCGAGAGGGTTTGAAGGAAGGAGCCTTCATTTAGTGCTGCAAAATTTCTGGTCCAGAGGGTTCTGGGGGGTTGCTTGGGGAAGTTATTCCTCCACACCAGCAGGGCAGGTGTGTGGTCGCTGAGCGAGTCTGCACATGCTCCTACCAATTTGGCCCTTTCAGGGTTAGTCACAAGTATCCAGTCTAGTGTGGTATGGTTCCCAGTTTTGTGGTTGAAGCATATAGGCTTGTGCATCAACTGTGTGAGATTTGCTCCCAGGACGCTATTTTTGACCTCCCCATCTAGCTTATCCCCCCAGTTTAGATTGAAGTCTCCAAGCATTATCTTTTCACAGTTGGGCAGGGTGGGTATGGTGTTTAACAGCATAATCAGAGCTTTCATGGCCTTCCTTGGGGTGTTATAAGTGCACCCTACAAGTAGTGGCTTTTGGTTCCAGACAAGAATTTTGACAAACAGTGCCTCGCACCCATCTTCTTCGAAGTCCGTGGTAGAGACCATGGTTGCGTTGATTTGGGACCTGATGTATATCAGGACTCCCCTGCACTTCTTCCCCTTCCTATCCTTTTTAAATGTTTTAAAGCCTTCCAGTTCAACCTTGTGAGGGAGGACATGTGGCTTCAGCCAGGTTTCAGAGATGCATATTATGTCAGGGGAGTAGAGGCTGGCCCAGGCCTCTAGTTCATGCCTCTTAGGCCTCAGACTGTTGATATTCATGTGGGCCACCCTCAGTCCCCTAGTTTCGGCCCATTCTGGTGTGCTGGGTGTTAGGTGGGGGATGCAAGTCCTGGGGGGACCAGGGTTTGGCTCTATGTCTCCCCCCAGGAGAAGCAGGAGGCCAAGGAGTAGTGTCTTAGCACAGGCTAGCATACTGGTGGGGTGTTTTTTATGTTTGTGGGCCCTTATGAACATTACTGCATGCATAAAAAATCCTCTTTTTTCCAGTATGTATGTAGCTGATGTATGGGTCCTGAAACAAGGGTGGTGACATCCTGGGATAAGGTGACCCCCGTCTGGGCAGGCTCTGCTGGTGCCATGCCCGACCTGGCCTATGATGACATGATCAGTTACAACAACTGTCAGTACATATAGGGTCTCCAGCAGGATCCCGACCCCCCCCCACATTAGGTGTCCTGTCATGAGCCACCACCACTTTTCTCAGAGGCCAGCCACAACCCTACTTTATGGATTCCCTGTAAGCCTTCCCAAAGGTGCCTGGGTCGTGTAAGCAGTCCTCCTTGATCAGAAGGGTCGTGAAGGGTAAGCTAGAAATAATGGTACTCTATTCTGGTGGCTGTAATGGCTGCACTTTGGTCGTGAGGGTCAGCTAGAAATAATGGCGCTCTGTTCTGGTGGCTTTAACTGCTGTGCTTTGGTCAGGTCTAAGGTAAAGGTAGACAAGCTAAATTGGTGGTCGGGGTAATAACTAAATTAGTTGGGTGCGCTAGCAGTAAATTATCAACAAAGTGTGACCATGTGAGCCCTAGTGCACTCTTAACAAAACAATCAAGCCGTAGACAAAAATTCTGGGGACTGAGTAGGCTGAGCAAAAGAACAGACTAGACTGGGTGAAGCTGGCAGGTGATATAAATTAGATACAGGAGAGAAAAAAAACCCAGTACTGCGATATCAGTCTCATTAGCCTCCCCCCTCCCCCCCATGATAATAACTTGTAATATAGACTCTGGGGACTGTACAGGCTGGGCACTGCAAGAGACGGACTAGAGGCTAAAACGGTAAAAATGTCAAGAAACAGCTCTTTTCGGTCCTTAATTCACTGCAGGCTGAGTCCTGTTGAAACAGTAAATGTCAAGAGACAGTGCTATCACACCTCATTTTCTGACCTTGGTCCATGGCAGGCTGATCCTGTGTGTTGTGCATCCCAAGGACTCGGGCAGAGCAGCGGCTGTGCCCCTTTAAGCTGTTTCAGAATGTTGTATAAACTGTTGCAAGTTTTGGGTGGGCTGAGCGGACTCTGAAGCCTATAAAACTTAAGGCGGTGGTGCGGGATGGGTGGGATGGCGATTTCTCTGAGGCAGCTGGCAGCCCTTCTTGTAGGGGTCAGCACTCGAGCCGTTTAGCAGTCTTGGTGCCTTTTTTTTTAATCCTCTCCGCTCCCTTTGTGTGGTGAGGGCGGGGGAAGGTGCACGGATTGCCGTGCAAGCTAGCCCCAGGACAACCCCCGAAGTCCCTTAAAGTCTCCGGTGTGGTGGGGACGTGAGTAGCGCCCCCGACAACCAGTCCCGAGAAACGGAACAAAACACTGCCGCGCAGCATCTCCATCGTGGAGGGAGGGACCCCGGTCTCCGTCTGTTGCTCCCTCTACCCACGTTGTGCTCAGTGGTGGCTCTGAGGCAGCTGGCAGCCCTTCTTGTAGGGGCCAGCACTCAAGCCGTTTAGCAGTCTTGGCGCCTTTTTTTTTTTTTTTAATCCTCTCCGCTCCCTTTGTGTGGTGACGGCGGGGGGAGGTGCACAGACTGCCATGCACGCTAGCCCCAGGCCATCCCCGAAAGTCCCTTAAAGTCTCCGGTGTGGTGGGGACGTGAGTAGTGCCCCCGACAACCAGTCCCGAGAAGCAGAAAAAAAACACTGCCGCGCAGCTTCTCTGTCGCGAAGGGAGGGAGCCCAGTCTCCGTCTGCTGCTCCCTCTACCCCCCCTTGTGCTCAGTGGTGATAGACAACCAAAAAAAAAAAAAAAGTGACCAGGGATGCACTGTAAAAGTGGTCACTGCTAGCCAACGTCACGAGACAGAGGTTGGAGAGCATGAAAGTGAGCCAGAGCTGAGAACTGAGGAAGCTTTACAGGTACAGAGATTGAAGATGGAGCTTGCCCTGGTTCAGGCAAAGGCTGAGCAGCAAGAAAAGCAATGCCAGCATGAGATTCAGTAAGATTAAGAGGTGCAAAAGAGACAGTGCCAGCATGAGACCCAGCTGAGAGAGAAGCGAATGAAACAGCGTTAGTATGAGAGACAGATGGAGATTCTGTGCCAGAATACATCACCACAAATTGTGAGTAATGGCATGAGGGGTTTGACCCAGGAAGCCAAAACTCTAAAATGTTTCCCAGACATCAGGAGGGGTATGATCTTGATTCTCTTTTAAATCTTTCGATAGAATCTGTGAGCAGTTTGAATTGGGCAGGGTTTCCTGGGTTACTCACCCATTGCCACTGCTTACAGGCATGGCATTAGAAGCTTTTATGAAATGGACAATGAGGACTGCATGGACTATGATAAAGTGAAAAATGCCTTGCTAAAGCATTTTGGGTTAACTCCCTAAGCCTTTAGGCAAAAATGTAGTGGGTTAAGAAACGCTGAGAGGGCTGATCAGTTCATATCCAGCCAAGCATACTCTCATCTCAGAGGTAATGGGGGAGGGACATCAGGTGGTTTAGGGGAACCCTCAAAGGAGGCAACATAAATGAAGCCAGCCTGTGTCTGAACAAAAAGGGAAGCCTCCTGGTTTCAAAAGCACGGAGACATGTCAACGCAGGTGCTATATCTGCAGTAAACTGGGGTATTTGTCTTATGATTGTCTAAAAAATGTGAAAAAAAAAGGGGTTATTGCAGCAGGAAAGGATAGCTCAGGGAATTCGCAGCAGAAAGTGGCTTGTACACTTACTGCAGTGCCCTCTAATTTCACTGCCCATACGCACCCAGTGGTGGTGAATGGATTAGAAACCCAGGGGCTGAGTGACACTGGGGCTTCCATTTCTATGATGAAGCAGGATTTGATTCAAGAGGAACAGATCCTGCCTGGCCAGGTTTCTAGGATTAGAGGAGTGATGGGTCCTGCTGTCTCATTGTCAGTGACCCAGATCTTTCTAAGCTGGGAAGGTGGGTGTTGTACCAGACCTGCCTGTGTATCATGGAAGCAGGTGTGGGTTGCAGGATACTTCTAGTCTATCGTCCACACGGTGACGATAAAGAATTCCTGTAGGAAGTCGCGGACTTTGTTGTCGACATCATGTTGGAGTACTCTAGATGGATGATCCTGGGTGACTTCAATGCCTGGGCTAATGACGAACTATCACATTTTGGGCAAGACTTCCTCCAACTGATGATTTCATTGGGCTTTACACAGGTGGTTACCTCTGCTACCCATAATTGCGATCACTCTCTGGATCTGGTGTTCTTCCTGGGGATGGAGATCACTGATTTGGTGGTGGAACCAGTCGGTTGGTCTGACCATCACACTATAGGGTTCAGTTTCATGGCTCCCCCCAATAGACCTGCCCCTGTGGAGATGGCCCGGTACTGTTCTTTAAGGGGTGTATCCCCCACTAGTCTAATGGCAGTGCTGGACCTATCGAGTAGGCCACTGGGATGTGTGGAGCCAGGAGACCTACTGCTGCACTACAATAGTGCGGTATTGGGGGCCCTGGACTCCATTGCTCCTGTCCACGTTTGCCCACTCACTCTTCATCCTCGGTACCCTTGGTTGGATGGGACCTTGAAGGAGTTGACACGAGTGGGGCAAAGGCTGGAGCACTGCTGGTGGAAATCTGGGTTGAAGGATGACAAACTTAGATTGATGGCCCATTATAGGGACTATCAATCGGCTGTCTCCAGTAAGAAGGCAGAGTTCCTGTCCAGGCAGATTGCCACTGCAACCAATCGACTAGCTCAGCTCTTCCGAACTGTGGACAGACTGTGCAATCCAACCTGCCTTCAGAATCGGAGAGCTTTTTCACAAATAAAGTGTGAGGAGTCCGCTCAATTTTTTGCAGATAAGGTTGCCTCCATCAGCTCGGAGATTCATTCAGTATTCTCCAATGAGCAGAGTGGCAGTTGGTGGGAGGTCACTAGCGTCCAGTTTGTCTGGTCTGACTTTGACCAGCTAGCAATCACTGATATCGTGAAGATTGTCCAGGGTATGCAACCGACTTACTATAGTTTGGACCCTGGTCCAACCCGTCTCCTGGTGGAATGTGTGGAAGTCATCGAACTGGTCCTAGCAGAGATACTCTGGAGTTCACTGGAGACGGGTGTGTTTCCTGACCCCTTGAAAGAGGTGCTCGTGACTCTCCTTTTGAGCAAACCTTCCCTCGACCCACACTGTCTTGCAAACTACAGACCTATCTCACAAACTACGGACCTGTCTCTAACCTGCCCTTTGTGGGTAAGGTTATTGAAAAGGTAGTTGCGTTGCAACTTGAATACCATCTTACCACCCACAAAGTCTATGATCCTGTCCAGTCTGGGTTTAGGAAGAGGCACAGTACCAAGACAGCGCTTGTTCGCGTGCTTAATGATCTCCTGATGGCGAGAGAGCGGCAGAGCCATTCGAGCTTGGCTCTTCTTGATCTCTCCGCAGCATTTGACACCGTGGACCATGAGGTTTTGCTGGAACGCCTGCGGTTGTTCTTCGGACTAAGATGGTTCCACTCTTTCTCACGGGCAGGTCACAGAGAGTGGTGTTGGGGATTTTTTCCTTGGTCCCTTTCCCCCTGACCTGTGGGGTCCCGTAGGGCTCCGTGCTGTCTACCATGCTGTTCATGGTGTATATGCTGCCGTTAGGGGACATTATAAGGTGGTATGGGTTGAGTTTTCACTGCTAGGCAGACGACACTCAGCTCTACATGTTCTTTGTACCCGATCAGGAGGATACAGTCTCGGTGTTCAACAACTGCCTCACTGACATTCAGGAATGGATGAGTGCCAGCTGGTTAAGGCTGAACCCCGATAAGACTGAGGTGTTGGTTGTGGACCCCGGTCATTGGGTAGAGTGGTCCTCTGCTGTTCAGCCCTCTGGGCTTGTGCTGCGGGGCAATCAGCTGAGGCCCTCTGAACAGGTGTGGAATATGGGTGTTATTCTTGATGGTGAGCTGACATTTAAATCACAGGTGTCAGCCATTGCCAAGCCCTCATTTTATCATTTGAGGAATATCGCCCGGGTAAAACACCTTGTTTGCCTGATGACCCTCCAACTCTGGTCCATGCCTTTGTGACCTCCCGCCTTGACTACTGCAGTGCTCTCTACCTAGGGCTTCCTGGGTGGACATTCACTGCCTATAGCTGGTGCAGAATGCGTCAGAAAGGCTGTTGACAGGTTTATCTAGATCCAGCCATGTCATGACTGTGCTCCACGAGCTGCACTGGCTGCCAGTGTGGTGGAGGATTACTTTCAAGGTCGGTTTGCTGACCTGTAAGGCCAGACAGGGACCACACTATTTGCAAGGCCTCCTGTGTCCCTACCACCCCCTCCATTCCACAGACAAGGGATTGCTAGAGGTTCCCAGGGTCCGTTTGAAGACCTCAGGAGCAAGATCTTTCACATTCATGGCCCCAACCCTGTGGAACTCTCTACCTCGTCAGTTTAGAGAGTGCCCATCCACCCGAGACCTTCAAGACTGCCCTAAAAACCTATTCACTTAGATTAGCATTTTTAGATGCTTACTAATTAGGAAATGCTGCATTAACTTTATCCTATTGATTACTGTTTTTGGTATGTATTACTGTGCTTATTTTTAACATTTTTGTACAGGCACTTTGATAATTTTGAAAAGCACCTTTTTATAAATAAACATGACTCGACTTGCCCATGAATGTAATTATGGGCAATGATTTTGATATTAGGCCCAGTACTGTGTGTGTCACTACTCATAGCAAGGCGAGGGAACCGGCCCCTGAGGACAAAGAGGGGACAGTGCATGAGGAAGCAACCCCTACCTCAGTAGCAGGAGAAGCTGTAGCTAAAGAATGAGCAAGGAGCAGCAGTTCTCAGCTACAGCTACAGACTGAGGCGAGCCCTGCTGTGGGCGGCTTTCCACAGCACAGTGTATTTTGGGAAAGGTCACATGTGCAGAGCTAGGGAGAGCTCTGCAAGCTGACCCATCCCTGCAAAAAGTAAGGGGGTTAGCCAGCAGAATCAATCAATCAATCTTTATTTATAAGCGCAATTCCACAGATCAAAGCACTGTACATTTTTGAAAGATATTTAAGACTAACAGAGAATAATTCTAAACAGAAAACTAAGAGTACAATCTAAGAACTGAGTTAGTAGTGAGATAACTAAATATCAGCAACATCCAAAAAAGCAATCTGAAATAAGTGTATTTTTAAAGCAGCAAGTTCTCAAGTGTTGGACTCTCTCTGATAAGCCATGGTAAAGAATTCCACAGGGTGGGTGCCATGTAAGCAAATGAGCGAACCCCAGAGGACTTGAGATGGACCCTAGGAGCCTCTAGTAATCCTTTGTCAGAGGACTGCAGTGAATGGGGGTTGGGGTGATGAGGACAGAGCAATCTTGGAGATAGCGTGGTCCTTTATAAGAAGTGGTAAGGCTTTATAAGTAAGTAACCCAACCTTGAAGGAGATCCACCAATATACAGGCAACCAGTGTAGGCTGCGGAGCACTGGAAATAATGTGACACAATCTCAGTAAACCAGTCAATAGCCTGGCTGCAGCATTCTGAACCAGCTGTAATTAATGGATCACACCACCTGGTAGCCCTGGGTAGAGGGCACTGCAGTAGTCAGGGCGTGAGGTTACAAAAGCATGAACTAATGTTGGAAGGTCATCTGGTTGGATCAGGTGTTTAACCCGGGTGATGTTCCTCAGATGGTATAGAGAGGACTTGACAGCAGAATCCTGCGATTTTAATGTTAGGCCATTGTCGAACATTACACCTAGATTTCGTACCTGATCTGAAGTCAGTAGCTGGTCCCCTTCATAGATGGACGATGACTCTCCGAGTTCCAAGAATAGAAAGATATACTGGGAGAATGGGTTCTGGTACAGTGAGTGGATTCCTAAGAGAGGACTGAAGAAAGGGGTACTCTGGCAACTAGTGGTTCCTAGGAAGTACAGGAAGCAACTTCTGGCCTTAGCCCATGACATATCCTTTTCTGGACAACTAGGGGTCCGCCATACAAAAAGGTGGCTGACTAACAATTTTCACTGGGCCAGCAATTTTAAAGACGTGATAAACTACTGGCAACAATGCCACAATGCCAGAGGCTGAGAAAGGTTGGGGACAAGGCTAAAGCAGTTTTGGTTCCCCTACCTGTTATCGAAGAGCCATTTTGGTGAGTTGCCATGGACACCGTGGTGCCACTTAGCACCTCAAGTCACACCGGCAAGCAGTACATTTTTGGTGGTCACACATTATACCACAAGGTACCCAGAGGCAGTGACCTTGTCCTCCACTGAGGATGAAGAGATGGTTGATGAACTGCTTTGGATATTTAGCTCGGTTAGTTTCCCCCAGGAGATTGTCAGACCAGAGCACCAACTTCATTTCTGATATTATGGTTACTCTTTGGAAGAAGTGCGAGATAAGGCAGCCCAGGGCCTCACCATAGCACCTTCGGACTAACAGTCTGGTCAAGCGATTCAATTGATCTCCTAAGACCATGTTAAGGGCATTCGCTGACCAGCATGTGAGAGAGTGGGACAAGTACCCTTCACATCTCTTATTCGAATATACGGAAGTCCTCCAGGAGTCCACAGGGTTCTCACCCTTTGAGCTCCTGTTTGGCAATAGGGTAAGGGGCCCACTTGATCTGGTAAGAGATCAATGCGTGGGTAAGTTTGCTGCCTAAGAAGACTCTGTTGTGGAATATGTCCTGAATTTCAGGTCGTGATTTAAAAAGCTCATGGAGTTTGCCCAGAAGCAACTAGCCCCTGAACAACAGAGGCAGAAGACATAGTACAACCATGGGGCCAGAACGTAGGAGTACAAAGACAGACAATGGATGATGGTGCTCATCCCCTTCTGACAAAAACTGCAGGGGGGCCTGGAAGGGGCCTTACTCGGTGGTCAAAAGGGTGAATGAGGTTAATTATGTGGGTGGCGCTACTAAATAGGAGGTGCAAACAGTTAGACTATCACTTAACATGATAAAACCCTACCATCAAAGGGATGAACAAAATCCAATGAAGGAATGCCGCGAAAATCAAACGGAGTGGAACCAGCAGTGCAGCACAACAAAAACAGGGCGGCAAATCCTCTGAAGACTCGTGTGAGTCGAGGCACTATGGGATTTCTCGTTTGCAGAGGACTTAGTCTGCCCACCTTTTGTATTCACTTTGAAGTTTTATGGAAGATTTGAGAAGAATAAATGGCAGTCCTGGCTACTGCAGTTGAATTATTTCCTGTGGACTGCGTCTTTTTCTGTCATTTTGAATTTTAAGTTCTAAAATCTGGTGGGAAGGTACTGTTGCACACTACTGTCTGTTTGAACACCAAAGGGATGAGATGGTTCTGGTTGTATGCAGCTGCCAGCAGAAGGAAAAAGCAGACCCACTGGTAGATCTCCTGGGATGCTGTCACCCTCTCAGAGTAGTTGACAGCAGCCCATGCTGTCAAAATGCATGGGGTGCTGCATACATTCGACAAAATGTTCACAGGGCAGCTGGGGGATACCCCGCTGGCAGAGCACAATGTGGCTACAGGGTCCGAGGTCCCACTGAAACAGCCACCCTACAGAATCCCAGATGAAGTAAGAAATGCCACAGGGGGTAAATCAAGGAGATGCTGTCTCTTGAGGTGATCCAGGAGTCCAGTAGTCCCTGAGCCTTCCCAGTGGTACTGATCCCCAAAAAGGACGGGACCACGAGGTTCTGCATTGGCTACCGCAGGCTCAACAACTGCACTGAACAGGATGTACACCCCATGCCCAGGACAGATGACATCTTAGAGATGTTAGGGGGAGCCCTTCACCTGTCCACCACAGACCTGACAAAAGGCTATTGGCAGGTACCTCTGACCTCCAAAGCCAGACAGTCTTCATCACCCCATTTGGATTATTTGAGTTCAGGGTAATGCCATTAAGGATGATGAACGTGCCAGCCACTTTTCAATGGCTCGTGGACCACATTCTGAATGGGGCAGGAGACTTCACTCTGGCACTCATGGAGGACATCGCCATCCATAGCCAGACTTGGGAAGATCAAATCAGGCACATGACTGAGGTGTTTTGACAATGGCAGGCCACTGAGCTGACAGTCAAGGTGGAGAAGTGAAAGATAGGAATGGCAGAAGTGTTATACCTTGGGCACAGGGTGAGGAGTGGGTACACCTAGCCTGAGCCAGTGAAAATTAAGGCCATACAGAGATGGTTCATGCCTACGATCAAGAGTAAAGTAAGGGCCTTCTCCTAGGAATGGCAGGGTACCACCATAAGTTTGTGCTGAATTTCAGCAGCATGGCGAAACTGAACAGGAAGAAAATGCCAAAAGGGGTCAGTGGATGGAATTCTGTGACATCGCGTTCCATCAGCTGAAGGAGATACTGTGTTGGGCACCTGTACTTGCCAGCTCGGACCTTTCTGTAAGGTTTAGTGTGCACATAGCCACATCCTATTATGGAACAGGCATGGTTCTGAGTCAGGTCACACACTCAGGAGAGGAACACCCAGTCATTTACCTAAGCAGGCAGCTGCTGCCCAGAGAGGAGGCCTACATCAGAGTAGAAAAAGAGTGTTTAGGCATTCTCTGGACTTTGCAAAAGCTGCAACCTTATTTTTATGGGAGGAAGTTTACCTGGTCACTGACCACAACCCCCTCACATGGCTGCACAGGACTAATGAACAGAACTCAAAATTGCTAAGGTGGAGCCTGGCGCTGCAGTCCTATAACATGGACATCAGGCATCGCAGCAGGTCACAGCATGGCAACACAGACAGGCTGTCCAGGCAACAGTATCTTTTTTTTTTTAAGTAGGAGAGGCAAGGCAAAGTTTATTTTTTGAGGCGCCCAATCCCAGAGGCTCTGGGCGCTGTACAAATAAATACAAACTATTCACAGAAAATACAACACATATATAAATAAAACACTAACACTAGGCGCTATGAGAAACTATATGGAGTTCATTCAGAGACTGAACTGAGGGCATAGCAAGTGGAGCTGGCCGGCTCAAATGAGAAACATTTAGTGGAGCTACAGAATTTATTTTTCATTTCTCCCGGGGGCCGTGGGCAGAGATGTAACAACTTTTGTGTAATTTGTTTAATTTTCATGCTTCTGTGTTTAAATTTTTAAGATCAGCTAGACCTCTTAGAAGTATTCAGCCGAAATAAAAAATGTCTGATAAAGTTAGTTGGCAAAGGCATGCCAAATGTCTCTGGAGAGTGATTACAATCTTTTTGGCCTGTATTACAGGACCCCCGGCCAGCTAATGGGAGAGATGAAAGCAAAAACAACTCTTTCATGTTTCGTGAGGGGCCCTGGCTAATGAATACAGCAATCACTCCTTCTGTATGAGACAGGAGGGAAAACAACAGGATGGACCTTGCAACTCACAAAACCCAAGATTCCAGTCTGGTCCAGTCTTTCCAGATGGGAGGATTTCCAGGACCCAAAAGAAGTGCTGCATTTAGGATATCTGACATACTGGATGATGTGTTGGGGGGGCTGAAGGGTCTTGAGGACTGGCAGAGCCTGAAAAAGTCAGTCAGGCTGGGACTCCAACTAGTTAACATCTAAAGCTCAAGTCTGCCCTGATTCACCAAAGTGTCCTGTGTAGGTAAGCCATTCCACTTTGGGAATGGGAAAATTAGGAAGTGCAAGAAGATTTTTCTGTGTTTTCTTTCTGCTGTGTGCAAAACATTTTATTTATGTAGAATTACTGTGCCCCATAGTCTTTGTGTAGTATGCTATATTAGATGTGTAAATATCTTGAGGTATTAAAATATACATACACATATTTTTTTTTTTTACCTAATTCACATTTCTATGACTGAGTCCTCTGACGTACAGCTGTTTTATAACTGACAAAAAATGTGTTTCTGCCTCTGAAGAGAAGGCTACAGTCACCCTATTTTGTTTCTAAAGTAAGGTATTCTCAGCTGTGACAGAGAGGGGTGGCTCATTTGCCCTTAGGAAAGGAGCGCTGTACTGTGTGAGTAATAGCTCTGGTGGGATTCAGACCTACAGATACTCTGAGAAAGCGTCTATGCTGAGTGGTGGCAGCTACCGAGTACCCTTGCAGGTGGTTGAAGGGTTCGAGAATGCTGGTAACAGTCACTGGCTGAGTCTGGGCTAAACCAGTTTGCCAGCGTCAGGCAAAAAGAGAAAACAAAAAACAGAGTGGGCACTGCTTATGTTCGTATGTAATACGGCAACTGGTAAGAGAAAACAGAAACGTAATCTATTTACAAACATCTTCCAGAATCTGTTACATTTTAAAAAGTGTGCTACAATGTTCAGAGCACTGGCCAGGCATTAGAATTACTTGTACCAGAAACAAAACATGTTCCCATCTATCCCCCCCCCAACAAAAGAGGTTGTAGCTGCAGCTGAGCCCTTAATTTAATTGGGAACTATCACAGTGACAGTCATCACAGCAGATGTCATTGCTGTTCCCCGATTGGCTGCTGGTGACACGTGAACAGAGCCCAATACCTTTCCTCTGTGATATGCTTCATTCCAAAAATCCCAGAATAGGATTCCAGGATTTGCATGCAAACATAGGCAGCCCACTTTCTTCTCCTCTTGTTGGCCCTAGTTACCATAAAGCAGTGTTGCCACTGACAGGCTGCAACACCAGTTATGGATTCTCTACTGATATCGACCACAGCTTCAGTGGCATGCAGCCACTGGGAGATAACAGCATTTATTTGTGTAACCCCCAGTTACCCGGGGTTACTAGAATCCCAGTAAGACCTAGTGGTAGGCAGGGAAGGCAGCTTGTGAAACTCCAGTTAAATGGATTTCACACTGTCTCACTCTGTTCTCAGTCTCAGCTGAGACTGAGGGATGACATCATTTAGAACTGTCGCAGCTACATAAGCCACACTGGAATGTTGCAGTTGGAGGTTACAGTAGAACGTTGGGGAATTTGAAGTCAGAGGTCTGTAGAGTTCAGTAGAGTGTGTGTGGTCTGAAAGAGGTGCTCTGCTGTAAGCAGGCCCTCAGCACTCTAAGCTCTGACAAAGAGCAATTTTTTTGGTATAGGAGTGTGTTTTCACCTGAAGAGGAATACAAGAAGAGCATATTGAAGTGGTGGAGACCGCTTTCAATGGTTCAGGGCCCCATCCCTGTGGGGATGGGGGGTAAGGAATCAGCCTGCTTCCAAGGGCAAACCCCCTGGGTCTGGCTAGGGAAAAGTAAGCTGCCTTGTTTAAGTTCATGCTGAGGCACCAGAAGCTCTGGAAGAGTTCCTTGAGGAGGAAACGCCTGTGGGGCACCTGCAACCGAAGGGTGAGTTCGCTCTGCTAAAGGGCCATGTGTTTTCACCTGCATCAAGATGAAACTAAAGGGACTGTTACTGTGGGGTCAGGAAAAGACAGCCAAGTACAGTTTGGAAGATGTGGGGATTGGACTGCTTAACTCTGTAGGGGGCCTAGAGTAATGGACAAAGCCACTTTTTAAGTATGTTCAAGTCCAGCACAAATGGGATGTAAAGACAGTAGATTGAATGTGATATACATTTAGCAAGAATCTACACAGCAAAGTGTGTTAGAGGATGAGGTGTTACAGTCCAGAGAAATGGCCGGGTATGAATTATGGGAGCGAGAGGTGGGAGACCCCCCCCCATCAGTAGCAACCAAATTCACCTCTACGGATTTGCTCTGGGACACCTGCTGCTTTCTCTTAGGTACTTGGCCGGTGCCTGAAGAAAGTACCCAGATGTGGGACTGATGAGGAAGATTCCCTTATGGAGCAGAAGTGCTCATAGGTGGTTTAGGGAGCCACCAGTATATGTTTCCATGCTATATGGAAAGTGTTCAAGAGGCTGGCAAGGGAGCTGAGCCAGGGAAAACCCAGAGCAGCGTACAAGTTCGGGCTGTATGCCCAGAGCCTGAGGGCTAAAGTGATGAGGATGTGTTCTGGTCTCCTTAAATCTGCATTACCAGGAGTGTAGCCCCATGGGGGTCCATCTATGCTTTGTTTATTCTGTTGGATGTGAATAAAAGCCACACTTTAGAATCCCACTTCTGGTATTAGACATTACAGTTATTGCTTCCTTTGTCTGGAGTTACTTGGGTGCCCCTGTTGCAGAGTACCCAAACCTAGCCAATGTGCCGAGTGACATATTCCTCCCCGAACCCAGCCCACCTGGTAGAGCTGTCAGATAGAAAAGGCATACCTGGGTGGGGGTTACATTTGCTTGCCCATAAGTTATTATTCTGACTGTTTAACAATTCTTACATTGGGCTATCACTCTCAATGTCGAAACTTCATCCTGCTTTATCTAGCAAAAGATTCATTTGCTGTGGAGACACAGTACACTGTGAAAAACGGCTTGTGTACAATGGTTACCAGTGTGAAATCTAGTTTCTGTGTATTAATCAGTATAAAAAAATGCATTTTTTTGCTAGTCACTTTCACTTTTCTATATAAAGAATGATGCTTGGAGAAATTCAGAGTGAGTTGGCATCTCTACAGGAGCATCAAACAAACTGTGTTCAAAGTGTCCATCAACTTACATTTATTTATCCCATACTAATGAATACTTGTCACAATGCAATTCATCTGTGAAGGAGCAAAAATACGTATTTTTCTATCATTTATTTTCTACGGATTTATAATTGTTTCTCTGCAGCACATTCACTGCATGCTCACAGTGGCTGCTGAAGGTGAAGGCTCACTTTTGGAATACTAATAACAACAACAACAAAAAAAATTCTAGAAGGTTGGTTTCACCTGTGGATTAGAATTCTTGAAATACTTTCATGATTTATTAGGCCGGGCCCAACAACAAGGTCTTTAAGCAAAGAGGGAGATGGTGGGCCAAAATGAAACCTTTACCAGCAATAAATCAACAATACAATTTCTCAAAACTAGGTTTGTCTACACAAGGCTTCCAGATTATGTATCAGTATTTAATGTTATAATTTAAGAGGGAAAAAAATAAAATTTAAATTTGAAAGTTTTGGGTGATGAGTTTAGAAGTCCTCTATGGTGAAGAACTGATTTACATGAAAACTTAAAACCTTTTCTTTTATCAACAATTCAAACAGACGCAATGTAGGCTTCCCCCGAGGCTTCCTCGCGCTGCTCTGCCAACTTGAGTCTGTGCTCTACACGGTCACTAAAATGATGGCCAAACTTAATTCAGTTTTCCATATCTTGGGCACTCTTAAGTGCAAGGCAGTGGCCAGTGTGGCACTTTGAAACCCAAACTGCTTAATCTGCAAACAGCGCAGTTATCTGAGCTGCCTCCTTGTTGCTCAGCAGTGAGGGGACTGTCGCGGCATGTTGTGACCCAAGTCAGCACCTCTAGAATGAGACATTAGGAAAAGAGGTCAGCAGGGAGGGTGATAAGGGTGTCCATTTAAATGTATTCCTAGAGGATGGGTTGAGCCTGGCACCACTATGGTGTGACCCATAGTGAAAGTGACATGGGTGATCACACACCACTCTGCGCACCCCACCCCCAATGGCCTTTCTACATGGGAAAGGAAGAAAAAATAAAAACAAAAACAAAACCTGCAACGAATGTACCCTAGCCAAGCATACTGAATGACAGCTTCTGTGTGTGCACCAGTGCACCACCTTCTGCTCCCCTCACAGGTGCCACTCCTCGTCTGCACATGTTCCTCTCCTCTGGTGGCAGCAAAGGACGATCTGGGTAGGGATATACCAGGGCCTGCAGTGGAATAACACAGGACAGCCTAAAGACAACAAGTGGCAGTGAAAGATGAATTTACTGGCAGCAGGGGTTAGGAGGCCTGAAAGAGTGGGGTGCTGGGGGCGAACAGGGCAAAACACAAACAAAGTTGTCATTTTGTTTTTCAAATGATTCTTTGGCTATCTGTAATTTTGTCATCATTATTTACCTTTCTGAATGGTGACCAAAGTGGCTGCATGAAAGAAAAAGTTTAAGGGGAGAAGTCAGCAGCACTAAGAGATCCTCACCCAAGTGTGGGGCTGGTCCCAATTTGCACTTTGTGTGCAAGATACATTTTTTATTACTTACTGTTTAATATATTAGATTGTATTTGGCTGATCCTTCTAACTTCCAAGCTAACTTTTACTGTAACCTGAAATCCTAGAATCTCCTGCTGCAGATTTCAGTGCTGTGCTGCAGCCATGGGAGATTCGGTAGCCTGCAGTGCATATCAGAGCTTTTATAAGCTCTGATCAGCTGTTTGCTGGTCCCGCTGCTCTCCTAGGGTGAAGTAAAGTCCTCTGTAACTGTACTTAGCCCTAGGAGGACAGTGAGACCAGCAAACAAAAGATTAGAGCTTACAGAAACTCTTAACATGCACTGCAGGCTATTGAATTTCTCACTGTTGCAGCCCTGCACTGATGTCGGCTGCAGGGGATTATGGGATTCCTGGTTGCAGCAAATGTCACTGTGGGAGTCTGCAGGATTAGCCAGATACAATCTAACATATTACAGTAAACAGTAAGTAAAAAAAAATATTCTGCACACAAACTCAAATTGGAACCAGATCCACACTTGGGTGTGGGGCTCTTAGTGGTGACTTTTCCCCTTTAATATGGGATGCTGAGTCTGCCTAGGATTATTTCATTATGGGGCTTTTTTCAGGCAGACTGCCCCTATGCAAGGTTGTGGTTTCATGATGCAGACTTCTGACCACTAGGAAGTGAGAGGAGACCACCACAAGCTATTTTGTTTAATCCAGTCAATCTGAAACCAGATCCACTGTGGCAAAAGATTGGAGTCTTTACCACTAGGATGCACAACTCCCTTAACACATTAGTGCTTTACACTTTCAAGACAGTATGAAAGTGCATTCAAATGATGTGTGTCATTATATTGGAACAGACATCTAATGTATGGGTTTGAGTTTTAAGTCCAAGTGATGCTGCCAGTAGTGTGTCCTTGCAACAGGTCCACGAGATGGCCACGTAGCTAGTCAGACCAGTATGGCAGCCCCATTCCACCAAATATTACCATACTACAGGCACTTATTGTCCATGACACGATCAGTGACCACAGGATGGTATTCATCTGCTGCAGGTCATTCAAGTCGCTTCATCTGGCCACCCTGCTAGGTGACCGTCATGCCTCTGCTGGGTCCCTATCTCTATATCCATTGACATACATGTAGTCCTCTCCATCTTCCATTCCCAATTCACATCCGTCTGGGACAACCCCCCCCCCCCGAGATTATGTGTTGAAGGCCCCCACCTTTCCTGGATCTTTGCAGACCTATCTTCCTGCTTAAAGGCTGACAACCCTGGATGGTACCAACATAAGGCCTCTAGCTCCCAGAGTTATTGCAGTAGGCCAGCTCTGAATGCCAGTACCAAGGCTATAAGGAAAGCCAAATCCAACTATTTTGCCACTAACCTACAAAATAACTCATCTCCCTCTATAGTATGGATGGTTATTCACTGCTGTTTGCCCCCCCCCCCAAACTCCACTGCTCTGGTCCTCATACCTGATGGCTCTCCTCATCTCTAACCCCACCAAGGTTGCCAACACCTTCAATCAGTACTTCACCTCCTGTGCTCTCTCAATTCTAGCTCCCCATCCTTGCTGACCCTCTGTCCTTCTTCTACTACCTTTCCCTCCTAATGTTCTCTCTCTCATCTCACCAGCTGCTAAACTTCCCACTTTGCTATCCCACAACCCTTCCAAGTGTAGCAGACTGATACTCTTGAACCTGAACTTCTTAACCTCTCAGCTCCTGCTGTTGCCAGCTCAATCTTCTCCCTTGTAAATCTCTACTTTAGCCTTTGCAAGGTTCCTGGGGCATGGAAACAAGCCCAAGTTCTCCCACTTCACAAAGGGGGAGGCCCTCCTCCCTGAAACTTACCACCCATCTCTCTATCCCCTGCTCTAGTCAAAGTGCAGGGAAAACGTGTGCTCTTCCAAAGCTCCCCTTTATGGACTCCTCCTCCTTTCTCTGCCCTTTGTGGTGCAGTTCTGGAAATCCTGTTCCACTGCGTCATCATTCCTGCAGCTCACTGTATCTTTCCTGAAAGGGATGGATCATGGCCTTAGCAGGGAAAAAAAAAAAAAAAGAAAATGGTGACCACTGGGCCAGTGATTAAAATTAAATTTCGGGCCAGAAGGAAATTATGGTGGACTGCTGTGAAAAGTAATTTTTCTATAAAAATAAAATAATGTGTTCTGGTGAAAAAAAAAATGTGATTACCCACACAGCAGCATATACAGTGGCTGCTCAGCACTTTAGAGATTGTGGACTGGCAGAAAAGTCATTCGATACGCACTAACCAAGGAATTCAGCTACTCAGTATTGGCTGCCACAGCTCTCCTTCTAGAATGGAGTTCTGTGATTTGCCCTCAGTTTGTACCACTATAGCCCATCAGCATACCCATGAGTCTGTACATGTAAACACACAAGTGGTTCCCTGTGCAGCAATGCAAGTGGGTGACAGTGTAGTATTCTATGTGTTTTCTTCTTGAGATCATGCAAGTGTGACTGTACACTGAGACTACAAGTTGTCCAACGGTGCACTGTGGTGTCACAACAGTGCTCCAAACAGATCTGATCATCAGCAACCAGACATGAGCTGGCAGTTCCCATGTAATTTAGCAGCACTAATGTGCTTTGAATCCTGTAATGCAGCAACAGGCAGGTACAGGTAGCTAATAACAAAGACACGGCACCAGGCAGGCGCAGGTAGCCAGTCACACTGAGTAGTGGAGATGGCATGACATAACAGCATTGTAGCTCACTAAGCACATGTAAATAGCCATTTTCTGTTTTCCTCCTCGACTTCCCTTCAGTCTGATTCTGCATGTACATCCACATGTATGCAGATAATGCTGTACTCCTTGCCTCTGAACCCTCAGGCCCTGAGCTGTGTGTGACATTACAGCCTGGCTTGGATAATGTCAAACATTGATTCTGCTCGACCGTGTAGCACTCAATGACAAGAAAGCAGTCTGCTTGAGCTTTGAAAGCAAGCGGTGACTTGCCAGGCTCCAAAAACCCCCCACCTTCATAGGTCTGGATTGCTCTCCCATGAAGAAGACCCTGATTTTAAGTGCCTTGGTGTGTGGCTGGCTAGCTACCTTGATTTCTCCACCTCCACCAATGTATTTACTAAAAAGCTCCTCCACAAGCCTAGTGCCCTACACTACAAGTCCTGCCTCCCACTTTCATCTTCTGCAGATCATGCTCAAGTTGATATTCCTGGTGCAACAAGTATGTGGACATGGTATACAGTGCTACTCTAAAATCTGCCTAGCCAGACTTCAGGGATCTCAACATGTACACCCTGGAAGAGAGGAAAGTGAGTGGGGACATGATAGAGACCTACAAGTACCTCAAGGGAGTGAACAGAGTGCAGGAGGGGAGTCTCTTTCAAGTGAGGAAGAGCACCAGAACCAGAGGGCATATGATGAAGCTGGGAGTTTAGGATGGATGTGAGGAAGTATTATAGTACCTCACTGAAAGAGTGGTGGGCACCTGAAATAGACCGCCACTGGAAGTGGTGAAGGCGAAAACAGTAGGGGGCTTCAAGCATGACAGACACAGCGGAATATTAGGAAATGGGCAGGGAGGGTTGCCAGAGACCAGTTAGGGTCTGTGGAGACAGACTAGGCAGACGAGTGGGTCAAGTGATCTTTTTCCATCGATACATTCTATATTTCTATGGGCCCCTTCTTTCATTCCTTGTATCATTTCACCCTAAACTATCTCACCCCCACCAATCACCACTGTCCCTTCCACTCCAACTGCTCACTCCCATATCTTGAGGTCAGGTGCCATTCCTACTGTGCCTCAGTTCTTTCCAAATTCTGGCTTAGCTCATTCTCTGTTACCTCTCACTCCCTCCTCCTTGCTTTGCTGACTACTCCTGCACTTTCTCAATCCCACAGTTCAAAACGTCTGCTGGGAAAATGACTTCATCCTCAAGTCACGCACCCCCACCCTCATTCATCTTCCCCCTTCCTTTCCTTCAACGCTCTCTTCGTTGAGCTCTTCTTGCACTCCTGTTCCACCAACTTGCCCCTCCCATTCTTTGTCCCCGTCACTTGGCTGTTCTCTTACTCCCACTTTGTCATGCCCGCCCATGCCGCTCAATCCCCTTCACCCCATGTGCCTTGCTGGTCAATCCCCAAACTGTAGCTTGTATTTTAATGCCTATCCCCTAGTCGTTTTGTATATGCTTTTTTTTTTGCCTTTCTTACAAACTTGTGTTTTATTTGTGGTATTTTGCATCACACTCAGTGACCCTATGCATTTAAGTTTGTCTGATGTACAGTATACATGAATGGTTTACTTGCCATTTTTCACTGGTACAGAGTACTTTACACCTCTCCTCCCCGCCCCTGCTGTAATTGGACCCCCCCCCCCCAACAGTCGCATCTGGAAATGAGCTGTGCCCCAGTGAGCCACTGTATCTCAGTCAAAAATTCTAAACAAACACACATTTTTAGCTTAGAAATGGAACCACTTTCTCTACAGTTCACTCTTTAGCTACAGAACAGGAGTGCTCTATATCAGAACACATCTGCAAATTCAATGTTTTTCACTAGTGAATATGGGTGGCTCCCAACTTTCTTTCTGTGTCTGTGTATGTGTGTGTTTGTCTATTGTCCATCTGCCTGTCTGTCTGACTGAAGACCAACTGTTCCTGTCTAATATATGGCTCCCAACGTTCTTGGTGTGTGTGTGTGTATGTGTCTGTTTCTACTGTTCATCTGTCTGACTGCTGTCCAGCCGTCCCTGTCAGTCTAATTTATTTCATTTTTGTTAACCAGATGGGTATATACTACAGTAGCTATATATTGCCTATTTTCAGGCACAAGCCAGGTTCATAAGTGTATATTAGATACACTAAACAGATAAACCAGAACATTTAGTATGCATTCACTATTTGTACACATTCATATTAAGCAGAAGATATAATTAAAACAGCTGCCGTAGATCTGTCAGTCTGCCTCCCTGCCGATGTATCTGGTTTCCAAAAAATATATTGCCTTTGCCACTTGTTTACTGTCTGGACCAATTGTGATTTGAACTGTAGTCAAAAGTCAGGCAGAGACTTAAAAAAAAAATAATTGCCTTCTAAATCTGAGATCTAAGATGCCCACTTTAAATAGAGACATGATCTATAAAACCAGTTTTTAGTAATAAAGTGACATAACAAAGCAAGTGGACCAACAAAAAGAACTATGTACTGTATTAGTTATTCAGATGCAAATACAGTCACCAACACTGGAGGAAAAAACACCAACTTATAAGTAACACAGCATACACAGAGCAGGAGCGATCACACGGACAGACCATCCATCCCCACCTTAACCACTTTATTACTAAGAACTAGTTTCCAAGAGACTTACATATGTTAGCTGTGGGCCATTTACAGGCAATAAAGACTACTGGAATTCATTTAAAATGTTAAACCAGAAAAAGTCGATGAGATGGCAACATCTCGTTTCCATGGATGTCCTGGGCAGAAAGCACCTGTAAATGCATACTGCACAAATAGGACAATACATATGTACTTTAATACAATATGCTCACAGCAGTCCCACTGTAGGGGTATCACCTGCCTGTTTTGGTGAGCTCTAATTACAACAAACTTGCACTTTTGTTGTAAAACCTGGAGATGTGATGTGACTGCCTCACTTTTTGGAGTTTGTGGCTGGACTATCTAGTTGCTGTGAGCACCCCTCTCTCGGAGCAGCCTTTCCTTTGTTGTGAAGGGCACAAGTAGCCGGTCAGAGGATCCAATCAGACTGTGAGACTCAGCAGCACCAGAGATAAATGCTCTCCCCTTGTTCAGGAGTCTGGTGCCCAAATATAAATGAGCTTGGAAGGTACTGCTTGAGTGTTGTGAGCTGGTGATCACTGAAGCCCCAAGTTATGGTTTGGGTCTACTGGGTCAAGGCCAGCCTGCTGGGTCTTTGTGTGGTGCCAGGGCTCCAGGTCTGGACACGGTACAGGCAGCCTAGGGACACTGGTCCCCAGAAAGGGTCTAGAAACCAATATCAGAGTCAGAGAATGATAAGAGTTCAGCAAGGCAGCAGAACGAGAGATGCAAAAGCAGACTAAAGAGATAATGGAAGCAGAGATGACTACAAGGAAAACTAAAGTGCCCAGTGTCACAGCTAATGCAGACAGCCAGTACTAACAAGAAACTGCAGAGAGAAATAGTCAGGAAAGAGAGAAGGGTTCTCTGTAAAAATCCATGGCTTAACAAACCACAAGTACCAAAGGGCAAAACAGAGGGGCCTGAACGAAGAAAGATACAGCTTTACAAAGGGAGGCAGATAGAGTTCCAAGGCAAGAGGCAGAGATAACGCTTCACCTGCATGCAGGGACAGTGTTAAAGAGGAGAGGAAGCCCAGCTGCGGAGGACCCCCAATGGATCCTCCAAAAAAAAAAGGAAAAGAAAGCCAGTGAAAGATAAAGAGCCATGAATGAACAAAGATCCCAGATTTGATCCAGCAGAGGTTGGAGGGAGTGCTCATGGGGGAAGTCTAACTGTCTGGAGGAAGAGAAAAGTAGGAACCCTCCTGAAAAGCACTTTCATAGCCATGCTCCAGTATAGTATAGTACACACATGTGTGCCACGCTCCAACAATGAGACAGTGCCTTTTTTCCCATGGATGTCCTATATCTTCATCTGAAGGGGAGTCTGGATCTGGGGGTACAACACATGTTCTGGATGTGGCTGGAATGTAAATGTTTTACCATCATGGCTCTGAGTTAGAAAACAATGGAAACGAGAGCTGCAAGCCCTAATTAGAATGCAACAGAAAGGTAACCTCCACCCAGCACAGAACTACCAGTGATTGCACAAAGTAATGCCTCCTGAGAGTGCATTTTGTTTATATAACCCCACTCCACTACTTGGTGAAGAAGTTTGTGCGGACAATGAGTTTGTGATTAAGTTAAAAGTTGTCTGATGCTCCATATCATTTTAGTTGCCCCGTGGTCCTACACAACCAAAAAACATTCCTGGCCGCCCCCCTCACAAGGTGGGGGCCCAATATAATGGACTGCTTGGGGTCAGCCCTTCCATGTAAACATCTCTGTGGTGCATTATGGGTTTGACAGATTAATTTGGTTCCATTTCGGGCTAGCAGGTGACTGGGCTTAAACAGAGTTCTATGCCATTGTCCCTATGCTTGTCACCTTTTGGAAAGGATGTACATAATCAGAATATCTATGGGTGGGGGTTGAAGGAAGGTTTGCATGCTGGTACACTGAGCTGTCTAGGAACAGAACAAAACTCTTGAGTTTAAGTCCGAAACAATGGAATCATACATGAAAGTCCACAGTGAAGCTACCTGAAACAACGAGAAATAAAACTAATTTAAAGAGCTGCTTATGCCAACCCATTGGCATAGCAGTAGGACTACCACTCATGTCACCCCTTACCTGAATTTGGAAACAAGCCTGGGGTACTGCTGGCCAGCTGGAGGGAGCAGAATTAAGCATCCTAGGGCACGCGCTCCTCCTCTGGGGAGGGAGAGTTCTGTCCTCTACTGCAATACAGCCACCTGGGTGACTACAAGTGTCACTGCAGCTGGAGGGTCAATGGGAGGGCGTAACTCTGCTGATATCGAGGCATCACCACACACAACCTATTCATGCCCCTTGAAGTCCATGCACTGCGAGTTCCAAGGAGTTGGGGAGACTTAGGAAAAAGGCACTGGTCTCCATGGACAAAGACTTCGGTACTCCCAGAACGGAGTACTGCCCTCAGAAGAGCGAACTTCTCAATGAAGCATCAGTGTGTTTGGGGGTAAATCCCCCCCTATCCTCACCCAGGGAGCAAACCACGGCAGCATGGAGGATGGTCTGCACCTCAGAGAGGCAAGGGCATCACTGGATGGTGCCTTGAGGCTCTGGAGGGTGTTGGGGACTGGAGAAATGAAGAGGGCATAAAAAGAAAAAAAAAAAAATAAAAAGAGCTGCTTGAATTTCATATACTTTTTATGATCTCCCCTCCCCATTATTTACTAATGAGGAAATCTGCATGAAAACATTTTCTTTATCAATTAGAGTTTATCTGTCTCTACATCTTACTCCACATCTGAAGTCATAATCCTTTACTATGACATCATCCTCTATTGCCAAGGGAATGACTGATTTCACAAGCACAACATTATGACCTCGACTGAGGAATAAGTCACAGCAGATGAAGTCTAAGAGAAAGAACAGTTATGTACTTACCATAACAGTAGATTTTCGAGAGAATCTCTTTCATCAGACCACACCTATGGAACTACAGCTGCCGGGCGGGCACTAGGACCACACAGAAACTTTTTTGCAAGCAGTCTGCTAGGGGTCCCCCCATGACGGCATCCTACGTCAACACTTCCTATATAAACGTGGACGGCCCCTTCCTTCCTCAGTTCCCCGACAAAGATCATGCTCAGAGGACCTCCCTCTAGAGAACCAGGAGACAGCGAAGGGTTTAGGCTTCCATGTGAGGCTGGAAACAGTAGGTAGACCATATTGGAGAAAGAGCCAGGAGTTATAGAGCTCTTTGTCTAAGGGGGGCGGAGGGTGGGATGGCATGGCCTGCTGAAAGAGATTCTCTTGAAGATCTACTATTACAGTAAGTACGGAACTATTTTATCTTCTTCGAGGATATCTCTTTCATCAGGCCACACCTATGGAAAAAGTCCCAAGCAGTACTGACAAAGAAATAGTCAGGATGACTGAAGCCTACAGGCCTAGAAAAGGGAGGCCTTGTAGTACAGCTAGCCCAAAGTCAGACCTTTTTCTTGAGGCAATGTCCAGACTGTAATGTAATGTGTAAGTGTGAACAGAACTCCAGGTGGCAGCTGCACAAATCTCAGCAGCAGACACATTCTTGTAACAGGCAACAGAACTGGCCATGCCTCTAGTTGAATGACCATGAACAACTCCAGGAAGTTCCCTACCATACGTCCTGTAACAGAAAGTAATACAGTTAGCCAACCATCTGTACAGGCACAGTTTAGAAACAGAAGCACCTTCTTTCCCAGGGGCGAATGAAACAAAAAGCTGTTAGGACTTCCTGCAGTCCTCTGTACAGTGTATACAGTACCTGAGTATTCTATGTACATCTAAAGTAAGGAGCAATGCTTCCCCTGGACTGGCATGCTCAGGAAAATAAACTGGCAGGTGGATGGTTTAATTCAAAGTAAACTCAGACACCAACATTGGTAGAAACTTAGGATTGCTACATAAAGACACCCTGTCTTTGTGGAAAATCAAATAAGAAGGCTCACACATTAGAGCCTGAAGCTCTGACATTTTTCGAGCAGAAGTAATAGCAACTAAAAATAATACTTTCCAAGACAGAAAGCGTAGCTCACAAGTCACAGCTGGTTCAAAAGGTGCCACAGTACGCTTTTCTAACACAAAATTCAGGTCCCAAGGCAGGACAGGATTGCGGATAGGAGGCTTCAAGTGCAGAATACCTCTCAGACACGTACGGGCCACCTCCAGCTAAGCAACCATACGACCATCAAAAAGCATGTCGAAAGCCGAAACAGCAGCCAAGTGCACTTTAATAGAAGAGTATCAACGTTGCTCCTTCCATTTGGAGCGTGATTACACCTCTGGATTAGATGGAAGGGAAGAAAGGCGTAAAGGAACCTTCCCTTCCAAGAGAGGGACAACGCATCTCACCAGAAAACTCTAGGCCTTGGAACGATCGAACAGAAAAGCAGCAGTTTTGTGTTGTGTGGGGACACAAAAAGGTCCAACTTTGGATTACCCCACCTGCCGAACAGGTCTTCTGCCACTGAGGTCAGCAGTTCCCACTTGTGCATCCTGGACTGTGACGCGCTTAGCCTGTCTGCCAAGACATTTTGGATGCCTGGAACATAAACTTCTGAGAGTTCTAGACCATGTTCCAGAGCCCAATACCAAACCCTCATCACTTCACTGCATAGGGGGTAGGAGTGAGTTCCCCCTTGCTTGTTTATGTAGTGTACCATGCTGATTTTGTCTGTTTGTACCAACAGATGTCCGGGCACAGATGAGGCTGGAGGGCTTGTAGACGGTACAGAACAGCCCTCGTTTCTAGGACATTTATGTGGAGGGTGCTCTCCACCATCGTTAACATGCCCTGTGTCTGATGAGGCCCCAAAATGAGCCCCCAGCCCATCCCAGAGGCATCTGTCACAAGGATCTGATGAATGGAGGAGATCAGGGATGGAACCCCCTTCAGCAGATGATCGTGTTCCATCCACCACTGAAGCATCTTCCGGACAGATGATGGTACTAGAACCTTCCATTCTAGATCATCAGTGCGCTGGTCCCACTGGATCCTTAGTGTCCATTGAGGGATCCACATATGCAATCTGGCCAGTGGTACAGTAACAATGGCTGCTGCCATCAGGCCTCATAGTCTTAGGAATATCCTGGCTGTGACATACCTGCTGTGGTATACCACCTGGGCCTGCGCAATCAGGCATTCGGCCCTGTCTTGAGGAAGGAGGGCTAAGCCTTGGGCTGTGTCCAGGACTGCCCCTATGTGCTGCAGGTGCTGACAAGGGGTCAGGACTGATTTTAGCACACTGACCATGATTCCTAGGGCATCGAATAACTGTCTGGTGTGTGCTAGAGTCAGGCAGAGCTGCTCTTTTGGACTGAGCTTTGAGGAACCAGCTGTCCAGATAAGGGAATACATACAGTCCCTCTCTCCTAAGGACTGCTACTACTACTACTGCTAAGCATTTGGTAAATATCTGTGGCACAGAAGATAGGCTAAAGGGCAATAACCTGAAGTGGTAATGTTCCCCTGGAAGAGGAAAGAACAGTTACATAAGAACTTTCTGTAACAGTAGATCTTCGAGAGAGGCTCTTGCAGTAGGTATATTCACAAATAGGACTAAGCCGCCAGGCATCAGGACCCAATGGAATAATCTCTAGCTAGCAGTCTCTGGCGAAGGACCGCCCTCACGTCAGCTGACCAGCATCAGCCTACGTCAGTATAAAGGGGCGGTCCTCCACGCCTGCCTTCCAGTTCTTTCCCGCCAGAGGCTGAAAGGGTATGATAGGAGAGAAGAGGATATGCCCCCTAAGAAGAAGAGAAGAGAAGAAACTCCGAGGGACAGAGGATGGGAAGGTAATACCTTCTGCAAGAGCCTCTCTCGAAGATCTGTTGTTATGGCAAATTCTTACGTAATTGTTCTATCTTACTTTGAGATGGCTCTTGCGGTAGGCATTCACAAATAGGACTGAGTCCCAAGCAGTCTGGAACAACCCTAATAAAAGGGAGGAGGAAAAATTATCCATAGACAGTCAGAAAGGCAGGAGCAGGGATTCATGAAAGAAGTCCCTGCAACACAGCCAATCCAAAACCAGCCCAGCGGTGAGAGGCAACGTCCAAACTGTAATGCTCTGTAAAGGTATGGACAGAAGTCCAAGTAGCGGCTGTACAAATTTCAGCAGCTGACACATTCCTGAAACAAGCAGCAGAGGCAGCTACCCCTCGGGTGGAGTGACCTCTGACTTGACCCGGGAGGGTCTTGTTGTACTTGTCATAACAGAAAGTGATGCAATTAACTAACCACTTAGACAGGCACTGCCTAGATATAGCATTGCTTTCTCTCTTTAGTGCAAAGGAAACAGAGCTGATCCGTTTTTCTGAGATCCTTGGTCCTGTTAGTGCAGTATCTCAGAATTCTATGAACATTAAGAGTATGTAGAAGATACTCTCCGTGATTCGAGTGAGCTGGGAAGAATACCGGGAGCTTAATAGATTGGTTGTGTTTGGATTCAGCCACCACCTTAGGAAGAAACTTAGGGTTCGTATGCATGGCCACACGGTCCCTATGGAAAATCAGGTAAGGGATCTTACACATCAGGGTTTGAAGCTCGAAAATCCTTTGAGCAGAGGTAATGGCCACAAGAAAAAGAGTCTTCCAGGAAAGGAATTTTAAATCGGTCTCCGCTGCCGGTTCAAAGGGGGGCAGCGTGAGCTTCTCCAGAATGAAATTAAGATCCCAGGGGGAGCAGAATTACGGATCGGGGGTCTTAAGTGAAGAACCCCTTTAAGAAAAGTCTTGGAGATCTCCAATTGAACAATCGTCTTGTCCCCCAAGGGAATGTGGTAGGCCAAAATGGCCGCCATATGAACCTTCAAAGAAGAGTAACCAAGGCCCAGATTATAGAGGTGCCTCAGGTAATCCAGGATTTTGGTTGCAGGGCATGAAAAAGGTTCCAGATCCTTGGAACCTGCCCAGATGTAAAATTGCTTCCACTTCATGGCGTAAGTAGACCCGGTGGAAGGCTTTCTGGCCTCCAACAAAATGTCTGCCACTAGAGGCGAAATGTCAAAGTGAGCTGTGGCTGCGTCTGCAGGAGCCAAGCATGAAGGTGGAGCGATTTGAGTCCTGGATGGACCAGGGTCCACTGATCCTGGGTCAGCAATTCCTGCGACAGAGGTAGTGGAAGAGGAGGTTCCTCCGAAAACTGCTGCAGAAAAGAGAACCAAACTTGCCTCGGCCAGAAGGGAGTGATGAGAATCATTCATGCCCCTTCTGCCCGAAGTTTGTTCAGTACCCTCAGAATCAAAGGAATGGGGAGGAAGGCGTAGATGAATCTGCCCTTCCAGCACAGAGACAGCACGTCCTGCCAAAAAACATCTCGCCCTGGACCGAGCGAGCAGAAAATGGGAAGCTTGGCGTTGTCGGGGGAGGCGAATAGGTCCACCTGAGGAGTCCCCCACTGCTTGACGATATCGTTTATGACCTCTTGTTTGAGTTCCCACTCATGAGACTTGGCTGACGAGCGACAGAGTATCTGCCAGGGTGTTTTGCATGCCTGGCAGGTGGACTGCCATCAGACGCATGTTGTTCTGAGATGCCCAATACCAGACTCTCATTGCTTCCCGGCACAGGGGATAGGAACGAGTTCCTCCCTGTTTGTTGAGATACCAGACTACACATATGTTGTCTGATTGGATCAGAAGGTGACCAGGAAGAATGAAGGGAAGAAAAGCCTGTAGGGCATACAGGACAGCCCTCATCTCGAGAACATTGATGTGTAACCTCTTCTCGAAGTGAAACCAGGTTCCCTGAGTTTTGAGAGACCCTAGGTGGGCTCCCCAACCTGCACCTGATGCATCCATGGTCAGAGTCTGGGTGGGATGATCGGTGCAGAAAGGGACCCCCAAACTGAGGTTCTTCTGAACCGTCCACCACTGTAAGTCCCTGATCATCGGGTCCGACACTAGAACCTCGTGATCCAGATCGTTCTGGGATTGGTCTCACTGAAAGCGAAGAGTCCACTGCGAGATTCTCATATGGAGTTGCGCCACAGGGACAGCTGCGATGGCTGCCACCATGAGTCTGAGAAGTCGAAGGACCTTCCAGGCCCCAACCTGTCTGAGGCAGGACAGAAGGTGAGCTTGGGTTAGAAGCATCTCGATTCTGTCCAGGGGCAGAAAGGCCCTGACTAGGGTCTTGTCCAACACTGCCCCAATGAACCGCAGCCATTGACAAGGGTCCAAGTGGGATTTGACTTGGCTGACCTTGATACCCAGGCTGGAAAAGACCTCCAGGGTAAGGGAAAGGGATCGTTGGAGGTCCTCCCTGGATGGAGTCACTAGGAGCCAATCATCCAGGTAAGGGAAAACTTGAACTCCTTGAGTACACAGGAAGGCTGCCACTACCGCCAGGCATGACCGAGGAAAGGCCAAATGGGAGGGCCCTGAACTGGTAGTGTGCCCCCTTGAAACAAAAACGGAGGTATCTACGGTGGGAAGGGCATATGGGGATATGCAGGTAAGCATCCTGCATATCCAGGGTGCATAGCCACAGTCCCGGCCGGAGCAGGGGAAGAAGAAGACTCTGCAGAGAGAGCATTCAGAATCTTCTGTACTCCACCAACTGGTTTAGAGAACTGAGATCCAGGATGGGTCTCAGGTTGCCTGTTTTCTTCGGTACTAGGAAGAAGTGTGAATAGTAACCCATCCCCTGGTAGGGGGAAGGGATGGGTTCCATCGCTACCTTTCTGAGAAGGGAGCTGATCTCCTCGAGTATCAGTGGTATGTGAAGAGGGGAGTACGATAACGCAGGAGGTGGTCTGTCGGGTGGTTTTTGGGTAAACTCTATTGAGTGTCCCATTGACACCAACTGTAGAACATACGCATCAGTAGTTATTCTCTCCCAGCCTGGCAGATGGGAGGAAAATTTTCTCCCTACCGGTTCCTCTGGAGGTACCAGAGGAAGAGGGAGAAGCAGGGAGTCAGGAGGCTGAGGGCAAAGCGGCAGCCAGGGCTCTGGGAGTCTTACGAAACTTACTTAGGGGAGCTGTGGCCGCTGATGTGGCTTGGCGTTTATTGGGACGCTTAGCCTACGTCTGCTTCTGTTGTCGGTTTTGGCTCCCAAAGGGACGCTTCTAGCCCTGAGAGGATTTGTACATGGTCTGGACTGACTTTAATGCCAAACCCTTCATTTGCAATTCGGTGATGATGTCTTTCACATCACCTCCGAACAAAACTGAGCCCTGGAAAGGGGCGTCGTGTACAGCCGTCTGTACCTCAGGGGCCAAACCTGAAACACAAAGCCAGGTATGATGACGTAAACCTACGGCGAAAGCTGAGCTTCAACCTGCAGTGTCCACCGAATCGTAAGTGGCACGGAGCATGTGCCTACAGGCCGAACAAGCAGAACGGACCAGATCTCCCAGTTCCTGCTTTGTCTGGGAATCTGGGAGAGAGTCTAGTTTTGATTCCACCTGACTCAGAATAGACTTCTAGTAGTCCCCCATATGTCCCACAAAATTAAGGGCTCTCAAACCCAGAGCAGAAGATGCATAAATCTTCTTGCCATATTGGTCCAGAAGTATGGATTCTTTGTCAGGGAGAGATGAGCTGAGGTGCTAAGGGTTGGCAGTTCTGTCATGGGCAGCACTAATGACAACCGGATCTGCCTTAGGGTGAAGACTAAGAAAGTCTTTGCCCTCTGGAGACTGGTAAAGCCTATCTGCCTTATGAAGAAGATGGGCTAATGAGGAAGGTTGCTTCCAGATCGTGGAAACAAGATCCTAATGGGGCTCAATCCAGGGAGGAATCAGTGTAGGAGAAGTTTTGGGAAAATCCAGTTGAATGGCCAGTTTCTTCCGTTGTGGATCTGGCTCCACTGATTGCCATTCATAAGCAGCCTGGATTCATTTCAGCAACTCCAGGAATGAAGGATCCTCCAGAGGGGACTTGGGAGAATCCTTGGGCCTTGGGGTCTCTGGGGTGCGGGGCTCGTCTCCTGGGTCGGAGGGTTCAGAGTCTGAAGGCTCCGAAGAAGAGTCCTCCTTATTAGGTGGGGGATCAACCGTTCTAGGGTTACCCCGAGAGTGCGTGTCCTCCTTAGAACAAGAGCCAGAAGGTTCTGCTCTGGCATCTGGTAGAGGCGGAGGAGTCACTTGTCGTCGACGAATGGGATCTGGCATAGGGTCCAGCATCAGCTGATGATTTTCTGTCTCCTTAGTGAGCTGGGACTTAGCCTCAGCCCACCATGAAGCTAAAACCTCCTTAAGGTCAACTTGAGGTTGTTGGGGGGGGGGGGGAGACTTGGATACGGGTAACTGGGGAACCCGTAAAAAGGGTACCCATAACCTGACAGCGGGAGGCCCAGCATCGGGTAATGAGGTGTCGGGTACTGCGGCGCCGGGTAGTGCTGAGGCGTTGGATATTGCGGCGGCGGGTATCCTGGCACTAATGGCTCCAAAGGAGCTGAAGGACCTGGTGTTGGCCCAGCTGGAGGATTGGACGGGTCTAGCGTTGGTCTGGAAGGCGTAGGGGCCGGAGTGGGAGGTCCCATGGGAGGGTCTGGAAAGAAGGGCTCTGCAGGCTCTGGCGGCGGAGCATCTCTGTCATCAAGCACTGGTATGCTGGAGGGTGACGGCGGGTTTACTGACATCAAGTCCGGCGTCTTAGGCTCTCGCGAAGGGGGGCATCCCTGACGGCAGCGTCCCGGTATCCTCAACCCTAGCCGGGGAAGAGGGGCAGAGTCGCTGGGGAGTTCGCGATGGGGGAGCCTCAGACGGCAACGAACAGACTTTTCGCAGCTACCCCAGGCGCCAGGGCGTGGTGCATCAGTGCCTGGAAGCGGGTCGCAGGGCTGTGCGATCATCGGATGAGCCGATGATCGGCTTAGCAGCCTTGCCCGGGCAGGCGACGGCAGAGTCAGAACCAGACTTATCGGACCCACTCGCACCAGCAGGCCCAGTAATAGAGGTGGCCGTAACAGGAGTGGAGGCCTCCTTTGCCCCGGAGGTTCCCGGCCGGCCCGAGCGCGAGCTTGACGGGGACTGATGGCGCTTGGTAACCATCAAGGCGCAGCCGTTGAGAGTGATCCCCCGGAGGGGAAGATACCTGTAAGATTGCGACTCCAGCTGAAGTTGCGGGGGCTGTGGATGATGAATCCCGGTCCCTATGTTTTTCCTTGTCCCTTTTCTTCTTATGGTGCCCTTCAGGGGAAGTCGACGTCTGCCAGAGTTTCTTCAGTTCTTTTTCAATGGAGGCCATCTTTTTCTTTAAAATGTGAGCTGCCAGGGACTGCTGTCGCCTCTTGCGGGTGACTGAATTGAACTACTGGCAGTGGTCACACTCCTCCACGTGGTGGTCTGGGCCTAGGCAGAAGAGACACAAGGAGTGGCCATCCTTGTGAGGGATTTGGGATCCGCATGAATCGCACTTGTTTTTATGTGATTCAGAGGGCGTCGGGGACGATATACACAGCCGGATATCAAGAACAATTTAGAGAAAAAGCTGGTAAGTTTTGTAGAAAAAATGAGGAAATACTCATCCAAAACGGCGGTAGAAGTAGTGCTGTTCTTCCGCGATGTACTTTCACAAGCCGACAGCAGGAAAGAACTGGAAGGCGGGCGTGGGGGACCGCCCCTTTATACTGACGTAGGAGGAGGCCGGTCAGCTGACGTGGGGGCGGTCCCCCACTAGAAACTGCTAGCTAGAGATTTTTCGGTGAGGTCCTGACGCCTGGCGTCTTAGTCCTATCTGTGAATACCTACTGCAAGAACCCTCTCAAAGTAAGATCCTGAGGTACTTTCTGTGAGGGGCGCAGACTATGATATGCAGGTAAACATCTTGCATGTCTAATGAACATATTCAGTCCCCTTGATACAGTAGTGGCAAGAGGCCTTGTAAAGTGACCATTCTGAACTTCTTGTACTGAATAGAAAGGTTTAGATTTCTTAGGTCCAGAATGGGCTCCCAGGTCCTGTGTGCATTTGGGGACTAGGAAGTAGTGGGAATAGAACCCCAGGTCCTTTGTTCCCCATGAACTGGCTCTATAGCCCTCTTTCATTTTAGAGTATGTATGTCCTCTAGCAGCACTGGTATGTGTTCTGGAGGACAGGCTGATGGGACTGGTGGACAGTCTGGGAGAAGCTCTAGAAGTTCTACAGCATGGCCTGTTCTATTATCTGTAGAACCCAAGCATCTGATGTGGCCTTCCTCCACCGAACCAGGTGGAGGGAGAGGCGATCCTCTACTACCACCTCCAAAAGTCTTGGAGGGCGGGGGTCTAGTAAGGAGTCATACAGATGAAGATCCTGCGGCTGCATCTGCATTTCCACCTCTAGCGGCTTTTGAGTGGGCACCTGGGGTCGGTCCTGGGGCAGGCAGAGCTGATCCTCCTCTGCATTTGCCTTGATGTCTGGTTCCTGAATGGTGTCTGTTACTGGCCAGACGAAAAGGCACCCTCTTCCTACTTCTGGGTTGTGTACAGTAGAGGGAATGTACTGATTTTAGAGTCCTGCCCAAAGCTTGAAAGTTCGAGAGGATATCCTGAACATCTGCCCTGAAGAGTTTGTATTATCTGAAGGGGGCATTTAGGATGGATTGCTGCACATCATTAGCAAATCCAGCCACCCTCAGTCAAGAGTGTCTCCTTAAACAGACATCAGAGGCTGCTGCTCTGGATGTCATAAATAAATCTCAACAGAGTTTACCCACATCTGTCCCTGCCTGGAGGGCCTTTAACAGCGTCTGCTTGGGAGTACCTTCTGGGAGGGCTTGGGCCTCAGCTTTGGCCTTCCTCCAGATGGTATTTTGGTACTTTACCATATGGGCCTGGTAGTTTGCAATTCTGAGGTCCTAGGTGGCAGAAGCAAAGATCCTCTTCCCCAGGAAATCTAACCTCCTGGATCCCCTGTCAGGAAGGAGAGAGTTTGTCAGGAGGGAGAGAGTGGAGGTGTTTAGGCACTTTATTTTGTAATAAATGCAGCCCATGATAGGTCTAATCAGCCACGAGTTGGCCTGCACAAATAGACTACCACAGGGGGGCCTGGTACAACCTGTTTGCCTTCCTGGGAATGGCAGGAGTCATATTAGGCCTATGCCAGGCAACCAGGGCGGCATCCTCTAGGACAGGCAACAGAGGAGGAATCATGATAGGTGGGGAGTCAGGTAGCTATAAAAATTCCACAAAGTTCCTCTTGGTGATGTCTTTCTCTCTGACTCAAACCCCATGGCAGACTGGAGTTGCCGCATCATGGAGATGAAGGAGGGGCCTTCCGGGGGGGGGCGGCATCCTCTAGGGCAGGCAATAGAGGAAGACTCATGATAGGTGGGGAGTCAGGTAGCTCTAAAAATTCCACCAAGTTCCCATTGGTGATGTCTTTCTTCTCTGACTCAAACCTCATGGCAGACTGGAGTTGCTGCATCATGGAGATGAATGAGGGGTCTTCGGTGGGGAAGGGACCTCAGAGTATATACAGCAGAGTCCTCACTCCCTGTGGAAATAGCGGAGCATGATCTTGCATGAGCACTCTCCACATAGTCTTCCTTCTCCTGTTTCTCTTGTAACATGAGGTCAGGGTTATATTCCTGATCCTTGTTGAAGGATTCTATGGGCCTCAAAGAAGGGATAGAAGAGGCAGTCAATGCCAATGAAGCCACAGGGCATGTTGACTGTTGAGGCATCGGCGGTGGGGCTTGCCTGGGGTACCCTGTCGATGCCGCTCCTGTAGGAGGAGGAGGAGGTAGCAGGTCCTGTAAAATGTCCACGAAGGATGAAAGCACAGCCTGCACGTTGGTGCCGACCTGTACTATAGACACACTCTGGAGTGTCGATGGGGAGGGTGCTGTCCCCGACGTCTATGGTCTTTCGCCAGTCATGGTACGTCTGGCTATACTCACAGCCTGGCCTGATCTGGAGGGGTCAGAGGTCTGGGCAGCCGGAGGCATCATCGCCGATGTGGTTGACTACGCAGCAGTAGTCACACTGGGCTGTACCGGAGACTGAGAATGTACTGGGGAGGATATCTCCTTGCTCCTTTCTCTCTCTCAGTGTTTGTGCTTATGTTGCCTGGTACTTTTATCCCAGGACTTCGATGATCTGGAGCTTGAGGAGTGGGCCAGCGACACGGTGGAGCTCTTCTCCTGCAGTTCTTTCTTCATCCTGGCTACCTGCTGTTTTAAGAGGTGGGTTTCCACAGCATTCTTTCTGCATTGCTGGGTAGCAATACAAATTTAAGGCAAAGTTCGCGGGCCTCAATGTTATGGGCTGCACCGAGGCAGCACACACAGACGTCGTGTAGGTTGACCGAATAAATCTTATCACTGCACTCGCAGTATCTAAAGAACTTAGCAGGTTCCTTAGATGACATACACATCGGCCATGATCACTTTTAAAAAGTGATAGTAAACTAGGGAGAGAAATATCAAAAGACTAAGTTGCAGTCGACTGAAGTGGCAGCGTCTTCGTGGAGGGTTCAGCAAGTATAGTCGATGGCAGGAAAAGAACTGAGGAGGGAAGGGGCCACCCACGTTTATATGGGAAGTGTCGACAAAGGACATAGTCATGGGCGGCACCTAGCAGACTGCTTGCAAAAACGTTTCTGTGTGGTCCTAGTGCATGGCAGCTATAGTTTCATAGGCGCAGCCTGACACTGTCTGCGTAAGAAATATCACAGATATTATGACTGGGCCATGACATTTTTTTTATGCAACGCTTTAAGTTGCCTGCTAGTTTTTTTGACTTTTGTACTCAGTTTTTATTTATGTTTGTCTTTCATTTTAGCCTGTTTCTGGATGACTGAGTGGCACGTGGAGATGCGTGATGCAACTGATGCTAATGCATGCTTTGAGCGTTATCGCGTATGTGGACATTGAGTGAGCATGTCTCCTAGATGACCGAGCAGGTGGTGGGATCTGCGAGCTGGTGAGGCTTGAATGCAAGCCGAAGAGGAGATGCCAATTGCTGGGAAGGGGAGTTAAGAAGTGCCGGTGCTGCAGACGGATACCGCTGCTTTGAAAAGTTAAGGTACGGCATGAGCAAGAGAAGTGGGAAGGAGGCAGTATTTCAGAGTGCAGGAGTCATACTAATGGTAGGCACTCTGAAAACACTGTTACTAGTACCGATTTCGTTTCTAGTTAAGAAATTGTGGCAAATTAGATCTGGGGCAGAAAACGAACGTGTTCAGTGTAACACACTGGAGAAATGAAACCAGTGCGTTGGAGCTGGTACGCGAGTGAATAGTTGAATTCTAAATATAGAACTGTTCTGCTTGTGCTGCCAGCTGTAACCAACAGGCACCTACAGTGAGAATATTTTTGCTCCTGGGGACCTACAGTAAGAATATTGTGATATTCTCACTCTAGGTCTGGAAGCAACAAAAATATCAAGTGCCACAAAACAGTCTGCATTTTTTGTAGTTTGTATTTATTTATTTTACCAGGAAAAAGGCTCCACTGAGTAATGCTCATTTACAAGGAGGTTCTGGGTAGGACAGGTAACATTACAAAAGGTGAAGCGGCAGCACATATAATACAGGCAATTAAAAATCAGTTTATAAACACAGGCCAACAGATATAATCATTCTGTTCCACAAAAAAGACTGGTGAACAAGCTGGCCTGTCTGGGAGTGGGTCAAAAAGCTATAAACTGGGTAAGAAGTTGGTTAAGCACAACATGAGTCAGAGGGTGGTAGTAAATGGTGTCCCCTCTGGAAAAGGCAAGTTGACCAGCGGGGTGCCTCAGGGCTCAGTAGTAGGCCCAGTCCTTTTCAATGCCTTCATTAATGACACTACGGAAGGATTAGAGGGAAAGGTATGCCTGTTCACAGATGACACACAATTCTGCAACAGAGTAGACACACCGGGGGTGTGTATGGAAAAAATAAGGGATGATCTGACAAAGTTGGAAGAATGGTCAAGGGTCTGGCTGTTGGGTTTCAATGCAAAAAGGTGCAAAATCATGCACTTGGGGCACAGAAACCCGGGGGCTATGTACCAACTGGGAGGGGCAAAGAAACCCGGGGGCTACATGCCAATTGGGAGGGGAAGTACTGGCAACCACCAAACTGGAAAGGGACTGGGGGTAGTCATTTCTGATGACCTGAAGGTAGCCAAGCAGTGTGATAATGCAATGGGGAAGGCTAGCAGGACGCTCAGGTGCTTAGGGAGGGGCATCACCAGTAGGAAGGAGGAGGTAATATTAACCCTGTACAGAACACTGGTAAGACCGGTCTCATAGGTATATACAGAGCTGAGGGGACTTCGTCCATAGTGCTCACCATATATTGTTAAAGCTGAACTAACAGATATAGTTCATCAAGGTGAATTTTAAAAACTTCCAAGGATAAACATCCCACAACATTCTCAGCTAGTGCATTCCAAACTGGAATTATCCTCTGAGAGTACCACATCTTCCTGCACCATGTTCTACAATTTTCTCCTTTCAACTGTAGTGAATGTGCCCTAGTATTATGAAGATTATCCCTGAATTGCAATCCCAGTTTTTACCACAACTCCTGATCCATGAGTGAACAAGCACATGTCACCCCTCAGCCATCTATATTCTAGTATAAACGTGTTAAGTTCCTTCAATCTAGTGGTATAGTTTTTGGTTTCCATACCTTTTATAGAATGTGTGGCTCTTTTTTGTACTCTCTCAAGTTTAGAAATATCTCCTTTCCGGTGTGGTGACCAGACCTGGGCTCCATACTCCAACAAGGGTCTCACCAAAGACTCGTACACAGGGACCAGGACTTTGCAATTTCTGCTGGAGATATGTTTCGAAATGCAGTTTAGTACCCCATTTGCTTTCCTGCTAATGCTTGTGCAATGTGACCCAAATTGGAGGTCCTTAGAGATTGTGATACCCCGATCCTTCTCCTCTGTTACTGACTTAAGGCTGATGTTGCCCAAGTAGTATTTAGCATCAGTGTTTCTCTTACCGAGGTGCATGACTGTGCATTTCTCGGGATTTAGGTAGAGCTGATAAGTGCCACATCATATATTTATATGGCCCAATGCCTATTGCACTGTTAAATGGCTGTCCTTGTCGATTATCTCAGACCCCAAATGGCAGTCATCTGCAAAGTTAGTCATCCAGACTTGCTCGTGGTTATATGTCAGTGTAGATACATATGTATTAAATAGAGAAGACCCAAGGACCGACCCCTGCGATACTCCACTAGATACTTCAGTCCATTCTGACAAGGCACCCCTGATGCTAACCCTTTGTCTTCTGTTCTTAAGCCATGAGGTGATCCATGATACTATGTTTTCATGTATGCCTATGTCTTTTAGGCGTTCTATGAGCTGCTGATGGAGTTTGTCAACGGCTTTTGTGAAATCCAAAAAGACCACATCCACTGGGCTGCCCTTGTCTAGGTGTTTGCTCGCCCTGTTGTAAAACTCGAGCATATATATTTGACAAGACCTTCCCTTCCTAAATCCATGCTGTGTGTGTCATCCTCTAACCCATTCTCCTGAAGGAAGGAGGTAATAAAATCTTTGATTATACCCTCCAAGATTTTACATACGGTGCTCGTCAAGCTTACAGGCCTATAATTTGATGGCCATTATTTGTCCCCCTTTTTGTACAGTGGTATCACAGCTGCTTCCCTCCATGCGGTTACTACTTCACCCTTATCTAGAGTGTGTTGGAATAGGTAACTTAGTGGTGGTGCTAACTCAGTGGCTAATTCCTTGAGTAACCTTGGATGGAATCCATCTTGTCCTGGTGATCTGTTTGGATTTAAAGCTGTCAATCGCTTTATAATGTCCCAGATCTCTATTTTTATAGGACTAGTAGATTCCTTACATTGTTTCCCTGCTGTATTAATACTGCCCTTTTTGTTAAAGACTGAAGCAAAGTATGTATTTTGTACATCAGCCATGGCTTTGTTTGTAGTTGCCATTGATCCATCCAGCCCTTTGAGGGGACCTATTTTATGTCCGCTGCCCTTTTTCTCATTTATGTAAGCACATAATGCTTTGTAATTATCTTTCATTTTGATTGCCAGCTTGATCTTGAAGGCTGATTTTGCTTTTTTAATGCCTTTATCTTGTTTTGAAGATTTCTGAATTTTATAGATCCTGCCCCCTTTCTGTTCCTCTTTAGAGTCGAGTCTTTGCTTTTTTTAATCATCTTTTTTATGTTGTTATTCATCCAGCTAGGTGTTTTGAGACCTTTTTGATATTTCCTTTTGGTGGGAATACAGTCCTTGACACATTCATTTAATTTTGCTTCTAGTGCCCCTCCACATTTCCTCTATATATTTATTCCTAAAAGCCCCCCTTCAGTCCCACTTCAACGACCTGTTTTTTTATAGAATTGAAGTTTGCTCTCTTCCAGACTAGAGTGTTTGTATCCCCCTCAATGTCTTTGTTTGATTCTAGGACTGTGAAGCTGCCTATGCTGTGATCGCTGCTTCCTAGCAGTGCTATAGTGCTGCACTCTAGAACATGAGACTTCATATTTGTCAGCACCAGATCTAAAGAGTTATGCCCCCTTGTTTTATCATGCACCAATTGTTCCAGGCCCACTTGATCAAATAGTTCTAGGTATGTTTTTTCTACCATTTGCGTGCTTGTAAGGGATTCCCATTTTATCCCAGGTAGGTTGAAATCCCCTACAAGTATAATCCTATCTGATGGGTTTAAATTTTGAATGTGTTGTTGCAGCATGAAACTGTCTTCCTTTTTAATAGAAGGGGGCCTGTAGACAATGCCCATCATGGTTTTAGGTGACTTGACTGAAGTTATTTTAATCCAGAGTTGCTCCAGGTTGCCAGTGTTGAGTTCTATTTCTTCAGCCTGTATGTCATTTTTAACATACAGGGCCACTCCTCCCCCTTTTCTGTAGTCCCTTGATTTGGAGAACAGCTGGTACCCTCTGATTTGGTGGTCCCACGTATTAGTCGGGTCCCACCAAGTTTCAGTTAGGGTGCATAGTTGAATCTGGCATGAGTCGATAATAAGTTTCAGTTCATCTATTTTCTTGGACAAGCTTCCTGTGTTTATAAGCAAGCAATTCCACCTTGAGTACTGTGTCACGTTCTGGAGGCCCCACCTACGGAAGGACATTGATAAGATGGAGGCAGTAAAAAAGAGGGCTACCAAAATGGTGCAGGGTCTGCATCAAAAGCCCTACAAGGAGAGACTCAAGGAACTGAATATGTACTCCCTGGAGGAGAGGAGGGAGGCGGGGATATGACAGAAACCTTCAAATACCTGACAGGTATTAATATGGTGCAGGAAGGTAGCATTTTCCATAGAAAAAGAAACTCAAGGACAAGGAGTCACATTATGGAGTTGGAAGAGGGGAGGCTCAGAGGAAATACTTCTTCACGGAGAGGGTGGTGGACACCTGGAACAGCCTTCCAGCAGAGGTGGTGGGTGCCAAAATGGTGATGGGATTCAAGCATGCATGGGACAGATACAAGGAGACCTTGGTAGTAAGGCAAGGGGAGGAGACGACCGGAGATCAAGTAGGGTCGGTGGACCAAGAGGTCCTTATCTGCTGACAACTTATATGTTTCTGTGTAATCTAATACAAAAACTAGAGACAACAGAAGTGTAAATACACAGGATTTCCAGCAGAGTCGACACATTCAGAGAGCTACTAACAAATACAGTATTTATCATGCAGTGCAACACAATTTACATAGTATTTTAATAGCAAACTCACTGTTGTCAACGCAAATATACTCACAAGCGTAGCATAAATAACTAATATGACACAGAAGCTGAACTGTGTATAAATATTATATGTTTCAAAATTCTCCTGGAGGTGTCAGCAGCTCTTTAAAATTTCATTCTGAACATATTTACTACCCAAAATAAATGGTAGACACACTCAGAAAAGCTGGTATGGGAGTGTGGAGGTTGGAAGTCTGTTACACTTCGTAACTTCTTCTCTGTTAACTGTTCCTGTATCTAACTCCTCCTGGATCTTCCCGTTATCTGATCCTGTCTACTGACTGCAATTGCACTTGATCTAGTCCTGAGACAGTTGCAACATTCTGCCCAATTACTTCACTTAAATGCGATGTATTATTAGTCTGTGAATTGTTATTCACTGCCTAGTAGGCACTACCTCCGTTGTGTATAACTGTCAGCTGTATGTTCCTTCTAAGTGCATTCCATATGCTATACCTAACTTGTATTTGATGTTTATATTATTAAGTACCTTCTGTATCCTTGTTGGTAAATGGTTTACTGTATGTATATTGTTCATGTATTTCTCCCATTAACCCTTCCCCCAGGTTGCACCATGAGACGAGCAACTTGTTCAGTATGCCCTACCTGGTGAAACATTTCAATAAATAAATAAAATAAATAAATAAATACACTTACTGGGGGAATGACCTTGGTAGCAGAATTATTGGACCAAAATATCAGCATCATCCTCAACAAACAGATACTATTTGACCTGGGGCATTTTATATTGGGAGATAAACCAAATTTTCGGGTTTGAATGGGCCATGTGTTTCGTTTCGTTTTTTCATCCTCATTTGCCCCCACTGTTCTCCGAACTGACAAACTGGGCTGACCCTGTTGCGCCCTTGCCCTGTCCAGGAGAGCAGGCAGGCAAATGCTGCCTTCACAGCAGACACTAGCACTACTCCACAGAAATAGAGAAAAAAAGAAGGGCAAGACAGGACGAAAAGTCCATTCAGTCTGCCCATAGCACTACAGTATATTCCTCTGATCTACCCATCTCCCTCAGAATTATCCCCACCTCCTAGCTCTCAACCTTTTGCCACTGAAATGTGGGACACTGACACTTACAATGTGGGATAACATGGGACACTGAACCCTTGTAATCTGGCACAAGACATCATCCTACATGGTGATAAAAGCTTAGAACGCTGTGGAAGCCAATGCCTTTAGGTGTCAACGTGGTTCAGCTGGTAGCACATCCACCTCTGGGCCAGGTTGTGGGTTGTGGTCCATCTTATATCATAAAACTGTAGCACCCCAGTACAGTGGGGGTGCCGTACTGTCACGGAGTGCAGTCCTTTGGATGAGACATTAAACTGAGGTCCCTTATGCCCATCTCCATTGCTGTCCTGGTGGGTGTCCAGGTAGAAGTAAAAGAACCAAAGGCACGTGTTGCAAGAGTAGGGGATTTTCCACAGTGTCCTTGCCTACATTTCCATAAAACTGGTTCATGCAATCATCCAAGGCTGTGTGTGGGTGTTGACGTGCGAAAAAGCTGCCACTACACATTTACAGTCACTTCACTACCAGCCACCCATTGCTTGTAAAGTGCTTTGAGATACAATGTGTATGAAAAGCACTATATAAATGATATTTTTTCTTTATTTGTGCAAAGTTTATTTTGATTTAGCATCGCAGACAGTTATGAATTTCTGCTTTAATATCAGAGTTTACAGGACCTCCTTCATGTGGGCAGTGCTATTCCTATGCAGGACAGAGCCATTTTGAGGGGGTATAACGAGGTATGTCCCACATGATCTGCGACAATTGAGAGATATACCTCTGACAACCCTCATGAAAATGTCACACTGTTTGTTTTGTTTTTGTGTTCCATGATCACCCAGCAGGGGGTGGGAGGGGTGAATGCTGGATGGCACCCTCCCTCCTTGGGAGCAGAGTGCCTCAACCTGCAGATGAGTTTGGCCCCTGACCAGACCCAGTGTAGGTTTTGGGGCCCCCAGGTGGCAATACAGTGCACTGCCACCATACCACTGGCAATTTTCAAGGCACTGCAACATTCCAAACCTGACCTCTACCCCATGTCATGTATGGCTGGGGTGTGTTCTAGATCTGGTAGTGACAGAGAAGCTACTAGATAGTTTATTGGCCCCTGAACACCCTCTATGATCAAACATGATAAAAGTGCTGAAATCTTCCCTGATGTTCTTGGCAAAATAAGGGATTGTTTTCTGTGATGAGTTTTCATCTGCTATCTGACAAATAGTTAAAATGTGAACGTATCAACTGCCTTGAGTATTATTTTGCTGTACGGGCTTGTAGCAAGTACATAGGTGCAACTGGATAAGGGGGAGGGGTGGGGACTATAATCTCATAGTTAATTGGTTTATGAGTTGTGATAGTTTTATAATAATAATAAATATCAGACTCCCAGAAGCATCTTTTGATTTACATGCAGGGAACTCAGACAAAAAAAAAAGAAAGTCTGCTGGAGAAAAGATGCTGAATGACAAGTAAGGTGCCTGGAGAGAGAGAGAGACTCATTTAAATAGGTAGAAAATGACAGCAAGACTGAATTACAAATGGACAGGGTGCAGTGACCAGAAAAAAAAGTTAAACAGCAAACAAAACAAAAAAACAGAAAGGGACGACAAAACACTGATAATGAATACACACTGAGCCTATACACATTACTGTGTCTGCCATTCATCTGCACATACTCCCTCTCCCCTCCCACTCAGTGATTTCAAATGGCAGCTAAATAAAAAAAAAGTTGCAATTATCATACATTTGTAACTTTTTTCCTCTTTTACAGCAAGAAGCAGCAAACCATCTTGCCCTGGGTTGCTTGGTTTCCACCAAAAACAAATGCAAATGGATTGTCTGATGACAGCTGTTTGATAAGACTCCTCTACAAGACCTGCATGCTTTACTTTTGTTTCCGTGAAACGGGGAATGAAAGGCAGAAGGCAGGAAGAGAATTAATGTAGCATACATTCTAAAGGCAACGCTACAACCATGATTAAGTAGAAAAGTTAAAAGGCACAGATTTTCCACAGCCTCGCTGCATGCAGCCCATCCGTGTAACGAGTTGACAGGCCTAGCGCGTCAGCTCCATCATCCACTCCGACAGCTAAAACGCGGCGTCGCATCCCTTTTCAGAGAAAATTTGCGTCTGCACCATGAAGCGTTGTACATTATTTCTTAACACTGCGGGGGGCTCAAGTCCATATGGAACCTTCACAAATATTACCACAGATCAAACCGGCAGCGTTTCGAGGCAGATTTGACATACCTATTTAAATGAACAGCAGGGGTCCTTAGGCTGCCTCAGGCTGTGCAGGAGCAAACCTCTGTGGAAAGCCTGTGCTACCAGCCCCATTACTCAGCAAAGGCACTCTCTACATTTATCATTCATTTCATTTCTGCCAGGGCATGAAGCTCATTTGCCCAAGGTCGGCCACAAAAAACAAAACAAAACAAAAAAAAAGGGTCCCCCATAGAAATAAATGCTCCTGACAAGTAGCAATTGTGTCCTTTGGGCTTCCTTACTGAGCACAAATAAATACCAAATAATTCTACAAGGCATAGGGAAGCACAGCAAAGAATTTAAAAAGCTTGAAATCTGATTTTTGGGAAATGTCATACAAATTCATCTGCAACTTCAGTGTGGTGTGTGGCGTGTAAAATACGATTTGACAGGATCATCAAGTAGAATGTATTCTGCTTTAAAGCCATTCAGTCTAGGATCACATGCTCGCTGGCAAAAACATTTCAAATGTTAGAATCCAAGTCACTCTGCCTCCAACTCATCATTTGGGATGTGATGCCTGCCAACAACAAAGAAACAGCTTGTGCTAACTCTTCAGAATTCAGTGCTCACCTGCAGTGGGTTCTCTTTGCTAAGTGTCTCTTCAGCAGTGGGAGTGCTGAAAGTTTTTAAACCACCACCAAAAAATCCTTCTGTAGGAAACATATATTTAGACAAGGAGACAATAGCCTTGTAACACTGAGTTTATTTTGCCAGTAGTGATGTGTATTACATCACTAAAATTCCACCCCAGTTTCGATTATTTAAAACATCACAACCCTGTGACAGGTAGGGATTAAAATGTACGTAATTAGTAAGGGGTACTCAGGCTGTGCTGTACTCGTAAGGGATCATGGTAACTGTTTTCTCTGGTCCTGCAAGGGAGTAGACCCAGGATTATCTCTTGTATTTTTTAAAAGGGTAAGAGTTATGCATCCGTCTGCCTGTCTGTCTGTCTCTCTATCTCCTGTGAAGCATTGTGTGATCACCTTCTTTACTGTTCTATATTTTGTCTGGGTTTTCTTGTATGCAACATGATCAAGTATATACATATATATATATATATATATAGATAGATAGATATTGTACATATAAACAGATACATACATCTATACAGTGCAAAAAAACTACATTAATGCATCTGTTATGCTTAAAGCAAACAAAGTAGGAAAATCAAAACTTAGGAGAAAAAGTTCCTGGAACCTTGGGAAAGCTATGGTGTGCTGTTCCTCAGTGCTGATATCACCCTAACTACAGTACCCTCTATGGAAGTATTACTGTGTCAGTATTTTATTGTTTGACAAGACATTGCCAAACATAGGGTAACATCAATGCTTTATCGCATTATCCTGTAAACCCCAAGGATCAGCACACCACAGGTTCTCCAAGGCTCCAGGAACTTCTTCCTCTGACTTTTGATTTTCCTACTTTGTGTGCTTTAATTCTCACCGATGCAGTAACACAGCTTTTTTTTTACAATTTATCTGCTTACTTTAAAAAAATTAAAAAAAACAGATACATAACAGACAGTGAAAAACAGGACAAAAGCACTGCAGCCATGTGCACCCACTGAGCAACAGGTGCAAGTCAAATCAGAGAGGTAGAAGGAAGGGAACACAAAGATGCCACTCTGACCTGTCAGCAAGGCTGCAATAGCCAAAAGTCTTGTAAAAGTGGCCTGTTATTTTAAAGGACTGCTGAAAGTGCAGCACTAGGTACCCCGGTGATTTGCGACATAGGTGTGATACTTCGTCAGGGGTCCTAGCCCCAAACAGCAGAACCACGGGGAATGGTACCAGACCTGTAGCTTGCCTTGAAGTACAGGACCAGTTGTGTACAGTCATGGACCTGTAGCTTGATTTGCGCAGAGTCCTGCGGGCCTACCTGTCGGGTAAGTCTGAAAGATGCAACTTGTCACTTGAGTGTTTGTGAGGGGTGGTGGTAAGAAGCTCATCGCCAAAGTTTGCACTTTGAGGGACACATTCATGTACAGTGGCAGACACAGTTTGAAAGTCCATGAAAACTTCTTTTAATTGAGGTATTGGGCATACCAGCCGCTGGAAGCAGTCCAGAGATATAGATGACTGAGTCTGTGCAATATAAATACTAATTAGAGCCATTCTTAGAACCTTGTGATCATAGTATCATAGTAAAAGCCAGCAGAATAGGCCCCATGGTCTATAGTGTCTACTCGGAAGCCAGCCCCCTACTGGGAGCTCGCTCCTCTACCCCCCCAGCCCCAGAGGTGGCCCTCCCTGGCCTCAGCTTGCCACTGTATCTGTCCCAACCCTTCTTGAATCCTTCCACTGTGGTCTCTTCCACCAGACTCCTGAGCAGTGTGTTCCATGGTTCCACCACCATCTCTGTGAAGAAGTGTCTCCTGCGCTCCTCCCTGTACTTCCCCCCCTTCCAGCTTCCACTCGTGCCCCCTGGTAGTTCCCCTCTTCTTAAGCTTAAACACTTCCCTGGCTCAGCCCTTATTTATTGCCTTTACATACTTGAAAGTCTCTATCATGTCCCCTCTGTCCCTCCTCTCCTCCAATGCATACAGATTGAGTTCATCCAGTCTCTCCTCATAGGTCCTACCCTCCATGCCCTGAATCATCCTGGTTGCACTCCTCTGGACCCTCTCCAGAAGCGCTATGTCCCTCTTAAGATGGGGTCTCCAGAACTGCACTGTGATGTCAGTGACGGTCAATTAGTACCTAACTCAATGCAGTTAGGCACTGCTTGATCATCATGGACATCACAAGGTTCTAAGAATGACTCTAATGTAGAATTTATATTGCGCAGACTCAGTCATCTACATCTCTGGACTGCTTCCAGCTACTGGTATGCCCAATACCTCAATTAAAAGAACTTTTCATGGGCTTTCAAACTATGTATGTCACTGTGCATGAATGTGTCCCTTTAAAAAATATATAAAAGTTAAAGTTATGGGTAATGAAGCTGCAAAAATAATTCTAAGTCCTTGCACAAGTGCAGTTCATGTTTCTCTGGATTTTGATTTTTTGGGGGGTGCTTATTTCAATCACCCACAGATTTTCTTAATCTTTAATTTTTTTCACATTTGAGGGTTGAGGTGCTTATGCGTAGGTGTGGTCTTTGAATCTGGCCCCCGAAATATGTTTTCGGGGACACCAACTTCTAACTTTTTCTTAAATCCCTATGAATGTGCAGTAGTTACTTTTTTATCCAGGACTTGGTTATTTTTTCTCAGACCAAGCTTTTTTTTTTTTTTAGTCTTTTCTTTTAGGCTAGTGACAGATGCTGTGGAAAAGAAGCAGAAGATGGCAACCATTTGAGTTCAAGAGAGGGCTGTGCTAGTCACCCACAAAGGGACCTCTAAACAAGGATATATGGGAGGGCCGTGAGTGAGGGTGTCATGGATACTATAGGGTGGGGGATTACTTTAATATGGATGGGGAAGAAGGGTGGCATGGATGCTAGAAGATAATGGGTGAGCGTGGGGGCGTTGTTTTAACATGGTTGGAGGGTGAAGTTTTTTTTTGTTTTTTTTTAAGTATTTTTTTCTTCACAGATTTGCCATTGGTGGGGGAACAGCGGATGACACTACAGCGACTGACTGAGGTGGAGGGAGGGCTGTGCCAGTCGCTCACTGTGGGATCATTTTTAATTATATACCAGAGTGGCTGTGGGGGGAAGGGGTGGCAGGTGCTAGAGGGCAGAAGTGTATGTAACTTAATGCATTTCTTGACAGGTTTGTGATGGAGGGGATGGCAGATGACAAGATGGTGACCAGCTAAAGCAGAGGGTGAGGCTGTGCCAGTCACAACCGTGGGACTAGTATTTTCTTTTTTTAAATCTGTTTTTGCTCCTGTAATGGTGGGGCAGATCTACCTGACTTCGGGCCATTTTGGGGCTGTTGTGCTACTATGGCAGAGGGGATTTACACTTTTGTTTTACCTCCCTACCCCATGAGAATGTCAGCATTAAGGTGCAAAAATCAGGGTTTAACATAGAAGTGCCTACTCAAACCTAATTTATTTATTTTATTTTGTTCATTTAGTTTTTGTTCACCAGGTAAGTGCACAAGACAAATCTTGCCTATTTTCAGGCACGACCCGGGGGAGGGGGATACAGATGAATGCCAACTGACCTTGAACCAGATTAAGCTGTTGGTTGTATTTTTAGTGAATGAGGGAAATCTGGCCAGTACACCGGGGAAATTCCCTTACTCTTTTCGATAAGTACCATGGGATCTTTAACATCCACCTGAACTACCACCAATCCAGGCAGATGGGACCTCAGTTTAACGTCTCTTCCGAAAGACGGCACCTCAGAAATGCAGCACCCCTCTCATGCTGCACTACACTGTCAGTACTGGGATATTAACCCAAGTGCCAGATGTGGGAACTGAACCCACAGCCCTCTGATCTCCCGGCCTCAGAGGCGAATGTGCTACCTACTGAGCCACTGACACTGTAGTAATGGGGTGCTACCACACACCTATAATAAACTGCAAAAGTTTATGTTACTGCATTGATTTGGGGTACAGCAAAAAGTGTAAAAAGTAGGGAAATGAAAAATTAGGGAACACAGTTCCAGAAACCTTGGTGAACTGGTGGTATGGTGTTACTTGTAGTCTGAATTATCACACAATATGGTGTTGGCATTTCCCTAGTATCAACACCCTCTATGCAAGCACTGCTGTATCACTATTTCACTTTGACAATACAGTGCTAATATTAGGGTTAATGCCAGCACTGTGTTGCAAGATCATTCAAACCCTAACACCACACCACTGATTTACCAAGGTTCTAGGGACTCTGTACCATAATTTTTCATTCTCCTACTTTTCACACATTGTGCTGTAAACTTAACAAATGCATTAAGACAGCTTTTTAATATCTGCTTACTTTTTGAAAAAGATATTCGCCTGACATCTTTACTGCCCAAACTGAAATAATCGGGCAAAGGGTGACAGATCCTCAGTACTGTCCGGATGTAGGCATGCTCTGGCTTGCAGTGAATCACGCTCTGCCCGAATGAATGTTATCACCTGTTTCAGAGTCAGTTCGGATTTGATCAAGCTGATGAGAAAGCCCAGTAGGTGGAACGTCTGGATGGTCAGATCCCTGGCCTGTCCCACATTCTGCTCTGAACTGCCGCTTAGAAGTCAGTCATCGAGGTAGGGGAAGACCTTGATGAACCCTGCATCTCAGAAAAGCTGCCACTACTGACAGACACTTAGTAAACAGTCTGAGGCCGGTAAACCAGCCAAGTGGTATGGATAGAAACCGGTACAGGGTTCCATCCACTCTGAACTTGAGAAACGGTCTGTGTGAAGAATTTTTATTTATTTATTTAAAATCTTGGTAACTGGGAAGGGCACACTGAGCCAGACACTCGTTTCCAGGTGTGACCTGGGGACAGAGGAAATAACAACATACAGACATAGGGATAATACAGACAAAATTATTATACAAAAAAAAAAAGTAACATTTGAGTCGAAAGTGGTAACAAGGCATACAGTAATACAGAATGTAAAGGGATGTAGAAGTACACATCCTCTGGGTCAGGGGAACAGACCTAGGGCCCTGGCTCCGTAATCTGATTCAGGATTATCATGCAACATGTCCAGCTTCAGATTAACTTGTTCAGGATCCATAGAAAGAGTATGGGGTCAGGTGCCATCCCACCATCAGCTTGGGTACCAGAAAATACCACAACATGAATCCCAGCTGAGCCTGCTACAGAGAGTACATGTCCCACAGGTGCACATGGCCAACACAGGGCAAAGTCTCCAATTCCAGAGACTAACACAAACCTACCACTTTTTTTGTCCAAGGCAACAGAAGATCACTGTGAGATAAATGTGGGAGCTGCAGAAGGGCCTATGGGGAGGGGTTCCTCATCCTGTCACTTTTTACCTTTGGAGAAGAATTCAGAAACCTGGACACCGTATAAACCGCTGCCCCAAATATAGGTCTTTGCCCCAACCAGGCGACCTTACTCTTCTGTTTTCAGGTCCTGGCGCCCTTCTAGCCTCAACTGTTCTCCCCACTGTCATGGCTAGCGAGGATATACACAAGCCTGGGTCAAAGAGAGTGCCAGTGACTGTCATACAGACTGCCACTGGACATAGGTTCTTGCCATTTTTCTCCTCACCCACAACTCCCGTGATGCCAGGCAGTGCTTTAACAGGTTCAAAATAGCTGTGCTGCAGTTTCATAAACAACGAGCGACCAAAGGTTTACCAACAACTGTTGAATTTATTATCCACCATGCTGTGAGAGGGGGCTCTCATTTTGTTTTTGTGAAACTGCAGTGCAGCTATTTTGAAGGTGTTGAAATTGTGGAGCTAGCCACTCTAAGCCGAGCACAGACCCTCGTTCCTGAGTGCAGGCAAGTACTGTTTGGAACAGTGACTTAACAGGCCATGCACCCATGCAGGGTCCGCCCATGGAGAAGGGAAGCTCCCTGGCCCACCTCAAGGGTTGCTGCGACCACGGAACCACTCACTAACCCTTCCCCAGCTGGGAGTGCTATCAAGTGGCAGTGCCTCCCCAGCCCCCCCCACCACCACCACCCTGCCAGCTCCAGATTCTGCTCCCGAACTCAGGTCACCTGTGTGGGAGTGCACTGTGCCACCAAGTGGCCTCACTACCTTTACTCTGGCCTTGTTTTGAGTTCCTGAGGTTGAAGGACTTGGCCTTGCAGTACAGCTGATACTGCTGCCTCTGTTGCTGCTGTGGCTGCTGCTGGCCAAGTAACAGGAACTGGTGTTTTGTGGACACAGGTTGGTAGCCTGTTTAGTGTTAATGACACCACACTTCTCAATCCTAGTCAAGACTCCTACTCAGGACCCATCACCTGACCTCCAGTCCAAACAGCTCCTTCCCTGCAAAGAGAAAATCCACCACCCTCTGCTGGTGAAGGGTGAAAGATATAGTCATGGCAGGCACCATATGGATACAGACACTGCCACCACCCTGACCAACACATCAGCCGAGTCTAAGGCCACCTATAGCTGGTGCTTGGCCAAGTAGAATCCAACGTCACAGATGATTAGGTCCTCCTGCTTATCCTCTAGCAGATGAGACTACTGGTCTGAGAGTTGTTCAGCTAACTTGTGGGTACACTCTGCCATCAGGCTTGATGAATTCCCAGGGCCACTGCAAACACTTTGCAGTCGAAGAGCTTGTGTCTCTTGGACTTCTTATTTGGGGGCTTATATATGACTCTCTGCATCTTGACCTTGTGGAAAACAGCACTCACAACTAGACCTCTGAGGAAGGGTGCTCTGTGAATGCGGTTAGTCCCACCTAGCTTCACCTGAGCTCTTTTCTTCTATGTTGCTTGAAAGGACAGAGCAAAGATAAGGATTAAGGCTTCTTTTGGCTAGGCAGATTTACTGTGTGTTATTTTTATTTTGTACTCACAGGGATTGTTACTGTTGATGCTAACATTTTATTGCTTTGTTTTTCTCTGATTCGAATTGTTGTTGCTGGGTATACCTGCTGCTGCATTATTACAGGATGTGTGCCTACAGGTGTGTGCTGACAGAGTACTGCTGTAATCTTCTGATTCAAATTGTCTTTTGCAAGGTATATCTTCTGTTACTGCTTTATTTTTCTCTGTAGCAAAGTGTTTCTTACAGGGTATATCTTCTGTGAAATTATTACAGGTAGTGCTTTACAGGTTTATCTATCATTAGGATAAGCTTTCACGACTACTGCATTTGTTGCTGCTCTTACCTCCTTGTTTCTTTCATCCGTGGTTCTTCTTTTTTGGCAGGGGAAGGGCCCAGCCACCTATTCCCATCCCCATCCCCAACCACCCCACATTACATTCCTTTTATAGGGTAGGAAAGTTGTGACATTTCCTGTAGCACAGCAGGAAGGTGCAGATCAGAAGGGTAGCCACACAGTGACCTCATTTACAGGTGCACTATTAATTTAACTTGTTATAACTAGTTATACAAAAACAACCAAAATACAAAATCAAACCTTTGCTTTCATTTTCTTCCTTCTAATTACTCTGACCAGGTTATAAACCTAGCAACTTATCTGGAATGGATATCATTAACTGCAGGTACTGCGGAACTCTTTTCAGAAGGGCAGTTTTACAGGATTTAGGATGCTGTCCTACATGCTGGGCCATTGGAGATCTAAGGGCTCAGCTCCAGGCAGCATGGGCAGAGATTGCATGCCTCAAATTGCATACTCAAGAGGAAATATGTTGTAATAACCACCTGCCATTTCCCCAACATCCAACATAAGCGCCTCGACCACAGAGGGTAGTTGGTCTGGGAGGTTGGCAGATGGCTAGGAGGGGCAAATCATGTGCCCCACCACTCGGTGCTCTCCAACATATCACCTCCACAAACCACATAAAAACTACAAACAGGTATCTGCCTCTATTTCCGAAATCAAAAAAGGGGCAGTGGACACTGCAGAGCAGGACACTGCAGCACAGGAGCTAGCACAACAAAGCTCGCCCACAATAGGAACCAAAACAAGAAAACAAAAAGAAAATCCCAAAAACTTCTGATCATAGGAGACTCCATGATTCGGGGAGTTGATGCGTATCTCCAGCCAGAGGTAATGGTCAGACGTCTCCCAGGTACATCAGTGCGGAGACACACTGACTGCATTGCTAAAACTATTCAGGAAGCAGGTGAAAACATTGACATCCTGGTACACATAGAGACTAATGATCTCGCCAGCCGGTCAGTTGTGGAGATCAAGGAACATCTAACCAGGCTGGGTGACAACCTATCATCCATTTCATCCGGCATCTCCTTCTCTGAGATCCTGCCAGTCTGGGAGAGAGGAACAGATGGACGGAAGGTCACAGAAGGGTAGATAGGGGAGCTAAACATGTGGCTCAAGGGCTGGTGCCAGGAAAAAGGACACAAATTTGTAGGGAACTGGCAAGAGTTTTGGGAGAGAAAGTTCTTTAAATTTGATGGACTGCACCTGACTAAGGAGGGAGTCAGTGCATTGAGGCAGAAGTTTGAGGTCTTTGCAGAATATTTAAACTAGCAAATGGGGAGAGGGGCGCAGCACCCCATACTTCGAATGGGAAGAACAACCCTCCCCCCTCAGCTAGTGGTCAGACAAGAGTTCAGCATGTTTGTAGTTCATTTGCATCACCAGGTAAAGAAAAAGGTCCAGCTCCCCATAAGACGCACAGGGGAAATGCCGGACCTCGACCAACAATTAACGCACCAAAATCTGGCCAATGGAAAATCATGTACACAAATGCTCGCAGTCTGGGAAACTAGATCCCAGACCTGTAGGCAATAATGACAGAGGCTAAACTGGACATAGTAGCCATTAGCGAGACATGGTTTACCAGTAACCACGCTTGGGAGACTTCAGTACCTCGCTATGTACTGTTCAGAAGAGACCAAGGTGCAAAAAGGGGTGGGGTGGGGTGGCCCTTTATGTCAATGAAAACATCAAAGCTACAGAAATTCAGAATACACATAAGGAGCCAGAAGAACTGTGGGTCACCCTGGAAACAGGAATGGAACAGCCATACAAACTGGGGTTGTGTACAGACCTCCAGACCAGGGGGAGAACACAGACACGTTGCTATCAGAAGATATACAAAACATGACAACTAAAGGGGAGGTTCTGATAATGGGAGACTTCAACATGCTAGATACAGATTGGTCAATACCAGCAGGGACATCTGCCAGAACTAGACACATGGTGGATTCCCTGCAGGGGGAGGGCCTCAAACAACTGGTACAACAACCCACAAGAGACAGGGCTATCCTAGATCTAGTACTGACTAACAGGGAAAGGATCACAGATCTCCAGGTAGAAGGTCACCTGGGTGCCAGTGACCATCACATAGTATGGTTCAGTTAGGCCACAAGAACAAAATCATCCCATTCCAAGGCAAAAATATGGGACTGCAGAGGAGCTGACTTTGATAAGATGGCCAACAAAGTTAAGCTAGCCCTGACAAAAAGAAATACATGTGAGGGGGTACAGGCAAAGTGGGCAAGCATTAAAGATGCAATACTTGAAGCAGCATCCCATTGTGTTAGTGAGAAAAGGAAGTGCAAAAGAAGAAGGAAACCACTTTGGTTCTCAAACACAGTAGCAGAAAAGGTCAAAGCCAAAAGGCTGGCCTTCAGAAATATAAGGGAACGCAGCAGGATGAATATAGGGAGGCATACCAAACATCCCTAAGGGAAGCAGGGAAGGCAGTAAGGCAGGCAAAAAGCCCAAACCGAGGAAACACTAGCACGAACAGTAAAAGGTGACAAAACTTTCTATTGATACATTAGTGAAAGGAGAAAATGTAGAGGGGGTATTGATAAGATCAAAGGGGATAAGGGGGCGTGTAAGGAGGAGGACCATGTAAAAGCATCTATCATAGATAGATACTTTTGCTCAGTATTTACTGAAGAGAAAGCAGGGCAAGGCCCACAGTTCAGCACCATGGACATGGGGTGGAGGGGGAGGTGTGCACTAGTCCCTTCACAAAAGAAAGGGTCCTACAAGAGCTCGATAAGCTCAGGGTGGACAAAGCAATGGGACCTGATGGCATACATCCCAGGGTACTAAAGGAGCTAAGGATGGAACTAGCAGAGCCATTATCAGAACTGTTTAGTTATTCTCTGAACATATGAGAGGTCCCAGAAGACTGGAGAAGGGCTCATGTGATCCCGCTCCACAAGAGTGGTAGCAGGGAGGAGTCAGGGAACTACAGACCAGTCAGTCTTACCTCAGTAGTGGGCAAGATTATGGAGACACTCCTTAAGGAAAGGATAATGCAACACCTGAAATCCACAGGAGCACAGGATCCAAGACAGCATGGGTTTACAAAAGAAAGGTCCTGTCAAACTAATCTCATAGATTTCTTTGACTGGGTAACCAGAGTGGTGGACCAAGGGGGAGCAGTTGATGTCGCCTACCTTAACTTCAGCAAATTTTCAATACTGTTCCACACAGAAGATTGATTAATAAGCTGGGTAGGCTCGGGGTGGGTCAGACGGTCAACTGGGTGGCAAACTGGTTGACGGGCAGAAAACAGAGAGTGGTGGTAAATGGTATACAGTCAGAAGAGATACAATACACAAGTGGGTACCTCAGGGATCAGTCCTGGGGCCAGTCCTCTTCAATAGCTTCATCAGTGACATTGCAGATGGACTGGAGGGTAAGGTTTGTCTGTTTGCAGATGACACCAAGATCTGCAACAGAGTAGATGATCCAGACGGGGTGGGCAGAATGAGAAGAGATCTGGATAAACTACCAAAATGGTCGGAAGAGTGGCAACTGGGGTTTAACACAAAGAAGTGCAAGATCATGCACATAGGGAAGAGAAACCCTGAAGCCACCTATAGGCTGGGAGGGAAGTTGCTGGCAGTCACAAGAGAAGAAAGAGACTTGGGTGTCATTATCACTGATGACCTGAAATCATCCAAGCAGACCACTAAAGACAGTAGATTAGGCTAGAGAGATGTTGGGGTGTATTAGTAGGGGTATCACAAGTCGGAAGAGGGAGGTAATAATCCCTCCTTACACGACACTGGTTAGGCCCCATCTGGAGTACTGTGTGCAGTACTGAAGGCCACACCTTCACATGGAATTTAACCAAATTGAGGCAGTCCAGAGAAGGGCAACCAAAATGGTGCAGGGACTGCATCAGAAAACATATGAGGACAGATTAACTGAGCTCAATATGTATACCCTAGAGCAAAGGAGGGAGAAATGTGATATGATTGAAACATTCAAACACCTTAAGGGTATTAACAAGGTAAAAGAGTCTAACATGTTTCAATATAAGAAAAATAGCAGGACAAGAGGACACAGCACGAGATTAGAGGGAAGCCGATTAAGGGGTAATGTGAGGAAGTTCTTTTTCACAGAAAGGATGGTGGATGCATGGAACAGCCTACCTCAGGAAGTGGTGGATATGAATACAGTTCAGGGCTTCAAGCAGGCATGGAATAGGCATAAGGGAGCAATACAGATGAGTATGAATAGATATGCCATTGACAGAGCAAAGGCCAATGGCACATTCATAAGTTAGAAAAAGAATTGGGCAGCTGGAAGGGCCTTGTGGTCTTTATCTGCCGTCAGCTTCTGTATTTCTATCTTGGGGGACTGTATACCTGTGTTCATCCAATGACATTGGCTAGGTACGAAGTTGGGTGCTCCCAGACATTCAGTGTCACTGTGCAATGCACCACACCAAAAGCAATGGCAAATGTCACCCCAGCAGAGACAAACCTTTCCAGGAAGTCTGACAGGTTTCAGGTATTCATTCTATCAATGAGGCAAAGAAAGAATGGTTTCCAAAAGCATACCTCTCTGTCAGCAAACTGTTATCTCACACCCTAAGTGTCAAGCATAAGGATGATGCCTTCAGGCTTTGGACAACAGCAGCATCATATGGCCACAAGGTGAGAAGACCATCCATTTATTCATGGTGACTTCTACTGGCAGGTTATGGGATAGCCCTGTCCTGTAAACCTTGTTTACGCCAGAGGTTGTGGTGGCTGGATTGAAAAGCTACTGAGGTACCACCAGCAACACTGGGAGTAGTACTATCTAGCTCCTGGGTGGGGTCAAAGCTGAAAGCATCTGCCGTACAAACAGCAGGAACAGACTGAATCAAAGGGACAAGGATCCTAGTCATATAAATTGGGCTTGTGCCTACTGACATCATTGCAAGCACTCACAAATGTACCACAACACAGTGAATGTCACAATGCTTACTTGTTCCAGTATAGTAGCACCATGTACCAGGGTTCATTTCAAATATTTATCTATGTGGAACACTGACCCACTGGGTACAGAAAGTAAGGGTCAAGTGAAAAAATAATGGGTCATATTATTCAACCAAGTCCAGATTCACAGAACAGCAGTTTAAAACCTCTGTTAACAATGAGCAGGTTGTCCCCAAGGTAGAATAAACGGTGGGTCAACTGTGTGCCAGTTGTCCCAGTCCCTCACCCAAAAATGAACCCTGATGTACAGTTCCCTTGTCTGCCACCCTTGTTTAAAGCAGTTCCTGGCACACAGTGGTCCCTCTGCCCCTATCCACTATGTTCAAGCAGCTCCTGGTGTCCAGCAGTCCTTCTTCCTGCCCTTAACCCCAAGGCATACTGAAGTGGCATCCAGTTAATCCCCTACCTGCTCCCAAACTCCAACATCCCCCCCCCAAATGCTCACCTTCGTATTTACTCTTGCTTGCCAGTTACACTCTGCTTTGAGCATGCAATAACCTTGGATGCTTGTAGCAGCCTACAACCTGTGGTACAAGGGGCACCAGCCTGTTGTGAGTAGCCCTGTGGACCGTTAGCACAGCAGCTGCAAATGCTCATAATGGGCCCAAGCGACAGGTTTGCAGCAGCCATCGAGTAGGTCTTAATGGGGTCATATAGGTCATGCCCATGCTAAGAGTTCTTTGTCACCACTTAGTGCTAGAAACAGTGACTGTAAATAGGGCACCATATATCTGAAACCACTGTGGAGGCAAGAGCTATTTATTAACAACATCAGTGAAAGTAGAAACTCTGGACAGGGACTGGGAGCAAAGTTGTCCCCAAATGTAAGCCAATAACAAAAGCACACTATCTGAACAACAGTACAGAAGGGCAGTACCCCTAGCTTCTCCTTCAAATCAAATAAAATCACTTGGCTTGATGGCAACCATCTCGTGGGAGGCTGACATAGACATAGATAAACACAAATAAGCTCAAGCCGTGACACAGTTCGATAAAGTAACATCAGCTGGTGGTTTCCTTTCCAGTCTAATGTTGTCCCAGGTACCAATATCCGATAAGTCCTAGTGCTTAGTCAGTTCTTTTTTCATTGTGTCATGGTTCCTATAATTCCAAATTTCCCCAACTTCACAACCAATTTTTCATGAGGATATGTTTTGTGCTATTTTAATTTCTCAATTTTCCAAGCCACAGTATCCGCTTTGTTTTTCTCTGGGAAAATTAGAATTCTGATGCAGCCTATATTGCTAGTGGTTCAACAGCACCAGAACAGGGCTGCACGCTGGTATCACCACAGGGTAGTCTCTAATAATGTTAAATATTAACTGTTTAACTTGTTGTGTACAAAATAGTAAATCTGCAAAGTTCCACTCTGCCATGGAAGGACGGGTGCGTAAATATGGCTGTCTGGAGGAGTCTCTCAAAGATCACAAATAATTTACTCTAATTTCTTCATAGATCTCTCCCTTACATGAATTTCTAATCCAAGATCTACTTCCAAACAGAACAGTCTTGGAATGTCGACCAATGTAACTAGGGGTCTACACACGCAGTAGACCATGGGGGGACTGCTAGCCCAAAACAGGACGGCCTGGGTGATATGGTATATTGAGGCAGAAGTGACTGATTCAAAATGGTTGTCCTCCTAATCCTTTGTGTAGAAACAGACTGGAGATTGTCAATAGTGTAGTCATGGCTCTAGTTTTCTTGAAAGAGCTCTGTTTTGATGCCATCCCTCCCCACTGTTGCATCAGCTGCAGTGGGAGATTCAGACTGCTAATCACTTAAGACATTCTGTTTTAACACTGGTAGCCCAATGTGGTAAAACTAAACAAGCATTCATCAATGCTAAATGTTTGCTTGCTGGCATTGGTAGTGTAGGAGTTAGAGAGATGCATAATAGGAATGGCAGTGAAGTATTGAACTGAAGCCAACCCACCACCACCCTGCAGAGACTGACAGGCATTGGGGTGTGCCTTTGAGTCATCGGCCATGACGTTCATGCCATTTTACCTCACCTTACCCTGCAGACTCTGACAAGTGTCATGTTGTGCCTTGGGGTCATCAGACCTTATGCTCACCCCATTATATAAGGAAGTATGTTGGATGGGTGCAGTATAGAAGAATGGGGTGAACTTTGGGGCCGAAGAGTCCAAGGCACACCCCAATGCCTGTCACTGGCTGCAGGGTGTGGGTGGGGGTGGAATGGCATGAGCATTACAGGTGGCAAATCCAAGTCACACCCCTGATGCCTGTCGGTCTCTACGAGATGAGGAGCATCTCAGTGGGAAACCCTAATGCCCCAGGTGTTCACACTGGTATTTCGCTCCACATTTTCAACATGTTTTTTTGTAACCCCACCTCATGAACAGTGGCAATATCAGTTCGTTTGCAAGCTGATTTTGCACAGTGACTACGCCATTTAGCACCACAGGTGCAAAAACACATTTTGAACAGGATGTGAAAAATGACAGCTGTACTGTTCATGGGGAGGTGTGAAAAATGGCAATGTTAAAATTCTGGAGTGAAAATATAAAAAAAAAAAAAATTGAAGTCACGAGTGTGCGTAGGAACCGCGCAATGCACAACCATAATGTAATTACTTTGGGGATATTTTACAGCAGATTGTCAGTGAAGGCATTTTGGGACCTCCGCTCATGAACAGTGTCACTATGATTTTCTTAATCTGTCCCGAACACCGATTTCCCACAGCGACCATGCATTTCTGCGCCGGAAGTGTGAAAACACATTTCAGCCAGGGTGTGAAAAATGACAGCTGTACTGTTCATAAGGAGGTGTGGAACAATGCCAGTGTTGAAAATCTGAACTGGAAACAGTACAAATTTGTGAACTTACGAGGGTGCGTGGAAACTGCGCAATGCTCACTCGTAACAGTCATTTTATGGACTTCTGTCACCAAATGGTCAACATAGTCATTTTAAGACCTCTGCTCATGAACAGTGTCACTGTGATTTTCTTAATCTGTCCCTAACATTGATTTTGCACACTGACCGTGCCACTGGGCGCTACATGCGCAAACACATATTTTGGGCAAGATCTGAAAAATGACAGCTGCACTGCTCATAAGGAGGTATGGTAAAATGAACCTGAATCACCAGTGTTGCGAGCCATAATGCTCCTGCTCCACAAATGGACTTTTCTCATCTTTGTTTTCACAACCTAACTGAGGCACCCTAGAGAAATAGATGGTACATGTTTGACACATGGTATGTCACTATTTTGAGTTTTACACAAACCACGATTCAATATGATACATACATAAATGTACATATTGAACTCTATTGGCAAATGATGGAGTTGTTCAGGTGTATAGCATATTGAAACAGGTACCAAGTGCAGGTCTTTCAAGTTATTTTTATATGACATGGGACAACTTTGTTAACAAGGCTTCCAGCCCTAACAGTTATATCCTGTATAAAAAATAAAGGTTTTTACTGCTACGTATTAACACTAAAAACATCCTGTAAATCTCAGAAAAGTAAATGAAATAAATGATACATAGTTTTTTTTTTTTGGTTTTTTTTAATGGGGTACCTAAATAATCCTGATAACAACTGGCCTTGAAAAACTAAAGCTCACGCATATAAATCTTTCTATGACTAAAAAAGGAAAGGAAGATCATCTGGCCCTGCAGACTTACAAACAAGTAATGCTGGAAACAATCCCTGTGCCGAGGACTGCTCTTTCACATACAGGGCACGGGCAACAGGCAGGATGATTTCAAAGTGTAAAATACATGTGGTAATTTAAAATAATACTTCATACAGCAGCATTCAGCATGCTAATATCTATTGTGTACTTTGACATTTTAAATGTATTCGTTGTTGTGTTTACTGGAATATTATGTATTTTTTTGTTTGTCTATATCAGTTCTGGCTGAAAACAGACATTGTCCCAGTCCACTAACTGGCTAAAAATAAATAAAATGAAATACACTGTGTGAAGAAATCACCGATGTTACACAGTATTACCACATACCGATGCAGCTGAAAAAGGCATTAATGCAAGTGTGCTTGAAAGTGAAACATTTGTAAGGTGATTCATATTCCCCCCCCCCCAAGTCACTGGGAATGGTTTAGGCATTCTACTGCAATATACCAAAAAAGAAAGGCCATATTCAGTGCAGGCCATCTGGCTGTCACTGTATCAGCTAGAAAGACAACTCCGCAGTCCCTTAGCTGCCTGATGGCGTTCTCCTGTGCAAAGCCTTGTATTGTTAACCCCCAGGTTCATAGATATGTTAGTATGTGCTTTTGTAACAGGCAAAAAAAAAAAAACACAAACCTGGTTGAATGAGCACCAGAAACTCTTCTGGCTGTGGGCTGCGCGCCCATAGTTGAAATCACTGTTTATCTTAGGATAGAGACTGTATTATACAAACCTCACCCACATTTTCCAAAAGTATCATTCTAATAGCTTTACCTACTACATTACTACACTGGCCTCCTATCTTACTTATTTTTTATTTGAATTCTCAGATTAAACCTTTGAGAACAAGCTCATTACATAGATTCCATGTTAGAGGTATATAAGCTCGAGTCAAAAAACAACACAAAATTACAGTTAATGCATACAAATAAAGGCAAACAACAAAGTACAAGGCAGTACACAACTAGTTTCGGGGCAATAACACAATTACATTGGGGATGTAATACATCAGCCAACAGACTGGCCTCATCAGGCAAGAGTTGGGTAGGAAGACCTAACTAAGCAGCAGGTAACAGGCAAGGTATGATTTTGTAAGGGAGAAGGGGTGTAAGGGGAAGTAGAGAGGGAAAACAATACAAGATGGGAGGGAGGGGAAGATGGAGAAAAAACAGATGGTGGAACTCTGAACTGGGCAACTATAGGAAGTGATCAGGAGGCACTAAAGGGAACAGTCACAACTGGCACTGGTAACTAGAGGTTTACTGAGCTCACATTTAAAGGGAGCCAATGCTGATTTAGAAGAGATACTAGGAGGAAGACTGTTTATCCATTTAGGCGCCCGGTGTGCAAAAGCTCTTTGTCCTAGAGAGGTGCGACATCTAGGAATCTTGAAAAGCATGTGCTCAGATCTTCCGGTAGGATGAGTGCTTTCATAGGGGGTGAGGAGCTTCTGCATGCCCAAGGGCAGCAAGCCCCAACTCACCTTTTTAGCCAGCAAACCGGTCTGGAACTTGAGTTGGCCCTCGAACTAGAGAAAGCTGGCACGAGCATAGAGGTCACAAGTGTGCATAAGTTGCTCGAACCAGTGGCAAGTCGACATGCTTTATTTAAGGTGACTTTAATGCGATGGAGGGCTGTGTCAGTTGCGGCCCCATACATCACATTGCCATATTCAACCAGAGAGAGCACCGAGCCACCGATGGCCAGGTTGAGAGCTTCAAGTGTAAGACTATGCTTATGCCTGTGCAGAAGGCCGATGTGTATATTGAGAGCCTTTACAATATTGTAAATATGGTAGACAAGGAGCTGTCAACTGTTACTCCCAGGTATTTAAACTGTTGGACCAGGACCGGGGGAGCACCAGCTACATTCTTTATGGTGAAGGGGTGCAAATGGTGCTTGTTGTGAGGGCTAGAAAACATCATAGCTTTAGTTGTTTTATAATTCATAACAAGCTTATGGTCCCTGAACCATCTTTCAACTTCAGTGGAGCTATCCTGAAGTGCGTGTTCCACAGCAATAGGATCAGTGCCATTAGCATAAAGGACAGCATCATCTGCATATAGCAGAATGTTGCTGTGACAGGCAAGTGAGAGTTGATTTTGAAACATGCTAAACATTAGAGGGTCCAGAATGGAGCCCTGTGGAATGCCAGAGCGAACTGGTCTGCTGTCTGATAAGACACTATCAATCCTAACTTGTTGAGATTGGTTCGTGAGGTAGCTCTTGAACCATCAGACTGTGTCCTTAGAGAGAACAATAGCTGTAAGTTGTTCAATTAGAAGGTCAAGATTAACCGTATTGAACACTTTTGACAGGACAATAAATGTTGTGCCAACCAGCTCGCCATGCTCCAGGGAGTTGTGAATAAAGTCTGTGAACTCAATAAGAGTAGTAGTGGTGCTTTGACCCTTGCGGAACCCATGTTGTTGCGGGCATTGAATGTTATACTTTTCAAGATATTCAACTAATTGATCCACAATAACCCTTTTCAGTGCCTCTGATAGAGGCAGGAGGATCAAGATGTGTCTATAGTTACCAAGTGAGGAGCGATCTCCACTTTTGCAGACAGGAGTCACTAAGGCTGCTTTCCACAGCTGTGGGAACTGTGAGAATCTTAAGTGAGGCATTGGTAATGTGAGTTAGCAGCAGCATTACATCATCCAGGGTGAGGGCAATAAATTTAAGGTCAAGGGAGTCGCTGCTTAAGGTTGTTTGAGATTATAATCCCCAGGTCCCTTTCCTGTTCTGTTTGCTTTATCAGTTCCCCCCCTAGTGAGTACTCAGCCAGTGGATTTTTATGCCCCACATGCATCACTGCACACTAATCTTAGCACTGAACTTCAGCTGCCAAATGTCCGACCACTTCTCTAGGGTGCTCAGATCTTTCCTCATGGCTTCAAACCCTCCTGCTACGTCAACCCTATTATATAACTTTGCATCATCCACAAAAAGACACACTTTCCCTCCAAGTCCCACTGGTATATCACTGATATATATGTTAAAAAGGATTGGTCCCAGAAATGACCCCTGAGAAGCACCGCTCGTCACCCTCATTATCCTGGAATGTACACCATTTACCACCACCCTCTTACTTCTATCCTTCAACCAGTTTTCCACCCATCTAGTTATTTTCTGTCCCACCTCAGGCTCTCTGTCTTATTTACTAGGCTATGGTGAGGAACACAGTCAAAGGCCTTACTGAAGTCCAGGTAGGCCACATCAACTGCCCCCGATCAATAGCCTTTGTTACCCCAACAAAAAATGTGATCAGATTTGTTTGGCAAGATCTCCCACTAGTGAAGCCATGTTGCTTTTCATCTAATAGTTTTTTGTCCATTAAGTATTTTACCAGTCTTTCCTTTAGCATAGAGAAGGCTGAAAGGGGACATGATCACAGTGTTCCAAACACTAACAACGCTGGATAAGGTGGAAAATACACAGGTATTTGAGCTGTTGAATGATGGCAGAAATAGAGTTCATACACTCAAACCAAGTTGGGGGCAGAATGGGGGTATCATCAGGGTTTTAAATAATTGATTAGCAGTTTTTTTCTTGGGATGATATGAACTGTACAGAAAGTATTTATATAGATTTTCCAGAAGTGATGTGTTTGTTAAACACAGTGAGGCAAGAGCTATGCATTTTCACAAAGATTTAGCACTTTTATGAGCAAAACGCTAATCAATTTTTAGAGTTAAATAAAGCCCTGATCATTAGAAAATATTACGTCACAGTAGGGTGGTAAATATAGAATACTGTATGCATGACTGCGTTATGTTTGTTACACACTCAAAGTGTGTTCTGCCACATAAACCATGACAGCAAAGCTTGAGTTGTTTATAAAGGCAAAATAAACAACGGGTGTATAAAAGAAAAATGAGTAATCACACAGTCCCCCATATAAATATATATATATATATATATATATATATATATATATAATATTTATGCAATTGGTGTGGACCTATATGCTGTGTAATAAATTTGTGTATCTGAGCTACTATGTGTGTAAATGTGAAATCTCACATTTATACACAAAGTAGACATGCCATCACAGATTTATACACATAGCAGCCACGTCTTCCCACAGTTTCATTTCAGAAACTGCTCATTTTGCCTGCATCTCTTATCAGCTGTTGAAACACTGCTGCCACTCGTGGGTGCCTCTCACTCTCTTTATGGCCATTCACTACGCTCCATAGCTGCTAGAAAAGCACAGTCTCTATCCACATGATTTAAAAAAAAATAACTGCCGCACGAAATGGTTCCGCCTCCTCCAGGTCCTTCCCAAATCTCTCGCCCTCTCACCCAATTCCAACTGTGCTCACTCCCACACCACTAATGCGGGCTCATCGTCAAATTATTGCACAGATTAAAACATACAAAAAAGCAAAATCTCTGATGTCAGCTCCCTATCAAACTCAGCTAGAACACCAAAACTCAACTTTTACTCCCGTTCACTTAGGACCGCCGCCATGTTCCTCTCAATTTTTCTAACCTGATGTTCATCCTCCAATCAGTGGTGACACTGAAATGTCACAATGCTGTCATGACGGAGCATCCATAGCAACGGCTTTAACGACTAAACAGAGACCAAAGTGATATAACACTATTTTACAAAAGAATCCTCAAGCTTTACGTTATTTAAAAAAAAAAAAAACAGTTTTAAAAAATCTAACCTAACCCACAAGGTCCTTGCCGCTTGCATAAATGGAATATGTAGTGGGGACCATATGGAATAAATGATTTATCTGCACTCGAGCTGTTTGACCTCGGACACCTCACTCGTGGCTTATGCCACTCATAAGGTTACCCGAGATGAAACAGCTCTTGTGCAGATAAAATCATTTATTCCACTGGTCTCCACTGCATATTCCTTATATATATTTTTTAAAATATCTGTTAGGAGTTGACTTCAAAGTGCAAGTAAGACGAAGGACACCGTCACAGCAGTTTAAAGTCAGTCTGTCAGCATAATGGCTTCCCGCATGGTGACTGTTCAGCTGTGACTTTTTCCCCACATCAACTTGTTGTGATAACACACCACCTTACTACAAAGAATAAAGGGTCTCATTTTTTATTCAAATCACACTCTATCAGTTACCACATTGTGGTATTGCCTACTTAGTGAGGTTGAGAGAGTTAGTATTGTTCAGGCTTTCAAATTAGGAAAACACAGATTCCTTTGTAAGGATGGCACTAAGGGTTACGCATTATGAGTAGCAATCCAAAGTGTGTCAGCAGACCAGAACTCCACTGAAAGCGTGTTTCATAGAGCGGAAACAGCCACCACAAAATCCTGGTCACCAGAAGAGTTCAATCATGATGGTGGCACCTTCAGAAACCCATGCCCTATGAACCTCAAAACCCTGGTTAGAGCAAAGGGGTCAGGAGGTCACTGAGACATTGAGGGCCCAGACTGTTTACGGCCTTATACCTTATTAAGAGGATCTTGCAATCAATTTGCCACCTAACAGCCAGCCAGCCCAACGCTCAGGAGTAAGATGATCGGACCGCTGAACAGAAGTCAGAAGCTTTGCTGCAGAGGTCTGGATAAGAGTCACCTTACCACAAGATAGGCCTTTATAAAGTGCCCACTGCAATAGTTGAGATGAGAGGAGACGAAGGCTTGGACCAAAATGCAGAGATATATGGCATTAAGAGGGGGCACAATCGGGCAATTTAGATAATAAAGCAGCCACAGACAAAAGATGACAGCTGGAGTACAAATGACAATGGTTTGTCAAGAACCACTCCCAGACTGCTAATCTCCCCCACCGCCTTCAACTGCAATTCATTAAAAGAGGGGAGTCTGAGGCTACTATACAAAGCTAATAGCTACCTATTATTCCCCATCAGAAGCAGTTTGGTCTTCCCAGGTAAAATGCTAACCAGCTGGAGTCCATCCCGGTGCTGATTACCTCAAAACATCAATACACTGTTCCAGCTTCAGCACTGAGGACACCATGTCAGAAGTAAAAGACAGGCACAAGCTGTGTGTCATCTGCAGTGAAACTCCACACTGTCTTATGCTCCTACCCAGCAGTAACATGCACACTGCAAACAGCACTGGTGACAGGACAGACCCCAGGAGAACTCTAGTCAAAAGCCACAAGAATGAACAGAGTACTAAAGACTGCTCCCTACCACCAAGGAATGACCTGAACTATTCAAGAACAGACCCAGACAGTGAGATTTTCCTGTTTTCTGTCTTTATTATTATTTGAAAATTGGTGACCAGGAAAAGCACACTGAGCCAAGATTCATTTCCAGGTGCGACCCGGGGAACACAGAAACATAGAATGTGTCGCCAGAAGGGATTGGTAGGCCCATCTAGTCTGCCTATTTTCCCTGCCTAATACTACACCCTGGACTCTGTTTGGTCACAGGTGCCCCTTCCTCCTCCCTTACCTCTATTTATTATACCCATGCACCTATCCTACACATGCTTGATGCTCTCCACTGTCTTTGCCCCCCACCACCCCCACTGGGAAGGGGACAGGTGATACAAAATACATAGCACAGACACAGTTCAGTTACAATAAAGTGTAATCAGAATAACAGGATGCATACAGGTATAAGTGCAGCAAGAATAAGCTAGGCAAAAAACAATTAAGCACCTTGTTCTCTACCTCCACATCGGAAGTCACATCAGCCTCTAGGGAGGGGACCTAGCACACCATAGCTGCTGTTAGCATACCCCCCACGCGAGGGGTCACCACAATGGAGAGCATGGACATTCTCCCTCCCCAATCATAACTGCTTTGCTCTGTGTCACACATTCCCCAGCCTCAGCCACCTGCCCCCTGCTCCCGTGCCTGCTGCCCAAGTCGGGTCACCAGCATTGAAGCGCACTGCTGATCCATTAGGCAGACAGTCGACAGTGCTTTGACTCTGCTAGTATTCACTACTTTTACTACTAGATGGCACTGCCTGTTTTCATACACAACAAAAATAAAAGGCTAGGCCCCAAGGAACAAGTTGTCAGACAAAATTTTACAATTAATGAAATCAACAGAGTACAATGTCAGGAAAAAGTAAGCTTATTTAACAAAGATAAATTGCAAAAAAAATAGTAAGACTAGACACTGCAAGAGGATTTCCCTGTCTAAAGATCTCCAAGTGAAGACCTTTGGTGGCATAAAAAGAGAATGGAGGTTGTTCACTCAGTCTGCACTATAGATCCATATGTTTGTTAGAACTACTAACTTTTTCTGCTTTCATTTTTTTCCCCTGCACTGATCAGATGGTGGTGCTCTATGTAGGAGATATGCTTAAAAAATTTTTGGTAGAAGATACCAGGAGATACGATAAGCTAATGCTCTCGACCTGGGGCAAGATCAACTCTCAATAACTGATTAAATTACTTAACCTCTAAAATGCCCTAGGCAATCTCCTGCCAAGAGTGTCCATTACCTCTCTTCTTTCTCTAGGTAGCCTTTTTTCCGGAGGTAAAAATCCATGGCTGCAACTTTGTACTTTGATGGCACACTGAACACTGGGAGATATGAAGCAATGTGGCCTGAAGCTGTATCACTGCATTGTCTACATGCTGTAGGGCCTCGTTTGCTGCACAGCCTTGACTCAGGTTCACTTACCACAATGGGTTGGCCTGGCATGTGTGCAAGCTAAACTGTAGTACCCGGAGGCCATATCATATACCCACTGGCCTCTCCTCCATCTGCCTCCCACTGCACTAGACATACCAGACAGACTTGGAAGGGTACAGCAAAGAAACAGGGATAGAAAGACTGCCCATACAGTAGCACAGGACTCTGGGATAACATAGTGCTTAGACTATGGGGTGGAACTATTTCTTGTTCCAAATGGAAATGATGGGGCATACACTTGCTGGGACATCCTACAGATGTTTTGCACCCAGTGGTAGACCAGCTTTGGTTTGCACAATTCTCAATTCTGGTGGTGCCTACAACTCTGTAGCCTGCTTAAGGACTGGGTGGGGCCCAAACTCCACATTCTAGCACACATACATCTGAAGTCTGCCTGGACACCTTGGAGACTTTAAAGGGACAGCATGATGCTTGTACCAGAGTCTGCAAGGTTTCTCCCCAACAGTAAAGCCGAGGAAGCATGGGAGACCTACCTTAATATTCTTATTACCTGGACAAATTGGAAACAGTTTGGAAGACAGCATACAGTCTTACCACCTTGGAGCCCAATCCTGTCAAATCTTGGAAGTTAAGAGGGTCAGGCCGGGTCTGTAGTAAGATGGAGACCACTAATGAGCACCAGGTGCTACAGAACAGATGTCGCTGCTGTAGCTCTGCAGGAGGTATTCTCTCTTTAGCTGTAAGAAGCCATGCTGCGGCTCCAACATGATGTTAGGTGTGCTGTTGTGTGGTGTCAGCTTTTGGATGACATGATTTATAGATGTCCTGTCTGTCTGTTCTGGAGGCTGTTAAGGTGGACGTTAAAGATCCCGCGGCACTTCTTGAGAAGAGTAAGGGAACTATCCCCCTGGTGTCCCAGCCAAATTTCCCCTATTCACTAACCCAGCAACAGCAAACAATAAACAAACAAATACTGGCCCAAACGGAAGGTAAAAGGAAAGCTTTTGCACTACAAGTTAATATAAAGGACATAAATAGAACTCCATAAGTTCTATATTAAATGGGGCTGTTGCAACATACAGTAGCGACTGCTGAAGATTCCACTCCTTTGAAGAGACCCTGGCCCATATTCTCTGGGACTGTCCAGACAGTCATGAGTACTGGAATAAGGTCGGGGAAACAGTGCCTCAAAAGCATTACCTATAGTCCACCAAAAGATTATAAATGTATTCTCCTAGGCATTTTCCCCAAGAGACATCTCTTTGCACCTAAAACACAAACCGTCATTCAGCACTGCTCTGCCTGTGGCGAAGTGTGTCCTACATAAACACTGATGAGACCCTGAACGTCTCATTAATGAATGGCAAAAACTGCTGCATCGGACTACTCATTGTGAAAGGGTGGCCTATGCAGACACAGGCAAATCATACCTTGTCTCCATCATCTGGGACTCGTTCCTTAAGAGGACTGGGGAGAGATCTGTCCAACTACCCAGCTGCTAAAGTAGACCTGACTACCCTTCCTCTCCTTATCTCATCAAGGGTAGACCTACTCCAGGTTGGCAGGACTCCTTGAATCTGCACTACAGATGATTCAAAACTGGGCGGCTAGAGTCATCTTTAAGCAACCTTGTCATGGAGGTGTGACCCTTTATTTCAGAGTCTTCACCGGCTCAAAACTTCTTGCAGAACCACATTTAAGTTAATGATCTTAACTTTAAAGGTCTGGAGGGTTTCAGCACCAGCATACAGTGTCTCCCACCAGGAAAAGCACAATGTGATTAAGATGTTAAGAGTTTTCTGTGTGAAAAATTGGAGTAACTGCTACAGGATTACACTGTATTCCTGCGGAATCCTTAAAGATATCACTAGTAGAAATTATGACTTATTTATTTATTTACGAGATTTACCAGGAAGGCATACTGAGCAACATGCTCGATTCCAGATGCGACCTGGGGGCCTAGCCCAGTACATGGTATACAGAAGAACATTTAAAATACAGAAATGAAAATAGAGAACATTGTCTATGATTTCAAACACAGAATAATACAGTTTTTTGAGCACGAATCACAAGCAGGAAAGAAATTTACAGACAGAATACACAACGCATACCAGGAGTACTCCTGAACAAATTATGATTACTTAGTAGAGGGCTAACTGCAAATTAGCATAAGCAGCTGGAGGAGACATGTGCCTGGAGTAGTCTGGTGCGTTGACCGGGATTTTGTGCATGTCTGATGGGGGCTGAAAGGGCATTCCATAACTAGGGGATCCTAAATTTGAAAGCTGACTGGCCTTTGGAAGTGCGCATTAGTGGGACATGTAGAAGTCTGGGGTCGGCACCTCTTAAGGAGCACGCTGGGGGAGGTTGTTGAGATAAGGAAGATTCAAGGTAGGGAGGGAGGGAGTGAGTCCAGAATTTAGCAGCAAGCCTAGCACAATTTATTAGTCTCCGGTCATGGAGAGATGGCAGGGCTAGGGAGCTGTATAACATACAGTGGTGGGTGGATGGTGGGGAGTCGAGGATGAAGCGGCAGAAGGAGTGGAAATGGGTGTCTAGACTTGACAGGGTAGACACAGGGGCAATAGAATATACTATGTCACCATAATCCAGAACTGGGAGTATCATGTTTTGGACTATGGCGAGCCTCGTTTCCTTGGGGAGGCAGGTTTTGTTATGGAAGAGTGCCCCCAGTTTAAGGAGCAGTCTCTTATGCAGGGAGTCAATGTGAGAGGCGAAATCTACGTGTTGGTCAAGCCAGACGCCCAGATATCTATAACTAGTGCATTGTTCAAGATGTGCCCCTTGGAGGGTAATGAACGGGGGACAGGGTGTTTGGCGGGAGAGTCTTTGTTGGAAGCCAAATGTAAGTGACACAGTCTTTGTTGGGTTAAGAGATAGCTGATTTGACATGAGCCAGTGTTGGACGGCTGAGAAATCCTCCTGAAGGAGAGATGCCACACTGCTAGTTGAGGGACTAGAAGCGTACAGAACAGTATCGTTGGCATACATTTGGATAGATGAGTGGGAGCATGCTGCAGGGAGGCCATTTAGAAATGTAGAGAAAAGTATCGGTCCAAGCACAGACCCTTGGGGGACACCTGAAGTGACTGGAAGAGGGTTAGAGGTATGAGTGGTCAGTCTGACTGCTTGCATCCTACCCGCTAGGTAATCTTGGAACCATTCTATAGCTGGGTGAGCTATCCCTGCATCAGAGAGTTTGGAGATGAGTAGGGAATGTGAGACGGTATCAAACACCTTGGCTAGATCTATAAAAATGGCCGTGGTGATGTGACCATTGTCTATGCCAGTGAGGATGTCCCCGGTGACACGCAGTAGGGAGGTGATGGTAGAATGGGCTTTGAGGAAGCCAGACTGGAAGGGAGTAAAAAAGGAGGAGGAGTCCAGGTACTGAGTGAGTTGGGACAGGACAAGTCGCTCCTGAAGTTTTTCCAGAATAGAGAGGAAGGAAATAGGTCTATAGTTGCTTGGGGATAAAGGGTCACCGCCTTTAGGGAGGGGTATAACAGTGGCCATTTTCCAAGATGTTGGTACCTTACTCAGTGAGAAGGAGAGGTTGAGAAAAGCGGCTAGGGGGAGGCTATGGCAGGGGCTGATAGGAATAGCATCTTAGCATCCAGGGATGATGGGCATTTACCTTTGTTCGGGTTAAGTGCACGTAGGGAGTGGAGGACTTCTACGGGGGAGACTGGTTGGAAAAAGAAAGGAGGGGCTGGGGGGTGAGTGCTAGGGGAAGAGGGGCGGGGTGGGCTGGGGTATGCATGTTCGGAGGGAGGATAGTTTGTCTCCGCAGCTGGAGAAATGAGCGTTGAAAGCTTCTGCAACACAGCTTGGGTCGGAGATGATGGAGCCATTTACAAGTAGTGTGGGGGGGGTGGTTGGGCTGGGGGAGAGAGAGCAGGGATTTGAGGGATTTCCTAAAGTCCATGTGGTGATTAGATTTAGTACTGAAGGTAGATAGGAAGTAGGACTTTTTTGCTTGTGTATGGTATTTGTGCAAGCATTTCTTAGGGCTCTGTAAGTAGTAAGGGAGGCCTGGGAGCCCAATTTCTTAAAGGCTTTCCAGGCGAGGTCCCTGGAATGGCATTTCTTGATTATGTCAGCTGTGATCCAGGGGAGATGTGCACCTCTAACTCTTTTGGTACGTAGAGGAGTGTGCTTTTCCCAGATTTTTAGGAAGCTGGATTGAAATGCGTTATAGGCAACGTCAATGGAAGAGGCCTTGGTGATACAGGACCAGTTCACCCTTCTTAGGCCAGCTAGAAGAGAATTTAGGTCCAGGGAGTTGTACAACCTGGTGTGTAACGTCTTTGGGGGGGGGGGGAGGCTGTGAACCTTCCTGATCAGGTATAGTATGTGGTGATCACTAATGGAGTCAGGAAGTAGCCCTGCTTCAAGGATTCTATGTGGGTGCGTAGTGAGGGCCAAGTCCAAAAGGGTGTGGTTTTTAGACTTATGGTTGAGTCTGGTGGGCTCGTTTATGAGTTGCTTGAGGTTTAGAGCTTTTATTTTAGTTTTCAGGTGGATTTTGTCAGCTCCTAGCCAGTTGGCATTACAGTCCCCTGTGGCATGGAGTTCCCCACCTTTGGCCAGGGACTGTAGTGTGGTAAGGTGGGAGAGGATGTCCTCAGTGGGTGTGCTTGGGGGACAGTATGTGCTAGACACGTATATAGGGGCGGAAAATGGGACTGATAGTTTAACTAATGAGGCGTCTATATTTGTGGGAAGGGAAGGGATCTCCATCATAGTGAATTGGCGACTGTTTGAGATATATATGGCTGTGCGCCCACCTTTCTTAGACCCTCGCCTGTCATGCCTGATTATGGTGTACCCTGGGATGGAGACTTCAGCATCCGTGTGGTGAGGTTTTAGCCAAGTTTCAGAGATGGTCGATATGTCGGGATGCATTGTTAAGGCATTAGGTTGTAGTAGCAAGATTTTGGATAGGAGGCTGCAAGTATTTAGGAGTAATATGCATAAGCCTTTGGGGAGAGTGATAGGGGTGGAGGAGTTGGTAGAAATTGGGCCTGGGTTTACCTCTATGTCCCCTGACAGGAGTAGGAGAAGGGCATAGAGATACATTGTTTTTGTTCTGAAATGGGTTTTGGGTGTGTTAGTTAAGCAACGAAGACAGGAGGCTGGTGGGAGGCTGAGGGTTTAGAGTGTTACGATCGAGAGCCCCTGGTAAAAGGAGGGAGGTAGGATTGTAGCATTGATAATCCCAAAGTGGTCGAGGGGCAAGTCCTGAGCCGGCGATTGAGGGGAGGAATAGGTGTGTGTCTGAGGGGAGCAGCGGGGGGTCAGAGCAGGTGAGGGCTCCCACACAGGGAGAGTTGAGGGGGGGTAAGGAGGAAAGTGCTGCCATAGAGAGGCAAAAGAAGGTAGTAAGAAACAGCATCCTGGGACAAGTATACTAGTAAGGCTGTATTAGGAGCTGATAAGCTGCAAATGGAAAAGTGGGCTGATAGGTTTTAGCTAATCATGTGACTGCAAACTGCCTATAAAAGGGAAAAGCAGACCAAGGGTGGTAGTGGGGGTGATGGGGAAGAACCACACATAGCGCAGAGAAGCAGAAGCCACCTCTGAAGAGCTGTTTCTAGGAGTTCAGAAGTTTGAAATTGATGCCAGAAAGAGCGCTCTTGTGGAGCTTCTGCACTTGTGCTCTGGGGGTTCCGGTCCGGGCGAATGCAGGGAAGGCAGTGTCCTGTGTGCCCTCACGACCCCTGTGGCAGCTTCTGTGGAGAGAAAGAGGGGTTTCTATCTAACAGCAGTGGGAGGAGAAAAGAAGCAGTTTCAGGTAAGAGAGCAGCAATTGGAGCAGGGGATTGCAAACAATAAATTTCAAAGGAGCAAGTGGATTTGGTGAACAAAAAGGGGAGTGGGGTGCCTAGCAGACCACGCGGTTAATGGCCGCGGCGTGGTAGCACTATGCAGGGAAAAGTGTAGTGAGCAAGGCAACTGGCGACAAACGCACATCGGGAGTTTAAGGCAGCTGCTGCACTCAAGCTGCTCGGCTGTACAACACAGTCGCTCCAGTATCCGGGATGAGCTATATTTGGTCATGAGGGATCTAATAACTGAAAGCTAAGGTTTCGCCCAAGTTGCCACAGGAACACAGTGCACAAAATTACAGAGGGAGATAGATACAGGTCTTAAGGCACTAATGAAATATATACAGTTCAGTAAGGGACACAGCAGATTACTTAAAGCTCCTAAAATTATGCAGATATATTCAGGGGAAAACAGGAGAAAAGTACTGGCACAAAAACTATCTGTACTCCTACGACGACTAATATTAGACAGAACCACACACAGCATAGAGAAGCAGAAGCCGACCTCTGAAGAGCTGTTTCTAGGAGTTCAGAAGTTTGAAATTGGTGCCAGAAAGAGCACTTCTTGTGGAGCTTTCCCGTACCTTGTGCTTCGGGGGGGGTTCCGTGGTCCAGTCGGGTGAAATACAGGGGAAGGCAGTGTCCTGTGTGCCCTCACGACCCCTGTGGCAGCATCTTGTGCTTCGGGGGTGGGGGTTCCACGGTCCTGCTCGCGCAAATGTTGGGGAAAGCAGTGTCCTGTGTGCCCTCACGCCTCTGTGGCAGCTTCTTGTGCTTCGGGGAGGAGGGGTCTCGCAGTCCAGTCGGGCGTAATGCAGGGGAAGGCAGTGTCCTGTGTGCCCTCACAACCCCTGTGGCAGTATATATGTGGGACGGTATGTACAGGGCTCCATACATCCCCTCAAGAGCATATGTTCCTGAGGCAGTCAGTGTTTGACTATTACTTCAAGCAGCCTGTCCCATAAAAACAATTAGCTTTCTTGGACTTGGAATACACCTTATGGAATTCCTTACATCATTGAATATGGTCTGCAGAGTCGTCTGTTATTTTTAAATGTAGGCTGAAAACTTTATTTTGAACTATTTTACCGCATGCATTGTAGGTGCTGTCTTTTACTTATTGTAACACACCTTGAAACATGGTAAAGGCATCTAATAAGTGCAAAAATAAATAAAACTCCCCAACATCAGTCTTAATTCCAGACTGTTCAATTTGACAGTTGTAGAGAGGTCTGGCTCCAAGGTCCTGTGGCAGAACACCAGCAGAGAAGTAAGTCCCAGGGAAGTCAGGTGATGGGGTCGAGGGGGCCATTCCAGACAGAGGCTAGTCAGAGCGACCAGGTGACAAACACAAGGTGGGAAAAAAAAAAAACACACAAAGAAAAGAAACCTGGTTCCTTACAGGAAGAGTGCCTGCAGCTCACCTATGTATCTATCAGAGCAAATTACTAGAAAACACATCTCAAAGGGGAACAGTCAGCACGGTGCCAATCCTAATGTGCACTTTGTGGGCAAATCATTTTGTTTACTTATTGTTTACTGTAGTATAGTAGACTGTCTCAGACTAAGTTTGCTTAGTTGTAGTCTGACATCTTCTGTTACTAAAAATCCCAGAATTCCCTGCAGCTTACATCAGAGTAGTGGGCAGCAGTGGGAGATTTAATAGCCTGCAGTGCATGTTACAGTTTATTTAAGCTCTGATCTTTTGTTTACTGTCCCTGCTGTCCTCCCTGGGCTAAGTTACAGTCACAGAGGTCTGTACTTTGCCCCTGGGGGAAAAGCAGACTCGGAAAACATCTGATCAGAGATTAAAAAAGCTCCAACATGAACTACAGGCTATTGAATCTCCCACTGCTGCCTAGTGCTCTGATGTCAGCTGCAGGAGATTCTGGGATCTGCAGTAAAAACAGGTTACTCACCTGTAAGAGTAGTTCTAGGAGTGGCATATGTTGTTCATCCACACTTACTGGCATGTCCTTTTCCCCTTTAAGAATTGACAAAGTCTTCAAGCTCGGCTCCTCCCACCCACCCGGGTGGTATGACCCTCGGCTCCACCCCATGACACCAGATCTTAGCCCGCTGGAAGACAGGTTTGTGCGTCCGAGCCAGGGAGGTCAGGGTCCATAGGATGAACAATATATACCACTCCTAGAACTACTGTTACAGGTGAGTAACCTGTTTTTCTAGGATCGTGGATATGTTGTTCATCCACACTTATTGGCAGACTCCTAGCAGTTCTCTGGGAGGAAGGAGGCAAGGCGCACACCCCCTCTGATATACTTACTTGGGGAACAGAGATTGGAGAACTGAGGCCCCAAAACCAGCATCCCGGCATGACTCAAGGTTGATGTGGTAATGGGTAATGAAGGTGTTTGCTGACTTCCAGGTAGCAAGCCTGACAGATTTCCCGGATAGGGATGTCTCTGGAAGCAGCCACCGATGCAGTGGTATGGCAGGTAGAATGAGCTCTTATCCCTCTGGGAGGCTCCATGCTGCCAACTCATAGCACAGACTTATGCAAGATGTAATCCACCTTGCAATAGTCTGTTTTGCTACAGGTCTCTCAGAAGCAGCTTCAGTGTAGCGAACCTCTCCATGAATTTCCATCATCCTCTCCGTATAATAGGAGAGAGCTCATCTTAGGTCCAAAGTATGGAGCCTGTAATTGGCCTCTGAGATGTAATTAGGGTAGTATACTGGCAGAGTTAACACCTGGTTAAGGTGAAACTCTCACAACACCTTCGGAAGGAATTTCGGGTGGGAGTGTAGAACCTTGTCCCTGTGGAAGACCAGATAAGGGGGGGTCGTCCGATAGCTCCTGGAGCTTCCCTGTCCTTCTGGCAGACAAGACAGCCACCAGGAAGGCCGTCTTCCACAACAAGTGTGACAACTTGTGCATCGGTTCGAATGGCTTGCCCATGAGCTTTGCCAGCACCAGCAGCAGATCCCATGGAGGTGGAGGGTCATGCACCAGAGGGGATATGTGATCCAGGCCTTTGAAAAAGCACCAGACCACTGTCTCCTGTGTCAACGTCGGCTGACTGGCCCGCACCCAGTAAGCAGAGATGGCTGCCAGGTGCACCCTAAGGGTCAATGACCAAAGACCCCCTTTAGACAGAGACTAAAGGTAGTCGAGAATGTTAACCACTGGACAGGACAGAGGGTCCAGGCCCTTGCCCCAACACCAAATGGAAAACCTTTTCCATTTGAAGACATAACATTTCCTGGTCGATTCCTTTCTGGATGCCTCCACCATGGTGAGGACATCCTCAGAAAGACTCAAAGCCTGGAACTCTAGCCGCTCAGGTACCAGGCTGTGAGGTGCAGGGATTGAAGGTCCGGATGGTATACCTTCCCCTGACTGAGAGAGAGAGAGAGAGATCAGGTTCGGGTGTGCTGGAAGCTGTTCCAGGGGCCTACAGCTGAGGCTGAGGAGATCTGGATACCAGAACTGGTGCGGCTAGTCTGGGGCTACCAGAATCACCTTTGCCTTGTCCCTCCTCACCTTGAGGAGCACCTTGTGGATCAAGAAAAATGGAGAGAAGGCATTGAAGAGTTCTGGGGTCCATGGCCTTGAGAACGCATCCTCCTGCAGCGAGCCCTGCTGAGGGGGGCAGGCATGAAACAGCCTCAGTTTGGTGTTTTCCCTTGAGGCAAACAGGTCCACCATCGGTTTGCCCCAATGGGAGAACAGGCTGTACGCTACCTCTGGATGGAAAGACCACTCATGGTATGTCTCGCCTAAGTGACTGACAGCATCCGCCAGATGGTTTGAGGCTCCTGCCACATGAATGGCTAGGAGACCCACCTCTAGACAGCTGACGAGGGTCCAGATGCAGAGCACCTCCCTGCAAAGCAGACGGGAGTGCATGCCGCCCTGTTTGTTGAGGTAGTACACGGTCGTGGTTTTGTCCGTCTGGACTTGAATCACTTGACCCCGGAGCTGAGGAGCGAAAGTTGACAGTGCCAGTCTAACTGCTCTGAGCTCCAACAGGTCAATGTGGTATCAGGACTCCTCAGGGGTCCAGAACCCATGGACCCTTTTGTCCCTCAGGTGGGCTCCCCGTCCATGAGAGAAGCATCGGTCGTGAGGACGGCCATCGGCTCTGGGCGGGCAAATGGGATCCCTTCCTGCAACCAGTCTGGGATGGTCCACCATTGGAGAGCGTCCCACATCTTCTGGGTTACAGTGATCAGCTGGTCAAAATGACCGTGGCGCTGAGTCCACTGGCTGGCCAGCTCCCACTGGAGGAGGCACATGTGCCACCGGGCCCAACGGACCACAGAGGTGCATGCCACCATGTAACCCAGAAGGCGCAGAAAGTCCTGGACAGGGCGCAATTGCCCAACCAGAAATGACTGGGCAAAGGAGGAGAGAACCTCCGCCCTGTCTGCTGTGAGCCGAGCTCTGGCTTGTCGAGATTCGAGCTCTGCCCTGATGAAGCACATCACCTGAGAAGACACGAGTTCTGACTTGGTCTCATTGATCAAGAGGCCGAGTTGGGAACAGGTCTGGCGGGCCAGGTCCCTGGACCTCTCCACCTCCGCTGGGTGGGACCTACTAAGAGCCAATCATTGAGGTAGAGGTAAATTCTGCCCCCCCCCCACCAACGCCTGAAATGGGCTGCCACCACTGCGATGCATTTGGTGAAGACCCATGGGGCTGATGACAGGCCGAACGGCATGGCTCAGAACTCGTATAGGGTCCCTTCATTCTGAAGCAGAGGAACCGTAAATGAGACGGACAGATTGGGACGTGAAAGAATGCGTCCTGCAGATCCAGTGAACAGAACCACATGTTTTGCTCCAAGGATGGTATGATCTGGGACAGAGTGACCACCTGAATGGTGCGTGACCTGAGATACCGATTCAGGCCGTGCAGATCTAGAATGGGGTGCCAGCCCCCTGTCCACTTGAGCACCAGGAAGTACCTGGAGACAAAGCCTGGGACTGCTGGAGAATCCGCCACTGGAGCCACTGCCTCCTTAAGGAGGAGCTGAGCGATGTTGTCTCGGAGAGCCGACTGAGTATGGACAGATACTGTTTCCTCCTGAGGGGCGCAGGCTCGGCTTGGAGGGTGCTGCTCGAATTCCAGAGACAGTCCCTGACTGACCACTTCCAAAACCCACCTGTCCGTGGTAATAACGGACAAGGCAGAAAGAAAGTGTCAGAGCCGGCCTCCCCATGGGAGGACCCAGAGCTGGCGTGACAAAAGAGGGGTAGCAGCCCCTGCCCCATCACTGAGCAGGCTTGGAGGAGGAGGATCCAGGACCTGAACCTCGGCCACCTTTACGGGCCTGGGAGGGCCCGGGCTTCGGCCAGGGGCACCAAGCTTGAGCCTGCTGCTGCTGTTGCTACTGCCCTCCTTGAAAGAAGGGTTGCTGTGCCACAGGGGAAGAGTGCCGAAAAGGCTTCCTCTTCTTCTGCTGTTTCTTGCCCGAAGAACCTTTAGCAGAAGTAGCATCCAAGGTGGCACTGGACTGCTCAATACGCTGAAGGTGACCAGCCACACCTGGGCCAAAAAGGACAGTGCCCTGGAAAGGCACACCGGCTAGTTTGTGCTGAGTATCTGCCGGAAAAGAGGAGAGTCTCAGCCAAGCCCTGCAATGAGAGGCAACTGTAGCTGCCATTGAGCGGGCACAAGAATCCCCAATGTCCAGGGCTGTCTGAAGCTGCTGTTTGGCAGCAGCCTGCCCCGATCCTGGACCTGCTTGACCGTGGTCTGAGTGCGGGGAGGTGTGGGAGGACTTCATCTAAAGACCCCAAAAGGGCATGGGAGAAGTGTGCCTTGATGACAGCTGAACTTGCCTGATGAAGGCCTAAAGATGAGGCCGCACAGACCTTTCGAGCCGAATGATCCAAGAGTTTGGATTCTTTATCTGGAGGTCAGTCAGTGTTGGCAGAACTGCCAGTACACCTGAACACAAAGGCAGTCAGCAGGCTCTCGGACAAAGGGTGCTCTGTGAACCCTGTAAGGAGGTGAGGAAGCACCTCATCTAAGGAGCCCAATGGGGCATGAGAAAAATGTGCCATGATCACAGCCGAGCTTGCCTGATGGAGACCGAGAGACAAAGTAGCACAGACCATTCGGGCGGAATGATCCAACTTCTTGGATTCTTTGTCCGGTGCTCTATCCGCATCTCCTGAATTCCCCACTCACCTAAACATAGACTCAGTCACCACTCCCTCAGCTGAGGGATGCTGTATAAACCCCGAAAGGGAGCCAGTGGGTACCAAGTATTTGCAGGCCATCCTGTCGGAAAGTGCAGGGCCGGAATCTGGGGGCTGCCAGAGCTTCAGTGCTGGGCCAACAACGGCTTTGGCCACTGGGAATGCCTCTGTCAGAGAATCCCTTCTTCTGAGGATGTCAGTTAAGGGGTATTCTACCCATCTCTCAATGGGCTCCAACTTCATCGGAGATGAGGCGGAGGATGCCCATGAAAGAGGTGGGCCCCTCCTCAGTGGAAAGACTCATAGCATCGTCGTCCCGAGAACGAGATGCCAGCTCAGAGTCCTCGGACTCCAAAGAGTCCGGATAAAGTGGTCTGCCACCGGGGTCACTCAGAAACCACCGCGGGCGGTTGGGAGTGAGGGTCACGGATAGCCTGTGCGAGAAGCCTGAAGCAGGCCGATACTCCTTGGGGGAAACCCCCAAGGGTGGCTGTTTAGGTGGTGGCTCCACCAGGATAGGTGGGGAGACCAGCTTTGGCCAAGTCGGGAGTGACGTCACCAGCTCTGCAGGCGGGGGGCACGATGACAGACTCCAGAATGGTCAACAACGGCCTAGAGGGCGACAGCCAGGTGATGGCCAGGGCAGAAGGGACCGCCTTCAGCCCGGACAGAACTAGTTGCTGCCACATGTCCTCATAGCATTGATGCAACTTGCGTCGGAGCCTCCCCTCATCTGAGGAGGAAGAGGATGAATGGCGTCAGTGCCTAGAATGTCGCTTATGTGACTTCCTTGGCCTTTCTGTCGAGGATGTTCCAGACCTGGACATCAACCATCGGGGGGACCGACAGGGCATTCAGGAGAAGGGGAGAACCTTGGCTCCTCCAGGTCAGGGACGACCACTACCTGGGGCTTCCCAGCTAGCTGGGTCACCTCATCGGCAATGGTCCCAGAGGACCGGAGTTCTAAATAAGGAGTTGTCAGCCTCCTCGGTCAACAACGGCTTAATGGGGTTGAAAATAGTCTAGACAGGATTGTCGTCCCGCATCTGGGCCGGCTGACCTGACAGGGGTAACTTGAGGTCAGCGGTCAAGGCTGCAACATCAACCGAAGTCAAAGCAGGAGACTCCTGAGACTGAGATCACTCTCTGTCCCAAGAGTGACGTCGGTGAGACATAGGTTCTTTCGGTTCCTTGATTTCCTTTTTACGGGCTCTGGAGATATGACAGCCAGGGTCTTCCCCGCGAGTGGGAAGGGATTCGACTGGCTCCTTGAAGGAACCAGCGAATGATGAGCCCAGTTTCAGAGGAACGAAGACTGAGGGCAAAGAAGCACGAGCCGTGTCTTCCTTGAAGGCCTTCATCTGTTTCAGTTGTTCCATGGACCCCGCAGCCACGGAGATCACATGGTGGGCATCTTTCGATTTGACCGGCGGGTGCCATTTTTCTGGATGTCCAAGCTGAAGGTGAGCAAGACGGTCATCCAGGACATTAGAATGAAAAGAGTGACAGAGGTCGCAGGCCTGAGTATCGCAAGCGAGGCCAGGGCAGTACACACACGTGGCATGTGGGACCGTTCAAGACATCTTCTGCCCGCAAGGACACCGGCGGAACCAGGACAAAGACTTGTTCTCCATCACAGTTGCAATTATATATTCTTTAGGAGAGATTCAGAGAAATCTTTATCTGCGGTAAAACAGAGGTTTGGAGCACCAGGACCTACTAAACACGGGAACGAGAAGGAGGGAACCTGAATCGTCCAGCGGAAAGGAAGATCTGGCATCATGGGGTGGAGCTGAGGGTTATACCACCTGGGTGGGTGAGAGGAGCCAGCATGAAGACCTTCCGGCAAGATACTTAAAGGGAAAGGACATACCAATAAGTCTGGATAGAACAACATATCCAAGATCCTAGAAAAAACAGATCGACCAGAATCCGTTGAAATATGAGACCTGCCCCAAAGGTAGCAGACTCAAACATGTACAAACAGTTCCAAGCTTACCAGCAACTAAATCCTTCACTCCTGCCCTTCCACAAACTTAGCAGCAACAGAAAGGTAAATCTACCTAAACCAAACTAAGTCTGCTTCTACAGGAAGGCAGTGACAGGTGGAGGGTTGTTATGCTAAGACATTACGACATTACAACATGCTAGACATGGACTGAAGCATTTCTGGAGCAAGAAGCAATAGGAACCAAGTGCTGGTGGATGCCTGCCCAGATTCTTTTTTTTTTTTTTTAAAAAACAGCACGTACAGTAGCAGACTAAGGATGGTGCAATATTGGACCTAGTTCTGTCAAATCAAAACAACCTAGTTAGAGTAACAGTGAAGGATCCTCTTGGATCCAGCAACCACAATAGTGTGGCTCAACACAGCTATCTAGGCACTGTTGCAGCAGTCTCAGATGTTAGTTAGTTCTGGACTTTAGAAAAGCTGCCTCTGGGAAGAAGAAGGAAGAGCTTTGGGATAGACTCACTGGGTCTGGCCAGTTAGAAGGGTGGAGAATAAATGGGAAGCAATCAATCATGGGATTCAAGAGATATCAAAGACATGCGTAAGGCAGGTTGTAAAGAGACAGAGGCACATGAAATCTATTCAGGTGGTAGGGGAGATCAGTCTGGGCCAAGAAACTGGACTTCAGAACATACCACTTGGCGGCAAATAGGGAGCTCTGCCTCAGTACATGATAGACAAGAGGCCAGCAATCCAGTGAAGAGAGCTAAGGAAGTATTAAAGCTCTGAACAGAAGGGATGAAGGAAAATGACAAGGCCTTTTTAAGTATGTCAGGGAGAAGAGGAAGAACAAGGGGGACTGAAAGATTGAAGTGGGGAGATGACTGGAGGAAGATGGGCAAGAAGAAATTTTAAAATAATACTTCTGCTCAGTATTCACAGTTGAAGAAGAAGGCAATAGCTGGAGTGTAGCATCAAAGATGGAAGAGATAATAAGATGGTGATGGGGATCAATACCGAGAACAGAGTGCTGAAAGCTTTCAGTGGGTCGAAGGTGTAGAAGTCCCTGGGACCGGATGGGCTATATTCCCAGAGCAGTCTTCTGCAGCACCTTTGGCATACCTGTTCAACTGCTCACTAGTGACAGTCATGGTCCATAGGGACTGGGGGGTGGTGGATGTTGTGACACTGCACAAGAGTGGGGAGAGGGGAGAACAGTGCAGCTACAGACTGGTCACCCTTAACTCCACTGTGGGAAAGCTGCCTAGGACTAGAGCCAGTGAGCTATTGGTTGACCTTCTGGAGATTCACAGTATCCAGGACAGTATACAGCATGGTTTTGTGAAAGGGAAGTCCTGCCAAATGAATCTTACAGAATTCAACACAGTGTCTCAGGCGGAAGACAGTGGCCAGGTGCTAGACCTCCTGTATCTAGTCTTCAGCAAGGCCTTTGACTCGATGCCCCATAGACATCTTGTGAAAAAGGGAGGGGACAGGGCAGTGACCAGCAGGGTACGTCAGGACTCAGTACTGGGACCAGTCCTATTTGATGTCTGTATAAGTGACACTGCAGAAGAGCTGGGAAGGAAGGTATGCCTTTTTGCATTCAACACCAAAATATGCAAAATGGTAGACACTTCAGAGGGGCTGAAGAGAACTTGTAGAGACCTGAGAACATTCAAGGAGTGGTCAGGGGTATGGTAGCTGGGTTTTAATGTGAAAAAGTGCAAAATCATGTACCTAGGTCAAAGAAATAAAGATGTGGAGTATAAAATGAGGAGGGAAATACAGACACTGAACAGGAAAGGGACCTTGGGGTAATCATATCTGAGATCTCAAGGTTGCCAGGTAATGCGACCAGGCAGTAGGTAGTGCCAGCAGGATTCTGGGGTGCACAGTGAAAGATACCACCAGCAGAAGGAGAGAGCTAGTGTTACCACTGTATAGATCATTGGTGAAACTCCACCTGAAGTACTGTGTCCAGTTCTGGAGACCACACCTCAGGAAGACACAGACACGGTAGAGGCTGTCTGGAGGAGGGCAACTAAAATGGTGTGGGGTCGGCATCAAAAGCTTTATGTGGAGAGACTGAGGGACCTCAATATGTACACCAAGGACGAGAGGAGGGAAAAGGAAGACATGACAGACACCTCATGGGGGTGAATGAGGTACAGGAGGGAAGCGTGCATGAGAATGAGGGGGCATGCAATGAAGCTTGAAGGGGGGAATTCAGGAGGGATGTGAGGAAGTATTTCTTCACTGAAAGAGTGGTGGATGCCTGGAGCAGTCTTCCAGCAGAGGTAGCAAAAACAGTGGTGGACGTCAAGCATGCATGTGATAGACACAAAGGAAATCTTGGTAGGAAAATGTGGGGGGGGGTAGTTGGAGATCAAGTTGGGTCTGTGATGACAGTATAGGCAGGGAAAATGGTCAGACTAGGTGGGCCAAGTGGTCCTTATGTGCCGAAAAATTCTAAGTTTCTAAATTGGGGGACACAGCGTGGGGAAGGTGTAACAATGTGGGCAGAGGATTGGTTAAGGAGAGAGCCCAAAGGGTAGTACTAAACAGTAAGCCTTCTGAGACAAGAAGGGAGACCAGTGGTGTGCCTCAGGGGAAGGAGATAAAAGTAAGTGCACTCAAACAGGTGCTGAGACCCAAAGAACTGCACATTAAAAGAATCCAAAGGCAGCACTCAAAAACAGAAATAAGGAATTTATTCACAAACTTGTAGATACTGTAGCCAAAACCAAAGAGTTAATTATGAATCAAGAGAACATGGCACAACTCCTAAGCACTGCATGTCCCAACCGTGATGCTTCATCAGGGTGTTTCCAGTGTTGGTCCTGTGTTCTGTGCTCTTCGTCCTGTTTATATGTGACACTGGAGAAAGGGTCTATGGCAAAATATGTTGTTTTTTTGCTGAAGATTCTAAGGTAATTAGTAGGGTGGAAAGTAAGGAGGGGTTTTAGGGAATTGAAAGAGGACCTAAAAAAACTGGAAAAGTGGTCCAAGATCTGGCAACTTGCATTCAACATGGATTAATTCTGTGGGAAATAATTGCCTTTAAATGTCTATTAGTCAGCTTCCCCGAGGTGCTCATTACTTCTGAAAATAGTATTTATTGTGGGGATGCTGTAGCCCATTAAGCAAAGGATTTCAAGCATCAACCATCAAATTTTACTTCCTTTTATCACGCCCCCAACGTTTCGCTCACACATTTGAGCTTTTTCAAGTGTTCATCATAACTGTTTTAAAACAAAAAATATGCACGTGTAATATTTCATACAAATCACCTCACAGTGCTCAACATGAGCCCGTATAAAAAGCATCCCAACCCCTGCATTGCAGTGGGGTGTTGTTGGTTGCTAAGTAACCTAGATTGCCATTGGCAATAAGACAGTGATGACCACTGAGGTGACGTGACACTACAGGACACCTTCATATGGGTCCGAGAGGATGAGGGAAAGAGACGGCGCTCAGTAACCATTTTGTGAGATGCTGTAACATCATTACTAACAGCGCATGAAAGAGACCAGCAAGCTTTAAGGTAAAATGGCACATACTTTGATAGCAGATCAATATTTACAGTATCAAATAATAGAGGGCAAACACTGAACCTATTTATTTAAAATTAGCAGAGAGTGCTATTTTGGATTATACACATAAGCACTGCAGGAGTAGTTTTACGAGTTCATGGGAGTTAAAAAAAAAAAAAATGGTACGTTAAATCCCCATGAGTGGGTGGAAAAGCTATTTTCAGCTTAAATGAAATAAGTAGCAAAGCGAGGCGAAGGTAGCACAGTGGTGGTCACAACTGATTTGCATTTTCTGAATGGATAAAGATTCATAAACAACAAATGATCAATATTTATATCAAGGTTTTATGACTGGTGAAAGAAATACATAAATGAAGTGGTTGTAAAGGCTGTGAAAAAGTAAACAGAACTGGAAACAATGACCATAGGTAACAGTTAACAATTTAGATTTAATATTGTTACAGTTATATATTTTGTATAAAATATGATGCACACATATTTTTGTTTTAAAATAGCTTTGATGAACCCTTGAAAAAGATCAGATGTGTGAGTGAAATGTTGGGGGCTTAACAAAAGGAAGAAAAATGTGATGATTGCAGCTTGGAATTCTTTGCTTAACTGGCTGTAGCATCCCCACAATGAATACTATTTTCAGAACTTACATTAAATGCCAAATAAGCACTCTGGAAAAAGGAACCAATGAACAAATTGGGGGGCGCCTACAGCAGACCTTGGAGGAAAGGGACCTGCCCGTTATAATAAGTTACAGCCTCAAGACTGTGGCCCAGTGTGATAAGGTACATGGAAAGCCAGCAGGATGCTAGGGTGCATACACAGGGCCTTTTCTTACAGAGAGAAGGAAATGATCCTGCCGTCTACAGATCCTTGGTGAGGCCGTACCTAGAGTACTATGCGCTATCGTGGAACCTCACCTAAAAAAGGACAAGGTGCACCTATAGGCAGTCCAGAGAGCAACAGCAAAAATGATACATGGGCAACAGGGGAAGCGAATGAGGAATGATGGGCTGATTTAATATATGTACTCACTGAAGTTCAGGAGAGAAAGGGGCAATATGAATGAAACTTGCATATATCTGAAGAGAATAAACAGGGTGGACTGCCAGCAACTGTTCAGGCAATGAGAGGGGTCTGTGACAAAAGGACATGATTATAAGCTGGTTGGGGGAGGGACTCTTCACGGAGGATGGTGGACAGGTGGCACCATCTACTGGAGTCAAGCAAGGGTCTCTAGACCAAAAGCAGAACTATGAGTTAGGAGCACTGCACAGGTCCTACCACTGCTAACTGGTAGGGACTAAGACAGGTATTAGACAAATGCCATGTACACAAGTCTTTTTCTATCTGTAAAATTCTGTGTTATCACAGTGATAACTCTGAAGTTGTGTAGTAACTTAAATAATGGGGTGGTGTGCACATTTTGTCTGGCCTTGGTGATGCAGCTTATCAGCTGTCCAGAGGGGAAGGAGAAATTTTACCCACACAGGCCCTAAAGCAGAAGTTAAAGGAATTCTACACCTTTCTTACCCTGAAGGCTCCACAGTTTAACCAGTTTTGCATAATCTAATAAATTCAGATTGACTGACAGTGCTGGTGAAATCTGTTAGACGATGATTGCTACTTACATGCATTAATGAGTAATACGACTGCTTGCCAGTGTAGAAAAGGAAGTGGAATGGACGTCCATCTGGTGCCCATTGGATTGCTAATAAAAACAGAAATTCAGTTACTAGTCTCAGTTTCAGATCAATGCAACATTTAATGCAATGAGGTCTAATGACTACATTTTCTGATTTTATTTCCAGTGCTATTTCCATTCAAATGGGACCATAATTGCAGTATTCTGTCTCACAAAGCTAACACAGTAATCTAACCATCCGTCTATGCATCCATCTGGTTCACACTTTTCAGAGTTCCAAGGCTAGGTTTGAGACAGGACTATCACAACATAAGTGTTGATCTTAGCAGGTCAGGGACATCTGGGCAGTCTACGACTGTCTAATTATAATTAAATAACTTAAGATCATTTCAATGATATTAACATCCTGTGACCTCTTGCATAATCATTTATTATATCCTGTTATTATTGGGATTTAGTAAAAAAGTCACAATTCAGAGACTTTTCAATGATCTTTTTAAATTTTTTTCTGATCAGTAAACTGCCTGCTCTATTCTTTGAAGCTGGGGCACTGGACGTCCAACTGCTGACTAAGAACACTGGTTGATTGACATTGTGACGTTCATAAATGCAACAACAATGGAGACTGAAGCCCCGTTTGTCGCAGACTGGTACAGTGCAGATGGGCTCCTCCATATGGCTATGCCAATGCATCCCATAAGGCTTGGGAAGAACCAACCTTGTCTGTTACAAAAGGGTAATTTACTCTCAAACTGTGTAGATCCCGATTGTTGTAGAAGCTGAACCGAGGTTAATAAACCCATTTCATGTGTGATGTGTTGGATATAAACCTAGACCTCAGGCATTAGGTCAGTGCACCAATTTACTATTTGCCTAGGAAGCAGTATAGTGTAGTGGTTAAGGGCACTGACTGCAAACCTGGAGACCTGGGTTTGAACCCCATAGCTCCCACTTGCATACTGTGTGACCCTGAGCAAGTCACTTAACTTCCTTGTGCTTCCAGGCTGTACCTGGAAACAAGCTTCGGGCTTAGTGTGTCTTTCCTGGTTAAACAATTTCCCCTTCTTACTATCCCTACATGAAAGTACATTCTAGTCTCTTTATAAGGCTACTCTTGTGAGCCAATCATTCTGTGTGTTACAGGGAGGTACATGTTATAAAGAGGCAAATCACCATGGGCTTCATGTGGAATTTGGTTTTACATAGTGCCTTTTAAACACACACTATCCCGAAGTGCTACACAATCCATGAACATCTAGCAGCATCCATCAGGCATGCACTGAGACATTAAGAACACAGAGAAAGGTTAAGTTAGGGGAGGGGTTAAGTACCGAGAAAGTATGCTGGCCCGCTGGTGTAGCGGTAGAGCTACCGCTTGCAACATCAATGACCCAGGTTCAGAAACGAGCCAGGGTTGTCAGAGGGTCAGCCAATAGATGAGGACTGAGCATCCCAGCAGACGCCCTCCTCCTCTGAGGGGTGATCCACATCCTGCTGCTACACCACCACCTGGGTGATCACAGGTGGAGGTGCATGGAGCAGCGAATAGCAGAAGAAGATGAAGCCTGTCTGTCAGTGGATATGTTTAGTGTACCAGTGCCTATGGACATCACCACACTCTTAGGAAGGGAAGGACTTAATGGGGAAGAATGGCACTGGCTTCGGAGGATGAAACCTCCGTCTGCACACCACAGCCACTATGGACCCTCACTGCCAGAGCCCTGGGATACCCCCAGCCATACCTTGGCTGTGGGCGGCCAGATACAGAGCAGAGAAAGTGCCAAAGGAGCTGAAAGGCATCCAGCAGCATGGGATAAGTAGGGAATAGACAGCAGCATAGCAGTGTGCCATGGGTGGGTTGTTAGGGGTCACAGAGGTCTGGACAGCAGGGTCACGAGGGACGGGATATGGGCATCAGCGAAGGTGGAAGGACGACCAAGACAGGGACCAGAGGATATAAAGTATGTTAAATTAAAAAAAATGTACTAAGAAAATGTGTATATGTGGTTAACAGACCATTTAATGTCATAGGACTATAAAGTTGACACCTGTGCTCTCTAACCACTAGCAGACCCCTAAGGAAGATCCTATGAGATCTAAGCACTGGAGGTTTTCAAGCAGCAGTTGTTGGCAAGGAGGTAGGGTGTGTGATTTATTGCTCTCTTATACTCTACATTTTTTGTATCTTTAGTTCTCTTGATCTCTGTATGGACCTGGGGCTTGAGGTCACTGACCTCAGCATTGATCTGGTCTCTTGGTCTGATAACTGCACGGTGGAGTTCTCGTTTGTGCCCCCCCCCCCGATAGTCCCTCCCTGCTGAGATGATCCACTGCAGCCCATTGAGGGACTGTCCCCAGTGGGACTGCTAGCGGTTGTGGATTCTTCTGGAATGAGGGCTGCATGTGTGGTGGGCGAGGTGGTGATGGCCTATAATAGCACTGTCTCCAAGGTACCCGACACCATCACACCAACCCGTGTATGACCCAGGTCTTCTCGTGTGGGATCCCCATGGTTTAACGGGGCTCTCAAGGAGATGAAGACCAAGGGTCGGAAGCTGGAGTATTACTGGAGGAGGACTCGGTCTGAGGAGTATAAACTGACTGAGATTTCACTACGGTGAATATCAAAGGGCAATCAACTGTAAGAAGAAAACATTACTCACCTTAGTAATCTTGTTTCTTCCAAGGTATTCTTCAATATGATTAACTGTAGCAGTCAGCCTCCAGTGTTGAACTACCCCAGAGAAATTTTAGAATGGTATGCAAATGACAGAACATCTGTTGGCTTGTGCCATCATTCAAACGGACGCCTTTACCAACTGCTGCATTCTATAATGCTCATACTACCTTGCAGCCTGCTTGTAGAGACCCCTTACCTAAGCTATCCTAACAAGAACAGAGAAATAATTTAACAACAAATCCCCTTTTAACCTGTTCCCTTGCAATGTCAGATAGGACTAACTAGAGGAAACAAAAGCCACTTGGTTTTAACAAACCCAAGAAAACCAGGAATGGCCATAACAGTATGTGAAAAACAGCTGTGGTGCAGAGGGCAGCTGGTTCTGGAAGGGGAGATAGGGAGGGAGAGTTAATCATATTGAAGAATACCTTGGAAGAAACAAGATTACTAAGGTGAGTAATTTTTTCTTCTAACCCCAGTAATTCTTCAATATGATTAACTGTAGGAGACTACAAAGCAGTATCTTTGAAGGTGGGCATAGAATCTTATTTAGGAAACAAGCTCTGCAGCACTGCTGTGCCAAACCTGGCATCACCCCTGGACCAGATGTCCAAACTGTAATGCTTTGTAAAAGTGTGTACTGTTCTTCACGTAGCTGCTTTACAGATTTCCAGAAGGAGAATATTCCTGACAGCTGCAATTGTGGCAGCTGTACCCCTTGTAGAATGTGCCCTCAGGCCTACTGGGGGCTCTCTACCAGCTTTGCTGTAGGAGAACTGGATACATGCTACTATCCACCATGAAATGGTCCTTTTGTAGCTGGCTTTCCTTTTCCCACATTCCCATAAGTCAGGAACAGCTGCTGTCTGTCCTGGCTATGGCCTTTAATGTGGTCCAGATAGTATCTGAGAACTCTCTTAATGACCACGCTGTGGAGCCTCCGCTTACCTGAATTGGAATGCTCAGGGAAGAAGACTGGCAGAGTAATAATCTGGTTTAAATGAAAATCCAAGACTACTTTAGGGAGGAACTTCCTATTGGTCCTGAGAACCACCTTGTCCTTGTGGAAGGAGATGTAGTCCTGCTCTATACACAGAGCTTGCAGCTCACCTATCCGTCTGGCTGAGGTGATGGCCACTAGCAATATGGTTTTCCAGGTGACAAAACTTCAGGTGTGCCATAGCCATGGGTTCGAAGGGGGGGGGGGTCACATGAGCTTAGCAATGCAAATATTAAGATCACAAGTGGGCACTTATCCCCTGTTGGGGGGGTGCAAGTGGGCCAGCCCTTTGAAAAATGTCTTGAAAATAGGGTGGGCTGCTAGGGAAGTGCCCTTGCCAGCTGAAAGATAGGCTGAAACTGATGCCAGGTGGACCTTGAGGGGTTGAAGGCTGTAGGCCCAAAGAGTGTCAGTGGGTGAGATAGTCCAGAAGGACTGACAAACCTGATTGGTTTGGCACCAAGTCCTTGCTGCCACACCAGATAGAAAACCTTTTCTATTTTGCAGCATAGATTTTCTTTGTTGAGGGCTTTCTGGAACCTCTAAGTACCCTAAGAACACCCTCAGAGAGTTGCAAGTTAGCATACTCTAAGTCTTCAAGAGCCAGGCCTTGATCCGGAGGGACCTGAGTTTCGGGTACAAAACCCTCCCTTGTGAGGAGGTCAGGAGGTCGTGCCTCTGAGAGAGGCTTACTGGTTGCCTACCGACAGAGAGAGAGAGAGAGAGAAAAGTAGGGAGTACCATGGTAGACTGGCCAGTATGGGGCTATCAGGCTCATGGTTGCTGATTGAGATCTGAGTTTTATCAGGACTCTGAGAAGTAGCAGGAATGGGGGGAATGCATAAAGGCACATCCCTGTCCAGTCCAACACTAGGGCATCCAGGGGCACTGTGCCATTGACTGGGGGCCTGCAGCAGAATTTGGGTAGCTGGTGATTCTCTTCTGAGGTGAAGAGATCTATCTCTGGAGTTCCCCATCTTCGAAACACCACCTGTAGTACTTGCCTGTTGAGGAACCACTCATGGTGGTTTTGGTTGATCCTCAGAGGGTATCTGCCAGAGTATTGTCCTTCCCTGGCATGTGGATGGCCACCAGAGACACCTGCAAGAAGTAGGCCAAACCCCATATCTTCATTGCTTCTGTGAACAAGAGGTCGGACCTTGTCCCTCCTTGCTTGTTGATGTAGTACATGGTGGTGGTTTTGCCTGTTCTGACTTGCAATACCTTGCCCTTTACAAGGGTGGCGAAGGATTGGAGTGCTAGCAGCAGGTTTATATGCAGTAGTGATTCTGCTGGGGACCATGTACCATGCACGGTATGCTGTCCCAGATGTGTCCCCCACACTAAGAGGTAGGCATCTGTTGTGAGAACCAAGGAAGGGGACTCTGCCCTGAATGGAACCCCCAGCCTGAGGTTGCTTCTGTCTTTCTACCACTGTAGGGCCTGCAGAAGTGTGCTTGTCACTGGGACCGACTTTGTCAAGGAATCCCTTCTTTGACACCAGTGTGCTCCGAGGTGAAACTGAATGTCCCTCATCTGGAATCTGCAACCTTGAACTGTTCCTGTTGCAGTGGTGATGTGACCCAGCAACCTTAGAAAATACCTTGCTGGCTGTGGCCTGTTTAGGCTGAAGGAGCTTGCAATTTGAAAGATGTTGTCCACTCTTTCTGGAGGAAGAAAAGATCCTCCTTGCAGAGTGTCCTGCTCTGCCCCCACGAACGTCAGTATCCGAGTGGGCTCGAGGACAGACTTTTGAACATTGACAATGAACCCCAGTGACGCTAAGGTCTACTGGGTAATCTTTAGGGCATCCTTTACTGCAGTGGTGACTGACCTACAACTAGACAGTTGTTCTGGTAGGGGAATACCATTATGCCCTGTCTTCTTAGGTGTGCCACCACCACTGCCAGGCACTTTGTGCAGACCCTGGGGGCGGAGGTTAGTCTGAATGGCAGAGCTGTAAACTGGTAATGCCCTGAGTGAAGTCTGAACCTGATGTATTTTCTGTGAGATTCTCTGATTGGTATGTGGAAGCAGGCATCCTTAAGATCCAGGGATGCCAGTCAGTCTCCTTCCTGTAGAGTGGGGAGAATCATTGTCAAAGTCACCATCCAGAACTTTGGCTTTGCCAAGTGCTTGTTCAGAGCTCTTGGGTCTAAAATGGGTCACCACTCCCTATTCCTTTATAAAGTGAAGAAGTACCTTGAGTAGAATACTCTTCCCCTCTGTAAGGGTGGAAAAGGTTCCACTGCCCTTGCAGCCAGCAGACTTGACACCTCCTTTTCCAAGAGTGCCCTTTCTGTGATTGATGCTAGTCTGAAGGCTCTTGACCTTAGCTGGGGAAAGGCTCTGATGCTGAGGGCCAAGTCCTGGCTCACTACTTCCAAGACCCAATTGTCCATGGTGATAGTTTTCTAGACTGGGAAGTAGTGAGCCAGTCTGCCCCCTACTGGTAGTGGGGAGGTGACCCTAATCTGTTGACCACTTTGTCTGGGCTGCAGACTGAGTGCTCTGGTCACCACGCCTGGTGCTCCTTCTGCCCCTGCCCCTGAAATACCCTCTCTGCTGCTGGTATACAGGGGTGGCTTGGACCTGAAAGAAAGGTCTGCTGTAGCCTGACCTTGCTCTACCTCCTCTTCCCTGTAAGAGGCAGAAGCCTTTTCTTTAGCGGTGTTACTCTTATAAGTGGTTTTGTATTCATCCACTTTTTTCATGTAGGCCTCAGTTTTGTCCCCAAACAGGGAACTGTTTTCACAGTGAAAATCGATGGCCTTGTTCTGGATATCCTGGGTTAGGGTTGGGGTTCTGAGCCAGGCAAACCTCCTTAGGGCTACAGCTGGGGACATCCATCTGGCTGCAGAGTCATTAGAGTCCACTGCCATATGGAACTGGTATTTGGTTGCCTGTAACCCCCGCCTGGCTGTCTCAGTCATCTCAGAAGCCACAGCAGGCAGATCTTTCTCAGCCATGGCCATAATGGCATTCCACAGGTACTTCTGATACTTAGCTGCATATGCCATGTAGTTAGCTTGCCTCATAGACGAAGAAGTGGCCAAATAACCCTTCTTTGCCATGCTGTCCAGTTTTTTTGAATCCTTTTCAGGAGGATGAGAGGACAGTGGCACTTTTGCCCTGTCACAGGCAGCTGCTTGCACTATCCCCCCTCATGATCAGGATGTTGAAACAGGAATTCAGCTCCTGTCCCGTCCAGTTGATATTTCTTGTCAGCTTTTTTTATCAACTGGTGGGACTGAGTTGGGAATCTGTGTGGCAGAGTTGAATAAGGCCCTGCCCCATTTGTTTTGCAGAAATAATTTAAATGAAAGGGTCTATTCTATCCTCTTGTTTTTTGTCTCTTCTGTCTGGTTGTGCAACCTCATTTTCTTGTGAGACCTAGGAACTGATCACTCCGACTTTTTCGCAATTCTCTGCCTCTTGCTATTTCTCTGCTTTCCCTTGCATATCTGCTGGTATTAAAATATATGTGACTCGCCGGCCTGGTGATGCTGAGGTGCTGGACGCCACACCTCAAGCCATGCCGGTGACCCAGGTTTGAAAACGAGCCTGGGTCATCAGGGGTTGGCAGGGAAGGACTAAGAGTGTCCATAGACTGCTCTCCTAGTCCTAGGGAGGGATGGGGAACTCCACCACACTGTAGCGGCCTCTGGGTTCACACAGTGGCACTACCAGTGCTGGTGCATGCAGTGGGGGGAGAATGGCGAATGTCGGTACGCTGTGCCTAGACATCACTGCACGTCCACACCCCATGGGCAATACGGTGGAAAAAGGCTGGGTGCGACTGTGCAGCCTGATGGCTCGGGTTCCCACTGACCTGAAGGCCTGTTGTGGAATCGTGTCGGGGGGTTCTGGGCCAGCCCGGGATGGAGAGGTGATGGGAGACCTTCAGGCTGGAACGCCATACCAGACCCCTCACGAGCGCTGTGAGCCTGCTGTCCTCTGTCGGTGGGGCCGACGGCTGGATGACCCCGACGGTGCGCTGCAGAAGGTGGAAATATAGATAGAATAAAATATATATATATATATATATATATATATATATATGAATCTTTATGTGGAAATGTAACCGAATCTGAGCATTATAGAACGCAGCAGTTGGTAAAGGCGGCAGTCTGAATCGTGGCACGAGCCAACAGATGTTCCATCATTTGAATACCATTCTAAAATTTCTCCAGGGCAGTTCAACACTGGAGGCTGACTTCTACAGTTAATCATATTGAAGAATTCCTGCGGTTATAAGGCAGAGTTCCTATCCAGGGAGACTGCTGCAGGGAGGAACAGACCGGCCTTCCTCTTTCGGACTGTGGACAGGCTACTTCATCCTACCTGTCTGCAGCTGAAAAGAGCATTTTCAGTTGCTTTGTGCGAGGAGTTTGCTCAGTTCTTCTCTGTCAAGGTGTCCTCCATTCGATCAGGAATCTTGCCAGTGGGGCAAGGTCAGCCCTGCAGTGATCAGCCTTGTGCAGGCAGATGAACTTTTACTGTCTGGGCTGAGTTTTGGTCGATGGGGGTGGCTGAGGTCGTGGAGGTAATTTTGAAGTTGCAGCCCACTTTCAGTGAACTGGACCTGGGCCCGACCCGTCTCCAACTGGGAAATGTGGAGTCTGCTGGTCCAGTGTTTGCCAAGATTTTCCAGTGCTCACTCTCAGAGGGGTTCTTCCCTGACACCTTGAAAGAGTCATTGGTGAGGCTCCTTCTGAAGAAACTATCGCTCGACCCGGACATCTTGGTGAATTATCGACCTGTCCAAAACCTCCCATTTTTGGGGTAGGTTGCAGTTTGAAGCACACCTCACAGCCTTTGACATCTACAAGCCTCTCCAGTCCGGAATTAGATCTAGGCAAAGCACTGAAATGGCATTGGTCAGCGTGCAAAATGACCTCCTCAGGGCGAGAGATACAGGAGACTGGTCAATTCTCATTCTCGTCAATCTCTCCTCAGCAATTCACACCGTAGACCACATTGTTTTACTTGATTGCCTTAGAGTGTTTTGTGGATTCACTGGTACTATCATCAAATGGTTTGAGTCCTTTCTCACGGGCAGAACACAACAGATAGTGATGGAGAATTTCTCTTCTTGCCCAAAGCTCCTACCCTGTGGAGTTCCTCAGGGTTTGATCTTGTCACAGATGTTGTTTGTGGTGTACATGCTACCCCTTGGGGAGCTCATTAGGAGTTACAGTCTGGGTTTTCACTATTATGCAGATGACACCCAGCTGCAAATGTCCTTTGCTCCCGGGACATGTAATGCCATGGAGGTGCTTAACAAACGCTTGACTGAGATTCAGGACTGGATTTCCTCTAACTGGCTAAAACTTAACCTGGATAAGACAGAGGTACTAGTGACTGAACCTGGTTGCTGGCGTGATGTGGTTGCTGTTGGGTCAGGAACAGGATTGTTCCTGGGCCCTACCCCACTGGCAGGTTCCACTAGGATGAATCTGGGTGTCATCCTTGACAATGGGTTGACACTTGAAGCTCAGATGTCATTCATCATCCGGAGTGGGTTTCATTATCTAAGCAATGTCGCACGGATTAAACTCCTAATTCCTTTGGTGACCTGCCATTGCTGGTACATGCCTTTGTCATGTCAAGGCTTGATTACTGTGACTCTCTTTACTTTGGGGTCAATGGAGGGAATCTCCGTCGACAACAGTTGGTGCAGAACGCAGTGACCAGGTTGCTGACAGGCCTTCCCAGGTCCTGCCATGTGACCCCTGTCCTGTGTGATCTGCACTGGCTGCCGGTCAGATGGAGGATTACCTTCAAGTGGGCTTGCTCACCTACAAGGCCCTATATGACTCGTGCCCTGGCTACCCAAATGACCTCCTGTCACCTGTCTACTCAGTATGCTAGCTCCATTCCTCCACCAATGGCCTCCCAGCAGTTCCAAGAGCCAGGCTGAAAACATTGGGAGACTGTGCATTTGAGGTGGCTGGTCAGCCCTTTGGAACTCGCTCCCAAACTCTGCGGGAGGCCCTGTAAGTGGAAGCTTTCAAGAGGGGTCTGAAAGCACATCTTTTTAAAGAAGCATTTGGAATTCAGTTACAGCTCAGCTTAGTGTTTTATTGTTTATATCATTTATTAACTTGTTTTATTGAATTTTATTTATTCTGCCGGACCCTTATTGTAAATGTATGATTGTATGTTTTACACCTCTTTTGTAAAGTGCCCAGAGCCTCCAGCATTGGGCACTTAAGGAACTAAAACTTACTTATTTACCCTTCAGGAACTGTGGGATATAACGTATTTAAGCAATAATTCATGACAAGGTGTTTAGTATCGTGAGATATCATTCTGCCTCAGGTGTTTTGAGAGGCACAAAGCCAGAGGCCGAGTGACTTCAAGCATCTAAGAAGCGATGATAACCATGATAAGCAAACACTATGGTGTGTATTAATGTGATTATGAAATGGATTCATTTTGATTTTGTTGACTGATGACATTACCTGCTTTCTGACGGGATTATGTACTGGCATATCCTGGCTGAAAGTGGTCTCAGCCAATCAGATTTGAAGATTCTGACCATCTATTTCATAATTTCTTTCATGTGCCACTTTGTAAACATGAAAGTATTTCTATGGCGTAGTTGATCCTGTAAACGTCTGTGAATTTAAGCCCCTGCATTTTTCAGCATCTCCTCCTATCCGATCAGAGTGGACACCAATTCTCAAGACTGCTTCAGAGCACACTAAAAGTCCACATATTTGGACAGAATACTAAAATTAGCATTTTGGCATACAATCTGAAACTTCATATGAAGAGCTACATATATAGCCTTGACTCAGCTACAACACCTCCCTGTATGTGGAATCCAGGGCACTGTAGCCTTATATTAGGGATAGCCTTATGGTGAGATGTACTATGGAGAGGCAGCAGTGTACTTAACTTATCAAAATTCTGATAACGTATATTTTTAATGTATCAACACAGTCAAAAGGCTCATTTGCTGAAAGGGGATTGCTCTGAATTTGCCTTTATATGCTACACGTCACTACTGAGAATAAATGACAGAGGTTTAGACAACGCTTTGGGACTGTTCAATCTATCATATAAAAAGAACGAAAAAGACAGAATACTGCATCCAACAACCCATGTCAGCTTCCATCATGAGCTCCTGTCACACTTGAGATCTGGAATAATGTCACAAAACCAACCAGACTAATAACTTTGTTTGAATGTTTGATGAAACACTAAAAGCCCCCTCAAACTCTGGTTAAGCAGTAAATTAGCAGTTTCTGTCAATACTGCACACAAATCAATGAATGGCCAATAAAGCTCTTAGTGAAATGCCAGCTTAAAAAAAAGCAGTCTCATAGCTGGTATACATGGACAGTGCAGCATGTAAGTTCAGAGGAGAAATACCAGGAAGGATTGCCATGCAGTGTAGGTCGCTAATGGCCATTCTATCGGGTTACAAAAATGTACATCTGATTAGTTTTCCCCAGTTCATATGCAATAATATTCTGCACTTGTAGTGGTGGCAGTGGGGGGGGGGGGTCTAGATTTTAGACTAAGATGGCTTGATCGGACTTGCGCCCCATATTTTCCTGATACTTGGAAAGAAAGTCATAGTGACAGCTGCAACAGTATCTTACTGCTATCCTGTGTAACACTATACCTCTGACAAAGGCAAATATTTTTGAGAAACGTAATTTATGAGAAGCTGATTTTCTGACCCATTAGAGCTGAATAAATGAAGCGCTGTAATTGTGTCACTGAATTTCTTCTGCCACCTTGGATCCTGCATGTGAGGGTTTACTGTCTCTTTTGTCCTGAAAACTCAGCCTGAAGCACTGAAAATGAAGCCTGAACTGCCAGAGGGAGTTACCAGTTCAGAAGGCTTACTGGCCATATACTAAATCTAGTAGTTGTTGCAAAATTAGAACTAGAAAACAGAAAGAAAATCAACCCTATGGTGCCTTCTTATGTAACCGAGGAGTTCAGTGCCTATGAAATTGGAGGGACTATAATCAATAACAACTGAAAGCACATGCGTGGAAGACATAGGCAGTTCGCTAATACTATGTCTCCATACTGAAGGCGAGTATAGTCCTTTTTTGTACTTTCCCAATGGAATCAGAGGCATTCCAAACACAGCAACAGAGAAGTACTTGGGGGTGCACAGCAATATACATGGTGGACTCACAGCTGACCTTACGTACTCTTTGTCCCTTTGTTCCCTGGAACAAAAGAGGGTTCCCGGCACTCTGTCGCTAAGTCAGGCTGCGGTTAAACAACTTGAACACTGAAAACATCAAAACTGCCCTCCAAGCAGAATAAAATGTCTATTATGCAAATAACTGCAAGTAAAACGGGTCTGAAGAAGAACCAGTGTGGTTCGAAGCACCGGGGGTTTAATGTGCCCTCTGTCGTTAAGTTCTACATTAAAGTTGCATGGAGCACGGTTTTGACGTTTTCAGTAGTCCCTTTGTCCACTGGGAACCTCATCTAAAGAGGGCCCCAGGCAGACTTAGTGTAAGTCATCAATTACCCATAACACTAGATCTTAAAGAGGCTCTCCTCTATAGAGCCATAATACACTGGACTAGAGCCAGCATGCACTAGCATTCTGTGGGGCAGTTTTCCAAAGCTGGGGCCACCCAGCTTAAGCTGACTGGATCTATGGCACTGTGGCTACAACTATATAAGGTGAGCTAGCCCCCAACACCTTCAGTTCATCATAGCCCTGCTGGCAACACACTGGACCTACCAGAATATCATTATACAGTAAAGGAGATCTGAAGATCCTCCTCAGGGTCAGCCAGTACAACAGGATGGTCACTGGAGGCAACAGCTGCATCAGCAAGAAGTAGAGGTCCGAACCAGGAACAGCCAACAGGAACCGGAAAACTAGCCCGACAACCAAACAGGAGAGGCAGGGGAAGAAATGCATAGAGACCACACAGACTGCCACATAGGCTACTGAAAGTAGACAATGCAGTGAAAAATGTCCTCCAACGGGGGATGGAGGGTGAGAAAAAGCATAGCTCTATGGAGGAGATCCTACCAAAGATGGAAGGCAGGGAAATCCGAGGACCACATACTGTACTAAAAAAGCAGACCTCACAGAACAGCGAGGCCACATCCAGCCCATACTGGAGAGGAACACCAGGCTATAGAACATAGCACAGATATGGTTCTACTCCAGGCAGCAACTTTACAGAACACAGACTTCAGATAACTTGTCAAGTGACCACACCCCTGTCAGTAAGTCCAAGGGGTGATCAGACCCATGGCAGTATGTCCAAGGACTGTGCCAAAAAAATCTTGTCAGCCTGCTGACAGCAGACTGGAAACAGGAAGAACACCACTTGGGAAGTTGCTGTGTAGAGATGAGCATACCCAATGTGTTTGAGGCAACTGGCACAAAAAGCTGAGAGGACTGATCAAAGTCCTGGGGGCAGTACAAAAATATCTCACCATGAAAAGTCTGTAGCTTTGATGCACCTTGTGCCAAGCCACCATAAACAAGGGTTACTGGAAGAAGAATTTGGAGCCATCAAAAAGAGTATGGTGCAGAGTGGTTCCCAGACTAGGGCTCAGTCACCAAAGACAACCCCTAGACCAGGACAGACATACAGATTAGTGGCAAAATGAAGGAGAATTACAACCCACATCCAGTCACGGGTAAAATCTTCTGTGATGGATCTATCATCAAGGGATACTGAAGGCCTGCCTTAGACAGGAAACACAGGTTACCCAGGATATGCTGAGTTGGGCCCAGGGGTACAGGTTAAATAGTAAAGCTCCAGAAATGTCAGTTGCTGCAACTGTACACCATCACCCAAATACCACAAAAAACAAATTGCATAGAAGAGGTGTAGTAGTTACAGGGTATTTTGGGCTGCCCAAGGACAGCCAAATCCAAGCACATGCTGGATGGAGAGCAGGTCTGGGTGCCGCTACTGGCCAGTGTTTAAGGACAAATGTCCTGAATGGATGGCAGAATAAACAGACTCTTGCATTATCAATTCCCAGAGCAGAAATTACCAGATCTGTCTGGACTACTGAAGGGCTACTAGGAGAAATGTGTCTGGACTTAGCCAAGGTCTGAGCAGGATCCTTGGAATCATACAGAGTGGAGAAAAAACAGAAATAAACTTCCTGTTCTTAGCAGAAAAAAATGTGCATCAGCAAAAACAGCAAGGCCCTTCTTAGTTAAGCAGTGGCCATGATTTGTTTCGAATGGTAATCTAAAGTACTAAAATGTTACTTTAGAAAACGGCCCCATTCAGGTAAATGGAGCGCACCCCCACTCTCTCCAAATAGTGATGTCGCAAAAATGAAAATTACGTACCTACCGTAATTATGATCTTTCTGTGCATCTTCACCATTCATCACAGATGGGGTTATCTGACCGGAGGCCAGGACCCCGTGGGAGCTTTTAAAAGGGTGGCCGACCATCGCTCGGCGCCCGCCTCGAGGCCGGCGTACTGCGTGGCTTCGAGGTTGGCGTTGAGGCTGTGACTCCGCCTGCCTGCCTGCCAGTTCTGAGTCGCCGAGAGGTAAGAGGAAGGATGGAGGGTGGGACAAGAGAGTCCAAGGGACAGAAAAAGGAAAGGATGACTGAACTAAAAGGAGAAATAACGACTGAGAGGACAGCAAAGAAGAGGTTAGACTAAGGGGATTGGGTAGGGGCCCCAATCTCTGGAAGCAGAAGAAGGGAAGGGTAGGGAGGGGAAAGAATTTAGGAGAGAGGGAGAGGTATTAAGGTATCAGAGACCCTTGTCTGTCACCAGATTGTATAGGAACTGCAAGGAGTAGCAAAGCTCTCTGCCGAATTCAAGGCACAGAATAACTGGTAAACACCCCAGAAGCAGAGTCGGCTATTCTGGAGGAAGGACAGGGTACAGGGATTTAGTACTCTCTCAGGAAAAGATGTTTGGTGAAAAAAAGAGGTTTCTTTATTTTTTTTAGGAGAAATAGTTGGATGGAAACCAGGAGGAGAACAGAAGGAGGGCAACTACCAACTCCCACCCCACTGGGGTGGAGACAAGTAGTAGAGAACGAAGATGCCGAGCTGTCTACTCATTGGAAAATACCCCTGTGTGTCCTACTTTACCCCGCCTCCTAAGGAGGGGAGGGGAGTCACAGAGAGGGAAGGGGACCCAGAGACTGAGGCCCCAGGGGGATGGTGGGTGGGGTTGTGATGAATGGTGAAGATACACAGAAAGATCATAATTATGGTAGGTACGTAATTTTCATATTTTATCTGTGTCAATCTTCACCATTCAGCACAGATGGGTGAGTACCAAGCCCCCCCGAAGGGGGTTGTTTCTTTTACACCCTAAGGGACAAAGTCCCTTAGCCTTCAGTGGGTGACACACTAAGGGGTGGGAACCTTCAGGGCCTGGAGAGGCCCGAGAGTGGGGAGAGAGAGACGGAGTTCCCCCGGAGTGGGAAGGAAGATGCCCCGACAAGTGCCGTCTCACTCTACGGGAGAAAAGGTAGGTTCCCTGGTGGGCAGAGCTAATCACCCTACGCCAGACCAAGGGTGAAAACCGGGAAAGATATAGCCATGCAGATCTCCTAGTGCAGATCGCTGTCCCTATGACCCTGGTAGCTACCTCACTGGCATCATAAGATGCCCTTGCTTGGTGCTTTGCTAGCTCCAGGCCATGTGCAGAAAGTGCGATGGCTTGTCTGGTTTGCTCCAAGTCAGGCAATGAGGCTAGGAGCTGACCTAGCCTGGACCACAAGAACCTGTTGTAGGCTGCATAGTGGGCCTGATGAGCAGAAATAGAGAGAAGTAACCGTGCCGAGTAGAAGGTCCTCTTCCCCCCCAAAAATCAAAATCCGAGGAGTCTTGATCTCGGGGCCGGTCACGGTGAAGGGCGCGAAGCCCATCAGGAGTATCCAAGTGAGTCAAACCAGACTGTGGATGAGGCATGGAACCTGGAGACTCCGGGGGTGAGCAATACCTCTGGCTGAGATCCCTTGGGGCGGGAAGTCCGGAGAAGGGCCTCTGCCAGAAACGCACGCATACCTCCCGAAGGGAGCTTATTGAAGCGGCACCACAAGGGTGGCCTCGCCAAAATCGCTTTAGAAAGGCGCAAGGCCGCTGCTCAGGATTGCTGATAGTGGAGGGTGAAAGGTGCAAATCCTCCAACATCCTCACGAGGAAACGCTGATACTCCGAGAGATCAGCAGCCGGAGAGATGTGGACAGAAGGTTCCTCTCCCCCTAAAGAGGGGGATGAGGAGCTGGAGGACACCATGTGCTCAGAGGGTGGCTGCACGGGGGGAGGTTGAAAAACCTGGCTGTCCATTGCCCTAACGTAAGCAGGGAACCGGGCAGCCACCGCTCTGAACTGCTCCCAGGTGAGAGGGCCGCTAGGACCGAGGATGCCTGGGAGCGCAGGAGAATGTGGCAGAGGGATGGGGGCAGAGCCGAGAAGAGAAGTTGGCTGACCTCCGCCAGGGCTAGGGAGCAGACCGTGAGCACCCGACGAAGGTGCCCCGGAAGACCCCACAGCTGACAGCTGCACAACCACATTGGTACTGCCTTGGCTGCACCCGGAAGAATCCCCCCAGTCAGGCGACCGGGGCCGTAAAAAGGTCCAGAAGGACAGTCCCCTGCTTCAAAAGAATGGGACTCCTTCAAGGAACCCGAGGGGGGAAGGGGGGAAATCTGCACTACGGCTCCGTCCAGGGCACGGGTGGAACCCAGAAAAGGGCCGACACGGCGACCCCTCAGAGTCCGAAAGAGTCCTCCTCCTCGAGAGGGCCAGCCTAGGTAGCTGGCATCTCTGGGCAGCCCCCGAAGGGGAGACCCAGGGAGCAGTACCCTCCGCCCTGCAGGCATCTCGATGAGCGCCGAAGTCGGGCGATCAAGACACACCACTGGAGGGGGTACCACCACCGAAGGATTGATGAAACCCCCAAGACCAGGCTGCAGAGCTATGGTGGCACGCACCACTGCCTGCTGGTCAGCACCATCGACCCTAATCTCGGGGGGCCACCGACCTCTCCTCAGGAGGGGGCTGGCTCCGACTCATCGACCAGACCACTGTGCTGCCCATATCCACAGCTAACCCCGAGGGATGTGACTGCCCATCCGACTCGGAGCTCGACTCTGACTCTGAAGAGGTAGAGTCCGAAGCTCTGAGCCAAACCGTAGGAGGTCGGGCAGAACTAACCTTGCCACCGGGCCCGGAAGCCACTGTTGTGCCTGAGTCTGTGCCAGTGCCCTCTGCAACCCCGTGAGCGGGACCCGCAGGAGGCATGGCGCTAGCCCGAGCCAGAGATCCAATGCCAGGACCAGTCGCGGCACCATCCGATCCCCCGGCACCGGGAGCGGTACCAAGGACAGGGACGGTGCCGACAACAGCCCTGGCGGCACCCTCGGCGCCGACGTCAACGCCACCCAGGCCCACGGCACTGCGAGCGCCACCGAGGACTGTGGCAGCACCAATGACGGCCCCGAAGGTGGACCCAGCGCCGAACATGGCACCGCCCGGCCCCTCGGCACCGTGGACGGCACCAACAGAAGGAGTCGAAGGCCCCACGGTGCTGAGCCCCAAGGACACGCCGCCGTGCTCAACCTCAGCGCTGGTGAGACATGGCGAAGGACGATGTTGCATCTGGTCTTACGGCGCTGAACAGTGTCAGTGCCGTGAACAGCGCCGATCGAGCCCACGCGCAGAGCTTACTAAGTTACGCCGCCGCACGGACTCGCCAGGGCCCACAGCACCACCAGATGGCACCGGAGCTGCGGCGGCTCGAGGACGGGCGGCACCCAGGCCTTCCAGGCCACGGGAACGACACTAGGGGAGCTTCACTCCCAAAGGGGTGATTGCCATGGCTGCGCCCGCCCGCCTCCCGGAGGGAGCAGGGTGGGCCTTCTGCACCGCAGGAGGAGCCTCGGCAATGGCCAGGCTACAAGTAGCCGAGGCTCCCTCCTCCTCGGTCCGTATAGAACCAGGAGGGGACCCGGAGGAAAGGCCGAGTGAGCGCGGCTTGGCCCGACGAGTGTGAACCCTACCCCCGAAAGTCGGCGGAGCTCGCCCCACTTTCAACGCGTGCTGTTCGAGAACCCGGTGGTCCATGGAGAAGCAGGTATCGCACAAGTCCATGTCGTGAAGCAGGCCAAGACACCGGTCGTGCTGGTCGGTGACGGAGAATTTTCGCCAGCATGGGCACTCAAGCTATGGGGTCAATCTTTCAAGACTTTTTGCCCTCCAACCGAGACATGACCTATGGAAAAAAACACCAAAACAGACTTGAAGTCGCAAAATTCAAAAAAATGAGGAAAGATCTTACCGGGCGACGTCGAGTGGAGGCAGAAAACAGAACCGGCAGGTAACCGATGGACTTAACGCCAAAGGCAAAGGATTCAAACAGGCCTAAATCTTCTTGAAGCTTCCCACGAGGCGACCTCGATGGCGGAAGACGAAGAAGTGGCAGGCAGGCGGAGTCGACACAGCCTAACGGCCAACCATCGAGCGCCACGCAGTACGTCGGCCTCGAGGGCGGCACTAATGTGTGTCGCCCCGCCACCCCTTTTAAAAAGCTCTCAAGGAGGTCCTGACCTCTGGCCAGATAACTCCATCTGTGATGAATGGTGAAGATTGACACAGATAAGATCTTGCTCGCGCAGGGGCGGACCACAGACTGAAGTGGTACCTGGAAGTGGAAGGGATCAGTGGGGCTTGGCTCCATGGAGCCAAATTACGATCCCTTCCCTTCTAAAATAGGAGCTACTATAAAGGAAAATATATAAAGCATTTGACCTTGGGCCAGGTGAGGGTTTGTCTTGCTTCTTCAAGCAGCAGCCTGGATAGTTGCTCTATAAATTCTGTGTAGAAATTAGCATGGCAACTAGCAAGGCCCAGCTATTAAGTTCAGAGGAAATTTTGTAAGGTATTTGAAACAGTACTATATTCAGAAGTTGAATAGTACATAGCTTCATTGGCTTGTAGTCTAAATTCCTAGTAGTAAATGACAGGAGGCAAGACGCGCTAAATGATAGGACATATGCAGAGGCGATGTAACAGTTGAGTAGTCCCTGGCTTGTTTCACATGTTAAGTCAGTTGTGCACTGTTAACAAAAGTGACTTGGTGACTGAAGGGTAACAGGAGGACACAGTAAATGACAGGTGATAGTCTGAGAGGAAACATATTTAAAAAAAAAAGTGTAGCAGCATGCACAGAGAGTATATATTAACTCTCCCACCTACCCTTTTGAACTGATGTCATTTTGCTTCATAAGATGACTTTGTTGTTTGTGTCGTCAGCAATGGGTCCCCACAGCTTAGACTATTTTTTTTTAACTCTCGTTAATTATGATGCATTTTTACTTAAAACATTTTTTTTTTAAATAGACGCAATGAAAAGGATTAACTATGAAGAGCGACTGAGGTAGCACTGTGAAAGAGAAGAACAGTTATTTTAAGAACTTGCTGTAACAGTAGATTTTCAAGGGGATCTCAGTCATCAGGTCACACCATAGGAACTTCACCGTCGGCGAAGCAGGATCCACATGGAAGATTTTCAGCAGTACCACTGGGGCCGCCTACGCCGACGTCACCTGCAGACGTCACCAACCCTATAATGGCATGAGAGGCCCCGCTCCCTCCACAGTTCTTTCACCTGGAGATAAAGGAAGCAAGCCCGAGCCATGGGGAAATGAGGGGGGGGCGGAGAGAGGTGCCCAGCCCAAAATAAAAGGCTGGATACACCAGTTAGCCAGTTCTGAGATGAAAGCCCCCAAGAGGAGAGGGTGGCAGGGAAGGCTGACCTGATTACCGAGATTCCCTTGACGATCTACTGTTATGTTAAGTTCTTATGTAACTGTTCTACCTTCTTCGAGGTTATCTCAGTCATCAAGTCACACCATAGGAACAAGTCCCAAGCAGTTATAGGCGAAGCAAGACAGTCTGGGAGCAAAGCCAACCAAAGCCTAGGACAGGAGACCCTGCAAGGCAGCCCAGCTGAAGCCTGCTCGGGCTCTAGAGGCAATGTCCAGACTGCAGTGCTTAGAGAACGTATGGACAGTACTCTAGGTGGCTACAGCACACATGTCAGCAGCTGAGACCCCTCTGAAACAGGCCACAGAGGTAGTCATGCCCTTTGTGGAGTGGACTTTCACTGCCCCAGGCAACTCTTTGCCATGTTTGTTGTAACAGAACACAATACAATGAACCAACCACTTGGAGAAATATTGTTTAGAAATCTGAATGCCCTCTCTTTCTGGGATGAAAGAAACAAAAAGTTGCTTTGATTTTCTGCAGTCCTTAGCTTGGAGCAGATAATACTTCAAAATTCTGTGCATGTCTAATGTATGGAGCAGTGCTTCCCCTGGACTGGCACGCTCAGGAAAATAGACTGGCTCAGGGTAAACTCATACACCACCTTGGGAAGAAACTTAGGATTCATGTGCAAAGACACCCTGTCTTTGTGAAAAATAAGGTACCTCACACCAGACAGCCTGAAGGTCAGAAATCCTTTGAGCAGAAGTAATAGTAACCAAAAAATAACACTTTTCCCTCGCACTAGTTTGTGACGCCTTAAACCTTAATGCCTACTCAAACAGCTGGTTGGGGAACCAACTAGGGAAGGAGTGGTTCTGGATTTAATTCTGACAAACAGTGATAGGGTAGGGGAGGTATCTGTGGGGGAGAACCTTGGTACGAGTAACCACAGCACCATTTAGTTTACAGTACATACGTTGGCTGATGTTCACCGGACCAAGGTGAAGGTACTGGATTTCAGGTGAGCAGATTTTAAGAGAATGGGGGAATATGTTTATCAAGCACTGGAAGGGGTAGGGGAGCTCGGGGTGGAGGACATGGGGGAGGGAAGGGTCATCAGTGGGGTTTCCCAAGGGTCAGTGTTGGGCCCACTACTATTCAAAATATTTATAAGGGGCATAGCAGAGGACCTTGAGGGGAGGGTGTGTCTATTCGAGGATGACACAAAGGTCTGCAATAGAGCAGACACACAGGAGGGGGTTGAGAGTATGCGTAGGGATTTGAGGAAACTAGAGGAATGGTCCAGAGAGTGGCAACTGTCTTTCAATACATCGAAGTGCAAGATCATGCACCTAGGCAGGAAAAATCGGAGAGCAGAGTATTGCATGGGAGGGCAACCACTAAAGGTAACCGAACAGGAGAGACCTTGGCATCAACATTACATGGGACCTGAAGATAGCAAAACATTGCGAGAAGGCAGTGACAAGAACCAGCAGGATGCTGGGTTGCATCAAGAGGGGGATCACTAGTAGGAGGAGGGAGGTCATAACACCCTTGTACACCCAGCTGGTTAGGCTGCATCTGGAGTATGGGGTCCTGTTCTGGAGTCCATGCCTCAGGAAAGATGTGGAGAGGGTTGAGCACATCAAGAGGAAGGCGACAAAGATGGTTAAGGGAATCAGTCTCTTAACATACGAGGAGAGACTGAGGGTCCTAAACATGTACTCCCTGGAACAAAGGCGAGAAGGGGAGAGAGAGGGGACATGACTGAGATATTCAAATACTTAAAGGGTATTAAAGTGGCAGTAGGGAGCATATTCCAACTAAAGCGGCGATCAAAGACAAGGGGGCCATGATTTGCAAATAGTAGGGGATAAGTTCAGAGCAAACATTAGGAAGCACTTTTTCATAGAAAGGGTGGTGGATAAATGGAATAGGCTTCCGGAAGAGGTGGTCAGATAGAGGATGGTGGGAGTGTTCAAGAGGGCATAGGACAGGCATAGGGGCCTGTTGGTGGGGGGGGGGGTTACAGTTCTGTCCTAGCAGTGGTCAAGGCACGCTGGACAGACTAGGTGGGCCTTTTCTTGTGTCACATTTCTCGGTTTCTATGTTAAAGCAAATATGACGCAGGGAGGGCTGAATTCCCACCCAGACCTTAAAAATTACTTTCTGGCCATACAGCATCAGTATGTATAGGACTGGGTGTGAACAGGCCAGATGAGGCGAGTTGGCTGGATTTGGAGGAGCAGGAATGCCCAGGTAGACTCTCTACATACTTGTCGCAGAAGGAGCTTAAATCATATCTCAGTTTACAGCAAACTAACCCCCTGGTGATCTTGGTATTGGAGGGCTGGGCTCAGATTTGTTGGCTGATAGGTGCGCAGGATGATGAGACCCTATTACTCCCTGTGGCTGGTAAACCCTTTTTTCGCCCTGGTTTGACAGATGCAGGGTCTGGGACTTGGGAGGCTAAGGGTATTAGATGCGTGGGAGATTTGTATCGTGGGGAGAACCTGTGTTCTTTTGAAGAAATTTGACACAGTATCAATATACCAAATACACACTTTTTTAAGTATTTACAACTCAGGGCCTATGTTTTATTTATTTAGTTTTTGTTTACCGGGTAGATGCACTAGCCATAACAATGACTATTTTCAGGCATGACCCGGGAGGCTACATTACAAAACAGCAATAACATAATATTACAAAATAAAGTGACAGCAGGCATAGGATACAATGGAAGAAGTAACATTTAGGGATAGAATTTTGTTACAGAGCCAATGGTGGGCCAAGAAACAAAACAAGATACAGCAAAACGGTACAAATAAGTTGAATACAAAATGAAGTTTAAATATGATGAACAAATAGTAATGCAGGAATTGGACAGAAACAGGACAGGCGAACAAGGTGAGAGAAACAGTAGTAATAGTTGTTGGAGGGAGCTGAAAACTACTGAGGTAAATAACAATAGGAAGTACTAGAGAGGAAAAGTCAAAGTGCCAGGAAAGTGCCTGGTATTTAGAAGAGCCAACTGGTGGCAAATGTTAAGGGACTTGGTAGGGAGCCTGTCTCTGTCTCATCTCTGGCACACAAAGAATGCATGGTTTATATGGCCAGGAGGGATGCAGGTGGCATGCTCAGATTTGCTGCAAACTGGGGCAGGCAATTTTTCCACGACTCTACATATAAAACTAAACTTCAGTGGGAGAAGGACTTAGGAAAATCAATTCAGGATGAGGACTGGGAAATGATTTTACACCTCCACAGGGGCGTAGTGATCTGTCATAAATATACAGAATCTTTTTACAAGTTTATACACAGGTTTTATTACCCACCCCTCGTGGTTCATAAATTTAACCCCGCTATCTCTCCAATTTGTGGGAGATGTGTGGTCGACTTGGGTTCTTATTATCATGCTTTTTGGACTTGCCCCATTTTGCAGACATTTTGGGGGAACATAGCACAAGAAATAGGTACCTTACATAGAAAAACAGAAGTTGACGGCAGATAAGGACCGCAAGGCCCATCCAGTCTGCCCATTTTTTCTACCTTATGAATGTGCTGTAGACCTTTACTCTGTCAATAGCCTATCTATTCTTACTCATCAGTATTTCTCCCTTATGCCTGTCTCATGCCTGTTTGAAGCCCTGCACTATATTCATATCCACCACTTCCTGAGGCAGGCTGTTCCATGCATCCACCACCCTTTCTGTGAAAAAGAACTTCCTCACATTGCCCCTTAATCGGCTTTCCTGTAATCTCATGCTGTGTCCTCTTGTCCTGCTATTTTTCTTATATTGAAACATGTTAAACTCTTTCACCTTGTTAATCCCCTTAAGATGTTTGAATGTTTCGATCATATCACTTTTCTCCCTCCTTTGCTCTAGGGGATACATATTGAGCTCCATTATCTGTCCTCCTACATTTTCTGATGCAGTCCCTGCACCATTTTGGTTGCCCTTCTCTGGACTGCCTCCATTTTGTTAATGTCCTTGTGCAGGTGCGGCATCCAGTACTGCACGCAGTACTCCAGATGGGGCCTAACCAGGGTCTTGTAAAGAGGGATTATTACCTCCCCCTCTTACGACTTGTGATACCCCTACTAATACACCCCAACATCCCTCTAGCCTTACCTACAGCTTTAGTGGTCTGCTTGGATGATTTCAGATCATCTGTGATGATGATGCCCAAGTCTCTTTCTTCCCTTGTGATTGCCAGCAACTCCCCTCCCAACCTATAGGTGGCTTCAGGGTTTCTCTTCCCTATGTGCATGATCTTGCACTTCTTTGCGTTACACCCCAGTTGCCACCCTTCCGACCATTTTGACAGTTTATCCAGATCTCTTCTCATTCTGCAAACCCCATCTGGATCATCTACTCTGTTGCAGATCTTGGTGTCATCTGTAAACAGACAAACCTTACCCTCCAGTTCATCTGCAATGTCACTGATGAAGATATTGAAGAGGACTGGCCCCAGGACTGATCCCTGAGGTACCCCACTTGTGACTTGCATCTCTTCTGACTGTACACCGTTTATCACCACTCTATTTTCTGCCCACCAACCAGTTTGCCACCCAGTTGACCAACTTCTGACCCACCCTGAGCCTACCCAGCTTATTAATCAATCTTCTATGTGGAACAGTATCGAAAATTTTGCTGAAGTCAAGGTAGGCAACATCAACTGCACCACCCTGGTCCACCACTCTGGTTACCTAGTCAAAGAAATTTATGAGATTAGTTAGACTGGACCTTCCTGTTGTAAACCTATGCTGTCTTGGATCCTGTGCTCCTATGGATTCCAGGTGTTGCACTATCTTTTCCCTTAAGGAGTGCCTCCATAATCTTGCCCACCACTGAGGTAAGACTGACTGGTTTGTAGTTCCCTGCTCCTCCCTGCTACCACTCTTGTGGCGCGGGATCACATGAGCCCTTCTCCAGTCTCCTGGGATCTCTCCTGTGCTCAGAGACTCACTAAACAGTTCTGATAATGGCTCTGCTAGTTCCACCCTTAGCTCTTTTAGTACTCTGCGATGTATGCCAACAGGTTTTATTGCCTTGTCCACCCTGAGCTTAGCGAGCTCTTGTAGGACCCTTTCTTTTGTGAAGCGACTTGTGCACACCTCCCTCCCCCCCTGTGTCCATGGTGCTGAGCTGCGGGCTCTGCCCTACCTTCTTCTCAGTAAATACTGAGCAGAAGTATCTATTTAGGACAGATGCTTTTCCTTGGTCCTCCTCCACACACTCCCCCTTATCCCCTTTGATCTTAGCAATACTCCCTCTGGACTTTCTCCTTTCACTAATGTATCTATAGAAAGTCTTGTTCCCTTCTTTTACTGTTTGTGCTAGTGTTTCTTTGGTTTGGGCCTTTCCCTGCCTTACTGCCTTCCCTGCTTCCCTTAGGGAAGTTTGGTATGTGTCCCACTGCGTTCCCTTATATTTCCTGAAGGCCAACCTTTTGGCTCTGATCTTTTCTGCTACTGTTTTTGTGAACCAAAGTGGTTTCCTCCTCCTTTTGCTCTTGCTTTTCTCACTAACACAATGGGATGTTCCTTCAAGTACTGCATCCTTAATGCCTGCTCACTTTGCCTGTGCCCCCTCACCTGTATTTCTTCTTGCCAGGGCTAGCTTAACTGTGTTAGCCATCTTATCAAAGTCAGCTCCTCTGATATCCCATATTTTTGCCTTGGAATGGGATGATTTAGTTCTAGTGGCCAAACTGAACCATACTATGTGATAGTCAGGTGACCTTCTACCTGGAGATCTGTGATTCTTTCCCTATTAGTCAGTACTAGATCTAGGATAGCCCTGTCTCTTGTGGGTTGTTATACCAGTTGTTTGAGGCCCTCCCCCTGCAGGGACTCCACTATGTGTCTAGTTCTGGTGGATGTTCCTGCTGGTATTGACCAATTTGTATCGGGCATGTTGAAGTCTCCCATTATCAGAACCTCCCCTTTAGCTGTCATGTTTTGTATATCTTCTAACAGTAATGTGTCTATGTCCTCCCTTGGTCTGGAGACCTATAGACAACCCCAGTTCATATGGCAATCCTATTTCCTGTTTCTAGGGTGACCCACAGTTCTTCTGGCTCCTTGTGTGTATTCTGAATTTCTGCAGCTTTGATATTTTCATTGACATAAAGGGCCACTCCCCCCTCCCCTTTCTGCACCTTGGTCTCTTCTGAACAGTACGTAGCCGGGTACTGAAGTCTCCCAAGTGTGGTTACTGGTGAACCATGTCTTGCTAATGGCTACACACCCCCCCTTATTCACAGCCACAGGTGCTGCTCCCAGCCCGCCGTGTTGTGCATAAGCCGAAGTCTAGCCCTCTGGGCAATCCTGACCCACAGCCGTAGCCACAGGAGCTGCTCCCAGCCCACCGTGTTTTGCATAAGCCGAAGTCTAGCCCCCTTGGTAATTCCGACCCACAGCAGTAGCCGCAGGAGCTGCTCCCAGCCTGCTGTGTTGTGCATAAGCCGAAGTCTAGCCCCCTGGGCAATCCTGACCCGTGGCCATAGCCGCAGGAGCTACTCCCAGCCCGCCATGTTGTGCATAAGGTACGCCCAGCTGAGATCACCTACGGCCTCTTGGTGCCCCGCCAGTATTCCTCACTTTGAATCTTGGCGCCTTTTTGTCTCAACCTGTCAGGTGTGCCTTTAGGTATCTCACTTTGTGTACCGGATGGTAGCAGACCTTTTTCAGCCCTAGGACTTGTACTTTTATCTGTCCCGGTTAAACTGCTTACCCCCTGAGCCCTAAACAGTAATTCTTTCTCATTTTCTCCCCTTTTCAGTAAAGTGCCGTGGGCTTCCAGCCCACACCAAGCCCATTTTACTCTGTCTGAGTTGATTCATTTTGCTATTTTTAGCTCAGTAAAGAGCTGTGGGATTTTCAGCCAACTCCGAGCCCACTAAGTTAATTAAGTTGCCATTTTGAGCTCAGTTCTAAATCTGAGTGTTTATACCACATTGTAGCCCCCAAGTTAAAATGGAATTTGAAGTCACGTTAATTGATTTTTTAACAGCAAATCCTGTGCTCACCTTGGAGCCTGTCGCTGTAGGGCTGCTGCTGTCTGCTTGCAGGTCCTCCCGCCGATGCTGCGAGTCGGCTCCCCTCCCACCCCCCACCACACCCCTGGCGTGCAATTTATAGGCACCTAGGGTCATGGGTGACGTGGCATAATATGAAATATTCTAAGTGTTGATTTATCCATCTGCAAGTTATACTCGCCCACCAGTAAGGGGATACGGACACCACCTCCACTTCTTATGGTGACATACCCAGTCAGAGCCTAACCATCCCAGTAGCTGGCACCTTTGCCTTAGCTGAATTTTCAACGATTTCACCAAATTAGAACTAGCGTCACTGCCCCCCCCCCCAACCAGTACAGCAATATTGCAGTGACTCTTTCCAGGCGTTTTACCAAAATTCCTGTGCTTCAGCAAGTTTCACAGCCGACACACCATTTGCTGGCTCAGTTTTACCTCCAGCTACCTACTACACCTTTTTTAGCCTTTCCAGCAATGAATTGCTTATTATCACCGGTGCTGATAGCTGCACTATTCAGCACCCTCTGGGTGGTTGACTCCTGTGCCTTGGGACTACCACATGACCAAGCAAATCTGCACAAGTTCTCTGTCTCTCGACCAGAATTAGACCCCCTATCTGGACTACTCAGGTGGGAATGCACAACGTATGGCCCACATACCCTCCTGTTCCTATCTAATGCAGAGAAAAGGCTTCTTGGCTCCTTTCTTTACTCTCGCTCATTCTCCTTACCATGGCCAGCTCACCCTTACCTCCTCCTTTTCTCCGTGCTCTTACTTGCAGGCGACAGAGATCAACCCTGGCCGATATAACACCCCTATTACCCCCAAACATAGCTGCTGGACCAACCCCATGGACTGAAAAATTGCTCACCTAAATATATGCACCATCCCCTTAAAGTACACGGAGCTCCAAGCCTGGGCAGCCCTCCACAAACCTCATGTTATCAGGATCTCTGAAACCTGACTCAAGCCGCACATCACCGACACATTGTGTCAACTGGCTTGTTATTACCTGCTCCGCCACGACAGAACGGGGAAGAAAAAGGGCAGTGGAGTAGTTATTTATATACTAGAATCACTATCTGCCACCATCTCCCTCAGATCTGATCCAGCCTCCCCGGGCGAGTGGCTCATTGTGGAGTTAGTACTGGGCCACTCAAAGAAGTTCTTCCTGGGGTGTTGCTACAACCCACCAGCAGGGGGCACTGCTGGCCTCCTAAACCTTCTTTCCGGTCTTGGCTCTCTCTCCCCCCTCCGTGACACCATCATACGTAGTGATTTTAATCTAAACTGGCTAGGCACCCAGGGACCAGACTATGCCAACATACTGAAGCAGCACAACTTGGTTCAGACCATCACACTCCCTACCAGGCTGAATCTGCACACCTCTTCACATACCTTGCTGTACTGGATAGTCACCAATCGTGATGAATGCGTCACTCAGGTGGGGCCACTCACCAACTCCATAAGCGACCACTCTCCCACATACATAATCTGGTCCACAAGGACAAAACATTCACCTCCCAAGTACCTCTCTTTCTGCAACTTCTGAGGCTCTGTTGACCCTGCCATCTTGGAGGAAGTTAGAGCCATTAACTGGTCAAGCCTTTACCCACAACATGATGTGACCTCGGCAGTGACTTATTTCACGAATGCCATCCTGGGGATTCAGGACCGCCACTTCCCCCTTAAGATGAGGAGGGTGCAAGGAGGATGTACACGGTGGATCACCAAGGAACTTCTAAAACTCATGAAAGAACGTGATCGTAAGTGGGCTGATCATAAATTGTCCTCCTCCCCTTCCCTGTGGAATGAATATAGGTGTCTGAGAAACCAGTGCAAACAGCGGGCTAAATCCCTAAAACGGAACTATTACATTAACCTCCAGAAGGATAGCCTAGGGAACCCAAAAAATTTCTGGGCCTCCCTTAACTTCCTCACAAACCCTCATAATAACAGACCCGTCATCAAACTCGACTCCCCCTCAGGCCCTCCGTCTGAGCTGTCTGATGTAGCCCAGTCTTTCAACATAAAATTCATGGACCTGTCGGCCCATCTCACCAAACTAACTGGCACCCTCCTGCCAACCCAGGAGCCAGTACAAACCAGCAGCCATCTCCCACCACCCCTGGCCTGCTTTCACTTCAAGACCATATCTAAGCAGGACATCATCAAGCTCCTACAGCAAGCTCGTAAGGAATCTCCCTAATTGGGGTAGCCAGGGTTCGGATGGCCCCTCATCCATTCTGCTCAAACTCATCTCCCCTGCCATCTTCAAGCCTCTCATGTTTATCTTCAGCTTGGCTCTGTCCACCTCCTCCATGTCTAATACGTGGAAGTTAGCAAAAATTATCCCCATCTTCAAAGCAGGGAACCCCTACTCGTCCGATAATTACCGCCCCCATTTCTATCCTACCCCACCTAAGCAAACTTCTTGAAAAAACTGTCCACTGCCAACTGTTGGAACACATAAATAAATACAATGTTATGTGTAGCCAACAGCATGGCTTTTTGCAAATCTCACTTTACCACCTCTGCTCTGGCACTCTTTACTGACCATGTCCTTACTAGCACAGATCACGGGCATGCTACCGGGGCTGTCTCTGTGGATCTCACAAAGTTCTTTGACATGGTAAACCATGCACCCCTCCTCTCAAAGCTACACCTCCTCGGCTGCTCCACCGAGACAACTAAATGGTTTAAGAGCTACCTCTCGGGCCGCTCACAATCACTGTGCATTGGTTCTGCCAACTCTCCCTGTCTCAACTGGCGTCCCCCAGGGTTCTATTCTGAGACCACTGCTTTTCTCCATCTTCATTAATTCACTCCCAGCTGATAGCCTAAACTGTAACTCGCTTCTGAATGCAGATGACCTTGTCATTTACCACAGCGATAAGTTCCTCGCCCAGGTCTCCTCAGTTCTTACCCAGAACTATGGCAGTGTTTTTAGCTGGTTCATGGCAAACCTGTTGTTGGTAAACAGGAAAAAGACCAAATCTATGCTAGTCACATCCAAACCACACCTCACTAAATTTCATAGTTCCGGCCCCTCTCCCCAAATACTATTCCCTGATGGTCTGACTCTTGAAGATGTTACCTTGTTCAATTATCTGGGGGTGACACCTGACCAGTCACTAACCTTCTCGGACCACATCAACAATGTGATTCGCAGGATCAATCAAAAACTTGGGGCTGTTTACAGTCTATGCCACCTGATAACCCCAGAGGCTCGAATAGCAATTGTCCAGGGTAATCTACTTCCTATCTTTGACTACTGCTTCCCCATCTACTCTCGGACATCCTCGGCCCTCAGAACCAGGCTCACATCGACTTACAACAGCACCTGCCATTTTGCACTCATGGCACCTTTCTCAACTCACCACTGCAACCTCTACAGTTCCCTTGGCTGGCTACTCCTCCAAGGCCACTTTTGATTTTACCCTTGGTTGTATCGTGGATAGTACCATCAAAAGCGGTGATGTGTCCCCTCTCTACCCCCTACTCAAGGTCAGAACTCTACCTAGGTGTCTCCGCTCCTCTACTGTCCCTCCCCTACATGTACCGAGGGTGTCCATTGGTATGGGAGGGAAAGGACTATCCGTTGCCGCTCCAACACTGTGGAACGGGATCCCTGCTCCCCTCTGCCCCTCTAACACCCATTCAGCTTTCAAATCCCTCTACAAATCCTGGCTTGTGGATAGAGCAAATTGCTACTGCGTATAAGAGGTAGACCCCCCTCACACCAATCAATCTCTACCCTGCACTAACCTGTCTCATCTGGGAGTTTCTTAGCTGCTCTCCCCAAGCTTGTTTCTGGCTCCTGTTCTCTTCCTCTCTCTGTCCATATGTGACTTTCAAAGTGGGGTGAATCGGGGGGACAATAAGGTTTGTTTGTACCCTCTTATTGTCTCACCTATTGTACCATGATTTCCACCATTTGTTATTCCCTGTATGTAAAAATTGTTCTTGACCTCTGCTTATCTGTAACATCCCTGTGGCTTGTGATTTACATTGTTGCCTATCTATGCCATCTTTTATGGCCTGGGTTGTGCCTGAAAATGGTCCCTCGGACCAGTGCACGTACCCGGTAATCAAAGACATAAATAAATAAATTAAATGTCCAGTTTAGTCTCTGTCATTGTTGCCTGCAGGTCTGGGATCTTGTTTTCCAGACTGCGGGCATTTGTGTACACGATTTTCCATTGGCCAGATTTCGGTGCATTAGTTGTTGGGCGGATCTTTTTCCTTACCTGGTGATGCAAATGAACTACAAACATGCTGAACTGCTGTTTATTCACTAGCTGAGGGGGGAGAGGTGTTCTTCCCATTCGATGTATCGGGTGCTGCACCCCTCTCCCCATTTGCTAGTTTAAATATTCTGCAAAGACGTCAAATTTCTGCCAACAATGCATTGATTCCCTCCTTAGTCAGATGCAGTCCATCAAATTTAAAGAACTTTCGCTCACAAAACTGTTGCCAGTTACCTACAAATTTGTGTCCTTTTTCCTGGCACCAGCCCTTGAGCCACATGTTTAGCTCCCTTATCTCCCTTTCTCTGACCTTCCTTCCATCAGCCCCCTGACTGGCAGGATCTCAAAGAAGGAGATGCCAGATGAAATGGATGACAATTTGTCTCCCAGCCTGGTCAGGTATTCCTTGGTCTCTACAACTGACCAGCTGGCGAGATCGTTAGTCTCTATGTGTACCAGGATGTCAATGCTTTCTCCTGCTTCCTGCACGATTTTAGCATTGCAGTCAATGTCTCTCCATGCTGATGTACCTGGGAGGCATCTGACCATTACCTCCGGCTGGAGGTAGGCATCAACTTCCCGAATCATGGAGTCTCCTATGATCCAAAGTGTTTTGGATTTCAATTTTGCTTTTTTTGGTTTGGTCCCTGTTTTGGGCGAGTTTTATTGTGCTAGCTCCTGTGCTGTAGTGTCTGTTGGGGAGGGCTGTTCCGGCTGACCCCCTTATGCTCCTTTTTGGTATAGAGGATTTAGGAAAAGAGGGCTGGTGTCTGATATAAAGGTGGATACAAGTATTACTAGCACTAGCAAGACATTGTATTTTGAATACTTAGGTCTCGAATGTCACACCTACGATTCAACAGTGGCATACCTTTGTTATACAGACCCTGGCTCTAGAACGATTGTCTTACCTGATTAAGGGCAGAGGTGAAAAGTTCTTCCAGACCTGGGATCCTTTTATTTCTTCCCTGAGACCGGCAGAAGTGCAGATTCTCAAGGAAGGATTACAATGAATTCATGACTGTCAGTGTTGTTTATTTTGGAATACCCCCATATGTATTTTTTTTAACTCTTTTTTAAAAGTTTTTCAGTTATAACAAGAACAATACAGTGGGTCACACAAACAACTTAAAAAATGCTGGTAGTACCATCATACTTCCATACATATAGGACATTTTATTTATTTATGACTTTAGTAACCGGGTAAGTGCACTGATCCCAGGGACCGTTTTCAGGCATGACCCGGGCCACCATACAGTGGCACAGATTTACGACAGCAATGCATAAGACAGTAGACAGTTTGACAAATAAAACATGATTACAAATCATGTACAGTTTACAATAAACAGGTAACAATGGTATATAAGAATACAGGGAAGCTTGAGGACAGAGCTCCACAATGATACAAGGTTTGTGATACATAGATCAACTAGGCTTACACCTGAACTAGTAGGAAAAACAGGAGAGCAGAAAAAAGAATTACAATGCTATATACAGCAGTAGTGGACTACCCAGGAAAGCAATGGCACCTGGAGGTAGTCAGACATTTCATTCAGTGGAAGATAAAAAACATTTCTGACTTTATATACCAAACACAGAAGTGAATAGGAAGATATCTGATAATGAATAATGAATAATTAAATATGATTATATTTGTATAGGGAAGGAACATCATAAGAAAGTTATATTTCCTTTCTTATCTCTGGAGGTATAAAGGGCTGCAGGAATAACCCATTATAAAAGTGCTATTCTTATAGAGGACACTTAGGAATGGTATAAAACAATATGCTGAGGGATTCGTACCTTGATCCTGTATAATACCAGGCATTGACCCTGCTTCCTCATTGTATAGTTGCACCACTAGATATAGATAGATAGATAGATAGGCTTTAAATCAGTTACTGTATAAACATTTTTTAGTGGCTGTGAAATATATTTATTTTTCTTACTATAATGTTAAATATTAGACTGGACCCATGTATACAGTTAAAATAAATTGTTTTATGTAGTGTTGTTGACTGATTGTCTGTCTTTATATCTGCAAAATTTTCAATAAAAAGATTATGCAAAAATAAATAAATAACACTTTCCAAGAAAGAAAGTGTAGCTCGCAAGTTGTGAGTGGCTCAAACGGAACTTCTCCAAAACAAAATTTAAATCCCAAGCCAGGACAGGGGAATGGACTGGAGGTTTCAGATGCTGGATGCCCCGAGAAAGGTACGGGACACATACAACTGAGCCACGGTGCAACTGCCCACAGGCTCGTGAAAGGCAGAGATAGCTGACAGGTGCAACTTGAGGGAGAAGTACCGGAGACCGGAATCCGAAAGTGATATCAGGTAGTCCAGAATCTGGCTCACCAGACAAGTGAAAGGGTCCAGATGATGTTTGGCAGCGCAGATGGTGAACCTCTTCCACTTCATACGAACATATGAACATATGAAATTGCCGGCAGAAAAGACCCATAGGTCTGTCAAGTCTGCCCGAGTGTGCAGCTTGCAGTATAATACTACTGCAGCTGCTCTCCCCCACCCACTCCCTTCCCTTCATCTCCCCTCCCGGTCCCATCCCCCATCTCGTTCTTGCCTGTACTGACCTTGCCCCTGACCATCTTATCCCCGCTTAAAGCTGTCCACTGTCCTCAGGTCAATTAACTCTTCTGGCAGTGCGTTCCATCCAGCCACCACTCTCTCCATGAAGTAGTGCCTCCTCATCTCCCAGTCCTGAACCTCCCACCTTACAACTTCAGGCTGTCTCCCCTCGTGACTCTTCCTCCCCCCTTTAAGCGGAACAGTCCTCCCTCCCCGACTTTGTTCATTCCCTTTAAGTACTTAAAGGTCTCCCCTTCTATCCTCCGGTGAGTACATGTTGAGCTCCCTCAACTTTTCCTCATACAGCATCTCCCCAAGCCCCATGATCATCTTTGTCACCCTATGCTGCACCCTCTCCAGTAATTTCACATCCTTCTTGAGGTAAGGGCACCAGTACTGAACACAGTACTCCAAGTGCGGCCTCGCCAGTGATCTATAAGAGGGCAGGATGACCTCCTTTTTCCTGGAGGGGATACCTCTGGCACTGCACCGCAACATCCGATTTGCCCTTTCTGCCCCCCCTCCTACACTGCACTGATACCTTCATGTCCCCTGTGACTAGTACCCCAGGTCCCTCTCCTCCTCTGAGACTGCTACCTGCAGTCCCCCCAGCCAGCAGCTGGTCCTGGGGTTTCTGGCTCCGAGGTGCATGACCTTGTACTTCTTAGCATTAAACCCCAACTGCCACTCCACTGACCATAGCTCGAGTCTAGCTAGATCCTCCCTGATTGTCTGCCTCCCTTCCTCACTGTCCACTTTTGTACAAATCTGTGTCATCGGCAAACAGGCTGATCTTACTCTTGACCCCCTCTGCAGTGTCCCCTATGAGACACTGAATAACACAGGACCCAACACTGAACTCTGTGGTACCCCACTGGTCACAGGCATTGGCTTGGATGTTGCACTTCCCCCAGCCAGTAGCTGGTCCTGGGGTTTCTGGTTCAGAGGTGCATGACCTTGCACTTCTTATAATTAAACCCCAATTGTCACTCCACTGACCATAGCTTGAGTCTAGCTAGATCCTCCCTGAGTGCCTGCCTCCCTTCCTCACTGTCCACTTTTGCACAAATCTTTGTGTCATCAGCGAACAGGCTGATCTTACTCTTGACCCCTCTGTAATGTCCACTAAGAAGACACTGAATAACACAGGGCCCAACACTGAACCCTGTGGTACCCCACTGGTCACGGGCCTTGGCTTGGATGTGTCCCCCCTTACAACTACCCTCTGCTGTCTGCCCTGCAGCCAGTTCCAATCCATACCATCAGTTTCTCCCCTGTCCCCAGGTGCCTCAGCTTGCCCATTAACCTTCCATGTGGCACAAAACTGAAGCTTTGCTGAAGTCTAGATACAGGACATGTACAGAATGTCCCTCGTCAGTTGGTCTAGTAATCCAATCATAGAAATGGATCAGGTTGGTCTGGCAAGATCTACCCAAGACAAACCCATGATGTCTCTCATCCTGTAGTCCACTCCTATTCAGAAAGGTCATCAACCTCTCCTTCAGAATGGTCTCCATCAACTTCCCCACTACAGAAGTCAAGCTTACCGGTCTGTAATTGCTCAGTTCATCTTTGGGCCCACTCTTGTGGAGGGGCACCACGTGAGCCATTCTCCAGTCCCTGGGCATATTCCCCTTATCCAAGGAGGTGTTAACCAGGTCTGCCAGAGGGCCTGCCAACACCTATGCTAGTTCCTTCAGGACTCTAGAATGTACACCGTCCCGGTCCTGGTGCCTTGTCCACCTTCAAAGCTTTAAAGATAATAGGAAACCATTTTTACACCTCTAGATGCCTTCTAGTTGTTCTTTTATTGGATACGCAGTATTCTGATATACTTTTGATCTTTTTTGTTAAATTAATAATCTAATTTTGTTGGTTTTGTAACCACCCTGAATCCCTCTCTGCTCAGCAGTTGCTGCTGTCTCTTTTCATACTGCCTGAACATTCTATGACATCACAAATTCCTTTCCAGGCCATTCAGACGAATGACATGGAATGGGAGTCTGTGATGTCATAGAATGTCTTAGAGCTATGAAAATCAAGAGCAGTAGCTGATGAGGAGAGTGAAACTCAATGTAGATCTGAGGGCACCCCAAATCTAGATTATTTATTTATCAAAAAAATTCATCAAAGCATATCAGAATACATAACTGGCATGGAAAGGAAGATGGAAGGTCAGATAACTATGTAAAAATAACTTCCTATCTCCTTTAAGGCCTTTTAGAACCCTATCCTCCTCTATGACCACGTCTGTAACCTCTGCCCCCCCAACCCCTCCCTCCTTTCCCCTGTGGTCTTGGTCCATCCTTTTCTTTCATGAACACCGAGCAGAAGTACTCACTGAGTGCCTCCTCCTGGTCTTCCCCTTTTTCTGCCCATCCCCCTCTTTATTCTAACAATCTCATCCCTGCAACTCCTCTTTTCCCTTATGTATCTGAAGAACTCTTTCTCGCCCTCCCTGATCCCCTGAGCCAATTTCAGCTCCGTTGCTGCTTTGGCTGCCCTACTCACCTCCCTAGATGCCTTTGAGTATACCTCCTTGTCTTCCTCCTGGCCAGACTTTTTGAATCTGTTGAAGGCCAATCTTTTATCCCTCACCTTTCCCTCCACTTCTCTGCTGAGCCAGCTAAGCTTTTTTGACCTGGACTGCTTACTCTGAGACTTGGCACATGTGTCTGTGGCCTCGTTCAGACCTTTCCTTAAGGCTGACCACTTCTGTTCAGCATCCATCCCCAGGCTGATTTTAGCAAGATGCCCCCCCTAGGATGATGCCCATCCTGGCAAAATCCGCCTTCCTGAAGTCAACCACTCTCATCCTGGTCTTAGTCGATTCCTTCCCTGTGTTAAGGAAGAACCACACTGAGCAGTGGTCACTTCCTGCTAGTGGATCCTGTATGACCACATCCTGGACATGGTCCCCATTTGTTAACACAATGTGCAGTATGTTCCCCTCCCTGGTAGGCTCCATCACTCCCTGCTCTACGTAACTGTCCTGGATAGCCTCAAGCAGTACCTGTTCCCTGGCATTAGTGGTAATCACGGTCCGCCAGTCAATCCCAGGAAGGTTGAAGCTCCCACTATAACCATACACCCTTTGTCAATGACCCTCCTGATTTGCTCCCCCAGCTCCCTGTCAATCTCCTTGTTTTGTGAGGGTGGCCTATACACCACCCCCAATCTAATCCTCTTGCCTTTGGAGCTTTGGAGCAGAACCCATAGGGCTTCTGGCCTCCCCTCTTCCCCCTCCTCCCTAGTACACAGTATCCCATCCCTAATGTAAACAGCAACCCCACCTTCTCGTCTCCCCTCCCAGTCTTTGCGGTACACCTTGTAGCCAGGGATCTTGAGATCCCAATCATGGTACTGGGTGGCCCATGTTTCCGAGATGGCGGAAATATCTACCTCCCTTTCCGCCATCATTGCCTGGAATTCCACTACCTTGTTTGCCAAGCTCCTTGCATTCAAGGATACAATAGTCCACCTTGTGCCTTGCCCCTCCATGCCCCTTCCCTTCCCCCTACTGTTATTCCTTCGTAGATTCCCCTCCTCCCTTCCCTCCTCTCTGTCTGCGGGGGAGGAGGCCTTCTGAATGGCTCATTTTTGTAGCCCCATCTGCCCCGGCTCAGTTTAAAGTTATTTTAGTTTTAATGTACCTCTCCAACCCTAGCTTCAACATCCCTATTCTCTCACTGCTGAGATGGAGCCTATCCCTTGCATAGAGCCCCTTATCGTTCCATGTCTCCCCCCCCCACTAACCCATACCCCAATTTTACGCACAACCACCCCAGCCACCGGTTGAACTCCTCTATTCTAAACTTCCTAGCAGTGCTTGCCTTAGGTACCGGAAGTAGCTCCAAGAATGCCACTGATCCTCCCACCCGAGAGCATTTTGGCATGGCATATGTGGCTCTAGTGGAGGGCTTCCAAGCTGCCACAAGGACACCCACCACCATCTGAGATACCCCAACGTGCGTGACGGCTATGTCCCTAGGAGTCAGGCATGCAGACAAAGGGACTTGAGACTGGGATGGACCAGAGTCCCATGAGCCTGTGTCAGCAGATCCCTGCAGAGAGGAAGAGGGACTGGAGGTTCCTCCGTTAACTGTTGCAGTAATGGAAACCATATCTGCCATGGCCAGAAGGGTGTGACCAGGATCATTCTGGCCCCCTCCATTTGCAGTCTGATTAGCATCCTCTGAATCAGAGGGAATAGCGAGAAGGCGTAAAGGAACCTCCCGCTCCAGGAGAGGGACAGCGCGTCTCACCAGAAAACTCCAGGCCCTGGATCTAGTGCGCAGAAACTGGGCACTTCTGCACTGAGTGGGGGAGCAAAAATGTCCAGCTCTGGATGACCTCGTCTGGCGAACAGATCTTCTGCAACGGATGAGAGAAGTTCCCACTCGTGCATGCTGGACTGCGTCCTGCTGAGGCTGCCCACCAGGGTGTTTTGCACACCTGGGACGTGGACTGTCAAGAGAACCAGGCTGTAGGCTGTGGTCTAGTGTACAGTACCATACTCTCATGGCCTCCCTGCACAGGGGGTACGAATGTGCCCCCGCTTGTTGATATAATAGACAACAGTGAGACTGTCCGACTGGATCAACAGCTGACCCAGGAGGAGATGGTCCTGAAAAGCCTGCATGGCACATAGAACTGCCCGCATCTCCAGGATGTTGATATGCAGAGAGGGTTCGATCTGGGACCACGTTCCCTGAGTTTGAAAGGGACCCACATACACCCCCCAGCTCGAACCAGAGGTATCCGTGGTGAGGATCTGCTGGGGGGAGATCTGGAATGTGACCCCCCCCCCAATAACAGGGTCTGTGGGTCCAACCACCACTGGAACACCTTACGGACTGAGGAGGAGGTCAGCACTAACTGATCTAATTCATCCATGCATTGGTCCCATTGCACTCTGAGTGTCCACTGGAGGACTCGCGTGTGCAGTCTGGCCAAGGGAACAGTGGCAATGGCCACAGCCATAAGACACAATAGCCTCAGGCACACCCCTGCAGGAATATAACGGCTCTGGGCAACCTCCTGATACTGGGCAACATGGCACTCTGCACTGTTGCGAGGCAGGAATGCTTTGCCTTGCACAGAGTCCAGGACTGCCCCTATATACTGCAACCTCTTTTACAGAATCAGGATGGATTTGTGAAGATTGACAGTGATGCCCAGGGAGAGAAACAGTTGAAGGGTTCTCTCCAGGATCCGGAGAAGCTGTTCTCTGGATGGAGCCTTTAGAAGCCAGTCCTCCAGGCAGAGGAAAATGTACAAACCCTCCCTCCGGAGAGCTGCAGCTGCCGCTGTTAAGCACTTTGTAAAAACCCATGGCACAGAGGATTAGCCAAAGAGCAATACTTTGAATTGGTAGTGTTCGTCCTGAAAAGGAAACTGGAGAAATCTCCTGTGGGGAGGGCACGCTGAGATATGCAGATAAGCATCCTGCAAATCCCAGGGAGTACAGCCAGTTGCCCTGCTTGAGTAAGGGCAGCAGGCCTGGCAGAGTGATCATGCAGAAATTCTTGCACTGGACATAAAGTTTGAAGTCCTTGAGATCTAGAATAGACCTCAAATCTCCGGTTCTTTTGGGGGCCAGGAAGAATGTGGAATAGAAATCCTTGTTCCTTTGGTGCCCAGATACTGGCTCAATGGCCTTTTTCTGCAGAAGGGACTGTCCTTCCTCCTGGAGAAGTGTTAGATGGGTCCGGGGGGGGAGGTAGATGGAGGGTACCGGTGGAGTCTCTGGAGGTATGTCTACAAGTTCCAGAGTGTGTCCTCTCTCTATTTTTTGAAGAATCCAGGCATCTGAAGTGATGGTTCTCCATTGATTGAGATGGAGGGAGATCCGAACTCCGACCACCACATCTTGGTCGGGGACTGGAAAGGGGGGCGGGGGGGGTCTAGCTGAGGTGGATCCAGTCACTTGGGGCTGATCCGTCACCCCTGGGACACTCTGCTACAACACCAGAGGAGGAGGGGGGGTAGGCAAGGCAGAGGAGGCCTTTCTCTTGCCCTTACGAAGGGAGGCTACTCTGGACTTGTGGGACACCTTGTGAAAGGGAAGGCACAGTCTGCTCCTAGGCTGTGTATGGTAGAGAGAGTGGACAGACTTGACAGCCCTGCCAGATGCCTGCAGACTCACTGATGATGTCCTGTACAGCTGGTCCGAATAACTTGGGAGCTATTAAAAGGGATGTTGAGCACCTTCTGCTGGACATCTGCAGCAAAATCGGAGACCCTCAGCCAGGAGTGCCTATGAAGGCAAATGCCTGTGGCATCAGCCCTGACACCAGTATCAGAGATATCATCCAAGGCCCTGAGGAGATGCTTGCTAATATCCTCTGCATTCTGCAAGCATTTGAGAACCTCCCGTTTCTGGGAGCACTTTGGAAGGGCCTGGGCAGCTGCCTTGCCTTTCTTCCAGATAGTATTCTTTTTCTTTTTCCATTCAAACTTTATTCACATTTTGCAATACAGAGAATAGAGCCAGGATATAATATACATAGCATGTGCAAACAAAATATGTGAACACACTGGTTCCATCCTCCCATCCCTCTCCCCCCTCCGTCTAACCCAGCACAGATTCATACCCGAGGTCTTGCCATGACAGAGGTTGGTGATACTGGGAAATTCCCAGTGTCTTGAAGGGAATACGATGATAATATGCGGCCCCATATTTTATTAAATTTCTTGGATTTACTCTGAAGATTGGCTATGGTCCTTTCAGTCCTAACATTAGCCATAAACTCCTGCAGCCATTCCATATACAGTACGTAATTTCTATACTGTCTTTCCAATGCCGAAGGACCACTTTTTTAAGTGATAAGGCAATTAGAGCCATATGATATTTCCTGTTAAGGACCTCTATAGCTGAGAAATCTCCAAGCAGGCATATCTCTGCAGTAAATAAATCTGTCAGGTCCAAAAGTGGATCGGCCCTTTGTTTAATAGCTGACCATGTTGGGACTACCTTGGGACAATTCCAGAAAATGTGCAACAGGTCTCCAACAGCCTGATGACAACGTATACATATTGAGGAAGCAGTGATACCCAGCCTGGCTAGTTTTTGAGGAGAGTAGTAGATATTGTGTAGTATTTTACATTGCATAAGGCGGAGTCTATCCTGAAGTAAAAATTTATGGCAGTTCATCCACAGCCGGTCCCAATCGAGCTCCCGATCTGGGAAAAGCGCAGACCAGTATACTACTGGGCCTAAAGTGTTGGGATAAAACCAGTTGTATATCACACTATAAATTTTTGAGACTGCCTGTGGTAGACCCGCTAGTGGACCTAGTTCCGACTGCAGACCTATTCTTGCAACCGGAAGGGGGGGAGGAAGGTCCCAAGACCTTTATCAAAAGGTGACGGAGCTGGTAAACCTTAAAAATATTATTTTGAGGAATACGGAATTTATTCATAATTTCCAATGTGGAAAGCCAGTTTTCCTCATTTCCAACCAAGTGTACGACTTGACTCTCCCTAATTATTGGAAGCCAGCTATCCATGAGAGGTTTACCATCAAGTTGAAACTTGGGGTTGCCTTTTAGTACTTGAAGTGGATCTACGATGTTATCGTATTTTAATAAGGCACATAATTGCAAGTGAACCCTTATAGAGATTCCTATCAAGGGACCATGCAAGGATCTAGGAAGGGAACTAGATTTTGTATATAACACAGCTGAAGGGGAAAGGCCATGATCTTTAATGCAAGTCCGTTCTATTCTAAGTCAGACAGGAGTATAAATGGAGCTCGGTTGGGGTTCCTCTATGGATAGCCACCTAAGATATTTATTTGCATGGTTGGCTAAATAGTATAACCTAACAGTACTTCTTCCTCGACGTCGACCTGCTCCAACTCAAGGTCAGATGAACAAGGGACCAACGATGGCTCACGGGGAATCGCCCAAGGAGGCTAAAGTGGCATCGAGGATGATGGGGCCGTCGACGGTGCAGGGGACCCAGGCCTGTAAGAGCCCAACTGGTGAACCAGGACTCTAGCGAGCCTGGCCAGGATGTCACTGAGGTCAATGGCAGGAGACTGGAGCGTCGACAGAGGAGAGGTCGTCCGCATGGGGCATGATGGCCCAAAGAGCCCTATGGTCGTGGGCCTGGAGAGGTATCAGGCTGCAATGGAGGGACTGTTGTCGATGACCCAAGCATTGATAAACAGGGGGCCAACAACCCAAGGGTCAATGACCAGCTGCCCTGAGAAGTGGGAGGCAGCGCTGTCATTATCGGCCTGGTAGGAGCAGAGGCCTGGACAGGAAAGGGCATTGGTGCAGCCGCAACCAACAGACTGCCCTCGGAGGATGATGAAGAGGCCATCGGGGACTAGGAACGCCGCCAGAGGGAGCGATCCCATTAACAGTCTTTCTTGTGACTCCCCCCCCCCCCCCGAGGACTTTTCTAGGACCTTTGCGGCCTGGGAGCTCGACGAACTCGCCAGTGACTAGGAAAGAGGGATCGCCAAGGACCCCTTCCCAGAACTGGCTACCTGTTGTTCCATCAGGAATATTTTGAGAGCCTTTTTGCATCGCCAAAGGGTAGTTTGATTAAACGTCTGACAGAGCTCACAGTCCAAGATGTCATCAGGCCCAAGATAGCAGTCACAGAGGATACGGTCATCTGAAGAAGCAATCTTCTTTCTGCAGCGGTAGCAATGGAAGAGAGAAGTGGAAGGATTCTCTCTTGACATAAACATGGTAAAGGAATCTAAAAAAGAGATTCTAAAAAACGAAGCAAAGAAAACTCGAAAGCGAAAATGGCATGAAACTGCATCAGAGCTTCCGCAGAGACCAATGTGAACAGAGACGATGGTGGGAAAGAACTGAGGAGGGAGCAGGGCTGCTCATGCCCTTACAGGGTCGGTGACGTTAGCAGGTGATGTCGGTGTAGGCGGCCCAAGTGGTACTGCTGAAAACCTTCAGTGTGGATCCTGCTTCACCGACAGTGAAGTTCCTACAATGTGACCTGATGACTGAGATACCCCGGAAGAAGATCACTCACTTTTACTTGGTGTGTTATAGTATATATTTTTTTTCCTTTCATAGGTGACTATCCATTCAAGAACATCTAATCAGACAGAACTCAAGAGTGGTGTTATATTCAGGAAGCCGTTATCCTAGAAATACTAAGATTTGACATAGTGTACATAACTGGAAGATGTCTAAACCTGAGACTGCCATCAATAGACATTTAAAAATTTAAGTTGACCTTACAAATAAAGAATTGAGGAAAAATACACATACAGTAGGAGTGAGTGTGAAATTATTTCATATGTCCCACAGAGTCAGAGAGTAGCCCCTAGCTTTTCTTGCCGTGCTATACAGTAGCTCACTGAAAAAAACAAAATGGTGGCTGACATGAAACAGGACATGAGAGACAGGCTGAAGCAACATTCCCCCAATAGTATTAGTCTTCAACATCATTCAACATCACTGCCAAGAGGAGCATCATCACTACTGTCTGAGCAGTGTTTTGGAAATGCCCTGAGTATCCAGCAAATGCACCACAGTTCAGTTTAATAAAAGTTTGAATTTCAATATTTTCTGGAAAAAGTTTCCTCTTCCTATTACTAGCAATATGGTCAGCAGTGCTAAATATTCTTTCTGAACAGACTCGTTGCTGGGGAACTTAAATAGTAAAGGGCCGCTTTTTGCAATTCTGGCCTGATCGTGCCCTTTTCGTGCCAATACTGAAGTGAGTCATCTTGAACACATTTTTCTGGAGTCCTTTATGAAGTCATCCACCATACTGCTTGCTCATCCACCATACTGCTTGCTGAGTAGCTTGTGATGGGAGAAGTAACAGCACTGTCTTTCTCTATGTCATTAAGTCCTACCAAATAATGTCCTTTGAGGCATTAGACAACCTGCCCATGTGTTCTGATTCATGAAGCAAGGATTTTCTTATAGTATTTTTTCTAGCTTCATTGGGATCGGTTTCTTGGAAGGGAGCATGGCTATTTTCATGATAGCAGCTGCAGCACTTTTAGCTGGGGTCTATGTTGTCATTTTTAGAGCAACTTTATTAATGAGCAGTTTTTTATAATTGCTGAGGTCTACGATACTAGATTGGAGATGACCTGGCAAACTGGTTTTGAAATATGGATCCAAAATTGTTGCTATAACATAATGTTCAGATTTCAACATCACGGCAATCCTGCAGTCCATTTCCAAAGACGGACAGCTTTTGAGCAAGAGTGACATCTGTGCTTGTACCTTGCTCTTCAAATGTTTCTCTGACTCTTACCAGTCTCTGCATGAGAAGATTTATCTATGGAATGACTGGACTTATGGTCTGCACTCACTCCACGTGCTGGTTCCTCAAATGGTTGAGCAACTGACATAAGATTCCACTGCCCAGAGTGTGTGACATCCCCCTTCCCTACTATATGGTTCATGGTGTACTGGTACATTGCTTCATGTGTTGTTCTTGGAGCCTCTGCAACATGTAAAAGGTGGAGTTCCACCTGCTGGCAACCTCTGGTTGTAGCTGGTGAATTTGTAAGTTACTCTGTTTTTCTAGATCCCGCAAAAGTTTACAAGCTTTTGCAGAGTGCCTGAAGTGACCGCATATCTTTCGTGCAGCACCTAGCATATTATGCACACTCCTGTCTTTCATTGAGGAAGTCCTGTACCACTACATTAAGTGTATGTGCAAAGCATGGTATCTGCACACACCCACAGCTCATGAGAAGCCGCCCTCCACCTGGGTGTACTAAAAAAAAGGACATGAACAATACACAGGATTCCATCACTACCCATCGGAAACCAGACCAAAAGCAGAAATGCTCAATTACTAAGAAGTTTATTAGGCAGAAAGTAAAGTGCAGAGCTGTTTCCTGGTCTGTGCATTTGTACTTTGAAGGTTTGCACTTTATTTTCTGCCTAATGAACTGCTTTATAAATGAGTATTTCTGCTTTTGGTCTGGTTTGTGGTGGGTAGTGCTGAAATTCTGTGTATTGGATCTGCACACACCTACCATCCTTTAATGCTTTCACAATGTTAAAATCCTGGGGAAAGCCATTCTGATAACCATTTCTTTAGCTCCTGTAAGATGTTCACACCAGTGTGATTTTCTTTGTCAAAGCTTGCAATACAGAGGGCGGCCTGTTTTTGGGGATTTTGTAAGTCCCTGTTGGTGCATGCCAGGGGATGCTGCAGAGGAAAACGATGCCCAGTGGGTGGTGACAGTCATGTAGTCTGCCATCAGACCACTCGTGCACATATCTGTTATATGTACTTCTTCAACAACTGATGACTGCAAGGCACTGTTTATCTTCTGGCGCAGTTCCTATAACGAGTTGGCACAGTCTTTCTGGAGAGATATGTCCATGATGGCAGCTGCTACTGTAGAGAGCAAGTTTCATCATCTCCTGAAAGCCAACAAACTCACTAACAGAAAAGGGATGCATGTCTATGCAATCTTTGCAGATACTGCTTTGCTTAACTGCTGAGCAGCTGGATGGCTTTGGTCATATTTACTTCTCCATTCAAAAGGCTGATGCATCGTTAACTGTTTCTGAGGTGCGACTGGCACACTGAGAAAGGCTGCAGAAGACAGAGGAGGAATGCCTTCCGTTTTCAGTTGGGAAGCTTTCTGATAGCAGTAGTAGTAGTAGATTTTATTTATTAATGTTGCCCTTCTCCAGAGGCTCAGGGCGCCAGTACAATTCAACAAAGATAGTGACAAAACATAAATAAATACAATGCTATATAAACAATATCAATAAATAATGCATAATAAAATTCTCTGCCATCAGCTAGAGCGTACTATACAGTATCTCAAATCTTTATCTAAGAAAACAACAGGGACTCTCACTCCCCATATGCCTATATAGATAAACAAGTTTTTAGACCTTTTTTAAAGACCTCCGCCAAGGTGGTCTCCTGCAGGGCCCTTGGGAGCAAATTCCAAGACTGGACCTGTAATCATAAAGGGCCGCTCCCACAAGGTTTTGAACCTAGCCCTGGGGATAACTAGGAGACCTTCCTCAGTGGAGCAGAGGGGCCACGGAGGCATGTAAGGATATAGGAGATCACATAGGTAACCTGGGCCCAGTCCGTGTAGGGCCTTATATGTCAGCAACCCTTCTTTATAGGAGACACACCACTTAACCTGCAGTTAATCCGTCTGATGTTCCTCAGATGGTAAAAGCCACGCCAGACTACTGCCAACACCTGAGCCTCAACTGTCAGCCCCTCATCCAGAATGACACCCAGATTCTTCAACTTTGCAGCAGCGAAAAATGCAGAGGTGCTGAGCCAAAGCCCTGTCTTCCTCTCAGCTGCTGCTGCTCCCCCCATCCGACCCGGCTCAATCACCAGTACTTCAGTTTCGTCTGGGTTAAGTCTCAGCCAGCTCGATGACACCCAGTCCAGGATTTTAGTCAAGCACTGATTTCATACATCCACAGTGCCACATGTGTCTCGGGTGCAAATGACAGACAGAGCCAAGTATCATCTACATAGCGATGAAACCTAATCCCCTACTGTCTAATGATCCTGCCCAGGGGTAGCAGGTACACCGCAAACAAAGGTGAAAGTACTGACCTCTGGGGTACACCATAATGCAGATTCACTGGGAGTGAGGAAATATTTGCTATCACTTCCCTTTGTGTCCTGCCAGTGAGGTAGGACTCAACCCAGCAGATGACTTTGCTTGTGAGTCCTACATACTCCTGAGTAGGTCCAAGAAAAGCCCATGTCCACGCTGTCAAATGCTGATGAGAGATCAAGAAGCACAAGAACAGAACGCTCTCTTCTATCTTTCACCCTGAGCAGATTATGCACCCTGACCAACACAGTCTCTGCTGTGCTTAGGCCTAAACCCAAACTGGACAGGCTCACAGATTTCAACATTTGTGAGGAGAGTGTCACGTTGCAACACAACCACCTTCTCAATAACTTTGCCTAAAAAAAGGCAGATTAGAGGCAGGTCGGTAATTTGCCACGATGTCTGGGTCCAAAGATGGCTTCTTCAAGAGGGGCTTCACCAGTACATTTTTCAACAAAGATAGGAAAATCCCCTCTGACAAGGCACACTAGATAATCTTGGTGAACACCAGATCCAGCTGCCCAAAACAGCTGACTGGTAGCCAGATTGGGCCTAGATCCAGTTTGCAATACGTTGGTCACAACTCCGAAATCCCCTCCCCAACCTCATCCAACATCACTGGCAGAAAATCTCCCCAAGACCACTGACTGTCAATGCGTCCAACCGGCTCAGTAGTGCTGGGCTATAACAGCCCACTTGGTGAGATCTCAGCCTGAATAGAGGACACACTGCTCAAAAAGAACTTAGCAAACTCCTTGCACCTAGCAAATGGAACAGCCTTCACGGACTCTAGACAGGCCGAAAGAAGAAGCCTGTATCCCATCCGAAAAAGCTGAGCTGGTTGGTTTTTTCCAGCCACAATTTCCCTGGACAGAAACTCTGCCTTTTTATGGGAGACTGTCCTTTGGTAGTCACCACAGTGAATATTCAAAGCCAGTTTATTCTCCCAGGCCCTGGATCTCCTCCAACAATGCTCCACCCTCTGCCTCCTTACTTTAATCTCCCTCAGCTCGCCATCAAACCATGGTGAACCAAGGCACGAAACCAGCAGGCATACACAAACTGGCATTACGAGGTCACAGATTGCACTGAAGGTCCTATTATAAGTCGTCACTGCCTCCTCCAGACCCCCAGTGCATGCCACCAACATACCCAAGGTATCCAGCACCGCCATAAAGCCATCTGGCCTAACATTCATAAAGGGTGGTACCAGACCATCTCCACTGGGGGAGGACTGAGGGGTGAACTGAAATCAAACCTGATGGCGCAATGATCCGGCCAACTAATCAGATCAATCCTGCGGTTCTGCACCTCAAGCCCCAGGGAGAACACAAAGTCTAAGGCATGCCCATCCTGGTGAGTCGTAGCAGTGACTGCTTGTGCTAGGCCCAAGGATTTCATTCCGTGGAGAAAATCTTGTCCAAAGCACAGGAGTCCCTTGTCAACCCAGGCAGTGAAGTCACCCAGAATAGTCCATCTTGGTGACTCAGACTCCCTATCAGCGATAAAATCCACTGTTTCCTGCAAAAAACACCCTCTCATCCCAGAGGCCGGTAAATGAGACGGATCCTGCAACCTGCATCTAGACCCCCCCCCCCATGCAAAGCCATGCATTCAAATGATGAAGTGTCCCCACTGGGTGCACCACCAGGTTCAATTCAGATCTAAAACAAATGCTCCCCCACCCCGGATCCTTTCTCAGGCAGTGCACCATGGAAGAAACAGCTGGGATGTCTGCCTCCAAAATCAGACCAGCATCACCACCAAGCCAGATTTCTGTAAGCAAGCCAGATCAACCGAGGAATGATATACTGTATAAAATCCGCTATAATTGCAGTCTTATTCCTCATTGATCTTGCACTGCATTGCACAGCCTGAGAGGATGAGTTAGTGGCCGCCAACCAATCAGCTACCAGCCAACTCGACACAGTGGAATCCCTGGGTATGGGGACTAAACACATCTGACCTCTCCCAAATTCCCATTTCACTCCTAGCAGATAAAGCGGGGAATGCATTCAAAGCCCTGCTTGGTGGCTGAGAAGTTTTGCGCTAGATATGGTAACATTTACCTATACCACCAGTCTGCGTATCACTGTCCATCTGTGCAACATCCTCTGCCATGTCACCCTGTAATTTACTCCTGGCCTACTGAAATGGATGTATTCCCTTTAAGTGATTTATTAAGGTTGCTTGCCTGTCTTCCTCTGCTGAAAGAGGCCTTACATAAAAAGCATATTGATCACATACCATTCTTTGGGTCAAGGTGAAAAAGACTCCAAACGGAAGAAGATGCTTTTTTCCGTTTTGTCCCCGACACTGCAACTTCTGAAATCATCATCCGTCATGTCTATGTTAAATTGTATATTTTCCTCAATGTCCTCTGTGGATAACTGTGTGTGAGGCCCGCCCTCAGTGGGAGACAGGCATAACTTTCTTTGCAATTTCTTTTTCACTGGTCCCTATGATCTTTCCTCTGATGACTTTTTTTGGTTTTATGGTCTGGCATCTTACAACAGCAGGTTCCTCTCGCTATGAGTCCTCATCCTCAGAATCCCCATTATGTACTGCCACTGCAATCCACACGGTCTGACTCTGAAGAGCTCACAGAGGAATGAGAAACAGTAGAATCTTAAGAAAGTGGCACACTTTATGCATGTGTGCTTATTCTTTCCTTTCTATTACGTGTCATGCCTGCAACTGCCTTTGTTTTTTGTTTTTTTTATAATTGTATCTTTGCCAAGTCTGCTTTTCTTAACTGCTGGTTCAAACAAGTTCTGCTTGCTGCCTTTTGACTGGCCCGTATTTGCTGACTGGGATTCACCTGCAGTAACAGACAAACTTGATGGGATCACAGACAGAGGATGAGGAAGTTGCAATAGGGAACAAGCATTTGTCAATGCCGAATGTTTGCCTTGTGCACTGGTGTCATAGGGGGTGTGTGTTTGAAAACTGCTTCAGTTAAAAAATCATTTTAACAACACTGAAGAATGCAAAGTAGAAGTGATGATGTTGGGCAGTGTAACTGTCTCGTTTGTTAATATTTGTGCCCTGAAAGGTGATTTCACGCAGTGACTGCAAAATCACCTTTTGGGATGGAAAAAAAAAAACCATTTTTGCCAGGATCTGAAAACTGACAGCTGTCACATTCATGGGGTGCTGTGAACAAATTGCTATATTGAAAATTTGGGGTCAAAATATTGAAAATTACCAAAGTTACGAGTCTGCATTTGCAAATTTAAACACAGGCTCATAACTTAGTTGTTTGTTAATATTTTTGTCCCAGATTTTCAACACAGACTTCTTATGACCCCACATCATGAACAAGTGCAGCGAAAAATTTCAACTCTTGCCCGAAAGGTGATTTCGTGCAGCAGCTGCGAAATCACCTTTTGGGATGAAAAAAAAAAAACCATTTTGGCCAGGATCTGAAAAATAAAAACTGTCACATTCATGAGGTGCTGTGAAGAAGTGGCTATGTTGAAAATTTGGGATCAAAATATTGAAAATTGCCAAAGTTACGAGCCTGCGTTCGCAAATTCAATGCAGGCTCATAACCTCCTTGTTTTTTCAATATTTTTACACCAAATTTTCAACATAGCATTCTTATGACCCCACCTCATGAACAAGGCTGGAGAAAATGTTCAACTCCTATCCGAAAGATGATTTCGTGCAGTGACCACAAAATCACCTTTTGGGACAGAATTGCCTACTGTCACTTAACTGTTCATAAGGTGGGGTCCCAAAAAAGGTATGTTGAAAATTTGGGGCCAAAATAAAAAAAAAAAAAATGGCCAAGTTATGCCACTAACATGAAAACCCCACTGAAATACATTAAAACTGAAAACCCCATTGAAATACATTGAAGCTCTTATCTCAGTTCGTGGTTGGGCTCTAAAAAGTGAAGACGTGTCTGCGGTCCAGAGAAGAGTATAGGGACGAACCTCCAGTGGGTAAGTATGGGGTGAGGGGTGGTGGGTCCTGACTGGGAGGGTCGGTGGGGAGTAGGTAATGGCGTAGCAGATAACGATGGACAGTTTTCTTTTTTTCAGGTTTAAAAAATAAATAAATAAATGATGAGGGACTTATTTCACTGTGTTACATAGATACATAGACAGTGTCGGCAGATAAGGGCCTATGGTCCACCCAGTCTGCCCATTTGAGCTTGTAAGTTCAGTTTATGTTTTCCAAGAAGTCTGTTGCCCCTTACCCCTGACCTCCAGAATTCCTTTATGTCTATCCCATGCATTCTTAAATCCCGTGATTGTTTCAGCCCCCACCACTTCCTCTGGCAGGGTGTTCCACTTGTCCACCACAATTAATCTATTAATGGAGGACACTGGGGGATTTGGCACCCCCACTGTCACTGGGAGGGACACTGTTACAATGATTAAGGACATTGGGGTATTGAGCATACCCAGTGTCAGTGTGTTATGTTTTTTTGGGGGGTGGGGTGGCGGCAACAGACATCGATGGACGGTTTCCTTATTTTCCGGGGGATAAAAATTAAAAAACACGACAAGGGATAGTTTTCTTTATTTTAGGGAAAAAGAGTGGGGGACTGAGCACCAGCAGTGTCAGTATTGTGTGTGTTTGGGGGCACTGGTGGGGAGGGTAGAGTTAGGGGACAGTTATGGCCACGGCCACTTTGTTGCAGGCATGCATTCCAGGCTCACCATAACAGATCAGCCTGGCTTGCTGGTCGGATCAAAGGGACGGCAAAATTCTTCTGAAGTTTGTGCTGTCCCCGACCAGCAAAGCCAGCAACTTTGTCATTGTTAACATGGGAGCTGATTCGTGTGGCACTGTTGGGGCCCCCTGCAACACCGCTCTGCATTGGGCGGATGGTGCCACACCCCTCAAAAGGAACTCTCATACCAAGAAGTTCACTGTGCTTAAACGCATAGCGAACACAAAAAGCATACATCTACTGCAACAGAAAGAGCACTTTCTGTGACTGTTTTTTGTTTCTTCCGAATTCCTGTCTTTGCCTTTTTCATACAGATGCTGGAAGCTTGTTTCACAGACCCACTCTCCCTTCCATCTTTATTTCTAATATTGTTTAAAAACTTTTTTTTGGGGGGAGCCCATTATCCCCACCCCTGCCCAATCAGGCAGAGGCTTCCTCAGCCTCCGCCCCCGCTCACCATCCCCCACACCAGGCTTAACCCCCTGGGAGGGACCGCTGGGTGGGTGCCCCTTCCCCAGGATATTCAGTCTCAAGCCCTGGCTTGCTCCCCAGGACATGGCCAAAGGAGCAGGACCTCCCCCTACGGACTTTTATCACAGCAGCAGAGGCAGAAACACCACCCACAGGACCAGATTTTTTGCAAATGCTGATGTTCTCCAGAGGTGGGATGTGCAATGATGTCAACAGACACGTTCAACGTCTGTCCCGACTCCCATGATGTATGGCCTCGGTACCTGCTGCTCCCCAGCCTCCGCCAGGGGCCGCTAACATACAGACTTGCTCACCCCTTCCCCCTTGGAGAAGGAGAGTTGCCAGACAGCACTCAATCCTTCTCCGGCCTGGCTGTCCCTCCGACTTCCAGGTCCGTTCCCGAACCCAGGTTGTCGGCATCATGAGCGGACACCCTGCCGCTGCACCGCCTCTTTGTTAAAAAAGTTTTAAAATTCAAATAACAGCTGCTGATTATGAACTAAGCCAGCTCCCTTCCAAGAAAAAACCCAGTACCTTCCTCGGTCACTGTGGGGGAAGTAGGTGGCAATAATGAGTGCACATCTCAAGACAAAATACTATGCAACTGCCAAAGGCTGCCCCCTCCCGCCAAAAAGGTTTTACATGCGACACAAGCCTTTACCAGCTCTGCTTGTGCAATTTACGTTTTTACTGGACTACTCAAAAGAAAAATGGTCCTGCTTACACGGGAAATGGCTGGTGATGTTGCAGACAGGGACTACATGCAACTGCCAAGGGCTGCCCCCTCCCTCCAAAAAGGGTTCTCACATGACACTAGCGTTTACTGGCTGTACCTCAGTAATTTATTGTAGGTGCAATTTCAGTGATTAACCAATCACTGTCTTTCTTTATACAGCTCGTGAAACACTCTTATTGTGAATAGTGTTTCATGAGCTATGTAACATGATTCTCAACACTCTAAACTCCACATTCTGAACTGCATCCATTGTTGTTATTCCACTTTCAAAACATAACTGCCCATGTAACTGTCAAAAGCAAAAGCAAAAGCTGATCATCACTTAACCTGCTACTATCCACATCACATCTAAATATCTAAAAGTTACTAAGCCACTAATGTTCTCTGCCACCCTATCAGGATAAGTCACGTACATTCATTCAGGCATGTTTAAAGTCGCAGTTCAGTAGTTGTAATTGCTCTGTAGTGCAACTTGACCTCCGCAATACAATAACTGTCATAAAGGTAATAGAGCCTTCTTAAAATACTTACTACATGCTACTGTCCATTTTACCTCTAACAGATGAGCTGCTGGGCTGTGAGAGACCGTCATAAAAAACAGGGTAAACCAAGCCACATCCGTTGAACGTCCCTAGCAAATGCGTGCAGCATCACAGAAACGCTGCCTAGAACCCCCCCCATCTGTGCCTGAATCATAACGACCATGACACAAGCTAACTCCCCTAGCCCACTTATAAATTATGCCAAAAAAAAAAGGCTAATTCACATGTAGCAACCACGATTCTAATCTCGAGGCTGCTTCAGAGGCATCACAGTAGGAGGGTGTGTTTGAAATAAAACCGGGAGGGATTAATCTTCTGTACAGTGGCCCTATGTGCATTGTGTAACTATGGTAAGGCATACATTCCTTACTTCATCAGTCCATTAACAGGAAAAAAAAAAAAAAAGTTTTCAGTTTGAATGGCATCTGCACAGCAACCCTGACTGAATATTAGTCCTCACAGTTATGATTGGATAAACTGAATGTGATGTGCAGTAGTAGAGAACCACCGAACACAGACACCAGAAGGATCTCACATTGTCGTACAAAATCTAGCAGTGTGTTTTCACCCAACTGCTGCATAAAGCAGTTGTTAATTCGTACATTGGGCCTGTAATACATTAATATGTCCCCGAGCCACTTGTTGCTGGATAAGAGTGGTTTCACTTGCATTCTGCTTGAGCCAGAACAGCTCAGCTTTGCTTCACAGTTCTCTCTCAAGCAGAACGCACCACTCTTATCCAGCAACGAGTGGCTCTAGGGAACATATTAATATACATTTTTTCACTGCACTACTAAAAATAAAAATGGTCTTTCTTGCATAGGAAATGGCTGGCGATGCTGCAGAGAAGGGCTACCATACAACTTGAAGTCTGGCTTTGTGGCTCAGGATTGCCGAACATTTTTGCTGTCTACTATGCAACTGCCAAGGGCTGCTACCCCCTTCCTCAAAACAGGCTTTACATGTGATGGTGACATAAGCCTTTACCAGTTCTGCTTGAGCAATTTTTTTTTTTTACTGGTCTATGCAAAAGAACGATGGTCCAATGCTTGCGTGAGAAATGGCTGGTGACACTGCCAACAGGGGCTACTACACAACTGCCAAGGACTGCCACCTCCCTCCAAAAAGGGTTCACACGTGATGCAAGCTTTTAGCAGCTCTGCTTCAGCAGTTTATTTTTGTTAATGAACTACACAAAAGAACAACGTCCTGTGCTTGTGTATAAAATGGCTGGTGACGCTGCAGATAGAGGCTACTATGTAACTGCCAAGGGCTGCCCCCTCCCTCCAAAAAGGCTTCACATGTAGCACAAGTCTTTACCGGCTCGGTTTGTGTGATTTATTTTTTTATTGGACTGCACAAAAGAAAAATGTTCCTGCTTGCATAGGAAAGGGCTGGTGATGCTACAGACAGGGGCTACTCAACTTCCAAGAGCTGCTCCCTCCTTCCAAAAAGGCTTCACACGTGATACAAGTTTTTACCAGCTCTACTCTACTTGTGTATTGTCTCTCACTCTTTCTTTGTGTTGTAGAAAAAAAGGATCTTTTTTGTCTTTCTTTGTTATTTTTTTAATAAACTATTTTAAAACAATATTTATTTTACTTTACAAAGTTTGAGTTTTCTTTGCAGCTGTGCACTGCTGTGTTGTGCTCTGTAAGACAGTACTGAGCACTTCAGTGCACAATGACTGCAGTTTCTAATCTGAGCAGTCCCTCCACGCATACCTAGACATACACACAGCCTCTCCTGCTTTTTCTGTATTCTTTCTTTACTTAAATGTTCTTCAAATTCTCTGCTGTTCTGCTCTTTTCTGCAGTGAGCACCCTTCCCAGTCTCTGCTCTTTTTCCTTTTGTCTATTCTTCTTTAATACACTTCTTAATTTGCCTTTTCAATCACATTTCTCAAGCTCTCTTCTTCTGCAGACTGCCAACTAATGTCTGGCATTGCCCCGAATCTCCTCTCAAGCGTTGTGTTTCTGTTTTGGCCTGTTGAGGATGAGGACTAGTACTGGCAGAAATGGAGAGCTGCAGGCACTGTGCACAAGAGCTACCCTGCATTGCCTGGACTGCAATGGCGCTAACGTCAGAACTGTGCTATATTATATACTGTGGTTTACGTATGCGCAAATCAGAGTATCTATCCTGCGCATATTCCCTTTGGGCACCCTTTGACCCCTGTTTAGCCTCATAAGTCTGTCAGATGACAAGCATGCAAGTTGAGAGGCTAGGGGAGGTACAAATAAACACTGAGCCAGATCCAAGCTGAGTCGGCAAGGTTCAGCTTGGAACTCATGAAAACTGAACCGCATGCATTCATGGCAGCTCGGTTTTGCAGATAAAGGTTCTGCATGCCACTAGAACATAAAAAACAGGTTACTCCCCTGTAACAGTAGTTCTAGGAGTGGTATATGATGTACAGCCACACTTCTGCCAGTGTTCCTTTCCCTTTAATTCCTTCCGGAATGTCTTGAAGCTGGCTCTTCCCATCCACCCGGGTGGTAACTCCCACGGCACTGCCCCATGATGTCAGATCTTGCCCGCTGGAAGCAAGACTGGTGTGCCACTTGCCAGGGGAGGTCAGGTGGGTCAGTGTGAATATCCATCATATATCAGTCTTAGAATTACTGTTACAGGTGAGTAACCTGTTTTCCTAGGGATGTGGACATGATGTACAACTCCACAGTTCTGGCATACTCCTAGTAGTTCTCCAGGGAGGCCGGAGCAAGGCGCACACCCCCTACTTAGGGAACAAAGACTGGAGAACTGAGACCCCACAACCAGCATCCCAGAGTGATTCAAGGTCAATGTGGTAGTGGGAAATAAAGGTGTGCGCTGACTTCCAGGTAGCAGCCCTGCAGATTTCCTGGAAAGGGATATCCCTGGAAGCAGCCACTGAGGCAGCTGTATGACGGTTGAAATAAGCACTTTGCCCTATGGGAGGCTCTCTACCCAACAACCTATAGCAGCGGTTGATGCAGGATACAATCCACTAGCCAATGGTCACCTTAGCTGCCAGTCTGCTGGATGTGGCTTCAGCACAGGTGACAAAGAGCTGGTGAACCTCTCCCCAAACTCCAGCTGTGTGCTCATTACAACAGGCAAGTGCTCACCTCAGGTCCAAAGTATGGAGCCTGTGCTCAGCCTGCGAGGTGTGACTGGTGAAGAACACCAGGAGATGCATCACCTGGTTAAGGTTGTGACGTAGACAGCCAGCTCTGAGTGCTGTATCATTTTTATTAATATAAAATGTATTACTGACTGTCTCTGCTGAAAATCTGATGCTCTTAGAATGACCTCACTCATACCCCCCCCCCAGGCTTTAGCTAAAAGATGAAAGCCATAAGAAAAATGATGACAGCATGTGAGTTCACACGCACACAGTTTTTAGAGACCATGTGTTACATGTAAGGCCTTAATTAAGGATCCTGTTGGTCTGAGTTAATTGCAACCATAGTTGCTATAACATATCCATTTTATGACATTGGAAGGAAAACCCAGGTTATTACACAGAAGTGTGAAATCATAAATATGCTTTCATGTCCTGGAAGTGGGAAGCTTATTATGAGATCAAAAGAAGTATAATTTGAAGGACATGAATTATGCTGAAGTTGCAGAATGTAATACTTGTGTATAAGATATATATTTTCCTATATCCTGACAGGGAGGAGCTAGGTGGCCTCCTGAAAAGAGGTGGGGTAAAAGCCAGCTTCTAATTTAGTCTGTTTTACTTCACAGAGACACATTTTTACCTAGACTCTGACCACGAAACATCCTGGGAGCACTTTTAAGCAAGTATTTAGAGATTAAGTACTGTAGTAGGAATTGCACTGTTTAAAACCTAGTTCTTTTAATAGATTTGTATGTCTTGTGATATAATAGTTCTGTATTGTTGTGTTTTACATATTCTTATCTATTATAGTAAAATTCTTTTTTAGAACTTACTTGATCTGTCTTTGACTTCTTTTATTTGTAAGAAAAGCACATGGTTATAGCAGACAATAGACATAAGCTTGAATGGTGATACCAAACTGGAAAGAGAAGAGTTTTAAATCTGAGGTCTTTATTAAAGTTTTAAAGGGTTCATCTCTGTATACCTGGTTAGGTGCCCGTAGGCAAAGATATCTGGCCCCCGAAGACAGATATATCTGAGCCTGTGCAATGGGTATGCTAACGAGAGGTTAACAGTTTGAATCCCTTCAGAACTTGAGACCAAATGTTGATCCGAACTCACAAAACAGACGAGAGGGTTACCTTGTCTGTTACACCGTTCACAAGACTGCGCTCAGTGGTTGGCACTTTGGGAGCAGAGGGCCTGACCTGCTGAGTGGGTTTGTGACAAAGGTGAAACTAAAAAAAAAATCTTGATCCAGCTCAGCCAACCTCGGATAAAAATAACAGCATGTATTCAGGGAGGAGCCTGGACCAACTAAATGCTAACAAACTTCAGTCACAAGAATTGGTCAACAAAGGCCCCAAGAAGGCAGTCTTCCATGACAGCTGAGACATTTCACACCTGTGCATCGGTTCAAATGGCTTGCCCATGAGCTCTGCCAACACCAAGTCCCAAGGTGGTGGTGGTGGTGATTCACGCACTGGAGGGGAAATGTGGTCAAGGCCTTTGAAAAAGTGCCAGACCACACTCTCCTGCGCTACTGACGGTATGCCAGTCCACGCACGGTATGCCAAGATGGCTGCCAGGTGCACCTTAAAGGTCGTCAACCAAAGGCCTTACTGAGAGAGGGACCAAAGGTAGTTGAGAATGCTAGCAACTGGCTAAGATAAGGGGTCAAGCCCCTTGCCCTGGCACCAAATGGAGAACCTCTACCATTTGAAGACATGGCATTTTTGGGTCGACTCCTTCCGAGAAGCCTCGACACAGTAAGAACATCTTCGGAGAGACCCAAAGCCTGAAACTCTAGCCACTCAGGAGCTAGGCTGTTAGGGGCAGGGATTGAAGGTTGGGATGGAGTACCTTCCCCTGATTGCAAGAGAGCAAGTCCCGGCATAGAGAAAGACACCACAGGAGCCTGCAGCTGAGGATGAGGAGACTGGGGTACCAGAACTGGCGGGGCTAGTCTGCAGCCACCAGATCATCCATGCCTTGTCCCTCCTAGCCATGAGCAGCCCTTTATGGATCAGCAAAAATGGAGGGAAAGCATACAGGGAGCCCAGGGTCCAGGGCCTTAAGAAGGCATCCCCCTGCAGTGTTCCCTGCTGAGGGGGGCAGGCACAATACAGCCTCAGCTTTGCGTTCTCCCTGGAGGCGAACAGGTCCACCAGAGTGGTCCACCATCAGGAGAACAGACTGTGCACTACCTCCTTATGGAGAGACCACTCATGAGATGCCTCGCCCACTCAGCTGAGGGCGTCTGCCAGCTGGTTGGATACACCGGCCACATGGATGACCAGGAGTTGTCCCCGGCCTACTCCATGGAATTTGGACCCCCGAGGAGTCCCGATGCCATAACAACCTGCTGGAGCTTTGGGCAATTCATCTGGAGCAGACAGCCTTTGCTCCACACATTCAGGGTCATGTCATTCAGGTCCAGATGGATAACACCACGACCATGTACTACCTCAACAAACAGGGCAGGATGCACTCCCTAACTCTGTGCAGGGAAGGTCTCCAATCTGGACCCCGATGCTCAGTCTGAACGCTGATTTCCTGGTCAGGTGGGCACCCCAGCCCTTCAGGAAGTCATCGGTTGTGATGGTGACCGTCGGCTTTGGGCAGACAAATGGGGTTCCTTCCTGCACATGTTCTGGGACTAACCATCACTGGAGGGTGTCCCACATCAGCTGGTTCACAGTGACTGGCTGGTTGAAGTGTCCTGGCGCTGAGAACAATGATGGGTGAGCTCCCACTGCAGAGAGCGCCTTCTCCATCAAGCCCTGTGTACCATGCTGGTGCATGCCGCCATAAATCCCAGGAGGCACAGGAAATCCTGAGCAGGGCACAACTGACCAACCTGAAATGATCGGACAAAGGAGGAGAGAACCTCTGACCGATCTGTCGGGAGCCGAGCCCTGGCTCTGCAAGAGTCGAGCTCCACCTCGATGAATTGTTATCACCTGCAAAGGTACGAGCTCCAACTTGGCCTCGTTGACCAAGAGGCCAAGGGACAGGCAGGTCTGGAGGATCAGGTCCCTGGACCACTCCACCTCTCCCTGGAGAGACCTGCTATCAGTCAGTTGTCCAGGAAGTGATACACTCAGACCCCTCAATGTCTCATGTAGGCTGCCACCACTGCATACACTTGGTGAAGACCCTAGGAGCCAAGAGAGGCTGAAGGGCATGGCCTGGAACATGCAGAGAGTCCCCTCTGCATGGAACCGCAGGAACTGGAGGTGGGGTGGATGGATGGGAACATGGAAGATCACGTCCCAAAGATCCAGAGAGCAGAATCACTGATTCTGCGCCAGGGACGGAATGATCTGAGCAAAGTGACCATCCTGAAGGTGTGCAACCGAAGGAATTTGTTCAGGTCGTGCAGATCTAAGAAGGGGCACAAGCCCACTATCCACTTTGGGACCAGGAAGTACCTGGAGACAAATGCTGGGCTTGCTGGAGGGTCCGGGACCTGAGCCACTACATCCTTCTGTAGGAGCTGGGCAATGTCTTCCTGAAAGCCTGACAGCATGTCTGCAGACACCATGTCCTCCTGTGGGCTCAGCAAGGTGAGTAAGCCTCGCACTCCAGAGGCAGACCCCTGATGACCACCTCGAGGACCCACCTGTTCATTGTGACAGTGGACCACATGGAAAGGAAGTGGTGGAGCTGGTCCCCCATGAGAGGACCCAGGGTAGACAGAACGGGAATGGGGGCAGCGCGCCCCATCCCGTCAGTATGCAGGCTTGGAGGAGGGACCAACTGAGGAAGCAGTGGGACGTCGACCACACAGTTTGCGACAACTGAAGCAACTGACTTGCATCAAGGACACCAAAACTCTGCCTGGTGCCCAGCTGGGGGCTGAGATGGCTTGGCCACAAGGGCAAGTAGGGGCTGAAAGGGCTTCGTCCCTTGAAGCATCGAGCCCTTGGGATCCCTCTAGGTGGAGGTGATACAGTCCAGGGTGGCACTGGACTTCTAAATGTGAGTGAGGTGTCCTTCCACCCCCAGCCCGAACAGGTCGGTGCCCAAGCGGGGACATTCGCCAACTTGTGCTGTGACCACTTTGCACCCCTTAGCAAACAGGTCATCAAAGGTGTCAATAGCCCCTGGATGTCTCAAGCCCTGTTAGACCAGATGTGTGATTGTGACAATGTATGGCACATTGCCCTGGAAACCGGTAAACCATCTGACAGACAGCGTTAACAAGAGGTGCGTAATAAATGTGCCTGGAACATTCGTAAGGCCAACGCTGAATATTATCGAACCACACTTACGACCACCTGGGGCTCGGGGCACAAGTTCTGGGACTCTCTTAAAGAGCTCAGTGGCAAAGCCTCCACGGCCCCTCCCTGCCAGCTCTGGGCTAATGGGTGTATTACCACTGACCCTACCCTGATTGAAAATACGCTGAATGCCTCCTTTTCCAACCTTAGCAGTGTACTCTCTCCCAATTTCTTCTCCCCTACCCCCCCGCCACCTCCACTTCCCGTCCTTTCCGCTTTAAAACAATATCCCAATGTGAAGCTGCCCCACTGCTCCGTAAGGCCCTCAGCAAATCCAGATTTAGCAGTGACTCCCTGGATCTTAAACTGCTTAGGCTAACTTTCAAATAAGTTCTCTACCCCTTACCTTACTACTGAACCACTCCCTATCACTGGGGCAACCCTCCAACAAAATGGAAATCAGCACTCATCACGCCCGTCCTTAAGAGCGGTGACCGCACCCTGCAGGGGAACTACCACCCCATTTCAATACTGCCTCCTCTTTCCAAAGCCCTGGAGGAAGTGGTTGCCTCACAGCTTATGGACTACCTCTCCAAATATAACCTCCTGTGTCCGGAGCAGCATGGCTTCCGCAACAATCATAGCACTACTACGGCCCTCCTGGAGTTTACCAATGCTCTCCACACATCTCTTGACATGGGCTATATTGCTGGTGCCGTTTATAAAGACCTTTCCAAGGTGTTTGATACTGTGCACCACAAACGTCTCCTGGACTCCCTCTCACAGATAGGTCTGCTACTGGAGTCGACTGGCTGGTTTGCCAGCTATCTGTCCCAATAGAACTCAGAAAGTTAGGCTGGCCCAAACACAGCCGTCCCCCTCCAAGTTGACTCAGGGGTCCCACAGGGCTCAAATCTTGGCCCCCTACTATTTTCCCTTGTTTCTCAACTCCCTGCCAAAGGCTTGCTCAGGGAACTGACTCCTGCACGTGGATGGTGCCATCCTTTTTAGCATCCATACTGACCCTGCCCCTCTCCAATGTGCTCTCCAAAAATCTTTTAATGAAGCAGAATCCTGGTTCGTTTGGCACAGGTTAGTCCTAAACTATAAGAAAACAAAGTCCATGGTATTTGCTCATGCCCAAAATAAAAACAGCAGGCTACCGCTGCTCATACTGAACTCTCTAAATGACCCCCTTGAGCAGGTTACCACGTTCAAATACCTGGGTGTCACCCTAGACTCTGGACTCACCTACCATGAGCACATCCGGAGGTTGAGCACTGCTGTAAATGTGTGTATTGGCCTGCTACACCGGTAGACGCGCTGCCTCCCACCCAAAGCTCTGTGACTGGCTATCTCCTCATCAATCCTATCTCTTATAGACTATGGCATCATAATCTATGGGGCAGCTGACACCACACATCTTAACAAAATCAGGATGGCCCTTAATAAGGCCTGTAGGCTAGCCACCAGTTGTGACAGACTCACATACACCTGCACCCTTTACTTCACCACCAACTGGCTAAACTTTGATGGGAGGCTTACATATCAGACTTGCCTCTTCACTAAAAAAATCACTGCTGAACTATTGCCTCCTGCTCTTACCACCCTACTTCAGTCACCCCGATCCACCCGGCTCACCCGTCAATTAGTGACTACCCACTTCGAGGTACCCCACTGCAAGACCTCCATGGGTCAAAGAACCTTTCGGTACCGGGACCCCCTCTGGCTCAACTCCCTCCCAAATTCTCTCTTCTCTGAAGCCAAACTAGGTCGGTTCAAAACCCACCTGCAAAAACTTATTACCCAAGACTCTGTCTGCGACTGTCACTAATCCAGCCCTTCCCACCACCCTGCATTGACAATGGACCACACTCTGGTCTTGCCACCCTCCTTTGTTTTCTCATGTAGACAATGGACACCCTCCTGTCTGGCCTGCTCCTAATGTGTACTCAAGCAGCTGCTGACATGTCTGGTGCCATCGACCTGCAGTGCTCGTGTCTGCTAATCTGTTATCTGCTGTTACTATGTACATGATGATACAACAATGTACTTTGTATACCTGCATTTTTCTTGCAATGTCTATGGTCGCCAACTGTTACCTCTGTTGCCTGTAACTGTTGATGCAAAACTGTATGCTATAAATTCTCCTTTGCAACTATATTTGCTACCTGTTATTGTACTTGTTGTCACTGTACTTCTGATGTGGAACCTTTGTAAAGGAGTCTATGACTCAAAGGTATGTTTTCCGATATCTCAATAAATAAATCTGCCATAAAGGTAAAGATCAGCAGCCAAGCCCTGCGGTGCATGGCCACTGCAGAGGCCATGGACCAGGTGCAGGAATCGCCGAAGTCCTTGGCCATCTGGAGCTGCTGTTTTGCCACCGTTCAGCCCTTGTCTCTGACTTGCTTGACTGTGGTCTATAAGTCAGCCGGGAGCAGAGGAAGCACCTCACTGAGAGTGCCAAGAAGGGTACGAGCGAAATGGGCCATCAAAAGTGCCAAATTAACCTGCTGAAGGCCGAGCAAAGTGGCCACATAGACCTTTTTGGCCATGAGATCCAATTTCTTGGATTCTTTGTCAGGAGTGTTGTCCACAGCCCCAACATTGCCAGTGTGCTGAAAGACAAAGTCATCCACCAGACCCTCAGCCGAAGGGCGCTCAGTGAAACCTGACCAGAAAACTATAGGGACGTATACTTTTGGTCCATACAGGTCGATGGCACAGGGTAAGAGGCAGGTGCTGCCAAAGCTCCAGAGCAGGGTCAAGAATGGCCATGGCGACTGGGAAGGCAACCCCAGGGGAGTCCTCTCAGTTGAGAATTTTGGTCGAGGGATACTTCGCCCAATTTTAGACAGGTTCCATCTGGATCCCAGTTGACTCAGAAATCAAATGGAGCAAGCCCCCAAAGGAAGTGGGACCATGCTCCCTGGACAAATCCTCCCCCAGTTTGGTGTCCATTGGATGGGAATGCAGAAAGGAGTCCTCAGACTCCGAGGATTCACTGAAAAGAGGGCAACCGCAAGAGTCCCCACTGACCCTACAGGGTCTGTCGGGACTCATGTGATAGACAGCTGATGAGGAAGTTCGGGAGCGATACGGGCATCCTTAGGAGCGGGATCATCCTTCGGCTGCTTAGGAGACTGCTTCACCTGGATGGGTGGAGAGGCTGGAATAGGCTGAGCCGGCACTGACCAAGTGAGAGTAGGCTGGGGCCTCGGTGACAGGAGCCACGGAAGAGCTAGGGTGGGGGCCGGCATCGGCTTAACCCCAGAAAGCATGAGCTGCTGCCAGATAAGCTCTTTGTAGCACTGGCGCATCTTTCAGTAGAGCCTCTTGTCTTCTGAGGAGGAAGAAGAGGAAGAATAGCGGTGGTGCCACTTATCCGAGTGCCAAGAGCGGGAAAGCCAATGTCAGCACAGGCTGCCTGACTCTGGACTACGGGATCGCAACCTCGACCATCGGGAAACCCAACAGTGAGAAATGGAGGGAACCGGTGAAAGCCGAGGATCCCCAGAGGTAATGGGATCCTGAGAGATAGTGACCAGGTCAGCATGCTGGTCCGACCCACCCTGAGATGTAACAAGTAGGACCGGAGTCCCAGAGAGTGAGGTATCCACTTCATCCTGCGATAGTGTGTCAACCAGCTCGACAAATATCTCAACAGGTTGGTCAATGGGAGTCTCGACCAACTGTCCCAATTGGGAGACCGTGGAGCCAGTGACCTGAATTGAAAGATCGACTGTAGTCAAAACCTCCAGAGAAGCACAGGAGTCCGAGGCCCGATAGCGCTCACGAGCCCATGATCGAAGAGATTTCTTAGATTCCGTTCTCGAAGAATTTAAAGATTTCATGCCCTTAGAGGGGCCCTGCCAAAAGGGTGGGAAGGGACAGGCACAAATCCCTAAATGCCCCATGAAGGTGGCACAAAGGCCGAAGCCAAAATGGCATGTTCTGCGGCCAGAGACGCTGCCTCTTCAAAAGCTGTTAATTGTTCTGTGGACCCCGCAGCTGTGGAGACCGCCCAACGGGCATCTTTCACTCGAACAAGAGGGTCCCATTCATCCGGTCACCCCAAAAAGGGTCCAGCATGCTGGTCCAGAGTACTGGGATGCAAGGTGCAACAGAGGCCACACACCTAGGGAGCATGATCGTGGCCTAGGAAGCAAACGCACAAGGTGTGTGGGTCTGTCCGGGACATATTCTGCCCGCAGTCGCATTTCTTAAAACCAGACACCGACTTTGACTCGTCCATGGCCATAGTTTTGAACGAGTTTGAAAATTGCTTGAAGATTGGAATTTTGCAAAGTTTTGAAAGCAAAGGGCCTACCTCAGTGCGAGAGTGGTAAGGAAGGAACCTTCTTCTTCTTCCAGCAGAAAGGGAGATCTGACGTCACGGAGGGTACCAAGGGAGTTACCACCCGGGTGGGTGGGAGGAGCCAGCTTGAAGACGTTCCGGCAGTAATTAAAGGGAAAGAAACACTGCCAGCAGTGTTGAGTTGTACGTCATATCCACATCCCTACAACAGCACTTTTCAAGAACAGACCAAGAGGTATACCAGGTAACAGTAGACCAGTTACTTTAACATCACCTGTAGATATGTTATCTGAAAAAATATAATTAGCATTCTCTTTTTTTCCCTCCAAACTCAGCATGTTCACTGATCCTTTTAACCTGCTGCATTCCCCAGCTGCGCCTCTATTTACTGACAGGTGTCCCCAATCCAAATCCTCTAAGACATCAAGGATCCCAGCTGACACCAGTATAGTACTTAGTCCTAATTTTGATATAACTGTTGTATTGTAATTTTGCCTTAATCCCAGTCTTCGCTGACCTTAATGACTAAACAATATGTATGTGCCAATGTAATATCTCTGCTAAACTGTCTATTGCAATTGCTGTTGCTGTTGTTCTACCACACTTAATCCCTTACCATTGTAACTCCCTGTAATTTGTACAAGATCCTGTCTACTGTAATGTTCTTGTTGCCTGTAATGTACTCTCCTGGGTCGTGCCTGAAAATAGGCAGGTTTTTGTCTAGTGCATGTACCCAGTTACTAAAAGCAAATAAATAACTGGTTAAATAGCACAGGTGCCATTCCAAATAGATGAAAGGAAGCACAAGCTGTCTATCCATAGTAATCACACAATAAACCAAATTAAAAACCACGGGCTAATTTCTCCACTTCCAGTCATATCACAAATTCTCGAGAAATGTAACTAACCTAGTAATGGATCACGTGACTGCTACTAATCTGTTAAAGAGCTAGTGGAACCAAAACAACAGACAGGAAAATGTTATAACTTTTAAGAAGTTGTCAGTTGTAACTTTTTATTTCTGAAGTAAAGTTTCTTTTTCCTTTTGCTCATTAGAAAGTTTTCTATGTGATAGTATTATGCTGGATGTGTGGAGTTGCACTCTAGCCGGTAGTTCTGTTCCTTCCAGTACATTATAAGCACTGTGACTCACTGACGGTGCCATCACAGGTGACTTACCTGATACCTAGTGAGTGTCTCTCCTTGAGCAGCTGTGATGTCACCATCAGTGAGGTCACAGTGCTGATGATGCAATGGCAGAAACAGAGCTACATATGTCAGCGGCCAGGCAGAGTGCTCTTCCACACATTAGGAAAAAAAATCTAATTAACCAAAGGGAAAAGAAAAAAATACGTGAAATGTAAAAGGAAATAACTGAATGCTTTTAAAAATTAATATTAGTTTTAGGTAGTACACTAGTTCTTCAAATATAGATCAATCTGGGTTCAGAAAAAAATGCACAGTAATACAGTCCTATTGCTGCAGCCACCAGGGTGTCCAATGACCTACAAATGGCCATGGAAAGGGGTATGTTATTTAGTTTAATATTTATTAACCTGTCCAAGGCCTTCAACCCCCTTGATCACAAGCTGTCAAGTAATAATCTAGCCCCATTTGGCCAGGATCATAACTTGGTAAACTGGTCCATTAGCTACTTGTTTGATCACTCTCCTGCCCAGAAACTCCCCTTCTCTTCTTTAGTAAGTGCCATGAAATCTTTAACAGACAGAGTAGCAGAAAGGACCTCAGTTTAATGTCTCATCCAAGGGACGGCACGTGAACAGTACAGCATCCCCCTTATACTGCACTATGGTGCCAGTTATGGGTATCACCCTAAATACCTTGTGCAGAGTTAGAACACACCACCTTCTGATCATCCAGCCCCAGAGGTCAGCATGCTACTACCTATTGAGCCACGGACACCAATATGGTTCCAGTGACTGAACAGATCTGTTTGCTACAAACCAGAGAGATGCGCAAGAGCTTCTAACCATCATTAAATCATTCTGAATTTGTATATCCCTTATATGTTTTGCAATTAGCTTTTTGTACTGAGCACTGACAATTCCACTTCAAAAATAGGTCCATGAGTAATAAAGACCATTTTCTACAGCTGTCTTATAATAATGTGCACTGAACAGTCCAAATTACAATACTGTTCCATCATTCTAATATTTTCTTTCAGACACTGATATGGAAACTGATTGAATTGTATATTTGTAACTCTTGGCCAATAGTTAAGAACCCAGGTTTCATCTAGAGCCACTATACTAAGTAGACTAAGTGCAGCTCTAATCAGGGAACCAGGGATTGTAACTGAGACACTTCAGATTTGTTTGTACAACTGGTTTACCACACTTTCATACCCATGAATCCCCACATTTCTACGGCATAAAGTACCTGTCTGGTAAGACATCTGCTGCTTCGAGTATTTCTTCATTGGCATTTCCCCCAAATAATCTATGGAACTCATAAAGGACTTGCTAATTTTTATCATCTTAATTATTTTATTCATGCTGGACCCATATACATAGTCACTGCTGAACTGGATTCCTAAATATACCTAGAGGTTCATGGTTTCTATTTTTTTCCCTTCTAGGTACTTTGTTTTACCTGTCTGTCTCTTATGCCTATTTCTCTTGCTCCCCCCCACCTCCATCCCCCACAACCCCTCTACCTTCCTCTCCTCCTAGCCACCCTCCTTGCCTCCCTTCCCCTCCTTTAACCTGGAGTTTCTCTACTGTGCCCTCCTCACCTTCCCCTCCTCCCTCCTCCTGCCCTCCCCCCTACTCTAAAGGGCAGAAATCCCACTCCATCCTCTTGGCTCCTGTTCTTACTCCTTCTCCTGTCTGGCGATGTGGAGCCCAAGCCTGGACCCACGCCTCCTTCCTTCTCCCCCTCCACAACTGTTAAAGGCCTGAGTATATTTCATCTTAATGCTCGAAGCCTGCTTCCAAAGCTCAACCTCCTGTCAGTCTGGATTTCAAAACATTCACCTGGCATCCTCAGTAAAGCAGAGTCCTGGCTCTCCTCCAGGACCCCCCGACTGTAGCATGTCCCTTTCGTGACTGTCAGGCAGAACAGGGGAAAATATGGGGGTGCTGTTGCCTCCTTACACCACGGTTTTCAGTGAGGATGCATCTTCCTCCCGTGAATTCCCCGGCCAGGCTGTCATTCCCCTCCTCTGTGCCCATCTTCACTGGGGCTTTCTATGCCTCACCTAGAATATCCCCCTCCTTACTACTTGATTTCCTCTCTAGGATCACTTCTCAAGCAACACCTCTATTCTCTTAAGTGACCTTGCTGCTGCAGATTGGAGAGCCATACCCTCCGCCACAAATATCGATGCTGCCCTCTCCCCGTTTCATTCCAAATTCTCCTCTGTATGGGACAAGCACACCCCACTCAGAAAATGCAGGTCAAGGATCATCATCAGCCCTGGATTACCACTGAAATCACTGAACAGTGAAAGTCCCGTGATCTCACCTGGGCATGTTTCAAACTATGTCACTCCCTTCCTGAGCTCCTCTTATACAGGACTATCAGGAACTTTAGTACTGAGGCTGTCCAGGCTATGAAATCGCAGTATTTCAAGACCAACCTTAATGTCCCCTCAAAGTTCTGAAAGGTAATTCACTCCCCTTTTGACTGTCCCACCCAGTCTGCCTCTCCGGTCCTTCTAGTAAATGGTTCACCAGTGTCCGTTACCCCTCCTCTGTTGCGACGCACTTCAACGAGTTCTTTACTACTTGTGATTTCCCTTCCACTCATCCACCCACCTCCCCCACTCCTCCTCACATTCCCTCTAGTCTCCTTCCCACTGGTTTTGTCTTTTTTACTATTACTACCCAGGAAAGTCTAACTGCCCTTTACTCCCTCAACCTGCACAAATCTACTCCTGACAGACTGGATACTAAACTACTCCACATCTCTACACCTGCCATTGCACATTCACTGACTCAGTATTCAACATTTTCTCCCTCGGTTGTCCCTCAGTCCTGGAAGTTGGTCAAAGTTCTTCCACTCCACGGGGACCTTCCTCCTGGGTAGCTTCAGCTAATCTCCCTCCTCCATGCCCTTGCTAAACTGCAAAGGAAAATTGTCTACACTCGATTCTCTGATTTTCTATCCTTCACTGATTTCCTCTCCCCACTCCAGTCCACCTTCGAGAAATATCATTCCACCCTCTCCTCCCTGCTGCGTGTAACTGATTCTGTCTTCTCAGGGATGGATCAGGGGCACATCACAGCTGCCATTTTCAATGATCTGGCCAAGGCCCCCGACTCAGGGTCCCACCCTCTCCTCCTGGATAAGCCAAGTTCTGTTGGCCTCTTGGCTCATGCTGTAGACTGGTTCTGTTCTTACTTCTCAGGCCATCTACAGTCAGTACAGGCCGACAGCACCCTGTCACCTCCACTTCCCATACAGGCTGGAGTCCCACAGGCCTCCATCCTGGGGTCCATCCTGTTCTCCATCTTCCATAATGACTTCCCCACAGCTTGTGCCAACTTGCATATCCACATCTATGCAGATGACACAGTCATTTACACCTCTGGTCCCTCCACTACAACCATGGAAGGTTTGCTCCAGCAACACTTCCAAAATGTCCTGCACTGGTTTCAATCCAAGTCTGGGTTAACACAAAAAATGGTGTCCATGACCTTTGTACCAGCCAAAAATTGGCCAGACTCCCAACTCTTCCTATCTTCTCTATCTTGGATGGCATCCTTATTGAAGTGGATCATTCATTCAAATACCTCAGTGTGTTGCTAGGCAGAACACTTGACTTCTCTACCCACACTGACACCATTCACGCCAATCTCTACCCTAAACTTGATGCCTTGTACTGCAATAAAGATGATCCGTCTCCACAGGTACATGTGAGCTTGTCACCAAAATGATACTGTCAGTCTTTGACTATGCGGACGCAGTCTATGGCTTCATTCCCTCCACCTCCCTGGACATCCTCTGCAACTCCTGCTGTCGTTTTGCTGCCAACTCCCCCCTCATACGTACCAGTGCTCATTCTACTCGTCCTCCTCAATTCTTCCTCTACCTTCACACTGCTAGACCCAATGTGCATCATTTATAGCCAAATACTGGTCTGTGTCCCTCCATCTCCCTGCCTCCTGTTCCCTCTGCTCCAGGGATCCTCATACTTTTGCCATTCCTCATCTCCACTCCTCTGCTAGGCAATCAGCCTTTTCCTATCGTCTCTCTTCACTCACAAACCTACTACTATCCTCTCTCCTTTTCACTACCTCCCCTGTTCCCCTAAGGTACCAGATGAATCTCCTTCCTTCCCCTGCTCCTGTTTTCCCCCTACCTGACTGACCCCCTTACATTTTCCTCCTACCCCAATGTAAGTGTGACTGAAATGCCCGATTTTTGCTGCTTGCCTTTATTGCACTAATTCCTGTTTTAAATCATGTACTCTATTCCACCTTACAGTAACTGTGTCAGTGCTATATAATTGCATTAACTGTATACTGTATCCATGCTATGTATTTGCCTCCCCCGTTCCCTTCGCCCCGGCCACACCTGTAAACGAGCCGTGGCTCAGTGTGCCTTTCCTGATCACCAGTTTCAAATAATTAATTATGAACTGTGCCATACACCATAACTTTACTTTTTTCCCCATGTTTATCACCAGCTTTAAGTTCTTTACAATTCTGCTGACACAACATTAAGTTTATGTTGAAGACCTATTTTGGATATAATATTGCCAGACCATCTGTGTAGGCGACAGCAGGGCAATATTTCCCATTTATGCTTGGTGAATGGAAGAAGTCATCCAGAAGAACACTTGGAATTTCCTTTATATAGAAATTAAATAGCAAAGGGGTGAGTATGCAGCCCTGTTTTGCTCCCGTTCACTACATATTTACCCTTAAGTTTCCCATCTACTTCAAAGCGCACTTGAGACCAGATATCAAGGTCTCTGTAGTATAACAGATATTATGGTTGTATCAATGCTCGTTTTATGTGGGGCTGGAAGTATACCCTACAGGTTACAGTAACGAGCTGTGAATGATCTTGGCACATCCAGCAGACCACAGGCTGATTTTCACAGCCTCCACTTGCATACTGTGTGACCATGAACAATTCACTTAACCTTCCCAGTGCTCCCGAATCACCACTGAAAACAGGCTTTGTGCCTATTGGGCATTACCCAGTTACTAAAAGTACAAACAATATGGAGTAGTTGCTGCTGTTGATTTAATATTCACTCACCAATGTTATTTTTGTTACTCTGTATTGTATATTTTCCTTTTCTTATGCTTGCACTATTTAATTCCTGTACCACTTTCTGTTTATTTGCACTGTTCTGTAACCCGTGTTGATTTGCGCCTGTCTATATTAATGCTGCCTGTACCCTTCCCCTAGGTCACACTTGGAAATGAGCCTTTGCTCACTGTGCCTTTTCCAGTCACCAATTTACAAACAAATAAACATAAATACAGTTTATCCCACAAGATGTTCCTCAAAAGGGAATCGAAAGCTGCCCAAATTCTTACAATCAAGCTATCAATCGGCCGGCAAGGTAAAACAATGTCCTTGACTACTGTCTACATACCCCCTGGAAAACAAGCCTTGGGCTTGACCTATTCTTTAACCACTATAACAAGCTAAACAAAGACTGGGAGCAGATCATCGTAGGAGACTTTAACACTAACTGGCTAGCACAAGACACTGTAAACACTAGGGACAAAATCCATGGCCTCTATCTTATGCAGATGGTCACGTAGGCTACAAGGCGGAACTACCGCACCGGCACAAGCACACTTATTGACTGGCTTCTTGCAACCAACCCAGAGCATATCAAAAGCGTCTCTGTCCTGCCTGACACCTTAAGTTATCACTCGCCAGTAGTCTGCACCTGGACAAACAGGGGCCCTATTGACCCCCCGCAGGTCACTAAAAACCGGTATCTCAAGAAGAAGCAATCAAGCAACTTCAAAAAATACCTGAAGAATGCAGACTGGTCCCACTTAGATGGCTGCAACGATGCCAATAAAGCTCTAAACTACTTCATAACTGTATTCAGCAATGCTTGCGACCTATTTGCCCCAGTCAGAACTGTCAAAATAAAAGGGGCCATTAACCCCTGGCTCACAGGACCGCTCACTGCCCAGATGAAATGACGAGACAATCTCTGGCATATTGTCAGAGAGACAGGCAGGCAAACTGACATCACGGCCTACAAAATGGCCAGGAATAATTGCACCAGGATAGTGAGGCAGGCCAAGGCTTCCTATCACAAAGAACAGCTGGAAAAAACCTGGGGAAATGGCAGAGTGTTTTGGAAAAACGTTAGGTCCCTATCTGGTAAAGAATCCACAGCCCCACCGGATACAATAGTCACTGCAGATGGCATTTTGCAGCAACCTCTAGACCTGGCTAATGCCTTTAACAAGGCCTTCATGGACCTAAGCTCTGTACTCCCCTTGGAATTTCTCCAGTCTTCGCCAGCCATGGATCCCATAGACAGAAACCTACCACCATCACGTAGAAATGGACAACCACCTTTCTACTTCAGGCAAATCACAAGGCAACAGACAATGAAATATGTCAAAAGGATTCTAAACAAAACCAGGATTGGTAGTGACTCACTAAACATAGAAACATAGAATTTGACGGCAGATAAGGACCACTTGGCCCACCCAGTCTGCCCATTTCCCTACTTAATGGATAAGCTGCAGATCCTAGTAACCAGCAGCCTACTTCTTCCTACCCCCAACCCCTAGAATTGCCTTATGACTGTCCCATGCATGCTTGAATTCCACCACTGTTTTTGACTCCACAACCTCCTCCAGAAGGCAGTTCCATGCATCCACAACCCTCTCTGTGAAAAATACTTCCTTCATTACCTCTGAGCCGCCTCCCATCTTCAAATTGTGCCCTTGTTCTTGCATGCCTCTTTTTTGAAAGATGCTACCCTCTTGGACTTTGCTGATTCCCTTGAGATACTTGAAAGTTTCTATCATGTCCCCCCCTCCCTCCTTTCCTCGAGGCTATACATATTAAGCTCCTCAAGTCTCTCTTCATATCGAGATAGGGCGATAGTTCCCCATAACAGTTCTGTCCCCCCTCTTATGAAACTGCTAGCGCTCACCCTGGAAGAACTTGCCGCCCCATTAACCAAACTGTTCAACACCTCCTTGCAAACTAGAATCTTCCCAGACAGGTGGAAAACTGCCCTGGTCACCCTGTGTTTAAGAGCGGGGATAGAACTGATATGGGGAACTATCGTCCTACCTCGATACTTCCACCTCTCTCTAAAGCATTGGAAAGGGTCATCTCTGATCAGCTCACTGACTACCTAAACAAGTACAATCTATGCTTTGCCCTCAACAATGTGGTTTTTCGTCAAAAAGCACAGCACCATCACCCGCCCTTATCGACTTTACCTCCCAGCATACGAGCCCTTGATTCAGGAAAAACGATGGGGTTCATATTTATTGACCTCACAAAAGCTTTCGACACTGTCAACCACCAAATCCTGCTAAGGCATCTTCGGACCCTGGGTCTGTCAGTAGATACCATCTCCTGGTTCAACAGCTACCTATCACACAGGATGCAGAGTGTTAGGATAGGGGGTGTTACCTCTGATCCCAGAAAGGAAACACTAGGGGTCCCACAGGGCTCGGTCCTAGGGCCACTTCTCTTCAGTCTCTTCATAAATTCCCTTCCCAAAGCCTGTCCTGCTAAAATGCTGCTGTATGCAGATGATGCAGTGATATCAGTCCCAGGCAGCAATGCCTGTGAAATCTCTAAAAACCTACAGTGCAGCTTTGCCTTGTTAGAGGCGTGGTTCTCCCAAAACCAACTCCTACTGAACTATAAAAAAAAACCTAAAACAATGCACCTAACCATGCCACATTCCAAAAGGAATGTTAAACCCCTGACTATCTTTAGCCAGAAAGGGATAGCATCGAGCAAGTCCACACCTTCAAATACCTCTGAGTACATATTGATGACACATTCTTTGTGCACCATACTGACCATGTAGTCAAGACTGGCAATATTAAGCTAGGCATCCTATATAGGCATAGGCAAGCCATGACACATGAGACTCTTAAACTAGTTACTCAAAGCTCTATCCTATCATCGACTGCGCACTAGTCATTACAGTGCTGCCACCAACTCAGCCTTAAATAGAGTTAAACAACTAGTCAACGGGGCCTGTCGCCTGGTCCTCGGTGCTAACCAGCTTACCCATACTTGCACCCTTTACTCCTCTACAGGGTGGCTCCAGCTCCACCTCAGGACAAGGTATCAGGCATGCATAATGGGGAAAAAAGCCCTACTAGGTCTCACGCCCAACTCTACTACCGCACTGTTCCAGCGACACCCCTCGACAAAGGTCACCAGAGGAACGGCAAAGGGTGTGCTCCATGTCCCATTCAAAAGAACATGCTTTGCTCAGCAGTCACTCTCCTACTGCGGCCCCACATGGCTTAACGAGCTCCCCTCTACCACACTGGAACACACAAAATAGGCCCTTTTAAAGAGACCTGTTAACTGTTTTGGCAGAAGACAACCAGTCTGACTGCTAATGTGAACAGCCATGATATACCCATATCCACCCCACCCCCACACTTCTCCTGCGCTCCAGCACCTCCTTGACAAAGCCTCTAGGTGGCTGCCCTCTCCTGCTCCACCCCTCACCCCTTTTCCAACATATGACAAAGCCCCCTCAGGCCACTCCTCCCTAACTTCAGGCTTGACTACTTGAGGCCTACTTTTAAGACTTAACAATATATGTTAAACCACTTACCAAATGCACTACTTGTACCTGTAACTTAGGAAATGCTAAGACTACTTGCCTATATGTACAGCCTGTCAGTATTCTGTTATCAGCAATTAGCATCAGCAATGTCCATCAAACTACCACTGTATTCTTGTCTCTTCCTCTTATGAAATGTAACCTTGGAAATTGTTTGTCTGTTTGTTATACCTGACATGGAACCTTTGTAAAAGAGCCTGTTGGCTCAAAAGGTGTTAATCTGCACATGAAATAAATAAAGAAATAAATAAATAAACTCAGTGAAGGCTATCTACAGTTTCTGTTTATGAATCTGTACATATTTTTCAGGTGGTGTGTCAGGGCAAAACAATGAATGATAGTGAAGTGGCCGTCTCTGAAGTCAGCTTAATGTTCTGATAATATATTATTTGAAGTTGCCCACTAGTGCAGTCTTAGCAAAAAAAATTAACCTGTAACTGTAGTTCTAGGAGTGGTATATAGTGCACATCCACATTTGGGCAGCTCTTCCTTTCCCCTTAAATCTTGCTGGAAAGTCTTTAAGCTAAGCTCCTCCCACCCACCCACCCAGGTGGTATCCTCCTTGGTACCACCCATAATGTCAGATCTTGCATGCTAGTAGCAAGGATCTGTGTGCCACTGCCAGGGAGGTCGTGGGTTGTGTGGATGTGCTCCATATACCACTCCTAGAATTATGGTTACAGGTAAGTAACCCTCATTTCTACCGGCGTGGATCTGGTGCAATATCCACACTTTGGCAGACTCCTTGCAGTTTTCCAGGAGGAAGAAGCAAGGCACATACCCCTACTTGGGAAAAGGGACTGGAGAACTGAAGCCCCAAAATCAGCATCCCAGCGTGACTCAAAGTCGATGTGGTAATGGGAGATGAAGGTGTGTGCTGACCTCCATGCAGTTGCCCTGCAGATCTCCTGGATAGGGACATCCCTGGAAGAAGCCACCCAGGCAGCGGTATGTCTGGTGAAATGACCCCTAAGCCCTATGGGAGGCTCCCAACCAGCCAACCCATAGCAGAGGTCAATGCAGGAGACAATCCACCTGCCAATCATCCACTTAGCCGCTGGTCTGCCAGTTGCAGCTTCAGCGTAGGTGACAAAGAGCTGGTGAACCTCTCCCCGAACTCCAGCCATGTGCTCATTATAGTACGTGAGCACTCACAACAGGTCCAACGTGTGGAGCCTGTGCTCGGCCTCCGAGCTTGGGCTGGTGAAGTGCACCAGGAGGTTGATCACTGGTTAAGGTGAAACTCTAACACAACCTTCTGGAGGAATTTCAGCTTGAGGCGGAGGACAACATTGTCCCTATGGAAAACCAAATATGGAGACTCCACCAAGAGCACCTGGAGCTCACTGATCCTTCTGTCTAAAGTGATGGCCACCAGGAAGGCAGTCTTCCACAACAGGTGGGAGATGTGACACCTGTGCATTGGTTCACATGGCTTGCCTCTGAGCACTGTCAGTACCAGCAACAAGTCCCATGGTGATGGTGGCTCATGCACTAGTGGGGACAAGTGGTCAAGGCCCTCAAAGAAGCGCCCAACCACATCATCCTGCACCACCATCTGCATATCGGCCCATGCCAGGTAAGCCGAGATGGCTGCCAGGTGCACCTTGAGGGTCATCGACCTCTGGCCCGACAAAGAGGGACCACAAATAGTCCAGGATGCTAGCCACAGGACAAGACGGGGGGGTCTAGCTCCCTGCCCTGGCACCAAATGGAAAATCTCTTCCACTTGAAGGCATAGCACTGGTGAGTTGAATCCTTTCGAGAGGCCTCAACCACATGGAGAACCTCGGAGAGACCCAAAGCCTGGAACTCTAGCCGCTCAGGAACCAGGCTGTCAGTTGCAGGGACTGAAGGTCCGGGTGGAGGACTCTCCCGACAGCAAGAGAGGAAGTCGGGGTTGAGAGGCAAGCACCACGGAGGCCTGCTGCTGAGGCTGAGGAGATCGGGGTAACTGAATTGGCACAGACAGTCCGAAGCCACCAGGATCATCCATGTCTTGCCCCTCCGCACCTTGATCAACACCTTGTGGATCAGGGGAAATGAAGGGAAGGTGTACATGAGGCCCGGGGTGCAGGGCGTCACAAAGTCATCTCCCATCAGTGTCCTGCACTGACGGGGGTGGGCACAAAACAGCCCCAGCTTCGCGTTCTCCAAGGAGGCAAACAGGTCAACCTGGGGAATGCCCCAGTGGGAGAAGAGGTGATCGACCACCTCCTGGTGAAGAGACCACTCGGCTGAGAGCATCTGCTAGCTGGTTGGAGGCAACGGTCACGTGGACTGCTAGGAGATCAGCGTCCAGACACATTGCACGGAGCTCCAGCAGGTTGATGAGACATCGGGACTCCTTGGGGGACCAGAGCCCATGGGCTGTGTGACCCCAGGTGGGCTCCCCATCCCATCAGAGACACATCTAGGCAGATGAACAGGACTCCTTCCTGCAGATGTTCTGGGATGAGCCACCACTGGATGGCATCCCACATTGGCTGTGTCACCGTGATTGGCTGGTCGAGGTGACTGAGGTGCTGAGACCAATGGTGGGCCAGCTCCCACTGCAGGGGGTGCATCTGCCTGCAGTCCACCGTACCACGCTCGTGCAGGATGCCACGTACCCCAGCAGCTGCAGGAAGTCCCAGGAAGGGAGTGAGTGTCCAACCTGAAATGATCAGGAAAGGAGGTAAGATCCCCCACCCCATTTGCTGGGAGTCAAGCCTTGACTTGAAGGGAGTCGAGCTCTGCCTTGATAAAGTGAATCACCTACAAGGGGCGAAGTTCCAATTTGGCTGGACTGACAAGAAGTTCCAAGATCAAGAAAGTCTGGAGGGCCAGATCCCTGGACCGCTCCACCTCCTCCCAGGAAGAACCAGTGTTCAGCCAGTCATCCAGGTAAGGGCACACCCGGACCTTTCAGCACCACAGGAAAGCTGCTACTACTGCTATACACTTGGTGAAGACCCTGGGGCTGAGGAAAGGCCGGACAGCATGGCACTAAACTCATACAGCACCCCTTCCAAATGGAACCGAAGGAACTGTCAGTGGGACGACTCGGGATGTGGAAGAAATCATCCTGGAGGTCCAGAGAACAGAACCACATGTCCTGCTCTAGGGATGGTATTATTTGGTTCTGGGTGACCATCCGGAACCTGTGCTTCCTCAAGTACTGTTTCAAAGTGTGGAGATCTAGTATGAGGTGCCAACCCCCCATTCGTTTTGGAACCAGAAAATATCTAGAGACAATCCCCAGACTCGCCGTGTAGTCCGCACCACGGGCAACAGCACCTTTCTGAAGGAGCTGAGCAATGTCCTCTCAAAGGGCAGACAACATGTTCGGGGACACCATGTCTCCCTGTGGGGCATGGGTTCGGCAGGGCAGGAGAGCCTCAAAGTCTAGAGGCAAACCGCGGCCCACCACTTTGAACACCCATTTGTATGATGAGATGACGGACAAGGCATGCATGAAATGGCAGAGCTGCCCCCACCCATGGGAGGCCAAGGTTGGGGCAGGACGGCCGTGGAGTGATCCCCCCGACCCATCACTGGGCAGGCTTGGTGGAGGCTCTGGCGCCAGCTGCCCAGCCTCCAGACTTCTTGAAGCCAGATGCAGCAGGCTTAGGGCCGTACCACAAAACACACAGGTGAACACATGCTCACAGAATGAGCAGGTGCTAAACCCAAACTACTTTGAGCAAAATACACAAATGGCAGCACTCATACCTGTAGAAAATGAATGTGGGCACTTACAAAATCACACCATCCAGTCAGTAAAGAAGCAAAGCCAGTACAGCGCACTAAACCCCAGCGCTTCATGTCATTAGCGTGACGCTTTGTCAGGGGGCTCCCCTGTCTTTTGTGGTTTTTGCTTTAGATTTAGGCCACCAGGCCTGGTGCTGCGGCAGTTTGGAGGGAGGCACCAGGTAGGGACAAAACTGAAAGGGCTTTTTCCTTTGCTTCGGGCCTTAGAGTCTTTCTGCAAGGATGTAACTGAGTCCAGAGTGGAGTTGGACTTCTCGATCCGGGTGAGGTGACCGTCCACACCCAGGCCAAACAGGTCGGTACCCAAGACGGGGACGTCTGCCAACTTGTGTTGGGTATCTGCCATAAAGGTAGAGATCCTCATCCACAGTCGATGCTGCAAGGTGACTGCAGCAGCCAAAGACCTGGTACAGGAGTCGGCGATGTCCAAGGCCATCTGGAGCTGCTGCTTGGCCACTGATCATCCCTAGTCTCAGACCATCTTGATCACCAACTGCAAGTCCACGGGAAGGTGGGGAATAACCTGGTCCAAGACTCCCACTAGCACATGGGAGATGTTGGCCATCATGACGACCGAACTAGCCTGCCAGAGGCCCATGGAGGAGGTGGCGTTGACTTTCTTCGCTGCATGGTCCAGCTTCTTGGACTCCTTGTTGTGGGTCTTATTGACATCCTTAACATTGCCTGTCTGCTGAAACACTGAGTCCGCCACCAGATCTTCAGCTGAAGATTGATCGGAGAACCCATTCAGAAACCCAGTAGGTACTGCATAATTGTGGACCATATGGGCTGAAGGCACTGGGCAGGAGGCTGGACACTACCACAGCTCAAGAGCAGGACCAAAAGAATGGCTTCCTCCACTGGGAAGGCACCCCCTGTGAGTCATCCCTATCCAGGATCTCAGTCATGGGGTACTTGGCCCACTTCTGGACCAGCTCCAATAGGATCCCCATCGACTCTGAGATCAAGCAGACTACAGCCCCAAAGGAGGCGGTCCATGTTTCATGGTAAGCTCCTCGAAGGACCCCTGGTCAAAGGCCGGAGTCTGAAGGGAGTGCATGGAGGGGTCCTTCGAATCCGAGGAGTTCTCAAAGACCACCCTCGACCCAGGATCCCCTTAGACAGCCTGCGGCTCATCCCAGTGGGTGCTCTTCACTAACAGTCTACCGGGCAGTCTGGAAGCAGGGTGAGCAGCCTTGGATGGGGCCCTGTGCAAGGGCTGCGGGGGCCCCACTTGAATGGGCTTCGAAGCCGGTGTCAGCTCAACCAGGGTGACCTGAGCAGGCCAGTGCAATTGTGACAAAGAAAGCACCGGAGGCTGAAATGAGGCACTGCCATAGCCGAAGATCCACTGTTGTCAGCGGAGCTCCTCATAATGGTGCAGCAGTTTATGGCGCAGCCTGTCCTCATCAAAAGACAAGGAAGAAGAAGAGGAGCGCCAACAGCACCTCTTGGTCAACAGCAGAAAGTAGGAATGCTGAGATTCCCTGGATCTCAACTGAAAGCCCAATCGAGACTTCGACCGACAACAGTCAGGTCATTGGGGAGGAGACACAGGGGAAGGCTCAGTGTGATCGACCAGAGCCGGGCCCCGAGGAACCCCAAGGGGTTGATCTCCCAAGCGGAGATGGCCAATTTGGCTTATCTATCTGGTCCCTCCTGAGAGAGGGCCATGGGCCATGAGGACCAGAGTCCTCAAAAGTGAGTCGTCCTGGCGCGTTCAAAACTCATGCGATCCAAACAGGATGATGGTCTACAAGTTCCTAACTTCTACTTATACTACCTTGCCCTATACCTCAGTAGAAGTTATCACTGGTACCATTCACTAGGGTCTAATCTCAATCTGTATATACCTCACAATGGGTCAAAATAGAACAGTCACTTTGCAACCTAGCTGGGACAAATATTCGAGTTCCCCTTTTTTCGCCTAGAGGGAAGCTGCCTCACTCCCTAAAAAAATACATCCCTTAGTTCATCTTTTCAAACCCATATGCAGCTTTGTTCTTTACTAAAAGTTAATAGTGCTAAGGATACCTTCCAACCCCTGTTTAAGAACCCTAATTTGCGAATTGCAGGACAGATGATTTCCGAACGGTTCTGGCCAAATATTGGTGTAGATCAGGTTAAAGATCTTACACACAATGGCAAGTTATTCTCTTTCCAGGAAGCAAGCCTGCTATATCACTGGCCCACTACAATGAGCTTTAAATACTTTCAATTGTCTCACCTGCTTTTGAAATTTTGGGGTTCAGGTTCTTGGTCCATCCCAATGAGTACACTGATTCTTCCAATTTTTTCTTCAGCTCCTCCCTCTCATCTTATATCCTATTATTATAGATCACTGCAAAATTGCTTGACAGCCAACGAAGGTCCCTGAGTTTATGACTGGGACCGTGTTCTTCCTCCCAATAGATCCCCCAGGAAATGGCCTATCATCTGGAACCATCTGTATAAGTTAGTAAAATGGAACAGGTACCATCTGATGCAATTTCAGATACTGCACAACCTTTATTATACCCCTATTAAGTTACACAGAATGGGTCGGCTCCCCAGTGACCTCTGCTCCACATGTGGACAAGAGCCTGGTTCCCTTTGTCACATTCTGTGGACCTGTGAAAAGGTGGTTCCCTTTTGGGAAGCAATTTGGTCCCATCTAGACCCCCTGTTGGGGCTCTCTGATGCCTTTCACCCTGAACTTTGTATTCTGGGGGATTACACAGGGTCCTTGATCAGCAATCAGTAAGCCCACATGGCTTTAATTTCACTATGTGCCAAGAAGGTAATCCTTCGACATTGATTGGACCAAGACACCCCTCACTTCTTGGAGTGGTATAAGGAAATTTTGTTTGCTTTGCAAGCTGAGCATCTTATAGCTAGCCTATCCCACAAGCCATCTAAATATAAGCTGATCTGGGAACCTCTGTATACCTTACTGTTTAAGTACTGTGAAGTTTAATTTTCTCTGTGAATGTCGTGGAACACTGGGATGCTTATTGAGCAACTTTTTATCATTCCCACTTTTGTCTAATTCTGGGTTTTACTCCGGTGGGAGGGAGGGGGTAACATTTAAAATGTACTTGTGTTCTGATGTTCTTCTTGTCTCTGTAATCTCTGTTTTTAAATAAAGTTTACTAAATTTGAAAAGAAAAAAGTGAGTTGTCCCCATTGTCGTCCAACAATGGGTTGACCGGGTCAAGAAATATCTCGACAGGTTGGTTGACCCACATCTCGACTGACAGGCCCGATGGGGACGCCAAGGTGTCAGCGGCCCAGACTAGGACCACAGACATGCCAGCCGAAGCTATCTCGCCAGATGCAGAGTCGCAGGAATGGGAAGAGCAAGCTCGATCCCATGACCTATGATGGGACCTCTTAGGCTTGGAGGCCCATGAAGACTTAGATGGACTGACATAAGTCACAGAATGCTCTGGTGAATGAAGCACCCAAGCCCATCAGAAGCAGCATGGAGGCTGGAGCCGTGCCTGCTTCAGCCTCTTCGAAGGTGGCAAGCTGCGCCATCGAACCCTCCCCCACGGAAACCACTTATGGGCATCCTTGGATCGAATGGAAGAGTCCCATTCATTCAGGTGGCCTAAGAGAAGGTGGTCATAACTGTCCTCCAATGTGGAGGGGGTGATGGGACCGGCACAGGCCACAAGTCTGTGGATCATGTTGGGCCCCGAGGCAATAAACGCACCAAGTGTGAGGATCTGTGCGCGATATCTTCTGTGAACAAGTGGTGCACCACTTGAACCCCGCACCCATTTTCTGGTCATCATGCTCCATTTGAAGAATCAAAAATGGTTTGTTTTTGCAAATAGTCTATGCAGAAGTCGAAGACCAAGTTGGGCCTACACCACATGCAGGAGCTGCAAAGGAGGAGACCTGATGCTTCCAGCAGAAAGAAAGATCCGTCATAATGGGGCGGTGCCAAAGAGGATACCACCCAGGTGAGTGGGAGCTTAGCTTGAAGACCTTTCAGCAAGATTTAAGGGGAAAGGAAGAGCTGACAAAGTGTGGAAAGTGCACCACATCCACGTCCCTAGAAAGTATTTTTAGTCTGTACATTTGTGATCAGATTTAACTCACTTTTGTGTACAGGGACTATTAAATTCCCTTTCCATGAACATGGGTGTAACTTTATTAAAACAGACTGGGAACTGTGTTAAAAAAAGACTGCGAAAATATTATTCCACCATTCAGGATTTTGTATAGATCAATTGTTATCTGATCACGACCTGGTGCTTTATTTGACTTGCAAGACAGTAATACTTGGAGGAGGTCCATTACATCTGCTGGTTTGAAATCTTCTGCTGATATAGTTCTATTAATTACAGTATTTGTAGCCTCCTTTTGAGTCAATGAAAACTGGAAAAACAATTTCTACCCATCTGGCAGGTTCAATATACAGTAAGTATCAACATCTGTTCTGTAATTTTTTTAGCACCCTTAGAAATAGGATTCCAAAAATCTTTTGCATTGCTTCCAACAAGTGAAACCAAGAATTTGCTTGATACAGTATATGGCCTTTTGTTCTTTAAGATAGTTTTTGTAGTTTTGTCTGCATTTACTGAGTTGGTTAGATGTTTCCTTGTTTGGATTTAACTTTGCATATTTGATCAATTTTCCTAGCGCACATTTTAATATAGACAATACACAGTAACCTGCATATTTCTCTAATTTGAACATGCCTATGGAGTTGAGACTGTTTTATTTTCAAATTCTTCTCAGAACACATCATCCATAATGTTTGACAGTGCATCCAATAATTTTCCATCCCATTTCACTTTTTGTTTGTTCATTATTTCAAGATTAGGTTGATTTTAAGTTTAAATCATTACTTGAAATCTGTCTTATTAAAACTAAAGGGAAATGGTCAACTTTGGCAAATTCTTCCATCTGTAGTTTAGTATAATTATTAATATCATATATTATGTGGCTGGCCCATTGGTTCAGCAGTAGGGTTACCACTGAAGAGACAGGCAACCCACGGTTTGGGAATAAACAGTAGATGACACGGTCCCACAAGACACTATTCTCATCTGGAAAGGGCAGGCAGCACTCTCTGCTGCAATACCCCCATCTGGATGACCACAGGTGGTGGTGGTGCGGAGGGAGGACACAGGCTAGGTGTGGAACACAGCAATGCAACTGCATGCGCACCATGAAGCTCTCACCAAATGCATCCTAAGGGCTAGGGAACCAGAAGGAGGAACCCCCAGAGTGTGGCAGAATGATGCTGGTATCTGGGCCCTGCCACTCCAACAGGCCACTGTCCTCCATGTATCATGGACCAGAGGAGGGCACGTTCCCTGTCAGGCCCCACCAATGATATTCACCATGGGGTGGAAATACCATGTGAATCCCATAAGGAAAAGTAAGTGCCAGGGATTACAGGTGGACAAGACAGAGCATGCTCGAGCTTAGTACTTGGCTCGGTTCAACCTCTGTAAGAAACTGAAAGTCAAAGGAAAGCTGAGCCAGTTATGAACAAAGCAAGCATTTTTGTCAGCCTCAGCAGTTAGTGTGGTGGCTGGAATCTGGTATAGTCAAGCCAGGCTCCTGGCTCAGCTCTAGGTGACAAATTCCTGGCTTGCCCACCTCAACCAGGAATGGAGATGGATGGGGCTGACTGGTCAACATGCAAAGGTGGTAACCAGGGGTTTAAACAGAATAAGGAGGAAAAAAAATAGATTTGATACTGACTGCGCAAACTGCAGAGTCAATCACTGACACACCTCAAGAAGAGGTGGGTCATGAACCAAGGTTTACAGTTCCGACATCTGCCTGGCCGAAGTAATACCCAAGGGAATAAAGTCTTCCAAGACAAATACTTCAAGCGGCAGGAAGAAATGGGATTGAAGGGGCTTCAGTAAGAAATGTAATCATAAGGTACAGCTCCAAAACCAAACAGGTTTATGGACTGGAGGGGCTGTGTGCAAGAAGCCTTTTAGGCAACTGTGGAGTATTGTCCAGCTTGACAACCACCTTGTCCCTGATAGGGGCATGAAAAGACAAATGGATGACAGCTAAATCTTCACTGAAGTGTACTGCATACCTGGCAGAGAAAAAGTCAAGAGGCAGTCCAGCACCCTCTCCACTGGCCAAGTGGTTTCTGCGGCAGCTACGCTGAAACCGCTACCCTTGGATAAGACACTTTAGACTAGGTCACTGGCGGCGTCCTGAGCAGAAAGAGCAGTCATTTTAATGTTAGAACTGTGCTGAGTAGGTGCATGGCCCTCTCTGCATATGTTCATGGAACAATGATGATGGAGTTCTACAGATATAGTCTTTGAATGCAATGTCCTACAGGTGGCATTGCTAAAATATTTGAAATTGGGTCTAGGGTGAACAGTTTCCCCCTTCCTTGAGTGGGTGCTTGTACTGTTTATTACATCTCAGCAGTTATTGATAAACCCAGTGATAATGTGCAATGACACAGAAAAGAAGAAATTTAACCCAGCTTACCATAATTTATTTTTCTGTAAGTTCCAATATACTCATCGGAACCCACCCAAAAATTTTTTTTCTGGTAGAATATTCCAGAAAAAAAATTCTGACTTGTTATGCTATATATATATCTGCTGCAGATGGCTCTCTGTTGTTGAGAATGTTAATTACTTGAACACTATTAACTCAATGGCTCTTCAGATCCCATCTTTCAATTTTTGAAACAGTTTTTCCTGCTCTTCAGACTTTATTTCAAAAAAGTTAAGTGCTGGTTGTTAAACCAAAATTTGGCTATAATGCGTGGCAATATAGTGAACTGAAGCAACTACCAACTGTCACTCAGAACACTGAGGAGAAAAGGTTCCATGATGATGTCACAGCTTTGAAACTCTGCTTCTCCCTGGTAACAGATGATGTAATTTCCAACAGTTATATCAAACCCAGTGACACCATGGGAAGTAACAGAAAAAGAAATCATGGTAAATTGGATTTAATTTCTTCATTCATTCTTCAAAGTGGAGAAAGCTTAAGCAATGATGTGCCAAATGTTTTAAAATGTTGCACCATATGGTGAACTTGATGGAGAAAAGTACTAATGGCTAATATCTACCTGCAAGTATTCCCACCAAAAAAGCTGGGAATTTTCGGTTTCCATCCTATTATTTTTAAACATAATAACTGCTTTACTGCCGTGATTAAAAATGAAGTTTACAGAACAACTTGTGCTTGGAATCATGGACCCTTTCTGTGTCCTTTATTTTCATGGGCAGCTCCAACAGTTAACTTTCCAAACAAAATCAAGATAGGGTTGTGCCATGTTAGCCCATACAAAACCAGTAGATAAACAAAAAGAAAATATTTTTGCTAGGTAAAGACAATGCCATTATTATAGAGGTATTATATTTACCTAGCAAAAAGATTCTTTTTTTGTTGTTCTCCTAAACAAGACCACACTTTACTGTAATCACCAAAATGTGTTAAGCAGTCATTCTAGTTTTTTCTTGAAAGGGGAGTGGCAAAGGGGGAATTAGTGGTAGTGGGGTGACCTGAACATGCCAGACATTGATTGTAATGCCCCAGGGGCACCAGAAGTCAAGCCTTGCTGGATATACTCCAAGACTGTCTACTGGTACAGCTGGATACAGGAACCCACCAGGCAGGCTCCCATTCTCGATGTGGTGCTCACCGACTTGAAGCGGTAGGAGATGTGAGAGGAGGACAGCCACTAAGGAATAGCAACAACTCCATTTGGTTGAACTGGCCCTTGGGACTGGAAAACTCAATTGAGAGCTGAAGTCCTTGATTTCAGAAGGGCAGACTTCAACAGGTTGAGGGACGTGGTCAAGGACAAGTTAGTCAGGGTAGACAGCAAAGGAAGTGTGGAAGAGAGCTGTTGGGCAATAAAGGGGGCCATTCTTGAGGAATCTGTTATGCATGAGAATGGTAACCAAAAGGAACAAGTACAAGAGACTATTACAGTTCTTGTTAACATTCAGGGAAGCCATGAGGGCCAAGAAAAAGGCCTTCTCCGGGTACAAAGAAAAGCAGGAGGAGGAAGAATGGGGAGAAATCATTTTGAGAAATAAGCAGGCAAAGAGGGTGGTTAGGGAGGCAAAAGCAGACACTGAGCTGCATAGTGCAGAGGGGGACAAGGGCAAAGAAAAACAATTCTTCTGATATATTATGAAAAATAGGAAGAAAGGAGGGGGAATTGTTAGGCTATCTGTGGGGGGCAGGATGAAAGAGAAGGACATGCAAAAGGTTGCCATTCGTAATGAGTTCTTCTGCTCTGCCTTCGCAAGGGAGGCCAGAGGGCCCTTGTCAGATAGTTTCATCAAAGTGGCCAAAAAGGGGGTCCCAGAGATGAGGCAAATAATATTTACAAGTCAAAGGGTCCAGAAAGGGCTGGCAGCTCTAAAGATAGATAAGGCCCAAGGACCAGATTTGTTGCATCCAAGGATACTCGGGGAACTGGCAGAGGAACTGGCTAAACCACTGGTAGTACTATACAACAGCTCACTACACATGGTGGTAATTCTGAAGGGCTGGAGGGCAGTGGATGTCGTTCTTCTCCATGGGGGGAAGGGGACAAGGAACAAGCAGGGAACTACAGACCTGTGAATCTGACCTCTATCGTAGGGAAGATGATAAGAGTCACTGGGCAAAGAGGACCTTGTAAACTACCTGGACAGCAACAGTCTCCCGGATAGTAAACAGCATGGGTTTGTGGCAGTGAGCTCTTCTCTTACTAACCTTCTAGTTTTCTTTGAGTTGGTGATGAAAGAACTGGATATGGGCCACACCATGGATTTGCTTTACTTTGAACTCAGCAAGACTATCAACTCTGTGCCCTACAAATGCTTGCTGAAGAAGATGGAGGCTCTGGATGCAGCTAGGCACATCATAAACTGGGTAGGTAACTAGCAGTGGGGGAGGCAGCAGAGGGTTATGGTCAACAGGGTCAAAACAGATGAGAGGAAGATCACGAGCAGGGTGCCAGAAGGATCTGTCCTGGGCCCGGTTCTCTTCAATGCCTTTCACCCCTGAAACTGGAGCAGGAATCTGGGACAGGTTGTGTCTCTTTGCAGATGATACTAAGCTGTCTGTGGAAGGATGGACAATGACAAGGGAATCAGGGAAATGCAGAGCGATTTACAAAAGCTAGAAGGATGGTCTAAGGTTCGGCAGTTGAAATTCAACACCAAGAAGATCAAGGTAATGCACCTATGGAATGATAACCCCAGAACAGAGTACTGGAAAGGTAGGGTGAGATTTAGTACTACGGCTGAGAAATGGGACCTTGTAATTATCATCAGTGACGCCTCACACAATCAAGCCAGTGCAACAAGGCGTATGGTAAGGCAAGTAGGATGCTGTGGTGTACTGAGAGGGGTACTGATAGCATGAAGAAGGAGGCAATATTTCTCCTTTATAGAGGTTTAGTGAGGCCACATCTGGAGTACTGTGTCCAGTTTTGGAGCCATCACTTCAGGAAAGACAGAGACAGGCTGAAGACGGTGCGGCACAGGGTAAGAAAGATGATTCAGGACCAACAGGGCAGGTCTTACGAGGAGCGCCTGAAGGCACTGAATATGTACTCACTGGAGACCAGAAGGGAGACAGGAGATACGACAGAGGCCTTCAAATTCATAAAAGGAATTAACAAGGTGAACTGTGAGGAACTATTTAGCTTGACTACTAGTTTGAGGTCAAATTAAAGTAAAACCAGTCATGCATGCTCATTCTCTCTCCTTAATCTAAAAAAGATAGAAAAATTGGTCTATTAAGGCTTATCTCTCAAAAAAGGCTTAATTTCAATCTGCTCATGTAAACCCTTATTTTTGTACACATTCAAAGTGTAGATCCAATACAATTCACTCTTTCCTAATAAACTCTCCCTGCCTCCACCTCTTGGGCCTAATGTCACATGTTCAATGCCTATAAACATAATTTCATGATCCTCAGCCTTTTCTGCTGAATGTGAAATGTGGAGTGTTTAAATGTCCAGATGACAATAAAATGTACAACATTTGAAGTCTGATTACCTGTGATACTACTTACATAGTATATTTGTCTGTTTGCAAATGTGGGTCTTTCTACGTAGGCAAAAAAAGAAGAAATTCAAGAGGAGAGAAGGGGAGCACATCAAGGCACTAGCCAATCACAACATGGATTACATATGGGCAGAGCATATGGTAGATGCAGAAAAGGCTGAGGATCATGAAATTATGTTTATAGGCATTGAAGATGTGACATCTATACTTTGAATGTGTACAAAAATAAGGGTTTACATGAGCAGACTGAAATTAAGCCTTTTTTGAGAGATAAGCATTAATGGACCAATTTTTCTGTTTTTTTTTTTCAGATTAAGAAGGAGAGAGAATGAGCATGCCCGTTGTGTGGCTTATTTTTCCCGTCTTCTATAATAGATTCCTCTCCTAATACTCCATTACCGACTTGGTTGGTGCAAGTACTTTAGGCTTGAGGAATAGTGTTAAGAAAACCAGGAAAACAATGGAGTGACTTTTCTCATGTTACAGTCATTAAGTTGGAGAACATCTTTTTCAGCTCCAAATTCAACATAATAATGAAGTATGTGTCCCCAGTAATCTATTAGTTGTGTTAAGTTCATGTATGTGAATGGCAAGTGTCCCCCCTTCAACCCTCCCAACCCCTCTCCACGGCCCTTAAGCTACCCTGATGCCTGCTTCCCAACTATCCCTCCTTGAGTACATTCCTTTTCACTCTGTGATTATGTGTTTTGCCCCCGAGCTCCTTTTGAGAGGTAACTGATCTTTTCTTGGGCTCTTCAAACAGCAGAAACTATATAACAATCCTCTTGCAAATATCCGTCCCATTACCCTTAAAATGAATTTAAAAAGTATGGTCTAAACTAACTCTCTGTCTATGCTCCTTTCTATTTTTGGTTCAGGCATTCAGAGTTACTGATGTAAAAGAATATAAGGAGTATGAGACCCTATATGAAAAGGTATATAGCCTGGTTGATGAATCAAAAGAATTATGAGCAATTTTAAATACTGTTTTGGTGTTTTTCTACCAGTTGTTATTTATTAACACTATTTAAGCACTAATGCACTTTATGTTACTGGCTACACTGTTTTTACGTTGCACTAATTTGCACTATGTTAGGACCTTTTTTATGCTGCAACACAAATTTCAGTCATGTGATATATAATAGGTGCTATATAAGGAAATTAACACTGGGTGGCAGTATCTTTAAGAAAGAGACACACGTAGGTGAAACTCAAGTCTTTTTGGAGTCCTCCAGGCCCAGTGGGGTCGTTGTGAACTTGGTGGTATTTATTCAATAAACGAAGGAAATTGTCATTTTAGAAAGTATTTCTGGACTTCTTCGTTTTTTCATTTATTGCCTGTGCTGGTGAGTGCCATGACTGGTTTTACTTGTATCTGCTGTCTGACATAGAGCACCACGCTCTACCCTGGTGTGGCTCTTTTTTGCTGATTTCGTTTGAGGTTCAGAAGTATTATTTTACAGAAAGGGTGGTGGAGCTGTGGAACAGTCTACCAGCTGAAGTGGTGGGACCTAAAACAGTTAATGGTTTCAAGCACAGCAGGGACAGCATGAAGGGTGTAGTGGTTACTCAGGGAGACAGAAATTGGAAGGAGACTGGGGGGAGGGGAAGGAGGGGAGGGCTAGGACCCTGGGTGGACATTAGGTCCCAGAGTTAGTTAGGAAACTCGGGCAGACTGGATGGAGCACTGGTCTTCGTCTGCCGTCACTGTCTATGTTTCTATGTTTCTGAATCCTTTTGGTATGTTTACACAAAAGCTACGTCCACTCCATAAGGAAACAGTCTTTTTAAAATCTCATAATCTCTAAGTAATGTAAAACTTCATGACATTTAAAAATCAGTTTGGGAATATCACTGCTGCAGAATATTGCTACACTTGCCATATACTAAGAAAATGTAATACTGAAATTGTTTTGTACTGCTTACTGCCTGTAACATCTTGCTTTGGGACACGGATGGAAACAGTACTTTTAGTATGAATCCATTTTTCCCAGTTATCAATAAAAGGAATCAAAATAAAATGCAGGTAGAGAGTTCTTGTTCAGGCAAACACCTCCACCACAGAAAAGCACATGAGGTTTTAATCATAACTTGGTTGTAGGCAGCTTGGCAGGAAATTAGATCCATGCATCAGTACTTACCTCGCTGCTTTGGGAAAATCTCTTCAGGGTGCTGTGGAAAAGATAAACACACAGGGCATTAGTGCTGCATGCCAGACCAGGGCCTGTCAGGAAGTGAAGAGTGACCAGATAAAATGACAGCAATACCTTCATGATGGGGCCGGCCTTCTTGTCAAATAAACCGGAAGGGAAAAGGTAGGCGATAGCTCTCTACAACAGAAAAATAAATAGAAAAAATAAGGTCAAACATGAACTATCAAAGACACTGCTGTGCTTTTTATTTTTTTAATAATTATATGTCTTACTTTTCTCAATTTTTGTTCCAGCCCCCCATTCTCCCATGTAGGCTTCATCCCCAACCTGTTGCCTCCTGTTCAAAATGGACCTTCCACTAGCAGTTGCTGTGTTCCCCAAAGTTTTGCCCTGTGGAGGGGCATTCTGAGAATAGGGAAACCCAGGAGAAAACTGCTTCTAGCCACCAGCAACAGCTAAGATGAGTCCCACAGATGTTATCTACAGCCAGGACATCAGGTGCACTATCATGCCCAAAGCGTGTGCTGGGGGGCAGTCATGCAATAGTACATGCCACAGTCCTTTTCCAGTTGCACTGAGTCATAAAACCATCACAACCAGTGCCCTTTAGATGAGCTATTCAACCAAGGTTAATTCTGTCCATCTCGGTTGTTGTCCATGTAGAAGTTCAATTTCCCCATGGCACATTTCAAGGGACAGAGGAGACATGTGCAGGGCCCTGGACAACATTTCTACTCTCAAAAACATGGATTTTAATACAGCTTCCCATGGCTACAAGTTGTTAGGTCAACAACAGCAGCTCTGTTTGTCTGCATATAATCTCTGTCTTGCCCTAACTGTTCCCTTTGCCGAACTTCCACTGAACAATCCTTTTCTTATTAAGTGCCCCCTCACCCCCAGAATAGCCTTCGTCCAACTATTTGCTCCCCCTTTCTCCCTAAAGGCCGTACTCCAGGTTCTCATAGCCCTCTCCTGCTCCTGCACCTGAGCCAACAGTCTGTATGTACAGAGCGTTACCCTCTCCTATCTCTGCCCCATAGTAACTCGTACGTACTGACACAATGCAATGATTAGGCCAGGCCATGCTCACTCCCACCCCTGTTGAATGGCACCAACCAAGCGAGGCACTACAGTGTAGTGGTTAAGAGCGCTCAGCTGCAAACCTGGAGAAATGGGTTTGAATCCCACAGCCACCACAGTTACAGTGTGAGCAGGAGCAAGTCTCTTTAACTTCCCTGTGCTTGGATGCACCTGGAAAACAACCTCCGCTTAATGTGTCTTTCCTGGCCAAAAATTGTAAAATAAATAAAATGCACAGTGTATAAATAGAGGATAATACATGGGAGTGGTATTTATTTTTTCACACACCTGAGGTGTGAGATGCTTCATAAACCCCAACTACAAAGTTGGAGGGGTTTATCTAAGCATCACACACTAGGGGTATGTAAAAACAAATTGGGGCTGAAGGATCAGGATGCTTTTTTGACTCACAGAGAGGAACAAAAATATATATATAGGTTTTTGAATAGCAACCATACAGGTTTAGGAAGCATTTATTAAAATGCTTACTTTTCACTGTAGCAAATCTAAATTAAATGTTTATATTTATAAATAAAAAGAAATACATGACAAAATGTATTGTCTCAATCTCTTAACCCTAGCTGTCCTGCACTGCAGCTGAAATACTGTTGTATGTGACTGTGGGGTCACAAATGTGAAGAGCTGGAGTTGTTAAATCTTACCAGTATCACGGGGGCTCTGAATGGCAAAAGTCTTACAATGCAACATAAATTAATGTCACAGAGTTGAACCACTTCAGGAGTCAGAGCCAATCTCATGGGTAAAAAAATCATGGGATTTGTAGTTTTACAACGCAGCAAATGAATAGCAAATCACATGCTTTTCTATTAGGGGGGCTGAACCTGCTTATTTTACCCCTTGATTACTCATGAGAGTGATTTTCCCAGAATGAGGTATCACTTACATGCTACTATAGCTTATGCCAGTGATAGTTTCCGCCATTTTTAGAATAATATGTGCAGCCTGTATTTAGCTGGACGGGATCATAGTCTGCCCCTAAGTGGCCAGCTAATCCCTTCCACTTCCCTTTTCTTGTACTTGCCCCCATGCTCAGGCACATTGTGACGTGGAGGAAGGGAGAGCACAGTAACATGCCCCACCGAAGTGAATGGGAGTCTAGTTTGACTACCATTTAAACAGTACTTTTCATGCTCTGTCACAAAATGCTCCCCAAAAGTCATGAAAAACCCTTACCTGCCCCAGAGTTCAAAGATGTGAAACAATTTTTTGGTGCTAGGGTTTTCGGGAGGGAAGGGATCGTACTTTGGCTCTGTGGAGCTGAGCTGCCAATTCCTTTCACTTCTCGATTTGGAGACACGCCTCTGTGCTAGCATATTTTATGATGTAAGAACATGGACAGTGCAGGGCTGTACTCCCTCGGCATTTATACAGCTTTTATTTAACTTACTTTTTGAACAGTGTGTCAAATCCAACAAATAAAGGCCACTGCTTGTTAGCTGAATGGTGGCTCTGGGTCACTGGATTTGGCACTCTAAAGTATTCAGAAAGTAAGTTAAAAAAATTAATCCACGGCCAGCCCGGTGGCGCTGAGGGTTGAGGCGCTGGATGCCACACCTCGCGTCACACCGGCAACTTCGGTTCAGGAACAGACTCGGGTCACTCAGGGATCTGCAGAGGTGAGGAAGGATTGAGTGTCTGTGGACAGCTCTCCTTCCCCAGGGAGGGGGGGACAGAATGTTGCGCTGTTTACCTTCGACACATGTGTAACGTATGAAGGGGAGGGCCTCACGTACAGGGTGTACGGCTGTTCCACCCATTGCAAGTATGGAGGCCTGGGGAGAAAATGCATCAGAAAATACCAGGAGCCAGCAGGCTTCATGATGGCATGATGCGCCACTGCACCACCGGGCCCAGGTTCTGGATTGTGCTCTGGAGTGGGGAGTAAAGCCAGCATTCCTCTCCCTGGCCCCACTGTGGGGGGGGATCCATGGGAGAACTCTGGGGCATGGCTGGTGCGGGGCGATCGGGGCCAGAGAATGAGTCCCTCCAAAGGAGGGCCAGAGCCACTTGCCTCGCTCCATGGAAGCTGAGGAGAAAAGTAAACAGACAAAAAAAATGACTCCATACATGACTATGGAGCATGTCCCCGCACTCTCCATATTCTTGCATCACAAAACATGCTAGTGTGAGGGTGTGTCTCCAAACTGGGTCGTGAAAGTGATGGGCGGCTTGACTGAATGGAGCCAATATATGATCCCTTCCCTTCCCTCCTGAAAACCCTAGCATCAAAAAATGATTTTTTCCACATCCTTGAATGCCGGTGCAGGTAAGGCTCCTTCATGACTTTTACCAATAATACCAAAAAAAGGTGCTCTTTGATACGTTCATTATGATGGCTAGTTGGAGATTTATGAAGGCCACCACTTGACTAACAATGGCCTTGTTAGACAAATGGTGGCCTTCATTAATCTGCAACTAGCCATCACAATGTATTAAACAGTAATCAGAACAGACTGCCATTCACTTCAGCAGGGTGCGCTACTGCATTTTACCTTGCTCAACATCATAATTTGTCTGAGTGCAGGGGTGTGTACATGAATAGGGAAGTGGAAGGGATCAGATGGCCACCTTGGTGCCACGCTACAATCCCGTCCACCTAAATATAGGCTACACATAAAATTCTAAAATTGGCAGAAACTGATCACCCCCAGAATAAGCAACAAAACCATGTAAGTGGTACTCCATTCGAGGAAAGGTGGAAAATCACTTTAAAGCAGCAGTGCAACGAAACTGGGTAAAAAAACTGTCTCTACCTTTTTTTTTACTATAGCAGATTCCCAGCATCTTCCAGTTTTATTTGGTGGTACAATTTTCTAATTTGGACAAAATTTGAGTACTGTATTTTATAAATGTTCAATTTAATTATTTCTCAAGAAAAAAAGATGTCCGCCACATTTTCCACAGAAGTACGGTAGCATTGTGGACCTGGAAAGGGTTAGGTTTGAAAAAATTAAAAAAGATTCGTGATGCACAGCATTGAAAACACCAAGGCAAGTACATTTGACAGGTATGCTAATATTTTTCTTAACCATAGCTGAAACTAGATTTTTGGGAAAAACATGTTTTATTGCACTGCTGCTTTAAAAAGAAAAATTTTGAGCAGAGTTCATTTCAAACAACGGTCTCAGTAGGACTAAACCATTTTTACCTTCAATCAGATGAAGCCTGAAAAAAGTGATAGTGTGATTGGGTTTAGAGGCGGTAGGTCTACTGAAGTACTGTAAGCTCTAATGCAAATCCAGAATGTACACAGGTTTGCAGAATAGTGCAAGGCACGTGGAGGGGCTAACCCAAAAACTGAGCATAACCATGAAAAATGTGTCCTCCCTTTAAAACCTTCTGGGGATAGCTGTAAAAACACATCACAACTTGAAGTCGGTTTGAGGTAGTTCGCAAATGTTTTTTAGATACATAGAATTAGTCGACATATAAAGATCTAGTGATCCACCCAGTCCACCTAGCTCTGTGTCCAACCTAATGTCGGACCCATGTACTAATCAACTTATACTAGTGGCTACTTGGTATCCCTTCCCAAAGCCGTCTATGCGCCCCCCCCCCCAACCACAGACCTCACTATTCCCTTGTGTTTGTCCCATCTGGAAGGGGAATTGCAGTCCTCAGAAGGTATAAAGAGATGCAGAGGGAGTAGGACAGGGAGGTGTGTCAGGGGAAACAGAGGGAAGCAGGTAAAGCATTAAGGAGTTCAAAGGTGCAAACTCAAGAGAGAATAGTCCAGGAGGTAATGAAAGGATAAGACATTGTTTAGGTATGTTAGTGAAAAAACAAAGGCCAAGGGTGGGACTGTAAGGTTAAAAAGGGAAAAGGGGGGGGGGGACTGTGCAGAAAGGGGACCAGGAAAAGGCACGCATTCTGAATAAATACTTTTGTTCAGTGTTCATAGAGGAAGGAGAAGGAGAGGAGCCACAAAAAGTAACAAGCACTGGAGAGAGGGAGGTAGACACTAGTCCTTTTTTGAAGGACAGAGTCCTGAAGGAAGTCACTAATCTGAAGGTGGACAAAGCAATGGGGCCAGATGAGGTGCATCTAAGGGTATTGAGGGAGCTCAGGAAGGTACTAACAGCACCTCTAACAGTCCTGTTTAACAGCTCACTGGAAACAGGAGTGGTTCTAGAGGACTGGAGGAGGCAGATGTAACCCCACTTCACAAAAGTGGTAGCAGGGAGGAGGCTGGCAATTATAGGCCAGTAAGCCTGACATCAGTGGTGGGAAAGTTAATGGAATCACTGCTGAGGGCAAGGATTGCAGAATATCTAGAGTTCAGTGGGCTGCAAGACCCAAGGCAGCATAGGTTCACAGGGGGAAAGGTCATATTAAAGATTCTGATAGATTTCTTTGACTAGGTGACAAAGGAATTAGATCAGGGTGGAGCAGAGGATGTGGTAAGGTTTTTGACACTGCTCCACACTAGATATTGGAGGGGAAGCTGGGAAGCTTAGGAGCGGGTCCACAGGTGGTAAACTGGATAAGAAATTGATTATCCATACATAGGATGGAAGCCATCACAGCTTTACTGAGACTGTGCAAGGAAAAATATAATACCAGATGGCATCCAAACTTTGATTATAAAGAAGAAACGGAGGGAATCTCTACTCGTGAGCTGTTGTTATACCCACACCTCCTTATTTTGCTACAGACCTACACCCCACTTCCCACCACCCTCCCCGCAGTAGTTACTGATGGACTGGATCAAGAGCACCCTCAGGTGCCACATTACTGTACCACTTTTCCTAGTGCCAGATGAGGTCACACACGAATGAAGTCAGATAAAGCATTAAAGATACGTAGTACCATGCCGTCTTCCAATGTTGTTTGACTTATAGATAGCCTTATCAGTGAAAGGTTTTTGTGGTGATACATCTGGTTGTTTGTTCTACCCCTATGGTTAAACAACTGTCTTTGAATCTTTCCAGTTAACATATGACACCTGCTGGTTAATGGTACTAACGATACAGATCAAAGCCATGCCTTATGTTCTTGATGTATGGAATAACTGTCTGTATTTTATACAATGGTGTCAATAAACTTCAAGTTAAAAGAAAAAGAAACTGGTTAGTGGATAGGTGACATAGCATGGTGATAAAGTTCACTCCAAGAAAGATAGTGTGACCAGTGGGGTGCCTCAGGGATCAGTGCTGGGACCAGTCCTCTTTACTGTCTGTATAAGGGGCATTGCAGAGAAGCTGGAAGGGAAGATCTGCCTCTCTGCAAATGGCACCTAAATCTGCAATGGGGTGGACAATCGGGGGTGGAAAGGATTAGCAGAGACCTGAGAAAACAAGAGTGGTCAAGGGTATGGTAGCTGGGTTTCAAAGCAAAAAATGCAAAACAATGCACTTTGAGCACAGGAACCCAGGAGCAGAGTACAAAATGGGTGGAGTGGTACTGACGATTAAAGTCAGAAAGAGACCGGGCGGTTATCATATCAATGGCCTAAAGGCGGCCAGGAAGTGTGACAAGGCAGTCAGGAGGGCTAGTGGGATGCTGGGGTGCACAGGATGAGTATCACCAGCAGAAAGAGGGAGGTGGTGTTGCTTCTGTATAGACTGCTGATAAGACACTCCCACCACCACCAATGTACCCTGTCCAGTTCTGGAGAACATATCTCCTGAAGAACATACACAGACTGAAGGCAGTCCACAGGAGAGCAACAAAAATGGTGCAGGGTCTGCATAAAAAGCCCTATGAGGAGAGACTAAAGGACCTCAGTATGAGCACCTGGGTGGGGAGGGATATGGTAGAGAACTTTATACACCTCACAGGGGTAAATAAGGTACAAGAGGAAAGTATTTTTCAGAACTAAGGTGCTCAAGAAAAAGGGGATATGATATAAAGCTGGAGAGAGTAAATTCAGGAGATATGTGAGGGAGTACTTCTTAGAAACACAGAATGTGACAGCATGGCTGCTGGACCCACTTGGTCTGCCCTTCATTTTTTTTTTTTTTTAGGTTGCAGACCTCACTTGATCTATGGTGCCATCTCGTCCCCTCCCTTCCCCTACAATTCCCTTGTGCCTGTACCAGGCACTTTTGAACTCCACTACTGTTTTTGCTCCACCACCTCCACTGGAAGGTTGTTCCAGGCATCCACCACCCTTTCTGTGAAGAAGTACTTCCTCACATCCTTCCTGAATTTACCCCCCTTTCAGCTTCATAGAAAGGTGGTGGATTCCTGGAACAGCCTTGCAGCAGAGGTGGTGGAGGCAAAACCAGTGGTGGGGTTCAAGAATGCACAGGACAGGCACAAGAAAATCAAAGTGGGAAGGAAGGGGGGAGGGAGAAAGAGCTGTAGATCAAAGTAGGGTCTGTGGTGGTAATGTATCAGGGCTCTCGGGGATGCGGATACCCACGTCCTTTACGTGTATTTTGTGCTTCAGGATGCGCGGCGTTTAGCCCAAGAGTCTCTGAGGCGCTTAACAGTACAGGCCTGGGAGTCTTCAGCAGGCTGCTGTACTGCGCATGCATGAAATGTGTGACTCTTTTTTCTTCCTCCTTCCCTCCCCTTTTGTCACCAAGTGGTTTCAGTGCCATTCTGAGCAGTACACACCACTGGTGAAGTGGGGAGAGGGGGGAAATGACAGGGAACAGCACCAGAAGAGGGAGAAGTCAGTGTGTGTGTGTGTGGGGGGGGGTGTTCCCCCTGGCAGCACAGTCAGTGGTTTGTCCCGAGAGGACAACTGGGAAGAGGAGAGAAACTGCCATTTTGTAGGCACCGACAGCTCAGGAGAGAAAGCAGGGAAAAGTTAGAAAAAAAGAAAATATTTTTCCATTTAAAAATAAAAGAAAATTGCATCACAACTTGAATAAAGTCCGCTCCGCTTGCCCAAGGGAAAGGAGGAAGAGGCATATTGTGCAGGCTGCAACAGCACACATCACTGGAGGCACGATTTTGTGGACACGGAGGTATATTTCTTAATTTTAATTATTTTAGGCAGTTTAGGGCATTGCGCGACTATTTGGCTGATGTTTTTTAGTGAGCACAGGGTTCACTTTATGTGCTCTGTGTTTCTGTGCAGGGCCCAAGCAGTGGGTGCAGCATTGCAGCCAGGAGGACACTGAAGAGTTGGGCGGGAGAAAGGCGAGACTGCCTCCTGAGCAGCACACAGCAATGTTTAAACGAAGCCTTACTGATTATTTTGCTGGAGGAGAATCTTCAGCAGCAAAGGACAAGGAACAAACAACATCATCCTCCGAGTGTTCCTTAAGCACATCTCAGGAGAACGAGATTGTGAATGTTGAAACCAAAAATGATACGCAGTTTAAACAGACTACATCTGCTAAAAGCAGCAAAAAATATGTAGATACTACAGCAACTCTGCAGTACAGTACAATGCCTTACGTTTCACCCATGAAACACTCAGTGATGACAGTATCAGATATCTGTCCCTAAAAGAACCTGCAAGTTTTCGGTGGCTGTCACTGCATATCACAGCGATTCACAAATCATATCCTGCACTTTTGCAAGCCCTAAAGCATGATGCAGCAAAAGGTGCCAAAGAAGTGAAGGGCCTTCACACAAAACTGATATCAGTCTGCTTTATCTTATGCACTTCTTTTTTCATGGATGTCTTAGATGTGGTGAATAAACTGTCTTTAGTCATGCAACGGGACAGTGATGACATTTTGGTGGCCAGCAGCATGATAGAAGCCACAATCGCTAGACTGCAACAGTTTAAACAGCAGAATTGGGTTGCGCTACAGAAGACATTTCAGGAACTTGACCAACGTCCTGGCACATGGCAGGATCAAAACGTGAATGACAGGCCAGCACTGAGTATGCAGTTCCAGACGACATCTCAGGAATACCTGATGCAACTCATTGCAGACATTCACACAAGATTTGAGACAGCTTCAACTGAGCTGCTGCATAACTTAAGGGTCTCCCTGATGACTCCAGGATAATGGACCATGGACTGCAGAAACTCAAGGATGTTTGCACTTATTTCCAACAAACAACCTTCAAAGAAGAAACACTGCCAGCACTTACTGACCAAGACAGAGCTGAGAAAGATTACAAACAATTCAAACGTGTTCTAAAATCAAAAAAAGGGCTGACTTTGCTCAGCAGTGTCTGCCAAGACTTATTTGAGAACTATACAGATGTATTCCCAAATTTTATCATAATGGCCAAGATTTTACTTGCGTCACCTGTTATATCAGTGGCACGTGGAAGAGGGTTTTCAATGCAAAAGGTAGATGTTCCCTTAAGGCTGACACTGTGAGCAAACTCATGTGAATTTCCCAAGAAGGAGCTGAACCTGAAGACTATGACCCTCATGCAGCACTTAAGAAATTTAAGGCCATAAAACTGCACAGAAAACAATTATGTTTTCGAATTGTATTGAATTGTGCTTTATTAGTTTCAGAGACACAGCAAACTGACGTGACCCAGAGACAGATGACTGGATGGCAACTTGGGCACAGGAGAGAAGATAAGCATTAAAAAAATGAATGTTTGTTCTAAAAGGGGGGTGGAGGGGTGCTAAAGTAATTATAGCCCCAAGGCCAATTCTGCCTCTGTTTGGTGGGGAATGGAGAGGATCATAAAGATTCAATAGTAATTACACACTACGGGGGGGGCCCATTAACATTATTTATGAACCCCATTCTGCTTATAATTACTGCATTGGGTTTTATTGGTGGGGGAGGGTCATAATCTAACAAGTTCAGTAAGGAGGTGGGAGTGGCATAAAATAAGTAAAATGGCCCCCACTGCGACTCTTATCTGGTTATGGGAGGTCAGGTTAAACTGTTTAATGTAACCGTAACCCCTCTGCTCTTTCCACAGTCTGTCTGCAACGGTGGCTTCTTTCTCATCAACGAATTTTCCACACAGAACAGTTAAGAAATGTGCAGGAGAGCTTGGTGGAGAAGATATGGGCTCGATAGTAAGCTAGCTTTCACTATCCATACAGAAGCACTGTGCAAACAGTTGCGAGTTAGAGTGGGTGTCTAATTTAGGAATAAGCACAGCTTCCCAGATAATGTCCAAAAACAACTGGTAGAGGTCACTTCTCTACCAATTATGGACTATGATGACCTAATATACTGTCACTGTTCAGCCACTTGCCTAAATTAGATGTACTCTACCATAGGGTGCTCAGGTTTATAATGGAATCAGGGCCCAGGACTCACCATTGTACTCTGTATCCCGCAACCGGCTAGGCCTCACTAACCACCAGGAGACTTCTCAATCTGTATACCCAATCTGACCCAGCCACCTCACCCACAAAGGAGCTGTAATTGTGGGCAGTGAGGAGCAGAGGTTGCTGGCTGCATCAGGGGTCGCTGCTGGAGGTGCAGGATCTGCATCAGAAGATGAGTTGAGGAGGAAGGTATCAAGGCTGCGTCGGCAGCTGAAGGGAGAAGAGGGGGCACCGGATTCGACTTCCCGGAGGCTGCAGTTGGCAGCAGACCAGGGTTAGAGGAGCTGCGAAAGGAGGGCATCAGAGAGGATTCCTGGCAGCTGCAATCGGCAGTGGGCCAGGGTTTGAGGGAGCTTCTGAGCTGCTGGACCAATCGTGAGAGAGGGTGCCAAATTTAAACAACGCCTGGGCTGCAGAAGTCTGACACAACCACCTCACACACACAGGAGCTGTAATTTGTGTCCCACACCACCCACCCCAGCCCTGACCTCTATCACATGGTCTGAGGGGGCGGATCCTTGGGGGACAGCATGGTGTGATTGACTGTGACTGAGAAATAAGTAGCCTGGATTTGTTGTAGGATTAAGGGGGAAGGGCATTAGATTAACATATTGTGTTGATGGGTATTTTTTGCAGGATTGAGGGGGAAGGACATTAGTTTAACATATTGTGTGGCTGGGTAGTGTGTGTGGGGCTCATACTGTTTGCACCCAAAGGGGGGTGGAGGAAATTAGATCGGGAATTTTTGGAAGGGTGGTTGGGTGTACAGGGTGTGGGGCAGCCATAATTTTGAACTAGGCATGGAGGTTCGGTGGGTGCCCAGTGTGTTTTAAACTGGAAAGTTTTAGGGATGAGATCAGGGGGATCAGAAGGCAGCTGGAAGGAGGGAGGGGCAAGGGATGGGGAGATAAGATGGGGTACGGATCAAGTATGAGTAGATGTGGTCAATGTCTGATTGGCATATATCAGGGGGCTAGTGGACAGGGCAGAAAGAATTTATCTCAGAGGTTGGGGGGATCAAAGATTCTCTGGAGGAGTGGGGGGACAACGTCAATTTGGCATACTTCAGGTGACTAGTGGACATGGAAAAAAGGATTTATCCCACAGGTTGGGTGGATCATATGGTTACTCTGGGGGTGTAGGGGGCAGAATAAGCAACATACAGGAAGCATGCTGTAGGGAGGGGGCAGTTCAGAGGGAGCGGATGAGGGAGGGTGAGTTAGGAGTGAGCAAAATTGGGGAGGGTGAGTTAGGAGTGAGAAAAGTGGGGGACAGCATCAAGCTTACAAACCGTTTCACCATACTATACCCGGGTGATGATGTGGAGGAAGATGGTGGGAGGGGGGAGCAAGTGGACAGAGAGGGTTTGGTCAGTAGGCAGAGGGGGGAAGGTGACAGAGGAGGGAGCTTGAACCAAAGGAAAGGACGGAGGAGGGAAGGACATGAGCCTGTGTTGGAGGGAAGTGTGATAGATGGGGGGGCACTGAGCGAGGACAGGGTGGAAGGAGGTAAGATTGGGGATATGCCGGTGACAAGGTTGGAGAATTTAATCAATGAGGAGGGGACGGTAGGAAGTTCCCTAGTTAGGTCAGATTCCAGAAATGTATCACAAGGTGAGGTGGAGATTAGGGTAGGGAGAAATAAAGCAGATGGGGTGGGAGATGCAGGACCAAAGGAGGTGGAGAAAGCAGTGGAATGTTATTCGGGTTGGGGACTGGAGTATTTGAGATCAAAAAGGAAATGGGGATGGATCTGGGGCGAACTCGACACCCAGGAGATTGGGGGGGTGAGGAGTAAACTGGCAGTTGCAGGTAAACAGAGTATGGTAGGGCTCACAAATTGGGGTGGCCCCCCGGGATGATGGGGGGGGGGACAAGCAGGGGGTTATTGACAGAAGAAGGAGCCTGGATGGTACTAAACGGGCTAATAAAGACCCTCAGATTGATGGGAGAGGTAGGAGCAAGCAAGGGTTCGATGACAGGAGGAGGAGTATGGAGGGACTAAAGAGGGCTAATAAAGTGGGGGGTGAAGTGAAGGTGATATTGCTGGGGGATTCCATGATCAGGGGTATTCAGTGGGAGGGGGAGAATAAAAGCAGCCCTGTCAAGGCTAAATGTATGCCAGGTCTATCTGTACACAAGGCCAGATTCCACCTATACTCGTTGGCATTGGATTGTGGGGGATCCCCAGACTTCCTAGTACATTTGGGGACAAACGATTTGGAAGGGAATAGTGAGCTACAAATACAGGCTAGATTCTAGGAGCTGGCAAGGGTTTGTCACTCTATTAGAAGTAAAATTTCTTTCTCTGAGATTCTGCCAGTACCTAGGGCATCTGGTGAGACTAAGCTAAAACTTAGAGAGGTGAATAAGTGGCTTAAGGGCTGGTAGGGGAGTGGGGGGATACTTGGGAGGATAAGGGGCTATATGCCAGGGATAGGTTGCACCTTAATATGGAGGGGAAGGAAATCTTGAAATTAAAACTTGCTGGATTTATAGCTGAGAGGTGGGGTTTAAATTTGTAAAGGGGGGTCTAATATTAATAATAAGACCCCAGGGGGGCTGTTTGAGGGTCCAGGTCTAGGGTACGTGAGGAGTGGGAGACAGACTATGTTAAAAATTCTAGGAAAACTGGGCAGAAAAGGGACTGTGCAGGGTTGAGGGGACTGGAGAGAGGGGAGAAGTTGGGGTGGAGGACAATCCTGATCAACGCCAGGAGTATGAGCAACAAAATGCCTGAACTCCAAGCTATGTTGGCTGAGGGAACAGCGGATGTGGCAGCAATTACAGAGACATGGGCCAATCAGAGAAATGAGTGGGACCTAAACTTAGAGGGCTACAAGATATTCAGGAAAGATAGGGGAGTGGGAAGGGGGTTGCGCTGATAGTCAGAAATGACATAACGGTTAGTGGAGTGGAGGAGGCTGGAGGGGGGTGTGGAGGCGATTTGGGTGACACTGCAAACGAGGGGAGGTCAGAAACTGAAGATGGGGTGGTATACAGGCTCCCTGCAATAGAGGAGGCTCAGTTGGTTGAGAACATCAAGGCTCATTGTGACCTTGGAAAGGGAAGTGTGGTTGTCATGGGTGATCTCAATATGCCGGGGTGGACTGGGACACCATGACATCCTCTATAACCAGGGAACAGAGACTGACGGATGTCTTTCAGGATGCCTTCCTGGTTCAGCAGGTGAGGGAACCTACTAGAGAGGGGCGGATACTGGACGTTGTCCTATTGGACAGTGAACAAATTAGGGGCCTGGAGGTGTTGCAGTCCACTGGCGGGTGGAGACCATGTCATGGTTTGGTTTCTGCTGTATCTGGAGGGTGGGAGGAAAACTGCACTCATACAGTAGTGGTTGATTTCAGGGGAGCAGACTTCATGGGTATGGGTAGGATTCTACCGGAGAGGCTGGACATGGTTAGATCGGATATGGATGCTGGAAGATTGTGGGAAACCATTAAAGAAGTGGTACAAGAGGCTACTAGGTCCTGTACTAAAATAAGGCGTAAGCATGGTAGAACCAGCAAGCCACGTTGGTGGACCAGGGAGGTGCAGGAGGCGGTGAGGGATAAAAAGGCTGCCTACGTACGTTTCAAACGCTTCTAGGGGGATAGGAGCGAGGGAGTGTGAACTATTGGCTAGGGAAGGTCACCAGAGTGGTGAGGGAGCTAAGGCAGGGATGGAGAAAACCTGGCTAGGGATATCCGGGGGAGTTCATAGATACATAGAAAGAGAGGACACAGATCAGCAGGATTAAGATTGTGGGGGATGGGCTGAGGAAGTAGGGAACAGGCAGAGGTGCTAAATGAGTACTTTGCCTCAATATTTGCAGAGGGTGATAAGGGATCCCTACAGCCTGATGAGAGATAAGGAGTCAGTAAAGCAAGAGGTCAGTCTCAGTCAGAGACCATAGGATGGCAAGAGACTGGGGCACAGGCTAGACCAGACCAAGAAGGAGTAGGAAGGTTACATGAGGGAGTGGATTTGGGGGGGGGGAGAAATCACAGTGGATAGGGTGAGGGAGGCCCTTCGGAATCTGAAAACTGATGAGGCGCCGGGGCTGTATGGAATACATCCGAGGGTTATGAAGGAATTGGCGGATGTGCTGGCAGGACCACTGACTGCACTCTTTAATATCTCTCTGTGGATGGGATGGGTGCCACAGGACTGGAAGGTGGATTATGTGGTACCTATACATAAAGGGGGGTCTAGGGAGGAGAAGGGGAATTATAGGCCGGTCAGTCTGACGACAGTAGTGCGCAAAGTAATGGAGGGCTTTTTCAAGGAGAGGCTTGTGAGGCAGTTGGGAAGGTTAGGACACCAGGATGATAAACAGTATGGCTTTGTCCCAGGGAGATCGTGTCAGACCAACCTCATAGAGTTTTATGATTGGGTGATGGGGGCCTTGGATAGATATAGGCCAGTGGATGTCCTATACCTAGATTTCAGTAAGGTGTTTGATTCAGTACCTCATAATGGACTGATAGCAAAAATTGGGGAGATGGGGGAGGGAGGACAGGAGCTAAATTGGGTTGAAAACTGGCTTTCGGGGCGTTTACAGAGGGTAATAGTGGGTGGGATAATAACCTCCTCCAGGAAGGTAATCAGTGGAGTCCCTCAAGGTTCAGTATTGGGGCCACTCTTGTTCAATGCCCAAGTCTCAAATATAGGAAGGGGGGGTTAGGAATAGGTTGAGTCTTTTTGCATATGATTCAAAATTAGGAGCACTGGTGGATAGTGAGGAAGCGAGGAAGACAGTCCAGGGGGATCTGGATACCCTGGCGGGGTGGTCAAGGAGGTGGGAACTGAAATTTAATGCTGGGAAATGTAAGGTACTTCATTTGGGGGTCAGAAACCCGGGCCATGTATATACCCTGGGGGGGTCACACTGCATGCCACATTGGGAGAAAGGAATTTAGGGGTGGTGGTAGATGTCAAAATGAGTAACTCTGAAAATTGTAGAAGAATTACAGCCAAGGCAAACAGGATATTGGGTTGCATAGCCAGGGGAATTACGTCCAGAAGCAGGGAGGTGATCCTCCCTCTATATAATGCCTTGGTCAGGCCACAGCTTGAGTACTGTGTGCAGTTCTGGAGACCTCACCTGAAGAAGGACATACCGCTGCTGGAAAGGGTCCAGAGGAGAGCGACCAGGATGATTCAGGGCATGGAGGGGAGGCCTTATGAGGAGAGACTGGAAGAGCTTGGGCTTTACTGACTGGAGGAGAGGAGGGATAGGGGAGACATGATAGAGGTTTTCAAGTGTGTAAAGGGAATAATTAGGAGTGGAACCAGGGAGTTGTTTAGGCTGAAGAAGGGGGAGTGACCAGGGGCCATGAGTGGAAGTTGGAGGGGGGAAACTACAGGGGGGAAACGTAGGAAGCATTTTTTCATTGAGAGGGTGGTAGAGCCGTGGAATGCGCTTCCTGGGAGGCTGGTGGAGGAGGGCACAGTGGAGGGCTTCAAGAAGGGGTGGGACAGGTACAAGGGGAAACTGAATCTAGAGAAGACACTCTTGGAGGCTGGGGGGGTGGTGAGGCGGGCAGCCATTAGGTTGCTGGCTTCTGAGCAGACAAGACAGACCATTTGGCCTATTCTGCTGGCTTTTTAGTATGTTAGTATACTTGGGCATAAAAGGCCTTCTAATGGATTTCCCAGGTTACATCACTGATTTATTCCCTGCACCCACTCACTCAGAAAAAATAATCACATTCTTCTGGATATTTCAAAATATGCTATGCAGATAGGAAAATCTGCAATCAGTTGTTTAATCCCCATATCATGGAACTCACTGCAAGCCTCACCTCTCTAAAACTCATCTCATTGGTCAGACTCACCAATTTCAAGGTGCTCATCAGAAAATTACATAACAAAACCTGTTCTTGTGGCTAGACAATCTCTCATCATTCCGAGGCTTACCTTACTGGTATCAAATTAAACAGTGCTGTCCCTCACTAGGATCTCTAACAGCTGTGGAACCCAGTCTAACATTATTATTTTGTATTTTCTGCGATATCCTGTACCTTATACAATATATACCATTGCTAGAGATGTGAATTCTGTGATCTCACTTCTTTGGGAATACTGCTATTATGTCTTATATACCTCTGTAACAGTATTTCAGTACCTTATGCTATCCTAACCAGGACCTCCTTGTAAGTGAGCTCATGGAGCCTTTTCCTGGTAAAATAAACACGAAAATACAAACTACAAAGCTTCACAGGAGGGCTGTAACATGGATTTAGTATGTACTTTGTGTCAGTAAGGAAGGTCTTATGCTGGCTGGAGAAACTACGGCCATAAGTCAAGTTGTGCTGGGACAAATAAATGGTATAAAAATGTGTCCAGTCCGCTTTCCCAATCTATCACTTTTCAATCTAAGAGGGATGAGAATGCATTGGGTCTGGATTTATAACCATGGATCAAGCTGTAGGGATGGCAGCTCTGAGATAAACGCATGTCCAATCCTTACCCTGTCACAACTCATCAGTCCTAATGCTGCTAAGTGATTATTTTCTCCCCAGATAAATATGCGTATAATACGTGGAAAATAATGAAACAATCAAGGTCTGAATTCTAAGCTGTGCACATCAGCCCCTACAAAGAAGTGTGAAAGAGGTCACCTTCTTGTTCTGAATCCCTTTTCAGCAGCACACAGTGTTCAGGGAAGGTTCTCCCATCAGTCTGCTGCCCTAGCTATAGGAAAGACTACGGGCAGGGGCCACACTCTCCACCTCCCTCGTGATGGCGGCACTTTACATTTTATCAAGGTGACAGAGAAGGTACAACTAGGTGGTGCCACTTACAGCGCACTTAACTGTCATGTAGGAGACCCCAGTTCGATCTAGAATCTTGACTCCAGCCTCAGGCCTGAGGGGTCCTAAAAATACTGCAGAGGCAGCACTCTCAAAACCAACTGGGAGATTTCTGAGTTAACTGCTGTTGTTTCGCCTCCTGATGCCAGTGACGTGATGAAGGGAAAGGGACGAGAAAAGTATACTGGCTGCTGGTGAAAATAAGAGCTGCAGTGAGTTCCCAAGTCACTGAGTCTGGGTCTGCCCCTGGTCCCACCGGCCCAATCCACATGAACAGGTGATCCTCGACTGGGGCCCCCATTGCAAGGTGGGGGGGGGGGGGCGCCTGCAGGAAATGCAGAGAAGATGGCAGCGGTCGGAGGTGCTAACCAGGAAACCTGTGCTTCAGGACACACCTGGAAATAAGCTTCGGCTCAATGTTCATTTCCCTGTCAAAAATTTAAAAGGAAAAAAGACAGTACTGGCATCCTGATGGGAAGACAAATTGAGATGGAGGTAGCTAAAGAGGATAGCTAGCCAACGGAGATAATAAACACATGCTGGTAGAGCAGAAGTCTGCCTGTGCAGTGTAGTCAGTAGGGCTTTTTACATGACATGCCCTTCGCCGCTGTAATTGGTGCAGAGCAACTGCAATGTTACCTTTTTGTGTGTGTGCAGGCAACCCGCACCATATCCAAAATGAGCACTCGCTGATCTGGTGTTCCCTGTTTTCCTGGGTTTGCCGCTTCTGTGCATCGTGTGGAATGGATCGGGCAGCCATGTAATCACACAGAAGTGCACACAGCACTCAGGGAGAGAGTCTCGAGAGACCTTCTGGGATCCCCTGGTGATCGCCACAGCCCGGTCACATAAGGAAATGGTGCTGAAGCTCCAGGAGGCTTGTACTCGCCTCCCAAGACAGAGGTTAAGCTATATACATACTGTGTCATTGTTTGAAGAATGCTGAACTTCTTAAGGTGTACTGTAATGAAAACTGAGGGCTACAACATATAAAAATCACGTCTGAAAAGATGAGCCATGATACTGCCCACGCACCTATGCATATCCTTGGGATTGGGATATGCATATGCATAGTATCGAAGACTTGGCTTTTCGGACATGATTCTTATATGTTGTGAGCCTCGGATACAGTACTCACTTAACAATTTCAGCATTCTTCCAAACAATCAGAGTAGGTGTAAAGTTTAACCCGATTTTGGGAGGGTGCACCCGAGCCTCCTGGCGCTTCCTGAATACTAATGCACGCCCTCAGCTCCAAAGTCTCAGGCTCTCCACCATCCGAAAAACTAGTTAAAATGCTGGTAGAGCCACAGGACCAATTCAGAGCTGCTGCGTGTAAAACAAAAAGGTATCAGCGCAAACCAAGCGAAGGGAGCAGATTGAAACCGCAACATTCAGAGGTGGGCTGTGTGTAAAAAGACCCAGTGAATCTTCTGTGACAACTTGCAGGGGCTGCCCACACAGTGAGCAGCAAGCATCACCTTACCCCCCCCCCCCCAAAAAAAAAAAACAACAACAAAGGATACAAAACAGGGGCCTCCACCTCAGCTTCAACCCCATAAAGATGACCACACTCTTCCACCTGTGAAAATGGCTGAATGAAAGCAAGTCTGCCACTCTGTTAACTAACAAGGGGGATACTTATACACTGAGCAGCCAACATCAACTACCACCAACAGCAGCCAAGACATCTCTTTTATCTTGTCATTTTTATCCCTTCTGTTGTAAAATTATATCAACACATGTATGTATGTATATGTAATACAGATATAGCTACAGAGATTACACATTTTTTATATATATAGTATCTACATATGCACACATGTATGTATATTTATGCAGTAGATGTAGACACAAAAGGCTGCTGCTGAATCTGTTCATCAGAGAAACTATATGTATAAATCAGAGACTACTGATTTATACATATAGTAAGTGTATCATCACCGATTTATACATATAGTTAGTTTGTCACCACTCTGTTGGCCGATGCCCTTCCCGTCTCCACTTTCTCCATCTACAGTCACTTTCACTTTCCCGCAGTACTCAAAAACACACAGTATTTTAAAAAAAAGTCACTTTTAAATACAAGCATTCATGTCTAAGTAATGAAAATGCATTTTAAAAAGTCATGAATTTTTCTTACACCAACTTCTTTTGTGCATCTTGATTACGCATTACTACTACTCCAGACCCCTCTCCTCATTTCTTCATCAGTGCACACGCTGCTGCTCCAGTTGCCTTCCTCCCGATCACACATGTCCCCATCCTGACACCGCTACCCACAGAAAAGAAAATGTTACTTTTTTTCTTAAAATCTCCTTTTGGAATCGCCAGCTCCTGTCTCACTTGCTTCACTCCTTTCACACACCAATATCACCACTCACTCAAACAGTAACCGGATGTAAACATTCCTGCTCTCTCTACCTAAAACAAACCTCCCCACGAGACATACTTTCAAATTAAACCCTCCCATCGAAAAAGGGTTCCAGACACAATTCTTACCGCAGCGGCTACACAGTGCTGATGCCAAGACTCTCTACTCAGATCACTGCTTACTAAGAGCAGCTGTCTTTTTTTTTTTTTTTTTTTTTTACAGAAAATCTCAGTGTAATTCTCTCCACCAATAGACACAGACACTGAAGCATCATGGTAATCCCTAGCAACCTGTGGGAAAAAAGCATAACAATACACATTGCATCACAAAAAAATCTGGCACAATTTCTATACTATCTGAAAAAAAAAAACAATTAAAACAAAATCCACCTTCACAGTCTGATTGTTCCCTATTGCATAAATTGAATACGCAATGGGGTCCCCAGTGTGATGACCTTGTTATCTGAATTTGAGCAGTCTGGCCTCAAGTACATCACTTATGGCTTACGTCACTCATGAGATTACCAGAGGTTAAACTGCTCTCACGCAGATAAAAAGGTTAGCACACTGGTCCTCACTGCATATCTCATATATATATATAAATGCAAAAGCTACATTAATGCATCTACTAGAGTTGCAAAAACACAAAGCGAACAAAGTATGAAATGCAAAAGCTACTTTAATGCAAACAATGTATGGTACTGAAAAATTTAGAGTCAGAATCTTATGAGCCTTGGCAAACTGTTCGTGTGGTGTTCCTCAAGGTTTTCAACCCTAATACCCACCCCTTCCTCAGTCCCTAGCCTTGTGACCAAAGTAGAGGCAACAGGTCCAGGCCCAACAGTCTGCTGCTTCAAGCTACAGGATCAGAGACATGCTCTGCATATGTGGTTCTCTACATAGGGCCAGTCGAATCAGTCCTAACTTCCTACCCACAGGGCCCGGAATGAAGCAGTACATGAGTTATAACTCTCCTCGTGCAGCAGCAGATCATTCATTACTTTCTTAACTGTTCCATGTTCAAGCCTGCTGCCATGCCTGCCTGCTTGTCTGCACTTTAATCAGCCTCTGCTGACTTCCTGTTCCCCCAATGCCAGCACTCGTGCCCGGAGCTGAGTGGCTGCCCTGGTTACCAAGGTGGCTGGTGACGCTGCAGGGGTGTGCCCAAATACCACCTGAAAAGCAAAAGCCATTCTAGCAGTTGCCTGTGTGAGTGGCTCCTGACAGAGTGGCAGTGATACCAAGATGAAACAGAGGTGGGAGGATGTTTGGTTTTCTTCCTTTGCTCACAATTTCGTTTCTATTTTTATTATATTGCTATATTTGCATCCATTTATCCTGGCAGTCAAATTACCTGCACCATAAATGTAAATACCATTTTGGTGTTTGAGAAGCTATGTAGGTGTAAATATTTATATAGAAACATAGAAGTTGACTGCAGATAAAGACTGCAAGGCCCATCCATTCTGCCCATTTCTTTTTTTTACCTTATGAATGTGCCATAGGCCTTTGCTCTGTCAATGGCCTATCTATTCATACTCATCTGTAGTGCTCCCTTATGCCTATCCCATGCCTGTCTGAAGCCCTGCACTGTATTCATATCCACCACTTCCTGAGGAAGGCTGATCCATGCATCCACCACCCTTTCTGTGAAAATTAACTTTCTCACATTACCCCTTAATCGGCCTCCCTCTAATCTAATGCTGTGTCCTCTTGGCCTGCTATTTTTCTTATATTGAAACATGTTAGACTCGTTCACCTTGTTAATGCCCTTAAGGTGTTTGAATGTTTCAATATCACCTCTCTCCCCCCTTTGCTCTAGGGTATACATATTGAGTTCAGTTAATCTGTCCTCATATGTTTTCTGATGCAGTCGCTGCACCATTTTGGTTGCCTTTCTCTGGACTGCCTCAATTTGGTTAACGTCTTTGTGAAGGTGTGGCCTCCAGTACTGCATGCAGTGCTCCAAATGGGGCCTAACCAGTTTCTTGTAAAGAGGGATTATTATCTCCCTCTTCTGACTTGTGATACCCCTACTAATACACCCAAACATCTCTCTAGCCTTACCTAATGCTTCAGAGGTCAGCTTGGATGATTTCAGGTCATCGGTGATGATGACGCCCAAGTCTCTTTCTTCCCTTGTGACTGCTAGCAACTCCCCTCCCAGTCTATAGGTGGCTTCAGGGTTTCTCTTCCCTATGTGCATGATCTTGCACTTCTTTGCGTTAAATCCCAGTTGCCACTTTTCTGACCATTTTGCTAGTTTATCCAGATCTCTTCTCATTCTGCCCACCCCATCGGGATCAGCTACTCTGCTGCAGATCTTGGTGTCATCTGCAAACAGACAAACCTTACCCTCCAGTCCATCTGTAATGTCACTGATGAAGATACTGAAGAGGACTGGCCCCAGGACTGATCCCTTAGGTACCCCACTTGTGACTTGCATCTCTTCTGACTGTATACCGTTTACCACCACTGTCTGTTTTCTGCCTGTCAACCAGTATGCCACCTAGTTGACCAACGTCTGACCCACCCCGAGCCTACCCAGCTTATTAATCAATCTTCTATGTGGAACAGTATTGAAAGCTTTGCTGAAGTTAAGGTAGGCAACATCAACTGCTCCCCCTTGGTCGACCACTCTGGTTACCCAGTCAAAGAAATCTATGAGATTAGTTTGACAGGACGTTCCTTTTGTAAACCCATGCTGTCTTGGATCCTGTGCTCCTATGGATTCCAGGTGTTGCACTATCCTTTCCTTAAGGAGTGTCTCCATAATCTTGCTCACTACTGAGGCAAAACTGACTGGTCTGTAGTTCCCTGCCTCCTCCCTCATACCACTCTTGTGGAGCGGGATCACATGAGCCCTTCTCCAGTCTTCTGGGACCTCTACTGTGCTCAGAGACTCACTAAACAGTTCTGATAATGGCCCTGCTAGTTCCACCCTTAGCTCCTTTAGCACCCTAGGATGTATGCCATGAGATCCCATTGCTTTGTCCAACCTGAGCTTATCGAGCTCTTGTAGGACCCTTTCTTTTGTGAAGGGACTAGTGCACACCTCCCTCCCACCTGTGTCCATGGTGCAGAGCTGTGGGCCCTGCCCTGCCTTCTCTTCAGTAAATACTGAGCAGAAGTATCTATTTAGGATAGATGCTTTTACATGGTCCTCCTCCTCACACGCCCCCTTATCCCCTTAGATCTTAGCAATACCCCCTCTGGACTTTCTCCTTTCACTAATGTATCTATAGAAAGTCTTGTCAAGTTATTTTACTTTCCGTGCTAGTGCTTCCTCAGTTTGGGCCTTTGCCTGCCTTACTGCCTTCCCTGCTTCCCTTAGGGAAGTTTGGTATGCTTCCCTATCTTCATCCTGCTGCATTCCCCTATATTTCCTGAAGGCCGGCTTTTTGGCTCTGACCTTTTCTGCAACTGTGTTTGAGAACCAAAGTGGTTTCCTTCTTCTTTTGCACTTCCTTTTCTCACTAACACAATGGGATGTTGCTTCAAGTATTGCATCTCTAATGCTTGCCCACTTTGCCTGTACCCCCTCACCTGTATTTCTTTTTGCCAGGGCTAGCTTAACTCTGTTGGCCATCCTATCAAAGTCAGCTCCTCTGATGTCCCATATTTTTGCCTTGGAATGGGATGGGATGATTTTGTTCTAGTGGCCAAATTGAACCATACCATGTGATGGTCACTGGCCCACAGGTGACCTTCTACCTGGAGATCTGTGATCCTTTCCATGTTAGTCAGTACTAGATCTAGGATAGCCCTGTCTCTTGTGGGTTGCTGTACCAGTTGTTTGAGGCCCTCCCCCTGCAGGGAATCCACCATGTGTCTAGTTCTGGCAGATGTCCCTGCTGGTATTGACCAATCTGTATCTGGCATGTTGAAGTCTCCCATTATCAGAACTTCCCCTTTAGCTGTCATATTTTGTATATCTTCTAACAGTAACATGTCTATGTCCTCCCCCTGATCTGGAGGCCTGTACACAACCCCAGTTTGTATGGCAGTCCCATTTCCTGTTACCAGGATGACCCACAGTTCTTCTGGCTCCTTATGTGAATTCTGAATTTCTGTAGCTTTGATATTTTCATTGACATAAAGGGCCACTCCACCCCCTTTTTTGCACCTCAGTCTCTTCTGAACAGTACATAGCCAGGTACTGAAGTCTCCCAAGTATGGTTACTGGTAAACAATGTCTCACTAATGGCTACTATGTCCAGTTTAGCCTCTGTCATTATTGCCTGCAGGTCTAGGATCTTGTTTCCAAGACTGCGAGCATTTGTGTACATGATTTTCCATTGGCCAGATTTCAGTGTGTTAGTTGTTGGGGAAGGTCCGGCGTTTCCCCTGTGCATCGTATGGGGAGCCAGACCTTTTTCTTTACCTAGTGATGCAAATGAACTACAAACAAGCTGAACTCCTGTTTAACCACTAGCTGAGGGGGGAAGGGTGTTCTTCCCATTCGACGTAATGGGTGCTGCACCCCTCTCCCCATTTGCTAGTTTAAATATTCTGCAAAGACATCAAACTTCTGCCCCAATGCACTGACTCCCTCCTCAGTCAGATGCAATCCATCAAATTTAAAGAACTTTCGCTCCCAAAACTCTTGCCAGTTCCCTACAAATTTGTGTCCTTTTTCCTGGCACCAGCCCTTGAGCCACATGTTTAGCTCCCCCTATCTCCCCTTCTCTGACCTTCCATCCATCCATCTGCCCCCTCTCCCAGACTGGCAGGATCTCAGAGAAGGAGATGCCAGATGAAATGGATGATAGTTTGTCACCCAGCCTGGTCAGGTGTTCCTTGGTCTCCACAACTGAGCAGCTGGTGAGATCTTTAGTCCCTATGTCTACCAGGACATCAATGTTTTCTTCTGCTTCCCGAACAATTTTAGCAATGCGGTCAGTGTCTCTCCACGCTGATGTACCTGGGAGACATCTGACCATTACCCCTGGCTGGAGATATGTATCAACTCCCCGAATCATGGAGTCTCCTATGATCAGAAGTTTTTTGGATTTCCTTTTTGCTTTTTTTGGTTTTGGTTCCTGTTTTGGGCGACTTTTGTTGTGCTAGCTCCTGTGCTGCAGTGTCCTGCTCTGCAGTGTCCTCTGCCCCTTTGTTTGATTTCAGAGATAGAGGCAGATACCTGTTTGTAGTTTTTATATGGTTTGTGGAGGTGATATGTTGGAGAGCACTGAGTGATGGAGCAACCGATTTGCCCCTCCTAACCACCTGACAACCTCCCGGACAACTACCCTCTGCGGTCAAGGTGCTTCTGCTGGATGTTGGGAAAATGGCGGGCAGTTCTTATAATATATTTCCTATTGAATATGCAATTTGAGGTGCACAATCTCTGCCCATGCGGCCTGGAGTTGAGCCCTTAGATCTCCAATGGCCCAGCATGTACGACAGTGTCCTAAATCCTGTAAACTGCCCTTCTGAAAAGTGTTCCACAGTACCTGCAGTTAATAATATCCATTCCAGGTGAGTTGATGGGTTTATAGCCTGGTCAGAGTAATTAGAAGGAAGAAAATGAAAGCAAAAGTTTGATTTTGTGTTTTGTTTGTTTTTGTATAACTTGTTATAACAAGTGAAATTACTAGTGCCCCTGTAAATGAGGTCACTGTGTGGATACCCCTCCGATCCGCCCCTTCCAGCTGTGCTACAGGAAATGTCACGACTGTTCTACCCTATAAAAGGAGTGTAGTGTGGGGTGGTTGGCTGGGCCCTTCTCCTGCCGAAAAAGAAGAACCACGGACGAAAGAAACAAGTAGGTAAGAGCAGAAACAATCAGCCAGCAACAAATGCAGTAGCCCTGAAAGCTTATCCTGATGACAGATAAACTGTGAAACCTGTAAAGCACCACCTGTAATAATTTCACAGAAGATATACCCTGTAAGAAACACTTTGCTACAGAGAAAAATAAAGCAGTAACAGAAGATATACCTTGCAAAAGACAATTTGAAATCAGAAGATTATAGCAGTAAGCTGTAAGCACACCCAGTTATAATGCAGCAGAAGATATACCCAGCAACAACAAAGCAATAAAATGTTAGCAACAAACAGTAACAATCCCTGTGAGTACAAAATAAAAATAATAGCACACAGTAAACCTGCCTAGCCAAAAGAAGCCTTAATCCTTATTGTTGCTCTGGTAAGGTTCTTTGCTCTGTCCTTTCAAGCAACCTACAAGAAAAGAGCTCAGGTGAAGCTAGGTGCCTTGGCCAGCAAACCTAGTCTTCCACCTCCAAGATATCAACTAACCTGACCTTTTAACCCTTTCCTCTGTTAGAAGGGACTGAGAAGTTTGTCAGCTCCACCCCCAGATACACATCTAATCCCCTGGAAGAGCTGGGGGAGGAAAGCAATTAACTCCTCCAATGTGAGAAGGAGACTGCAACGCCTGTGAGACAAAAAAAAAAAAAAAAACTTAGCAAAAAATAAAATAGTGGCAAACCGTAATTTTGCTTAGCCTAATGATAAAAAGTCACAAAAATGTAAGCACCATATGTAATAATTTCACAGAAGATACACCCTGTAAGAAACCCTTTGCTATAGAGAAAAATAAAGCAGTAACAGAAGACATATCTTGCAAAAGACAATTTGAATCAGAAGATTACAGCAGTAATCTGCAAGCACACACCTGTAGGCACACCCAGTAGTAATGCAGCAGAAGGTATACCCAGCAACAACAATTTGAATCAGAAAAAAATAAAGCAATAAAATGTTAGCAACAAACAGTAACAATCCCTGTGAGTACAAAATAAAAATAACAACACACAGTAAACCTGCCTAGCCAAAAGAAGCCTTAATCCTTATTGTTGCTCTGGTAAGGTTCTTTGCTCTGTCCTTTCAAGCAACCTACAAGAAAAGAGCTCAGGTGAAGCTAGATGCCTTGGCCAGCAAACCTAGTCTTCCACCTCCTGATTAGAATAGAATTAGCTTGTAGTGCCAAACTAAAATTCTCATCTGTTGTATTTAATTTGGAAAAGAAAGATGAGGGCAGTTCAGATTAGTGGGGTTTTACTCTTTCTGCTTTGGGCAGCCTGCATTGATAATTATGATCTGCAAGCCGAACAGAGCAGAAATCCTGATAAGGAGTAGTCAATCACAAAGCATGGTTTCAAAATTGCCGTAGACTGTTTTTTGTGGTACATAATAGGCCCGTATCCACGACCTGATCTGCACCATCGTGAGTGGTACAGATGAGCTGCACAGCTGAAGATCAGGTCATATAAATGACTTGCTGAGTGTTGTAAGGATGCTCTGCAGCAGCAAACGACTTCTATTTTGGTGGGTTCATGGCGTTTTTTGCTAGTGAGTAAACACGCTGCTCTGCCTTCACCGGTACAGCCTCATGATCCCCATGACAAATTCCTGGATCAACTTTGAGAATAAAGCTTAAAATACTGTAAAGTGTCCTCATTTTGAAAAGCAAATTTTTTGGAACAGGCACTTGTCCTACTGACCTGCACTATACACATTTTGCACTGTTGTTCAAAGCACTCCCCACCCAAACTCCTGAATTGGCTGTTCACTGCCCATTCTACTGTCAGCTGCTGGCCACCCCCGGAAGTTCAACTGAAATGCTGGCAGCTGTCACACTGATGGAGGAGGCTTGCGATGTGAATGGAGGAGCCTGCATTGTAATGCAAAGGAGAATCAGGCAGGCCATGTGAACACATAATGTTTTGAAAATTTAGAGAAAGCATAGCAGATTAAGAGCATATTATGGTTGCCTGGATTTCAGAAAGAAAATGCTTGTGGTGGTAAGATGGTTGCTGGGATACTGAAGCAAATCTGGGACCGAAGGTCCATCATACCAATGCTCATTGTATATTATCTAAGGTGAATGAACTGAGAATCTGGTGTTCCCAGAGTAGACCACCAATTTAATGAATATCGGAAACATGGTTGAACAAAACGGTAGTGGATAAGGAAATATAAATTCATGGGTATTATCAACAACACAAGACAGAAATGAAAGAGGGGTGGTGTTCTGACCTATGTAACGGATGGCATGGCCTGTGTAATTTGAGAAGTACCTTTTGTAGTGAAGGGACTGAAGAAATATTATTAGACAAATTGGTTTGGAACTATCTCTTCCCCAACACACATCAGTCCACACAGTTTTGATGAATTGTCCTGTTTCATGGAAAGTCAAGTAAAAACTGAAAATCTTACCCACACTGAGGACTTCTGATGCTCATTGTGGGTTTCTAAAGAAGCAAAATTAAGGTAAGCTTTCAGTTTGATAAATGCGGTGCAGATTACAGAGACACCTACAAGAACCTGAAATATGAGACATACCAGGAGTTTAATCTTCATAACTTAAAATCTAGTGGTTTCGGATGGGAAGCTGGTCCCCCACTTTTAGGTGTTCACTGTGAAATCAGTTGTCAAGAGCCAATGTAAACATCTTTTCAATTTTCAGGTCCTTCGGGAATTTCATGGGACTGGCATTCCTGAATGACCTGAGTAAGGACCAACAGTCTCATACTGACCTGATACCAGACCTTGAGTATGCGGTAAAGTACTTTATAAGTGAATTTCAATAAGTCTGTGATGCTTATGCCCCAAACTGCAAACAAAGAGGAAACAAAAAAGTATGCCCTGTATAAGGGGTAAGATCCTGAAACTTCTACATGAAGAAACAGATTAAGGAAGACTGTAAGTAAAAATGACTGGTATAGCAAATGGCAGGCTTACAAAGATACAGAAATAAGTGCCATAAATTGATCAGAGAAGCAAAAGGAAGTTTTTGTAAGAGCAGATTTGAATCGGCAATGAATTTTTGAGATTTTTGGAAAGTGATAAAGCAACTACAATCACCTATTAGTTCTTCAGTTCCTAAATTCCTAATACCCTTAATGTTTAGGGGGCAGTAGTCTCTGAGATACGAATTATGTCAGAAACCCTTAACAGTTTCTGGACAAATTTCCCACTGCTAGTGAAGGATGGGGGGGGGGGGGGATGATGATGTTGCCTCTGATGGGAAAACAGACATTCAGATTGTAAATTCTGAAGATGAGAGACATAGAAACTGTTAAAAACATTAAATGTGAACAAACCAGGTTGACTGGATGGCCTTGAGGCCAGGCTGCTAAGGAAGGGGGCAGATGTTATTGAATTTCCTTAATGAAACCTTTCAATAGCAGTTTGTGTTTTGGTTCCTTCCCCACAGTTGGAAAGGCAGCAAGAATTGTGCCTGCCTTCGTAGGGGGTGATTCGACCTCAGTAACTACTGACAAACAGCTCTGCTCTCTTGCTTCCAAGGTGTTGGAGAAGGAAATCCACAAAAAACTGTATTCCTATTTATCTAAAAATGATCTGCTCTCTCTCCAGCAGTCTGACTTCTGGCCACTACACTCCACCTAGACAACACTGCTGGATTTCGTAGGCACCATCTCCCACACACTGGAAAATAAACAGTGCGTGGGAGAAGTGTTCGGGGATCTGACAAAGGCTTTCGATGCTGTGAACTACCTGCTCTCGTTGCACAAAATGGCCTTGAAAGGCATAGGTAGTGAAGTACTGTCCTGGTTTAAATTCTGCATGTATGGGCACTCGCAAATAGTCTCTGTGAGAGGGATTTTGTCAGAAACTAGAGTGGTAAGTACTCTTTGGGCCCCTTCTGCTTGTGATTTCCATTGATCAGCTTGCAAAAGTGTTTTCCTCCATTGATGTGAAGATGTATGCAGACACTGCTGCTCTTCCCTGCTAAGGACCTCCAGAGTGCTAACACAGCATTACAATGCAATTTCAGTAAATTGGAAAGATGGCTGATTCAAAACAAACGTATTCTAAATGTAAAAAAAAAAAGACAAATTACATGCTGTTCAGGTCCTGAATGGGGAGTAGCAGTACTCTGCCATGTGACCCTGATATATTTTATATTGATAGGACTAGGATTAAGCAGGTAAATTCCTACTAGTACCTAGGTATTTGAGTGGATCCCGAGTTGAAATCTGATAGTTATATAAAAAAGTGTGTATTGAAGCTTCCCAAGAAAGAGTGCTCTTCAGACACAAAACGGTTTGCCTAATGAGACAAGGGTTAAAATAGTTACTTCACTCATGTTGCTTGTAATTGACTATGGCAGCGCCATCTACAGCTCTGCAAGCACAACTACCTTAAAGTTGGACTGATCACATTATCGGATAGCTCTGGGTGTTAACTAGTCAACCTTCACTGGTACATCTTTGTACACTGCTACCTGATCTAAGCTGGACGTCATTAGAAATCTGTACACATAAGCTCCTATTGTATGGGTTTTCTCTACAAATGTATGAGGGGTATGGCACGGAAAGCTGAACCCTCTTGTTTCTAGCTATACATTGTGTGCAGTTATGGGAAGAGGCTTAAAGGTCCCTAGGACAAAAACTAGATATTTCAGCTAGAATTGCCACTGCTGCCAGGAACTCTTTACCACTAAAATTACAGGACATGGAAATGTATCACAGCTTTAAAACAGCACTTACTGACTGGCATCCTTTTAAATGTTCATGTCTTTGAATATTAGTTCTTCTGTACTGTACTGTATATGTTTTGCAACTGTATGCTGTATGGTGGTGTTGTGCTAGATGTATTTTAATTATTGTAACAGTGGATCACATACAGGACGGCCCTGAAAATAGGCTTTGCCTAGTGGCCATATCCTGCTAAATATAAAAACCCAAACTTCTTCACAAAGAGCTCACATGCCCCAAGCCTGTCTTGTCCTTGGGTCACAAGGCAAGAGGAGGGGCGGGATGGGCATTAACACTGAAAACCCTGAGAACACTTCACCGCAAGTACCCAAGATACACAAGATTCTGTTTTCGTAACTGGTAGGTGGGACAGTGGTACCACCAGCAGGTTGGGCACCTGCCACCGGTGCAGGAGCCAAAATAAGGTTTTGCTAATAAAGAGCCATGAACAGCTCTTGGTCATCATCATGTCTTGGCCAACCAGGAGCTACTCAAACCAACCAGGAGCTAATCCCTAAAAACTGATAAAATGTTCATAAAAATGAATAAAAATCTCATGTTTATTTTATTTATTTATTTGCTTTGACAGAGAAAAATAGCTCCCTTGAAGAGTAGACTGCCAGGAATACAGAGATGCAGTTAAAGTAAGCCCAGAAAGACTCAGGCCAGGCAGACAGAGAGCAGAGACTGCAGAAGAAGGCCAGCAAGCACAGAAACGAGTTATTTGGACTGCAGTTCAGTTTAAATCTTAGAATGAATACATTCAGGACTTTGTCATAGACAGACTCATTTTTTTTAAAGAATACAGTGCTGTAGTGTCAAGTTGAATCTTACGCAATCATGAAAAAACCTGCAAAAATTAAGCAAGTATGACAAGCAGCTAAATTTACTAACTATTCTATAAATGGAAGCAGGCTGTTGGTCGGCTAGGATCTGCAGCTTATCCAATAGATTGGGAAATGGGCAGAGTAGATGGGCCAAGTGGTCCTTATCTGCCGTCAAAGTCCATGTTTCTGAGGTGCTTAGTCTTCCTCTGAATCTAGTTCCGGACAAGGATGGACTTCCTCCTCAATCTCAGTTTCACTATATGTGATTTGAATTTCCTATACTACTGTGACTTTGTTTTGTCCTTCTGCTGGTGACCTGTGAGGATTTGTTCCCAACCTATGGTTTGATTTTAAGAACCAGTCCTTTACTGCGGGTGTGCTGCAAAAATCTTGTGGTTTTGGACCCTCCATGAAGATTAAAAGTAGGCCCTCAATGGTGCTGGTCTTAAAGTTAGTGCTTCAATCTGACAAAAAGTCTTCTCATATATGAAAAGGCTCTTTCTAGTGTAGCATCTGATATTGGATACACAAGTACAATAGCTATGACATGAAGAATTTTCTGAAATATTGTGATTTTCTCTAGAAAACTACACATCATACTTCGAGGAATGAGAGCTGCTTGTGATACCTGTTAATATTTTGTTTCAGCAGCTTCCATTCTGTCATTGCACTATGCACATTATACCCATTCTGTAGCAAGATAGGAGAGAAATGGTTCAGAAGAAAAGTACAGTTACGTAAGAACTTACCGTCACAGTAGATCTTCGAGAGAGGCTCTTGCAGCAGGCCACACCGGTAGGACTAAGCCATCAGGCACCAGGACCACACGGAAAACTTCTAGCTAGCAGTCTACCACGGGGGACCACCACCCCGCCGACATCAGTCAGCTGACGTCAGCCTAGCCTATAAAGGAGGGCAGTGCCCCCACACCTACCTCAGTTCTCCCTGCTGGAGGCACGGAAGGGGCAGCGAATGGAGAACCCAGGAGGTTCCCCAGAGCCAAAAGAAAGAAGTAGTGCAAGAGATAAAGAGCAGCAGGGAGAAGGGAAGGCAGCACTGCTGCAAGAGCTTCACTCAAAGATCTACTATGACGGTAAGTTCTCACGTAACTGTACTATCTTACTTCGAGGAAGGCTCTTGCAGCAGGTGACACCAGTAGGACTGAGTCACAAGCAGTACCAGGTATCACCAGAAGAAGTACAGATCCGCAGCCAAGAACTCAACAGAGAAGGCCCTGAAGTACTGCCAGGCTGAAATTGGCCATGCACCATGAGGCGATGTCCAGACTGTAGTACTTGGTGAATGTGGGGTCAGAGCTCCAGGTGGCAGCTGTACAGATGTCTACAGCAGACACATTTCTGAAAGAGGCCGCCGAGGCGGCCATACCCCTGGTGGAATGGCCCTTAACCACTCCTGCAAGGGTTTTTGTTGTACTTGCAGTAGCAATCAACAATGCAATTCGCTAACCACTTAGACGAACACTTTTTGGAAACAGAAGCGCCCTCCCTCTTGGGGGTGAAAGACACAAACAACTGGTCAGATTTCCTGAAAGGTTTGGTGCAGTTCATGTAGTACTGCAGAATCCTATGTACATCCAAAGTATGGAGCAAAGCACCCCCCCCCCATTAGAATATTCAGGAAAATTAACTGGAAGGTGGATAGATTGATTTAAAGTAAACTCTGACACCACCTTAGGTAAAAACTTAGGATTACTATGCAAAGACACCCTGCCTTTGTGAAAACCAAATAAGGCTCTTTACACATCAGAGCCTGAAGCTCAGAAATCCTTCGAGCAGATGTAACAGCAACTAGAAAGAGCACTTTCCATGACAGAAAGTGCAACTTGAGGCCAGTTCAAAGGGAGATAAAGTGAGTTTCTCTAACATAAAGTTGAGGTCCCATGGAGGGACCGGGTCCCAAATGAGGGGTTTCAGATGCAAAATGCCCCACAGGAATGTGCGGAACACCTCGAGCTAGGCAACAGCTTTGCCCTCGATAGGCGAATGGCACCCAGAGATGGTGGAAAGGTGCACCTTGAGGAAGGAGTACCTCAGGCCCGAGTCCAAAAGGGAAAGGAGATATGCCAATACCTGATTCACTGGGCAGGTGAAAGGATCCAAATGGTGAGCAGTGGCCCAAAGGGTTAAACACTTTCACTTCATAGTGTAAGTAGCCCTGGTGGAAGGGTTTTCTAGCAGGCACCAGGACATCTGTGACCCTAGAGGCCACCCCAAAGCGGGAAACAGCTAGGTCCATAGGAGCCACGCACGGAGATGTAGGGACTTTAGGTTCGGGTGGACCAGAGTGCCCTGGTCCTGGAAGAGCAAGCCTGTGCATAGGGGCAGAGACACTGGAGGTTCCACCACCAGCTGCTGCAGCGAGAGGAACAAAATCTGACGTGGCCAGAAGGGGGTTATGAAGAATCATCTCCACCACCTCCAACTGGAGCTTGAGCAGCACCCTCTGCAGAAGCAGGAATGGAAGAAAGGCGTAGAGAAGCCTCTCCTTCCAAGAGAGGGACAATGCATCTCGCCAGAAAACTCCAGGCCCGGGATCGAGTGAGCAGAAAAGTGGCAGTTTTGTGTTGAGTTGGGACGCAAAGAGATCCATTTCAAGATGACCCCACCTGTCGAAGAGACCTTCGACCACAGAGGTTAGAAGCTCTCACTCATGAGCCTTCGACCTGGAGCAGCTGACATTGTTGCCAAGACATTTTGAACGCCTGGAACATGTACGACCAAGAGCTCCACCCCATGCTCGATGGCCCTATGCCAGACTCTTATCACCTCCCAACACAGGAGGTAAAAATGGGTCCCCCCCGCTTGGTAATGTAATACACCACACACATGTTGTCCGTCTGCACCAGCAGCGGACGGGGGAGGAGATGAGTCTGGAAGGCCTGCAGAGCATAAAGGACTGCCTGCATCTCTAGGACGTTGATATGGAGACCCTGTTCCATGTCTGTCCAGGTGCCCTGGGTCTGGTGATTGGCCAGATGAGCACCCCAGCCCAGGCCGGATGCATCTGTCATAAGAATTTGATTGGGGGGGGGGTTGAGAGCTGAAAAGAGACTCCCAAAAGGAAGTTGGCTGGATCTAGCCACCATGAGAGAGCTCCCCTGACTGGGTCAGAGACGAAGACCAACTGGTCCAGGTCATCTGTGCACTGGTCCCACAGGACCCTCAAGGTCCACTGAGGCACACGCATATGCAGGCAGGCCAAGGGAACTGTGGCAATGGCTGCCACCATATGGCCCAGAAGGTGCAGGAAAACCCTGGCGGGGACCTGTTGACTGGAGGAACCCAGATGGGCCTGCTCCACCCTGTCCTTGGGCAAAAAGGCCTTGCCCTGTCTGGTATCCAGGACCAAACCTATATATTGAAGTTCTGGCAAGAAGAGAAGCAGGACTTCGGCAGACTGAGCATGACCCCTAAGGTCTGAAAAAGCCTGAATGTGCAGTCCAGGGTCTGCACCAGATGGTCCCTGGAGGGGGCTGCTAGCAGCCAATCATCCAGGTAGGGTAACACGTAGAAACCCTGCCTTCTGAGAGCAGCCGCCACCACTGCCAGGTATTCGGTAAATACCCAGGGAGCCAAAGAAAGGCCAAAAGGTAGGGGCCAAAATTGAAAATGGGTTCCCTGAAAGTGGAAGTGGAGGAAGCGACAATGGGCAGGAAAGATTAGGATGCATAGGTAAGCATCCTGCATGTCCAGAGAGCAGAGCCAGTCCCCCTGGTGCAAAAGGGGCAAAATTCCTTAGACAGTAACCATCCGGAAGCGCTTGTACTCAATGTACAGATTCAGGTGGCTCAGGTCCAGGATGGGCGGAAGATCCCCGGTCTTTTTGGGGACAAGGAAGAAGTGGGAGTAAAAACCCCTTCCTCACTGAGCTGGAGGGACGGGCTCTATGGCTCTGTTTTGGAGGAGTGTCTGAATTTCCTCCCAAATGAGGGACAGGTGGGCAGAAGGTGGAGCTTACCGGGGATTTTCTGGAAGCCGCTCTAGAAACTCCAGTGTGTGACCGTGCTCTATGATCTGAAGCACTCAGTTAGTTGTATGTGGTCACCTCCCGCCACCCATCTAGGTGGAGGGAGAACTGACCCCTGACCACTTCCCTCTGATCCTGGGCCCGGGGGGGCGGCGGCTAAGGAGTCAAGAGGTAGGGGTGGGTGCTGTCAGGGCAACCGCAGGTGCCCTAGGGGCTCTGGTGGTAGCGGCTGCAGGGGCTGCTGTGGCCTTATGCTTGTGCTGGCCTTTGGTAGGCTGGTTCAGAGATTGCTTGTGGGAGGACCTATGAAAGGGCTGATGTTGGCCCACTCTAGGTTGAGTGTGATAGAGCAACTGTACCGACTTAAGGACCCACCCTGACTCTTGCAGAGTGGAAATGATGTTCTGGACACCCCCCTCCAAAGAGGACTGAACCCCGGAAGGGGGCATCCAAAATGCTGAATTGCATGTCCGAGGCAAAGTCAGACACCCGGAGCCAAGAATGACACCAGAGGCAGACCCTAGCAGCTGCCCCTCACCCGGAGTACCTGAAATAAAGAAAAACATCCTAAATGTTTTTTTTTGTTACATAAAATGGTCACTCATCAATCTGACCCGCTCACCCCTACCTTTGACCTCCCACTCCTCACAGTACACCCCCATACACCTGAACCAGTTCCAGGTTTGAGATCCACTCTCCGATCGAAGACACGTCTTGGTGCTGGAACTGGCAACTGCAATATGAGAAGCTAAGGTAAATGTGGTTCAATGTATTTCAATGGGGTTTTCAACTTTGATGCATAACTTGGCCATTTTTGCATATTTTGACACCAAATTTTCAACACGGCCTTTCTGGGACCCCACCGCAAGGACAATGTCAATGGTATTTTGCGAATCCATCCTAAAAGGCGATTTTGCTGTTGCTTGGTGAAATCACCTTTCCGACGTGATTTGAAAGTTTTCACTGCCTTTGCTGAAGAGGCGGGGTCATAAGAATGCTATGTTGCAAATTTGGTGTCGAAATATGTGAAAATAGCAAAGTTATGCACAAGCATTTAAATGTAACTATGCTTGTTCGTATCTTCAGGAATTTTAAATATTTCACCCCAAATTTTCAACATAGTCAATTTTTTTTTTCAAATTGAATAAACTTTATTAAGAAAATGACAGTAAAAGACTATACATGTTCCAGTAATCGAAAGATACAAATCATAAAACAAACAGAGATGAAACAATACTAGTTGTCAACAGCCAAAACATAGCCAATTTTTTACATCGTCTCATGAATGTGATAGCTGTCATTTCTCAAATCCTGGCCAAAACGTGTTTTCTCACCTGTGGCTTGGAATGACGTTGTGGCGGCACAAAAAGACATTTCGGTGGGGATTTGAACATTCTTAGCACAACATTCATGAGGTGGGTAACAACAAGGCTATGCTAACAGTTTGGTTGCAGTTTTGGCTGAAATGCTTCCATGCCAACATACATGTACACATCTATAGGAGGATAGGAGCGCTGGAGTTTGTAGCGGTCTGCCAGCAATGATTTATTGACCCTAACCAGTAAATATGTAATGATAATGAATATAAGAAGGGTATAACAGACTCCTCTGTACCGTAGTAGGATGCCAAGGTAGCTGTCAAGGATGTATACCAGGATTCAGCTGAGGAACCAGCTTGACTAGGAAGGCAGTGGCAGGTCACGTTAGTACTTGCGAGTTGCTCAAAGCTCTCCACCCACCCCTACGTTGTTAGGAAAAACTACATTATTTGAATACCACAACCAGGGCAGTCAGCATCAGGGCATGCAGGTCACATGCTCATTGGGATTCATTCTTGCACTTAGACTTGTGCTGCGAGTCAGACCCCCGACCCAGCTGCAGCGCAGCCAACTGCCACGTGAGTCCTGGTCTCCTTATTTTCTCACACTGACTCGACTTGTTACACAGGAAGACTTCTGTGGGGGACTCTCTGCTTGTTATCGAAATGTGCTACGACAACCTTGTCCATCTTCATTTGGTTTCTTATCTTCTGAACTAGCTTGCTCCTATGTTTCATTTCTATAACCCACTTTCTATAAAGGGAAGGTATATCATACTTTCAAGTTTCAGCAGGTGGGGGGGGCATTCAGTTTGAAAATGCCCAGGGGCCTTTTGGTCTTAATCTTGCCTTGGTTTGCACCAATATAAGTATTTGCACCAACAGACCATAGTTGCAGGTGGGTGCAAACCAAGTTTGAAATGCAAACAAAGGCACCGACAGACATTCAAAACAGGAAGCATGGAAGGCTGCCCAGTCGCTGCTTTTGTTCGTGTTTCAAGCCTCAGTCCTGATCCATCTGCAACTATGGCCAATATAAACATTTTCTGATACTGGCAACTAGCAACTGCCCCAAGGATTCAAATCCATGGGCAGGGTAGCACTTGAAAACTGACATTAGAACTTACATTTCTGCACTTAAGCAAAGATCTGATGCAACCAAACATGGCTGGCAGAGAGATAACTGTACTTTAAAGTTTAACAGAAGCCTCTGAGCAGTTTACTGAATTGTAAGCAAAGTGCATACTAAGTCTTTATGTTTGTGTCGCAGAATGAGAAGTGACTATGGAATCAACAAGGGACATACAGAGGGCCATGATTGCTATCTCTATTAATTAGCTGTCCCAGCTGGGCAGTGGGCATGCAGCTGTTAACTTGATCAATGACTTACCTAAATGTCATCTCTACTGATTCGCTTATAAATTACCAGCAAGTGAGACTAATGTACAGGTGCTAATTTATTTAAACTGTTCTCTGCAGTTCTACGCAGCATTCTAAACTGCATCTGGCACCGAATGTTAGCTGTCAATTGTGCTTCGACATGCCTGTCCTAACGACTCTATTCATTAGAAATGAGTACAAATCATGAAATATTGTGAAAAATGATGCATCAAATGGAATGGGCACAGCAAATCAATTAGAAAAACTTCATAAAGCACATTAAAGGACACAAGAGACAAAGAGAGGCTGGTTTCATGGTGAGGACTGTAACAACAATTAAAACAGCAACTGGAAGATTTTATGTATGTGGAAGAACTTGCCTTAACCCTTAATTTAGCATTTCAAAGTAGCAAAATATCAAAGCTGCATGAAAAACCGAAACAGAACCCTGTCATAAGTGAGGGATCACATCTCAGCTATTAGAAATAAATGTATCCAGAAATACAGTAAGAATAAATACAATCTGTCTGACAACGTCTATAAAATAGGACATTCATTCCCAAACTCATACATTTTTCTGTGTGTGTGTATGTATAAAGTCAGAGTATGTCCCCACTGTTTCAAAATTATGAGACGTGCTCTGCATGACTAGTAAATCACTAGCCAATGCTAGTAAAAGTTTGGCCCAGCTGACAATTTATTACTTTGTCTCACAAGAGGCCAGTACATATAAATCGTGCAGCAGTTTATATGAAGACTTGGTCAGTAAATGTTTTGGCCTATACCTTTTAAAGACATCAGAAAGTCAGTGTTGGAATTACAGGGGGGCTTGCCAAGGCTCAGTCCCCCTAGCTCTGAAGAGTAACTCATGCATCACTACCACGGACTTATGAGGAGAGGGGGTTCAATTTAAAGATATGGCTCTTATGGCCCTCCTAGTTCCCAAAGCTCATAAAGCATGATTCCAGCACTGCAGAAAGCAGTTAGTGATTTACCGGTATTTGTTATGAACTACACTTACACCTGTATTCTGAATGTAAAAACATTAGTATGTGACAGGTGGTGCACTGCAGTGACTGTACTTAGGCACGTGAGGCAACCACCATGCGCCAATAACACCCCCATTCAACTGTGGACAACTGCACAGCCTATTTTCTAATAAGAGGGACTGTTGGCCAATACCCTAGATTATGCTGCACAAGAGTGCCAAGGGATCTTTAACTGTCACCTGGACTACCACCTGTGACAGGCAGAGGGTAATCGATTGAACATCACAGCCTGATGGGGCATAATCCCCCACCCCCTCCACACTGTGCTGCACTGCAGCGTCAGTATTGGTTAGAAGCCCATCCCTAGTATAGGACTAGAAATCCAAGGCCTTCTAGTCCTGAGGGGAGAGTACTACCAACTGAGTCATAAACAAACTACAGTCAATCAGACTACTGCACTTTAACTTATTCTGCTTGCCAATACAATGGCTACTGAGTCAAGCCAAAATAGGGGGGCCTACTTTAGTGCAGCACTCATATACTGCACTACGAAACATATGAGGTAAAACTGGATGCACCCCTTTTCCCTCAGAAGGTCTGAAATCCGCACTAGACCTGCAAAGCAAACACTACATTTATCGCTGATTAATTAAGGATATGACATCACTGCTGTGTAATTTGAACAGGAAAGCCAACAATAATAACACTAATTGCTTTCTTCCCTCTGCTTCCTCTTCGAATCAGGTACAGCTGCTGCTCCTAATGCCTTCCAACAGGATGCGACAGCTCATGTCTTATTTTGCTAGTAAGCAACCACTAGTTTAACCAAGAATTAAAATCTCCTCATGGCGAAAGGAGGTACTTTAGGACTTGCCCTTATTTTTGCAAAGCCTAAAAGCGTGGAGCCTGGCAGGCTATGCCATACATATAACATGTTTTCCTTACAAAATAGATACCCCATATACCCAGCAGAGATGTGAAATCTCATTTACGGTAGGGTCCTGCTTCTACCCAATTTTGCAGTTGGGTGGATGGAAACACTGGGAAGTCAAAAAGCGAGCCAATGGATGTGATGGAATGTTAATCAGAGATCACCTGTTTCAAAATTCAGTGTTCTAACCACAGAGCCACATCGTCTTTCCAAACTGACAATGTGGATTTTACTTACATACTAATAGATCAAAAAGACCTGGTGTGTGTGCATATGTATATATTATATGTGGAGAAGGAGAATACAGGGTTCAAACATTCTTAAACTACTCAGTATCACCCCTCCTGTTTGTGTCGACATGCTATTACACAGTATTTTTTATTTGTTTTTTAAATTCGGCTTTATTTATTTATTTTTAACTTCTTTTTGCCTCTTGGGTACAGGTGGAGATGTACCCCCTTGTTCTGCGCCTGGACCTTCCACCTGGCATCCTCACTAGGTCGCTCAGATGGGGAGGCCCGCAGCTTGCCCCCTGTAGTGGGACTCCCTGAAGGAGAGATCAAGCTTCACCTGAGGCTTACACCTGGGGTATCATTCAGATGAAGGTTCAGGAACGTCATCTTGCAACAAACCCAAGAGATTTTACTTCTTGTTTCACTAAGTGGCGTGGACATGCACGCTACCTCACACGTCCCGTATATGTCTGCCATTGCCTCCGCCCCTCAGTGTGTGGTCTCATCCGGTGCACACCCAGTCTCCAATGTGTATCATTCAGTGCTGGAAATCCACAACCTCCCCTGACGCTCATCCTACCTCCCCCAGCCAGTTATCTGATGCTCCAGGCTCATTCCTAAACCCAGGTTGTCAAAGCTGCAAGCAGTAATGCTACCGCTGCACCAGCAGGCCGGTTCAAGTCACAAGGCCCTTTAACATGTTTAGTTTTGTTTTGTTTTTGTTAACTGGGAAAGGAGGACTAGACAATTCTGCCTATTTTCATCCTCATCCCGGCGGAAAGGGATACAGATTGATGCCAACTGACACTGGACCAGACTAAGCTGTTGGTGGTATTTTTAGTGAATGGAGGAAATTTGGCCAGGACACCGGGGAAATTCCTGTGCTCTTTTCGAGAAGTGCCATAGGATCTTTAACATCCACCTGAACTACCACCAGAATAGGCAGATGAGACCTCGGTTTAACGTCTCATCTGAAAGACAGCACCTCAGGAGTGCAGCACCCCCCTCAGGCTACACCACAGTGTCAGTATTGGGATTTAACCCAAGTGCCTGGTGTGGGGCTAGAACCCACAGCCATCTGATCTTCTGGCCTCACAGGTAAGTGTGCAACCTGCAGAGCCACTGAAACTGCTCTGCACCACTATGAGGGATGCAGTACAATTGTAACATCACCTTTTTTGCTGTGTAAAGGGGAGCCACATCACAGCCAAAGGGAGGGTTCACTGACCTGGTGCACCCTGCTTTCCTAGGCTTGCTGTTGCATTTTCTCATTTTACGCCACCTGGTGCTGCCCTGTAATCCGAGCACAGCGCTCAATGATGCAGCCCAACAGGCAAGTCTCGGGCTCTGGGCCAGCCAGAAAGACTGCAACAACGCCAGAAGAGACACGAGACCGCTGCAGGGCTGCTGTGTATAAGGAAATTGCAGCGGCACAGATGGAGCCGAGCAAGTAGTTGGAAATCGCAGCACGACCAAGTAGGGCTCCGTTTAAAAGGGCCTACAGCTTTATTCAAAAACATCAGATTTCATCCATTTCGTCACAGAAACAGATACCAAAAAAGTTACATTTTTGTTGTTAAATGCTTTATTGAAAATCTTTCAATAGAGAACAAAACATAGAGAACAACATAACACATAACCACACTAAACACAGTTGAGTAGGGTGTTTTTGAACAGCAAATGGTTCCGTACAAATACCAAGGTACCAGACAACATTCCAACACTGTAGAGATAAACATAACCATTGACAGAAGTTAAAGACCATTGTTAAGTGGTAGCTGACCTGACCTTAAGAAATGGGGCCCAGACCAGTATAGGTGCAGTTTATTCAGGGCTAGATGGGATATAACCTCTCTAGGGATGTTAGGTGGCTAATGGATTGTAATCACTCATTAAACATAGGGACACCTGTAGATCCCTAGCTACAGAGTAGAAGGCATTTGGCAGCAATCGTGGCTGCTATGCCACAGAGGGTAGCTGCCAGGAGGCCTGAGCCTTGCAGGGGGAAACACCCAGGAGGACATATGGGGCATCCAGGGGAAGGGACTAAGGGAAAACTTTTCGACAGCAGGTGAGGATTTTGTCCCAAAGGGGATGGATAGCAGGGCATTCCCATAGGATATTAGCAAGAAACCCAGAGTGTAGTGAGCATCTCAAACAGACTCCTGCTGGGAACAGGCCTTTTCTGAGATAAAGTGGTATTCTGTACTAGTAATGTAAGATTTTCTGCTAAATGACTTGGGCGCCAATGTCCCTGGTGGCCCAGCAGTTCTCCCACTCCTCGTCAGTTACTGAAATGTTTAGTTCAGTTTCCCACTTGGCCTTACAGACCCCAATGAAAGAAGGTCCGGAGCTCCTCAGACATTTGTAAACAGTTCTAGCTCTACCTTTAGAGACATTTTTTGTCAACTAGCCATAGCATTCTGGAAAAGGCCAGTGGGGCCTTCAGCTTGGGGACACAGGAGAAGGGCGACTGCTGTCCAAATCTGCAGAAAGCACCAAAAGTCGGAATGGGGTATTTGGAAGTGTGAGCTTATGTCCGCAAATGATCTAAGCTGGGCACTATTCAGCATACATAAGTCCTGGGTGGTGTGAATCCCAGCTCTAATCCAGTTGCGCCAATGAAGAGGCCAGCGATCCACGGTGATGAATGGATTACATCAGAGAGGAGACCAAGCAAAAATTTAAAAGTATAACATTATCTACAGCAAAACAATGCTCTAACCTAGCACACTATTCTGTCCATGCTACTATCTTGTTAGAGGCAGTCCCATCTTGTTGGGGGCACTAGACTCTCAAAGAAAATTATTCAACCACTTCTAAATAGTGGTGTTCTGTCTTCAGGGGAAATTATATTTCAGAAAAGTGGTCCAACAGACTAATTTCACCAGCACACATACCACAGATGAAATCATCCAATAAAGATATACAGCAAGTTCTCTCCCCTGAAGTGAAAACTTCTATTTCAAACTGTTCAGTTCCAGCATGGCTCCCTCTTACCATGGATGGCAAACTCACACAAACTTGGCTTTTTAATCAGTCATGTTCTCTGGCATCTTTGGGTAACCTGGACTAGATAAAAATGGATGTGGGCCAACACTGGATACGTGCACAGACCAGCTGACATTTTGGTATGTGATGTCATGCCTTTACATGGCTATGTGCATCCGTACTGTTACACAGCTCTCTGGGTTAATCTGCAGAGTTGAAGTTGTGAAGTATACAAAGGCACAGTAGCCAATCCCAGGAAGACTGCAAGATGGCAGCCGTGTGTGAGCTGCCCGAACTTTAATAGAGCCAGCTCAGTTTTTTGTTTATGTTTTGTTTTATTTTACAGGTTCTGGTGCCGTGCAAAGTTTTATTTTGTTTTTTGCTGTTATTTTTTAGTTAGTTTACTGTTTAGTATAGCTTAGGGCAGAACAGTAAGTCAGGTAGAGAGGTAGCGTTTTTTTGTGGGTCTTAGGGGTTTTCAGCGCGTGTAGTAGAGGGGAAGTGCGTGGGATGCTAAATTGTTAGCAATCCACCTGCAGTGGATTGCTGGCATCCACTTCCCCTCTATAAGCCATTTGTTGCTCCCACTACACACAAATTCAAAAGCGGGAGCATTTAGTCTTTTTTTCTTTGTACCCAGTAATGTCACGGCGGACTGTAAGCTGAAAAGTTTTGACCGGCTCCACAAGTGCAGGGGTGAGCCATGGAATCTGCAGTAAATATTTGGATTAACCAGACTGGAGACTCAGATTTTTGCCTGGTACTGACGGAGTGTCTTGGAGAGAAGGCCAGCTGGGAGGTGGAAACAAACTCAGCGAAGGAGCCTTGCTGAGAGGTGATAACAGAAGATTGGGTCAACCGCTGGTGTGGTGAGAGCATGACCAGGATCTCTACAGCATAGCTGACTTCGCCTAGACCCGTATTCTCTCCCCAGATACAGGTACTTGCTGCTGCTTTCCCCGAGAGAGAGATCCTGGGGAGCGCACGTTGTAATGAGCTTCACGGAGAGGACAGTACTAGAGGGTTTCTGACTGGAGGGTTGTTCTTCTGGTGTTGTTTAGGGTGGGTGGACTCTAGCTATCGGTGGACAGCTGGGTTTTCAGTTGCCCCTGTCCAGGGGGGCCAACAGGTCAGCGGCTACCTAGGGTTGCTCTGGGGATAGGTGAGGGTATGACTTGCTGCTTGAAGCTGCATCGCTGTTCCTGGGGGTGGCAGCTGGGGCCTGGTAGTGGTTCAGAGGAGGCATTGGGGGAGTACTAACTGGAGGGAGTGTGCTTCTTCGAGTGGCCTTAGTGCTGACCACTGTTGGCTGGTGGCTAACTTAGGGGGAAGAGATATGCGGCTCTAAGGTGGGGTGTGGGGAGAGTCGGGTAAAGCGGCGTGGTCTGCTAATAAGGACTGGGTTTAAATTGGAGCTCCATATCTGATGGCCTGTTCTTCATCTGACAGCAGATTCCTTGTTACCATTGGGGAGGTAGTGAGAGTACCTCCAAAGATTGCTGAAGTGTGTTACTCTCAGTATTGCTGGTGGAGGAGAGGGAGAGCAACTTTTCAGACTGCGACTGCAAGGGAAGAGTTAGGGTGAGAGCCTCACCTCACCTCAAAACATCTCTCTTGGAGTTTTTGGTGTACTTAGTGTACCTGCACACTGGCTCTATACTCTGGACTATCTAGGACTTTTTAAGTTTCTTTTTATTTATTCAGTGGGTGGGGTTTGTTGGATTAACAGGGTGGGTTAGTGGGTTTGAGTAATTGTTTTTTTTTGTTGGTAGAAGTCGTTAGAGGGGATTGTTTGTTTTGTAAGGTGGGCAAATTGTTTATTTTGTTTTATTAAGTTAAAGGTGGGCTGGCTCTTGGGGTTGGTGGGGGATTAAGTGTTAGCAGGTGGCCTCCCGGTCAGATGCTACTCCTCCATTGAGCCCCGTTGTTTCCACCCCTTTAAGTGTCCTCCTCTGTCTGCTGACATTTATGGTCATTGTCGGGCACTGGGGATAGTAGGGAGAAGGTGTAAGGGGGGGCGCGATCTCGGGGAAGAGAGGACCGGGGTAGTCGAACAGGGGTAGTGGGAACAAAAAGATGCCCTGGGGTGAAATAGAGACTGGAGAGAGGTCCTCCTTGTCTGGTCCCCATACCCAAGGGCTCCACCTTCAGTTGGCAGGGAGTGCATTCTGCGTCGGAGTCCCATCCAGCCCGGGTGGTATTAAGCAATGTCAGGTCCATTAAGAGAAAGATGGCAGTGATTGTCAATCTTGTTGGGTCAGCAGACCTGGCTTGCATCACCGAGACCTGATTGGACGAGAATACCGGTCCAGTTCTGGAGGCAGTGGTTCCGGCTGGGTTCTCGGTGATACACCACCCAAGACTGGATCGTAGTGGCAGGGGTGTTGCCATTTGTTTTAAAATGGACTTGGGCCTGACAGATGTACCAGTGGGGGAGATCCGTTCCTTTGATTGTATCCTGGGTGCAGGTATTGGGTGCAAAAATTCTTCTCATTTACTGTCCACCCGGTGAGGGGAAGCAATTTTTGCAGGAAATTGCAGACTTCATTGTCGACATGGTGTTGGATTCCCCTAGAGTGATGGTGCTGGGTGACTTCAATGCCTGGAGTGACAACGAACTCTCGCACTTTGGACAAGTGTTCTTTTAATTAATTAATTAATTGGGCTTCATACAGGTGGTTTCCTCTGCGACCCATACTTCGGGTCATCCATTGGACCTGGTTTTCCTTCTGGGTATGGACCTGGTGGTGGAACCGGTTGGATGGTCGAACCATTACACTTTCAGGTTCAACTTCCAGGCACCCCCTTATAGACCTGCCCCTTTGGAAATGGTCCAGTATCGCCCATTAAGGAGTTTGACAGCAGAATGCCTGACAGTGGAAACATAGAAGTTGACGGCAGATAAGGACTGCAAGGCCCATCCAGTCTGGTCCTGGACCTACTGGGGTTTCCGGGTGCAAGTAGGGACCCATAGAACCTACTTCAGGTCTATAATAGGGCTGTGGTGGGGGCTCTGGATTCCATTGCTCCAGTCAGTGTACACCCACTCTCCACTCTTCCTCATTCCCCATGGTTCGATGGGGCTTTAAGGGAGATGAGGAGGGTAGGGCAAAGGATAGAACAGCGCTGGTAGAAATCTGGCCTTGATGCCGACAAGCTTAGATTGATAGCACATTATGTAGACTATCAATCAGTGATCTCACGTAAGAAGGCAGAGTTCCTGTCCGGTGAGTTACGGCTGCACGGAACCGACTGGCCCAGCTCTTCAGAACTGTGGACAGACTGTGCAATCCAGCCTGTCTGCAGTTACAGAGAGCGTCATCACAGGAGAAAGGTGATGAGTTTGTTAGCTTCTTTGCAGATAAGATTGCTGACATCAGATTAGAGATCGGCCAAACCCACTCTAATGAGAGGGGTGGTGATCAGTGGGAGGTCGCATCACCTCGGGGTAGTTAATCGACTTTTGACCGGGTGACAATCCTGGATGTCATGATGGTCATCCAGAGTATGCGGCCGACCTACTGTAGTTTGGACTCGGGCCCTACATGTCTCCCTGTGGGATGTTTGGATGTCATCAGCCCGGTCCTAGCTGAGACAGTCCAGTGTTCGTTAGAGACCGGGGTGTTTCCTGACTCGCTGAAGGAGGCAGCAGTGGTTCCGCTCAAGAAATCCTCTCTTGACCTGGACTGTCTCGCCAACTACAGGCCGGTCTCTAACCTTCCCTTTGCAGGGAAGGTTACTGAGAAGGTGGTTGCGCTGCAGCTGGAGGACCACCTTGCCATCCATAACATCTATGATCCCTTCCAGTTAGGATTTAGAAAGAGGCACAGTACTGAAACTGCCCTTGTTCGGGTGCTAAGTGACCCTCTTATAGCGAAAGATCAGAGGAGTCTGTCCATCTTAGTCCTCCTGGATCTCTCCCCAGCATCTGACACTGTGGACCATGGGATGCTGCTGGAGCACCTGTGGTTGATCTGTGGACTGTCGTGTACAGTCCTCAGATGGTTTCAATCTTTCCTCACTGGCAGGTCTCAGAGAGTGGTGTCAGGGAATTTTTCCTCTAACCCATTTTCCCTGCCATATGGGGCACCGTAGGGCTCTGTTCTGTCTCCCATGTTGTTCGCGGTGTACATGTTGCCGTTGGGGGACATTGTAAGGCAGTATGGGCTGAGTTTTCACTGCTATGCAGATGATACTCAGTTGTACATGTCTTTTGCACCCCATCAGGAGTTAGCAGTTCTGGTATTTAAAAATTGCCTCTCCGAAATCCAAGACTGGATAAGTGCCAACTGGTTGAAGCTGAATTCAGACAAGACTGAGGTGCAGGTTGTGGACCCAGGTCGTCGAGCTGAGGGGTCTTCGGTATGACAGGTGACTGGTCTTGTACTAGGAGGCTGCCAGCTGAGGACCTCTGATCGGGTGCAGAGTCTGGGCGTTATTCTTGATGATGGGCTGATCCTGAAATCTCAGGTGTCGCCCGTTGTCAAGACCTCATTTTACCATCTGAAGAATATCGCCCGGATTAAGCACCTGGTCCCGCCTGGTGACCTGCTACACTCGTCCATGCCTTTGTGACTCTCGCCTGGATTACTGTAACTCTCTGTACCTAGGGTTACTGGGGGTAGAAATCCACCAGCTGCAGCTGGTGCAGAATGCGGTGGCCAGGTTACTAACTGGGCTTTCTCGATCTAGCCATATTACACCTGTGCTGCGCGAGCTGCACTGGCTTCCAGTTCAGTGCAGGATTACCTTCAAAGTTGGTTTACTGATCTACAAAGCCCTACATGGTCTGAGACTGCACTACCTGCAAGAGCTTCTCTGCCCCTACTGCCCCTCCAGTCCACCAAAGAGGGATTGCTAGAGATTCCCAGGGTTCGTATGAAGTCATCTGGTGTGCACGCTTTTACTTATGTAGCCCCAACCCTATGGAATTCTCTACTTCGCCGGGTTCGAGAGTGCCCGAGCTTCAAGGCCACTCTGAAAACTCACCTATTTAATCTTGCGTTTCTGTGAAGTTATAATGGGTTTAATTGTTGTGATCAGAATTGTAATTATTTACGGTTTTTATATTGTCTGTATTTTCTTCTTGTAAAGCGCATTGATTTAAAAAATTGCGCTACATAAAATATATTATTATTTTTATTAATAAGATCCATATATTGTAATTAAGGCACCAATGTGTCCATTTTCCATGACAAAATCTCAATTGCTATATAGTTGTTCAAACAACAATAAATAAATAACCACCACCAAGTGCTCAAAATGTTAAGTGCATCTTAACATATATAAAAATCCCAGTGGACAAAAAAGCCAGGAAATTACAATTAATTTTTAGCAGAATTGATCATTTCTAAACCAGCAAGAATACTACCCTGTGAAACCTAAAAAACATAACACAAAGACTATAAAAAGTAACAGAATACCAAGGTGCTATTATTTGTTTAGTGATGTCTGCAGACGTACAGTAACCGTATTACTATATTATTACCCAATTACATTAGCTGGATCTCATTAGCTGGGATGGCTACATTCAGTGCCCCAACTACAACAGATAGATCTTTTAGCTGGGACAGGCTACTGCACCTTTGGCTAGTTCACCACTGCAAGTTAACCCAGTGTCCAGTGGTGGCAAGCATCTGCTTTTTAACTACTCCTGGTACACCTGAGGTGTCCGGGAACATGAACGATTACAAAGCAGTGTTTTTATGAGTTTGCCATCCACTGTAAGAGGAAGCCATGCTGCGAATGAATATTGGTAGTTCGAAAAAATAGGATACTCACCTATAACCGTAGTTTTAGGAGTGGTATATAGTTCACATCCACACATTCACAGGTCCACTGTAGAGTGCTGATTCACCAGAATGTCTTCAAATTAAACTCCTCTCACCACCCAGGCAGTGCATCTCTCAGCTCCGCCCCATGACGTCAGATATTGCATGCTGGAAGCAGGGATCTGTGTGCCACTTGCAGAGGAAGCTGGGTGGGTGGTGTGGATGTGAACTATATACCACTCCTAGAACTATGGTTACAAGTGAGTAACTTATTTTTCTAGGGGCATAGATATAGTTCACTATCCACACATTGGCAGACTTCTAGAAGTTCCCCGGGAGGAGAGGGTGAGGAGCGCAACCCTATTTGTCATCAAGCTGAAGCTTTTGGAAAAAAAAAAGTGAGAAATCACAAATGGCACACTCAGTAACCTACAATGTGCGGAGCTGCAAGGGAGGAGACTGAACCCTTCCAGAGGAAAAGAAGATCGGACGTCATGGGGGCGAAGCCATGGGATATACCCGTCCGGATGGTGGGAGACGCTGAACTTGACGATGTTCCGGTAAATCAGCACTTTCCAGTGAAACTGCTACTGCATGGATAGGGAACTATAGGCACGTTCCTAGAATAAAAGTTTCACTTTAGGTAAAAGAACTTGCCAGGTGGCTTTACTGCATGATTTCATTGGTGGTAGTCGCCTGCTTGTGCTGAAGGATCCCTCTTTGCGTCATAGTGCTCACACTGTGGATGTGTTCCACACATTCATATTTAATAATTTATTTGCCAGAACAGCCCAGCTGAGCTGCAACATCTCATTTTCAGTGAAGTCCTGCTTTTACCCATTTCCGATAGCTGAATGTACAGCTATCTGCTGTTGTGTTTCTACATGTATACGCAGCACAAAATAGCAACAAAAATACCAGCAAATGCTAATTTAACCCATTTATTACCCATTTCAAAGGTCAAAGCCAATTAGTTTCACCACACTCATCCATCAACACCCATCCATCAATATATAAAATATGTCAACCAAGTCAAAGCCCTGGAAAACCTACACATTCAGTACCAGCTCACAGATTAAAGTAAACGCCACTCATACAAAGTTTAGCATGGGCACATTGTTAAAAATGTATTGCAAAAACTGCGTTAACGTAATACTAGTTATTTGGTCTCATCACCTTGCTCTCCCCTGCCCTGTCATGTGTTAAGCTCTCCTTAGTGTCTAATAATACCCCCTCCCTCTCCAGTCCCACACCAAGCATTGCCTGGTGTGCAGTAGCACCTCCCTCCCTCCTTCTAAGCATCCCACATCAATAACTTCATTGTATCCAGCGGCACCTGCTTCCTATTCTATGCCAGGCCCTCTCTGAAGTCCAGCTGAAGCCCCCTGCTCTCTCTCTTCATCCTGTGCCAATCACTGTATGGTCTCCAGCGGGGCTCCACATCCGGGGAGTACTGACCAGTTTTACTCACCTCATTTTAGGAAATACTCTTCAGAAATGTTTTTAATGAGTACCGATACTCACTCAACATTTGTAAATACCCCACACTCCAAAGAATAGTGCTTCATAACAAAACTGGTGATTCAAAAGGAGCAGTTTTTTTTTTCAGATTTAGAGCACTCGTATGCATCCCAATTTTTGTTTTACTCACAATATTTTAACACTGATGAGTAAATTACTCCCATCTGCCATCATCATCTGGAGGCTGAAGCACTGTTGGCACTTGATCAATTCTTATCTTAAAAAACAAAAACTACATTGTTTTTAAAAATGTACTCCTCACTCCACTCTGTCTAGACATTTGTACGCATTTGAATTTGGGTTTACTCACCTCAATTTCAAACCGAGGAGTACAGTACTCGTCCCAAAAAGTCTTATCTGGATTCCTGGTCTCCAGCGACAACCCCTACCTCTCCCCATCACAAGTCAAGCACACTCTGGTGTCCAGTCAGCATTCAGCATTCCGTGCTGTCCCAGGGCACCCTCTCCCTTATAATCTAGTAGCAACATCCTCCCAATCTCATACGGTGCCAAGCACTCCCTGGTGTCCTGTGGCACCCTTCTCCTTCCCAGTACTCTGTGGTGTCCAGTGGTACCCTCATCCCACGCCAAGCTCTTCCTGGTGTTGAGTGTTACCTTCTTCCTACTCCAGTTTCCTTTGGTCCTAGTGGCACCCTCCACTTGTTTCATGCCCCCCAAATACAGCAACTGACATAGCCCTCCTCTCACCACCTTGGCCAGTCACCATCTGGTTAAAAATTCTGCAAACCACTAATATTATACTGAAAGGCCCAATACTGGCAACAAAAGCCTTTTACTATAATAATAATGATTTGTGGGATTGTCAATCAGATGGCGGCTGGTCAAAGATGGATGTGTCACAAACTATCTGGTCAGGGGACACTGGACACCAAGAAAACTTGGCATGGGACAAGGGCAACACTGGACACCAGAGAATTTTATTTTATTTTATTTTTTTATTCAGGAATCGGACCAGGCAGAGGAATGGTGTGGGATGGGGTCACTACAGGAAGAGATTTTATTTTATTAAACTGATCGGTGCTGGGTGAGAGAATGTGGGAGGATGGCTTGGTTATGTAGCAGGAAGAGAGAAGGGCTATTTTTTATGTATTCATATTGATTAAAGACACGCAAGGATAAATCAGCTCATGTGCACTGATTTTTCCTACATTTGGGGCTCAGGATTTTGGCAGGGTGGGATCAAGATGCAGGGGTGAGTGGTTTTTTTTTTTTTGTTATTACTAGGAGAAGAGATTTTACAGGCAACTGGGATGTCTCCAGTGCAGGCTTTCAATTGGGGGTGGGGTTGTGGGTATCACAGATACAATCCTGGTGTTGAACATCAATTTCAATGGGGGAGTCTCTGTGTTGGTATTCTTAGCGACACATTCTCAGTGAATGCAGTGTTAAGAAAACAGAGGCATAAAATTACAAGTCATTGTGTACCGGTAGTATGTTCTCTCACTTTATGATTAGAACAAAATTAAACAGTACTGAATTACTAGAAATGAGAATCCCAAAAGCCTGCACAAGTGAAAAATGTCAAAACCCCTTTCAATTTTTATGATTTGTATTTATTGACTTAGACCATTACAGAAACATGGCAAAATGTCTTTGATTATCTTGTATCTCACACACCCACAGATAGTTCAGGCTCAATTTTTTTTCTGGGTTCTGGCACAGTCCACAAGCACTGGAAATCTTAGCCCCATCAGTCTACAGGTGTCCACATGGAAAGTGAGCAAAATCAGGGTTTTATAAAAGTTAACAGGGACTCCACAGTAGCCTAACTGTACCACTATACTCAGTTACAGTATGGGAGAAATTTTTCTGATATCCGTTATGAATAGAGCTCATTTTAAAATGGTGGGATTACAGCAACCTTATTAGGCCAAACACAAAACATGACCGTGCATTAAAAAACACTATTGATGCAGCCAAGTGCCAGACCTAATTTTAAGCCAAGAAATGGCAATGAGCCATTTTATGAGCACAATAACACATTTCAGGGTGTGCAATGAAGCATCTGTAATGCACTTCCCAGGGGTTAAAGGACACTTGGCCTTCGGCTTCATGCCTCACAACACCTCAAGGACTTGTAAAGCAAATGCTTTAATATACACCCTGTCATGTATCATGTAATATGTATTGTTACGTATTTACGTGCAAAGTGCTTTTGCCCTATTCTGCCTGGGGTGAAATGGTACTAGCCCATAACAATGGCTCGCTAGTCCACTGCTGCTGCTTGTGGATCAGTGTTTTTTTTTTAAAGCTATGCAAAGCATATTGAAAAGTGAGATTCTGACTCATTACCCAATTAAACAGTTTATTGTATGATAAAGTAATTTCAAAGGGAAAATGTACATGAACCAGGAATAGATCTCCCAAGAAATGCTGACAATCTTATTTTCTCCTCTTTCAATAATTCACTCTGCTCTCCCAAAAGAAACACCATATATTCTGCCCCAATGTACACCGAGAAGGTAATATCATTATACACCATTCCAACAGCTTTGCACTCCACTAGCCCTTGGGTTTAAGCAACAATGCAAAATTTAATGGCTCCAGTGCAAAATGCGATTCTTTTTTTTTTTATTGAACTTTTGTCACAATACACAAAGTAAGGAAATACACAGAGAAGTACAAATACAAGCAGTTAATACAATATAATAACTGGTTAGCGATTTCTCTCAATGTACTGACCAGGTTGATATTTTCCATAACAACCAGCTGGTTGTTATGACATTCATGAGCCATGCCAGTCAAACTACGCTGCTACCTCACTGGCCAACATTCTGTATGTGGGCTAGGCCAAACAGTGTCACAAACTGCTGGAGAAAAACTGCTGGTCTGTTGTTATAAAAAATAAAAGATGGGGAGGGTGTTTCATATGAGAATTTAATGCACACCCTCGTTGTGGGATGCTTTGATAAACCCCCCCACAACTCGGGTGTGCATTAAATTCTCATATCAAACCCTTCCCCATCCATTATTCTCTATGTACATATCACTTAGCTCTGAAACGGAGTTATTTTCATCTGAATAAAACATAAATCCACCTATCAGTTTGGCTAGTGTTCTATTTCTTTGTTGTGTCTATTATCTCAATATTTGTGAGGCCAGGTGATACTTGTGTACCAGCACCGCCTGCAAAGCCAGTATGCAAAGATGCTGCACCATATATTCAATCAATCAATCAAAATCTTTATTTAATCAGGCGAACATCATTGAGCATAGCTCATTTACAAGATGGACCTGAGTGGTCAAGAAGTGCAAGTGTTATTACATTGACAAGGGTATCATATACAGTAATACAATGACATGGGTAACAAAAACAGAAATACAATGACATAAGTGCTAGTATATAACAATATACATATGTACAAGGCATTAACACTTTTAATCTGGGAGACAGTAGGCAGTTGGCACATCAGAGTTAATATGTAGATTATAGGACCTAGCAGGCATTTTGAGGGTGAATCTTGGGACTGGGAACTGGAGTTTTTCAGCATATAGAAACACGAGCAGAAAAAGGGGGGTGTAGATAGGGCAGTGAATTAGGCCTTGTGGAAGCAGTTGCAGAGTTCTGGGAATAGGGTGGTGAATAATCTTTGAAGGATATTAAGGGTGGAGGTTATTTAGCTTCATGGTTTTTGGAGTGAGTTCCAAACAATTGCTAGTGAGTGGCTGATAGCAGCCCTCCCAAGCTGGGTGCAGGCAAAGGGACCTTAAGAATGATAATTTTGCTGATCCTTAGGTTGTATGGCCTAGAAGTGATTTGAGTAAAACAGTCCGAGATGTAGGTAGGTAGCTTGCCTGATAAGGCTTTGAAAATCCAAATTGCAGCATTCCTGTTTCTTCTGTGTTGTAATGATGACCAGTTAACTGCCTTATAAAGGAACAATGGTGGGTGCTGAAGGAAGGTCAGTAATGAATCTGATGGACCTGTGGTATAGGGTGTCCAGTTTATTTAAGAGGGAGGAACAGTGTCCATACAGAAAGTCAGCATAGTCAATGAGGGATAGGAATGAAGCCTGGATTAATCTTTTTGAGTCTCTGTTGAGGTAGTGTTTATTCTAAAAATAAACCAAGCCTTTGTCTCAGTTTCTTTAGTAGCTCCTCAATATGTAATGGAAAAGTCAAGTTTGTTATCAATCCAGACACCAAGATATTTGAAGTTATCAACGTATTCCAGCTTCTCTCCAAGTAAGGTGGTTAGTTGTAGGTGGTAGATGATGGGGTAGTGGCAGAGCAACTTTGTGAGGAAAGAGCATAGCTTTTTTTTTTGGCATTTAGAAGTAGTTTTTATCCAGCAAGTTGTGTTGTAGGATGGAGAATTCAGATTGTAGCAGTTCACAGGCTTTAGACAATGAAGGATTGCTAACATATAGCACAGTATCATCAGCAAACAGATGGATGTTTGATTGAGTGAGGTTAGCATCAATATTATTAATATAGATGGCAAAGAGGATGGGCCAAGAATAGAGCCTTGCGTACACCTCTTAGCAGTGGTTTTAAAGTGATAGGTAGTTTCCATTTTTTACCAGTTGTGATCTGTCTGATAGATAGCACTTGAACCAATTGAGTGAAGGGGAATCCAACCCTATTGAACCAAGGAGGTGATCAGTGATTCATGATCCACTGTGTCAAATGCTTTGCTCAAATCCAGGAACACAGCACAGGTACTATTCTTCTTATCCATAGCAGTCTGCCAGTCGTTGGTTACTTTGGCTAGGGCTGAAATGGTGCTGTGCCTTGATCTAAATCCTGATTGTACTGTGTTTAGGAGGTTATTGTTATCCAGGTAGACCCTTAATTGTGAGTTTACTAACTTTTCGAGCATCTTGGACAGAACTGATAGGATGGAAATGGGCCTGTAATTATTGAGATCCATGGGATCACCAGATTTGAGTAAAGGAACTACTTGAGCTGTTTTCAAGTGGAGGAATGGATCCAGTGGTGAGGAAAGATTGAAGAGATGAGGAGGGGGCAGATAAGACTTGAGATGCAATCTTGAGGAAGTAGGGTCCAGGGAGTCTGTACCTGCACTTTTGAAGTATCCAAGTTGGAGAGGAGATCTTCCACTTCTTTCAATGTTATTGGGTTGAAAGAGAAGGTTGATATAGCCTTTGGCCCACGGTGGATTGAAGATTCAAGGAAGATCTCAGGAGATTTGCAGGTGAAGAGTCAAATGCTAGTCCAGCTGTGGTGAAGTGGTCATTGAAGGTATTTAGAATTTCTTGTTTATCCGTAATTTCTGTGTTATTTAGTAGCAGTTTGCAGGTTAAGGCAGGAGTAGAGTTTTGACCCAAGATACCCTTTATAGTTCCCCAGAGCCTGGTAGGGTTATTATAGGAGGCATCCAATTCAGCTTCTATAATAGGCCGCTTTGGCAGATCTTATTTGTGTTGTACATGAATTTCTTGCTTTTCTGAAATTTAGCCAATCTATGGAGTCCTTAGTTTTTCTTGCCTTTTCCACAGTTTGTCTCTGGATAGCAAGGCTGTTTTAAGATCAGTGGTGAACCAGGGCAGGACCTTGCTTTAGTTCTGATATTGGTGAATGGTGCATGAATATTTAGAGCATTAGTGATAATGTCCTTTAAGATCTGGAGAGCTATTTCCACTGAGGTTGTAAGGTAGAAATCTTGCCAGTATATTGTGTTACTCAGGTCATGGAGGTAACCTGGTATGTTGAACTTCTTTTTTGACCTTTTGGGGACAAATTCAGCAGGGTTGGATGGTTTGGGTGAATATCTTATGCCAGCTATGGGACAGTGGTCACTTACATCATTCGGTAGTACTCCTGCATGAGTATATAAGTGCCTCTTGCAGCAGGCTATTGCTTAGATGCCTGGAACTTCCACAGGCTACCATGAGCATTTGTGTTGTCCAATATGAGTCCGTGTTTGAATCTGAAAGGTATAAACTAACAGTTCATGGTGCCCAAAGTTGCAGTCATGTGTCCTATAGTGTTGGTTCTCTTGGGGTACAAAATTTCAGTTCCAAAAAAGGTAGCAAGTAATAGTGGAGATGGAAGTTAGAAAGTCCAAGGGATTTAGAAAGAGGCAAGAAAGCAGAAAAGAGGTGGAGAGGGGTGAAGGGGGGGCTCACAGCACAAAGTTAGGGTTGTTGTCTAGTTGGTAGGAGTTCAAGGGATCTAGAAGGAGGCAAGAAAGCAAAAAAGAGAGGCGGAGAGGGATGGGGGGGTCGCCTCATGGTACAAAGTTAGGGTTGTTGTCAAATTGGTGCAGAACCCATCTCCGCAATGCAAAATGTGCCTTTATAAAAAAAGGCACAAGCCAGTTAAAATGAACATAAAATATAAGCATATATTTTACGTTTGTTTCACAAACACCTTTGTGTCCTAAAATGGGGATAACAAAGGGTAACACTCTCCCCACAAAAAAAAAAAAAAAAAATTTTGACCAGGAGCCAACATTTTATTTTCTGAAAAAACAAAACCAAAAAAAAAAAAAAAAAAGACAGGAAACTTAACAGCAGCTCCCTCCTTGTGGGTTTTTAAACTACTAGTGAAGATTACATTTATTCAGGCAGGCTTGTAGAGTTAGAAAGTATATCTGATGTTGCAATCAGTGCTCCAGATAAACTGTATACAAGGGCTTTTATGCTGGGGAGAAAGCAAATACGTTGATATTTTCAATGCTTTTGTACATCAAATATGCCAGTTCCACTCTGTTAGATTTTTTTAAGGTCTCAAAATCCAACCCACTCATTTCAGCTCCTCCACCCTCTAACCCCATTCCTTAGAGTCACCCTGTAGTCCTAGCATGCCAATATGGAAACTGTTTTTAAAGGTCCGACGCAGCACAAAGATACTTATTCTTCTGCTTTCACTACTGTGCCCAAATGGCGGTAGTCCTGCCTGCAAAGCACTACTGGGGTGGTTTTAAAAGTGGTATATAGTTCACATCCACACATTGGCAGTTTCACTGGAAAGTGCTGATTCACCGGAATGTCTTCATGCTAAGCTCCTCCCACCACCTGGGCAGTATATCCCTTCGCTCCGCCCTGTGACATCAGATCTTGTATACTGGAAGCAGGGATCCATGTGCCACTTGCCAGGGGAGGCTGGGTGGGTGGTGTGGATCTGAAATATACCACTCCTAGAATTACAGTTGCAGGTGAGTAAAGTACAGTTACATAAGAACTTACTATAACAGTAGATCTTCAAGAGGAGCTCATGCAGCAAGCTATTACCATTAGGACTATGCCACCAAGCACTAGGACCCCACAACAAACTTCAAGCTAGCAGTCTCCAGGGGGACCGCTCCCGACGCTGGCTCCACCCTGATGTCAGTCAATGGTATATCGGGGGGGGGGGTTCCCCAGTCCGACCTCAGTTCACCTGCCAAAGACCCGGTGAAAGGACCAGCAGGTGTACCAGGAGGGAGCATGCCACAGAAAGAATATGCAGAACTCACCAGGGGAAGCTATGCCTGCTGCAAGAGCTCCTCTCGAAGATCTACTGTTAAAGTAAGTTCTTACGTAACTGCACTATCTTACTTCAAGTGGGAGCTCTTGCAGCAGGCTATTGCCACTAGGACCGAGTCCCAAGAATTACTGAAAAAAAGGTAGAAAGGTAAGTCTGGAAGGAGGCGGGAAGTGCTGTTGCCCTAAGGAGGCACTTAAAGATGATAGGAAACAGTTTTTACACCTCTAGAATCCCTCTAGTTGTCCTTTTATTGGCTACCTAGTGTTCTGATAAATTTTCGACCTTTTTTTGTTACATTAATAATCTAATTTTGTTGCCTTTTTAAGGACCCTGAATCCTGCTCTCCTCAGCAGTTGCTGCTCTCTCTTTTCATACTGCCTGAACATTCTGTGACATCACAGACACCTTTCCAGGCCATTCAGATGAATAGCATGGAATGGAAGGTTCTGATGTCATAGAATGCCTTAGAAATATGAAAATCAAGATCAGTAGCTGGTTAGGGGAGTGGAATTCAGTGTAGCTCTGAGGATACCCCAAAGTTAGATTATTTATCAAAAAATCATCAAAGCATATCAGAATACATAACTGGCATGGAAAGGAAGATGGAAGGACAGTTAACTGTGCAAAAATAATTTCCTATCTCCTTTAAGACTGAAGGCCTTGGAGGACTGCAAGTCTGAAACCTGCCCTTCTCCTAGAGGCAATGTCCAGGCTGTAGTGCTTAATGAAAGTATGCACTGAGCTCCAGGTAGCTGCAGCACAGATGTCTGATGAAGATGTTATGTAAAGAGGCAAATGAAGTAGCCACTTCCCTGGTAGAATGACCCCTAACTGGGCCCAGTAGGGGTTTGTTGTACTTGTTGTAACAGAAAACTATACAGTTTACCAGCCACATTGAAAGTGTCTGCTTAGACACAGAGGTGCCTTTACAGCGTGACGTAAAAGTCACAAACAACTGTTCCATTTTACGGTGCGGGGCAGTGAGGGTAAGTTAGTAGCATTACACCCTGTGGACGTCCAAGGTATGCAGGATTGCTTCCCCTCTGTTTGAGCAATCGGGGAAGTAAACAGGAAGGTTGATCTTCTGGTTTAACGTAAGCTCGGACACCACCTTTGGCAAAAACTTAGGATTCGTTCTCAAGGACACACTGTCCATCTGGAAAATTAAATAAGGCTCCTTATACATCAGGGACTGAAGCTTGGAAACTCTCCGGGATGAAGCAACTGCAACTAAAAACAACGTTTTCCAAGAAAGGAAGTGCAGCTCACATTCCACGGCAGGCTAAATGGGGGAAGAGTTAACTTCTCAAGCATAAAAAGGAGATCCCAAGCCAGCCCGGTGGCACTGAGGGTTGAGGCTCTGGATGCCACACCTCGCACCACACCGGCAACCCGGGTTTGGGAATGAGCCCTGATTGGCAGAGGTAGGCAGAGGAGTAGTAGGATCGAGCATCTGGAGGACAGCTCTCCTCTCCTGGGGTGGGTGGGTTTGCTCATCGCACTGTGCTAGCAACCTCTGGAGGCAGAAGAAGTGGTCGCAGCCAGCACGGGAAAGTAAGAGGGGACTGGGCGGCAGCGGGTGTCTTTCACCCAGGCATGAGAGCATGCCTGGCATGAGCTGGACACCATTGCACATCCGCACCCTAGGCAACGTATACAAGGAAAAATCCCCGCACCCTGGATAGGCGACGGAGTCCTCCAGTGCCCTGCCATCACACTCCCAATGCCAGATCTGCTTCACCGGCTTTCCTGATCCCCTCGGCTGCCTGGTGGGACGAGGCCAGGCATCTGGCCAGGTAAGTGGGGGAGTGTCTGTCCCCGATTTCCCGGAGGGGCAAGACTTCAGGTGAGAGGTAGCACGGCAGTGGTGAGAAAGGCCTCCTGAGAGAGTTCCAGGAGTGTGGAGCAACAAATACAGTTAAAAAAAAAAAAAAAAAATCCCATGGTGGAACCAGATCTCTAATGGGAGGCTTGATATGCAGTATGCCCCACAAAAATGTGTGGGACACGTCCAGTTGCGTAAGGGTTTTCCCTTCCACAGGTACGTGATAAGCAGCGATTGCAAAAAGATGTACCTTTATGGAATTTTTTGAACTGTTGCACGTGAGAGGTGCTGCACTGAACTTAAATTTTAAAACTCCTGTTCTTCTTTCAGTTTAGGTCTAGTATCCAGTTGCATTTGATTACATTGATACAGTGTTACTTTGAATATTTTGATATTTTATCATGTTTTGTTATTTGGGTTCTTGGGTTGGGTTCTAATTTGTGATAGGGTGGGTTTTACCTTACTTTATTATATTGTTTGTTTATTTCGCGCTCCTCTCTGTGAGAGAGAGTGGAGAGTGTTTTTATTTATAAGTTTTATATTATAGGTTTTGTTTATTTTGTTTTATATTTGGGTTGTCTACATGTGTTGGACAGGTGTAGAGACGGTTGGGCATTATTCCCCCACTAGGCTCAAGGAATTACGTCCTTTTGAATGCCCACCATTAACATCCGACATCTATTTTAGATGTCGTGCATTGGGCATCTTGAAGCGTGGACGAAAATGGAGAGTTGGGCCTGGTGGGGGACAGGAAAGGAGAGGACGAATTGGGGTTTTGGGGTCCAGGAGACGCCCTAGGGTGAAATGAGGTCAAGACAGAGGTTACTCTTGTCTTGTGCCCATACCCAAGGGCTCCAAAATAATTGGACAGATGCCGAGGTCTTCCCCCGACAGCTCATCCCGCCTTGGCAGTGTTATGCAATGCCAGATCAATTAAGAACAAGACAGCTATTATTTCTGATCTTGTTGGATCATCTGATCTGACTTGCATCACCGAGACCTGGCTGGATGAAAATCCAGGCCCTGTTTTGGCCTTGGCAACTCCACCCGGGTTCTCGGTGATACACCGTCCAAGGCTGGATCGTAGGGGCGGGGGTGTGGCCATTATGTTTAAATCTGAGCTGGGCCTTGTGGATGTGCCATGTGGAAATATCAGTTCCTTTGAATATATCCTGGGAGAGGGTGCAGGCTGCGGGGATTCTCCTCGTCTACTGTCCACCAGGTGACGGTGGAGCATTCCTGCAGGAGATTGCAGACTTCATCATCGACCTGGTGCTGAAGTTTCCCAGACTCATACTTCTGGGCGACTTCAATGCCTGGGTCGAAGACGAACTCTCTCATTTTGGTCAAAATCTCCTCCAGCTGATGAATATGCTGGGCCTGACACAGGTTGTTACCTCCTCTACCCATATAGGGGGTCATTCATTGGATCTGATTTTTCTCGTGGGTATGGAGATCTCTGATTTTGGGGGTGGAACCAGTCAGTTGGTCTGACCATTACACCACAAGGTTCTGCTTCAGGGCCCCCTCTAATAGGTCTGCCCCTACGGAGATGGTTCAATACCTCCCTTTAAGGGGTGTTAACCCCAATGACCTAACGGCGGTGTTGGATCTATCGAGCTTGTCGGGTGAATGCATGAGTCCAGATGATCTTGTACTGGCCTATAATAAGGCTGTGGGAGATGCTCTGGACAAAATTGCTCCTGCTCGTGTTCGGCCTCTCACCCTTCATCCAAGCAGCCCGTGGTTTGATGGCTCCTTGAAGGAATTAAGGCGAGTCGGCCGAAGGCTGGAGAGAGTCTGGCGGAGATCGGGCCTTGATGCCGACAGGCTTAGATTGATGGCACATTATGATCACTATCAATCAGAAATCACTCGTAAGAAGGCAGAATTCCTGTCCAGAGAGATTTCTGCTACACAAAATCGACCGGCTCAGCTTTTCCGGACTGTGGACAGACTGTGCAATCCAGTCTGTCTTCAACCCAGAGAAGCATTCTCTCAGCTAAGATGCGAGGAGTTTGCTCGTTTTTTTGTGGATAAGGTTGCCGACCTCAGGTCCGGTATTGGCCCAACCTCTCCTATGGGGGATTGCGATGGTCGACTAGAGGTGGCTCATCCTCGGTCTGTCTGGCTAGACTTTCGCCGGCCGGAATTTATTGACATTGTGAAGATCATCCAAACTATGCGACCAACTACTTGTAGTTTGGATCCGGGTCCTACACCGCTTTTAGTAAGTTGTGTAGAAGCCATCTAACCAATCCTTGCAGACATTGTCTGGAAATCTTTGGAGAGGGGGGTTTTTCCTGACCCCCTTAAGGAGGCAGTAATTCGACCACTCCTTAAAAAATCCTCCTTAGATCCTGACTGTCTAGCTAACTACCGGCCTATCTCTAACCTGCCATTTGTTGGTAAGCTTATTGAAAAGGCAGTTGCGTTGCAATTGGTTGATCATCTTATATCTCACAATGTCTATGATACTCTCCAGTCTGGCTTCAGGAAAAGGCATAGTACAGAGACTGCCCTTGTCCGAGTATTGAGTGACCTCCTTATGGCCAGAGATCGAAAGGCACGTACCATTCTGGTCCTTCTCGATCTATCGGCTGCATTTGATACTGTAGACCATGGAGTGCTATTGGAGCGCCTGCGGGTCTTTTGTGGACTGTCTGGTACAGTCCTCGAATGGTTTCATTCTTACCTCACAGGCAGATTTCAGAGAGTTGTCACTGGAATTTATTCCTCTGACGCTCATTCTCTGCCTTGTGGGGTACCACAGGGCTCCATTTTAGCTCCCATGTTGTTTGCAGTTTACATGCTTCCATTGGGAGAAATCATCAGGCGATACAGTTTGGGTTTTCACTGCTATGCAGATGATACTCAGCTGTATCTGTCCTTTCTCCCCAGTCAGGGTGATGCACTCTCTGTACTTAACTGCCTCGAAGAGATCAGACTTTGGATGAGTTCGAGCTGGTTGAGACTCAATCCGGACAAGGCATAGGTATTGGTGGTGGATCCAGGTCATCCGGGGATGGGTGTGGGAGCTGAACAGCCATCAGGTTTAGTACTTGGTGGTGTACCGCTCTCTACCTCTGTGCAGGTGCGAAATCTGGACGTTATTTTTGATGATGGTTTGACCCTGAAATCTCAGGTGTCAGCTGTTGTCAAATCCTCTTTTTACCAACTGAGGAATATCGCCCGGGTAAAACATCTGATCCCCCTGGGTGACCTTCCAACATTGATCCACGCCTTTGTCACTACTCGTCTTGACTATTGCAATTCCCTAACCTAGGGCTACCTGGGGTTGATATCCGCCTGCAGCTAGTGCAGAACAGCGGCAGCCAGGCTTTTGACTGGTACCGGAGGACCAGTCATATTATGCCTGTGCTCCGCGAACTGCACTGGCTGCCTGTATGGTGGCGGATCACCTTAAGGTTGGTTTACTAACCTTAAAGCGCCACACGATCAGGGACCCGGTTACCTGAAAGATCTCCTGATTCCCTACTGCCCCTCCGTCCCTCTCCGCTCCGCCAACGAGGGATTGCTGGATTCCCAGGTACCACTGAAGTCATCAGGATCTCGTGCATTTGCTTTTTCGGCACCAACCCTGTGGAATTCTCTACCTCGTTGGTTGAGAGAATGCCCAACCGTTGCTAATTTTAAGGTTGCCTTAAAAACATATTTATTCGAATTAGCATACTCCTGTTAGTTCTTGGTTAACTTTTAAATGTTTTTAAGATCTGGATTTTATTGATTTAATGTCTGTACAGCGCTTTGAATTTGAAAAGCGTTTTACAAATAAAATTGAATTGAATTGAATTGAAAAAGAGTAGCTCAGCCCTTGATTCAACAAGGAGAGGAGATACTCTTAAAAACAAGTTCACAGGACAGGTAAACAGGTCCATGTGACGGGGTGAAGCCCATCAACAAAATCGTTTCACTTCATGGCATAAGTGGATCTAGTTGAGGGCCTTCTCGCTGCCACGAGAATGTCCGCCACCTCCTGGGAGACCCCATACCTAGTTCTGGCTAAGTCTGCAGGAGCCAGGCATGAAGATGCAGGGATTTGAGGTCCGGATGGACCAGTGTTTCCTGATCCTGAGACAGCAAGTAAGAGCTCAGTGGCAGCTGTATCAGATACTCTACTGCCAGCTGCTGAAATAGTGGGAACTAAATCTGCCGAGGCCACAAAGGAGCGATGAGGATCATCTCTGCTCCTTCTGCCTGAAGCTTCAGCAGGACCCTCTGAAGAATGGGAAATGGAGGGAAGGTGTACAGATACCTCACTGTCCAGCAGAGGGACAAAGCATCTCATAGATACATAGATACTTAGACAGTGTCAGCAGATAAGGGCCTATGGCCCACCCAGTCTGCCCATTTGAGCTTGTAAGTTCAGTTTATGTTTTCCTAGAAGTCTGTTGACCCTTACCCCTGACCTCCAGAATTCCTTTATGTCTATCCCATGCATTCTTAAATCCCGTGATTGTTTCAGCCCCCACCACTTCCTCTGGCAGGGTGTTCCACTTGTCCACCACCCGTTCTGTGAAGAAATTCTTCCTCACGTTTCCTCTGAATTGTCCTCCCTTCAACTTCATCCCATGCCCTCTAGTTCTGGAACATCTTTTTCGCTTAAAAATAGTGTATTCCTGCACCCTGTTCATCCCTGTAAGATACTTGTATGTCTCTATCATGTCCCCTCTCTCCCTCCTCTCCTCAAGGGAGTACATATTCAATTCCTTCAACCTGTCCTCATAGGACTTGTGATGCAATCCATGTACCATCTTTGTTACCCTCCTCTGAACCTTCTCTACCCTATGTCCTTACGTAGGTAAGGTCTCCAGAACTGTACACTGTACTTCAGGTGGGGCCTCACTAATGTCTTGTATAGTGGAATTATGACCTCCCTTTTCCTGCTGGTGATGCCCCTGACTATGCATCCCAGCAACCTATTTGCTTTACCTGCTGCCATGTCACACTGTTTCCCTACCTTGAGGTCATCAGAGATGATAACCCCAAGATCCTTTTCCTGCTTGGTGCATGCTATATCCTCACCCCCCAACTGATATATTGTGCCAGGGTTTTTGTGTCCCATGTGCATTATCTTGCACTTCTTTGCACTGAATTTCAACTGCCAAACCCTTGACCATTCTTCAAGTTTCTGCAGGTCCCTTTTCATTCTGTCTACATCCTCTGGTGTGTTTACTCTGTTACAAAGCTTTGTGTCATCAGCGAACAGTGAAATTCTGCCTTCTAGGTCCTATGCAATGTCACTGATGAAGATGTTGAATAGGACCAGTCCCAGCACTGATCCCTGTGGTACCCCACTGGTCACTCTTCCCTCTGTGGAGTGACAGTCATTTACCACCACCCTCTGTGTCCTGCCGCCCAGCCAGTTACCTACCTACCACACTACTATCCTGCCCACACCCATATTCCCCAGTTTGTGTAATAGTTTTCTATGTGGCACAGTGTCAAAGGCCTTGCTGAAGTCCAGATAGGCCATGTCCACTGCCCTCCCCTCATCCACCTCCCTAGTCACCCAGTCAAAAAATTCAACGAGGTTGGTCTGACATGACCTCCCCCTGGTGAAACCATGCTGCCTTGGGTCCTGTAGTCCATTGACAACCAGATGTTCCACCAATCTCTCCTTCAGTAGTGCTTCCATGATCTTCCCCACTACCGAGGTGAGGCTGACTGGTCTGTAGTTCCCCACTTCCTCTTTGTTCCCACTTTTGTATAAGGGGACTACAACTGCTGTCCTCCAGTCTTTGGGTACCTCCCGTTTCCAGTGATCAGCTAAACAGGATAGCCAGAGGTTCAGCCACCACCTCTCTTAGTTCTTTAAGGACCCTGGAGTGCACCCCATCTCGCCCCATTGCTTTATCAGCTGTTATTACTTCCAGTTCCTTCAGGACCCTTTCTCGTGTAAAGGGACTTGTGTCCATTTCTGCACCATTCTCACCCCTTGTACTCCCTTCAGACCCATTACCCTCCTCTTCCTCAGTAAAGACTGAGCAGAAATACCTGTTCAATATGTCAGCTTTACTGCTGTCATCCTCCACGCGGCCCCCATCCTTCCTCTTCAGTCCCACTATCCCTCCCTTTGCCTTTCTTTTTTCACTTATGTACCTGTAAAAGGTTTTGTCCCCTCTACCCACTGATTTTGCAATGTGCTCTTCTTAAAAAAAGCTCCAGGACATCTAGTGGAGTTTCTGGAGGAATGGAATGCTAAGGTAGGTTTGAGATCTGAAGAGGAAGTAAAATTTAGGGTACCCCTTATGAGAACAGTGAAGGGCCAACATTGTTATTTATATGAAGGTCCAAAATTGTGGAATTTATTACCAGGTTATCTGAGGTCAAATACAAATAAAATATCTTGGAATGAAATAAAATCATGGCTTGTAAAGGAAGAAATGTCTTTAAAGATTTGTTGTACTTGAGATGTTTATACATATGGTTTATTGTTGTAATTGTTATTTTGTTTTTCTTCTTTTTCTCTTTTTTTCTTGGTTGTATATGTATTATGTTTTATGTATGTACAGTGTTTGCTTCTGTATGTATTTAAAAATGAAACTGATAATTTTTTGTACAGTAGGACCCCATTGTAAGTTAGCTGATGCTAAATTGGGTTTTATCCTGTTTCTGATATCAGAAATAAACTTTTTACTACTTACTACTACTACTTCTTCTGTCTGAGATTTGGCTTCCCTTACTGACCTCCCTGCCTCCATTTGCTTCTCCTGGTACTTCTCCCTATCCCCTTCTGCCTGTGTCTTTTTGTATTGCCTGAATGCAATCTTTTTGGCTTTCACCTTCTTTGCTACCTCTTTGGAAAACCATAATGGCCTCTTCTTCCTTTTCCTCTTGCTAACCTGCTTAATGCATAATTCTGTTGCTCTTGTAATCCCCATTTTAAATACTACCCACTGCTCCTCAACCCAATTCCTGCCCCATTCCCTTTAATGCCTCTTTCAAGTATCTCTCCATTTTCCCAAAGTCTGCCCCCCTTAAAATCCAGGATACGTGTTTTTGTGTGGTTTGGTTCTGCTCCTTCTGTGATTTCAAACCACAATGACTGGTGGTCACTGTTCCCCAGGTGCTCCCCCATTGTTACCCCCATCACACTATCCCTGTTTGTGAGCACAAGGTCCAGTATTGCCTGCTGCCGAGTTGGTTTCATGACCAGTTGCTTGAGGAAGGCACCCTGAAGGGAGTCCAGGATAAATCTGCTCCTAGCTGCTGCTGCTGCTGGGATGCTCCAGTCCACGTCTGGAATACTGAGGTCTCCAACCAGCACTACCTCACCCTTGTCTGCCATCCTTTCGATGGCTAGCATCAGCTCCCTATCTGTTTCTTCCTCCTGGGCTGGTGGTCTATAGACCACACCTGTGCAGATGGCTGACCCTATTTTCCTTTCCAGCTTAACCCACAGTGTCTCTCCCCCATTTTGTTCCTCCTGGATCTCTGTGGCCCTTATGTCTCACCAGAAAACACCAGGCAGGGGCTCTAGCGAGCAGAAACTGGGCAGTTTGGTGTTGAGTGGAGACTCAAAGAGGTCCAACTCTGGACAGCCCCACCTGTTCAAAAGCTGATCTGCGACCAACTGGAAGAGCTCCCACTTGTGAGCCTTGATCTGAGATCGGCTTAGGCTGTCGGCCAAGATGTTTTGGATGCCTGGAACGTGAACAGCAGTGAGATCTAAGTGGTGTTCCAGTGCCCAATGCCAGACCCTCATTGCCTCCCTGAAAAGGGGGTATGAGTGTGTGCCCTCTTGCTTGTTGATATAAAACACTATTGATGTGTTGTCCATCTGGATAAGAAGAGAGCCTGGTGACAGGTTTGTCTGAAATGCCATCAAGGCATTCAGAAACACCTGCATCTCTAGAATATTGATATGGAGTAGTTGCCTGTCTCGAGACCATATCCCCTGGGTCTGTTTGTCTCCAAGATGAGCACCCCAATCGAGACCAGAGGCATCTGTAGTGAGAATCCGTCTTGGTGGCTCCTGCCAGAAAGGGACTCCTCATACCAGGTTGGAGGGGTCTAGCCACCAGGAAAGGGTCCTTCTTACTGGGTCAGAGACCCTGACCCGTTGGTCTAGGTCGTCTGACCTTTGGTCCCACTGCACCCTCAGCATCCATTGTGGGACTATCATATGCAGGTGGGACATAGAAACTGTGGGAACTGCAGCCATGTGCCCCAGAAGTCTGAGGTAGGTCCTGGCTAGGACCTGAGGAGCCATGTCTACCACTCTGGCTACGCTCCTTAGACAATCCCTACTCTGCTAAAGGGAGAAAGACCATGCCCTAAATGGTGTCCAGGACTGCTCCAATAAAGAGGAGTCATTGGCTGGACTCTGGGGGTGACGGAGAGATTTAGGGTGATCCCCAGCTCTCAGAAGATAGTAAAGGTGTCTCCGAGTGTGCGAAGAAGTTGAGCTCTGGATGGAGCTGCCAGGAGCCCATTGTCTAGGTAGGGAAAGATGTAATGGTTCTGGCGACTGAGAGCCGCAGCCACCACCACTAGACACCGCTGCAAGGAGCAGAGGAGAGGCATAACGGTAAGGCTCAAAACTGATAATGTTTCCCCTGGAAGTGGAACCTCAGGAACTTCCAATGGGGAGGAAAGACCCTTATGTACAGATAGGCGTCCTGTATATCCAGGGAGCAGAGCCAGTCCCCTTGACGCAAGAGGCAAATGAGGCCTGGCAGAGTAACCATCCTGAACCTTTTGTATTCTATAAAGAGATTTAGTGAGCTGAGGTCCAGAATGAGCCAAAGGTCTCTTGTCTTTTTAGGGATCAAAAAAAGTGAGAAAAACAGCCCTGCCCCTGTTTTTCCAGGTGGACTGGCTCCATAGCCCGCTTCTGCAACAGGGCTTGAATCTCTCCCCTTCGATCAAAGGAATATGTGAAGGAGGATAATGGGAGGACCCTGGTGGTGTATCCAGAGGAATCCGAGTGAACTTGAGAGTATGTACTCTTCTTATGAGGTCCAAGACCCAGTTGTCCGATGTGATGCTGCTCCAACCACTCACATAAAGGGAGATGCGACCCCCTACTGCCTCCCCCATCACCTCTGCTGGAGATGGGGGGCCGGTAGGACATCACTGGGTAGATCTGAGGTTGGGCAGAGAGGGCAAAGAGGACTTCAGACCTCTAGAGGCTGAGCTCCCAGAGGTCTGGGTCAGTGCCTTTCTCCTGAAGCCGCCCATCTGCTGAAACTGGCCGCAGGTATTCTGCCCTGAGGTCTTACAATGTAGCCATCTGTGAAAGGGCTTCTGGTCCCCTTATACATCTTTCGGACAGACCAGACTGACTTCCCAGAGTCTTGGAGATGTGAGAGGAGTTTCTCGGTCTCCTCCCCAAAGAGGATGGAACCCTGGAATAGAAGGTCCAGGATCCCAAACTGCAGATCCTGGGAGAATCCTGAGACTCTAAGCCAGGCATGGCACCTAAGGCAAATGCTGGATGCCGCTGCCCTAATGGCCATATCTGCAGTGTCATACGAGGCCCTCAGAACGTCAGTGCCTACATCCAAACCTGACTCTGAGATGTCCAGGCGCTTGGTCTTTTGCGCAGTCTCTGGCAAGGCCTGATCAACCTCTAATCCCTTCTCCCATAATGCATTCTGCTACTGCACCATATGCGTAAGGAAATTCAGGGTCCGAATAGAGCAGGTGGAGGCAAAACAGACTTTCCTGCCCACCTGATCTAAATATCTGAACGCCGCATCAGGAGGCTGAGAACTAAGGAGCTTCGGCTGCTTGGACTTATCATGGGCAGCTGTGATCACCATGGAGTCTGCCTGAGGGTGTTCCACCAGAAACGGCTCATCCCTCAGTGCCTTGTACAACCTGTCCGATTTCTTCGATACTGCCGAAGTAGTGGAAAGATGCTTCCAAGTGATCCACATAAGATCCTGGAAATATCCACAAGAGTAGGGACAACCCAGGGTTTTGGCTCCTGCCTCAGGTACTTCACTAGTCTCTGGCGCTGGGGATCCAGATCCTCTGTCTCCCACCTGCTGGAGAACTGGATAAGCCTCATGACGTCCATGAATGTGGGATCGTCAGGAGATGGCCTAGGGGTGTCCTTCTCATCCAGTGACACTAGCCTCTCCCTCAAAAGGGAATGGTCGGAACCTGAGCTGAGCTCTGAACCGCGGCCCCTAGAAGAGGGTGAAACTGATCCTGTGGAGGATCTGTGCCCCTCAAGGGAATGCCACCCACTGGAGGACCATCGACGGCCACAGGACCAGTGATGGGTGTGGGACTGGCGACGGCTGGTCAAGCACCGCCAACGGCTATCAGACCGACATCGGCCTGATCACCACCCTCGGCTATAGGAGCGACAGCGGACAGCACAAAGTGACCATGAGCAACATCGGTGTTGCTTCTTTTTGTGAAGAGTCCACCCACGGAAGTCTGTGGAGCTGCGTGAGCGAGACTTTGTTCTAGGCTTAGGGGAAGATGGCTTAGGCACAGGAAAAGGAAGTTTCCCAGCCGAGCTTTGGTCCTTTTCCTTACCCGGAGATGGTTTTGGGTCCGGCTGAGGTGGAATAATGTCTTTTTTGACTTGCCCCCACTAGAACTGGCCTCTCTAGCATGTGAGGAGTCATAGAGGATGAGGGGAGGTCCAGCAGGTCCCTAGTCGAGGGAGTGGACTGATCCCCCGGTCCTCCAGTGTGGAGGCCCTTTGGACTGGTGAACATTTGGGTACCGAGGAGGCCTTGCCCGATGGATGCTCTTTTTCCTGGCTGGCTTGGAGGCTGATGCAGGTTTAGAGGCTGCGGCCAATGCCACTGAGGGTCGGTCAGCCGTGACCAGTCGAGAGACAGATTCCCAATCCCTGGAGTCAGAGGCCTTACCTGGCATACCAGGGGCGACACTGGGACCTTGCGCGGTGGGACCAGAGTCCCCCATGGATAAAGTAGATGTCCCGACCCCTGTGGTGGAGGACGTCTGCAAGGGAACAGCCTTCTCCATCAGGGAAGTTTGGGTTACAGGAGTAGTGGAGCCCTGCTTGCCATTCCCCGATGCCGGTGTTTGGGCGGGAGTGGAAGCCTCTGGCCACCCTGTAGAATGTTGAGACTGGCAGAAGAAATAGTCAGACCCTCCTGAGTTTGACCTCGAGGAGGGCTTCTTTCAGTGTGGGGACCGGAAGCGCGAATGCCCCTTGGACCAACCCCAGTCCTTTTCTCTGGACTTTCATTGGTCAGAGTCCTTTATCATATCTTTATGTTTGGGTCGAGAGGAAGAGGATTTCCCTGCTGGTGAGGCCTGCATCATGGCCACCTGCTGCTCTAGAAGATGGGCTTTGTGTGCCTTGAGGCAGCGAATCCTAGTCTGGACGTTAAAGCCTCTGCATACCGAGCAGGCCTTGGTGTCGTGGTCGGGCTTCAGGCAGAAGACACAGGCCTCGTGTTTATCCTTCGCCGGTATTTGGCGGCCATAGCTGCATTTCATCTTCTTCTTGGTGGAAGAGATGGGCGATGGTGAAGACGACATATAGCATTCAAAGAGACAAAAAGCAGACTTTTCAACCAAGGAAATAGGCGAAAATAGTAGGAGACTACCACCAGTTCTTCTAAAAATCTACCAAAGAGCCGAGGCAACAGGTCTGTGGTGGGAAAAGAACTGAGGTGGGGTTGGGGACTGCCCCGATATATCATCGACCAACGTCGAGGTGGAGCTGGCATTGTGGGCAGTCCCCGCTGAAGACTGCTAGCTAGCAGTTTGCCATGAGGTCCTATTTTTCTAGGAGCATGGATATATAGTTCACTATTCACACACTGAAAGACTTTCAGCAGTTCTCCAGGAGGAATGGGCAAGGCACACACCCCTATTTGGTGAACAGAGACTGAAGAACTGCAGTCCCAAAACCCGACTCTAGGTCGATGCTGTACTGGAAGACGGAGGTGTGTGTTGACTTCCAGGTGGCAGCCCTGCAGCTCTCCTGGATAGGTATGTCACTGGAAGCAGCAAACAAGGTAGCAGTATGTCTGGTAAAATGAGCCCTAAGCCCTGTGGAGGGCTATCTACCAGCCAACCTATAGCAGAGGTCGATGCAGGATGTTATCCATCTGCCAATAGTCTGCTTCGCTGCTGGTCTAGCAGGTGCAGCTTCAGCGTATGTCACAAACAGCTGGCGAGCCTCACCCCAAACTCCAGCCATGTGCTCTTTCTAATAAGACAGCACCCTCCATAGGTTCAAAGTATGGAGCCTACAGTCAGCATCCTAAGAAGGGATGGTAAAATATAACAGCAGGGACATCAACTGCTTAAGGTGGAATTCTGACACAACCTTCAGGAGGAACTACAGGTGGGGGCAAAGGACAACCTTGTCCTTGTGGAATACCAGGTAAGGGGACTCCACAGAGAATGCCTGGAGCTCACTAATTCTTCTAACTGATCTGACGTCCACCAAGAAGGCCGTCTTCCATGATAGGTGTGACATCTCCTGAATCTAGGATTTCATGGAGATGTTTCAAACAGTTCAATTATATTTCACTTATGTTCAACGTCGAAAATATCAATTGGACTAGATTGGAGCTGATCCCTACTGCATCAGATGGCTGGGAATATTTTTTGAATTAATTTTCACAAATATGTAATAAGCACGCCCCACTAAATTCTAGGAAAACTAAACATAAGGGGGATGTCTGGTTCTCTATGGAGCTCCATAAAACTAGGAGAGAGAGGGACAAAAAATAGGCTAAGGCCAAAAAAATCTATAATGGACCATGATTGCGTCCTTTACAGGCAGGCCCGAAATTTGTATACTAGGAAGATAAGGGTGCCTAAACAAGACGTTATATGGTCTAAGCTTGACGATAATCAAAAACAGAATCCAAGGAAGTTTTGGGGGGTTATCTCTGACTTGATGGGGACACAAAAACGTCCCTTAGTAACTAAGATCTTAGTGGATGGATCATCTTTGTCTTTAGGGACTGGATTAGTCAATATGTTTAATGATCACTTTATTAAGGTGGATATCCAGGACCTAGTTGATGGGACCAGTCAGGATCATAAGATTGGTATAGAGCAGGACCTGATGGATAGTAAATCTGATTCCAGAGGAATGGGTGGGTTTGAGTTTGAACATATTTCCCCAGAAGAGGTCCATAAGGAACTCTTAAAAATAAATATCTTTAAGGCAACAGGCCATGGTGGAATTCCTTTCAAACTTTAAAGATATGCTGCCCCTTGCCTAGAGTTTCCTTTGGTTCATATTTTCAATCTATCCTGTAAGACTGGTGAATTTCCAGAAGGGTGGAAGACAGCCAGGGTCAGACCAGTATTTAAATTGGGAAATAAGACTGAATTGGGCAATTACAGGCCCACTTCGTTGTTACCACAGGTTTCAAAAATTTTTGAGAGAATTATTTCACGTCAATTAAAGAGTTTTCTGGATAACAATAATAAATTTTCTCCCTTTCAATCAGGCTTCAGGTCCTTGCACAGCACTCAAACAACTTTATCTAAAGTTGTAAAGCGATCTCCAACTGTGTCTGGACAGGAGGTTAATGATAGGTGTCCTCTTTATTGATCTTTCAAAGGCTTTAGACACCCTGAACGATCGGGTGCTCCTGTCCAGACTTAGGGAGATCGGCTTGTCCTCCTTTTCGATGAAATGGTTTTCTTCATACTTGATGGGACGCAGCCCCTTCAAATCTGGGATTTTGAAATTGAGGAGTGGAGTTCCCCAGGGGTCAATCTTGAGGCCTCTACTCTTCAATATTTATGTAAATGAGCTCAAGTTTCAGTCTCCAGATATTTGGTACCATCTGTATGCAGATGACACCATACTGTATGTAGAAGGAGCTTCCCTGGATATAACTGGGCTAAAGCTGCAACAAGCCTTTAATGAGGTTCAGGAATTTTTTTAAGATACATCATTTGATCCTGAATGCAAATAAAATGCAGGTACTTTTGTTTAGAAAGAAACATAATATTTGTGATCTCAAATTGGAAATTGCTACATTGGATGGTTCAGTCATAAAACAGGTTGACCAATATAAATATCTGGGTATCTGGCTTGATTCCCATTTAAGTTGGACATTTCATATATATTCACTCATAGGTGATCACGAGGGGCAGAAAAGTTGACATGACAAGTCTTAGTTTAGCTTCAAAAGATAGCAGACGCCGGATCCTGAAGGTTTTTACTAAGTTCCTCAATGTGAGCAGAAAAGGAAAATCTATGATCCAGCCAGAATCCAAGATATTTGAATTTCTCGACTGCCTCAATTGTTTCTCCCAAAATGGTAGTGATAATAAATTTAGTAGGCAGGGAGTTCAGATCACCAAAGATGTCCTGGGGTGAAAATAGTATAAGCTTGGTCTTCTTATCATTAAGTAATAATTTTAAATGTAGTAGGTTGTGTTGTAACAATGTAAATTCTTTCAGAAGTATGCGGCATGCATCTTCTATAGAGGGTTTAGCAACACAGATAACCATGTCACCTGCAAATAAATGAATACTTGCATTGGTAATTTGTTGGTCAATATGATTAATATATACGGCAAAGAGGACAGGCCCAAGAACTGACCCTTGAGGGACACCTCTTAGGAGAGTTTTAAGTGGGGATAGGTCACCTTGAGCTGAAACTTGCTGCTGTCTTCCGGTAAGGTAGCAGGAGTACCAGTTATGGACCACAGGGTCAATTCCACAGTTATTCAGCAAGTAGGTTGTGGTTGACAGTGTTGAGCACTTTATAAATGGTGGGCAGGTGAGAGGCAGAACACAAAGGCAGTGGGAGGTAACAGGGGAGGGAACAGACTGAAGAAATCAGGTTACAAGAGCCGAAGGAGGAGGAAGAGGCTTGTTTACTCCGGGGGAAAGCAATGCAAGGAAGAAGGAGCGACCAGTAGGGAGAAGAGAGGCAACAGATGTGCGAGCAAGGGAGATAGTAAAGGGGTAGAAAGTTAGCATAGTAGGCAAGGGAAAGAGCACTAAAATGAGAGGGTAAGGTCGGAGAGATAGAAGAAAGTTGAGGAGCAGCAGAATTTAGGCAATTTTTATATTTCTAATACAGCAATGTAACATAAGCCTTTACAACAGTAAGCTACACTAGCAGGTCGATACCTCGGCAGTATAAAAAAACAAGTAAGTCTAGCTGCATAAGAGCTACTACATTTTACCAATGGTTCAACAATGCAAAAGAGAGAACAGAGGAAGAAAAACACAAAAAACGTTATATTTCCAGCACTGCAATTTTGGCCAAAAACCATTCAAAATTTTATATCAGGGCTAGAATTGTTAGGAAGGGCCACTGGTTTATTGTTAAATAAAGTGGACCTAATGTTCCATAGACTGGCTAGTTTTATCTTTGATGTTCCGTACAGAACCCATAGGTGTTTCTTATTTATTAATGAGCTGAGCTGGGACAAAACATTTGTGAGAAGGAATGTACATTTATTGCATTTTATGGCTAGGGTCTGGAGCCATAAGGCTCCAGACTATATTGCTGGGTTGTTCAAGTTTAGGGAGTTTGGAAGGGAACTGAGGACCTCACATGGTACTCAGTTTTGTCTTCCTATCTAATTTGAACACTGGAAGATCTTCTATTCCTTTTAGAGGAGCTTCCCTATGGAATTATTCCCCCCTGCATTTAATGTCTCGGAATGTGTTACGTGGTGTACTACTTGGACCAAGAATGTTAACATCTGCAATCATTGTAATGTACTTTAAAGATTGACCTGAAGTCCTTAATTGTTGTAGTATCCTATTGTAAGTAATGTCATTGTTGCTTGTTATTTATTATGCTGTATGTATGATATATGTGGAACCTTAGCACCTTACTTGACCTGGAACTTCACTGAAAATGAACTTTGCTCAAGCAAATGTTTCCATTATTCTTTGAATAAAAGTTATTTACTACTACATCTCACACCTGTGCATAGGCTCAAATGGCTTGCCCATGACCACTAGGAGTCGCTACTGAGCTCCCTATTTTTAGGTCCAACTTCTACTGCCCCGACTCCCGGACACCGACTTCCTTGATCCCTCCCCTGGTCCCTTCTCCTAGTACCTGGGGTGAGTCTTGAACCTGGTACCCTATATACCCGAGGCGGTGTCACTACCACTGAACCAAAGTGGCACTAACGGTCTCAGGTAATCCATTTCCACTTTCTTCCGTACCTGTCTTAGCTCTTTAGCACTATGCTTGCCACTCACCTCTAGACATGCCTCATGCTCAGCCCATGTCTACTACCACTGTCATACCCAACTATCTCATCACTATTGAAAACAAGCCATGTGGCTATGCCTCTTTCTGGGCAGGTACTGGAACCCTCCTATGTATCTGTGCTGGCTCTCGGGCACCTGGCAGCCACCGGGTGCTGCTGCCCACCATGCCCGCCCAGCAGCCTCTGCCAAGCTCCCACCCCTGACACACATGTAAGACTTGTCATTCTTGCCTTCCCATCCCATGCCACCTTGCCCACTCCCTGTATACAGAAACTCCCCTCCCCCCCTTCCTGTGTCTGTCGTAGAAATACCTTTCTCCGCCACCTGACCAGGGTGTTAGTTATGCTACTCCTCCTGTCAGGTAACATTCACCCCAACCTTGGCCCTGTTCATAACAACCCTGCCACAGGCCCTGCTGGACTCTGAGTGGTCTCCATGAACATTTGTAGCCTCATGAAAAAATTTGACTCACACCAGTGCTGGGTCAAATCTCATAATCCTGATGTCATTTCTTTGACTGAGACCTGGCTGACAAAATCCACCCCTGACTCCTTTGTCTCTCTCCCTGGATACTCCCTCTTCCGGGCGGACCAGGCTGGTAAACGGGGTGGTGGCTGTGCCATCTACATTAAAGAAGCCCTCCCTGGACTTGCCCTACCAGCTCCTACCCTTGACTCTGGGGCTCAGGCGCTGACACTGAAGCTGACCCCTGACCCGTTAAAGGGCTCGCTCTATCTAACAACAGCCTACATACCCCCTAGAAACCAAACCCCGGCTCTAGCCTCCCTTATGGAATACCTCTCCTCGCTGCCTCACCCCTCGGACCAAATACTAGTGGGGGACCTTAATGTCAATTGGCTTAGCCCCTTCCTCCTCTGCCCATGACTCCTTTGCTGCGGTCGATATGACCCAACTCGTCACCCGCCCCACTAGGACCAACCCAAAGAGAGGCACTAGTACTCTTCTTGATGTGGTCCTTTCCAATCGCCCTAATCAGATTATCGACATCTAAGTCCTTCCCGACTCACTTAACGATCACTCACCCATACCTTTTCACTGGACTTCCACAGTATCCAAATCATCTGCACAGTCCTTTCCCTGGCAGCGCCTGAAGCCCGGTGGCCTGAAGAAACTCAAGGAACTTCTGTCCCAAATTGATTGGTTGCCTATTCTGTATGCCCACGACACTGATACTGCACTCACCTTCTTTATCCAAACATTCAATAAAGCCTGCGATATCTTCGCTCCTCTGTCAGTCCACCACTCCAAGGTGCAAAATGCTCCTTGGATGACCCCGGCCCTGATCCAACAACTCAGACATAGGGATAATCTATGGCACAGTGCCACTGAGACTGGCCGGCCTAGCGATAGACAGGTGTATGCGGCTGCCAGAAACAAGTGTACCTGGGCCATCAGAAAGGCCAAGGCTGATCATTATCAGGCCTCGCTTACCTCCTCTTGAGGGAATTCCAGAACCTTCTGGGATAGTATCAAACAGTTAAATGGAAGTACGCGCCCCCCTCCCTCCCAGATCAGTATCATTGGCACTATCTCCTCCGATCCTGCCCTTATTGCTAACTGCCTCAACACCTCCTTTACGGATCTTAGCCCTATCCTCCCTAAGGATTTTTTTCAACCCTCCTCCCCCCTCATCTGCACCGGTCTTTACATGCCCGTACTTTCACCTCCGCCAGGTCACTGCTCAAGAACTCAGACCTCACCTAGTAAACGCCCTTAGGAGCAATAGTACGGGTAGTGACACCCTGGACCCCTGTATCCTTCGGCAAGTTCTCGATCTGGTCCTTACACCAATTACCAATCTACTCAATAAATCTCTCTGCCTGGGGCAATTCCCGGCAATCTGGAAAATTGCCACAGTCACGCCCATTCTTAAAGGTGGAGACAGGACCATGGCCGGAAATTACCGGCCTATCTCCATTCTCTCCCTCTTCCAAAGCCCTGGAAAAGTAGTGGCCTCCCAAATTACTGACTACCTCTCCAACTATGACATTCTCTGCCCTGAACAGCACGGCCTGCTGGCACAGTACCACTACTGCCCTCCTAGAATTCTCTAACTTCCGCCACTCCTCCCTAGACCAGGGCTCCTTGGCTGCTGCTGTGTTTGTAGACCTTTCAAAAGCATTCAACACCGTCTCCCATCCCCTCCTTCTGGATGTCCTCAGTTACTCTGGTTTTGCCACTGGGCCTATCTCCCAGTGCGCCAGCTATCTGTCAGCCCGCCACAGCGCTGCAGAAAATTTGGGGGGCTCTCTCTGACATCCGTCCCATCCTCTCCGGCGCTCCCCAGGGCTCCATTCTTGGACCCCTACTCTTCTCCCTTTACCTTAACTCACTCCCGGATTCCTGTAGTGGTAATATATTATTGTATGCGGATGACGCAGTTATCTTTGCCGCTGATCGTAACCCTATCACTCTCCAAGACTCCCTGCAAAGATCCTTTAATAAAGCTGAGGGATGGTTCAAGGAACATAGGCTGGTGATAAATCTCAAAAAAACTAAAACCATGGTCTTTGCTCACCCACAAAATAAGTTGTGCAATTTTAAGCTCCACATACACTCAAGCTCTAAGCTCATGCTTGAGCAAGTCTGCTCCTATAAATACCTTGGGATCTACTTTGACCCCTTCCTTTCCTTCCATGGCCACATTTCAGCCCTTGCCACAGCGGCTAATATCAGACTAGGCATATTACACCGGCTCAAAAAGTGTCTCCCCACCGAGGCCCTTCGACTCGCAGTCACCTCATCCATCCTGTCACTAGTGGACTATGGGCTGCCTGTGTACGGCGCTGATGATCAGATAGCTCTCGACAAAATTCACACCATACTAAACAAAGCCTGTAGGCTAATCACAGGCGCCCCCAGGTTAACACACACTTGTCAATTATATGAGAAAGCTGTACTGTTTGACCTGGATGAATGGCTTAACTACCAGACCTGTATCATAACAAAAAAAAAAACCTTCTTGGGCTATCCCCACCAGGTCTGATGGCCACCACACAACGTGCAAACTCTCAAGTGCATACCCGTTCCTCTGACAAAACCACCCTATCGATCCCTAGGGCTAGGACCGTGCACGGTCAACGAGCCTATTGCTACAGAGCCCCCTCCTGGTTCAACACTTTGCCCCCATCCATCTCTGATGCCCCTTCTATATCCTGCTTCAAAACCTCCCTCCGATATCACCTAATCAGTATTCGTAGCTGTAATTGCTATTAGTTTTAGCCTGGACAAACAATATGACAATGCCACTTGAAAGCTGCTTATGACTATTGAAGTTAGAGTGCCGCACGATATTTTTGTTTGCCTCCCTCTGTTGTATCACTTGATGTACCACCCATTGTTTTGTACCCGTTACTGTTTACATGCTGTTGTATTGTGATCTGCCTTTATGTGACAAGGTACCTTTGTAAATGAGCCTCTGGCTCAAAGGTTTTCCAAACTGCTGTACAAATAAATAAATAAGCATACCCAGCACCAGCAGCAGGTCCCTTGGTGGCGGTGATTCACGCACCAGAGGAGACAGGTGGTCAAGGCCCTTGAACAATTGCCCGACCACCTTCTCCTGGGCCACTGTCAGCATACCAGCTCATGCCCAGTATGCAGAGATGGCTGCCAGGTGCACCCTTAGAGTCATCACTTGCAGCCCTAGCTGGCAGAGGGACCAGAGGTACTTGTGGATACTAGCCACAGGGCAGACAAGGGGCTCAAGCTCATTGCCCTGACACCAAATGGAAAACCTTTTCCATTTAAAGGCGTAGCACAAGTGAGTCCACTCTTTTCAGAAGGCCTCCACAACGTGCAGCACATCTTCCGAAAGACCCAGAGCCAGGAACTCCAGCCAGTCAGAAACCAGGATGTGAGGTACAGGAACTGAAGGTCTGTGTACAGGGACATCCCCCGAAGTCTGTTCAGCAGGTCTGGATGAAGAGGCAACCACCACGGAGGCCTGCTGCTGAGGTTCAGGAGATCCAAGTACCAGAACTACCATGGCCAGTCCGGAGCTATCAGGATCATCCATGCCTTGTCCTTCCAAACTTTGATCATGACCTTGTAGACTAGGGGGAAGGGAGGAAAGTTGTACACAAGGCCTGTGGTCTATGACCTTGCAAAGACATCCCCCATCATTGTCCCAGACTGTGGGAGGCAGGAACAAGGAACGCCTCAGTTTTGCATTCTCCCAAGAGGCAAACAGGTTCACCACCTCTTCATGGAGGGATCACTTGTGTAACCTCTCTCCCACATGTCTGTCAGTTGATTGTCCACTCTGGTGACATGAATTGCCAGGAGATCTGCACCAAGGCTGTACACAAAAGCCCAGGTGTGGAGGGCCTCCTGAAACAAGAGTAGGGAATGTGTGCCACCCTGACTGTTCAGGTAGAACATGGTTGTGGTGTTGTCCATCTGGACTTCAGAGCTAGCTGCCCTGCATGAAGCTCCAGCAGGCTGATGTGATGACAGGACTCCCTGGGTGACCAGAATCCGTGGGCTCTGTGGTCCCCCAAGTGCACTACCCATACCACCTGAGACACATCTGTCGTGAGAGTGATGGTCAGCTCGGGGCGGACAAACGGGACTCCTTCCTCCAGATGTTCTGGAGCTCAGTCATCACTGGATGGCATCCCATATTCTATTCAATTCAATTCGTCTTTAAATAGCGCTATTCCCTGAAGGATCACAGCGCTAGTACCAGAAATAGTAAATCCCAGCTAAAAACTCCATAAAACATTCATAACACGCTTATACAGCATCAGGAAAAGCAACATTAAACAAATGAGTTTTTACTGCAGATTTAAAACTCTACACCATCAGGCACAGTCTTATCCGATGAGGTAGAGAATTCCACAGGGACGGGGCCATGAATTCAAATGCTCTGACCCCAGATGACTTTAAGCGAACCCTGGGAATCTCTAGCAATCCCTCGTCAGCAGAGCGAAGTGGCCGGGAGGAGCAGTAGGGGCGAAGAAGATCTTGCAGATAACTCGGACCCTGTCCATGTAGGACCTTATAGGTCAGCAAGTCAACCTTGAAGGTGATCCGGCACTGAATGGGCAGCCAGTGAGGATCGCGCAGCACCAGTGTGACATGTCAACCTCGCAGTCGATTCCATGCTGCACCAATCTCCCTGGACAGGAACTCTGCCTTCTTATGGGAGATAGCCCATCAGCTGGGTTACTGTGACTAGCTGGTCCAAGTGTCCTAGGCGCTGGGACCACTCCCACTGCAGGTGCCGCATCCACCAGCGGGCCCATCGGACCACACTGGTACAAGACATCTTGTACCTCAGCAGCCGCAGGATGTCCCAGGTAGGGTACGAGCAGCCAACCTGAAATGAACAGGCAAAAGAAGCAAGATCCAGTGCCCAGTCTGCAGGGAGGTGGGCCTTGGCTCACAGGGAGTCTAGCTCTGCCCTTCTGAAGTGAGTTACCTGCTAGGGGATCAGTTCGGACTTGGCCGGGTTGACCAACAGGCCCAGGTCTCTGCAGGTTTGGAGGACCAGATTCCTGGACCACTCCATAGCCTCCTTGGATAGCCCGGTTATCAGCTCGTAATCCAGGTAGGAGAACATCCTGATACCCTTGCACTGTAGGAAGGCAGCCACCACTGACATGTACTTAGTGAAGACCCTGGGCACAAACAAGAGGCAGAAAAGCACAACCTGGAACTGATACAAAACCCCATATATGTGGAACCAAAGGTACTACCAGTGAGATGGACTGGGATGTGGAAGAACGCGTCCTGGAGGTCCAGGGTGTAGAACCATATGCCCTGCTCAAGGGATGGTATGATCTGGTTCAGGGTTACCATCTAGACCTTGCACTTCCTCATGAACTGATTGAGATCATACAAATCCAGTATGGGGCACCAGACCCCATCCATTTCAGGAGCAGGAAGTACCTGGACCTGTCAGGGCATCTAGGACATGGACTATATCCCATTTCACAAGGAACTGAGCAACATTCTCCTTTAAGGTAGACAGCCTGTCCAATGACACAAAGGACTCCTTTGGAGCGAGGGATCGGTAAGGCAGGAGAGCCTTGAAATCTAGAGACAGCCCTCTGTCTACCACCTTGAGAACCCACTTGTCCATAGTAATGGCAGACCAGTGTGGCCAGAAGTGGCTAAGCCCACCCCCTACAGGCAGCTGGGTCAGGGACTGAACAGGTGGGAGGAAAACACCCCTCATCCCTTCATTGGGCAGCTTTGGAGGGGGCACCAGCCACTGGGGCCAGAGGGGCACCACTTCTCCTACCCCACCTCTTTTTGGCCCCTGGCCAGAGAACTTGGTCTTGGGGTGCCAGTCTTGGTATTGCCCCTGTTGGAGCTGCTGTCAAGGCTTCTGTGGCTGAAAGGACCAAAACTGAAAGACCTTTTTTGGTTTCTGGGCCTTCGAGTCCTTCTGAGATGACCACAAAGCCCAGGGTGGAGTTGGACTGCTCAATCCTGATGAGATGACCTCCCACCCTGGGCCAAAGGGGTCGTGACCCAAGGAAGGGACAGCAGCTAGCTTGTGTTGAGTGTCCGCGGTGAAGGTGGAGAGCCTCAGCCAGGCCCTGCGATGCATCGTGATGTTTGCTGCCACTGCCATGGGCGCAGGAGTCACCCATTTCTAAGACCATCTGGAACTGACGTTTAGCCAGCACATGACCCTGGTCTCTGACCAACTTTACCAGCAGTAGGTGGGGGAGGGAGGGCATCATCCAGTACTCCAAGTAGGAAGTGACCAAAGTTGGTCACCATCATGGCGTAGCTTGCCTGACGGAGATCAAGAAAGGAAAGGAAGTGGCATAAACCTTCCTGACTGCATGGTTAAGCTTCTTTGATTCTTTGTCTGGGGGCCTGTCTACATCCCCTTGGTTTCCAGATTTGCAGAAAGCCAAGTCAGGCACTAGAATGTCGGCAAAGGGATGGCCTGAGAACCTGGAAAGGGACCAAGTAGGGAGTGCGTACTTGTGGACCATATGGGCATAGGGTGCCAGGCAGTATTCTGGATGTTGCAAAAGCTCCAGGGCTGATCCCAATAGAGCCTCAGCCATAGGAAAGGCTGCCACCAGAATTCATCCCTAGCAATGCCTATGAAATGGTACTTGGCCTATTTCTAAACAGGCTCCACAGGGACAGACCTGAACTCCAAAATGAGTCAGAGCAGAGCTCTTACAGACACTGGCCTATGGTCGGTAATCAGTTCCTCGACCGACACGCGGTCAAAGGTATGCATCCTTGATGACAGCATGGATGAACCATTGGAGTCATCAGAGGACTCCTCAAAAATGGTCCTCAATTGTTTGCCACCATGGACCAGTTGCGAGTTGTCTGGGTGACTTTCACTGACAGCCAGCTTGGCAAGTCAGCCACAGCACAGGAGTCCTTTGTCAGGGCTCCCACCAAGGGGTGCGGTCAAGGTGGCTCCACCCACAAGGGTGGTGAGACAGGTTCTGTCAAGGATGGACAGGCATGAGCATGACTGTCACCCAGAAGTCATTTTACAGGTATCAGGCATAAAGCCCTACCCAGCCTCGCAATGATCCACTGCTGCCAGAGGAGTTCCTAGTAGCGCCGCTGCATCCGGCAGCACAGCCGCTCCTCATCTGAGGATGAGGAGGTTGAGGAACATTTATGGTGATGCCTCCCAGTTGAGCGAAATCAGAAACAGTTCCTCATCGAAGAGCTCGGACTTGACCATTGACCCAAGGGCCGATGCCAAGGAGAAGGCATCATGGTTTTATTGTAGGCCACGTGCCGAGGTATGTAGGGAAGCACAAGCTTTGGAGGCTGTTCCCAAATGGAGCCGGCCTGGGACACCAACTGATCCATGTCCTCTTGAGTGAGGACCAGGAAAACCGGGATCTTGGAGATTGACTCTTCGTCGATCCCCTCTGACAACTGGTCAAAGGAGTTGAGAAAAATCTTGACCACCTGATCGTCCGGTGTCTAGGTCGACAAGCCTGATGGGGGCACCAGGGAGCTTTTGATTTGACCCTTGACCACAAAAAGCTCGACCAGAGTCAAGTGGTTGGAAGAGGGTTGAGGGAGAACCACAATCTCCCCCGGTCCCACGACTGACACCAGTGGAACTTGTGTTTCTTACTGTGGCAGTCAGAGCTCTCCTCAAAGGCCTAGCTAGCCTGACACATCTCTCAGAATTCACAGAAGGGTGCTCCAATGCTGGCCCCAGCCAAAAGCAGCACCATGGCCAATGAGGTACCCATCGCAGCAGTAGCCACCGCCTCTTCCATGGCCATAAGCTGGGCAGCAGATCCCACTGCAATGGGGCCTTCTTGCAGCCTTTCAGCCAAAGTTTCTGGTCCCTATCGGCCACCTGAGAAGAAGACAGAACTGCGCGCTCAAACTACTGACCTATATCCATCCTTCCTCCCACCAAAGCTCTTGAGTGGATTGTTGAGGCCAACTTAAGGAATACCTGGCCATATATGATATACAGTGCCCCAGCAGCACGGCTTTAGAAAAGCGCATAGTACGGCAACTGCCTTACTTGAGTTCACCGACTACAAACATAGTGCACTCGACTGTAGCCAATTAGTGGGGTCAATATTCATTGATCTCACTAAGGCCTTTGATACTGTTAACCACACCCTTCTGCTCACTACGCTGCCATCCCTTGGACTATCAAGTGCAGTCACCAGCTGGTTCAAGAACTACCTTGATAACCACACTCAATAAGTTAAAATCAGTGAAACCCTCTTCTGTAGCCTTCCAGTATGCTTTGGTGTTCCCCAAGGTTCTATCCTTGGTCCCTTACTGTTCAGCCTAACCTCCCCCAAGCCTGCAATACAAAATTGGTCCTTTACGCCGATGATGCCGTTCTCTTTGACTGCCACTCACAACCCACCCCTCTCACGAGCGTCATGCAAGCCAACTTTCTGTCAGTTGAAACCTGGTTTACCCAACATAAACTTGTAATGAATTACAAAAAAACGAAAGTGATGCTCTTCTCATACCCATGCAACAGACATAATTCCACCTGCCTAAACATTCTTAATCTCAACCAGCCCCTTGAGCAAGTACACAAGTTTAAATACCTTGGCATCGCTCTCGATTGCCCTCTAACTTATGCAGTGCACCTTAATAAGATCTCAAAAGAGGTTAACTCCAGAATCAGTGTCCTGTATTGACAGACACTGTATGACCCCAGAGGCCCTCCGGTAAGCAGTTGTCAGTTCAATTATTTCCACTCTTGACTATGTATCAATTGTGTGGCAACTGATACTACCCTTAAAAGATTCACAATCACACTAAATAAATCCTGTAGACTGGTCTCTGGGGCTGGCAGACGCACGTACACATGACCTCTATGAGAAGACAAACTGGTTCCACCTAAAGGGTAGGATTAACTACCAAACCTGTTTGTTTGCCAAGAAAATTAACCTATGCCTAACTCCTCCTGCTACCTTGCCTTTCATTAAGCCTTCCTTTAACTTTTGTTTGACCCGTAGTGCATCCAAACAAACATTCCTTGTCCCTTTTTGCAGAACCTCCCAAACCTAGTGTACCTTTAACGACAGGGCTCCCACCTAGCTTAATGCACTTCTTCCTGAAATTGCAAATGAGCCTAAATTAGGCCCCTTCAAGCTCAAGCTTCGCAAGCACCTAACAGCCCTTAGTAACTGTGATTGTGTCCATTAGTAGGTCACCCCCTTATTCTTCTCAAGCAATCTCCTCTTCCACGTATCTCCTCTCCCCACCATTCTTACATCCCACCCATCTTCCCTCCCTGTACCCCTCTCCACCACCCTAACATATCCCCTCCCAGCTCCTCCCACCACCGCACTCCAGACCACACTTCCCCTTCCTGCCGCTTGCTTCCACTCCCCCTCTCCACAGACCCAAAGTCTTTCTTGGACCATAGTTATTCACCTCCCCCTCCTGCTCCTATCCCCTAACCTTGTTGCTCTCTTTTTCTCTCACTCGACAAAGTCAACGTTGACTGCTTTGCTCCCCCTGCTATTTATGCCCACCCTACTCCTAACTTCCATCCCCTGCTGCCTTCCTTCTCTCTCACTTGACAAAGACATCTTAAACTGCCTTGCTCCTTTCTTAACTTTGCCCAGGCCAATAACCTTGGCTCTGTGTTCTCCCCCTGCCTCCCTCATATCTGTACCTGCTCCCTAGGTACCCTACATTTTCATATTTTGCGACATACTGTTATATTGCTCATGATCTGTACCCTGGTCAACCTTGTAAACAACTTTTTTTTTGTTGCTCCTATTGCCTTTCTACTCATGTCTATTGCTGCTCTTGATTGTTTACTCTATACTTTGTTTACCTGCTGTTAATTGTATGACGTGGAACCTTTGTGAAAGAACCCTTGGTTCAAAGGTATTTGTAATCCTAGATAACAATAAATAAAAAATAAGTCAGACCGCGGGATCTTTCACAGAGGAAGAGCGCATCATCTGGCACAGGCCATAGCCCAAAACATTGTGTGCAGTCGCAAAACAGTAGAGGCAAAACACGTGTCAGTCCACCCTTGACATCTTCTGGTGGCACATGACGCAGAATTGAAGCAGGGAGCTGGCTACACTTCCTCATGTTTTGTCTTCCATCAATAAAGCTGGAGCTGAACCAAGGAATTTAAAATACTGAAGAAAAAAAACTAGAAAAAGCTAAACATCGCCAATGTCACGCTTGGTAGCCTAAAACAGACAAACATGTGAAAGAAGAAACTGAACTCTTCCAATGAAAACGAAGATCGGACATCACAGGGAACAGCTGAGGGATATACCACCCAGGTGATTGGAGGAGCTTAGCTTGAAGGCGTTCCGGCAAATCAGCACTTTCCAGTAGAACTACCTGTGAGCACAATTACCAGTGGCTAACTTTGTCTCTGTACAAATTTAAAAGGGGAACTCTCTTTTGGCTGTTTGCTAGAAAAGTATACTGCAAATTGTACTCATCAATTATGTGGTGGCAATAACCGAGATGTCAGACTTCTCTTAGATATGAATTGCAAAGCAGATTTTTTTTTTTTTAATATCACAGTCAACATAAACACAATAATTTTCTAAATAATCCTAGGATCCCTGAGAAGACTCTGTCTGCGTGTTTCTACAACTACACACTGGTAATATATATATATGTGTATACATATATATATATATATATATACACACACATATATACACACACACACATATACATACATAGACACATACACACACATATATATATATATCTCCTCAATCTGTCCCTCTTTCTCTGGGTCTTACGGTAGTGTTCTCTCAAGAATCATTTCAATTAACACATGTGCACAACTCTTTAGTACTAATAATCTTTGCTGGCTTTAAACAATACCCTATTGCATTGTATCTTTATGCATTTATTATGGAACCATGACTCTTAAAAGCCACGTGTCAACTTGAAAGTCTTTAAATATACTCATCCAAGAGTCCTTCCAGTCTTTTCTCCCCTTCACCCTGAGATGGGATCTGGAGATTAGATGAGCTGTATCTTTCCTTTGGTTCCTTAAAGTCATTGTTCTTCTTCTGTAACTGAATATAAAATTAATTTGAAAAAAGTTAATACAATGTCAGAGCTCTTCTTTTGCTTGGCATTAGCCAAAGTTCTTTTGCAGAGTTGGAGAAATGACAGTCTTAAAGTCAGTAGAGTGAAATACAGCTGATGTCTTCTTCAGAGCAGAAGTGTAGTAGGATAGAAAGCAAATCAGTATACAAAAGTTCTGTCTCTCAAGATCCTTCTTTTATTGTCAAGCTGTCCCATTGCAGATGACATGGTGTCTCCAACTGGTGTAACAACAGATGCTTGCCAATCTCTCATTGGCTTAGCTATATCTCCAGGGAGGTGACATGGCCTGATTGGAAGGTCTGGAGCCTACGTGTTGGGGGGGTTTTAACTACCAGACCTCAGTCAGCATCTTCATATCTATTGCACTTTTGACCTACCCACAAGATGGCAATTAATAGATTTATGACCACAAGACTGTGCATGTTCAAGAATAAGGTGTTGGAAGTTATGTCACTTGTGGTTAGGGTGCTGTGGTTTGTAGTGGCACTATGGCAGATGGTCATTGATAACAGGCAGTTGTGGTCGTCTTTGAGGAACCTGTTCATGAGGTGACTGTCTGAAAAGTCTGGGTGGTTGCAAGCTTCATAGTTTTGGTCCTGTGACCAGATTAATGCCGAGTTGTGATTTTTAAAATATATCTTTGCTTGTCAGCTCTCCACAGAGTTCATGAGTTTATTCAAGTCAAAATATGTCCAGTTGACATTTTCAAGGTTCTTGAAGCTGGAAGGCTTGAAGAATATCTTTTGGTATATGTCCTTTTAATATTTGTGTTGTCCAGTGGTCTCTTTACTGAGGTGTGTCCATATACCTGGGTTAACTACTTGCAGGACTGCTTGGCTGTAGAAGCTTAGAAATACATGTTTTATGACAGGCACTTCAGCATGTCTATTGCTGATTAAACTGAAATGTGCACTTTTCTTACATTTTGCCAGAATACTTAGGCTTATGGCCGAATTGTGCCTACATATTCTCCCCCCCCTTTTGTGGTACAGTGCCACCATAATGTTGGTGCATCGAAAAACAATGTGGCACTCAAGGATCTGTCAAAATGTGGCAACGTGAGCTTATGAGAATCATGGTTCCATAATTTTTAAATATTCACTAAATCAACATGTAAGAAGAAATATAGAAGTATCTATCCTAAGCAACTATCTCAGATAAAACTGACGTATACATTTACTAAGCAAATATCTTAAAATACTGATATATATATTTATTAAACTATAATTAATATCATTCTTTCAAAATATATAGGTAGATTACTACCAACTATATCAAAATCATTAATGCATGTAAATGTTACACCACCTACGCTATAACATGGCCTACAGGGGTGCATGCAAGCATTGCCCGCCATGTTTTACTTTAACTAAACATACTAAAATAAGCTCTTAATAGTTAAGCCTTGCCTTTGCAGTTTCTTAAGCTATGCCTAAGTAATCGTTCTGAGGGAGCATTTTACATGTTACCTCATTTTCTAAATGTGGCTCATACAGATTATAGAGTTACGGGGTTTCCCTAAGGGGTTCCATGTCGGCACATTTTTCCTCTTCATTTATTACAACTAAGGGTGGAGAGTTAGGTTGGTTGTTAATAGATCTAGGTGGAGGGCATGGTCGCATTTCCAATCCTACAGCATGGTTATATAAACCCTGAATTCTCACATGGTGAGCATGGAGTTGCTTGAGGGTGGAATACAACATCCACAGGAAAGCAAGAACCAAGGTGATATTTAAGACACAAAGGAATATGATAATAAGAGGTCATTGTACTGGTATGCAAATTTATTCCTTATTCCCGGGGCTGAACTGTTTATCAGAGATAACCAAGTCGGTCTTAGAGGCAGTAATCTCAATTTCATGAAGGTCCTTTGCATCTAAGAGACACCCAAGGTCATCAGCTAAAAAAAAAAAAATCATGACCTCAAAATGCAGAAATGGGAGTGATTTCCATTTCTTGGGAAACTGGATCAAGGGGATACAAAGTGATATGTCCAAAACGGATATATGCACCCACAGGAACAGAGATGAGTATTACTTTGCTGGGTAGAGACAGCTGAGTAGTAGTACCATGTCTGTTATAAGTAACAGTGACTTTAATAAAATTGGTGCTAACTAGCCATTGAGATCCTGCAATTTCAGCATGGGTCTTTTTAGCTTCACCTTTATGGGTCAAGATAACCTTACATTTTTCTGGGGCATCAGTGTTGCTAAAGCCATAAAGAAACTCAGTGATATCCTTTAGGAAACATTTATTGGGACACAGCCAATGTTGTTCTTTAGTAGTTTGACATATGTGTAAGTTTGGGACGAAGTATAAACCTGGGTTAAGTTCATGGAACACCACTATAGGTGAAGTTTTAATTTTAACATAGGCATCTCCTTATAACATAAAGCATGTATCCTTGAAACCATTTTTGGGTCTTATCGGATAACCATATTGTTTTTACATGTTTTAACATCTACCTCAATTATATTGTATTGACTAACCTAAAGTTGCCCCCATGCAAGGTTGGAGAGGATTGGAGATCTGGTGCTGGGTATCTGAGTGGAGCTTGGGGAGTGAATCTACAAATTTCCTCTCTTGATCTGTGTTTTTAGCTGTTCAATAGCACAGCTGTTAGTATCCCTGGCTTGGCTAGGCCATGATTGGTCATTTCAGGCATCTAGGGGCTGTTTGGATGCCTCTGCGCACCCCCTTTTGTTTGGGTTGTGGGGGCTACGTGATCTAGGGTTCCAATAGGGACTGTCCCTTCCCTGTTTGGGAATTTTTTATTATCCCTAGGAAGGCAAGAGGTAGCATCCTGTCTAGTCTGTGGCAATTCTTTTCCTTCCATTTGAAGGGAGGCCTGGTCACTAGTAAGGGCAAAAAGCTTAATTTGAGGTTCTATCTTCTATGATAGGTTTCTTACCTGCATCTGGGTTGACATTTACAAACATTCTTTGGGCATGTTCTATAATGTCATTCATGGGGGTATTTGATTCCACCCATGGTTGGACTAATGCCTTAACAGAGGGATGAAGGCCTTTTACAAATGCTTCCCTTAGGTGAAGAAATGGATCTGGATCTTTTTCTCCCCCTCCTGAGAAAAACATTCTGCTCAGGATTTTGTAGAAATCTTTAGGGCTCCAATTTCTCTGACATGTTTCTTTAAAGGCTGCTTATTGGGCTTCGATCAATGGTGTATGCTTTGATTGGGGCTGGACTCATTTTATCAAAATCTGTTTTGATCTCAGGTTTTTGTCTAGCCATCCAGGCTCGAACTTCTGATATAACAGAAAACCTTAAGACCCACAACCGATCCTCAGGGTTATTGATCCCAAAGTATTCCAACTGGAATTTGATGTCAATGATGAAATCCTCAATCTCAGTACTAGTTTTGGGATTGAAGCTAGTATCTATTGCCTTTATAACTCAGGTTAATTGTTTTGGATCTGGTTTCTAAGGGGTACATAGATTAGAAACAGTAGGGCCGGATGTGGTAGGGCCATGTAATGGCTGGCTTGCCCCCGTAGGGGTACTATTCTGGCTATTAGAGGCCTGAGGTCGATTTGAAGGTTGTGCCCTCCCCCCCCCAAACTTTAAGTCCTGAATTCCTTTGACCAAATCTTGGGCCTTGACTGCAAGGTCCTCTGCTACAGCTTTGGGGTGTATTTGGGCAGGAGGTGGCAACAGGTCAGTTGGCTGAAGGGACCCCAGCTGTTGACCAATAGCATAAAGGGACTCAGTAAATGCTTTATGAATCCTTGTTATCTCTTGGTGCACTTCATCCAACTGTTTTTCGGCTATCTGAGCCATTTCTTGGGCCGGTTTCATTTGAATCACAGCCTCCCCTAATTTCTCCTGATCCTCACCTTTTTCTGTCCGAAGTCCGACTATTTCAGCTCTCAAGGTTTTTATTTGCTGTTGCAGGTTCTTGATTTTGCTAGGCCCTGGATAATTTGCTGTTTTAAATCCCCAACCTCTTCTGTTAACCTTTGGTCGATTGCTTTTAAGTGGCCTCTATCTGCCTTATTTACTTTAAGAAGGCCCAGATATTTTGCTTTGTCTGACTCCAGTTCAAGTTCCAAGGCCTGGATTTTCATGGCATGGTCTCATTTACATTGGTCAAGTCGAAAACTAAGGTCCCCTAGGGTGTGTAGCCTGCTTTGCACCTCCTGATGGAAAATCCCTATGCTGCAGGTACAAGGCGTGTTCTATCAAGGTAGGATTAAGCTGGTTTTTTTTTAGTCTGGTTTTGGCCTCGTACAAAAGCCTACATATATAATCGTCCAGCTCTGCACACTGTACTTCATTAGCTGGTATGCTTTCTAAGGGGATCTTCTGGTAAAAATTGCTTCATGGTAAAATGTATTTATCTCCTTTTGGATAGAAGAGAGAATTTCCCCTGGGTTTTCAAAGGAAATTTTTAGGGCAGGAGGATTATCATTTATCCCCTCTTCCTGAGGACTATTTATGGGGGAAAGTATTGGAGGAGCATCCTCTTGATCATCTGGGAAGAGTCCTGGTGAAAACATGTTTTTACCTTTTAACTGTATACAAAGGAGAGAGAGAGAGAGAGAGAAGCAAAGGCACAAAAAGAAGTACTTCTGTTTCTTTAAATTCTCTCTTGCTCTGAAACAGCTTGAGAGTTAATTACTTCCTTTTTCTTTGGAACGGCTAAGGGAAACTGTGTTTCTTGTGAAATCTTAAAAAGAGGAAGTAGTTCCTTTCAGCCTCTGCTTGTAGTATCTGCAAGAAAGAAAGTATTTTTCCTTCCTAGCATTATTTAGTGTTTTAATTGAAGGTTAACCTTTTATGCTTTTTAACACAATCTAAGAAAACGTTAACTGCAATTCATACCCAGATAGATTGACATGGCTAGAATTAGCATAAATCTCAGGCCCACCCAGGGATGCCATTATTTTGTGAGCACAATTACCATTGACTAACTTTGTCTCTGTACAAATTTAAAAGGGGAAATCTCTTTTGGCTGTTTGCTAGAAAGGTGTACTGTAAATTGCACTCATCAATTATGTGGTGGTAATCACTGAAACGTCAGACTTCTCTTAGATATGAATTGCAAAGCAGTTTTATTTTTTTAATATCACAGACAAAAACATAAACACAATCATTTTCTAAATAATCCTAGGATCCCTGAATAGACTCAGCCTGTGTGTTTCTACAAATACACACTGGTAACAAAAATACAGTATATATATATATATATATATATAGCCTTAATATGTCCCTCTTTCTCTGGGTCTTAAGGCAGAGTTCTCTCAAGAACCATGCGTATAACTCTTTAGTACTAATAATCTTTGCTAGCTTTAAACAATACCCTATTGCATTGTATCTTTAAGCATTTAATATGGAACCATGACTCTTAAAAGACACATGTTAGGTAAACACCTTGAAAGTCTTTAAATATACTCAGCCAAGAGTCCTTCCAGTCTTTTCTCCCCTTCACCCGGAGATGGGATCTGAAGGTTGGATGAGCTGTATCTTTCCTTTGGTTCCTTGAAGTCATTGTTCTTCTTCTGTAACTGAATGTAAAATTAATTTGAACAAAGTTAATACAATGTCAGAGCTCTTCTTTTTCTTGGCATTAGCCAAAGTTCTTTTGCAGAGTTGGAGAAATGACAGTCTTAAAGTCAACAGAGTGAAATACAGCTGATGTCTTCTTCAGAGCAGATGTGTAGCAGGATAGAAAGCAAGTCGGTATACAAAAGTTCTGTCTCTCAAGATCCTTCTTTTATTGTCGAGCTGCCCATTGCAGACGACGTGGTGTCTCCAAGTGTGTAGCAACAGATGCTTGCCAGTCTCTCACTGGCTTAGCTATATCTCCAGGCAGATGTCCTGGCCTGACTGGAAGGTCTGGAGCCTATGTGTTGTTCTTTTTAACCACCCGACCTCAGTCAGCATCTTCATGTCTATTGTATTTTTGACCTACCCACAAGATGGCAATTAGTAAGCATTAAACCATGACAAAGGAGTGTTCTTCTGTGGAATTAAGGCATGGATTGGGGGGGGGTTATGGCACTAGGCCACAGGCCTAGTGCCTACAACCACCCAACCATGAATTAATTCCACAGTAGGACACTCCTTTGGAGCGGCTTAATGCACTTGTAACATGGCAAGTGCAAGCTAAGTATTGTTTAGATAGGGTTTCATTTAGAATAAAAGAAAGATGAGTAGAAATAGTCCATTTACTTTACAAAATATGCTTGAGATGTGTCTTTTTGAAAGGCTGTATCTCTCTAAAAATGTGTAAGTCCATGTTGCACAACTGACATACATTAATGTTGTGCCTAAGAAGTGCCTGAGAATATACAAGATGTACGATTGTTACATTAAGTAGGAAAAGACAGATAACAACAAAAATAGGTACTTGTGATGAAGAGTTCCAATATTTTGCCCTCCGTTGCTGGCTCATATTGATGGCTTTTTGCTTGATTGACAGCCGTGCTGCATTATGGTCGCAGTTGCACATGGCGAGACAAAAGTAGAAGTGCACATTATTGATACATTTTTTACACAGAGGACTATTATAGATATGAAAACGAAGGGATGAAGACTGCCAGGAAGTCTGCACTGTGTCAATATCTCATAACGGGTGAGCTCAGCGGGGGACTAAGAAGATCCGCTCAGCGGGGGGGGGGAGAGAACTACAGAAATCCTAAGATGTAGAGCTGTAAAACATAGTTTTGAGCCTGCAGGACCGCAGTGCACAGTATGGTAAGTGTGTTTAGTTACGGCAAACTGACAGAGGGACACACTGGTAGAGGGGACATGGATCGCAAGATTATGCGAGGTCCACTGAGTGGGTGACTGGGAACCATCCTGCCAGTCTATTACCTGAACAGCATGGAGGCTTCACTTTGTGGGTGCGCTCACGATAGCAAGCTATCCTTACTCCGATAGCGCTTTTCATGTGGCTGTTACAGGGAGTACAGTACCATGCATTACTAGGGAATTAATGCATGGCAAACTTCTTGTTTTTAGCCAATCACACGTCTGTATTTCCTTTCCTCATTGTCTGCTATGTAACAAATAGATTTATGACAAGATCTTACACTACGCATGTTCAAGAATAAGGTGTTGGAAGTTATGTCACTTGTGGTTAGGGTGCTGCAGTTTGTAGTGGCAGATGGTCGTTGATAACAGGCAGTTGTGGTCGTCTTTGAGGAACCTGTTCATGAGGTGACTATCTGAAAAGTCTGGGTGGTTGCAAGCTTTGGTAGTTTCGGTCCTGTGACCAGATTAATGCCGAGTTGTAATTTTTAAAATATATCTTTGCTTGTCAGCTCTCCACAGAGTTCATGAGTTTATTCAAGTCAAAATATGTCCAGTTGACATTGTCAAGGTTCTTGAAGCTGGAAGGCTTGAAGAATATCTTTTGATACAGGTCCTTTTAATATTTGTGTTGTCCAGTGGTCTCTTTACTGAAGTGTGTCCATATACCTTGGTTAACTACTTGCAGGACTGCTTGGCTGTAGAAGCTTAGAAATACAGGTTACTCACCTGTAACAGGAGTTCTAGGAATGGTATATGTTGTTCATCCACACTCATTGGCAGTATCCTTGCCGCTTTAAATCTTGCCGGAAGGTCTTCAAGCTTGCTCCTCCCACCCACCCGGGTGGTATAACTCGGCTCCGCCCCTGAGCGCCAGATCTGGCGCTGGTGAAGCTCAGGGTTGTGCGCCAAGCCGGGAGGGGTGGGTGAGGATGAACAACATATACCATTCCTAGAACTCCTGTTACAGGTGAGTAACCTGTATTTCTAGGGACATGGATATGTTGTTCATCCACACTCATTGGCAGACTCCTAGCAGTTCTCCGGGAGGAGGGAGGCAAGGACGCACACCCCATATACTTACTTGGGAAAGAGAGACTGGAGAACCGAGGCCCCAAAACCAGCATCCCGTGACTCAAGGTCGATGTGGTAGTGGGTAATGAGGTGTTGCTGACTTCCAGGTAGCAGCCCTGCAGATTTCCTGGATAGGGGCGTCCTGGAAGCAGCCACCGTTGCAGCAGTATGGCGGGTAGAATGAGCTCTTATCCCTCTGGGAGGCTCCATGCCCGCTAACTTATAGCAGAGATCTATGCAGGAGGTTACCCACCTGCTTATCGTCCGCTTGGCTGCAGGTCTGCCAGATGCGGCTTCAGCGTAGGTGACAAACAGCTGGCGAACCTCTCCCCGAATTTCAGCCGTGCGCTCCTTATAATAAGCGAGCGCCCTTCTAGGATCCAGAGTATGGAGCCTATATTCGGCCTCCGAGGTGTGATTGGGGTAGAACACCGCAGAGTCAACACCTGGTTAAGGTGAAACTCGACACCACCTTCGGAAGGAATTTCGGTGGGGCGCAGGACAACCTTGTCCCTGTGGAAGACCAGGTAAGGAGACTCGATGGAAGCGCCTGGAGCTCTCCCATCCTTCTGGCTGGACGTGATAGCCACCAAGAAGGCGGGTCTTCGACAGGTGAGAGAGAGCACATCGTGCATAGGTCTCGAATGGCTTGCCCATGAGCTTTGCCAGTACCAGCAGTAGATCCCACGGAGGTGGGGGTTCCCGCACTGGAGGGAAATGTGATCAAGGCCTTTGAAAAGCGCCAGACCACCTTCTCCTATGCTTCACCGACTGCTTCCGGCCCGCCGCCTGTAAGCAGAGATGGCTGCAGTGGTGCACCCTTAGGTGCTCGTCTACCTAAGCCCTTGACTAGAAAGGGACCATAAATAGTCCAAGATGCTTGCCAAGGAACAGGAGGAAGGGTCCAAGCCCTTGTTCCTGACACCAAATGGAAAACCTTTTCCATTTGAAGGCATAGCATTTTCTGGTCGACCTTCACGGACGCCTCAACTACATTGAGGACCTGGCCGGAAAGACCCAAAGCCTGGAACTCTAGCCGCCAGGAACCAGGCCGTCAGGTGCAGGGATTGAAGGTCCGGATGGAACACCTTCCCCTGATTGACTGAGAGCAGGTCCGGGCGAGCTGAAAGCTGCCGCGGAGTCCTGGAGCTGAGACTGAGGAGATCTGGTACCAGAACTGGCGAGGCCAGTCTGGGGCTATCAGAATCACCTGCGCCTTGTCCCTCCTCGCCTTGAGAAGCACCTTGTGGATCAAGGGAAATGGGGGAAAGGCGTAAAAGAGGCCCGGGGTCCATTGCCTCGAGAAGGCATCCCCCTGCAGCGAGCCCTGCTGAGGGGGCATGGAACAGACTCAGCCTGCGCTCTCCTGTGGAGGCAAACAGGTCCACCTGAGGTGTGCCCCAAAGGGAGAACAGATGCTGTACTACCTCCGGCAGGAGAGACCACTCGTGGGATGCAGCCCCTATCCGGCTCAGGGCATCGCCAGGGTGTTGGAGGCTCCTGCCGCGTGAATGGCTAGGAGATCCGCCTCCAGGCTGCGATGCAGTGACCAAATGCGGAGAGCTTCCTTGCATAAGACATGGGCGCCCCGCCCTGGCGGTTTAGATAGTACATGGTCGTGGTATTGTCCGCCTGGACTCGACCACTTGACCCCGGAGGAACGGAGCAAAGGCGGTGAGAGCTTAGCGGACCGGGCCGGAGCTCCAGCAGGTTGATGTGGCATCGGGACTTCCCGCGGGACCAGAGGCCATGAGCCCGGTGTTCCCCAGATGGGCACCCCAACCCATCAGAGAGGCATCGGTCGACAGAGAGACCGTCGGCTCGGGCGGACGAACAGGATGCCCTCCTGCAATTGATCTGGAACGGTCCACCACTGGAGAGCATTCCACATCCCCTGTGTCACCGACACAAGCTGGTCCAAGGGATGCAGCGTTGTGACCACTGGCTGGCCAGTCCCCACTGAAGGGGACGCATGTTCCAGCGGGCCCAACGGACCACGCTGGTACAGGCCGCCATGAGACCCAGGAGGCGAGGAAGTCCCGGGCAGGCGCACTGCCCAACCAGAAATGATCGGGCAAGGAGGAAAGAACCTCGGCCCTGTCCGCCGGGAGCCGCCTGGCTCGAAGAGAGTCGAGCTGCGCCCGATGAATAAAATCACCTGCTTGGCTCGAGTTCCACTTGGCCTCGTTGACAAGGAGGCCCAGTTGAGAGCAGACCTGGAGGGCCAGATCTCTGACCACTCCGCTCCTTCCTGGAGGAGCTGCTATCAGCCAGTCGTCCAGGTAAGGGTACACCCGACCCCTCGGCGCCAGAGGAATGCTGTCACCACTGCCATGCATTTGGTGAAGACCCTGGGAGCTGGAGACAAGCCAAGGGCATGGCTTGAATCAAGAGAGATCCTTCCGCCGGAAGCGAAGGAATCTCTGGTGAGACGGACGGATAGGGACGTGAAAAACGCGGCCCTGCAAGTCCAGAGAGCAGAACCACACGCTGCTCCAAGGATGGTATTATCTGAGCCAGAGTGACCATCCTGAAGGCTGAGACCTTAGGAACTTGTTTAGGTCTGTAGGTCGGAATGGGGCGCCAGCCCCCCGTCCGTTTCGGAACCAGGAAGTACCTGGACACAAACCCTGGGTCTGAAGGAGGGTCCACCACCTCTCTTACCACCTCCTTCTGGAGGAGGAGAGCGATGTCGGCTCGACGAGCCGCCAGTGAGGCTGGGGATCCCGAAGCCCCCGAGGGGCGACTGCTCTGAAGGGTGGTGCCTGCTCGAATTCCAGAGGCAGGCCTCTTCCCACCACCTCCAAGACCCACCTGTCCGTGGTAACAGCGGACCAGGCGGAACGGAAGTGCCGGAGCCGTCCCCCCACGGGGGGACCCAGGGGTAAGGTGACGGGGATGGGGCGACACCCCTCAGCCCGCCACTGGGCAGGCTTGTGAGGGACCGGCCGAGGGACCCTGGGCCCTTTCCTCCCTGCCTCCTGTTAGAGGAAGCCGAAGGCTTGGGTTTGGGATGCCAAGGCGAGCCTGCTGGCCCTGACGTGCTGGCAAGCGCGCGCAGGGGCACAGAAGGACGAAAGGGCTTAGGGCTGTGGTTTGCGGCCTTTGTCCTTCTGAGCGGAAGAGACCGAGTCCAAGGTGGCATTGGACTTCTCGATCCTCTGCAGGTGACCTTCCACCCCAGGGGTCAAGAGGTCAGTCCCAAAAAGGAACATCCGCCAACTTGTGCTGGGTATCCAGTAAAGGTGGATATCCTCAGCTAAGCCTCGCGGACGATAGCCACTGCGGCCGCAACGATCTGGCACATGAGTCCCCTACATCCAAAGCAGTCTGGAGCTGCTGTTTGGCCACTGCTCTGCCCTGGTCCCGCACCTGCTTAACCGTAGTCTGCAGATCGGGCGGGAAGATGAGGGATGACCTCATCCAGGGAGCCCAACAGGGCATGAGAAAATGTGCCATGAGGATGCCGAACTGGCCTGACGAAGGCGAGAGAGGACGCAGAGCGTAGACTTTTCGCCCGTATAGTCCAATTTCTTGGACTCCTTGTCAGGAGGTTTGTCCACATCCCTGCGCGCGCGGCCGGAAAACGCTGTCGGGTAACCAACCCCTCAGCAGAGGGTGTTCCAAAACCGACAAGGAACCGGTAGGGACCGCATACTTCCTGGCCATCCTGGCAGGGCGCAGGGCAGGAAGCAGGGCGCTGCCAAAGTTCCAGTGCTGGACCCACTATGGCCTCGGCCACCGAAAGGCCTCCGCCGGAGAATCCCCGGTCCAGAATCTCCGTGAGGGGATACCTGGCCCGCTTGGAACGGGTTCGAGCTCCATCCCGGTAGACTCGAGATGAGCCAGCAGTCCTAGGAAGGACGACGGCTATCGCCCATTGGCTGACCTCCTGAAGACTCCAAGTCCAGTCGCTTGAGAAGAAGGAGGAATCATCTTCGGACTCGGAAGAGTCCTCGAAGAGCTGCCTCTGGCCTGAACCACCCTTCACCTGCCGAGGTCGGTCGGGAGTGAGGGTAACTGACAGCCGATGGGGTAAACCCTTAGCCGACCGAGAATCCTTGGTCGGAGCCCCAATTGGTGGCTGTGGAGGCGGAGGTTCCACCGCAATCGGTGGAGCAGCTGGTTTTGGCCGAACAACCGGCCTGGGTATAGGCTCCTCGGGCAAGTCGAGGGGTTGTGTCGGCCGTTCCGGTGACAGCCACTTAATGGCCGGGAAGGCGCCGGAGTCGGCTTATCTCGGCCAGGAGGAGCTGTTGCAACATAAGGTCCTCGTACCGTCGACGTAATTTACGCCAGCCTCCTCATCCGAGGGAGGAGGACGAGGACGAGCGGCGACGCCGCTTACCGCGGTGCCGAGACCGAGACCGCCTATGACGGTGGGAACGGCTGGACCGCTGAAGAGGTCCGGAGACCGAGACCGAGTCCCGAATTTCCGGGTCGGTGCGGGGAGGTGTCGGCCGGAACCGACACTCCCTTCGGCTCGGAAGGTCCATCCGAGGGCTCCGGAACCGGAGGCACAGGCGAGCCCACGGGATCCTCAACTCCTCCCGGGGGAACCGGGGAGAGGGGAATCTCGGCTGCTAAAGGCGACAGCCCGTCCAATGGGTCGAGAAAAATCTCGACTTCATCAGTGGGAGTCTCGGTCAACTGACCTGACGGGGACACCGTGAGGCCAGTGGCCGAAGCCGAGCGGTCGACCGAAGCCGACGGTCGACGGCCCGGGGAGAGGGACCTTTCCCGCTCCCAAGAGCGTCGACGGAGGGACTTACCCTTGTCCCTCTTTTTGGACCGAGAAAAGGTCCAGCAGACGCAGGCCCTTCTCCTTTAGTGGAGAGGGACAGACAAAGCTCCTTAAAGGAAGCCGTGTAGGAAGAACCCAGAGAGAGCGGGATAAATGCCGCGGCCGAGGAAGATACGGCCCGCGCCGCCTCCTCTTCGAGGGCACCATCCGCCGAGCTGATCCGCCGAGCCAAGGATAATTCGCCGCCAACCGGCCTCCTTGGACTTCACCGGAGGGAAACGCTTCTCGGGACGGCCCAGTTGTAATCGGGCAGCACGGTCTTCGAGGACGTAGGCCGAGAAAGATGAGCACAGGTCGCAAGCCTGCGGGTCGTGCTCAAGGCCTAAGCAGTAGACACACGCGGAGTGTGGATCCGAGATACCTTCTCCCGCATGGCATCTCCAAACTGGGAGTCGATGTATCCATCGCAGAGTCATGAGGGATCAAGATCAAAGTCTTTTGCAAAATATTATTTTAAATCCTAAACGGAGAAATAGGAACCAGTCACAAACGCAGAGCGTTAAGAGGAACCTGAGCTTCCAAGCGGTAAGGAAGATCTGGCGTCATGGGGCGGAGCCGAGAGTTATACCACCCGGGTTGGTGGGAGGAGCAAGCTTGAAGACCTTCCGGCAAGATTTAAAGCGGCAAGGATACTGCCAATGAGTGTGGATGAACAACATATCCATGTCCCTAGAAATAAATATTTTATGACAGGCTCTTCTGTACATGTCTATTGCTGATTAGACTGAAGTGAGCACTTTTCTTACATGTTGCCATAATCCTTTGGCTTATAGCCGAATTGTGCCTACATACCAATGCGTGGATAGTGAACTATATCCTCACCCCTAGAAACAAGTATTTGGGTGCAGCGATAAAGGCCATATGATTAGGATTTTCGCACTATATTGTACCATTACAGCAAGTGCCATATTGGAATGCTGGGAACACATGGTGACTGAACAACGTGCTAAAAAGTGAGTTGGAGGGTAGGAGAGCTGAGATGGGTGATGGGTCTTAAGACCGTAAAGCGTTAATGTACTGCCCGGAAATTAATAGTACCTTTCAAAAGTAGTCAGTTGTCACTTCTTATAACTGAAATACTTTTTTTTCAGTTTTGTTAATTAAAAGATATCGGACAGTGCTAGATGTGATGTATGGAACAGTACTCTACCTGGAGGCTAACAAAGCAGTAGTCATCTCTATTCCTCCCTACACATCATCAGAGTTATAACCTCACTGACTGGGACATCATTAGTGACCAAGAAGAGCCGATCAGCTGCTTGACTGGTGACTTGTGACATGTGCCAGCCCACTGACTCGGAAGGTTGAGGCACTGGACACATCTGCTGCCACACTAGGATGTGTTCATTGGGGGGGGGGGCTGATGGGGGAGGACTGAACTTTCTAGAGGACACTCTCCTCCTTGCTTCAGCTAAATACTGCCATCTGGATGACCAAAGGTGTCAGTGGGCTCGGAAAGACTTACTGGGTGGGGGATGCAGGTAGTGATGCACTCCACAGTTACGTGCCAGCGTTCATACAACCCTGAAACCGGCGTTCCAGGGGAGAAAACCAGGAGGGAAAAATCATGAATAGAGCAAGAGTGAGAAGTCTGACTCTTCGGAGGCCCCACACCAGCGACAGGGCTCTCCTTCCACATGCTGATGATACAGTGGGAGGAACAGAACTTCAGGTAAAGCAGAGCTTTTCAAATCACACCCAATAAATACTATTAAGTATAAAACCATCTAATGGGCACACAGAAAAAGAAGAAAACACTTTAGAAATAAAAAGTAGTAGGGGACTACTTGTAAAAATGACTAAAATCTTCTGCCGGTTATATTTTGGTGCTATTAAATGCAGTGGAAGTGTGCACAAGTAGGCAGGCAAAGGGGGAATCTACCAAAACACTGTAAAATCCAGAAGATACTGAAGATGGGGCAGAGCATGCTACTGCCATGATTAGGCATGTACTTTTGTGTCAGAAAATTTGTACAAAAATAATGGTATTGTCAGTCAAAATGACAGAAATTATGCGGATCATAGTAGAAGTCATGAAATGTCATGGATCCATTGTTAAATAATTTACCTCTACTTTTTTCTCGTTTTCATTTTAACTTTTTCTCCCAGAGTCAGGCAGGTTGTTGCTCAGCCCTGTCCCCACTCCTCAAAACCAGCAACTGACTCCCTCAATTCCCAGGGCTTAAGCCCCCCATGGACTCCTCCCCATAGCAGGGTATATAATGCTGGAATGAACACACACACACACACACACACACACACACACACTCTTGCTGGGGCTCTGCATATGTCATGGATCCCATGAGTTTTCCAATTTTTATGAAAACTCCAGGATTTTTGGTATTTTCTGTAACAACCTTATGATTTTTGCTATTTGGCAGTACCATGATTTTCACCATTTTTCATGAAAACTCTTTAGTGTTTGAGGTTTGCAAATCACATATTCATAATTTTGTGCAGTACTACTACATAATGTGCTTGGTCCCCAATCGGCCCCAGTGTGGGATTCTAAGGCTTGCATGTGTGCCCCCTCCCAGTCTCTCAGACGGCAGCCCAATGTGCTGCCTTCTGCTGTTGGAAAGCCCAACAATTATTTAAACACGTTTTTGTTTTTTTTTAATGGTCACCACGCAGCAGAAAAACCCCTCAAGAACATTCTTATCTCTAATAATTTTCATCATGTTACAATCCTTACCAGGGAAGTGGCTTAACTTGACTGTACCTAAACAGGTCTTTAGGTCCCAGACCAGATTTTTGTGTGAGGGTGTCGAGATGAATCATTTTGCCTGCAGTAACACATTGAGCAAAACTGGTTAATGCCATCCCAGCCCACCTCTGAAAGCCTGCATCTGTGCTGGGTGGGGTAAAATCAGTATGAAGACATGTTACTGCTAGGGGGCCTAAGACCCCTTGGGTATGCAAGACCTTTCTCATTTTCCTGGTAATCCATAATGTATGAGTCACCCAAAGTTTTTTAACATACCTGTAGAGGTTTGGGGGATAGTGCTCCGTGGGTGCACCCACAGGGGAACCAGGAGCTTCTCCACCACCTCCATCTTGATCCACTGGGATTCCCTGTGGCACTTCATCCAAGAGCACAGCACCACCTACTATGCTGCTGGATAACAGTTTCTCATGTCCATGTGGGCCTTGTTAGTCACCCAGTGCCCTTGTTTCATCACCACATAATAAATATATTATACAAAATTGCTCTTAAAGTTACCCGCCATAGTCTATAATGTAGCACGTCCCCGCGCTTTCCTTGCCATCACTTCATAAAATTGCCAGAGCGTGGGGCAGCACAGGGGCGGATCTAAACATCAGGAAGTACAGGAGACCCAGTAAATATAAATTTACGAGCATTTTTCTCTTGAGTAATTTGAAATCTTGAGGGCGACTTCATACAGGCAGCATTTCTCCCAGTAAGGCCCGAAAGATGTGGTGCCTTAGGCTAGCTTGGTAAATCTCTTTAATAAACCCTGCCTTGTCTGGATGGATATTCATTTCAGTGAGGGTCTGTAAGCAATCAGAAAGTATTCCTGTGTAAATTTTCATGTCAACCTCTAAGAGGGAGATGGCCTATAAGACCCAGACTCCAAAGGATCTTTTTCAGGTTTCGGGAGAATGCTGATTTGAGCTTTCCTCCAAGAAATATGGGGTATTACCTTCCTGTCCAGTTTCATTAAACACCTACAGAAGCAGCGACAAAAGCTCTGCACTGAAGAACTTTTACCATTCGAATGGGAAAGTACAGTTACGTAACAACTTACCGTAACAGTAGATCTTCGAGAACAGCTCTTGCAGCAGGTTACACCATTAGGACTGAAGCCGGCAGGCGTCAGGACCCCACGGAAAAATTCTAGCTAGCTATCTTCAGCGGGGACCGCCCCCGACGTCGGGTCCTGCCCCGACGTAACAGACGTGGTACATAAGGGGCGGTCCACAGATTCCCCAGTTCTCCTCCGAGACTTCCGCCAGAGGATGACATCAGAATGGGAGACCGAGGATTCACCGTCAGAAGATAATAAGGGAATAAATCCCTGTTAGAAAAGGCTTAAGGCATGCCTCCTCAAGGGGAAGGTGGGCGGGAAGGTACCTGCTGCAAGAGCTGTTCTCGAAGATCTACTGTTACCGTAAGTTCTTCACGAACCGTACTATCTTACCGAGACACAGTTCTTCGCAGGTTACACCATTGTGACTGATTCCTAGCAGTAACGTGCCAGAAATTCGGGAGGAGGAAAAAGGAAATACATTCCAGGTCCTGAATCTAGGACAGGACCCTGTAGCACTGCCAGGCCGAAACTGCTCTCTACCGAGGCAATGTCTAGGCTATAATGCCTGATAAAGGTATGCACAGAGCTCCAAGTGACTGCAGCACATATGGCAGAAGTGGAGACGTTTCGGAGTGCTGCAAATGAGGTGGCCACGCCCCTAGTGGAATGACCCCGGACTGAACCCGGGAGGGACTTCTGTTTGAGCTCATAACAGAGTGAAATACACTGGACAAGCCAGCGAGACAGGGACTGTTTGGATACAGATTGGCCCAACATCCTCTCAGAGAAGGAAACGAAGAGTTGCTCAGAACTATGAAAAGGTTTAGTTCTGTTGAGGTGATACCTCAGGCTGCGGTGAACATCCAGGGTGTGGAGCAGAGCCTCTCCTCTATTCGAGTAATTCGGGAAGTAGACTGGTAGGTCAATGTCCTGATTTAGGGTGAGCGAAGAGACCACCTTAGGCAAAAATTTAGGATCCGTCCTCAGGGATACTCTGTCCCGGTGGAAAACTAAATAAGGCTCTTTGCACATGAGAGCATGAAGCTCAGAAACTCTTCTCGCTGAAGTAACAGCAACCAAAAACAACGTTTTCCACGACAGAAAACGTAGCTCGCAATCCGCGGCAGGTTCGAAGGGGGGGAGCGTGAGTTGTTCCAGGACAAAGAGCAAATCCCATGGAGGCACAGGGTCCTTAATGGGTGGCCGAAGGTGTAACACCCCTCTCAGAAATTCCCGAGAGGCGTCTAATTGTGCCACTGTACGATGCCCCACTGGAAGGTGGTAGGCAGAGATGGCACAAAGGTGCACCTTGATAGAGGAGTAGGCTAGACCCGAACGAAAGAGGGAGAGCAGGTAGTCCAACACCACTCCCACTGGGCAACCTAAAGGAAAATCAATGTCATAATCATAAACAAAACGGCCCATTTCATGGTGTATGTCGATAGCGTTGTCGGCTTTCTGGCTGCAGAAAGAACTTCTGCAACCTCTGCGAGACCCTCGGATGAAGATGGCTATGTCTCTAGAGCCATGCATGCAGGTTCAGTGAGCGTAAGTCCGGTGGACTAGGGAACCTTTCTCCTGAGACAGGAGATGGGAGCTGAATGGCAACGGAGCAGGGGTTCCCGGATAGCTGCATTAGCAAAGGGAACCAGATCTGCCTAGGCCAGAACGGGGCCACCAGGATCATAACTGCATGCTCCCTGCGCAGTTTGAGAAGAACTCTCTGGATCAACGGGAAAGGAGGGAAAGCGTAGAGGAATCTGTCCGCCCAGGAGAGAGACAACGCGTCTCGCCAGAAAACACCAGGCCCTGGATCTAGAGAGCAAAATTGGGCAGTTTTGCGTTGATGGGGATGCTACAAGTCTAGCTCTGGAGTTCCCCATCAAGAAACAGATCCTCTGCTACCTTCTTGAAGAAGTTCCCACTGTGGACTCTGGCCTGGGAGCGACTCAGACCGCCTGCAATCGTGGTTGTCCACCCCGGAACATGTACAGCTACCTCAAATTCAAGGCTGTGTCCGACACTCCAATCCCCACACCCTCATGGCCTCCTGCAAAGGGGGTAAGAGTGTGCGCCTCCTTGTTTGTTGAGGTAATACATCACCACCGTGTTGTCTGTCTGAAGCAGAAGAGTACACGGTGGGATTACTGACTGAAAGGCCTGCAGGGCATAGAGAACCGCCCTCATCTCTAGAACATTGATATGGAGATGAGCTTCCATCGGGGTCCACGTACCCTGAGACTTCACCCCGTCCAGGTGTGCCTCCCACCCTAGACCTGAGGCGTCTGTGGTGAGGATTACCTCCAGGGACGGCGCTACGAATGGGACGCCCATGGAGAGCGACCCTGGGACTAGCCACCACTGCCAGTCTCGAATCACGGTGTTCGTGATCCTGACCGGATGCTGCAAGTGGTCTTGCCTTTGATCCCATTGCACCTTGAGCATCCACTGAGTTACCCGCATGTGGAGCCTTCTATGGAAGGACAGTAGGAATGGCCGCAGCCATGTGTCCGAAAGTGTTTAAGGACCGACCTGGCAGGGACGGTCTTGTTCGGACGATAACTCCCTGATGAGGATCTGATGCGCCCGCCCTGTCGCCTGAAGAAAAGCTCTTCCCTGAACGGTGTCCAGTACTGCACCTATAAACTGCAGTTTCTGCGACGGTACCAGGAGACACTTCTGTAGTTTATTAGGATGCCCAGAGATCGGAACAGGTCCTGGGTGCTCTGGACCAAAGTAACAATGCCTCTCTGGAGGCGGCCATGAGAAGCCAATCGTCCAGGTACGGAACACATATGGCCCTGTCTCCTAGAGACGCTGCCACGACTGCCATGCACTTGGTAAAGACCCTGGTGCGGATGACAGTCCGAATGGAAGGGCTCGAATTGAAGGTGGTGGTCGAGGAACTCGGCGACAGGAACCTCTTAGCGCCTGAGCTATAGGGATATGCAGGTATGCCCCATGTCTAGAGACGCTAAGAAGGCGTCTTGTTTCAGCATGGGAATAAGACCCGGAAGAGTCACCATGCGGAATCTCTTATAGGCAACCGACACGCTGAGGTCGCTGAGGTCCAGAATCGGACGGAGGTCCCCTGTTTTCTTTGGAACCAGGAAGAAGTGGGAATAATATCCTTGTCCTCTCCGGTTCTCCGGGACGTACTCTATCGCTCCCTTTTGCAGAAGCGTGAGTACTTCTTGCCAGATCAAAGATTTGTGCTGACCTGGATACCGGGAGAGCAAAGGAGGCCTCGAGGGTGGCTTTTCTGCGAATTCTATATAATGGCCTCTTCCGACCAACTGAAGAACCCACCTGTCGGTGGTTATAGCCTGCCATCCCAGCAGGAAGTTCGCAATGCGACCCCCGACCATGATTTCCCATTGATCCTGAGGGGCGGGGGCCGGAAAGGAGTCAGGCTGTGGCGGCTGAGGGTCCCGCTGGCTGGCCGTTTAGTAGTACGCTGGCTTCGGACGGCGGGCTGTTTCCTTGGGCTCACGGAAGCCGAGCCCTCTGTTGTGTAACGGAGCGGATTGCTGCCTCTGAGTTCGCTCCACGAACGGCTTTGGTTCCTACTTAGCGAACTAAGCCTGGTCGGCATGGCCTGAACCGACCTCACCGCCTTCCGGCCTCTTGAAGTCTGGTAATAATCTTCTCCGAGTTTACCAAACAAGACTTCTCCTCGAATGGAGCATCCATGATATTCTTCTGGACGTCCGGTAAAGCCAGAGACGCGTAACCAAGAGTGTCTCCGGAGGCATACGCCAGAAGCTGCTGCTCAGGCCGATGAGTCCGCGGAGTCGTACGCGGCTCGTAACACTAGGATTCCCATGTCCGAACCCGTACGGAGGAGCTGAAGCATCTCCTCCTTCTGCTCACCTTCCGGCAGTTTTTCAGCCGCTTCCAGACCCTGTTCCCACAAGGCATTCTGAAACTGAACCATGTGGTCAACACTCAAGGATCTGATGGCGCAGGTAGACGGAAGCTTATGCGTGCGCTACCCATACGCGTCCAACTGCTTGGACTCTGGGTCAGGTGGCAGGGTGCTCAGATGTTGCGGTCTCTGTGACCGGGTCATGTGAGGCTGTGATGACCAGAGAGTCGGCCTGAGGCTGCTGGTCAAGTACTGGTCTTCCCCTGGGCCTTGCAAGCGATCAGCTTTTTCGGCACTCGCCGGAGCGAATGTGGACGCTTCCACGCTGCCTTGGTGACGTCCACGAAAGTGTCAACCAAGGGTGGCACCACCACAGGCTTGGGGTCCTTCTGCCGAAGATATTTGGCTAGGCGTATCCTTTCGGGGTCTAGCTCTTCCGCATCCCATCCCATGTTCTCTTGGATGTGTCTCATAATATCCGAGAACAAAGGGTCGTCTGGAGGAGACTTCGGCATCTCACATGGGTCCGGAGAAGGGATGGAGAGGGGAGATGGGGATCTAGATGATGAGTACTCTCATCCCGTGTCCTCCGTCGAAAGTGATCGTCTGTGTCTCCTGGGTCTCTTAGGGCTGGGTGACCTAGAAGAGGATTTAGACGGAGGTCTCCGCTTTGTCTCCCCTGGAAGGTCTCGTGACCCCGGAGGAGGTAAGCGGCCCGCCGGCCTCGGCGGCGAGGGGTAGGAACCGAGGTGTAGGAGGAAGAGGAGGAGGAGGAAGAGAAGTGGGAACCATATCCTTCTTTACGGTGTCCCACCAGTAAGTGAAGAGGTCCTTCACATCCGCTAAAGAAAGGCCCGACGACGATCCGGGCGCCGGTGGACAGTCGTCGGGTCCCGGCGTTGGCTCCACAGGGGGCTCGGGTAATGGCGAGGGTTCCCTGGGAGTCTCGACGAGACCGGGGTCGCCCGTCTGGTCCTCGGGCTGCGTCAGATCCTCCTCGGTTACGGTCTCCTGACCGACGTCGGTCGGAGGCGTCAGGGCTCTCTTCTCAGGAGGAGCGGGCGCCGGCCCCCCTACCGGTGTCTGCTGAGGAGTTGGCTTAGCCGGCGACGGTCGTCTGGCCAATGGCGGCTCCAGGGAAGCATGACGAGAGGCCGACGACGGACGCACTGGCGTCGGATCCTGAGGTCTCTTCAAGGAAGTAAGCTCCAATGTCTTGCGAGGAGGCAAAGAAGCTGACCTGACGGGTTACGAAGGGCGGGAACCCGACTTATGATGATGATGATGGCGATCCCCAGACTTCACCATGGCCCTGGAGGACAAAGACGAGGACGGTCTGGTGGACTTGGCCTGAGAAGACGACTTCCTGACCGCAGCCAGGGGAGGCTGAGAGCTGGCCCTGGAGGGGGAGCGGTCGGACCTGGAACCGGAACTGCGAGACTCCGAAGCCCTAGAGGGGACCTGGAAGGGCCTTCTCCTTCGTTTCTCCAGCTGCTTGTGGGTCTTTTAGAGGATCCCCTTGGAAGACATGGTCTTTAGCTTCTATTCCAGTAAGAAAGCTTGAAGGGCCTTCTGACGCCGGATCCGGGTTCGACTGTTAAACCCTGGCAAAAGGAGCAGGCCCGGTATCGTGGTCTGAGCTTAGGCACCGGACTCAGGCCGTGGGGATCCTTGAAGGATCTGCTTCGCAATCACTTGGAGGAGGACCGGAGGTCAGAGAGGACATCAGCTAAAAACTTGCTAGAAGAAAACCAAATTTCCATGGGAAAGAACTTATCCACGGCGTCGCAGCTAGACAGCAAACCAAGGTCGAGACTATGCAAGTCTGACGGCGGAAAGAACTGGGGAACCTGGGCGGACCGCCTTTATGTACCACGCCTGACGCCGGGGCGGACCAGCCGGGGCAGTCCCCGCTGAAGATAGCTAGCTAGAATTTTTCCGTAGGGTCCTGACGCCTGCCGGCTTCAGTCCTAATGGTGTAACCTGCTGCAAGAGCTGTGTCTCGAAGTAAGATCTCATCTATACCTAGAGATTTCATATTGTTAAGAGCCTCTATCTTTTATTGAAGTTCCCCTTCCGAAAAAAGGCTGACAATTTGTGCTCCAACCATTAGGTAAAGGCAGCCCATTGAAAACTTCACTACCCCATCAGCTCTCTCCTTCACATATACATTTTTATGGACTGCAGTCTATTCCCTCAGAATTTAGTCGGGTCACTCGTCACCCCTCTTGCACTCACCTCATCTCTAAGACATAAAACAGCCCTGTTACAGTAACTTGCTATTGTCTGAGGTGCTACGACAATATTTTCCTTGCTCTCTATTCCTTCATAATATCGATGCTCTTCAATTTGTCTGCAGTAATTTAGTGAGCTCCCATCTGTTCGCGTCTGTTGTCTGACCTGATCATGAAGAGTTATCTGATGTTCTGCTTCTAAATCAAAAAGTTTTTGTTCTAGAACCAGGTGGGCCCTAATTCTCTCCTTTTTCAATTCTGAAACAAATTTAATGATTTTTCCAGTAAGAACGCTTTGAGGCTATCCAACACATCTGCCGCTGAGGAATCCTGCGCTTGTTTAGATCCCAAGCTTTGTGCTATAAGTTGCTTGATTTTAAGCTTAAATTATTAATTATTCATCAGTTATCATATTAAGGCACCAAAGAACCTGTCCCTGCATGGTTCTTATAGAAAATTCCAGTACTACCGGGGCATGGCCAGATGCTGTGATATTTTTAATGGTACAGTCAGACACACCGTGAAACCACTCGACCGGGACCAAAAAGTGATCAATTCTAGAGTACAAGTGATACCTCTCAGAGTAAAATGTAAAGTCTCAGTCAGAGGGGTGCGCAAAGCACCAGACATCTCGAAGACCCAGCTCTTCTATCAGATGTGCCAGCGTTTTATCAGAGTGGGTTTCGTCACATAGGCCCACCCCCTCCTGTCCAAGGTGGCTGAGAAAACTCAGTTAAAGTCCCCTTCCAATAATATGTAGTTGTGTTGCCATCTGCACTGTATCTGTGATAACTTTACGAACGACGACCCCGCTCTCTCTCTAGGCTGTCATTAAAGGCATAAATGTTTCATAGGTCCCTTTACAAGTATTTCAACCTATCTGCATTTCTTGTCAGCATCTGTATGTAACACTTGAATGGGGGCATTCTTCCTAATAAGAATAACAGTGCCCCATAGATGGGGGTGCTCCTCCCATGCAAAAGAAAACACCTCTCCACCCACACCTGTCTCAGCTTAGCATGCTCTTTAAGGGTAAGGCGTGACTCATATAAATACAACTGTGGCATGCAGTTTAACACCTGCAAATTTCTCATCTGTTTTACTGAGTTATGCAGCCCTTTTACATTGTAGGATATTATTTTAAGATCCACCCCATTGTACAGCAGCGATGTGATGGGTACTGATAAATTATTTCACACACACAGCACACAGTTAGTAGCTCTTTTGCTGTAGCTATACAAGCATCTCGGTGCACATACCAGGGCAATATAAATTAATAGAAACACACCTGACGTAGCAGGAAGTTCAGCACCCAAAAGAATAAAACAGCTTACCACACTTGAACTTCAAGCAGTATGGATTGTTTATTAATTATCACCCTGGTGCAGCAGCAATAAAAATAATATGAGCAGAAATCCAGGATAAGTCACTTCATTCTGTAACATTTACTGGTGCAGTCTCATATTGCGACAAACTTCGTAAGTAAACTCTGAAAGTATAGAACACTTTCCACCCATCAATCATTGCACTTCCTGGGGCTCGATAATCACACGTCATTTTCATTTCAATGTCACAATGATGGCTTCTTCAGAGATATTCAGAGGGTAGTCCATAGCCAAATTCTTAATTGCCTTCAGAAAGCTCTCTATAACCTTGAGCATGTCTTCAGATTCCGTTTTTGCTGAGACCCGTGGATAAGGATATTGTTCTGCTTTTTGCAGTTCAAGGACTTAACCTGAGCTCACTTTCTTTTTCTTTTTGATTAAGTTGTAAGAGGACATCCGTGTGGAGGTTAATGATGGAGGTATATTCAGTTACAAAAGAATTCCAGCGCAGCGGTGCATTTCTTGACCATGTGGAGATGCCGGTGATGATCTGCTGTCATTTTCTCAAGTCTTTTTAATGTTTAATCTAAACTTCTAAGTTCTGGGCAGAGTTACGAGAAGTAATCACACAGTTTTCTTCCCCGTTCTCCCATTCACTGTCCGTGGAGGCTGGGGACCGCTGATGAGTGGCTCCTATTTCAGCCAGGTCCTCAGTTCTCAATAAAACTAATTTTGCAGCCAGCATCTACCTTCAACTCCTTCACTTTTTGCCTGGTGCTCATCTTGTTGTGCTGTATTTGCTGCTATGATATGGTTTTAGTGGGTAACTGTGGTAGGACGATGATGGGTTTATTTCAGCAGTACAGAGCTCTTGAATCAGACTGCTGTCATTACCATGACATCACTGGAAGTCTCTGTTTTCTTCTTTTCAGGTAACAGATTATTGTTACTGGCAGCAGTTTCTCATGGGCTTGGGGGGTGAACAGGTTGGGTGCTAGCTAGAGGGTGGTAAGGTGGAGGTGTGACTAATTACAGGGATGGGAGGAAGATGGTGTATACAGTGTGTGACATGCACAAGCAGGAAGGAATGATTACTTTCATCACATTATATATGGACTGCAGCAGTGGTGGCATGGAAATTGACGAACTTTGTCAGGACTGTGAGGGGTACAGGGAATTGCATGCTAGAGGCTGGGGTCGGGTATATTGTTTAAAAGGGCCTAGGCGGTGGGAAACATAGAAACACAGAATTTGTCAGCAGAAAAGGACCATTTGGCCCACACAGTCTTCCCAGATGTTCCCTGCCTAACTAACTACCTGGAGTGCTTTCTGACGTCCAAGCTTTCCATTGCTTAAACCTTATTATACAATGGCAAGAAAGAATCTTGGACTGTGATTGGCCAGTTTGGGGCTGGACCCATGGCATTATCCCAGCACGACGCCACAGGTCTAGTCACAGCCTCACTGTGAACCTGTAGATGAGCTTTTGATTGACTGTTTTATGGAACTTTTGATTGATTGTTTCATCTTCTCTTAAAAACCAAAAATATTTTTCCACACAAAAACATCTTTAAAATTATTTTTTTTATTCTGTATAACAACGAGCCATTGTATAATAGGAATAATGCACTCCAGGGTGCGTGTCGTTTGGGATAACACCACGCCTAGGGCATTGGGACGCACTCGGCCTGCAGCCTCGTGCCCAACCCCCCCAGACGTGGCGTTATCCCAGTATGACACACACCCTGTCGTGCATTATTCCTTTAATATAAAATGGACACCAAGGTAAAATTTAGCTAATCTGTTTCCGCAAACCCTAACTGGTCTCCAGTGACCCTCCCCCCCCCCGCCTGTTTTCTAATACACCCAATATCTATCCCATGCCTGCCTGAAGCTCCCCACTGTTTCTGCCGCCACTACTTCTGCTGGTAGTCAATTCCAGATGTCTACCACCCTTTCAGTTAAGAAATATTTCCTTACATCTCTCACTTTCACGCTCCAGCTTCATCGCATGTCCCCTACTCCTGGTATTGAAGGAGACTGCCCCCTGCACCCTGTTTACCCCTGTGAGGTACTTGTAGGTCTCTCATGTCCCCTTTCACTCTCCTCTCTTCCAGGGTATACATGTTGAGATCCCATAGTCTCTCCTTGTGAGATCACTCATGCAACCACAGCACCATTTTAATTGTCCTCCTCTGGACTGCCTCCACTTCTGTCTATGTCCTTCCTGAACTGCAGCCTCCAAAACTGGACACGGTACTACAGGTGAGGTCTTATCAGCGAGCAATACTGTGGCAACATTGCCTCCCTCCTCTTGCTGGATAAACCCCTCCCTATGCACCCCAGCATCCAACTAGCCCTATCCACTGCTTTGTCACTGCCCTGCAACCTTCAGGTTGTCAGATATGATAACCCCAAGGTCTCTTTCCTGTTCAGTGACTGTTGGTACCTCCCCCCATCCTATACTCTGCACCTGGGTTTCTACGCCCCCACAGGGATGCATGATATTGCACTTTTTGGCACTGAACCACAGCTGTCATGCTTTAGGCCACTCCCCATGGTTCGCCTGATTACTGCTCATTCTCTCCACCCCCTCTCAAGTGTTCCCCCATTGTGGATTTTGGTATCATCTGCAAAAAGGCATACGTTTCCTTCCAATTTCTCAGCAATGTTACTTATGAACACATTGAAAATGACCAGTCACAGTACTGAGTCTGACACCCTGTGGTCACTCCTCCCACATTTGACTGAGCGTCATTTACCAACACTTTCTGTCTCCTCTCCATTAACCAGTTTCTAACCCTGTTCACAGCTTTGGATCCCACCCCTAGGCTGCTCAGATTCTTTATCAGCCTTCTGTGCAGCACAGAGCTGAAGGTCTTGCTGAAGTTCAAATAAGCCATGTCCACTGTTTTCCCCTGATCCAGTTCCCTAGTCACCCAGTGACAGAAATCCATCAGATTTGTTTGGCATGATCTCCCCCCATGACACCATGCTGCCTGTGGTCTTACAGCCCATTGGATTCAAGATACTCAACAAGTCTTTCCTTCAGCAGGGTTTCGATTCATTTTCCCACCACTGATATAAGACTGACCAGCCTACAGTTGCTAGCCTCCTCTCAGCTGCCACTCTTATGTAGAAGGATGATGTTAGCTCTTCTCTAGTCCTCTGGAACCACATCTTTTCCAATCAGTCGTTGAACAAGGCTGTCAGTGGGGCAGCCAGCACCAAGCCTAGTTCCTTTAGGACCCTTGGATGTATCCTGTCCAGTCCCATAACTTTGTCCACGTTTAGAGCAGCAAGCCCTTTCTAGACTGTTTGTTCTGAAAATGGACTTGAGTCCACCTCCCCTCTTTCTACTCCTGCTACTCCCTAGTAGTCCATTCCACCTCCACTGTGAAAAATTAGCACAGTACCTGTTCAGGATGTGTCAGCCATTTCTTGGTCCTCTTCTGCACAGTCTTCTCTCTCCACCCTTTTAATCCACACGATCACTCTCCTTGCTTTCCTCTTCTCACTTACGTACAGCATCTGAAGAATATCTCCCTTAGAGACCCTTTTGGCAATTCTCTCCTCTGTCTGCACTTTTGCTCCACACACTGCCTTACTTGCTTCCCTTTGCTTTACTAAGTATACCTCCCTGTCCTCCTCCTCCCTATGGTTTCTTTATACCACCTGAAAGCAACCCTTTCTTCCTTCACTACCTTGACCACTTCCTTATGGAACAATAGCAGTCTCTTGTTCTTTCTGCTTTTACTCACTTCCTTCATGCAGAGGTAAGCTGTTTTAGTTATACCCTTCCCTTATTTTTGCCCACTGTATCTCTATCCCTCTGGCGCCCCCCAGGAAGTTTTTGAGGCAGTCCCCCCATTTCTTTAAAATCCACCCTTCTAAAGTCCAGGACCCTGGTCCTTTTGTGATTAGCCTCTGTTCCGCTCCTACTGTTAAACCACACTGTACAGAATTTACTGATACCCAAGGGACTGCCCACTGTAACATCTGCAATTCTGTCCCTGTCTGTATGCAGCAGGCCCAGCACTGCCCTGTCCCTAGTGAGTTATTTTACTAGATGGCTGAGAAAAGCCCCTTGTAGGGAGTCAAGGATGGCCCTACTCGGTATGGAAGCTGTAGTTGGAAGGCTCCACTCCACATCTGGCAGACTGAAGGCAAAAACTAGCAGCACCTCCAATACCCATTATTCTGATGATGGCTTTCGCAAGTACCATATCCAACTCCTCTCTCCATCCTGTAGGCCTGTACAGTATTCTACTGCACACAGCAGTCTGAAGTCTGTTCTCCAGGGCGACCCACAGCACTTCCTTTTTCTCCTGGTGGCCCTGTAACTCCATGACCTTGATTCCCTCCCTTAAATATAAAACAACCCCCCCCCGCCCTGTCGCTCCTGAACACAGAGTAGCCTGGTGTGGCCATGACCCAGTCATGGTGCTCCGTGTACCACGACTCCATAGTGGTCACTAAATCCAGGTCTGCCTCTGCCATGATGGCTTTCACGTCTGGAATTTTGTTTCCAAAATTCCATGCATCAGCGCACATGGCTCTCCACACCGTCCCCACCACCACTGCCCCTCTCATTCTTGACTCTGTCTTTCCCTGAAGCTCCCTCAACTTTCCTCTTACATTTTTTATTTCCCCATTCCTCGCCTCCTTCAATCTTCTATCCTCTTTTAGCTTTTACCCCCCTTTTCATCAGTCTTGTCCCAATCACAACCTTCTGTGTGCCCCTGCCCTGGCAGAGTTTCCTCTTCCTCCTTGGCCCCCTTCCCTTGTTGTTCCATCATTTGGGGGGGGGGCGACTTTTGCCTTTCTTTGCATAAAATGCCCCCCACCCGGCTACTGTAAATGCTTGCCCAAGTAGCATTTAAACCTCCCACCAAGGACTGCGATCCCTTCCTTGAAGTATGCAGGCTGTCTCCCTTATAGAGGCCCATATTCTCCAAGGCTGGGCTCCAGTCCCCAATGTAGCCAAAGCCCTCCAACATGCACCACACCTTCAACTAGTCGTTAAATGTCCTGTTATGGAGTACCCCTGCATGTCCCTTGAAGTACACAGGCAACACCTCAGAAAAAGTCACTGTGCATGCTACCCTGCTTAAGGCCCTCTCTAACTCCCTGAAGAAGGGAAGGAGTGGGCACAGAATGCAACAGCGTGTGTGTGTGTTTGGAGGGGGGGGGGTTCTTCAAGTTAAAAGTGTTTAAAAAAAAAAAAAGATCTATCCTTCACAAAGTTAGGGTAAAGTTGGGAACTGTACTTATTATTGACTAAGATGGAGTGCATGAGAAATAAGGCATGACGGGGGGGGGGATTATTTATTTATTTATTGATTGAAATTGTTTCACCAGGAAAAGCACACTGAGCAAGAACTGCTCGTCTCCCGGTGCGACCTGGTGGGAGGGGTACAGTGAGGAAGAGGACAAGGGTAGTCCAGGTCCTGATATATATATATACATACAATCACAATACAGCTGAAAACATTTGACAGAAATAGCTGGGCGTAGATGACAATTTACCCTTACTTATAGTATAGTAGCAATTACATGGGGAAGTCATGCTTTATACCTTGAAAACATATAATTAGATAATACAGCTGCATATGTTTGACAGGAATAGGTGAGTGTGGATTAATATATATACCCTAATAGTCAAGAGTAACAGTTACAATGAGGAAATCTTGCTAAGGTATTGGGTTGTGGTATATAATGAGATAGGGGTAAGTGCAAGCTAGCTAGCTCAAAAGTTGGGATCAAGTGCAGTAGTTGGGTGTGGTTAGCGAAGTAGCACCACTGGGTCTACTGGGAGAAGAAATATAGGAGTGTCTGAGGTAGAAAGATTGGAGAGTTAGCTGCAGGAGTAGTTTACTGGGCAGTGGTTGGCAAGGGCATAGGATAGTTTGCGGATAGAGGAACAGTGGCGAATTACAGAGGGGAAAGAGTTCCAGAGTTGAGGGAAGCAGTGAGAGAAGGCGGCCTGGCCAGCTTGAGTCCGACGTCTGGGGACTAACAGGAGCCAGGAGTCTAGGGAACACAGAGCACAGGTGGGTGCCAGAGGGGGCGATAGTACAGAGGTCAGATACACTGGGAGGGTACCAAACCAGTTCTTCAAGATAAACTTGGCACAGTGTATTAGGCAGCGGTTCTCAAGGGAGGGGAGAGCAAGGGAGCGGTATAGCTCGCAGCGGTGGGTGTGAGAAAGAGCGTCAACAGCGAACTAGCAGAAAGCATTAAAAAGGGTATCCAGTTTGGCTAAAACTGACTTGTGGGCTGCACTGTAAACAATATCAAAATAATCGAAGGAGGGAAGTATCATCTTCTGGATAAGCTCACGACGGACCGGATAGGGGAGGCTAGAATGGTTCCGATATAAAGCTCCGAGCTTGGAGCGGAGTTTTGTTAGTATAGAGTCAGCATGGACTGCGAAGGTGAGGTGGCGGTCAAGCCAAATTCCAAGATACCGGAAGGAGGTGACGTCCTCCAGCTCTGACCCATCAAGGGTGTGGAAAAGTGGGAGGGAAGGGAGCCTGGCTAGTCATTGGGATGTACCAAAAGCCGTAGTTACAGGTTTTTTTAGCATTTAGAGAGAGAGCTGGTGAGAGTTGAACCAAAGCTGGACTTTGTTAAAATCCACCTGAAGGGTAGAGGCAACTGAGGCTGGGGAGGAGCCAGAAGAAAATAGGACAGTATTGTCAGCATACATGTGGATCGAGGAGGCAGAACAAGTTTGGAGTGGGTTGTTTAGAAAAACAGAGAATAGGATAGGCCCAAGCACCGATCCTTGAGGGGACACCGGTGGACATGGGGAGGGGATATTGCATCTGCAATCCTGACAGATTGAGTGTGGTCTGTAAGACAGGCACTGAACCAGGCAGTAGCAGATGTGGAAAGGCCAGAGTCAGAGAGGCTAGATAGTAACAGAGTGTGGGAGACTGTATCAAAGGCCTTGCTTGGCCAGATCGATGAAAATGGCAGAGGTGATGAGACCTCTATCCATTCCAGATTGGATGGTGTCAGTGAGCCTTAGTAAAGAGGAGGCAGTGGAGTCATCTTTCCTGAATCCGGACTGGTAGTGTGTGAAGAAATTTGAGTAGGCGTGATAGGAGGTTAGCTGGCTAAGCACTAAGTGTTCTTGCAGCTTCGCCAGAGTAGGGAGGAGGGAGATTGGCCAACAGTTTGAGGTGGAGGAGGAGGCGCCCCCTTTGTGGAGAGGGATGACAATGGCATGCTTCCAGGACAAAGGGACAGATGCAGTGGCAAAAGATAGATTTAGGAGGTAGGCAATAGGGGTGGCTATGGCAGAGGCTGAGAGGAATAGAAGTTTGGGGTCTAGTCCATCCGGGGAATTCCCATTTGAGGGGCTTAATGTTAGCAGGGCTTCTAGAGCTTCATCCGGAGAGATTTCCCTGAAGGAGAAAATACCTGTATATTTTGAGGTAGTTTTTGCCCTGTAGGTGGTGGAGATGGTGACATGTGGGGTAAGGAGGAAAGGAGTGAGGAAGCACAGGTGGAGAAATATAAGTTAAACTCAGCAGCGACTGAGATAGGAACTGAGAGTGTGGAGTTGTTTACACTAAGGAGAGGCGAGGGCTTGGCCGCTGGGAGTGAGAAGAGGGAGTGTATGACCTTCCAGAATTTGGAGGGGCTATTAAGGTTAGATTGGAGGGAGGATCTAGAGTACTCTGCTTTAGCTAGCTGAGTTGCTCTAGTGCACATGTTGTGCAGATACCAGTAGTGGGAGAGGTACTGAGGTAGGGCTGAGACTTTGAAGGCTCGCCATGCTGAGTCATGGGTGTTCATACAAGCTGTGAGCTCTTGGGAGATTCAAGTCAGGTGGGTACCGCGTACCCTAGTATGTCGTAGCAGGGCGTGGGAATCCCATATCTTAAGGAACGTGTTTTTGAAGTGAAGTAGGGTGTCATCTATCAGGTTAGGGGGGGAGGCCAGTTAGCTAGGACAAGGTCATTTAGGAGGGGAGCGAGGTTTAGGGATTTGAACGACCGTTGGACTAAGAACTTACGGGGGATTTGAGATGGTGGATTTTGTGAACGAGGTAGATGACATGGTGATCACTCAGAGTCAGGGAGTAGGCCTGTTTGGATGACTCTGTGAGGATGAGCAGTCAGAGCCCAGTCGATAAGGGAGTGGTTACCTGATTTAAGGTTTAGGCAGGTGGGCTCAGTGATGAGTTGGGTTAAATTGAGGGCAGCGACATCCGTCCGGGTTTTGTTGAGGGCCAGGGCTAACCAGTTTAGGTTAAGGTCACCCATAGCATATAATTCCCCGGTGGGTGTTCGTAAACTAATCTGTGTAAGAAGGTCAGTAACAGCTGTGGCAGGGATGCCTGGTCGGCAGTAGATTCTGGCAACGAATATGGGTAGCAAGAAAGGTAGTGTGAGCTGGAGCAGCAAAAGTTCGTACTCTTTAGGTTCAGTTTTAGATAAGATTATTTTGTAGCGTATGTCCGAACTTATGAAGATGGCTATGGTTGAATATCAAACCCGAGGACTTGAGCCAACACGATGTACATTAACAAAGCATAATCCCCCCAATGGAACTGCCTTATCACACTTATAATATGTGTAGTAAAGTTACCATTTTAGCAGTGTAGTAGTGTTGTAATTTGGTGCCGTATCTTTAAATGACTGCTGTCATGTGAACTCATTCAGGTGCACTGCTGGGCAGTTCAGATTCAAGTAGGCAGACAGTTTGGCCTGTCCTTTGTTTTTGTGTATGCAGTATTTTATTATCTTTTAGAGAAATGCTTGCAGAAGTTTTTTCTGATGCTTTAGTGATGAATGTATGCATGCATCTGTTGTTGTGTAGAATCAGTTTTGAAATATATTTAGTGTTTTATTAGGTATTTTAAATATTTTTCTGGTGTGATCAACACAGACGATTTGGATTTGTGAAAAAGATGCACTGTATGTTTTTTCAAAACTTTACACTTTGTAATTCTTGAGCAGTTTTGCTGTGTGTGTGTTTTAATTTGCATGATTTGCCTTTGATGTTTCTGTGTTTAATTTGCATTGTTACCTTCTTGACCTTGACAATATGTAATTAACACGTGTGAGCTCTACAAGCTTGCAGACTGGCTGACCTTCGAAGGGAGACTTAAGTACCATACTTGCCTCCAAACCAAAAAAAATACTTATGAATCTTACACCCAAGGGCCTCCACCCCCTCATCCAGCCAGCCCCTCACAGAAGGACCCCTAGATGCCCTGCAAACACCTCCCTCCTAGTCCCCCAACGTAGGACCACATTAGCGCAAAGGTCTTTCCGTTATCATGCTCCCTTCTGGCTTAACAACCTACCACCCTCCAACTCCCTGGCCCTTAGTCTTGGCCAATTTAAAACTGGTATCAAGAGCCTTCTTTTTGACTTGGAGGCCTATGGCTGTAACCAACATTCCTCCCCCTTGTCCGAATATGATAAATGACTAGCTTATCCTCTGACTACATCCTCAGGTCCTGCAATCTAGCTGTATATAAACCTCGACTCAGGGCTCTGAAATGACCCACCGAATCTGTAACCTGAACTTGTCCCACTACAATGACCCAGGGTCTTTCTAAGATCCTAGAGGTGGTAACCAACCAATGTAAATACACTGTACTGTATGCCCTATGTATAATATGTTTAAATGTAATGTTTGTGCTTTTGTACTCACATGGAGCCTTTGCAAAGGAGTCTATGACTCAAAGGATTGTAATTCCGATTTTCAATAAATAGAATAAAATAAACTATTGACCTTTTTGACCCCAACTGGTTGTGCTCTCAATTAATGCACCCCATCATCTCTTCTGAGCATATGTATATGCTAGGTTAAAGCAGTACCAGGTAACAGAGTCCTGACCAATGAGGAGTCAGAACTGACCAGACACCACTTTATACATATGGATCACCGGGGTGTAATCTGCAATTATAACCAGACGGTTATAAAGAGGAGCACAAGACAGCCAAGAGCAGTCAAACAAACTAGAGAAGTGTGAGCACACTCAGTATAAAACCCCAAACCCACCACTGAATACTGAAAGAAGCACCACACAGAAAACGCTCCCACTGCATTAATGGGTCCCAGACTGCAATGTAAAACAGTGCACTTTTGTGCTTATTCTACTGGCATCGATAGACTATACATTAAAATACAAAATTTTACATTGTATCACAGAAAACATCCAGGCACACAGATGTTGTTCACGCTATCAGAGGACTATTCGCAGGGGACACGAAAGTCCTAGCTCACTGGCATGGTGGGCGTGGGGTCATGATCAGATAAAACGAATGCAACAAAATAGTAAGTGGCTGAAAAATTTTGATTTTTATCCATTTTGCCTTACTGGGACCTCTAGGTCCTGCAGCATTAGTGCAAGGGAGTTGGCAGATCCGCTTTAAAGGGCAGGTATTCACTCTCAACTCTTTTTCCTTATATTGCTATGTAAATACATTTCTAATAAAGATTCAATGTGTACTCTTGGTCTGTGATGTCATTTCCTTTCTTGCAGCAGGAATTTAATGTTTCTGGTTGACCCCTGGAAACCTGGCTAAGACATTTTTTCCCCCTCACCACCAATGTGCTGTGAAGCCCGACTCTGCATGATGTCAGTTACAGAAAACAGACCCAGGCTTTACGCGCCACCACTCTTGTGAGGCTGCACAGTTCTGTGTGTGGTCTGAGTAGTGGCATTCGTGATCTCCAATCAGTGGTACTCCAACGGCATTCCTAGTTGAGTGCAAAGATGTGTTATCAACAGGACAACTGATTCTTGTCTGGTCTCGCTGTACGATATCCTACTGGTGGTCCTGCTTTACTATTTGCACACAGTGAAAGGGTAGTAACAGTTTTGACTGCAGCCAAGTAAAAAACAAAACTTTCTGTCCACATTTAGCCATACAATTACTGCACATGGCTTCAAACTGTAAAAAAACAAAACAAAAAAAACAAGCTAATGATAAAAATGTGCGCTAACTTCCATGCTTTTGTAGATTGTTATATAAACAGGTTACTCAACTGCAACTAATGTTACAGGTGAGTAACCTGTTTTTCTAGGGACATGGATATGGTGTTCTATCCACACGTCTGGCAGACTCCTAGCACTTCTCCAGGAGGATGGGGCAGGGCACACACCCCCTATTTGGGAAACACAGATTGGAGAACTGAGGCCCCAAAACCAGCATGCCGGTGTGACTCAAGGGCGATGTGGTAATGGGAAATGAAGGTGTATACTGACCTCCAGGTAGCAGCCCTGCAGATTTCCTAGATAGGTACATCCCTGGAAGCAGCCATCGAGGCAACGCTAAGACGGGTAGAATGAGCCCTTAGCCCTATGGGAGGCGCTCTACCCGCAACCTACAGCAGAGGTCAATGCAGAATACAATCCACCTGCCAATCATCCGCTTAGCTGCCTGTCTGCCAGGTGTAGCTACAGCGTAGGTGACAAATAGCTGGCAAACCTCTCCCTGAACTCCAGCTGTGCGCTCCTTCTAATAGGCAAGCGCTCACCAAAGGTCCAATGTATGAAGCCTGTGCTCGGCCTCTGAGGTGTGACTGGTGAAGTACACCGGGAGATTAATCACCTGGTTAAGGTGAAAATCGGACACAACCTTGAGGAGGAACTTTGGGTTGGGGCAAAGGACAACCTTGTCCCTGTGGAAGACCAGATAAGGAGACTCCACTGAGAGCTCCTGGAGTTCACTGATCCTTCTGGCTGACGTGATAGTTACCAGGAAGGCGGTCTTCCACGACAGGTGTAACATCTCACACCTGTGCATTGGTTCAAATGGCTTGCCCATGAGCTTTGCCAAAACCAGCAACAAATCCCAATGTGGTGGTGGTTCATGCACAGGAGGGGAAATGTGGTCAAGGTCTTTGAAAAAGTGCCAGACTACCTTCTCCTGGGACACCAACTGCTGACCAGCCTGCACCCGGTAGGCACAGATGGCTGCAGGTGCACCTTAAGGGTCGTCAATCAAAGGTCTGACTGAGAGAGGGGCCAGAGGTAGTCGATGCTAGCCACTGGACGAGACAAAGGGTCCAGCCCCTTGCCCTGGCACCAAATGGAGAACCTCTTCCATTTAAAGGCACAGCATTTCCTGGTCGACTCCTTCTGAGAAGCCTCGACTACATTGTGGACATCTTTGGAGAACCCCAAAGCCTGGAACTCTAGCCACTCAGGAACCAGGCTGTCTGGTGCAGGGACTGAATGTCTGGGTGAAGAACCTTCCCCTGACTGATGAAGAGCAGGTACGGGTGTAGAGGGAGATGCCTCGGAAGCCTGCTGCTGAGGCTGAGGAGATCAGAGTACCAGAACTGGCAGGCCAGTCCGAAGCCAGCAAGATCACTCATGCCTTTTCCCTACTCGCCTTGAGCAACACCCTGTGGAGCAAGGGAAACAGAGGGAAGGCACAGAGGAGGCCTGGGGTCCAAGGCATCGAGAAGGCATCCCCTTGCAGCATTCCTTGCTGAGGGGGGTTGGCACAGAACAGCCTCAGCTTTACGTTCTCCCTGGAGGCAAACAGGTCCACCAGAGGGGTACCCCACTGGGAGAACAGACTGTGCACTACCTCTGGGTGGAGAGACCACTTGTAAGACACCTCACCCACGCGGCTGAGCGTGTCCGCCAGCTGGCTTGGGACATGGGCCACATGGATTGGCCTCCAGGCTGCGCATGAGGGTCCATACATTGAGAGCTTCCCTGCACAGAGGAAGGGAGTGCATCCCACCCTGCTTGTTGAGGTAGTACATAGTTGTGGTGTTGTCTGTCTGGACCTGGACCACCTGACCCCAAATGTGTGGAACAAAAGCAGTCAGCACCAGCCAAACTGCCCGAAGCTCCAGTAGGCTGATGTGGCACCGGGACTCCTCGGGGGTCCAGATCCCATGGACTCTGTGTTCCCCCAGATGGGCATCCCAGACCATAAGAGAGGCATCACTCATCTGGATGATCATCGTCTCTGGGCGGACAAATGGGATACCTTTCTGCAGATGTTCCAGGACTAACCACTACTGGAGGGCATCCCACATCAGCTGGGCCACAGAGACCAGTTGGACGAAGTGGCTCTTGCACTGAGACCACTGGCTGGCCAGCTCCCACTGCAGAGAGTGCATTCTCCAGCAGGCCCAATGGACCATGCTGGTGCAAGCCACCATGTATCCCAAAAGGCGCAGGAAGTCCCGAGCAGGGTGCAACTGCCCAACCCAAAATGATCGAGCAAAGGAGGAGAGGGCCTCTGCCCTGTCTTCTGGAAGCTGAGCCATGGCTCTGCAAGAGTCTAGCTCTGCCCCAATGAAATGGATCACCTGCGAGGGTGTGCATTCTAACTTGGCCTCATTGACCAGGTGGCCAAGAGAGATACAGGTCTGGAGGGCCATGTCCCTGGATCGTGCCACATCCTGCCTGGATGGACCCGCAATCAGTCATCATCCAAGTAGGGGTAAACCCGGACTCCTTGGCACCTTAGGTAAGCTGCCACCACTGAAATGTACTTGGTGAAGACCCTGGGAGCAGAGGACAGGCCTAATGGCATGGCCTGGAACTAGTAGAGAACCCCTTTGCACACAACCGAAGGAACCAGCAGTGGGACGGATGGATTCGGATATGGAAGAATGCATCCTGAAGGTCCAGACAGCAGAACCACATGTCCTGCCTGAGAGATGGTATAATCTGAGACAGAGTGTCCATCCTGAAGGTGTGCGGCCTGATGAACTTGTTCAGGTCATGCAGATCTAAGATGGGGCACTAGCCCCCCTTCGGTTTTGGCACCAGGAAGTACCTGAAGAGAAACCCTGGGTGTTCCAGAGGGTTCAAGACTGAAGCCAAAACCTCCTTGTGGAGCAGCTGAGCTATGCTGTCCCGAAGGGCCGACAGGATGTCGATGGACACGATGCCCTCCCATGGAGCATGGGCTCGGCAGGGCGGATATGCCTTGAACTCCAGAGGCAGACCCAGACCTACCCCTTTGAGGACCCACCTGTCTGTGGTAACAGAGGACCAGGTGGAAAGAAAGTGGTGGAGCCAGACCCCATGGGAGGACCCAGGGGACTAAGGATGGGCATGGGGGAGGCACACCTCATCCCATCACTAGGCAGGCTTGGAAGTGGAGAAGGAACCGGTGAAGGGGCAGCTGGGACCTCTGCTTCCTGGCTTCCTGATGACCAAGGCTACTGATTTCGGCTGGGGGAACCAAGCCTGTTGCTGACCAGCCAGGGACTGGTCAAATTTAGCTGCTGGGGCAGAGGTGGGCCGAAAGGGCTTCTTCTTTTGAGGTTTAGAGCCCTTCGGCTCCTTTTGAGCAGAAGACACTGAGTACAAGGTGGCACTGAACTTCTCAGTTCTGGTGAGGTGCCTTTCCACACCAGGCCCATACAGGCTGATACCCAGGAAGGGCACTTCTGCCTACTTGTGCTGCATGTCATAAAGGTGGAGATGCATAGCCAAGCCCTGCAGTGAATGGCAACTGCTGCCACCACAGATTAGGCGCAAGAACTGCCAAAGTCCATCGCAGTCTGGAACTGCTGTTTTGCCAGTGCTTGGCCTTGGTCCCTGGCCTGTTTGACAGTAGTCTGCAGGTCCATGGGGAGGTGGGGAATCATGCTGTCCAGAGAACCCATAAGGCATATGAAAAATGGGCCATCAGAAGAGCCAAGCTCGCTTGCCAAAGGCCAAGGGAGGCAGCGGCATACATTTTCTTGGTCTTTTTGGTCCAATTTCTTGGACTCCTTATCGGGAGGTTTGTCAGTGTCTCCCACGTTGCCAGTGCACTGAAACATGGAGTCAGCCACAAGACCCTTGGCCGAGGGGGAGTTCCGCGAATCCCAACAGGGAGCCAGTAGGGACCGCATACTTGCAGGCCATCAACGGCACAGGGCAAGAGGCCTGATGCTGCCACAGTTCCAGAGCAGGACCGAGGATAGCAACCTGAACCAGGAAGGCATCCAGAGAGGTGTTGCCCCATGCATGGATCTCAGTCAGCAGGTACCATTCCCACTTCTGGACGGGCTTCAACTGGAGGCCCGTTGATTCTGAATGAGACAGAGAAGGCCCACGAAGGAGGTGGGCCACTGATATGTCGAGTGGTCCCCTATCGACACCATATCCAGCGGTCAGGAGTGTAAGGAGGATCCCTCTGATTCAAAGGATCGTGAAAGAATGGTTGACCGCCAGAGCCCCCACTAACCCGGCGAGGGCGGTCCGGAGTGACGGTGATCGACAGTCTGTGGGGTAAACGTTTGCCCGGACGAGCATCTTGGTTGGAGCGCTGGATGGCGGCTGCTTAGGAAGTGGCTCCAACTGGATCAGTGGAGAGGCCAGAGGGGGCCACACCGGGACCATTCGAATTGGCTCCTGCAAAGGCAGGGTCTGCTGCGGCTCTGGTTGTGGCTTCCGGGACCGGCTTCACCCTGGTCAACCAAAGCTGCTGCCACATGAGCTGCTCATAGCACCAATGCAACTTGTGCCAGTCCCTCTCCTCGCCTGAGGATGATGAGAAATAGCTGTGCCGCGGCTTGCCCAAGCGCCGAGACTGCGAGCGTCAAGCTTGATGCGGGCTGTCTGAGTCAGGGCTCCAACAGTGGGATCTCAACCACTGGGGGGACCTACAGTGAGTCTCAGAAGGGGCAGCCAGTGGCGCTGAGGGTTGAGGTGCTGGACGTCACACCTCAAGCTATGCTGGTGACCCGGGTTCGGGAACAACCTCGGGGTGCTGGCATGGGGGAGGTGTGGGAGCAGGATAAAGCACTGGCTCTCCTCTCCCAGGTAAGGGGTGGGGTCGCCTGCCCGTAGTCCCGCCATCACCGAATGGAGGTTCGGTGCTGGCACAAGTGGTCAACGGTGCGACTGGAAGGGAGGGGTGTCCCGAATGGCATGCACGCGCCTCCACACGTGTGCGCTATGTCGGGGATGTGTGGGTGTAGGGGTCCGGAGAAAACCAACAAAAAAACAGAAATTACATATGAGAAAAAAACAAAAGAAAAAAAAGGGCCAGTGAAAGTCGAGGCTTCTCTTGGTTTGGATGCTCCGGGTCTAGAGGGAGAGGAACAGTGCCCTGGTCCGTCCCTCCCTGAGAAAGTGGTAGGACCGGAGTCCTGGAGAGGGAGGTTATCGAACTCCTGGGCAGACAATGGGTCGACAGGGTTGAGAAAGATCTCAGGGGCGTCGACCTGAGTCTCGACCAACTGGCCTGATGGGGAGACAGTGGTGTCAGTGGCCACAGCCAAAGCATCGACCGTAATTGGCAACTCCAGCGAAACATAGGAATCGGAGGCCCAAGAGCGCTCCTGATCCCACAAGCGATGAAACTGTTTCTTGGTCTCTTTTTCTCCTTTTTTAGATTTTGTGAATGATGGATCCTGCCCATGGGTGGGAAGGGCCTGGCACAGTTCCTTAAATGCCCCAGTAAAATAGGTGCTTAAGGAGAGCAGCAAAAAAGCCAAAGCCGAGGAGATCTGCTCTGTGGCCCGAGCCACAGCCTCCTCGAATGCCTCAAGTTGTTCAGCGGCTCCACAGCCACAAAGACCACCTGACGGGCATCCTTGGATTTTACAGGTGGGTCCCGATCATTCGGACGTCCAAGGAGTAGGCAGGCTAAGCGATACTCCAAGACGAAGGGATGAAAAGTGTGGCAAAGGCCACATGCCTAAGTATCGTGCTCATGACCCAGGCAGTATACGCATGAGGTGTGCGGATCCATTTGGGACATTTTCTGCCCACAACCACATTTCTGGAACCCCTGGAGCGGACTTTGCGTTGTCCATATCGGCAGCAAGAAGTAACAAGCTTGAAGACAAGTTTTTATTAATAGTTTTGAAGAAATAAGCAAAGGGCCTCTACAGCATGACAGCAGTAAGGAGGGAACCTTCTTCTTCCTGTGGAAAGAAAGATCTGACATCACGGGGTGGTGCCAGGGTAGTTACCATCCGAGTGGGTAGGAGGAACCAGCCTGAAGATGTTCTGGAGAGTCTTAAAGGGGAAAGGATGTCAGATGTGTGGATAGAACACCATATCCACACCCTTAGAATATGCATTTTTACTCCCCATGTGATGAAAAATGCAAAACAAAGGATCGTTTCAAATCTTACATTCAAAACACTGTCTGCCTAATTATGTTGCCTACATGGTTAGTGCATAAATGAAATAAAGGTGCAGGAATTCTATAAAACAAATGTGGACAGAAAGTTCATTTTCTTACTTGGCTGCAGTCAAAACTGTTGCTACCCTTTCACTGTGTGCAAACAGTAATGTTGGACCAGCAGCAGAATATCGTACAGTGAGACCAGACAAGAATCAGTTGTCCTGTTGACAGCATGTCTTTGTGCTCAACTATGAGTGCTGCTGGAGTACCACTGATTAGAGATCATGAATGCCCCTACTCAGACCAGACACAGAACTCCGCAGTCTCATTAGAGTGTCGACACGTTAGCCCAGGTATGTTTCCTGTAACTGGCATCATGCAGACTCGGACTTCAGAGCACATCGATGCTGAGGGAAAAATGTCTTTAGCCAGGCACCAGAAACATTAAATCACTGCTGCAAGAAAGAAAATGACAACACAGACCAAGGGTACATATTGAATCTTTATTAGAAATGCATTTACATAGTAATATAAGGAATAAAAGTTGAAAGGTAATTGCTCTGGATGCCTAGCTACACTGGACATCATAAGACAAAAGGACTTTGACACAATGAGCTAATCCAACAGTACCTCAAGTCCAGGTGTCACTCATTTAATGCCAACACAACTGCTGGAATAACTTTTGGAACATACTAAACATAAACTCAAATAGAAACACAGAATTTGTCTGCAGATAAGGATCGCTTGACCCACCCAGTGTACCCATATTGTCCCAGCCCATATTATCACTGCAGAATGTACCTGATCTCTGGCTGTCCCCCACCCCACATTCCTAAGAATATTCTTTTGTGCCTATCCCATGCATGCTTGAAGCACCGACTGTTTTAGTTCTGACCATGTCCGTTGGAAGACTATTCCAGGTGTCCACCATGCTTTCAGTGAAGAAGTACTTCCTCTCATCCCTCAAAACTTTTCCCTCTTCCAACTTCATCGCATGCTCTCGTCCTGGTGCGCCTTCTCTTCTGAAAAATACTCCCCTCCTGTACCTTTCCTCATAAGGCTTGTGATGCAACCTCTGTACCATTTTAGTTACCCTCCTCTGGACAGCCTCTATCCTATGTCCTTTCGGAGAAGTGGTCTTAAGAATGCGACACTGTACTCCAGGAGGGGTCTCACTAATGATCAATACACTGATTAACACCACCTCTCGCCTTCCTCTGGTGATTCCCCTCCCTATGCATCACAACATCCCACTGGCCCTGCCAACTGCCTTTTCACACTGCCCCAACACCCTGAGGTTTTCAGATATAATAACCCAAAGGTCTCTTTCCTCCTGTGTGACCATCAATACATCTACCTCATTATATACATGGTCCCTGGGTTTCTGTGCCCTAGATGCATGATTTCGTACTTTTTTGCATTTGAAATCCAGCTGCTATACTCTCCACCACTTCTTGGGTTTTCTCAGGTCTCTACCCATTCTTTCCACACCCTCCGAAGAATCTGCACCACTGCAGATTTTGGCGTCATCTGCAAAGATGTATACCTTCCCTTCCAGCTCTTCTGCGATGTTGCTCATGAAAACACTGAAGGGGACTGTTCCCAGCAATGAGCCCTGGGGCACTCCGCTTGTCACTCTTCCCCTCAGAGTGAATGCCATTTACCACTACCCTCTGACACCTATTAAATCAACCAGTTCAATACCTGGTTTACCACCTTGGGTCCCAACCCTAAACTGTCCAGTTTTCTTATAAGCCTCTTGTGTTGCACGGTGCTGAAGACCCTGCTGAAGTCTAGATAGGCCAGGTCCACTGTCCCACCCTGATCTATTTCTGTGCTCAGCCAATCGGAGAAATCGATCAGGTTCATCTGATAAATGTCCCTCCCGTGAATCCATGCTGCCTTGGGTCCTGCAACCTACTGGATTCAAGATACTCCACTAGTCTTTCTTTCAATAGTGTTTCCACTACTTACCCACCACTAACATTAGACTGACAAGCCTATAGTTGCCAGCCTCCTCTCTGCCGCCCCTTTTATGAAGTGGGACTACAACTGCCCTCCTACAGTCCTCTGGAACCACCCCTGTTTCCAGGGAGTTGAATAAGGCTGTTAAGAGGTGCAGCCAGTACCTCCATGAGCTCCCTCAGCACCCACGGATGCATCCTGTCCAGCACCATAGCCTTATCCACTTTCAGATCTGCAAGTCCTCTCAGTACTCTTTCCTCTGTGAATGGACCTGTGTCCACCTCCCTCACCTAGTGTTCCTGCTGCTTCTATGTGGTCCGTCCCCATCTCTCTCCATTGTGAAAACTGAGCAGATGTATCTGTTCAGGATATCTGCTTTTTCCTGATTCTCCTCTGGGCAATCTCCCCCTGCTCTTCTTATCCTCACTATCCCTCCCGTTGTCTTCCTCTTTTCAATTATGTATCTGAAGAACTTCTTCTCCCCCATAGCTACCCCTTTGGCTATCCTTTCTGGTGTTTGCACCTTTGCACCCCTGACCACCTTCCCTGCTTCCCTCTGCTTTTCCTGGTGCATTCTCTATCCTCTTCTCTCTGTGTCTCTTTGTACCTCCTGAATGCTACCCCTTTATCCTTTACCTTCGCAGTCACTTCCCTCGAGAACCATAGTGGTCTTTTTTTCCTCCCATATTTGCTGACTTCCTTTGTGCACAGCTTTGCTTTCCTCCCTACGCCATCCCTTAATCTGTCCCACTGTTCCTCCATCCCACCCTGGCAATCCGCCCCTGCTGTGTTGTCTCAGAGGCATTCACCCATTATTGTAAAATCTGCCCTCCTGAAATCCAGGACCCTCATCCTTGTGTGACTTGTATCTGCCGCTGTCTTTATGTTAAACCATACTGTATGGTGATCACTGTACCCAGGTGACATCCCACCTTGACGTCTGCTATACTGACCTTGTTAGTAAGCACCAGGTCCAGTACTGCCCTATCTTGAGTGGGCTCTTTGACTAGTTGCCCGAGAAACACCCCCTACAGGGAGTCTAGGATGACCCCGTTTCTAGCCGAGGCAGCAGCTGGGAGGCTCCGATCTACATCCAAAAGTCCCCAACTAGCAGCGCCTCCCCCCATTTCTGCCATTGTACTAATGGCTTCACTAAGTGCACTATCCCAGTTCTTTTCCCTGGGTTGGAGGTCTGCATATCACCCCAGTATGAACAGTGGCTCTGGCTCCCATCTTCAGGGTGACCCACAGCATGTCCAACCAATCCTTTACCCCTAGATTCCCCTTATAGTTCTGTCGCTCTGATACCCTCCCTCACGTACAGCACAACCTCTCAACCCTTCTTCCCCTTCCTATCCCTTCTGAACCAACTGCAGCCTGGTATGGCCAGTATAGCCATGTTGTGGCTCCCTGTGCACTATGACTCCATTAAGGCCAGAACATGCAGGTCTGTCTCCACCATGATAACTTCCATGTCTGGAATTTTATCTCCAAGACTCCTTGCATTGGCACACATGACTTGCCACACCTTGCTCCCACCCTGCCTACAACCCCTCTCCCCCCTTCCTGCTTTTGCTGTCACTTGAAACTTCTCTCACTCCCCCCCCCCGCACTCTCTCTCCTTGCCTTACCTCATCAACACCTCTGTTTCCAAATCTTCTGTTCTTGTCCCCCTTGTCTTCCAATATGCCTACGCCTATGCCTCCTGCAACTTGCAACCTGGTGGAGTTTCCTCCCATTGGGCCCTCTCTTCCTGTTGCTTTAATCTGGGGGATGGTGCAGTGTATGTCGTCCTCTGTATTACCGCCTCCCCCTCAGCTACTTTAAATGTTCATCAAAGTAACACTTAAACCTTCCGTGGAGAACTGCAGTCCCCTTCCCTGAAAGATGCAGGCCATCACCCCTGTATAAGCCCATATTCTTCCAGGCTGGCTCCCAGTCACCACTGAAGATGAACCCCTACTCCCTGCACCATTCTTTTAACCATCTGTTCTAGCTCTGGTACAGTGTACTCTATCTTCCCCTCAGCCGTAGAAAGGGAGCACCATTCGTGCTACCTGCCTTGGACCCCTGCCCAGTTCCCTGAACTCTCTCTGTATTGCTCCAGCCATAAACTGTTTTCCTTGTCATGAAAGACATAGTCATTAGGTAATCACTGCTCTTCTCCTTGTGGCATCTGATGACCTCATCATATAGTGGTGGCCAGGGATACAACTCAGCAAATATCTAGATACCTTATATCCAGGGGAATCCCAGAGAATCCCATTAAAAATGAATAGGGGGTTCCTGTAATACATCTATATAGATAGATATGCTAGAACTTCTCTGACTACCACTGTGCTATAGGTTGACAGGTTTAAAACAACTAGAACTCTAGCTGGGAAATCACCTTGATTTCCCACTGTATCAAGGTCACTGGATCCAAACTCCTCCTCCTTTCTGGTGTTCTGCACCATCACAAAACCAGTTTTCTTTTGGTGACCAGATGGGAAATTATCTCAAAGCTATAAGCAGGCATCTTCGAAGAGTCAAAACCTTTTGCCTGTAACTCTGTAATTTCATAGTCTGTATATTTAAGTGATAATGTGCTAGTAGGCTCACTATACAAGGCAGTAATGTGACTGTCAACTGAGTAACATACGAGGCTGAAGGCCGAGTACTTTACCCTTAAGAGACGATCACATTACTGCCTCATTTTAGACAGCCAACTAGCACATTATCACCATTATGTTTCATGTGGGGGGGGAAGCTAGTTGTACTGTTTTGTGTCCCTAGGTAAGTCTGTGGTATCTCTACTCCTCTCCCATCCCTGTACTTCACTTATTTACAGATGTTGCTGTGAGTGCGGTGAGGGCAAACCAATCAGAAAGTTAAGTAGGATGATGATGCCACCACTATAATTGTATTAACAATAAAAGGACTGTTCTGAGTTCTCAGCAGTTATTTTATTGAGAAAATGACAGTTGTGAGTGTGCAGTAGAATAAACTGTTTGTAATTCTGGCTTGTTACTGGAGGAGAGAGTCCACAGGTAGAAATGCTAATAATGTATCTCTGTTAGAGGTTTCTGTTTTATATTTCATTCTACACTTGGTTCATTTAAGTAATAATGTGCTGGGTGGCTCACTATATAAGGCAATAATGTGATTGCTGAGTGAATAAAGAGGCTGAAGGATAAATACTTTATCCTCAGGAGATAATCACACCATTGGCTAGGATAGTGCACCAACTAGCACATTATCACTATTATGCTTCATGTGTAGGGCATAAAGTGGGCTGGGTCTGGCAGGGTCTCGGACCCAGCAAAAAAAATGTGAGGGATGGGGGGGGTCTTCACAGGATCTCAAAGCAGGAATCTTACTCCATGTATGACTGCTTTCCCTTACGTGACTTCAAGAGGGCAGTATGACCCGAAGTTCCTTTGTCCCTCAATTTCCTAAAGTCTCTTTATGTTTTGTGCCTGCATTTTGACTTGCTATTGAAAAACTGGATCATAATGAATAATAAAAAGGCAAATTCCACACTATGAAGGGGAAAAAAAGGACTTCCACAGTAGTAGTCCATCCATCTTTCTATTTATTATTATCCTTACAGACCCCGTATTTTTTTCTGCTGTGTTTCAGAAAAGCTAGTAATTCTGTTTTTTGTCCTTAGGTAAGTTTGTGGTAACTCCACTCCTCCCCCTTCCTGCACTGTGCTTGTTTACAGCTGCCGCTGAGTGCAGACCAATCTTAATGTAAGATTATGAATCACCACTATCAGTTTATTGACAATAAAATGGCTGTTCTAAGCTCTCAGCAGTCATTTCACGGAGTGTAAAATCACAGTTACAGTTTTGAGTTTGCTGTGGAACAAAATGTTTGTAACTCTGGCAATGAGGGTCCACATGTAATATAATTGATATAGTCACGTTTCCCCTTGCCATTTTATGTCTGTATAGAATCCAGCGACTCAGATTTATTTATCACAATTCTTGATTACTGTTCAGTGCTCTGGGCAATGGAGGATCATTATACTAATAAAAGACTACTACTATAGTAACTACTATGGTGCTCTGTCCCACCCTCTTCAAGAGGGGATGGGACAGAGCAAGAGGGAGGGGCAAGGGAGAGGGGGCAAAGGAGGGAGGGGCAGCTGCAAAACAGGGACTGCTAGCTGTACAACTGAGCAGACTTGGTAGACCACTAGACCTTTTTCTGCTGGCGGCTTTCATATGTTCGTATGTGACCTGATCAGAGGTGCTTCACCTAACTCCTCCCCGGCAAAGCTGGAAGCACCAACTCTTTATGGTGTTTTGTCCTTGACTGTCCTCCCCTCAACCAGAACTGCTCCCTCTATATCACCATAAACTGGCCAATGCGAGAAAGGCAGTGGTGTACGTGTGGGGTCACCTTCTCGTTCAAATACTGGGCTTTTCAACTCCCTTCTGTCTCTAGCTTCCCCATCTATGTTCTTAGAAGTCAGTCATATTTGTCTTTCCAAACCCTCACGTGTAGCAAGGCCAGCAGACAAAAGCAGTTCTTGTACAAATTTCCAAATATTTAGAAATTGTACTGCTGCAGAGGTAGATTCTACCACCTCAAGAAACACATCAACAGCCTAGCTTAGGGTTCTGGTTAGCCATACCTGGCACTGTCAGTAGTACCTTCGCTGTCTCCATCTTCCTGGTTCTCTATTTTATGATGCACCCTTATGCTTGGCGTTGCAGTTACAGTCGGTATTTTGTGCCTAATGTAGTCACTCTCAATATTGTACTGTCACCTAAAATTGAATTCAAGTGCTTTGTATAAATTTCCTTATGTATTTATTCCCCCGGGATGCACATTATCTGGAAGCAAGCTGAATGCAGCTCAGTACACCTTTCTTGGTGAAAACTGTTTAACAAATAAAATTACCCTCTAATTACGACATTACAATCTGTGTCTGAGGAAATGAATAGGATGCTGTTGACAGAGGGTTATGATTTCAGGTATAGACACCAGAGAAGAGAGACAATGATTCTGTCTTCCTCTTGAAGTGCACAGTTATACAGCACAAACACAAGAAAAATGCTGCATTACGCTGACCCAGAAAAAAGTCTATAAGTCATTTTAGGTGCCTTTGGTCCCAGGTGCCATATTCAAATGAAAATGAATGGTTAACAAGCAAACAGTCACCACCAAGGGCTTCACACTCAAGTGTGCAACTGGTCTCAGTGTGCACTTAGTGTGCAAAACCATTTTGGTGCACGTACTGTTTACTGTGGCATAGCAGATTGTATCAGACTAAGTAAGGATTAACCCACGAGAAAGCATGGGTCTACTGTGGAATTAATCCATGGTTGGGGGGGGGGTTGGACCACGAGGCCGAAGGCCGAGAGGATCCAACCAACCAACCATGGATTAATTCCACAGTAGACCCATGCTTTCTCGGGGGTTAATCCGCTTGTAACATGGCAAGGACTGTAGCAACTTGATATGTGTTATTATTAAGAACATACGTGGATATGACTTGTTCAGTGCCCGGAGAACATCACGTTTGTGTCTCTCACTAATGCCTCTATAAGGCAGAATTCACTGCCAAGCATGCGCGTGCACGTTGCACATCTAACATCCATTTGTATACTTATCTGCAGTTCGTGAAACTGAACCAAGGTGGCTAAAATCTGCAGCTCTAGTATACATCCTGCTGCCTGTCGCTACTTTTCTTCTGTATGGCTTCTCTTGTGCTGTGTCAGGTGCGATGCGTGGCGGGTCGCTGAAACTGTCCTGTTGCACGCTGGGTGTGTCTGCTGATTTGCATCATTGCCTTGACAACCCGCTACCGCTTCGGCTGCCCTGTTCTCTGCGGATCAGCATCTGTTTCCCTACAGGCTTCCTGTGCTTATTTCCTCCTTCTGCCACCCTCTGCCGTTGCCACTCGTTAGGTTGCTCTTCTGTGCCACTCACGGTTTCAACTGACTGCTCTCAGCGCGCAGGTTTCGATGTGCTGTGCAGGCGTCTTGGGCTGGCTTTCGTCCGAGGTCGGTGAGTGGCCTTGTACCATAGGTCTCCTCTACTTCTTTTGCACGTGGCTGGTGTCTACCGTGATCTACCGTGGTATTAAACCATGGTCTGCACTGTACCAGCTGATGTGTTTCAACCTATCTGACTGCATGCTTTCCTCTTTCTTTTTTGTGCCATGTTACAATTTTGTTTAATTGTAGGTTGATATCTTCTGTTACTACAAATCCCAAAATCTCCTGCAGCGGACACCAGAGAAGTAGACAGCAGTGGGATATTCAACAGCCTGCAGGGCATATTAGAGCTTTTAGAACATCCGATCACACATGTTTTGTGGTCTGCTTTTCTCCAGCATCTAAGTGCAGTCCTCAGTGACTGCACATAGTCCAGGGAAGACAGCAGGATCAGCAAGCAAAAGACCAGAGTTTATATAAACTCTAACATGCACTGCAGGATACTGAATCTCTCACTGCTGCCTACTGCTGTGATGACAGCTGCAGGGGATTCTAGGATTCGTAGTACGAGAAGATGTCAGCCTACGGCTAAACAAAATTAACCTGGTGCTATCTACTATACTACAGAAACAGTAAGTACACCAAAATGTTTTTGCACACGAGGTGCACACTGGGACCGGCGGTGACTGTTCCTCTTTAAACTCAGCACCCAGTCAAGGCAGCTTCATCAGCTGAGACCTAATTCCCTGTCTATGGTTGATGTATTGTGTTTCAAACATTAACTTTAAAGATGAATAAAGAATAAGTTAAACACTACTGATAACGAAGGGTATCAGGAGTTAAATGAGTCACTTTGTGGATGACTTGAAGCTGGGAGTGGTGGTGGATGGGGAGGAAGGGAGAGTGGCCCTGTAGGAGGACCTGGAGGCTCTGGAAAGGTGGTCGAGAAAGTGGAAACTGAAGTTCAATGCAGGGTTCTGCACCTGGGGGCCAGAAATCCGGGCCAAGGGTATACCCGGGGGTGGGGAGACACACTACAAGTCTCGAAGTGCGAGAGGGATCTGGAGGTAGTGGCAGACGTCAGACTGAATAACTCTAAGACTTGTAGGATGGCAGCGGCAAAAGCCAATAGGATTCTGGGGTGCATCGTTAGGGGGATAACCTCCAGAAAGGGGGGGGAGGAGTGATCCTCCCTCTGTATAACTGCTTGGTTAGGCCGCACCTCGAGTACTGTGTGCAGTTTTGGAGACCGCACTTAAAAAGGGACATTGCACTCCTGGAGAGGGTACAAAGGGGGACAGGACCTACGGGGAGAGGCTCGAGGAGCTCAACAGGTACACCCTGGAGGACAGGAGGGACAGGCGGACATGATAGAGGTCTTCAAGCACATAAAGTGGATTAATAAGGGAGGCTCAGTTGAGGTGCTCCAAAGTAAAGAGGGAGGTCAACTAGAGGACACGGGTGCAAGCTGGAGGGGGGGGGAGACTCAGGGGAGAGAGGAGGAGGTGTTACTTCACTGAGAGGGTGGTGGAACCATGGAATGCACTGCACAAGGGACTGGTGGAGGCAGAGACTGTGGAGGGGTTTAAGAGGGGCTGGGACAGGTATAGGGGGAAGGTGAAGCTGACAAAGTCCAATACAAGGGTAACATCTTGGGCTGGGGACAGAGAAATCCAAGGTGGTGAGGGGGATAACAAAGTTGTTGCTAAGTATGGGGGCTGACTATCCAGCAGACACGAAAGACCATTAGGCCTCCTCTGCTGGCATTTTAGTATGTTAGTATGATAAATTCCCCTTAACTGGGGTCAAGATTACTTTAATCTGGTTGTTTCAGTCACGCTGTAAAGAAGATATACATTGCCATTTGAAACTGTCTAGGCATTCCTATGTTTCTTATTTACCTTCTCAGAACCCACCGGGAAAAGTTATCACCTGGGAGGCACACAGGAGGCCCCATATGAGCAGTTTATACTTGAAACAAAATATATCTGCCTTAGACAGGGAGTGAGATCTCATCTGTTGGGGTTGCCTTGACAGGGCACAGAGCTTAACCATTCACTTCAGTTTAAATACATAGGCCCAAAGATTATTTGCTCAGTTATAGAGACAAAGGGAAGTGAAATACAGAAAATATACGGAATATACACTGAGAGTTATTAAAAACTTATTTCAGTTTTTTTAAGCTTCCCCTTGCGATGTTGAGGCTCTTCAGAAAGAATACAGTAAATGTAGCCCAGTAAGGTGGGGGATTCCTCAGTGCACATAGCAGAGATTCTGTGGCTACAGAATGGCTGAACTAGCATTTTTATCAAGGCAGTGCTCATGTGGGACCTGAGATTATCCGTGTGTATTTATCTTAAGTACAGGTGTGTTCTTCAGCACCACTACTACAGTTATTGCAAGAACTTTTTATAAGCAGTGCCTTTTGACACCTGTATAAAAAACACCTCCCTATGCTATTCTTCTCAATCAGCTTCCTGAACACCTCTACCAGACTGTGCCCATAGATGTAATTTTTTAGGCCTGCACACAGTTTATATGACGTTCTAATAAGATAAAAAAAAAATCTAGAAAAAGATGTGGTGCTCCTAAAAGCAAAAATACACTAGTATCATTGCCGGCCCGGTGGCGCTGAGGATTGAGGTGCTGGATGCCACACACCTCACACCACGCCAGCAACCTGGTTTTGGGAGCGAGCTCAGGCCGCCGGGGGTCAGTTGGGGGGTGGGAAGAAGACTGAACATCCGACGACAGCTCTCCTCTCTCTCAGGGATGGGTGGGCATGTCATCCTGCTCCTTCGCTTCCTTCTGGTGGAGGATGGGAGGGCAGCACCAGATTCCAGGTGATTCGAAGCGTGGCTTCATGACGCACGTGATCACAGCAGAAAAAAAAAAAACAGCTGCAGGCTCCATGATGTCCCCTCCAGAAGGCTGGCACCCCTACCTTGAGACCGCCCGTAATTGCCAGCTCCAGATATGTTCACAGGAGTGGGGGGAGGACAGCCCCCTCCCCTCCTGCCCCACCACGGGAGGGGGGGATCCATGGAGGAAATAGGGCTCAGGGTACCTGGGTGACTGGGAGGAAGACGGACCTCCAGCTGCAAGCCGAGGAGGAAAAATATAAAATGGAAAAAAAAAAAGGAAAAAAATACACTAGTATCTTCCAATTTGCATATCAATATACTGTTTCATTAACATTTACAAGACAAAAAAAGAAATATATATGGGATATGCGATGCCCGTACCAGAAATATCTGTGATATTTCTCCTCAATGTAGTCTGACCTTACTACATCACGAATGGTGGAGCCATAAGTGGTGTCAAAGGTCAAACCACATGAGGGAGAAATATACGGATATTTCTGATGGGGGCATCGCATATTACTTTAATCCATCTCTTTTTTCATGTTTTGTGGTTTTTTGTTTCTATTGCAGTGCCTTTGTTCTTTTTTGTTAATTCAAATTTTCGAGCATTCTTTCAGGACGACTGAGCGGTTGTTGCCAAGTATTGATGCACATAATGCGATTGTGTGTGTCAGCGTGCGAGTTCCAGATATACGGTTTTGCTGAGCAATCGTCTAGAGCTGAGCAGCAAACAAGTGCGGCCTCTGAGGATGTGGGCTTCGGGACAGTGGTTGCTCATGTGTGAAGAAACAGCGTGCCGGTGATAAAATGGAGGTTGCCAGTCAGGAGACGGAAAGAAGTATGCCGCAGAGGAGATGAATTTTTGGGAATGTTTTGTGATTTGTACAGTTGTGGGGGATGAAACTGAGGGAGACGTTGTTTTTAATAGGACACTTAAAAAGATTTAGAGCACTTTTTTAGTTAAGGTTGGAAGGAGTTCAAAGGTGAAAGTACTCCTCGAGAACCAGCCGTGAACCAAAACCAAGTGTTCTAATGTAGGAACCGTGGAGCTTGTGCTGCTGACAGGGACCAGTCAAGAGCTACAGTGAAGATATTTTTCCACATGGGGACCTAGAGTGAGAATATTTTGATATTCTCTTTCTAGATGAGGAGAAAGAAAAAATAATATCCTCGATAACTGACAAAAAGTATCCGCACAAGCACTGAATAAATCTACATATATATATATATATATATATATATATATACACACACACACACAGGTGCTGTAGCACCTGCATGTCAGGTTTGAGTACATTTTAAACCACAATTTTAACGCAGGCATACTTGGAATGAACAGCCTGAATTTTGGTCCGTGAAGAGCCACTGCCAGGTTCTCTGAATCCCATAAATTTAGTAGTGGTTACATTGTGGATTAAAAGTTCTAGAAGGTTGAAACACATAAAAGTATGGAAATTAAGACCATTTTGCTCACTGATAGCACAAACACAGCTGTAAGTTGAAACCTGACTCTTTCAGGTTCTGTAGAGTCTGGCCCAAGTATGAGTCTTTGTAAGGTGGTTTTACTAAAAAAATGTGCAGTTTTTAAATAATTAAATAAAATGCCTTTTTGGCACATGCACAGAATGTTTTTCAACATTCTAAGGGCAACTGCATTTTTGCCAAAGTGACGCAAATCAGTTTTGTAAGGATGGACCGCTTTTCAGGACTCGAAACTAACATTTACGTACAGTTTCAAATCACAAAAAAAGGCCCTCCCATTTGTTTACACTGCCAGTAGTCAGGAGCCCATTCCTGCCACTGGAACTAACACCCTCTTCCCCCATGTCTATGGCCAGGGGGAGCCCACCCCTGCCACCAGCAACCCCCACCCACCAGAATTCTTTAATGACCAGTGGTGGTTGCTCATCCCACTGTCAGTACCCCCTTCCCGCTCAATCTATAACAAAACTGATGGTGCGTGCCCAGCACCAAAGCCGGCACCCATATCCAACCCACTCAATCTTGAAACAGACTGATGATGCTTGCCCAACCCCACGTCCGGTACCCTCCTCCCACTTAATGCTGAAATGAACCAGCAGAGGGTGCCCAACTGTGTCTCCAATATCTCCCCCACTGCCCACCCAGTGTTTAAACGAACCAATGGCACGTGCCAAACCCCACCACCAGTATCTCCCTTCTGCCCAATGTTTACATGAACCAGGGGAAAGTGCTGAACCCCCCCTGCAGTATTCCCCCTCCCACCCAACATTTAAACAAACCCATGGAGAGTGCCAAATCCCACTGCCGGTATCCCTCCTGACCCCCACCAAGTTCAAAACCCTTTCCCCACCAACTGTGCAACTTGCCATGCCCACCCTCCCGAACCCCTACCATACACTCAAATCCCCCACCACAGTCCACCCTCTACCACCATCACCCGTGCCCAAGTATGGTCCCACAGCACGTTAACACGTTAACGCAGTGACCCACATCGCAAATCCTCAACGATCCACATCACAATTCCTCAATGTCCCTTGTTGCACTCCTCTTCCTGCAGGTTAAAAAAAAAATGATTAAAAAAAAACCCAAGTCAGAAACCATGACTTAGGTTTTTAAATGTGAAAAAGGGTTGCCCGAAACCACACTTAGGAACAATTTGGCAAAAATCTAATGGAGTGTTCATGGGGGGTTGGGGAAGTGGTAAGAACCCCAACACTAAAATATGGTAAACAAAATTTGAAACAAACAAAAAAAGCAATGGGCCTTAGAAAAAAATTACTAAAAACAAAAACTAAGTCCTATGAAATGTGCACTGTGCATGCTCAATTAATACTTTTTTTGTTTACTTAGTTTTTTATCAGGGATTTTTTCTAACAGTCATAAGACTGTTTTATATTTTAAATGTTTTTTTCATGAAATATGAGGGTAGGGTACTTGGTACCCCTCCTCATGAAAACTCAGTTAGTAAGCTTCACGCCTGCCCAATGTGCATTCTACTTTATGTAGGGCCCATAGGACACTGCGCGAAGCAAGCTAAAGGTCCAGGGCCATGCCTGATGGGTGGCCTGCTTCACCTAGGGCTGAAAGGGCCCTGCGCATTACAAGATACAGATCTGGCTCCCCAGCCCGACAGGACAGTTGCTTCACATAAGGCCCGCAGTACCACTCATAAAGCAGGCTACAAGTCTGTAGCAGTGTGCATCTTTATGCAGCTGTTTCATGAGTTGCCCAGAAGCAAGCTTCTGGTGTAACGCAGTGAGTGTCACTATGAAGACGTTTTTAGATATCTTTCTACACTTCAAGGAGAAGGTGTGTCCACTGGACAGACTCCTAGCCACCAGCAGGACAGCCAAGGTCTGAGGAGACATGGCAAACCATAGGCCTGCTCTATTTCTTCAGGAGCAAAGCATGCAACTGCAGGGATGGAAGGTCCAGGGTGCAGTAGCCGACCCTGGAACTATGACAACAGGTCTGAGCTGAGAGGTAGCTGGAGAGGCAGTTCCACTGCCATGTCCCACAACATCAGGTACCAGACTGGCCTGTCCAAAAGGAATGACACCAAGATCATTATGGCTGGCTTGTTTCGGAGCTTTACCAGGACCCACTGTATAAGCGGAATTCGTGGAAGGCAAAGAGGAAGAGCCCTCTCCAACACAGGGGCAATACATCACACCAGGAAACTCCAGGCCCTGAAACAAGCAAGCAAAAAAAAACCAGTCAGGTTTACGCTGAGTGGGGATGCAGAAAGGTCCAATTCTGGATGTCTCCACCACTGAAATTGTAGTTCCACCGTGTCCCCTCACAGTTTCCATTTATGGGGCTACACCACAGCCGAAAGCACATTTTGTGTGCGTGCCAGAAATATGGCAATAAGGTGGATATCACATGGTCCACTGCCCTCTGCCATACTCTCATCACCTCAAAGCACAGGGGTAAGTGTACCTGCCTCCTTGCTTGTTCAGGAAGAACATAACAGACTTGATGTCAGTCTGAACCAGAACTGACTGTCACAGATCTGATGGGCCAGTGTCTGCAGGTCATAAAGCATCATCCCATTTCTAGGACATTGATAAGCAGGCCACATTCCCAGAGTGACCCAGGAGGGGTCCTGTGAAATGCAGCATTTGGTAGTAGGTGCCCTTCAATTAGTCACCATTACAGAGACTTCCAAAGAGGGGCACAGACCAGGATCTGGTGGTCAAGGGGTTGATGCATCTGAGACCAATGAGCATGCACAAGCCCTCAGGGGACCCACATAAGCAGGTGGGCCAAAAGGAACCATAAAATTCTTGCAGCCACGAAGCCCAACATGCAAAGCATGGTATGAGTGAAGATTACATCTCTGCTGGCAACCAGACCTGCTGGTCTGTCTTGCGTAGTTTCAGCATATGTTAGGTATGAAAGCTCAGCCACAAAATTCTGCCATACGCTCCCAGTAGAACAGAAGGACCCTGTGAACATCGACAGTGTGGAGTGCTCGCTCAGCCTCTGAAGCATGAGGTTTGAAAAGAAAGTTGGTAGAATGAGTATCAGATTTAGGTGAAACTCAGACTACTCTGGGCAGGAATTTTGCATTGGGACATAGGACAACCTTGTACTTGTGGAAAACCAAATATGAAGACTCCACATGCCTGGAACTCACTCACCTATCTGGCTGAGGAGATGGTGAACAAAACCACGGTTTTCCAGGACAAGTGTAAGAGATCACACTTGCCCATATGCTCAAATGGTTTAGCCATCAGCAGTAACAGACAACAAGAGTGGTTAAGTCCCAAGGTGGAGGTGGAGGTGGTTAGAAACACAGAAACAGAAGAGTGACGGCAGAAGGAGACCATATGTCCATCAAGTCTGCTCGAGAGTTCCCAGGACCTCTTATAGGTCCTGAGGCCTAACCCCACCTTCTGTGTCCTGTCCCTCCCAGATCCTGCCATGCGCCCTTGAGCCCTTGCTCTGCCCCACCCATTTGAATTTTTGCATTCCCCACCTCTGCTGGCAGGCTATTCCAGGGTTCCACCACTCTCTCTCTGTGAAGAAATGTTTCCTTAGATCTTTCTTGAAGCTCCCCCCCACCTTTAACTTCCATTCATGCCCTCTGGTGGTAGAGCCAGATATCCTTTGGAACATATCTGTGTGTGGCACCTTATTTATGCCTGTTAAGAACTTGTAAGTCTCTATCACACCCCCTCCCCGCTGCTTCTAGTAAGAATAGGTTTAGTTCCCTCAGATGTTCCTCGTACAAGAGTCCATGAAGGCCCTGTATCATTTTGGTTGCTCTTCTCTGCACGGTCTCCAATTAGCATGGGGTCATATCATCTAAAACAAAAACAGCTAATGCACTAACAGCGCAAGCAAAACAGCTAACACAAAACCAGCTAACGAACACAGTGTAGCAGCACTATAACAGTGCGAGCCAGGCAACAGGACAGTACCATGAACAGAGAAGCAGGAGAGAGAAGTGGAGTGTGAAACTGGTGATTTTACTTGTGCTATACATGGAGAACATACATTGCAGTTTATATGGTGTGATAAAGCAATGCCCCCAACTCCCAAACAGGTGCTCACCCATACAATGCCCGGTCAGACCTGGAAGGACATGTTGCATGTCCCTCAGGTACTCGTCAGTTGTGTGTGCCGTATGCAGCCACAATGTTGGCAATGCGCCAGCTGGCATTCTTATACCTGCGCTTGGTTGTCTGTATTGTGTTGCCTACTGTTAACTGGGCCAGCTTCATGTTGGTCACGTGTTGCTCTGCGCTGAGGGCCCTTATGAAGCGCCAGAGGTTCGGATGGCATGCCTGGTGCTTAACCCACAGTGCCATGCCTCCACTGCATTGTTAGTGCAAGGTGTGCCATCCCTCGCCACCTTGAACATGTTCCAGCATGCAACTGGGTAGAGTGGTCTGTGCCTGGTGGTCCGATCAACAGGCCTACCAACCCAAGTGTCCTTGAAATAATCCAGTAGTGGCATCAGCATGTCACCATGGCTCTTGAAGAACTTGAGGTCAAGCAGCTCCTTGAATGACTCCACCACCCTGTCAGGGGGGCACAAATGCAAGTGCGACCAGCATTTGTACATGAAGTGCAAAGTCGGGGTCGGTCATGTACTGTCCAACAAGTCCCTCAGTTTGCTGGCACTTCTGCCACACAGCCTATGCAAGGTGGAACAAGCAACCGTGCTGCTGGGTATCAGGGAAGACAGTCTGGAAGGCATTCATTGCCGCCTGTTCATAGTCCATAAGCACACTGGTTGGTCCCAGGCCAGGGCACAGGGCCTTCACTTGCTGAAGGGCCATGGTGTAGGCCGCAGTGGTGCAGGAACTCATCAAGATCTAGACAGCTGGAAAGATCATGTTCTCCATCAGCCCATGCACAGTCTACAGCTGTGCGAACGGGGGCAGTGTCACCCTGAAGGTACCATCTGCTAAGAGGCTCACACAGCCCTCCGGTTATGCCAGTGTAGGTCTTGTGGCAAAGATTAGGCAACGGCTCTCCCTGGGACCACTGTCAAACTGTAGGAAGGTGTCACCTGCATCGGTCTTGGTGTATTCATCAGGGAACATGAGCTTCCGCAGGGATGAGGGCATGGCCGGTGGTCTGTGCGCTGATGCCCTGGCCCCCTGGCACAGGTCCGCTTCATTATTGTATAGCAGGCCGTCTGCTGGTCACGGCCACAGGGATGCCACTGGAGTATGCTGCCACCACCTCACAACATGTCTCTGTTGTTCTGCGGACCCGGTCCTTCATGGCTGCCATCACACCCCTGGCGGCCACGTCTGTGGTGTCTGGGACCTAGTTGTGGGATCCGGCTATCTGCAAGCCTCCTCTGCCAGTGAGTGTGCTATGGCTGGGCAGTATGCCTCGTCGTACTTGACACATTTCCAGTACACCCTCTCCTGGTGTACATGCTCACATCAGAACAGATACCCCCCATGCAGCAGCAGGGATGCACCCTTCTGGCTCTTTATGTAACTCAAAAACATTCTGGCTTCTCCACACACTCCTACTCCTCCTGAGTCAGTCTGGATAATGGTCCTGCAAGAGGTTGACCCTTTTATGAGGGACAACATTGTGCCTGAGTGAACACACCTGTGTCCTGCAGCTTTGCACATGGTCTCTCCCTCCTTCCCCCGCCCCGGTGGTTAATGGCTGCCTGATATGGCCAGTACTACTTAATCCCTGGAGATGTATCCATGTGTGGGCTGCCGCAGGCCAGCCCTAACAAGTACCAGTTGCAGCCACTCTGCCATTCCTGTTGAGACCTGTGAGGGGGGGAAGAGGTGGCCTCAGACTGACCACATGGGTGCATGTGGCTGCCTTAAATGCCAGATGCATCCCCCCCCCCCAAGTGTGCACTGTGTGCTGTACCTGGCAGTAGTGCTACCAGCTATGTTCTGCTGTGTGCAGCAGGTGCGCTGTCGCCCATTTGCGTGGCCGTTCTGTTGCACAGTTCTGTCTGCAAATGATGGTCCTCTCTGAACGTGCAGCAGCTGTGGCATCGCCAGCGGTGGACCTGTGGCCGGTTAAGAGGAGACAGCTTTCCCAGGATGAAGTCCACACTGCGGGAGGTATTTAACTGTACAGTCCTTTTTGCCTGGTCATCCTGTGTTTACCTGGGTGGGCGCTGATCACTGTTCTGTGACCCGTCTGCACTTGGTGTCCGCCGACACACACCACTCGACTGTGCAATGTTGTGTGGCACCTCCATGGTCAAGTTGTTGCTGTTGAACTTGACTGGCGGCTCTGTGGGTCATGGGTGTGCCAGTGGGATGCAAGCGTGCCCTCCATGATGACACCATGCCATTCCTGGCACATCACTGTGGACTGGAGGGGCACCTCTCGCTATGTACCAGACAGTATGTGGGTGGGCAGGGTCACTGGCGGCAGTGGGGGGTGGATTTGCCGGTGTACGCCGTCAGCCTTACCAGTGACCTTTGCCCTACTGTTGTCACGGGGCACAGCTGTCTAGTTTTTCATGATGGTGACACTGTTGGCTGGAAGTGATGGACGGCGGGTGTAGCTGGACTGTGGGCACTGTTGGCTGGGGCGGGTGCGATGCTGGCCGGTGTTTCTGGGGACACTGCCACTTACTTTGGGGGGGGGAAGGCACTGTTGTGGTGTGTGCTGTGTTGCGGGTATTTCGCAGCCGACATGCTCAGAGTGCTGTGGCAAGTGGCTGCAGTGTGTGTTGGGGGGGCACTTCCTGCACATGTCTGTACTGTAGCCAGTAGCATGCAATGCAATGAACTGCAGGGGCACACTGTGCCATGGTTCATGGGGATGTGGACATGAAAAAGGTTACTGCTGGGGTGTTGTGGGGGGGGGGCCACAAGAGGTACACGTGCAGGTTAGGACCTCTGTGCACAGCACCTGTATACCTTTTGCGGTCCCATGGCAGCCACATGGTGTGGTGCAAAGACTGGCATGTGTGGCATATGCCGGGTGGTTTGCAGGTGGGACGCAGCTTGTAGGTACGGTGACGGGAGTGGCAGGTCGGCTGCTCGTGGGTTGGCAAAACTATGTTGATGGCGCTGCAATCATTTTTTTTTTTTTACCAAGGTACAGGCACAGGATTTGAACTTGCGGCTGTCCAATACTGCCTGCCTAGTGTTTCTCTACATGTGTTCCCCACCCTTCTGCACCATGGGTGCAGCTCGGCAGGTCGTCTCTTCATTCTTTTGACTACTGTGTTGTTTCACAGCAGCTCTCCCCCGCTAAAAAGACACTGAGAGGGGCAATATGGTGGAGGGGGTGGAGATTACAATTCAGTAGCTCTTTTCACTATGGTGTTTTTGGAATAAGCTGGGTTTCCACCCAGCTGTATTTCACAACCACTCTATTTCCTATATGCTACTGTGTACCTTGCGCTTTTTGGTATGCTCTCTGTTTTGCTTTGCACAGTTTTGTCCATGCTGTTTTGCTTTAGCTCTGTTCCCTACAATATATTGACCTGGTACCCTCCAATCTATCGCTGTCCTTTTTCAGGTTCGGATTCCAGAATTGGATGCAGTATTCCAGGTGGGGTCTCACCAGGGACCTATAAAGGGGGAGGATCACCTCCCTGCTCCTGCTGTCAAATGCACCCCAGCATTATGTTTGCCTTACTGTAAGCTTTGCTGCATTGGCTAGACTGCTTGAGTGTGCTGCATGTAAAGACCCCTAGGTCCCCCTCTTCTTGGAATGTACCGAGTTGGACTCCATTGAGCCAGTACTCCGTTCTAGGATTCCCTTTTCCTAGATGCATCACTTTACACTTCTTTGTGCTGAACTTCAGTTGCCAGACTTTAAATCATTATTCTAGTTTTTGTAAATCATTCTGAAGTACCCTAACTGCCTCCACGCAGTCAACCCTACCCCCTAGTTTGGTGTGGTTCCAGGTCAATATAGCGTAGCTAATTAAGCATGGTGAGATCCACGAGGATGAAAAGAGCATCAGTTTTGTGAGTGAACAGTGCACTGTTGGCTACAACACAGTGAGTGGAGCTGTGGGGTACAGCGATTGCCAAGTGATCCAGGTACCAGGGGACAGGTGTAACAAGGAAATAGAAACCCCTGCTCAGAGCTGTCAAAGTGTGCTCGGTATAAGAAGATTCAAGGTAGCAGATACCAACACTCCTTATTCCAGTGTAAACAAGACTTTCTCCACAAAGAGACAGTACACACCTCCGCAGTTCAGGCAGACACCATGGACCATAGTCTTTGCCCTAGCTGCAGCGGTGTATACTGTCACTATATGAAGAAAGTCTTGTTTGCACTGGAATAAGGAGGTCTGGTATTTACTTGCTTTGCCACCCCACTGGACTGGATGGGAGCTGCCAGTGTGTACATGGTTCCCAGAGTAGTGGCCAATAGTAGCAGACAGTACTGTACATAGCACAGTGTGCTTTCAGCAGTGCAATCATCAGTGTGCTGTGTTGTATTACGCAGGTGTCACTGTCATATGGGATGCCCACATATGGTCACGCTGTGTGGTAGCTGCGGTATTACTCTCTTGTGCTCTTTTGTGTCACACAATATTGTTTGCTTTAGCTTATTTTACCTAGAACCATTTGATATCATCTGCGAATAGTTTGATCCTACCCTGAATACCTGTGCCAATAACACAGATAAACATGTTGAACAGGACTGGCCCTAAGACCAAGCCCTGAGGTGCACCACTAGTGACCCTACCCTCACCAGACCTAACCCCATTGACAATTACCCTCTTCTATTCCATAACCAATTTCCCACCCATCTGACTAAGCAATGCCTAGATCATGCACCAGAGGGAACAGGTGGCCCAGTCCTCTGAAGAAATGACCGAATATACGAATGTGCCAGCAGATAAAAATCTTATGGTCCATCTAATCTGCTCGAATGTGCAGCTACCACTGCATTTACAGAGGGAACTGCCCCCCCCCCCGACACCTGTCAAATACCACCCTCTCCTCTCTCTCCCCCTTCTACCTACAACTTTCCCCCTCACCTCATCCCAACCTCTCTTGAATATGTCCACTGTTTTAGGGACACCATCTCATCCAGCAACTCATTCCACTTAGCCATCACCTTCTCGGCAAACAAGTGCCTTCCCAACTCCATTCTGAACCTTCCCCCCACCAGCTTTAGGATGATACCCTTAGTGGTCTTGTTTCAACTAAGGCTGAAGAGGCTCTCAATGCTCACCCTGTTTATACCTTTAAGGTACTCGAAGGTCTCAATCATGTCCCCCCTCTCCCTTCTGTCCTCAAGAGAGTGCATGTTGAGTCCCGTGAACCTCTCCTCGTAGGTGTTGCCTTGCTGGCCCTGGATCATCTTGGCTGCCCTTCTCTGGGCCATTTCCAGCAAGCTGATATCGAAGATAAGGGCACCAAAACTGCACATCGTACTCTAGGTGCGGTCTCACTAGAGACCTGTATAGCAGAAAACTGGCCTCCGCCTTCCTGCTGGTGGTTCCCCTGGCTATGCAGCTCAGCATCCAATTTGTTTGACTGCAGCCAGTGCTGAGTGTTTCAAGTCACTCTTAATAATTATTCCCAGCTGCTTTTCCTCCTCTGACCTAGTTACCTGCACACCACCCAACCAGTATTTGGTCCCTGGATTTTTTTTTCCCTTAAGAGCATAACTTCACACTTTTTAGTGTTGAACCCCAGTTGCCAAATGCCAGACCACTGCTTTGGCCTAGCCAGGTCTTCCCTGAGTTCCTATCTCCCTTCTTCTGTGTCCACCCTCTCCTAGAGCTTTTTGTCATCCGCGAGCAGGCATATTTTATCCCTGATCCCATTCGCGATGTCACTTATGAATATGTTAAACAATAATGGACAGAGCACAGAGTCCTGTGGGACCCCACTGGTCACAGGTCTAGCTTCTGAGAAATCTCCCCCCCCCACTACCACCTTATGGCATCTGTCCTGTACCCAACGTCTGACCCACCCAAGAAGCTTTGCCCTCACTCTTAAGTCTTCTAGCTGCCTGAAAGGTCCCTTACGAAATATAGAGCCGATGGCCTTGCTGAAGTTGAGATAAAGGATATCAACTGCTTGGCCCATGTCCACTGTCCTGGTGACCCAGTCAAAGAAGTCAATTAGGTTTGTCTGGCAGGACCTCCCTGATATAAACCCACACTGCCTCACGTTCTGGAGCCCATATCCTCCAGAAAACTCACCAATCACTCATTCAGGACGGTCTCCATCAGCTTACCCACTACTGAGGTCAGGCTGACTGGCCTGCAGTTCTGTGATTCATCCTTCAGCCCACTTTTGTGGAGAGGCACCACAAGAGTAGTTCCCCAATCCCGAGGCATGATTCCTGACTCCAAAGAGTTGTTAAATTAGGACCACTGGGTGCACACCATCTAGACCATGGGATTTATCCAATTTCAGGGCCTTTAAGCACCCCATCAGCATGAATGAAGCTGTTCTTGACTTCTCCTCTCCCTGCCCCCACACCCTATTCCCTTGTGGTACTGGTCCGTCCTTCTTTCTAGTGAAGTCTGAACAGAAGTACTAGTCAAGTGCCTCCGCTTTTTCTTCACTACCCTCTGCCAAACCACCCTCATTTTTTAATCTAGTTCATCCTTGGTGTTCTTTTTCTCCCTTATGTATTGGAAAAAGGCCCTCTTCCCCTGTTTTTACCCTCTCTGCTAGCTGCACTTCCTTTTTAGCCTTTTCCACCCTAACCGCTCTGCTTGCCTCTCTTGACTTAGCAAAGTAATTCACTCTATCTTCCCTTCTTGTGAGTCCATTTGTGCCACTGTTGGAATACCTGCCTTGGCATGGCCAACAAAACTGCAGCCAGGTGCACCTCGAGGATCATTGCTCACAACCCTGCCTGAGACAGGGACCAAAGGTAGTCAATGTAAGATAGAGAACAGCTGAATGACAACAATCCTCACTTCCAGCACTAAACACAAGAAACTCTTCCCCTTGCAAGTGTATGGCTTGCGAGTCAGCTCCTTCCGAGATACCTTCAGCACCCACAGAACATCCTTGGAAAGCCAAAGGGCCTGAAACTCTAGCCGCTAAGAAACCAGGTTGTAAGGTGCAGGAACTGCAGGTCCCGATTGTCTCCTCAGACCATCACAGCATATGAGAAAAGAGTGGAAGTAGCCGTGGTGGTCTGCTGCCGGTACCAAGGAGACAGATACCAAAACTGAAACAGCCCGTCTGGTGCGATGAGAATCAGGGATACCCTGTCCCTCCACACCTTGAGGACCACATTGTGAACCACAGAAAATGGCAGAATGGCATACAGGAAGCACCAAGACCAGGACCGAGAAAATTTGTCCCCCTGCAGCATGCACTGCTGATAGGGGCAGGCACAGAACAGCATTAGCTTCTTGTTTTCCCAGGAAGTGAACAGATCCAATGGTGGTGTGCCCCATTCCGAGAACAGCTAGGACATCACCAATGAGTGTACTGACCAATCATGGGATGCCTCTCCCACACAACAGAGCATCAGCCAGCTGGTTGGTTGTTGCCGTGACATGGACCACCACCAGGTCTATGTGCAGGGAGCATGCTATAGATCAAGTCCACAGTGCCTCTTGACACAGAGGAGAGGAACTGTATGCTGCCCTGTTTGTTCAGGCAAAACATGGTTGAGTTGTCAGTGTTGGCCTGGACCAGCAATGCTACCTCCACCAACGTTAGTGAACCGCGAGGAGTTCCAACAGGCTGATGTAATGACGAGTCTCGCTCCAGGGACAGAATGATCTGGTGCAGCATCACTATACAATACTACCAATTGAAAATGTACTAGTTCAGAATTCGCAGGCACAGAATGGGGTGCCAAATCCCTGTCCATTTGGGTACCAGCAAGTACCATGACATGAATTCCTGCTGAGTTTGGTTTTCTGTGACAAGCTCAGTCTCATGCCACTCAATGAGCTGATGCACCTCACTCAATAGTACAGGGGAAGACTTCAGCAAAAGTGTACCCTTCAGTGGTGCTTTGGACCAACAACGAAGTACTGCCTTAAATTCCAGAGACAACCCTGATCCCACCTGTTCCAGGACCCACTTGTCCGAAGTAATACAGGACCACTGTGGTATTAAATAGAAGAGTCAGCCCTTAGCCAGAGCTGTAGCAGGGGTCCAGATGGAGAGGGTGTGGGGCTCTATATCCAATCACTATTTGCCCTTAAATGTAGTTCCCCCAGTAGTGCCCCTCCAGAGGAACCACCCCCCCTCCATCCATGCTCTGGCCTTGACTTCCCAACTTACTGAAGGGCTTGACCAGGCAGTACTGCTGAAACTGCTGCCTCCCTTGAAGCCAATACTGCTGACCTTACATACCTGAGTAGGGACCATGAAATAAACCTAAACCTCGTGGCCCAGGGTTGGGCTGCTGTTTAGGTCTGGTGAGCAACATCACTTAATCTATGGTCACACTGAACTTTGATATGCATGAGATGACCCTCGACCTCAAGTCCAAAGATAACCTCTCTGTAAAGAGCAGATCTGCCACCTTTGGCTGTATTTCCTGAAACAAAGGTGAAATTTGCAACAAGGCACGGTGGCGTAAGAGCAACGTGCATCTGGTGCTTGGTCATCATCTGCCCAAAATTACGGATCTTGAAAAGATTTTGCTGGTTCTCACCAGGAAGCAGACAGTGAAGTCAGAGAGCCTCTCAAACAGATCATGACCATATCAAGCCGTCAATGCCACACAGCTGGCCTGGTGGACGCCCAGGGGCACAGCAGTATAGAGCTTGTGACCAAGGTGGTCCTGATCCTTAGATTTCTTGCCGAGTGGATAATTAGACTCTCTCTACACTTTTCCTTTGTGGAATACCACTTCTGTTACTCGCCACTCCAGCCATGGATGCTCAAAAAAGCCAGACAGTCAGCCCAGGGGGACCACATACTTTCAGTCTATTAGGTGCAGTGGGGCCAGGCAGTAGGCCAGGTGCTGCCAGACGATGAGCGCTGATTCAAGAATGGCAAAAGCAATATGGAAGGATGATCCCAGTGTGGACTGACATTTATGAATGCCCAGTGAGTAGGTCTCCTCCTTCTTCACCTCACCTAACAGTGTTCAGAGTCACAGACATGCATTCCATGAGGATGGCCATGGAGGACTGGCACCAGGGGTCAGTCTGTCAGCTAGCTACCATCACACCTATGAGGAATCAAGGGGATAGAGAATGCCTCCCTTTTGAGATAAAGAAGCATTGACCTCCTCCATTGGGGCAACCACCACTGACAGGAGATGAGGAAGTTTAGACTTTGGCCTACAGTCCTTGGTCCGAGAACCTTCTGCCAGCAGTGGAGGTGGGGGCTCTATGTGTATAAGTCACTGCAGCATGGTTGGCAAAGCAAGTGGTGGATCCACAAGATGCAAGATCAAAGATGTGCTCAGGAGGGACAGACAAGCCCTGAACCAGTGTAGTGGCATTGCTGGTTAACAGGCTTGACAATGGTGGTAGGAGCCACACAACAAGGAAGGACTCTACATCAACCACTGACAGCAATGTGAGCATCAATAGAGAATGGAATCAAAAGCACAATCACATTCTCAATCTTGAATGATGACCTGGTGTTACAGCTTCCAGGTCTAGGTACCCAGGTGGAGAGATCCTGGGTACCAGACTAGCAGTACACTATGCCAGGGTTGGGATGATCAGCAATTGGGAGCTCTGTCAAGTCTGACACACATTGTCTGGGATGGGCTGCAGACAGCACCAGAGTCTGAGAAAGCGAGGAATCCTCTCCCTCAAGTGACTCGTCCTCTATGTGGTTTGACTGCACGATCAACCAGCATCGACAAAATTGGCTGCCTGGACAGGTGTTCAGTGGGCAAACTGACCGACTTTTATGGGTGGTTCAATCTCCCTTGAGAGTTATCAACTATGCAGACCCCCTGGCAGAAGAGAACACAAACAATCCCTTAACTGACAGCAATTCCGACACCAACATCAATTCTTCTTCTTGTGCCCACCTTTGACAGAGTGGAGAGACAGAAGAAAATTCTTAAAACTTTCATTTTCATGAGGAATCAGGAGATCCAACACATACTCCTCCTCCACCAACAGAAGGTCCTGGACCAGAACAACCTTGCCGGTCTTCTTCACCTCCTGGGCTTGCAAATGCAATATCAAGCCTGCAGCCATGGACAGCACATGAATTTTCTTTGGCTTGCCATGGAGCACTTGCAACCAGCACTCTCTGAATGCCTGTGGGTACATACCCTGGCAGCAGGCGCAATGCTCCACAACGTGGGCAACGCCTGAGCAGTGCATGCAGCTATCATGTCAGGTCGCAGACAACTGGTACCTGTACACAACACACATCTTGAGCCCCAGTTTCTTCTTCTGTTCAGTGGCAAAAATCGGCAAAGGAGCAGGAAGCTGATGGTGAAGGTACAGTAATGAGTCGAAAGCTGAAGTAAAACTTTTAGAAAAATAGCTAACAGTTTAAAAACTAGCAAAATCCTAATTTACTAGCAGGAACTATGAAGGAGGAGACCGATTTCTTCCAGTGGAAAAAACATCTGGGTGCAGTGGGGGTGGAGGCAGGGGACCACATAGCTGGATGGTAAGAGGAATCAAGCTTCCAAGACTGTTCCGGCGACTGAGCATGCTCAGTGGAAGACGCCTAAGTGTGGCTATTGAACTGAGTCTACGTAGCTAGAATTAACAGCTTCACTATAAGGGTCTATCAGCTGCTGACTAGGTTTAAAAGTGCCTTTGGTTGTGAAAGCAGGATTGCTATTTCCTATCTATAATAAGCACTGCTGAACAGATTAAAGTTGTTGCAGTATTTGCTGCTTAAGAGCAGAACAGCATTACATAGGAAAACACTGCAGCCTGCCCAGAAAAGACCAGTCTTCCTTTTGATAGTGTGTCCATAGTGGTGCTGCCAGTATATATAACAATAGTTAAAAGCTGGAAACATGAACAATAAGAAAATATATATTCTTGACTGGTTTTAGATTCTGTACTGATGTACTTTTGATTAAGTTTTGACAGTCATTTCTTATTTTGAATCACTTTTTTTTTTTTTATACACCAGTGGGTGTATAGTGACAGGTTTTAAAACCAACAGCGCTGTTACTGCTTGACAGTCAAGTAAATTTTCAATCTATACAAAATTTCACTCAACCAATTTAGTAAGTGGCAATCCATTTTTCCTCAAACTTTCACACATTTGATTTGATACTTCAGAAGATGATGTTCTAATGTTTCTCTTTAAAGAGCACCTTTCCCAGTCCTCTTGACTGTCAAGCATACATTACCCCTTTTTACACTGATCCTGAAATTGTATTTCATTACTGTCCTCTGCAGTTAGTTTTTGCATTCTGAGCTGCTAAAAACTGCAGGGTGTACCAGAGCATCTATAGCAAGCCTGGTGTTGCTGTAAACCCAGGGCTGTACTGCTGACGTCACTATATGGCAGAGGAGTGACTCACACTGCAGTACATTGAAGTTGCAGCAGTTTTGCAAGGGAAAACTTCATTACTAGATGTACATACTGTGGTCCTTCTTCCTCTGTTAGCAATCCATTATGCCAAGACCGAATGCCTTGTCAGTATGTTGTATTGTGAAACGGAGTTATTTCTGCCTCTGTAACAAAGCATGGGGAGTGAAAGAAGACCAAGTTGCTGTCAGCCGAGACAGCTGTCAGTTTATGCATGGGTGTTATCAGTGTCTTTACCTTTATCCTCTGAATGCAGTAATGCCTCCTCAGCAATGCCATACTGCTGCCTTACATGTCTTTCTGTAGTCAACTGCCTGGCGGTCACCCCGATCGAAAATCCCTTTCTGCTCCTCCGTCCCATGCTCTGCACCGTGCCTCTCCGACAACAGCATGGCATCGTGGAGCACCAAACTCTAATTTTGGTACCACATAGTACAAACAATGTGTTTAAATGTGGTATATTTGCCATATGCGCTACAGAGGTGGTTTTAAAAACCAAGGGCTATTTCCAGAGAAATCCTTTTTTTTTTATTATTTCTGTTTATTGAGGTAATTTTTCTTACACAATTACATACTGTGCACGTACAGAAAATAAATAATAATAACAAGAAAAAACAACGTTCAGCTTTCAGTGAATTTAACATCCATCAGTATATAACCCATTATCACACATATCTGGTATCAAGGTGATTTTCATATTTTCAACTCTCTGTTCAATCACCTATCCCTCTCATATTGACATTATAATACATATAGATAATCCTATTGTATTGTTGTTAAACCCTTTGGATTCCTGCTTATGGAATAAAATAATTTTTTCTGGTCATTATATACATAACCCATCTTCTCCATAGTAGCTCACAGGTTGGCAATGTCAGAGACTTTTGCCGTAAGATTTTCCATTTCGTATATTGAATTCACAATGTTTGCCATACTTCTATCGAAGGTACTATTGTGGTAAGCCAATTCCTAGTTGTGTTTCTTTCGGGCTGCTAGCATACAAATATATAGCAATTTTTTGGTAGGGGATTCTCTAAATCCTTGTGGTACATCTAAAAATAATAGGGTGGTAGGCTCTAGATTAAACTTAGGGTCAAGGAGAGTTCGTAATTCTACTAAAAGGTGATCCCAATACACCTGTAGAACTGGGCATAGCCACAAGATATGGACGTGTGAGGCCCGTGAGTGCCCACACTGTCTCCAACATCAGCCTGCAAACTGAGTTAAATATTTTGCTTGCGGTATCGTTGTACAGAAATATCGGACAAGGCCCTTCCAAGAATGTTCTTTCCATATGTAGTACGATATGGGTTTATGTGTGTGTATGTTGTAAATCTATCCCACTGGTATGGTAAGATTTCGATTCCCATGTCCTGTTCCCACCGTTTCCTAACGTGGTCGGTTTTGAGTCCTGTCAGGGCCATCACTGCAGTATAGATCTGTGATATAAAGGAATCCATTGACCCAGTAGTAAGGGTTTCCATTATTAACTATATCAGCACAGGAGTCAAAGAATGTTTAGGGGTCGCTTTGTGTTGCTGCCCTATATGTGATTTCAATTGAAGATACCTGAAGAAGTCTGTTTGCCTTAAACCAGATCGCTCCTTTACAGCTGCAAAGTCTCCTATGTTGTTTCCCTGTTGACAATGCATAGGTAGGAATAGACCTTTTCTTTTCCACTGCCAATATGTATGGTCCAGGTTAGCAAGCTGGAACTTTGTACTACCTGCAAAGGGGTAACCAGGAATCAATACGGCAAAATGGCAGGGTGTCTAATGATTTCATACCAATTACTAAGGGTATGGCTTGTGAATGGGTCGGCACTCTCTGGGTGCCGACGTGTTTCTGGGTTATACAGGAGTGTTTAAGTGAGTGGTAGTAAATCTTCTTCGACTACCTCTATGTTTTTCCAAAGTGCCTCATATGTTGGTGACAACTAGAAGAATACCATTCGTAGTTGTGCGGCTTGATGATATAAGACAGGCTTGGAACAGCTAGGCCTCCTCTATTCTTGGGTAGCTGCAGTATGGAAGAGCGGACTCTGGGTCTCTGATTACTCCACAAAAATTGTGAGATCATCCTGTCCCATGCTTGGAATTGTTGGGGTTTTGGGAAGACTGGCACTGTTTGGGCCAAGTGCAATAATCTAGAAAGGATATTCATCCTGACTGTATCTATTTTATCTATAAACGATAAATTAATATCCAGAGAAATTCTTGTTTGAAAAGAGTAGAGCGGGATTCCGTGCATGCATGGCCAGTAGACAGTTCTGCATCACGCGAGAATCCAGTTTTATTTTCAAACAAGAGTTCTTGAAATAGCCCTTGGTTCCACCTCCACAGTGCATATAGCAAATATAGGATATTCAAACACATTGGTTGTACTAAATGGTACCAAAATTAGAATTTGTCGTTCCATGGCCCATGCTGATGTTGGGGAGCCATGGGGTGGAGCAGCAGAAAGGGATTTTCGATCAGGTTGACAGCCAGGCACTTTACTACAGAAAGACATGTAAGGCGGTAGTATGGTACTGCTAAGAAGACATTATAGTGTTCAAACGATAAAGGTAAAAACACTGATAACACCCATGCATAACCAGACAGCTCTCTCGGCTGACAGCAACTCGATCTTCTCTCACTCCCCATGCTTTGTTACAGAGGCAGAAATAACTTTATTTTACAACATAACAGACTGATAAGGCATTGAGTCTTGGCATAATGGATAACTAACAGGGAGTCTTCGGGAAGGTGGACCACAGTGCGAACACCTAGTAATGTAGTTTTCCCTTGTAAAACTGCTGCAATTGCACTGTACTGCACAATGTGAGTCGTTCCTCTGCTATACAGTGATGTCGGCAGGAGCCAGCAGCTAAACAGCAAAGGCAAGGGCAACATGGCTAAAGCGGGGAACAAAAACAAATCCAAAATATGGAATGCAGAGTAAATCTTTGCCAAAAATAAATGTACATATCCCTTTCAGGTCTATTACTGCATATAATGACTACAAGTTGTAACTTTGTGGACCATCATGAAAGGTACTCTTTTTTTTTTTTGTTAGTCCTTTTTACCTGTCTGGCACCTCCGGTCTGCATTCACATCCTGGCATTCGTCCTTTCTCTGGCTGCCATCCAGTTCTGCCTCGGCCCCCCATCGAAGCCCCCACTGCCCCATTACCCCTGTGGCGGGGCGGTGGAGCCCTGCCACTCCCCAATCAACCAGGATGCAGTACTTGGCGGTGGTGCCCCCTGAGGCCAGCGTCCCCAAGACAACCATCAAGCCACCGCGACTGAGCACCATGTTTTTCCACTTTTCTTGGCCAGCATGACAGGGCATGCAAGGGCGCCAGGGGAGCACGCCTTGGCGTCTGCAGCACGCCGACATCGTGCCCCAGCGTCACCCTTGCAGTGCCTGCTCCCACCCAGCCTCCGCCAGAGGTCGTAGCGAGCCGACAACTGGAATCCCCCCCCCCCGGAGAGGGACAGCAGTCGCACGGACGCTCAATCCCTCTCCGCCCGTCTCAACCCATGGCGACCCGAGTCTGTTCCCAAACCCGGGTCGCCAGCGTGGAGCGAGGTGTGGCATCCAGAGCCTCAACCCTCAGCGCCACCGGTCCGGCTGATGAAAGGTGCCCTTTATAGAGATCCACCAACATATATGTTTTTGGCCCTGCCACCGATTAAACAGTGACTTACCGCCACAGGAGTCTGCATGTGTCAATATTCCCAAAAGAAATTTTCTTCATAAAATTGAAAAAAACGAGTCCTAAGGACTTCCTGTTTTTTCTCTGCCACCCAGCTCCGCCCCTGCACTCACTAGAATGACGAAGAGATGCCTGTATGAGCGGGGGGCACACCCCACCATATTCAATGGGCGGCAGCTTTTAAATACATTTTTAAAAACATGATGGCCACTTGCTAATGAAACGTGGGCACAGGTCAACTTCCAATGCCCTTGGTAGTCGACCGGTGCCACGTTTCATTAGCAGGTGGCCATCATGTTATTAATAATTGATTTAAAAGCTGACACCCATTGAATATAATGGGGCGCGCCCCCGTGCTCTCACTGGCATCTCGTCATCATGCTAGTGAGCGTGGGGGCGGAGCTGGGTGGCAGAGAAAAAAAAATTGGGAAGTCTTTGGGACCCGGTTTCTACAATTTTACGAAGAAAAATAACTTTTGAAAGCCTGCATTGCTTTTGGGAATACTGACACATGCAGACTCCTGTGGTGGTAAGTCACTGTTTAATCAGTGGCATGGGCAAAAGTCAGTGAATCTCTTTAAAGTAAGTGGACCGATTTTCTTCAAAGGGATAATGGATTTCACTGTATGAAACTGCATCCTGCTAAATGACTGATGCAGTGTTTTTTTTTTTTAAATATTTACTCTTTATGCCCCCTTACTCACCGCATGAGACCCCTATCTTCGGGGAGCCCCAGGCTGTGAGCGCTCCCATAGTTCCTCCCCAGGTAACTCAGCATGGGCTCTATTAGGCCAGCCCCCCCCATCCTACTGCAGTTTACCTCCCGGTTGGGGAGGAGAGGAACCCCCACTAAGTCCCCCCTCCCCCCAAGTACATGAGTGTGTGTTGGGTGATCTGCCCAGGCCCTTCATGAAGCCTGGTTGTGGATTTCTCAGGCCAGCCGGATCCCATCTCCAGGCGTCCAGTGTGTTTTTTTTTCCACTTTTCTAGTGCCGCCCCATAGGACGCCAGCACGTTAGGGGCCTAAGGGCGGAGCACGTTGCAACGTGCTGTCGCTCCAGCTCCCGGCTGATGTCCTCCCACCTGCTTCATGCCGTCCCGCTGCACCTCCACCCATGGTCACCCAGGTGGTGGTAGAGCAGCAGGACAGGCAACCCACTCTCCCCGGAGAAGGAGAGCAGCCAGTGGGCGCATGATCCTCCTCCCCGGCCGGCCCTCCAGCAACAGGAGTCGGTTCCCAAACCCGGATCGCTGTCATCACAAGCAGCAGCTCTATCACTGCACCAGCAGGCCGGCCACTGATGCAGTTTGTGAATAACAATTTCGTAAAAGAGGGAAGTTTCTCCTGGTTGAGGTAGAGAGAAGGGACTATATAAAGTACAGTTATGTAAGAACTTACCATAACAGTAGATCTTCGAGAGGCTCTCTTGTAGCAGGTAACACCTTTAGGACTGAAGCCGGTAGGTGCCAGGACCACATGGAAAACTTCTAGCTAGCAATATACAGTGGGAGACCGCCACCGATGTCGGCCAGCCCCCAACGTCACGTATGGTATAAAATGGGCGGTCCCCCAGCCCATTCCCAGTTCTCCCGCTGGAGACCCGACAAGTAAGTGAAAAAGGAGAACTGAGGAGGATCCTCTAACAGAAGAAACAAAGGTATCTGTGATGGAGAAGCAGCTACCAGGGGAAATGTGGGAGGGAAATACAGTACCTTCTACAAGAGCTCCTCTCGAAGATCTACTGTTACGGTAAATATTTGCATAACTGTACTATCTTACCTTGAGGGGGCTCTTGCAGCAGGTAACATGTTTAGGACCAAGTCCCAAGTAGTAAAGGAGAGACGCCAGTCAGAAGGGTGGAGGTAGAAGTCTCCCTAGAGCATTAAGACAGAAGACCCTGAAGGACTGCTAGTCCAAAGCCTGCTCTGTGGTGAGAAGCAATGTCCAGACTGTAGTGCTTGACAAAGGTGTGGACTGAACTCCAAGTGGCAGCTGCACAAATGTCAGTGGCAGACCCATTTCTCAAAAAGGCAAAAGATGCAGCCATGCCCCTGGTAGAATTACCCTTTACCGAGCTCTGTAAGGGTTTGTCATACTTATTGTAGCAGAAAACAATGCAACTAACCAACCATCTGAATAAACACTGTTTAGAAACAGGAGCACCTTCCATCCCGGGGGCAAAAGAAACAAACAACTGATCAAGCTTTCTAATAGTCCAGGTATGCTTCAAATAAAATCGAAGCACCCTATGAACATCTAGAGTATGTAGTAATGCCTCCCCATGGCTCGAACACTCTGCAGGAAGGTGGATGCCCTGATTCACAGTATACTCTGACACCAACTTTGGAAGAAACTTAGGATTAGTCCTCAAGGTCACCCTGTCCTTGTGAAAAACCAAATAAGGCTCCTTACACAGCAGGGCCTGAAGCTCAGAAATCCTTCGAGCAGAAATAATGGCAACTAAAAATAACGCTTTCCAAGACAGAACGCGCAACTCGCAACTTGCAGCAGGTTCAAAGGGAGGCAGTGTGAGCTTTTTTAAAATGAACGAAAGATCCCATGGCGGGATGGGGTCCCCGGATGGGAGGTTTCAAGTGCAGAATGCCCCATAGGAATGTATAGAGAAGGTCCAGCTGGGCAAGGGTTTTGCCCTCAGTAGGCACATGGTAGGATGGAATGGCAGACAAGTGCACTTTGAGTGAAGAGTAGCCAAGACCTGCATCAGATAAGGAAAGGAGGTACTCAAGGACCGAATTCACCAGGCAAGTGAAAGGGTCTACATGGCAAGCGGTGGCTCAGATGCTGAACCACTTCCATTTCACAGCGTAGGTTACCCTAGTAAAGAGTTTCCGGGTGGCCAAAAGGACATCTGCTACTCTGGGTGTTACCCCCAAACCTGGAGACAGCTAGGTCTGCAGGAGCCATGCAGGGAGGTGCAGACACTTGAGATCCGAATGGACCAGGGTTCCCTGTTCCTGGAAGAGCAAATCTGAGCACAAGGGTAGGAAGGCAGGAGGTTCCTCTGCAAGTTGCTGAAGCAATGGAAAACAAATCTGGTGTGGCCAGAAGGGTGCTACCAGAATCATCTGTGCTCCCTCCGACTGCAGCTTGAGAAGAACTCACTGCAGTAGAGGAAACGTGTAAAGGAACCTCTCTGTCCAGGACAGGGACAACGCGTCTCGCCAGAAAACACCAGGCCCCGGATCTAGTGAGCAAAAGCAGGGCAGTTTTGCGTTGGACAGGGAGGCAAATAGATCCAGTTCTAGATGACCCCATTTGTCGAAAAGATCTTCTGCTACTGAGCAATCAAGTTCCCCACTTGTGGGCCCTGGACCGAGACTGGCTTAGGCTGTTGGCCAGGGTGTTTTGTATGCTTGGAACATGGACTGCTGTCAAGTCTATGTGATCATCTACTACCCATGCTCACACTCGCATGGCCTCCCTGCAAAGGGGATGAGTTAGTCTCCCTCCCCCCCATTGTTATAAAAGACCACTGGCATGTTATCAGTCTGTATCAAAAGGGGGCCAGGGATTAAGACTGTCTGAAAGGCCTGAAGGGCATATAGAATCACCCTCATCTCCAAGAAATTGATATGGAGATGAAGCTCGTACTGGGCCCAGGACCCTTAAATATGGCGAACTCCCAAGTGGGCTCCCCAGCCTTGGCTCAAGGCATCTGCGGTTAGGATCTGTCTGGGAGACTCCCTCCACAGACAGATTCCTCTGGAAAGGTTGGTGGAATTCATCCACCATGTCAACACTTGTCTGACAGGGTTCAACACCAAGAATGGATGCTCCAGGTCATACGAACACTGATCCCACTGAATTCTCAGGTTCCACTAGATCACCCTCATCTATAGTCTGGCCAGGATGCTTCTCCCGGTGCTTGAGTTTGCCCCTCAATTTCTTCTCTTTGTGAGAAGAAGAGGAGGTAGAGTCCCCTGAGGCAGGAGAAGAAGATGAACTCTTACGGTGAAGCTCCTTCTCCATCTTAGAAAGCTTCTTGGTGAGCAGAAAGTCTTCAAGACTCTTCTAGCAGCAGAGTAAAGTGCGTTGATTAAAATCTTGGCGATGCTGGAAGGCCTGAATATCGTGGTCTGGGCCTAGACAGAAGAGGCTGGCTGAATGGCAGTCCTTGTAAGGAATCTGCCTGCCACACGCACACTTCGATGGCCACTTCTTGATTGAGGAGGATAGAAAAATAGAAATATAGAATTTGACGGCAGATAAGGACCGCTTGGCCCACCCAGTCTGCCCATTTCCCTACCTACTGGATAAGCTGCAGATCCTAGTTAACCAGCAGCCTACTTCTTCTTACCCCCAACCCCCAGAATTGCTTTATGACTGTCCCATGCATGCTTGAATTCCACCACTGATTTTGACTCCACAACCTCCTCCGAAGGCCGCTCCATGCATCCACAACCCCTCTGTGAAAAAATACTTCCTTAAATTACCTCTGAGCTGCCCCTCTATCTTCAAATTGTGCCCTCTTGTTCTTGCACACCTCTTTTTTGAAAGATGCTACCCTCTTGGACTTTGTTGACTCCCTTGAGGTACTTGAAAGTTTCTATCATGTCCCTCCTATCCCTCCTTTCCTCGAGGCTATACATATTAAGCTCCTTAAGTCTCTCTTCGTATGTCTTCCGGTGCAGACCCTGCACCATTTTAGTTGCCCTCCTCTGGACAGCTTCCATCCTGTCTATGACTTTGCGGAGATTGGGTCTCCAGAACTGCACACAGTATTCCAGATGGGGTGTCACCAGCTGTCTGTACAGAGGGATAATAACTTCCTGTTTTCTACTGGTGATGCCTCTCCCTATGCATCCCAGTATCCCCCTAGCCCTCCTTGGTGCCCTCTCACATTGCTTGCCCACCTTTAGGTCATCTGATATGACTACCCCCAGGTCCCTTTCCATTTTTGTTGTTGTTAGTATCTCACCCCCCATTGTGTACTCTTCCCCTGGGTTTTTGTTTCCCAGGTGCATTACCTTGCACTTCTTAGCACTGAATCTAAGCTGCCATACATTTGATCATTCCTCTAACCTTGCCAAGTCCCTTCTCATCCTTTCCACCCCACCCTGTGCATCAACTCTGTTGCAGATCTTAGTGTCATCTGCAAAGAGACATACTTTTCCTTCCAGTCCTTCCGCAATGTCGCTTATAAAGACATTGAAGAGGACCGGTCCTAATACTGAACCCTGCGGTACCCCACTAGTAACCCTCCTTTCTTCTGAGTGGACTCCATTTACTATTACTCTCTGTGTCCTATTCTCCAGCCAATTCTTTACCCAGGCTATCATCTTGGGACCCACTCTCAGGCTGGCTAACTTGTATATTAATCTTTTGTGTGGGACTGCGTCAAATGCCTTGCTAAAGTCTAGGTAGGCCATGTCCACAGCCCCTCCCTGATCTACTACTTTGGTCACCCAGTCAAAGAAATCTATCAGATTTGTCTGGCATGACCTTCCCGCTGTGAATCCATGCTGCCTAGGGTCCTGTGCCCCTCTGGCCTCTAGATACTCGACAATTCTTTCCTTCAGAAGTGATTCCATCATTTTCCCTATCACTGAGGTTAAACTAACAGGTCTGTAGTTTCCTGCTTCTGCCTTGCTCCCACTTTTGTGAAGGGGAATCACATCTGCCCTCCTCCAGTCCTCGGGTACCACCCCATCCTCCCATGATTTGTTAAAAAGGGTAGTCAGTGGTGTCACTAGTTCTACCCTTAGCTCTTTTAGAATTCTGGGATGAATCCCATCAGGCCCCATTGCTTTGTCCACCTTCAGTTTTAAGAGTTCTTTCAGAACCCTTTCTTCTGTAAATGGGCTGGTATCAACTTCCTCCAGGATGGAGAAGAAGGCAAGATGCAAGTGAAATTTCGAAGAAAACACTGATGAAAATAACAAAATGCTGAAAAAAGGTACTCAACTAACTGAAAGCATCCGCGAAGATCTGACTTGCACAGTCGACAGTGGAAAAAGAACTGGGGATGGGTTGAGGGAGACTGACCCTTTTATATCATATGTGATGTCAGGGACGAGCCAACATCGGGGATGGTCCCCCACTGTATATTGCTAGCCAGAAGTTTTCTGTGGGGTCCTGACGCCTGACAACTTCAGTCCTAAAGGTGTTACCTGCTGCAAGAGCCCCCTCGAAGTAAGATCTTAGTTGATTCTATTTTTTTTTTTTTTGCAGAGGTGTTTATCCTCCTAAACTGAACTACCCTCCTCCAACCTACATTCCTAGCCCCAGTGCCCACCTAAGCCAGGGATTACCCAGTCTAGATCATGGTCCCCCCGGCAGGGCTCTCTTTCTGTACCTTTTGGGCCTCAGTCACAGGGAGAGACAGGAGCCACAGTTGGCAGCGTGGGGCCTACAGAGTGCAAGGCCTTCATCATGTTGCAGTTGGACATCTTTCCTCCAATTTCTCTCCCAAGTACGCCTCCCTTGACGGCATGCTCTGTGCCTGGGAGGTGACTTGGATGCACACAGCACACTCCTGTTGGAAAAGCAAGCCTCCAAGTCCACCTGCAGGAGCTTTTGCAGCTCCAGTACATGATGCCACCATTACTCTGGCTGGGGTTCCCCAGCCTGGCTATCCGATCGCCAGCTACTGGGTGTGCTCCTGAATCCCGATCGCCAGCACGGAAGTGCCTTACTCTTCCTCTAGGCCACTGGGTGGATCTAGTTTTCTTATTTACCATATTTATTGTATTTTGTGAATGCACTGTGTTATCTAGCACTCTAAGGTCTAAGTGTCTTATACATGTTTTATGATAGTTGTGTCAAAAGCTAAACAAACTATAAGACGAAACTTCATCCCCGAAAAAACGTCTGTTAACACGACTCAATCAAGGGGGCACATCATGTCGTGCCAGTCATGTTGCCACACAACACCTCGCCCTGGACTATTCGCTCCGATATGAATCGCCACCCTGCACAATTCATCCCCAGATGTGTTTGTTTTCTAATATTTACACTGGGGGCAAATTGTCCAGGGTTGAATTGTGCAGGTTTGATTCATGCTGCTAGTGAAGAATCTGGGGCGAGGTGTCATTGGCGACATGACCAGCATGAGCTGTCATGCAGCCACTCATCAAGATCACCCAAGTAGTGTTGGAACAAATAAAAAAAAGTGTCATTGGATATTTGTTTTTAAACTTAAAACATGAAATCATAAACACACACACATACATACACACTTCTGTCTTAAAACTAGCAGTCATTACAGTTAGATACCAACTATCTTAGAGAGGACAGAGCACTGCTGCCCCTGCCATTGATGCAAAAGTCTGGTATTGAACTGGGTGGGGTGGCCTCCCCCGCCAACCGCAGTTGATCTTCAGCATGCCTGAGACAGGCACAAGAGAAGCTTGAGAATGAAGGGAGTGATGAAAAGCCATTGATCACATAGGGTCAGTGGCCACATAAAATGTATAGGGCCTGCGGGCAGTGTGGATGGCCCTAGCAGTCCTTATCTGCTGACAGTTTCTATGTTTCTATGATACAGATGTCAACGCTACTTCGAAGGATTCAAGAATCGGAAGATATGTGACAGGCTATGGTTAGACAAGTGGAACTACAGTTTCTGAGAGAAGGAATGTGGAGAAATTGGTGAACGATGCCACCATATGCTCACCTCCAATTTGCAGTGTACAAACATTTGGGTCCCCTGCAACCTTACACCCCATCAAACTGAACTGCTCCAGCAGGTTACTGCCTTGCCTGCTGGTCCTGCCTAGAGGAATAAATGCTAGAATTATAGGAGTGGTCAGCTCAGACGTACATGAAAAGAAGTTACGTCACTCCAAAAGTGAAGCCATCTGATCTTGTGAAGGGGAAGAAGGAATGCCTGACTCTGAAGAAGAGGAAGAAATAAAAAAAAAAAGGATGTTTTTAAACAGGCCAGTTGATTCCCCATGTCAGTTAATTACCCTGTCACGGGTAGGAACCCCTCATGCGACACTATCCAGTTTGTCTCTGCAAAGCAAAATCAGGTCATAATGATCCAAATCAGATGCACACTTCCAAACACATGACTTTAAAGTAGTTTTATTACTTATATTTATATAACAGTCAAGAGAATGAGGCCTTCTGCAGCTTTAACATCATTTGGTATCTCCTTTTTTGTATAGTAAACCACAAACAATCCCATAAACAATGTCCATCGGTTGTTACACTGGCATATTTTTTTTTTTTTTTTTTAAATCACGTAATACTTTTTGTTCCTAAGTTAAGGAGCGGGCCACGACGACGGCCAGCACCCAAGCCCCCAGACCAGGTCTGGCATACGCTGCATGCACCCAACTCACACAGGCCCAATGAAATTAATGGGACCCCCCCAGGAGGCCCGTGACCGGGAACCAGGTGGACACGCCTCTCGTGTCCAGGGGCTTAGCCATGAGCCACCGCAGTTGTCCCACAATTTTCCGCCGATACTGCCCCAGGGAGCTGGACGTGCAATGATGCCTGATGCACCTACGTGCAGATGTCCGCCACGCTCCCTCCCCCTTAGAATGCACACAAGTGCGCCCAGCCTCTGCTAGGTGCCACTGCAGCACGCCACATACCTCTTAACCACTGCAGAGGAAGGAGAGCAATCGTGGGATACTCAATCCTTCCTCTCCCCTGCCAGCCCTAGGCGGCCCGAGTCCGTTCCTGAACCCGGGTCGCCATCGTGGCGCGAGGTGTGGCATCCAGCGCCCCAACCCTCAGCACCACTGGGTCATACACTGGCATATTTCTAATATACTGCATACTAGCAGCCTCCAGATGACACTTTTAGCAAGTAAAAGTGGTCTCTCATACAAACACAGAACTCAGAAACAAAGACTTTGATGGCAGATAAGGACCGCTTAGCCCACCTAGTCTGCTCGTTTCCCTACCTAGGATAAGCTGCAGATCCTAGTTAACCAACAGCCTATTTCTTCCTACCCCCCACAAGAGTTGCCTTATGTCTGTCCCATGCATTCTTAAATTCTCCCACAGTTTTAGACCCCACAACCTCCTCAGGACGGCTCTTCCATGCGTCCACCACCCTCTCTGTGAAAAAATACTTCCTCACATTGCCCACTGAGCCATCCCGCCTCTATCTTCACATTTTGTCCCCTTGTTCTTGCACATCTGTTTTCCTGAAAGATGCTACCCTCTTGGACTTAGTTGATTCCACTGAGGTACTTAAAGTTTCTATCATGTCTCCCCTCTCCCTCCTTTCCTCAAGGGTATACATATTAAGCTCCTTTAGTCTCTCCTCGTATGGCTTCTCTTGCAGACCCTGCACCATTTTAGTTGCCCTCCTCTGGACTGCCTTCATCCTGTCTATGTCCTTGCGGAGATTGGGTCTCCAGAACTGGATGTAGTACTCCAGATGGGGTCTCACCAACTGTCTGTACAGAGGGATAACAACTTCCTGTTTTCTGCAGGCGATGCCTCTCCCTATACATCCCAGTATCCCCCCAGCCCTCCCTACTGACTTTTCACATTGCTTGCCAACCTTAAGGTCATCTGATATGATTACCCCCAGGTCCCGTTCCATTTTTGTTGCTGTTACTACCTCCCCACATTGTGTACTCTTCCCCTGGGTTTTTGTTTCCCAGGTGCATTATTTTGCACTTCTTTGCATTGAATCCAAGCTGCCATACTTCTGACCATTTTTCCAACCTTGCCAAGTCCCTTCTCATCCTTTCCACCCCACCTTGTGTATCATCCCTGTTGCAGACCTTTGTGTCATCTGCAAAGAGGCATACTTTTCCTTCCAGTCCCTCTGCAATGTCACTTATAAAGACATTAAAAAGGACTGGACCCAGTACTGAACCCTGCGGTACCCCACTAGTAACCCTCCTTTCTTCAGAGTGGACTCCGTTTACAATTGCCTTCCGTGTCCTGTTGTCCAGCCAATGCTTTACCCAGGCTACTACCCTGGGACCCACTCCCAGGCTGGTTAATTTGTTTATTAATCTTTTGTGTGGGACTGTGTCACATGCCTTGCTAAAGTCTAGGAAGGCCATGTCCACAGCCCCTCCCTTGTCTACTACTTTGGTCACCCAGTCAAAGAAATCGATTAGATTCGTCTGACATGACCTTCCCATTGTGAACCCATGCTGCCTTAGGTCCTGTGCCCCACTGGCCTCTAGTTACTCAACAATTCTTCCCTTCAGAAACAATTCCATCACTTTCCCTATCACAGAGGTCAAACTGACAGGTCTATAGTTTCCTGCCTCTGTCTTGCTCCCACTTTTGTGAAGGGGAATCACATCCGCCTTCCTCCAGTCCTCAGATACCACTCCATCCTCCCATGATTTGTTAATAAGGGTAGTCAGTGGTGTCACTAGTTCTCCCCTTAATTCTTTTAGAATTCTGGGGTGAATACCATGAGGCCTCATTGCTTTGTCCACCTTCAGTTTTAGGAGTTCTTTCAGAACCCTTTCTTCTGTGAAAGGACTGGGATCGATCCCCTATCCAGAGTGCTTTTGTTAATTGGATTAGGTACCTCCCTCTCCTCCTCTTTTGTGAATACTGAGCAGAAGTATTCGTTCAGTACCCCTGCTTTTTCACTGTCCCTTTCTGCCCACCCACCATCCATTCTATTCAGCCTCACTATCCCTTCCTTTGTCTTTCTACACTCCCTGATGCACCTATAAAAGGTTTTATCCCCCTTCTTAACCAAGTTGGGTATCTTTTCCTCAGTTTGGGCCTTTGCTATTCTGACTTCCCTTCCTGCTTCCTTCTACCTTAACTGGTACAGTTCTCTGTCCTGCTCCTTCTGTGTTTCCTTATACTTCCTAAATGCTATCTTTTTCTCCCTAACCTTCCCCGCCACCTCTTTTGAGAACCATAGTGGCTTTTTCTTTCATTTTGATTTGTTTATTTGCTTCACACATAGGCTTGCTGCTTCTGTGATGGCAATTTTGATGTTTCCCCATTGTTGCTCCACCTCCCCTTCTTGCCTGTTTGCTAGTGCTTTTCTAAGGCACTCTCCCATCTTGCCAAAGTCAGGCCTCCTGAAGTCCAATACCCTCACTTTTGTATGGCTTGACTCTGTAGCTGAGTTTATCGTGAACCACACTGTATGGTGGTCACTTGTTCCCAGATGGCTATCCACTTCTAGATCTGAGATCCTCTCTCTGTCCCCATTTGAGAGTATGAGGTCTAAGATTGCTCCCTCACAAGTGGGTTCCAAAACTAGCTGTCTGAGGCATGCCCCCTGTAGGGCATCGAGAATGGCCCTGCTCTTGGATGTGGCTGCAGCAAAGGTGCTCCAGTTAACATCTGGCATATTCAGGTCCCCCATCAACAGTATCTCCCCTTTATCTGCCATCCTAAGGATGCCTTCTATCATATCCTTATTCATTTCCTCCTCCTGAGATGGGGGTCTGTATACAACTCCTGTGTGGATTGTAGTGCCAATTCCATTCTCTAATGTGACCCACAGTGCCTCCTCTCCTCCCTGTTTACTCTTTTGTTCCATTTCTTTTATCCCTTCCCTTACATAGAGAGCTATTCCTCCACCTCTTCTCCCCTCCCTGTCTCTCCTGTAGGTTGTGTACCCTGGTGTGTTAACATCCCAGTCATGGTTCTCTGTGTACCATGTTTCTGTGACTGCCACAATATCCAGGCATCCCTCTTCCATCAAGGCCACCAGTTCAGGGAGCTGTTTGCCCAGACTACGGGTGTTGGTAGTCATTACTCTCAGTTTCTTGATGGCCTTACCCCTTTTTGCCCCATACCTGTCCTTATTGTCTTTGTCGTTTTCTCCATTTACCCCTGCCATTCTCCCCATCAACGTCTCTATCTTGGTGTTTACCTCAGTTACTATCCTGATTTTTTTTGGGTGGGTTAGGATTTCCCTGCTCCTTTCCAGTGCCTCCCCCTTGGCTAGTTTAAATGCTTGCCAATGAAGCATTTAAACCTATCACCTAGGATCCTGGTTTCCCTCCTGGACAGATACAGACCATCACGCCAGTACAGGCCTGCATCACTCCAGGTAGACTCCCAGTCCCTAATGAAGCCAAACCCCTGAGCTCTGCACCAGTTGTTCAACCACTGATTAAATCCCATGGTGTGGAGCACCCTAGCCTCACCCATGCCACAGACAGGCAGCACCTCCGAGGTTATCATGCATGCTACTTGTCTAAGGCCCCTTCCCAACTCCACAAACTCTTCCTGCACTGCTCTGATTCCTTTCTCAGCCAGGTTATTTGTCCCTAGGTGGATAATGACATCCAGCTCCCTCCCCTGTGCCGCTGCTCCGGCGATCCTGAGGATTCGCTCCCTGTTCCTCCCAAGCCATGGTGCCAGGCAGGCACCTTACATCCCTCTCCCCTTCCTCCCCCAGTTCTACCCTCCTAACAATGGAGTCCCCCACCAGGAGTTATTTCCTTCCCCTGTGGGGTCCCATGCTACCCTTCTGTGGGTCTCCTTTGTGGAGGTTCCCAACATCCTCTTTGGTCTTAACTGCGGGTGCCTCCATAGAGGAACCACACTTTGCCAGAATGGCATATGAACTGTGGAGAGATATAACTGGAAGGATGTGCCTCTTTTCCACCATCCTCACCCTCCTTGAGCCCACTATGGTCCAAACGCTCCTCTTTCTTGGCAACCTCTGAGGCAACGGCAGTGGCCCTAGTGGTTGCTAGGTGGGAGAGGAGGTCCCCAAATCCTGGCCAACTCAGCCTGGAGATGAGCAACTTCCTCCCTCAGCCCAGAGAGGTGCCTGCAGATGGGACAACACCACATCCTCCAGAACATCTCCCGGAAGACTGCTGCTCCACAGCCACTGCACTACACCATGCATTCGCATGGTGTGAAGATGATCACTTCTGGCATATTAAGAATACACAAGACCACTCTTACAGCCGTAAGAATGCGGACTGGGGATCCACTAATATAGTATCAATTGAGAAGGCCCAAATGTATTTTCAAATTTAAAAAAAATGTTTAAAACTTCCCATCAAAAGGACCCATTCCAGGACAAGGGTGCGTGAGTCTTTCTTTGTAGATTGTCTCACATACAGGAGAAGGGAGTGTACCAATTAGAAAAAGTGCACCTTCCAGCCTGTAAGTTGCATACTGGCACAGAGCTATGTTGCCAGAGCTCAGCTCTGAAAATCTGTATAAAATATAGGAGCTGCTCAGGAATCTTGGCTCAGATATTCAAACTTCTTTTTTTAGCACTTTCAGTGCTCATTCTCATTCTAAAGCGGCATCTTCGTATTCAGAAGTTCATTCTCTTTCTGACAGTAGCCTTAACTTTTATCACCCTGAAAAATGTAAAAACGGCCATGAATGCATTTAGCTGTCAGGACAGCACCATTACCGGTACACATTCACAGAGTTATGGCACTTCTGGCAGCTGGAGTTTTGGGACCACTCGTCCCAAGCTGTATCATGAAAAAATGCTTGACATGTAAGAAAAATGCATTCTTTTAATATATATTGGGCCATTTGCAACAGTCAGTTTTCTAATTCAGTTGCTACAGACAAACTGGTCACACATTACAAGATATTTCCCTACAACACTGACAGTGTCCCTTTAAGTATAGGAACTGCTGTACCAGTGAGTAAGCATGACCATGATGCTGAACTAAATTAAAGCAGAAACGTACACCGGTCTTCAACGAGAGACACAGTCTTAAAATATTGTTTTTTATCCTACATTGTCTTACAACTGCATGACACCTCACCCTCCTGCTTAGAGAAAAAGCTGGAAGCCAAATTTTCCAGCCTCCAAAAGCAATGCTTTAAGCACCCACATACACAGCTAGCATTCAATAAAGGAAGAAACTGCAGGTATGTTAACATTTTGTTCATAAAATCTAAGGGTGGAAAGCACCATACCAGGAGTAAACCCAGTTTAATTTAGGTCAGTGGTAAATGGAATAAAACAGAACTCATCATGCTTTGCAGAGGGCAAATCAGAACTGCACCCTTCTTTCCAAAGCTTTCAATTAAATTACCCCTTTGAATCTGCAAGGGACACATCAGCATCCCATTTTGGGGCATAGCTGCAGCTCCTTATATTGGCTGCAAGCCAGACATTATGCAGATTAATAGAATATGCTGTCACAGAGGGAAAAATTAATACTCACAGGTGCTATGCTCCTCACGTTTTCTGCTTTTGAACATGCCCTTTGGCTTTCAGGATAGGCTTTAGTGCCCTCCCCGAGGGCACAGGAGACACGCACAGGGTAAGCACAAATTTTTCAAAGGATTTATTTTTTCCTCCTTATAAATCACGGAGGCTTTTTAAACAATACATTTCAAAGGGGATGCTTTCCAGCTTTAAATTCATTCAAAAGAGCAGGACGAGGACAAATCTGCTTCTATTTATTTTTGTTTTATTTCATTTCCAATTTGTTTGCTTCTAATGTTTCAGACTTCTGAAATGAGGCGGACAATGCAATGCTTAACTTTTTGATCCAGCGTGAAAAAACATTAGTCTTCATATTCATAAGTTTACAAAGACATTCAGTCAAGCTGCTTTTACTGTACATACTGAGCCCCTAACATGTGGAATAACATTCAGGGGTCCATTACAGTTACTAACTCATATGAGGCTTTGAAAAATAACTTAAATGAAATGCACATATAATGTAACTACTTTAGAGGCAGCATGGCCTAGTGGCTAGAGCAAAAGTGTGGGGAAGCAGGAGGCCCAGGTTCAAATCCACCCACAGACACTTACTCATTGTATGACCCTGAGCAAGTCATAAAACTGCTAAATTAATTTTGTTTGCATAACTCTATCCATTTTAATGTGATTATGCTGCTTCTCCTTGTCCCCAATCATGACATGCTTAGAAAAGTACAGTTACATAAGAACTTACTGTAGCAATAGATCTTTGAGATGATCTCTTGCAGCAGGTCATCACAGGTAGGACTCTGCCATCAGGCACTAGGACCACACGGAAATGTTTCTAGTTAGCAGTCTACCAAAGGAGGCTTCCCACCTCCGATGTCACTCACTGACGCCAGCTACTCTATATAGGTGGGCAGCCCCCACATCCTCCCCAGTTCTCCCGCTGGAGACCCCAAATGTCAGGCTGAGGGAACCAAGGAGGAACACAAGGTTCCAAGGAAAAGGAAAGGAGAAAGGGAAGACTGAATGTCTTCTCTTTGAGAGGAAGCTTATGCAGAATAAACAGGCCTAGGAGAAGGAGGGAAAGGTCTACTGTTACGATAAGTTCTTACGTAACTGTACTATCTTACATCAGAGGAATCTCTTGCAGCAGGCCATCACAAGTAGGATGAGTAGCAAGCAGTTCCGAAACTCAAAGCACTATGAAAGTGGGTGGAGGTGAAAAAACTCCTAAGAAAAAAAGCCCTGTAACACAGCCAGGCCACAGTTGGCTCAACGCCTGGAGGCAATGTCCAGGCTGTAGTGTTTAGTGGAAGTGTGAAATGAACTCCAAGTGGCTGCTGCGCCGATTTCTGCAGCCAACACATTATGAAATCAAGATACTGAGGCAGCCATCACCCTGGAGGAATGGCCAACAACAACACTCAGAAGCTCCATACTATAGTTCTGGTAACAAAATATAATGCAGTTGGCCAACCATTTGGACAGACACTGAATCGAAATGGGTGCACCTTCTTTTCCTGGGGTGAACAAAACAAACAAATGAGAGGAATTTCTGACCTCTTTAGTCACGTGCGTATAACACCCCAAACCACAACCACCGTGTCCTCCACCTTTTCCGGGTTGCCCTCATCTCAGGCCTCGTTTTCTCTGCCCAAGGGTCTCCGCATTTTTCATTTCAATGCGAGGAACCTCTTCCCCAAAATTGATGCCCTCAATGTGTGGATCACCTAATATCATCCTCTTCATCTCCGAAACCTAGCCATCTGCCAAAATCCAGAACTCTTCCCTCGCCATTCCTGACTATAACCTATTCTGGCAAGACAGAGGCAAGCGAGGTGGTGGAGTATCGCTGTACACCAGACAATCCAGAAGTTTCTAACTGCATCAAATTCAGAATTTTCAGCAGTCTATCTCTGTACTCAATACTGTACTTGAAAAATACCACTTTCTTTTTTTGTAACTCTTGGTCTATAATCTTAGTAATGATGCAACTTGTAACTTATTTATTAATTACCAGGACAATCTTGAAAATAGTTTTGAAACCAATTGTCCTATCCAGTATAAAGAATTTACCTACCTATCATGGCTTACCCTCTCAATTCCATTAATCTTGTTAGTTGTTCTGTTGCACCCTTTCAATTGCTAAAATATCACATTTATACTGCGGCAACCAGAACTGCACACAGTACTCCAAGAGTAACCTAACCAGTGCCCTAAAAAGGGCAAAATGCCATCACTTTCACAGCATGTTATATCCCTTTTTATGCAGACCAGCTTTCTTGCCTACTGCCACTGCACACTACTGTGACAGCTTCAGCTTCCCATCAATGATGCCCAGGTATTCTGCACGCTCCATTGCTGCTCCTCGTTCTGACTCCTGGTCACTAATGCCAGTATGGAACAGTAAGGCTCCCAACACTGACCCTTGTGGAACCCAACTGGTGATTTCCTTCCAGTCTGATGTCCCATGCACCACTAATAATTCAGCCTTATTGCTAAACCAGCTCCACTGTGCTGTATTTCCTGGAATTCCAAATCTCCTCAGCTTTAGAACGCATTTCTCATTAAGAATCTGCAGAATGCTTTACTGAAGTCTAAATACTGTGTACTACATCAACTATTTTTCCCTAGTATACTCTAGGTCCTGTGAACTTCCCCTAAAAAGACAACCAAGTTAAATGGCCACAGTCTCTCCTTAAGTTAACCCATGTCAGCACTAACAGCTCCTACTCTCCTTTTCAAAAACTGGTCTGGAAATCATTCCAACTACCCTGGGTTGTGATTTATTTAAATGATGTATGTATGTATGTACATACGTATTCATTGTACTAGGAAAATAGACTGGATCCTTACGGAGTCATTTTCAGCCATGCCTGAGTAAGGGAACTGGGAACAACAGAGTATTATCCCAGTATAACAATGCAAATGAAGCATTATGGCAAGACCAGGGGTTGGGTTAGCATCTGTTAACCTAATTTTAGGGGTTATGACACAAGAGGCATAGCTGAGTGTCTTGTGCCCCAAGGGTTAGATTAACAAAGGTAACCCATCCCCTGGAGTGCTTTAAGGCTTATTAAACTAAAATGTTTTTTATATTTTAAAAATATATATTTTTTTTAAATGGAAACTAACTGTTCTCTTGCACACGAGGGCTTACAGACATTAAGAAAACCATCTTAGAATGTTGTCAGCAATAAGAATGTTCCATTTCCAGCCATTGTTTTATCATCACAGATCAGTTGAGACATTACAAATTGCAATCTCACTTAAAAATTTATAAGTTCAGTGTATTAAATAATCCCCAAAAAAAATGATTAGCAGGTTTTTGCATGAAAGTGCTAATCAGCTGTGAAAATGCATAGCATTGGCAAAAATGATTAGCAAATTAAAAAAAATATATAAATATATATATATATATATATATATATATATATATATACATAGTTTCATTAATGCTGTCTACTCTGCCACGGACAAACTCAAAAAAATGGTTAGCAGTCTACTGCTACATTATGTCTGGAAATGGTTAGCATTACTCCCTGTTTTGTATAGTGTTCTGCTATGCTATACCACCTATTTAATACCATGAAGTTTATGTTTAAACAAATGAGCAGTACCAGTCATCTTACAATAGAGTGTCGTTTATTTGCCAGCTCTGATGTATACTAAGAAATGGCTTATGCTTTTATTATGGACTCCAGTCTTTGTTATAGCCTCCCACATGCTGTGTATAACACTACAGCTTGAAATGCTATGAAAGCACACCTTGTATAGGTAAACAAACCACGCTACTGCTGTACAAGTGCTAACTCAGCTCAGTTATTGAACACTTGCTGGCTCAGCTTTATTTTACCTGGTATGTCTGTGTTTGATGCAGTTTACCGTTATTGCGTTACTGCTCTTGTTGTTAATCAACTTACGGCTTAGTCTTTGATGATGTTTTTTCTCTCTGCTTGTGCTACCCCTAATGTCTGTCTGACTATGCTAACCTGATTTACTACTATTAAGACACGTCATGGATGTGCAACTATGGACAGTAACTGCACTTTTTGGGTGTATTTAAAGGCATCTGGCTGCACCTCGAGCCTAACAACACACTTGAGGCATGTGATTCTTGGCCAATTATCATACACTATGTCTTGTCTTACTAAGAATTAATTCCTGTCCTACCTACAGTCTGACAGAACTGCTTTTCCAATTTATACCTAGTAAATTAAGACTTCCCATAATACTAGACTCTTATTGGCTACCATTCTGATTTCATCCCACTGTTTGTGATCAAGGTCCTCTCTCTCATCAGGTGGTCTGTAGCAAACTCTCAGTAATGTTTTACTTCTATTTCCCATTATTTCACCAGTAAGGATTCAAGTTAACCTTCTGTCCTCCTAATATCCTCCTTTATAAAATGGGTTGGAAGTTTCCTGATTGGCTAAATAAGTTTTGAGGACTCGTATTTAATTCTCCAGAACTGCACAGGGCAGAACAAATTCAGGGCGTGTTCTCTGGAGTTTTGACCAATCACATACAAAATTCTTGAGCCACTTCACTCGTCCTTAATTGTTATCAAAAGCATGGCTGCCGCCTTTACTCACTGAAAACATTCAACAAGGCCCTCTGGAGCTTCCTTAAATTAGCCTCAGCCTGTCTATGTATCATATAGACCCTGGCGGCGTCCCTCTCTCCCCCAGTTGACTATTGTGGTGGCGATACCCTAGTATGCTACTGCTATAACATCTACTTACTAAGTTTTGCTGTGATTATTGCTCTAGGCACTTTTTTGCACTTTTTCTGCCAATTTGCCCTGAGCTGGGCTCTCTTGACACTGAATGTACTTGATATTTGATGTTTTACCTCAGTTTGATGTTACATAGTTGTTTTCTTCTTACTTACTACTGGTATGTATTCTGATGCTATCTTCCTAATTTTAACTGTTTCACCTGATGGCCCATATGCTGTATCAACTACTTTTGTAGGCCCATGCTCCTGTATGTTACCTTGACTTTGTCTGATGCACAGTATGTACCCTGTAATCCTCCCGGGTTGCACCTGAAAATAGGCACTTGGCTGTCTAGTGTGCTTATCTGGTTAACAAAAGCAAATGAATAAATAAATAAATAAAAAGAAAAACTCTTAAATTAAAAGAAAAAAAGAAAAGAAATAAACATTCTTTCCTCTCATGATATTCTCTTTGCACCCATAAAAAATGAGGTACTATTCACAGTATTAATCCCTGGTAGTTCTTTGGTGACTAAGAGAAGACAACCTTCTATTCTTACCAGCATGCAAGGGCAATCTCTGCTGCTTACCCTGCCAAAAGATAAAATTGAGACACTGGCTCCACAGAAGGCCTTCTATTGTGTGTAAGGGGGAGAATATTCCACCAGAGGAATTCTTCAGAAGTTTGAATTCCTGTATTCCATAATAAACAACCATTCCATCTACTGAATGTGTGGAAAGAGATGACTGACAGGTGGAGAGGGATGACTTTTTACTAGTTACTTTCGATGCCCATTATTTTTTTTTTTATTTAGAAATTTTTTTTTTTTAAGTTGCTTCTTAGTGTACCCATTTTATAAGCACAATAAGACACTCCCAGTCATTGGTTGTCTGGGGTTAATGAACTTTCAGGTACTAAAGTCACTTGGTGCAAGTGCCTCGTGCCTCATTAAGCAACTGGGCATTCATTAACCCCAGATAACCAACGCCCTATTATGGTTTATTGCTTTCTTACCCAAACCTCGGACTCTTCTTCATCCAATGCTACTCCCCTCCCTTTCTTTCTCTTCAGATTAATGTGTACCCCATCAGGCTGTATCCCATTGGCTGCAGTCATTCCAACCAATCTCAGTGATGCAGATGTGTCAAACTTGTCTACCCTATCCAAGGCTACTAACTCACACACTGTTGAGACGCCTTGCATGAATACAAACACATTTTCAAATGATCTTAGTGAAAGAAAGCCAACAATTTTATTTGAAAGGTTGACATATATCTGAAACACAGAATTTAGCCCCAACTCTGAATAAAGGCTGTGCAAGTTGGGATTTCTTCTTTAAAATCAGTTACTTTTTAATCTGGATACTTTAAAATATAAATGAAGCTCTGCCTTTTTGACCCAATACCACACCCAAGGCGAAGCAACATCTTTCAGTTAAGAAAAACACTATTTAAATGACATTTCGTCTTCCCCCCCACGAGAGTTTCTCCATGTTTCTAAAAATGGCGTTTACATAGTTTGATAACCTTTACGCTTTCCCATCAAATACAAATATGATTTTTTCTGGCTGTGCAACTTTAGTAATAAGAGTGACTAACACGCTTGATTCCTCTGGGCATACTGCTGAGATAAATGATAGACTATGCTGACATCACTTGTGACATTCAAAGTGCAAGAAATCATCTCACTTTTTTCGATAAACATTCTCAGCAGTAGACAAAAATATTTTCTGCGTTTAGAAATTAACTCTTTGTACTTCTTCCTTTAATCCAGAACTTCTACTAGCAAATAAAAAGTTTACAGCAAGGGCTAAGCTCATTTTGTAATCAGAAAACTTTTTTTGCACTTTCACATCCCTGTACTTACCAAGTTCTAATCAGAGCCAGTGTGGCTGCTAACGTATTAGGTTTAGGGATGTAGAATAATATGTGGCTTACTTGTAATTTACTTGTTGTATTATACTGATGAAAAAAATCCCACATTTACTGGACAACAGGCAAAAGTCTGACATTGGATTCAGCTGCCTCCAGGAACTACTTGAAATGGGGAGGAGGTGAAGCAGCTGATATGCAGTAGTGTAGATTTCTACACAAACTGTATCACTCCATTACGGCTATGCTTTAGTTCGGCACCCCGCTGACTTTTTCTATCAGAGGGGTTAAAATCACACAGTTCAACCTTGCCAGTTTTGGCCACGCCCAGCTGACCACTAACAAGAAGTCTGCTTTCAGTGTTGGAAATGGACAGAATTCATAAAGGCAATCCATAAACTTTGATCTAGTATCGAACATATCTGATATGGGTCTGGGGATATATTTCTTCATTATACACTATGTTGCATTTTTACACATTATTATGTCAGTAATATGCTTTCAGAGAATATATACTTTACACAGAAGCAGTCCTTCTTCATTTTACCCTTGGTACTTAGTCAGAATTTTAATTTCACTCTTGGAACTGAGCTCGCTAGGTTCCCTCCCATTTCCACTAGCACCTTTTTAAAGCTTCACTATGCCTTAAAAATCTGACAGATGGCATTAGGGTCTAGTGGTTAGACCACAGGCTTGGGAACCAGCAGGTTCAGGTTCAATTCCCACCAGAGCCACTTACTCACTGTTATTCTGCACAAGCTGCAGTTGCTCTAACAGAACAAGTAAAGTTCATGAGATATTAGGAATTGGTATGGTGCTTTGCAACAGGTTAAACTAGGCTTCGCTCTGCTTCCATTGTTTTTATGTCTGTTTACATGCATACACACAGTGAACATATTGTTACTGTAGTGTAGGGGGATGAGTAGGTGTGCACTGTGCAAGCCAATGGATGTAGAAGAGGCTTGCTTCTCAAAAGCCAATGCTGAAAAGACTGACTATGACAGTGTTTAGCTGACTGATTGGTGTAAACTTCATGCTGTTCAAAAGACAAAGCTCCACAAATATACAGGTATATATTTTTTTAAACCAGGAGAGAGACACACTAAGCTGAAAGCGTGTTTACAGGTGTGACCTGGGAGCACAAGGAAGTTAATTGACTTGCTCAGGGTCACACAGTATGCAAGTGGGGGCTGTGGGATTCAAACCCAGGTCTCAAGGTTTGAAGCTCAGAGCCTTAAACCACTGCTCTATACTGCCTCCTTGTCTCAAGCCTCCGGGAGGGTGGGGCAAGGTACCCGCGCATGTGCTGGCTCCTGGTGGTGGCTAGGGGAGAGTGCAAGTCATGGCACGATAGAGGGGGCAGTGTGGGCAGATGTCTGATGCGCGGTGAGTGGAAGCATGCACCATAGCATCACTGGCGTCATTGCACACCCAGGCTATGGGGGGGGGAGACTACAGGGGACATAACTGTCGATCCTCCAGCGCACATGAAGGCCTGCCCACAGCGCTGCATCAGATGCTCCCAAGAGCTCCCTCTGATCCTGACCCCTTGGTCTTCCGCGAGGTGGTCCGCGCTGCAACCTTAGAGAAGGTGAGAGCGAAGAGGTTGCAGCTGGGGCACTGCGCCCGATGCAGGAGCCACCAGGACAAGGCCAGATTAGGAGAACCATAGGACCACCCCAGCAGGGGGTAGGCAGATAAATAAAGCAGCAAAAAAAAAAAAGGCCCCCCAATACCAGATGAATAACTTTGAAAAATGTGAGTTTGACACAAATGGGTTTGTTGTTCAAATATTTTTGCAATCCTTTTTTTATTTTTATATGAAGTTTATCCTCCTGCCCCTCCCCATAGACACCTTTCAACTGTCGATGCTCAGCTTCTTTACCCCACCTCAAGGACTTACCCCCTCTACATTGTACCTCGTTGTGTGAGTAGGTGCCATGGATGGTGGTGGTGCGGTGCCTTCAGGGTAGCAGCAGCATCCTGCACATAGGGTTTTTTTCCACCTGTTATGCCCCTTTACTCAGCCAGCGGCGTGCAATGGTGCACATGTAGACCATGAAGACGGTGCACTTTTTCCAACACTCACCTCTGACTTTCTATTGGTGTGACCAGTGCTCTGCCACCTATCCTCCACCAGGTGGCAGCTAAGCTGCAGTACACACTGTCTCACCAAACCAAAGGAGGAGATCAGCTGAGGGATGCTTAACTCTTGCTGTGCCACGGACTGATATATCAGTCCAGAATTCACATACGTTCTAATTCTGTTGGCAGCCTAAGGGTTAATCCTTCTTCCCCTGCCAGCCCCCAAGTGACCTTGGTCCATTCCCAGACCCAAGTCGCCAGTGTGGTGGGAGGTGAGACATAGAGCGCCTCAGTTCTACGTCACTGGCCCAGCTACAAGTTGCTGTAGCTCAGATTTCCTTACACAATATTGTTTGTGGCCCTGAGGGGGACTGAACCTGCAATCCACAGTGTTACAGTTCTGTGCTTTTCCCCTCTGTACTATTCAGCCGGAAAAAACATTTTTGAAATTGTTTCCCCTTTTTCTTTACTACTGAGGGAAGTGACATAAAAACAAGATTACTGTCTCTTGGACTTTATTAGCTTTGGCTGCTTGTCTACACATGACATCATAATGCTCAGTTTATGATATCATAATTGTCACCAAAGCAACAGACTGGGAGTAACAATCAGAACTGTGACTGCAGAAGTAGACAAGCAGACAGAGCAAACACGGCAGTGATCCGGTTTCCATGGAAATGTCGTTAGTAATAAACAAAGGCAACACACACAAGCATTTGTCAATGCCGAATGTTCGCCGCTTGCATTGCTGTTCTTGCCTGTATGTATTTTCACTATGTATTCACCCAGGACAGACCAGATAAAATGCAATCTCTCACTTCCAGTGGTGTCCTGCTTTTACACATTTTTGGACTGTATTTACCCTGGATAGGCCAGATGAGAGGCAATAACTAATTTTCAGTGGGCTCCCACACATTGACTTCAAAGTTCCAACAGTGCATTTATGACCTGACTTTATGATCAAGGCAGGTGGAGATTCTGTAAGTCCCATATGAAAGGTGATTTTGCAGTGCGACTGCGAAAACATGTTTCAGTGGAAATGTGAAAAATTTCACCAGTCATGTTAATGGGATGGGGTAACACAAGAGATGTGTTGAACATTAAGGAGTCAAAATCTGCAAAAATAAAGTTATGAGTAAACGTTGGAACAGTTCAATGTTTCTTCATAACTTGTTTTTCCATATTTTGACCCCAAATTTTCAACCGTCTTTTTATGACCAATCCTCCTGAACATGACAGCTGTCATTTATAAAACAGTGGTAAGAACGTCATTTCGAGCCACAAGTGTGAAAACAGATTTTGGCCAGGATTGTAAAAATGACGGCTGTCACTTTCACGAGGTGGCGCGTAAAATAGCTATGTTGAAAATCTGGATTCAGAATATTGAAAAGTACCAACATTACTACAGGTGTGTGTTGAAAATTTTCAACATGTGCTCATAAAGAACAGTTACGTAAGAATTTATCATAACAGTAGATCTTCGAGGGGACCCCAGTCATCAGGTCACAGCACAGGAACTTCACCATCAGTGAAGCAGGATCCACACAGAAGTTTTTCAGCAGTACAACTGGGACTACCCACACGGTCGACGTCAGTCAACGTTGCCAACCCTATAAAGGAGTGAGCGTCCCCGCTCCCTCCTCAGATCTTTCCCCCAGAGACAAAGGGAGCATAGCTCAAGCCATGGGGGACCGAGGATAGACCGGTAATACTTCAAAGCTCTGTGCACATCTAAGGTATGGAGCAGTGCTTCCCCTGGACTGGCACACTCCAGAAAATAAACAGAAAGGTGGATAGACTGGTTGAGTGTAAACTCGGAGACAACCTTATGAAGAAAATTAGGATTTGTGCGCAAAGGCACCCTGATTTTGTGAAAAATCAAATAAGGTTCCTCGCACCAGAGGGCCTGAAGCTCTAGAATTCTTCAAGCAGAAGTAATGGCAACTAAAAATAATACTTTCCAAGAGAGAGAAAGCATAACTCGCAAGTCGCGATCGGCTCAAAAGGAGACAGGGTCAACTTCCTCAAAACAAAATTTAAATCTCAAGCCAGACCAGGACAAAGGACTGGGAGTTTCAGATGCAGGATGCTCCTTAAAAACATATGGGAGACATCCAGCTGAGCAAACGTGCGGTCACCCATGGGCTCATGAAAGGCAGAAATAGCCGAAAGGTGCACCTTGAGGGAGGAGTACTGGAGACCTGAGTCAGACAGAGAAATCAGGTAGTCCAGAATGCGGTTCACCAGACAGGTGAAAGGTTCCAGACTATGTCTGGCAGTACAGATGGCAAACCGTTTCTACTTCATGGCATATGTGGCCCAAGTGGAAGGCTTCCGGGTGTCCACTAGGACATCTGCCACTCTGCTAGAGACCCCAAACCTGGATATGGCTATGTCCTCAGGAGCCAAGCATGCAGATGGAGAGACCTGAGGTTAGGATGGACCAGGGTCCCCTGATCCTGGGTCAGCAGGTTCTTGCAAAGGGGGAGAGGAATCGGAGGTTCCTCCATCAGCTGCTGTAGCAGAGGAATCCATATCTGCCGAGGCCAGAATGGAGCAACCAGAATCATGCTGGTCCTCCATTTGTAACTTTTTTTTTTCATGTATTTTATGCTTTTCACCTCGTCTCCCCCCACCCCCCAAGAGTCCTGGGACCCCAGCAAACAAGGCAGTGCCTGCACATGGAGGTGCACATGCAGTCTGGGTACCGACTCGACCCTTCCACCCACCTGGCTATCGCCAGGCCCCCCATAGCCCGGACTGCCATCCATCCTCCACCAGGTGGCAGCAAAGGGCCAGAGAAACCCCTCATTCCTCTCCGGGAGAGAAGAGCCACCTTGCGGCAGCTCAATTCTGCTCCAACCCCCCGGCCGACCCCATACAACCCGGGCTCAATTCCGAACCCAGGTCACCGGAATGACGCAAGCTGTGGCGTCCAGTGCCTCAAATCTCAGCACCAACAAGCCGGTTCTCCATCTGTAACTTGATTAGCACCCTTTGAATAAGAGGAAATGGAGGGAAGGCATAAAGGAACCTCCCGTTCCAGGACAGGGACAATGTGTCTTGCCAGAAAACTCCAGACCTTGAATCTAGTGAGCAAAAATTGGGCAGTTTTGCACTGAGTGGGGATGCAAAAAGGTCCAACCTTGGACAGCCCCATCTGTCAAAGAAGTCTTCTGCGATGGATGAGAGGAGCTCCCATTCCTGCATGCTGGAATGAGTCCGGCTGAGGCTGTCCGCAGAGCATTTAACACGCCTGGCACGTTGACTGCAGAAAGAGTCAGATCGTGATCCAGTGCCCAGTACCACGCTCTCATGGCCTCCCTTCATAGGGGTTATGAATGAGTCTCCCCCTGCTTGCTGATGTAGTATGTGACACTTAGATTGTCTGACTGCACCAGCAGCTGACATGGAGCAAGGTGTTCCTGAAAGGCCTGCATGGCATAGACCACCGCCCTTGTCTCCAGGACACTAATATGCAGGGAAGTTTCCAACTGGGACCCAGACCCAGGTGCACCCCCAACCTAAACCTGAGGCATTCGTGGCGAGGATCTGCTACAGGGAGGAGATCTGGAATGGGATGCCTTGAAATAGGTTCAAGGGGTCCATCCACCACTGCAGCACCTTGCAGACTGGGGAAGAGACCAGGACTGGGTGATCTAGCTCATCCATGTGCTGGTCCCACTGTACCCGGAGGGTCCACTTGGGAATGTGCAAATGAAGTCTGGCCAGTGAAACAGTGGGTATGGCAGCTGCCATCAGGCCCATCAATCTCAGATACACCCTGGCAGGAATATAGCAGCTTCCTGAGCTTGCACAATAAGGCATTCTGACCTTACCCTGCGCCAAGTCTAGAACAGCCCCAATATACTGCAGCCTTTGGGATGGTATAAGAACCAACCTAGCAGATTGACGGTGATGTCCAGGGAGTGGAATAGCTGGAGAGTTCTCTCTAGAGTCAGCAGAAGCTGTCCCTGGACAAGGCCTTTAGGAGCCAATCATCCAGATGAGGGAAAACATACAGTCCCTCCCTTCTGGGAGCTGCTGCTAAGCACTTGGTAAAGACCTGCAGCAGAGGACAAGCCAACGGGCAGCACTGTGAACTGAAAATTCTCACCCTGAAAAGCAAAACGGAGAAACTTCCCATGGGGAAGAAAGACCAATATTTCGTTTTAGTATTATTGGGTAAAGAGAAGTTAACACTCGGATTGAGCTGTGAGAATAGTGCTGGATGTCGGCCCCCACAGTTGTACACTATTCTCCCTTCACTCTTCATGCCCTCCGCCCCTTCTTCACTCCTCCACTTGAGTTTGTAGTTTACCAGCACTGTAGAGCGCTTGGTATTGTACGTAGGAGATGGAGGTGGGTGGGGGGCTTCGAACAGTGGAGGGAGAAGGAGGGGGGGGTCATCATATCGGGGTGGTGAGATACAGGAGACGCCCTGGGGCAAAATGGAACTCAGAAAGTGGTTCTACATGTCTGGTTTCCATACCCAAGGGCACCACTGAGTGTAGTGGGCTGGTGGTTCGGGCGCCTCGGGAGGTTCATCCAACTCAGGCGGTATTATGCAATGCCAGGTCCATTAAAAACAAGACTGCAATTATTACGGATCTTGTTGAAACAGTGGACCTGGCATGCATCACCGAGACCTGGCTGGATGAGAATTCTGGCCCCATTTTGGAGGCTCTTACACCAGCTGGGTACTCGGTGATACACCATCCGAGAATGGACCGCAGGGCTGGGGGTTGCAGTCTGTTTTAAGACAGAACTTAACCTCACGAGTGTACTAGTTGAGGAAGCTGAGTCATTCGAGTGTGTTGTAGTAGCAGGTGTAGGTTGTTGGACTGCCCTCATTTATCGTCCACCCGGTGATGAGAAGCAATTCTTTCAGGAAGTGGCGGACTTCGTCGTCGACGTGGCGTTTGAGTCACCTAGACTGATGGTTCTGGGTGACTTCAACGCCTGGCTTGACGATGAACTTCTGCAGTTTGGTCAGCACTTCCTCCAGTTGATGACTTCGCTGGGCCTTACACAGGTGGTTACCACTGCTACTCATAAACATGGACACTCCCTTGACTTAGTCTTTCTCCTAGGGATTGAGACATCTGACTTGGGAGTGGAACCAGTTGGGTGGTCTGATCATTACGCCGTGGGGTTTAGTTTTAGCACCCCCCTTCATATGAACATGCGAACATATGAAATTTGCCAGCAGATAAAGGCCTAGAGGTCCATCAGGTCTGCTCGAATGTGCAGCTATCACCCCTTATTCTGCAGCTGTCCCTTCCTTCCACCCTTCCCCTACATTGACCCTCCCCCTTGTCCTGTCCCAGTCCTCTTTTGAAGCAGTTCACTGCTCTACTGGATACCACTTCTGCAGGTAACGCATTCCACCCAGCTACTACCCTGTCTGTAAAAAAGTGTCTCCTCATCTTCCTCCTAAGCCTTCCTCCCTCCAGTCTCATATCATGGCCCCTGGTGTCCCTCCCCTTCCCTCCCTTACTTTGAACAGCCCCTCTGTACCAGTCTTGTTTATTCCTTTCATGTACTTAAAGGTTTCAATCATGTCCCCCCTGTCCTCCTCTCCTCCAGCAGTACATGCTCTATTCCTCAGCCTCCTCTCGTATGATAAGTCCCCCAGCCCCTTGATCATCTTTGTTGCCCTGCGCTGCACCCCCTCCAGTAACTTAATGTCCCTCTTCAGATACGGGTGCCAGTACTGCACGCAATACTCCAGGTGCGGTCTAACCAATGACCTATACAGTGGCAGAATCGCCTCCTTCCTCCTCGAGGATATACCCCTTGCAATGTAACCCACCATTTTGTTGGCCTTTGCAGCTGCCTTCCTACATTGTGCCAAGCTGTTCGTTGGCCCTGTAATGAGCATCCCCCCGATCCTTCTCCTCCTCCTCTGTCTGGGCTAGCTGCACTCCCCCCCAGCTGGTAACTCCTCCTTGGACCTACCCCTGTGGAGATGGTCAAGTACCGCCCTTTACGAGATATTAATTCTCACAGCCTACTGATGGTGCTTGACCTCTCGTCCCTTTCGTTAGTAAGCAGTGATCCAGAGAGCCTCAAAACGGCCTATAACTTGGCCGTCTCGGCGGCTTTGGATTCCATTGCTCCTGTCCGTGTTCATCCTCTCTCCCTTCACCCTCGATCCCCTTGGTTTGACGAGACTTTGAGGGAGATGCGGAGACTAGGACAAAGGTTAGAGCATTGTTGGTGCAAGTCCACCCTTGGTGCCGACCACCTTACATTGATGGACCATTATTAAGCCTATCAATCTGCAATCTCCAGTAAGAAGGCAGAGTTCCTGTCTGGGGAGATTGCAGCTGCTCAGAACCGACCGGCTCAGCTTTTCCATACTGTAGATAGACTGTGCAACCCAGCCTGTCTGCAGGTGCGGAAAGCCTTTTTGCAATTAGAATGCGATGAGCTTGCTCAATTCTTTGCTAATAAGGTGGCTGACATCAGAGCAGTACTTCAACCGACACACTCTAAGGGTGTTGCTTTTGATCAGCCCGAGGTCACTACACCTTGGTTTTCTTGCAGTACCTTCAGCCGACCGGAGTTCACAGACATCACGCGGATTATCCAGGTTGTACGCCCTACATACTGTAGTTTGGCTCCTGGACCAACATCCCTAATTTTGGGCTGTACTGATGTCATCGGTCTAGTCCTTGCACGGACAGTCTGGTGTTCCCTGGAATCTGGAGAGTTCCCAAGCTCTCTGAAGGAAGCGGTGGTGACACCCCTCTTGAAGAAAGCTACCTTCGATCCAGACTGCCATGCAAACTACAGACCTATCTCAAACCTTCCCTTTTTGGGGAAGGTGATTGAGAAAGTAGTGGCGGTACAACTGGAGGACCACTTGACCATCCATGACGTCTATGAACCGCTCCAGTCCAGTTTTCGCAAGAGACATAGCACCGAGACAGCACTGGTTCAGGTGTTCAGTGAACTCTTGATGGCTAGAGATTGGAAGAGTCATTCCATCTTAGTCTTTCTGGATCTCTCATCAGCATTTGACACCATGGGGCATTGCTGGGGTGCCTGAGGCACATCTGTGGACTGTCGGGGACGGTCCTCAGGTGGTTTACATCGTTCCTCACTGGTAGAACACAGAGAGTGGTGTCAGGAGTTTATTCTTCAGACCCTATCTCTCTGTCGTGTGGGGTTCCCCAGGGCTCGGTACTTTTCCCCATGTTGTTTGCAGTATACATACTGCCTATCGGAGACACTGTAAGAAGGTATGGGCTGAGGTTTCACTGCTATGCTGATGATACCCAGCTCTACCTGTCTTTTACACCCGACCAGGTTGGAGCTGTCTCGGATTTCAATAGCTGTCTGAAGGAAATCCAGGAGTGGATGTATGCCAGCTGGCTGAAGTTGAACTCAGAAAAGACAGAGGTGTTGGTAGTGGACCCAGGTCGCCGGATAGAGGGGTTGGGGGTTGGTTCACCCTCGGGAGTTTTTCTCAATGGTGTCTCACTCCCAGCCTCTGAACAGGTGCGTAACCTGGAGGTAATTTTTGACGAAGGGCTGACCCTGCACTCTCAGGTGTCGGCTGTTGTCAAAGCTTCCTTTTACCATCTTAGGAATATCGCCAGGATTAAGCACCTGGTTCCATCTGATGACCTTCCTACGTTGATCCATGCCTTTGTGTCCTCGTGCTTAGATTACTGCAACTCCCTTTACTTAGGGCTGCCTGAGTAGAAATTCACCGCTTGCAGCTGGTGCAGAATCGTGACCCAGCTGTGTGAGGTCTCTTGATCCTGTCATATTTACTTCGTCCTCGTGAACTGCACTGGCTGCCTGTTCAGTGGCAGATCACCTTTAAAGTTGGTTTGCTGACTTTTAAAGCCCAACACGGACAGGGCCCTGACTACATGAAAGAGCTCCTGGTTCCCTATCGCCCCAGACGATCTCCCCGGTCAGCCGCTGAGGGGTTGCTAGAGATTCCAAGGGTACATTTAAAAACATCAGGGGCAACAGCTTTTGAATATGCAGCCCCTACCGTTTGGAATTATCTACCCCGTCGGGTTCAGGGGTGCACAACTGTGGAGGGGTTTAAACAATCCCTAAATACATATCTGTGGCACCAGGCTTTTGGTAACTGACAAAATTGATTTTATTAACTGATGTTATCTTCCAAGTCTTTTTTTACTTTTTATATTAGTATTTAATGTCTGTTTATTTATGAATTGTAAGGCACCTTGGTTTTTGATGCTTAATAAATAAAATTTTATTTATTATTTAGTATGTGCAGGTAAACGTCCTGCATGTCTGGTGAGCAAAGCCAATCCTCTGTTTTCAGGAGAGGCATCAGGCCTGGCAAAGTTACCATCTGGAACTTTTTGTACTGGACATACGGATTGAGGTCCTTTAGGTCTAGAATGGGCCTCAAATTGCTGGTCTTTTTGAGGACCTGGGAAAAACCTGGAATAAAACCCCGCGTTTCTTTGGTGCCTGGGTACTGACTTGATGGCCTGTTTGTGCAGAAGGGACTGTACCTCCTCCCAAAGAACAGGCAGGTGAGCCGGGGGTAACTAGAGGTTGGGGGAAGGGTTAATGGAGGCTGCTCAATGAGCTCCAGGGTGTGCCCCCTCTCTATGATCTGCAAGATCCACACATCTGAAGTTATGGTTCTCCATTGATTCAGATGGAGGGAGAACCAACCTCCGATCACTTGCTCCTGGTCATGGACCAAAAAAGGGTGGTCTGGCAAGGAGTCAAGCAGTGGCGGATCCAGCCACAGGGGCTGGTCCCTCACTTCTGAGGCGCTTGACAGCAGCTCCAGCATTGGAGGGGGTGGGCAAGGCTGCAGGGGCTCAGTGCTTTCCTTGGGGCTGAGAGGCTGCACCAGGCCTATTGGTTGCTTTGCAAAAGGGAGGGCACCCTCTACTTCTCGGTTGAGTATGGTAGAGGGAATGGACAGACTTAAGAGCCCTGGCCAAGGCTTGCAGGTCATTGATAATGTCCTGGACATCAGGGCCAAACAGCTTTGTGTCAGAGAGGGCATTAAGCACCTTTTGCTGAACATCAGCAGCAAAACCGTATACACTTAGCCAGGAGTGCCTATGTAGGTATATGTCTGTGACAGCAGCCCTGGCAGTGGTGTCGGCCATGTCACAGAGGGCTCTGAGGAGGTGCTTGCTAACATTCTCAGTGGCCTGAAGGCACTGGAGTAGCTCCTGCTTTTGTGTGCCATCTGGGAGGGCCTGGGCAGTGGCCTTGCCCTCCTTCCAAGTAGCACTTTGGTACTTTACCATGTGAGACAGGTTGTCTGCAATCCTCAAGCCCAGTGTGGAGAAGGCATACACCCTCTTACACCAGAGGTCAATTCTGCGAGACTCTTTATCCGGGGGAGGGAACTAAGGTTCTTAGGTGCCTTGGACCTGTCGTGGGCTGCCTTAATGACCACTGAGTCTGTTTCAGGCTGGGCAGCATAGCAGGGGAATCCCTGGGGGCATGGTAAAGGTTATCTACCCTGCAAGGCATAGCTGGCACCATGTCTGGTCTGTACCACGCTGCCATGGTTGCATTCCTCAAGGCGGACAAGATTGGAGGAATGATTTTTTGGGGAGACTCTGGGATCTCCAGGAAGACCACAAGCTCTTTCCTGGTGACATCCTCTTCCTCAGTGTGGAAGCCCATGACCGAGGACAGCTGCTTCATCACATTGAAAAATGTGGGGGCCTCAGAAGGAGACCTAGGAGTATGCTTAACTGAATCCTCACTGACAGAAGAAGCTGTGGACCTGTCAGAGACCAGGATCTCTTCCTCTCCTTCTTCCTCATCATCAGAAAGAATGAGGTCTGGATGGTACTCCTCCTCAATGTCTACCTCTTCCAAATCAAGATCCGGCATCAGATGTGCTGACAATTGCTTGTAGGGAGCTTCCCATGGCAGACGAGTAGGCATTGACAACAAAGCTGCTGTCGACGGTGTCGGCGAGGTGTGCCTATACGCACACAGCTGCAGCATAATCACCAAAGTGAATTCTGTCAGAATTTCGTTCAAGTCGACAATGTTCATCGACGAGGAGTCAATGGCGTGGTGTCAATGACCCCCCGGTGGGTCCTGCAAACCCAAAGAGCCTGTAGCCCTGGATGGAGAAAGGGCAGGCCTTGACAGGAGAGCCGTCGACAATGAGCCCGATGTCACTGAAGGAGAGGCCAATGACCTGGAGGTCGACTGCCGGCTGCCCTGAGAATCGGGCGGTGGTGCTGTCGGTATGGGTCTGGTGGGCACAGAGACCTGGACACCAGTTTTGCGCATCGGTGCAGCCGATCACCCAGAAGATGGAGAAGAGACCATCAGGGAACAAGTTAGATGCTGGGGGAAGCGGTCATGATCTTGGACATTTTTATGACTTTTCCTTAAGGATTTGTCTCAGGCCTTGGAGGCCTGGGAGCTCGACGATCCCAGCAGCGACTGAGAGGTTGGGATCCCAGTGGATCCCTGCTTGGAACTGGCTACCTGTTGATCCATCAGGAAATTTTTGACAGCCTTTCTGCATCGCCTGAGGGTTGTTTGGTTAAACTTCTGGTCGAGCTCACAGTCAGAAACTTTGTGGTCAAGCCCAAGACAGCAAACACAGACGGAATGTTCGCCTGTGAAGGCAATCTTCTTTCTGCAGCAATGGAAGAGAGAAGTAGAAGGATTAACTCTCGATATGAACAAGTTGGATGAATTTCTTTAATAAAAGAGATTCTGAAAAATAGTTGAAGAAAATGTTTTAGGCGAAAAAGGCACGAATACTGCATTTAGAGCTTCCACAGAGACCCATACGAGTGAGTCGATTGTGGGAAGGAACTGAGGAGGGAGTGAGGCCGCTCTCGCCTTTGCAGGGTTGGTGACATCGATGGACATCGACTACATGGGCGACCCCAGCTGTACTTCTGAAAATCTTCCGTGTTGATCCTGTTTCACCAACGGTGAATTTACCTACGGTGTGACCTGATGACTGAGATACTCCCAAAGAAGATCTTTGTTGTTTTTTTAAACATTTTTACCCAAATTTTCAACATAGCCTTCTTATGACCCCACCTCATGAACAAGGGTGGAGAAAATTTTCAAATACTGCCTGAAAGGTGATTTTGTGCCACAGGTGTGAAAACACAGTTTGACCAGGATTTGAAAAATAGCAGCTGTCACACTCATGAGGTAGTGTGAAAAAAATGGCTATACTGAAAATTTGGGGTCAAAATATTGAAAATTACCAATATTAACAAGCGTGCATTGAAAAATTTCAATGTACGTGCATAACTTTTTTTACATATATTTTTTTACTCCAGATTTTCAACATAGCCTTCTTATGACCCACCTCATGAACAAGAGTCGGGGAAACTTTCAAATCCTGTCTGAAAGGTGATTTCAGGCCACAAGTGTGAAAACACGTTTTGGCCACGATTTGAAAAATGGCAGTTGTCACATTCAAGAGGTGGTGTGAAAAAATAGATATAATGAGCATTTGGGGTCAAAATATTGAAAAGTTAGAGCCAACATTACGAGCATGCATTGAAAAATTTCCACATACGCTCATAACCTTTTTTTTTTATTATTATTTTTTTACCCAAAATTTTCAACATAACTTTCTTCAACCCCATCTCATGAACAAGAGTAGAGGAAGTTTTCAAATCCTGCCTGAAAGTTGGTTTGGTGCAGCAACCACAAATATCACCTTTAGGGATGGATTTGCTTAATTTCACTGCATTTTTTCGTGAAGTGGGGTCCCAAAAAGGTCATGCTGAAAATTTGGAGAAAAATATTTAAAAATGACCAAGTTGTGAGGACAACTTCAAAACCTACTGAAGTACACTGAATCGCATACCTGATTTTCTCAGTTCCTGGTCCAGTGCTAAAGAGTGAAGACAAGTCTCCGGTCCAGAGACAATTACAGCATGGTATCCCTGGTAAGTAAGTAATGGGTGTGTGGGGGGGGGGTGTTGAGTGGCAGAGTCGAGTGGGGGGAGTATAATGGTAGCTGTGGGCCGGTGGTGGCAACAGCCATTGATGGATGGTTTTCTTTTTTAAAGAGTTATTAAAAAAAGAGTACAAGGGATGGTTTTCTTTATTTCATGTACTGACACTGGGGATTTGGCACCCCAGTAGGGGCACAGGAAGCAATTGGGAGGCGGGAGGGATACTTGGCAGAAGGTAAGATTACAGGAAGTAAAAAAAAAAAAGAAAAGATTAAAAAAAGGACGATTTTCTTTATTTCAGGTACAGACACTGGGGACCTGAGTGTCGGTGTTATGTTTGGCAGCACCAGGTGTGGACTCCCTGGTGTGTCACAGTGAAAAAAGGTGGGGTAGGGAGTACTAGCTGGCACCAAGCTTTGGGCACCCCAGTGTCAGAAAATTAAGAAGGAAGAGGGAGCAACAGAAAGTGGGAGAAGTACTTGGCAGAGGGTGGGAGGGACTGTTTTTTCATTGGGGATAGGGAAGAACCACAGCAGGCTGATTATGATGCTGATCAGCTGTTTGCTGGCCAGCATTATGCAGATCAAACAAAAGAGCCGCTCTATGATTTAGGTGGGCCAGTTCTTATCCTTGAACTACTGTGCATGAAGTTTCTGCCCAGCAAAACCAAAAGAGTGTACTGATCAGCCTGGCTGATGATTGATCATACACTGCCGAGCGCCTTGCAGACTTCCCTGCGTTGGTCAGACAGTGACACATCCCTCAAAATCCACTATCACACCAGTATGTTCGCCCTTGCACAAGCGCATGGTCAAATATAAAAAGGGTGATCTCTAGAAGTTAAACTGTGTCTAGACAGTATGTTTTTCAGAGATGTCTTAACATCAGGGGCTCTTTAAAGCCCTGTCACACTGGAAGCAAATATTTGGTGCTGACAAATATTTGTTTTCATCTGTTCTGATGCAAAGCAGTGTAATTCTTGTATTAGGTATCTGACACGCTGCAACAACAGCTCTAACTGACCAACCTTCATTGTAAAGTCAGTGAGGTTTCAGTTTACATTGCCACTTTCTGCATGCCTATTTCAACTGGAGTCATTCACAGCATAGTGACTGACTGTATTGTCTCAGTCTCTCCATCATTTGTCTGTTTTCTCAGTATTACAGAGAAAAAAATGTTTCTGATATGTCAGATCTACACTGGATGATGACAGAGTTTTTGTTTAGTCACTGACACTTTCTCCTGCTATGTTAAACAGGAACTCTCAGCTCCCCAAAATGAAAGTCCCCCACCAACACCGGCCAGCCCTCTGATAATGTGCATGATGGCCTAAGCCATGAAAGGACATGTATATGCCTGTGGGCTTACTGTACATGCTATTCTTTTATACAGGTCATTACTGCAGTTACGTTACGGATACCGATCAGCCAAGGAAAGTGCTTTCCATTGCTGATCGGTACCGGTAATGTAAGTGTGATAATGCGCTGTATAAGAAAATAGCATGTACAATATGCCTACAGGCATATAGACATCCCCTGCAGCTTAGCCCATACCTCTCATCTGTCCCTGATTTTGCATCAAAATTTTACTCTGTCCCTCCTAAAATTTGTGTTTTTGAAGCTAAACAGCAGGGACTATAAGCACAAAATAATGTCAAGCATTAAAGTTACAGACTTGTTCTTCTTTAGAAAATGCATTTCGCACTAAGCCCCTTACTCTACCAACTTTCTGGGTGGATATCTCTAATTTTGAAGATGTGTCCCTGATTTTGTCCTTGGTCCCTGATTTTGCCTTGAGGTACCGAGGAGAGAGAGGTGCCCAGACCTAAATGAAAGGCTGGATACACCAGACAGCCAGTTCCTAGACAGGAGCCCCAAAAAGGGGCATGGTTGGAGGGAAAATATATCTAATGACTGGGATCTCCTCAAAGATCTACTGTAATGGTAAGTTCTTATGTAACTGCTCTTTCATCTTTGGGGGTATCTCAGTCATCAGGTAACACCACAGCAACAAGTCCCAAGTAGTTACAAGTGCACAACAGACTGTCTGGGAGGAGGGCTCTCCAAAAACATAAGACAGGAGTCCTTGTAACACAGCCCTGCCAAATCATACATGGGCTCTTGAGGCAATGTCTACCCTGTAGTGTTTGTTGAAAGTATAGAACATACTCCAGGTGGCAGCCGCACAAATGTCAGCGGCTGAGACCCCTCGGAAACAATCCACCGAGGTAGCCATGCTTCTAGTGGAATGAGTTTTGACAGCACTAGGCAATTATTTGCTGTACTTCTTGTAGCAGAACACAATGCAATTAGCCAACCATTTGGGTAAACATTGCTTAGAAACAGAAACGCCCTCTCTACCCGGGGCAAAGGAAACAAACAACTGCTTCAACTTTCTGGACTCCTTGGTCTTAAGCAGGTAGTACTTCAGCATTCTGCGCACACATAACATATGAAGCAGTGCTTCTCCTGGATTGACACACTTAGGAAAATAAACAGGAAGGTGGATAGACTGAGTATAAACTCTGAAACCACCTTAGGGAGAAACTTAGGATTTATGCGCAAAGACATTGATTTTGTGAAAAATCAAATAAGGCTCCTTGCACCAGAGGGCCTGGAGCTCTAAAAGTCTTTAAGCAGAAGTAATTGCAACTAAAAACAACACTTTCCAAGACAGAAAGCACAAATCGCAAGTTGCAGTTGGCTGAAAAGGAGACAGGGTCAATTTCTCCAAAACAAAATTCAAGTCCCAAGCTGGGACAGGGGAATGGATTAGAGGTTTCAGATGCAGGATGCCCCTCAGAAAGGTATGGGAGACTTCCAGCTGAGCAATCGTGTGGTCACCTACGGGCTCATGAAAAGCAGAAATAGCCGAAAGGTGGAATTTGAGGGATGAGTACTGGAGACCTGAGTCAGACAGCGAGAACTGGTAGTTCAGGATATGATTCACCGAGCAGGTGAAAGGGTCTCAGCTATGTTTGGCAGCCCAACAGCGAGGCCAGAATGGAGCCACCAGAATCATGGTGGCCCCCTCCATCTGCAACTTGATTAGCACCCTCTGAATTGGAGGAAACTGAAAAAATGCATAAAAAAACCTCCTGCACCAAGACAAGGACAACACATCTCACCAGAAAACTCCAGGCTCTGGATCTAGCAAGCAGAAATTGGGCAGTTTTCCATTGAGTGGGGACGCAGAAAGGTCCAACTCTGGATGACCCCATCTGTCGAAAAAGTCTTCTGCGACAGATGCGAGAAGCTTCCATTCGTGCATGCTGGACCGAGTCCTGCTGAGACTGTCCGACAGGGTATTTAGCACGCCTGGCACATGGACCACAGAGAGTGTCAAACTGTGATCCAACATCCAGTACCACACTCTCATGGCCTCCCTGCACAGGGGATACAAATTGAGTCCCCCTCCCCCACTTGTTGATGTAGTATACTACGATTAGATTGTCCGACTGCACTAGCAGCGGACCTGGAGCAAGGTGTTCCTAAAAGGCATGCATGGCACGGAGCACCACTCTTATCTCCAGCACACTGATATGCAGGGAGACTTCCCACTGTGACCAAGAGCCCTTGGTCTGGAAGGGACCCAGATGTGCTCCCCAGCCCAGACCTGAGGCATCTGTGGTTAGGATCTGATGCGGGGAAGAGATCTGGAATGGGACGCCTTGAAGCAGATTCAAGGGGTCCATCCACCACTGCAGTACCTTGCGTACTGGGAAAGAGACCAGGACTGATTGGTCCAAGTCATCCAGGCGTTGGTCCCACTGTACCTGGAGGGTCCACTGGTGGGTACGCATATGGAACCTGGCCAGTAGAACAGTGGATATGGCAGCTGCCATTAGGTCCAGTAATCTGAGGTATACCCTGGTAGGAATGTACCAGCTCTGGGCAACTTCCTGAGCTCGGGCTGAGAGGCACTCCGCCCTGTTTTGGAGTAGGAAGACCTTCCTCTGTGTCAAGTCCAGAACTGCCCCTATATACTGCAACCTTTGGGATGGCACCAGAACTGATTTGGGCAGGTTGACGGTAATGCCCAGGGAGTAGAAGAGCAGAAGAGTTTGCTTCAGAGTCAGCAAAAGCTGTTCCCTGGATGGGGCCTTCAGGAGACAATTTTCCAGATAAGGGAAGACATACAGTCCCTCCCTTCTGAGAGCTGCTGTGACCACTGCCAAGCACTTGGTAAAGACTCGCTGCGCAGAGGATAAGCCAAAGGGCAACTCTTTGAACTGATAATGCTCACCCTGAAAGGCAAAACAGAGAAACTTCCTGCGAGTAGGAAAGACCAAAATGTGTAGGTAAGCATCCTGCATGTCCAATGAACAGAGACAGTCCCCTGTCTTGAAGAGGGGCACTAGGCCTGGCAAAGTTACCATCCGGAACGTCTTGTACTGGACAAACAGACTGAGGCCCTTTAGCTCTAGAATAGGCCTCAGATCTCCAGTCTTTTTGGGGATCAGGAAAAACCTTGAATAAAACCCCTTGTTTGTCTGGCACATAGGCACTGGCTCAATGGCCTGCTTGTGCAGACGGGACAACACCTGCTCCCGGAAAACAGACAGGTGAGCTGGGGGGTAACAGGAGGGTGGAGGTGGGGTTTCTGGAGGCTGCTCGATGAGCTCCAAGGTGTGATCCTCTTCTATGATCTGCAGAATCCATGCATCCTTAGTTATGGTTCTCCACTGATTCAGATGGAGGGATAACAGACCTCTGACCACCGCATTCTGGTCCGGGACCAGAGGAGGGGGAGGTCCAGCAAGGTGTCAAGCAGAGGTGGAGACAGCCACAGGGACTGGTCCCTCACTTCTGGGGCGCTTGGCCACCGCTCCGGCACTGCAGAGGGCAGGCAAGGGAGCCTGGGCTCTGTGTTTTCCCTGGGGACGGGGAGCTGTCCCAGGCCTATTGTTATTTACAAAAAGGAGACCATCCTCTGCCCTTTGGTTGGGTATGGTAGAGGGACTGGACAGATTTGAGGGTTCTGCCCGAGGCTTGCAGATCATTTATGCTGTCCTGGACATCACGGCCAAACAGCTTGGTGCAACTGAAGGGGGCATTAAGCACTTTTTGCTGCACATCAGCTGCAAACCCAGATACTATGAGCCAGGAGTGCCTACGGAGGCATATAACCGTGGCAGCTACCCTGGCAACCGTGTTAGCCATGTCATACAAAGCTCTGAGGAGGTGTTTGCTAACATCCTCTGCTGCTTGGAGGCACTGTAGCACTAGCAGCTCCTGCTATTGGGTGCCCTACGGAAGGGCCTGCGTGGCAGCCTTAGCCTTCTCCCAGATGGCATTCTGGTATTTTACCATGTGTGACAGATAAGTTTGCAATCCTCAAACCTAGCATGGAGGAGGCATAAACCCATTTACCCCAGAGGTCACTCCTATGAGACTCTTTGTCTAGGAGAAGGGAACTAAGGTGCTTAGGCACCTTAGATCTGTCATGAGCTGCCTTAATGACTACCGAGTCAGTCTATGGCTGGGCAGCATAACAGGGGTGACCCGGGGTGGGGGGCGGGCATGATTAAAGTTTGTCCACCCTGTGAAGCACAGCTGGCAGTATGTCTGGTATGTGCCAGGCAGCCATGGCTGCATTCTGCAAGGCTAAGAGCACTGGAGGAATGATCTTTGAGGGTGATTCAGGAATCTCCACGAAATCCACCAAATCTTTTCTGGTGGCATCCTCTTCCTCACTGTGGAAGCCCATGGCTGAGGACAGCTATTTCATCACACTGAAAAATGTGGGGTCCTCAGAAGGGGACCTGGGAGTATGCTTTACAGAGTCCTCACTGACAGAAGAGGCTGTAGATCTGTCAGCGTAGGATCTCCTCCTCTTCGTCTTCCACATGAGGTCTGGGTGATACTCCTCCTCAACACTGACCTCTTCAATCTCTGGGTCTGCTATCGGGTGCACCGGTGGCAGACACAGGGAGCCTCCCAGGGCTGATGAACAGGCATCGACGGCGTCAGCGAATTGACCCGTTTAAGGTGCCCAGCTGCTGCACAAACATGTTGATCAAGACTTCATTCAAATCGACAGTGGACGTCGATGGGGGGGGGGGGAATCGATGGCACAGGTGTCAATGACCCGCCTGCTGTGCCCTGAAAACCCAACGAGCCTGTAGCCCTAGTGGGAGAAGGGGCAGGCAGGTCTTGATGGGAGAGCCATCCAAGAGCCTTCTTTCGTCACCTTAGGGTGCTTGGTTAAACTTCTGGCAGAGCTCACAGTCAGAAACTTTGTGGTCAGGCCCAAGACAGCAGACACAGATGGAGTGTTTGTCTGTGGAGGTAATCGTCTTTCTGAAAGTGACAGCGATGGAAGAGAGAAGTAGAAGGACTAATTCTCGAAATAAGCAAAAAGAAGGACTCTCTTTAAATAAAAGATTTCTAAAAGGTAAGTAAAAAAAAGCCATAGGTTGAAAAAGGCACGAATACTGCGATGGAGCTTCTGCAGAGACCCATGCAAGTCGACAGCGGGAAAGAACAGAGGAGGGAGCGGGGCTGCTCACGCTTATACAGAGTTGGTGATGTCGACAGACATCAATGGCGTGGGTAGCCTAATTGTACTGCTGAAAATCTTCTGTGTGGATTTCCCTTTACCGACGGCGAAGGTTCCTACAGTGTTATCTGATGACTGAGATACCTCCAAAGAAGATCTAAAGATTACAAATAAGTAAATGTATCTAAAATTACATTCTTGTTGCAGTTTAACTAAATCAGGATCTACAGGTCCTGATGCTTTCCTTCTGGGGAGCTGAGGGTTCTCCTTTAAGTATAGTGTATAATCAGCAGCATTCTTCCTGCTGCACAGGTGGCACAACAAAAAAAAAGGAAGAAAAAGTGTCACAAACAGAGATTCATGAATAAAGTAAATCAGGTAGGAGGAAGGGGATGCCTAAATGATAAAATGGATGAGCTTAAAGCACGTTTCCTAATTCATGATTACTCCATCACCGCTATCACTGAAACATGATGGGACAACAAAGCTTCATGGGATTTTCAATTCCCCAGGCATGACATTTACTCTTAAAGTCGAGCTTCTAGAAAAGGAGGTGGAGTTGCCATTATTATAAATAACAATATTAAAACTATAAATATCACTAATAAAATTAAAAAACATCAATCAAATACAGAATCATTATGGGTAAAACTCCTAAACTTATGAAGCTATTCTTTCTGAGATTGAGCAAGCCTGTGAACTGGATGATATCATCATATTGGGGGATTTCAATTTAGAGGATATATGCTGGAATCAAAACACCGCTTCCAGTCTAAATGGTAAAAAAACTGTTATCTGTATGTGAATCCCTACCTTTAAAACCATTAGTATCAAATCTCACCGGGGGGGGGGGATCCTTGACCTTGTCCTGTGTACTGATAGCTCAGATATTAATAACTGTTCCATAAATTCATGTTTAGGAAAGAGTGACCATAACACTATCTCATTCACTCACAAAAGAAAAATGATTTTATTTATTTATTCAATCCTAAATTACAAAGTCATGGTAGGACAAACGTTTTCTTGTACAGTAAGGCAAATATTCCTAAAATAAATTTTATGGCTAAAAAAACTGATTGGAATAAAGAATACCAAAGTAGATCTATCCAAAATCACTAATAGTTCTTAAAAACTAATATAGTCACTATGTAATAAATTTATATCCTGCAGGTATAAGTATTCTAAAAATAATCAACAACCTAAATGGTTGAATAAAAATATGAAAAAGCTACTAAAACAAAAAAATTAAGGACTTCCGGTGACGTCATCACGCTGATGGCAGCCTTGGAATAGAGCTCTGATCTCCCCAACGAATAAAAACCCTCAGATCAGCAGACAGAATGCGTAAAAACTACTAAAACAATGAAAGAAATGTCTGGGGGACATGAATCAGGCAGATCCCATGGAAAAAAGGGAATAAATAAAAAGGATGGCGGAGGACTGCCACCAGAACGAGATACCAGCAGGAGCATATCCCCAGCTAGCAGCATGGTATACGACCTAGATACAGACCAAGAAATGGAGCACTTCTCGAGATCGAGATTTGAAACAATTATGATAGAACTGAGAGCCTTTAGAGCAGAAACTAAATCGGAATTTCAGGTATTAAATTCGAAAATGCAAGAGATGGAAAGAAGGACAGAAAGATCGGAACAACGAATAACAGAGGCAGAAGAAGAGATAAGGGAAGTGCATACAGCAGCAGACTATCTTGTAAATGTGCAGGAAAAATTGCAAGAGAAATTGTTAGACTTGGAAGCACGATCCCGTAGAGATAACATGCGAAACTATGGCCTCCTGGAGGATGCAGAGGTGGGCCGTATGGAGGATTTTATGTCCGACTTTCTAAAAGATGTATCAGAACTGCCTGCTACCTTTGAATTTAAAATTGAGAGAGCCCATAGATCGTTAATAAACAAGCCAACGGATCCTCGAGCAAGACCACGCTCAGTAGTGCTGAAATTATCAAGCTATAGGGACAAGGAGCATACACTCCATAATGCATGTCAAAAAAAGACTTGTGAAATATAATACTGCCAGATTATTATTTGATCACAACTATCCAGTGGAAATAGCTAAGAAAAGAGTGGCATATTCACCAATTCTCAAAATACTGAGGGAGCATGGGGTAAAATTCCAGACACCATTTCCATTGAGATTGAGAATTATGTGGGACACAATTACGGTAGTGTATGAGAACCCAGAGACAGCACTGAGGGAACTGCAGCAAAGAGGATGGATCGCCAGTCGGATGAAGAGGAAGCGCAACACCCAAAACCGGAAAAGGCACAGTGGAAGAAGATGGCAAGGAACAGACAAGGCAGAAAAACGCATCAAACAGTGCTGCATTCACTCCGAGACGTACAAAATCTGTTAGACAGAACAATGGAGGAGGAAGAGAGGCAAATGCAGAGCGGAGACACTTGAAAGGTAGAAGAAAATAACCGGGACTTGAAATAAATGAGAGGGTATCGCTGTGCTACAAGGAGAGTAAGAACTTGGGAAACCATGGATTTTAGGCAGAGCCCATACTGCAGTTCGATTACCTGGACTGATTTAATAAGAGAGACAAGACCCGAATGAACTATGAGAGACTGGAAAAAAAAAAAGGAAGAAATAACGGGAAAGGGGGGAACATAAAAGGGAAATGGGGAAGGGGATAGAGGGGGGCGGAATAAGTATACTGGATTAAAAAAGGGGGGAGCACTGACAAAAGAAAGATACTGCACTCCTTTATTAATATCTAAAGAAACAATCTGGAGGTCATATGAGGCCATTAAGAAATCTAAGAGATAAAGAACGGGGATAATACGAGGATGGGGGGGGGGAGGCATCCCACCCATAGAGGACAGTCTTAAACGGTATAGGGAAAGAAATAAGGACCCTAAGTCATGGAAAGTGAAATGATGGGAAGAGAAAAGACAAAGGAGAGATCGGAATAGTGGATATTGGGGGGGGGGGGGATGTAAATGTGGAAAGGGGCCAAGAAATAATATAGTGGAAGAAGAAGGGCAAGAAAACAGAAGAAGAAATGGAACAGCAGTAAGGGGTAAACGAGAACATAAAGAAAGGATAGAAGGTAGAATACGATTATAAAGAGGGAATCAAGGGACAGAAAGAAGGGTAATAAGTACCGAAGTGGGTAAAATTAAAAGGGAAAGGGAAGGAATTAGTACCAGAAGAAATAGGGCAAGGAGAATTTCTAGGGAACACAGAAAGGAAAGCGGAGAGAAGATGGAGATGAGGGCCAATAAAATAAAACAAGGTCTCGAAGAAAGAGGGACCAGGGGAGGAGGGATTCATATAGACTCCTATGACCCTCCCACTAAGGGGATCTCCTGACAGGGAACTCCCTTTAGGAGTAATAGAGGAAGTAATTATACTTCCTCCAACCTTGGAAGCAATTTTGTAAATAGTTGCAAAGTTGAAACGTTTAGCATTGTTATGTATGTTTTAGATGTTGTTAGATATATAATGGTGCATAGGAGATGAATGAGCATAAGAATGAGAAGATTACAGAAGGAACAAGGAATGTGAGAAAGGGAAATGGAATATATAGAATGCAGAGTAAAAAAGCCAGAATGTGTCATGTTAGAAAACGAACAGTCAGAAACAAGTAAATGTATGCTCTCTCAATCTTAATGGAATCAACAATCCTGTAAAGAGATATAAGATATTAGCCCAAATGAAGAGACAGAAACCGAACTTCCTACTATTGCAGGAGACACACTTAAGCAAGGATGAACATAACAAGTTAGCGAAGTTTGGGTTTGAAATAGTAGTAGCCTCATCATATAGAGGGGGAAACGAAGAGGGACAGCAGTATTAATTCCACATAATACTCAGTTTCAGCAGACAGATGTATATACGGATAGAAAGGGACGACTGGCATTGGTAGTGGGCAATATAGCAGAACGCATGATTACAGTAGCATCAATATATATACCACCAGGAACAGAAACAAAAGAAGTGAGGAAGTTATGTCGGATAATAACAGAGAAACAGAAGGGAACCCTAATCCTCGGGGGAGATCATAATATGATATGTGATTCTTTAGATACATCTACAAAACAACCTCCCAAGAGAAAGGCACCACAGAGGATGGCCATTAAATATTTTCAAGACGTACAGTGGGTAGACGTATGGCGATACAAACACCCTAATATAAGGGCATACACTCATTATTCAGCCCCACATAAATATATACACAAACAGATTACTACCATATTTCCAGGGATTCCTTATATATGGTACAAGAATGCCAGATTGTTCCTACCCCCATTTCAGATCATTCAATGTTAACCCTTAAATTAGAATGGCCGAGTGAAAAAAGAAGGACTTTGTGGAGGTTTAATAACTTCTTCCTGAATCATAAGAAATTTAAAGAAATGATAGAACAGAGGATTTCCCAAATTATCAAAGAAAATGAAACCCCAGATCTAAAAAAGGTAACATTATGGGACACGATAAAAGTGGTACTGAGAGGAGATATAATTAAATACACCTCATATTATAAAAAACAACAAAATCAACAGCAAGAAAACTTAGAAAAACAGCTGAGGGAGGCACGAGAGAGACATGCAGCGGGAGAGACAAGCTGTGAGGGCATAATACAAGAAATTAAAGGTAAATTACAGCATATACTGGATGTTAAAACAGAACAAGCTTTACAATACTTAAAACAAAAATATTTTGAAGGGGGACCGAGAGCCATTAGATTGTTGACACATAGACTCTGTAGAAAAATAATTCAAACAACAATTACACAGATTAGAGATCCGGAAGAGGGGCAGCAAGTGAGACTACCACCGTTGATTGAGAAAGCTTTTAAGAAATACTACCAGAATTTATACACCGGGCCCGGAAAAGGAAACAGACATTAATAAGACCAAGAATTTTTTGAGAGAATTAAAATTACCTAATCTTATATATGAATAACAACAGGGACTAATACCCCCAATTACAGAGAAAGAATTAAATAATGCCATTACGAGGCTTAAGACCCATAAGAGTCCCGGCCCAGATGGATATACAGGGGAGTTCTATAAGTGCTTTCGAGGGAAATTGATGACTATCCTCAAGGAGACATTTAAAGAAATACAACAGAATAAGAGCTGTCCAGATACATGGAGATATGCCACCATTACCAGTTTGTTGAAACCGGGAAAGGATAGTACAAACTGTAGTTCATATAGACCAGTCTCAGTAATGAACATAGATTATAAATTATTTACATCTATTATGGCTAGAAGGATAGAGGGATTATTACCCCACCTAATAGATCAGGATCAGATAGGGTTTGTGACAAGTAGACAAACACAAGACAACATTAAGAGAACATTGCATGTATTGCACTATGCCTCCCTGTCCGAAACACCCTTCCTGCTCCTACGTTTGGACGCAGAGAAGGCTTTCAACAGGGTGGCATGGCCTTTTCTGAGATGTACAATGGAGAAAATGGAATTTCCAATAGAGTTCAGAGAGATAGTAGACTCCTTATATGACAATCCAATGGCATATATTAAAATAAATGGCTCAATTTCATCACCAATAAACCTTAAAAGAGGAACCAGACAGGGATGCCCCATGTCACCCCTTCTGTTTGTGATATACCTGGCACCTCTGGCACAGGCTATAAGGCAACATAGAGAGATAACGGGGATACAACTAGGGGGAGGATATCAAAAATTAGCTCTATATGCAAACGACCTCCTGATATACCCAAACGAATCCAGAGAGATCATTGGGGCCACTTTGGTCAACATTAACAGACTTTGGAGAATTAGCAGGCTATAAGATTAATGTCACTAAGACAGAGGTACTGGGAGTAAATTATAAACCATCAGGCCGGGTGGAGTCCCATTATAAGTTTAAATGGAATACCCCTACACTTAAATACTTAGGTATTTGGCTGAGCCCAGAGTATACAAAATTATATGATCTTAGTTATAAAAAGCTCCTAATACAAATGCAGAAATACATAGATAAGTGGACATTGATTCCTATACCACTCATACAGAAAATAGAAGCAGTTAGAATGGTGTTGTTGCCACGTTTTCTATATTTGGCACAAACCATTCCTACTGCAATTCCAGAGACATTTTATAAAAAAATTTAACAATAAAATAACACAATATATATGGGGAAACCAGAGACCAAGAATAAGACAATCAATATTACAACTGTCAAAAGATGAAGGGGGTCTCTCTCTACCAAATTTTAAATATTATTACATAGCCTCCCAAATCCGTACGGTGATATATTGGCTGCATCCTAAATATGATGCAAAGTGGAAAGAAATAGAATTAGCAGAATAAGATCTAAGAAGACCACATGGGGCTCTGCTTACAGATAAGGGAGATAAAGAAGGGGTAGATATTGATAACCCCTACACAATGTCAACTTTACAAGTTTGGAGACAAATGTTGAACACCAAGAATATGCTGGAATGGAGGCCCATGTTCTATTCACTGACACACACAGAGATTTTTTTACCAGCAAAAATGGATCTGGGATATAGGAGATGGGAAAGGAGAGGATTATACATAGTGTACCAATTCTTGAAACAGGGAAATGTAATGAGCTTCTCAGAAATGGAAAGTAAATATGAGATAACACAGAGAGATAGATTTTGATTCTTTCAGATTAGGGATTATATAAAAAGTATCAGGAAAGAATGTTGGACGCTAAATCCTATACCCAAGATTATAGATATACTACAGAAACGTTTAGATGGGAAGACAGAGTTAACTCACATAATATCTTACTTATATGTGGCAATAAGGGAAATGGAAGGGGATTCAGCTGATTCCATTAAGAGAGCGTGGGAAAAAGATTTAAATGTCTTAATAACAGGAGATACATGGAGAAACTACTTATAACATAATACATAAAAGTACATCATCATCATATTGGAGAGAATTCACATGGAAAAATGCTGTCAGGTTTTTCAGAACACCGGCAATCCAGATGCACTTTAATAAGGGGAAGGGAGTGGCATGTTGGAGGAGATGTGGCGTAAACCAGGCAACACATGGGCACATTTTTTGGAAGTGTCCAATAATACAACCTTTCCTAGATGAGGTACAAGAGGCGATTAAAAGTATAATCTCGCTCTCTATAATATTGAGTGTACCTTTATACTTCTTACTGGAGTTTCCAGAGGGAAATAAGGATATCAGGACAAGGAAACACCTGCTAATATTGATTTTAGCTATTAAAAAAACCATAACAAAAAACTGGATGTCTCCAAACCCACTCCAATTAAGACAATGGCAAAATATAGTGATAGATATATATCAAATGGAAAGGCTGACAGCATTGACAAATAAGAGATGTGCTCAATTTGAAATAATATGGAAAAGGTGGATATTATATATTACCCCAATGAGAAAAGACTTTACACCCTGAAATTGTGAAAAGATATGTCGAGAAGACTGACTTTGATATAGATATGCTTAAGAAAACATTGTATAGGAGGGAGCATGTACAGACCAAAAGATGATAAATGAATGAAATATTCCATAGAAATGAATGCAACAACCTGGTGAAAACAAGAATTAACTCCTATGCATGTATGTATGTTGTAAGTTGAAATGAAAAGTAAAAACTTGAAATTAAACAAAGTTTAAAAAAAAAATTAAAAGTATAGAAACTTTCTTAAAACCAAAACTGAATCTGCTTGGAAGACTTATTTAATTAATCAGAAAAAATGCAAAAACAAAATTAGAAAAGCAAAAAAGGGATAGGATTCATAGGATCTACATCTGGTCAATTAGCGTTAGCCATCTCAGACCAGCACTTCTCTATCCTCAAAATGTATAACATATAGCACCATGATGTTTATTTATTGTATCTTTAAACTGTTTCATATTACTACAGGACACTACATCCAGTGGCAGTGCATTCCACCTCATCACCACCCTCCGAGAGAACCAGTGTTCCCTCTGTCTACTTTTATAGGAATTCCCTTTTAATTGATACTGGTGTCCTCAATTTATTATTCTTGTTATTCTTCTATGGATTCCCAAGCATTCCCACAAATCAGGCTCTTGAAAAGCCCTGTAGACTAGGCACATGTCTCCCCTGTAACTATGATACTGCAGGGAGTTAATCCCCAGTACTGATAATCTTTCATCATAGGTCTTACCGTTCATCCCATCTATTATTCGGTTGGCCATTCTCTGCACTCCCTCCAGTCTCCTCTGGTCACCCTTCAAATATGGTGAAAAAAAAATTGTCCACAGTACTCCAAATGGAAACGGACCAATGATACACAAAGTGGGAGCATCACTTCTTTACTCCTATTCCTTATATTTTTCCTAATACATGCAAGGATTCCATACCCTTTTTTGCCACCTTTGTACAATGTTCAGAAAAATTAAGTGCACACAAGACCCGTACTCCCAAATCCCTCTCTGAATCTGTGATATGGAATTTAATACCATTTATATAATAAGGGAAATACATGAGTTTGTCTCTCACCCCCACCCCAGGTGCATAATCTTACACTTACTAAGGTTTAGTCTAAGTTTTTCTTATCTGCTTCCCGGACTAGTGCATAAATATTTTCCTGAAATGAATCTGCATCTTACATAGTAGTCACTAGTGCTCCCAACTTAATGTCATCTGTAAATTTTTCACTCCATACAGTGTTGTTTGTTGTTATGGTGGATACCAGAATATTAAAAAGTACTGGTCCCAGCACTGATCCCTGAGAGACCCCACTGGCAACCAAAGCACAACCAGATGTATAACCCGTGATTACCACTTTTTGCCTTCTATTCTTCAACCAAGCTGTTATCCATCTAACTATGCAGTCACCTAACTTAATTTCTTTCTGCATATTCATTAATTCATAGTGCGAGACACTGTCAAATGCCTTTTTGAAGTCTACATAGAGACACTGTCAAATGCCTTTTCGAAGTCTACATATAGTACATCCATAGGGATTGCAAGATCCAAAGTCTCACTGACTGGGTAAAAAAATCTGACTAGGCTTGTCACACATGACCTTCCTTTTTGGAATCCATGCTGTTGAATGTCCCCAAGTTCGCTTTCCTGTATAGGTTTCTCAATATGCTGTTTAATAAATCCTTCAAATACCTTACCCACTATACTAGTGAGGCTAATTGGTCTATAATTTGCGCATGTTGTTTTAGGTCCCTTTTTGTGGATGGGTACTATATTGGCGATTGTCCAGTCTGCAAGAATCTCACCTGTCTCTAATGATCTCCGAAAAAATAATCTCAAGTAGTCCACTAATTGGTGGTGCTAATTCTCTAAGTAACCTTGGGTGAAGATTGCCAGGTCCTGCTGATTTGGAACAATCCAGCTTCTCCAATCTATTTCTAATCATAAGTGTACTTATCTCTATTCCACAATCTAATTTATCATTAATAAATGTTCCATGGGAGTATCACCTTGCTGCAACCTCAAATAAAGATAACAGCAAAGCCTTTTATGCTTATATAAATTCATTAAAGAAACGAGTTGGTAAGGTGGGACCCATACTGCATGATGGGGATTTTATACAGGACCCAGAAAATATGGCCAATTTATGTATCAGTAAATTTAGTGAAATTTATGGGCCAGCCTGCTATTGTACCACCTCTACGACTGATTCTATCGAGTCATACAGCTCCTTTTCAGAGAAACAAGTTAACTTAATATTGAAAAAGCAAAAGGGAAAAACAATCCCAGGTCCAGAGACAATATCAGGACATATGCTTTATTTATTATCAGAGGTTCTGGTATGCCCTTTAAAATTATTATTTGAAGGATGTTTGTATTAAGCTGAACTTTGTGCCCTTGGAATGGAAACTAGCCCATGTCATTCTCATTCACAAAAGAAGGTCAAAACAAGATCTGGGCAATTATAGGCCAGTTAGCCTTACATCCTTGGTCTGCCAAGTCCTCAAAAGACTAGTTAAAGAAAAAATGACATCCCAACTAAATAACATTGATCTAAAACAACATGGGTTTAGGCAAGGGAGAAGTTGTATTACTAAACTATTATGTTTTTATGAACATGTTAGTTACCCGCTTGACAAAAAAATAGCCTGTGATGTTGTTTTTCTTGACTTTAGTAAGGCACCTGATGTGATGCCACATTGGGCCTTATTGGAAAAACTGATTAAATATAACATCCCCAAGGATTTGGCCATATGGATTGAAAACTGGCTATATGGCAGGTCACAAAGAGTATTAATTAATGGGCACCTTTCTGAGGTGAGGGAGGTGACTAGTGGTGTGCCTCAACGCTTAGTTTTGGGCCCATCACTTTTTCAGATTTTTGTTTGCTGATATGACTTCTAATACATTGTCCCGTTCTATTAAATTTGCAGATGACATTAAATTAGGTCATCCTAGTATTTTAGTTGTAGATAGAGAACAAATCCATAATGATCTTGATAAAATCTCTGCTTGGGTCAACGCATGGGGAATGAAGTTAAATGGTGATAAATGTAAGGTAATGTATTGGGTTTTCATAACAGGCAGAGCCTCTTACTTTTTGTGTGGTAACCAACTTAGAACTATGGAAAATGAAAAGGATCTAGGAATGTTTATATCTAGTGACCGAAGTAACACTCATCAGATAAATGAAGCAATTGGCAGGAGCAACAGAGTAATCTGGTCCATTAGGTGCAATATCAAGTCAAGAGACTCTAGGGTTTTAATGCCCTTTTACTGCTCATATATTAGGCAGCAGCTAGAGTATGCAGCCCAATTATGGTGCCCTTATAAAAAATCCAACTGCACAAAACTAGGGGAAAAAAGTGTAGATACACCAAACATAACTCTGGGTAGCATGACATACCATATAACAAAATACTTGAACTATTGCAATTAATACCATTAGAGACAAGAAGAATCATGGATGATCTGTTGCTGTTTTTTGATATAGTGAATGACCCACATTTGATGTCCAAGTTGGGTCTTGAGTTCAAGGATAACCCCAAGACACCAGAGGGCATCCACTTCAAATAATAGGCAATAAATTTAACACACAAAGGTGTAAATATTTCTATATGACTAGGGTGGCAAACCCATGTAATCACTTGCCCCTAAATGTGGTTATTAGCAAAACTTAAACAGAATTTACAACACGCTTGGACAATTACATACTTGATGGGGGACAGTTGAAATACTATTATACATAAATATACAGGAGCTTCATGGGCAGTCATGCCTTCTAACTCCTTGCCCATCCCTAGTATGATCCCAGTATGAAGGGGAGTGGAAGGGGGGGGCAGAGGCAGACACAGAAGAGCAGGGATCTCACGCGTAACAATGAGGTGATGAGATTCCACTGTGGAAGTTGAAGGTAATATTTGTCAGTTTCTGTTCCAGTCTGCCCTGCCTCCTCTCCTCATGTTAGCAATATGCTGCATAGCTTTTGCTATGCAGTGCTAAAAATATAAAAACTAGAAAACAAATCTGTGGTTCTCCATACAAGACAACCACCTGCATCTTTTGAAGTACCACTTTCATACACAGTTCTTAAATTATAAGAAAGTTTAGAATTTTCTGTTTACTTTGTGTAAATGCAATATCAGAAAACAGTTGGGGGTTCTCCTTAATGGGATACCATGAGTATCTTCTGCATTTTTGGCACCAGCTTTGTATAGAATTCAACGATCATGAAGAAAGTTTCCACATTCACCACCAAAAGTTCAAAAACAGGCACCGCTCTCAAAATGTTTTGCCAAAGATAAGCTTTAGTTGTAGTTTCCCAAACAGTGAACCAACAAACTGGTATGCAACCTTTCAAAATTTTACACCCTATGGCACACTGCCCCCAGGATTTTCTTCTTGCTTATTGCATTACTACTGTTTGTCTGAATCGCACAGCCGGAAGTGGCTTTGTTTTTTGGGACAATTTAGGGAACCGTCATTTTACATAGTACTGTATCAACATTATTTATAATAGTATGCTACATTAACAGTGTAGCAACAGAACACATCTGTTGACTTGACTCCAATCTTTCATTTAAAAAAAAAATAAGCTTCTTCCCTTTAGGGTCAATGAACAAGTAAAATATCTATAAACAAAGTAAAGGATAGGCTGACAAGTTAAATTATTTGGGGCATGCAGCTCTTGGCAAGGAGGTGTCTGCCTCAGGATCCAAACTTGGCATAAATTAAATTACTTTAAGCTCAATCGATCCTTATGGAAGCTTCTCAGCTGCCAAGCGCCTGCCACAGACCCAACCACAAAATCACATTTTAATTATGTCAAGTAGGGAAGGGGCTGTGGTGCTATAGATAAGATTATAATGCGGTTGGGGGCAGCAGTGGCTTTTAGGTGCTATCGATTTACTTTGTAGGCAACTGAACATGGTAAGGGTGGTACATACAACAGTGCCAGCCACGATACGATGCAATGCAATACATTGTGGCATTACTTCAAAATGCTGCAATATGTTGCAGGGAACACTGCAATTTAATGGCAATTAAGCCCTTCTGTCATGCAGTATTTTGTAACTTGTCATTTACTGCAAAGATACTATGTTGTATCTGGCTGGCATCGATGTACATGTAACACTACCCCACTAACATGTACAACTGCCTGAAAAGTAAATAAATAGTATCTAAAACCAACCACTTCCCTGACTGCATTGTAAGCCTACCTATAGCACTGCAGCCCCTTCCCTACTTCACATCATTAAAATGCAGTTTTGCAGGCAGGGCTGTGGACGGCAATCAGAAAGCACAATTGAGCTTAAAGTAAACATCTTATACTGCCTGCATAAAATCATTTAATTTCAGGCAGCTAGCTCCTTGTCATGAGCTGCCTGCCCTGTGGGTGTCAGCTGCTCTTTAAACATAAAGGCCAAATTGGGGTCATTAAAGATAAGACTCCACAGGCACTGCATAGTACACTTGGAGCTGTCTAGCCAAGATGACATCACTGCACAGCATGTCTGTGGCCATTTGGTGGTCCGACTGGCATGTGAGTTTCAACATATTTGTTATACTTTAAATATGAAGGCCCTTTCTGGGTACTACGAGGGTGGTGCCAAGTTCTGACGTAGGTGTATGTATAGCCACCAACCAGCAGCCCTCCTATAAATTTCTTGTATTATCAGATATCCATTTTTTATATCTACATATTTACCTCCAGCCCGCTGTTGTCATGGGATTGTCATGGGATAAACTATTCACGCTCCAGCCATCATGAAGACACCTGCTGGGTATTTTCAACCCTTTGTGTAGGCAGTGCCTCACACATGCAGTGTGCTCCTGCAGAAGGAGCAAGCTCCCTAGCCCATTCGTAGGGGTTGCTTTGGTGCTGGAACCCGCCACCAGCCCTATCCGGCCAAGGTGCACTGCTTCTCGGAAATCTAGCCTGCCTTCTGACATGATGTCCCTCCCGAGTCTGCTCTCTAATATAGACTACCTGCATATCAGTGTGTGGCACTGCTGCTGTGCCATAGGGACAGCCCATATCAAATGTTTTTAAAGCTTATGAGTGTGCCTGGGCAGAACTCATTACCTTGCAATTGACTCAACTGATTTAAAGGAGATAAGTGGTCCTCTCCAAGTAACTGGCGATTCCCTTTTATGGAGGTACATAACTTTCACAGTAAACATCAGATGGCTATATTGATTAACAGAAAACACAATACTTGTGTAACATTTTAAGAAAATGTACGATAGTAGGACATGGCAATGGGATGACTGTGAAGCATAATGCATATTACCACTGAAATCTGTCAACTAACTATTGTCATTTTTTCCCCTCCTTCAGGCCATCAATGGTCTTTGTTCCTCCCACCACTCACTTGTACCCCCGCTTATTGCCACCTTCCATCCCTACCTCAGATGGCAGCCACCCTTGGGATAACCCAGTGTAACCCTTCACTGGATGGGTTTGCCCCCTCCGAGGAAAAAGGCGCTGGTAGGGGCCGGTCAGTGCAACTACTTGGCCCCTCAGGTGCTGCTGAGGTGGTCTTTCTGGGGACCCGACCAGGGCACTCGTAGCAGCAGTAGGACCGGATGGCCATCATCCGGTCGAGCGGAGGAAAAATTTTCCATTTTCGCCCCAAGGCGCGGTGTGCTGATGTCTAGGCATACATGACATCCGCCCACGCCCGCCCCAGATTGGGGCACACTGATATACCTCCGGTCTCCACGGGGGTCAGCAGATGCTGGACCACATCCCCAGATCCCCCTGGAGAAGAGGGCAGTCGTCGCTGCCGCTCAAGCCTTCTCCTCGGCCAGCCCTCCAGTGAACGAGTCAGTCTGCAAACCAGGTCGCGAGAGCGTCGAAGAGGAAATCTAACCACACTGCGCCAACAGGCTGGCCCAAACTATCGCTGTTTAACTAAGGTAAGAACTAAAGAAATAAGAAAATATGATGTTGTTGAAATATACAGGCCCTTTCAGGGCAGGGTTTGGGGGGGGGGGTCTGGAGTCTGATTTAAGTATGCATATGGACACCAACCAGCAGCCCACTATCACTAATTACTATCAAATTTGTTTTAAAATATGACTGAGCCTGGGTTAATCTTGTTACCTTGCGAGTGATTCACATTCAGACCCAAACAAATAACTTTCCATCAATTTTATACCCTAACTTCATTTGCAAAGTATTAGAAATGAACTGCAAAATTGCAACATCAGTATTCCTAAATTTCAGAAGATAATAAAAGTTCTAAACACTTGCTTTCTGACAAGATTTCCTCAAATTATGACAGAAATCAAGCCTAGTTACCATACCAGTGGATGCTAGATGCCTTACCTGCTGCCATGCTGGCAACCCTGGTTCAGAACTGGACTCAGGTTGAGTCATCCAGGGTGGGATAGGTTCAAGTGTCATAGGGACTGCTCTCCTCTTCTGGAGAGGGAAGAACTGCTTGCCCGGCCTACAAATGCCACCAGGTGGAGGCCTGGTGGTAGTGCAGTCAGGGGTGGGCATAAGGATGGGTCATGGTTACTTGATGCATATGTGTGTCCACATGCACGTAATCACACCTAGCCACAGCAGTGGAAGCTGGGAGGAAAACTGAAAATTTGGGTGCCCAGAGCTTAATGAAGTCCTGCACATCTGGCCATGGATCCAGGCCGTCACCTAGGACCTCCTAGTTCACGCCAGATTGTGTTTGAGGGTGGATGGTCCTCCCTCTCTAGTGCCCCCCCCCCCCAAGTGGAGTAACTCTGTAGGGGTACTATGAAGACCAGGTAGGTCCACGGGGGAGGCAGACACTGGTTTGGGGGGCAAAGGACAGAGCAGATAAGCCGCCCCAGTGGTCCAAAGGGCAGAAAAACCTATATGGGGGGGGGGGGGAGTGTAATCTAGTAAGTTTTTTCTCTCTTCTGTGCTAAAGCACCAGCTAGTCTTACATTAGAACAACTGCTGACACTGTCAAAGGAAAAAGCTGTGGTGTAGTTTTCACATTATGCAATTAGTACAACATTGCTTCAACTGAATCACTCCTTTCAGAACTCTAGCAAAACTGCAAAATAACACGTTGGTACTTATTTCACAAACCTCACGGTTAGAGGCCATCTCGGGCTGAAGAAGCAACCCAAACTGGCGTAGGGCTTGGACTTAAAACTGTAATAAAACTAATTTACTTCAATTGCTTATTTTGATGAGTGATCTTTTAAGCCTCAGGGAAGTTTTCCAGCAGGTTGATCCTATGGGTCACCAATCACCCTGCTATTTAGGGAGCTCAGGAGGTACCCCCAAACCAAGTGGGTTTGTACTAAGTGGCATTTCAAGCTGTGCTCGATTATAAATTGTGCAGGTGGAAAAGGAAGCTTCCTGTACCACAGATTTGAGACATCTGACCTATTCAGAAGCAACTAGCTAAGCACTGATAAGGTGCTAAATTCAGGTCTTGAGCCAGAGAACCACCTGAGCACTACTAGGCACCATACAATTAATTAAATTTGTGTACATCAAGAAAAGAACATCACCTTTAGAGTTTCATACCACAACGAAATTTAGTCGATTGAATCTGTGTACATCAAATAAGATTCATCTCCCTAAGCCATGTGCCATTAAGGGAACTGAATCTGTGTTTATCAAAAGAAAAGATCATCTCCTTTAGAGTTCCACACCATACAAACAGATGAACTTAACAGCAGATAAAGACCTTTTGGTTTATAGAGTCTGCTCGATTCTGCAGCTAGCAGCCCCTTATACTGCAGCTGCCCTCCCTCCCCTCTATTGACCCTCCCCTTACCCTGTCCCATCCCCTTTTGAAGCAGTCCACTGTCTTACAGGATACCACTTCCTCTGGTAGTGCGCCCACCTGTCACTACCATCTTCGGTAAAAAAGTGTCTCTTCATTTCCCTCCTGAACCCTCCCCGCAATCTCAGATTGTGCCCTCAGGTGTCCCTCCCCTTCTTTATTGGAAAAGACCCTCCATGCCCGCCTTTATTTATTCCCTTCATGTACTTGAAGGTTTCAATCATGTCTCCCCATCCTCCTCTCCTCCAGGGAGTACACGCTCAACCCCTCACCATTTTCTCATAGGGCAAGTCCCCTAGCCCCTGGATCATTTTTGTTGGTCTGTTTTGCACCGCCTGTAGTAACCTTCCTCAGGTACAGACGCCAGAACTGCAGGCAGTACTCCAGGTGTGGTTTAACCAGTGACCTATATAGAGGCAGGATCACCTCCCCCCTCCTAGAGGATATTCCTCTGGCAATGCAACCCAGCATCCTGTTAGCCTTTGCAGCTGCCTTTCTACACTGTGTGGAGTTGTTCATTGCTCCCATTATGAACACCCCCAGATCCTTCTCCTCCTCTTTTTTGGCTAGCTGAATCCCGCCCCCCCAGCTGGTAGCTCCTCCATGTTTTTTTTGCTCCGAAATGTAGCACCTTGCATTTCCTGGCATTGAACCCCAGCTGCCAAGTGTCCGACCAGTCCTCCAATATTGCCAGGTCCCCTTGCAACCCCTGCCACCCCTCCAAGTCATCCACTACTGCTCCCATCTTGGTGTCATCTGCAAACAGACTGATCTTACTCTTGATGCCTATTGAGATGTCTGCTATGAAAATCCAAAACAACACCGGCCCCAGTACAGAGCCCTGTGGCACTCCGCTTGTCACTGCCCTGGGCAATGAGAGCTCCCGTCCAACCACCACACTCTGCTGTCTCCATTGCAGCCAGTTGACTATTCATCCCACCATCTTCTCCCCACTCCTGTATCTTCCGGCTTACTACCTAGCCTCCCATGTGGCACCTAATCGAATGCCTTACTGAAGTGCAGGTACAGGACATCCACTGCATGGCCCCTGTCTAATTGCCTGGTTACCCAGTCACAGTACTCCACTAGGTTGGTCTAACAAGGCATTTGACCTAGTTGACCACCCCCTGCTCCTATCCTCCCTAAGGAAAATAGGCTGCTCCTCCCCTGTACTTGAATGGTTCAGGAGCTACCTGACCAACAGGTCCTAGGCTGTTAAATTCAACTCAGCCATCTTCTCCACTGTGGTAACGAACATTGGAGTGCCCCAAGGCTCCATTCTGGGTCCTCTTCTATTCACTCTATTCATCAATAACCTCCCAGACGAAATACCTGCCTGTTCCCTCGGCTCCTCATGAGCTGACTTAGTTATCTATGCCAGCTCACCCAATGTAGAGCAAATTAACACCTCGCTTAATAGAGCCTACTCCAGTGTCCAGAATTGGTTAAACTCCCACCGCCTCATTCTGAATTCCTCCAAAACCAATGCCATGCTACTCGGCACCACTCAAAAGATCCGAAGGTGTTCCACTCCCCTGAGCATCCTTGATTTAAATGGAAATCCTCTGCAGATAGTTGCCTCCTTTCATTACTTGGGCATCCTACTAGATCAATCGCTTGACTTAAACCTTCCTTCATATCCAAGCCACTTGCAAAAGCGTAAGCTGCAAGTTAGGGGCAGCCTACAGAACTAGCTATGCTTACCTCCTCACTAAACTTGCCATAGCCAGGATCCTGCTACCAGTAACACCTACTGTCGCCTATACTTACCTCTGCCCACAAATCTAAGCTGCACAAATGGGATGTTACATACAATAATATATGCTCACACGCCTCCACAATCCCACGACTTCTTCATCACTGCCAGCTATATGAGGACCTTGGGTGGCTCTCCCCCTCGGCCATCAGGAGCTACTTCCTGGCCTGCCTAAATGATTCTATACTGGAGACAAAGTCAGCCTGCTGCTGCACTGGCGAAGCTCCTTCTTCCTCGATTCCAAACTGCTGCGCTCAGATCTGCTGATAAAGACCTGCTGAAAATTCTCGCTGCCGCACCAGCCAAAGAGGCAGGCTCCTTCCAACACGCAGCCCCTATGTTATGGAACCAGCTCCTCTGGACCTCAGGCAAGCACCCTGCATCCCTCTTTCAAGCGTGGGCTGAGACTACACCTGGCCACTTCAGATTCATGCACCTGCTTTGATCCTACCTGATCCCTGAATCTTCCTGCCCTACTCCCCGCCCCTGCTACTGGTTTCCATACTACCCTCCTTTGTTCTCTCTCCCTAAATCCAACTCCTCTCCTCAAACTCACCTATCGTTATCTTAAATTATAATTATGTATAGGTTTATGAATGTATGCACTTACTTACTACCTACATTACTGTTGTATCTTGTACTGTTTTTATCCTCTGCGCTACCTAGGCACTGCCCAAACTTCCACAGGTGGATGTTGGTACTGTAAGGCCTCACCTCCTCCCTCCCTTCACTTGTCCTCCATTACCGCCAAGATGTCCATGGCGTGACTGCCACAGCCCTTATGCCCAGCCTCGAACCACGAGGTCTGGCTGCACTACCTCCTACTGCTAAACCCGTATTTCAAACGCCTTAACTCCCCACCCCTTCCATTTCCTTCTTCCCTGACAGTGGTACCATGAACCTGGCGTCCCTCTAGCCTGCCGCTGGGATGTCTCCGACATCCTCTTACTTCCCTGGGCACCCTGCTGCTGCTCTGGCTGGCTGCTGACGGCCGCAGGATGCAGCTCCTTCCACCCTCCCTCCCATCTCTTATCCTCTGCGTCTACCTGGGCACTGCCCAAACTTGCCACAGGTGGATGTTGGTAAAATAAGGCCTCACCTCCTCCCTCCCCTTCTCTTGTCTACCATTTGCCGCAGGATGTCCAAGGCCAGAGACTGCCACCGGCCCTCATGCCCAGCCTCGGAACCACGACCCAGGCTGCACCTACACGCCTCCTACCGCCAAAGCCGTATTTCATGCTGCCCTTTCCTCCCATCCACCCCTCCCATATTCTTCATCCCTGACTGTGGGGCCATGAACCTGGCATCCCTCTAGCCTACTGCAGGATGTCTCTGGCATCCTCCCTTACTTCCCCTGGGTCCCCTGCTGCTGCTCAGGCTGGCTGTTGCCGGCCGCCAGGTTATGGATCCTTCTACCCCTCCTCCCTGACTTTTCTAGCTGCTGGGTGCTCTATGTTTTTCCCATATGTTGATATGCACCAGCGACTACTTCTCCGCTATTCCTGTGCCTGACACCCTTCCCTGTCCACATCATCCTGCCTGGCTGGGAACCACAAACCCGGCAGTCTCCATCGCATTCCCGTAAAGTCGTAAGCAGTCCTTTTGGCCCTATACTCCCTTCCTTACCCCTTACCTGTACCAACACTCCCTGTAAACACTCCTTGCTCTTGGCCTGCTGGTCACTGCTTAGTATAGCCTAAATCATGTTAGATTAGCTGGAACCGCCTCTATATGTCTGGAATGTACTTGTATGGTTGTTGCCTCAATTGTATTGTTGCTTCCATGTGTTATGATGTATTGTACTCTCCCGTGTCGTGCCTGAAAATAGTCACCTGCTGGCTAGAGCACCTACCCGGTAAACAAAAACTAAATAAATAAACAGGATCTGCCAGAGACAAACCCATGCTGCCTGCTGTCCTGCAGCCCATTAGCCTCTAGAACGGAAACCAGCCTCTCCTTCAGGATTGTCTACATCAGCTTTCCCACGATGAAAATGGTGGCCATGGTGTCATTTAGTGGACTGAATTTTATGTATACCTCAAAAAAGTCCATCTCCTTTAGCCATGGTGTCATTTAGTGAACTGCCTTTGTATGCATCAAAAGATAATCTCCATTATTTTTATTTATTTCAGTTTGGGATTAATACCTTTGAGCCAAATGGCTCGTTTATAAAGGTTCCAAGTCGTACAAATAGTGCATAACAGGAAATGAAACATAAACAGTGGAATATACAGCAGGGTATTTTGGGGAACAAGGATAACAAGGGAAACAAAGTTACTTTGTAAACAGACAACAATGGAAGATTGCGGTAATCTGACAATAGATACATTAAAGTTACATTTTGTTTAAAGTTAACAAAGACATTACAAAGACAAAACATTAGTTTCCAGCACAAAATCATTGTGCAGGTATTTTTGACAATAATTTATTTCTGGCAAAAACATCATTATAGCCAGTTTTCATCTCATTGTATTTCAGTCCTTAACTGAGATATTGTGTTTTGATTTTTTTTTAAAGGAGCTGCTATCTGGCCACACCCACTATAAATACTGTTTACCATTAGAAATGTGTGTTAGCATCCTCCTAACACATCCATGTTATGACTCCCAGCATATAAAACCAAATAGTAACTTAAGAGAACAGACGGCATGTTTAACAATTGCTAGTGGCAGCCATCTTTAACGACTTGAGCCATTAATGATAAAATTAGTAATAAATGCCGATTTAAAAACATCAAAGAGGACTTAAAATATACTTAAGACGAATATAGTGTGAAAACTATATTACTGCTAAAACACTGACATTTTTTGCAAACTAACAAATACTGCTGCTTTAAGTGCACTGTCCCAAGTACTAATTTTTGTGCTTAACTGTGTTCTTTTGTCTGTGCTACACCGCTCCCTGAGATATGTATAAATGAAGGACAACGGGGGGAGGGGGGGGAATCAGTAACAGCTAACATATTCCCAGAACTAATAGTCACCACTTGATGATAATTTGCTTCAATCATTGTTCTGAGGACCGCCTGAACCTGCACCTGGAGCTGGAATGGTTGCACTGGCAGTATCTTGTAGGAATAAGTTACTTTTATACAGGAAAACAGCATACACTGCCCAAAGAATATTCTCAGATGCATCCTGTAAGATACACAATAAATAAACATGTAAGCAATAAGACACAATGGGGTGTGCTTTACGCAGTGATAACTGCAATCCCAGGGGTGTAGTTAGGCATAACAGTGCAGGCTGAGTGCCGGGTGACCCTGGGTGTGCATTTATCACAGCATAATGCACATCCTTGGTGTGTCTTACTGCGCTTATAAAATTGGTACATAAGTAACAGTTAAGACAGAAAACAACATTTAGAAAGGGGAAAAAAATAAACGCTTAAAAAAAAAACAGCTGGCCAGTGGCACGGAGGGTTGAGGCAATGGACGCCACACCTTGCGTCACCCTGACGATCCGGGTTTGGGAACAACCTTGGGACGTCGGGATGCCAGCATGGGGGCAGGGGAGCAGGATCGAATGGTGGCTCTCCTCTCCCGGGGGCGGGGGCACCCTACCACAGTCCCATCACTGGGTGGAAGCCCAGTAGCGATGCAGGTGGGTGACAGCTGACTGGTAGGGTGGCGCGTCCCGCAGTGTACAGCATGCACATGCCTCCACACGCATGCGCCCCCACCAAGGACACAAAGGTGGGAGGACAAGAACCACCGGGAAAAAGTATCATAAATAAAAACACAGAAAAACTCCCTCCTCCAATGACTGAGCAGTTGGTGCTGTCAAAGGTTTGGAAGGTTCTTCCCCCCCCCCCCCCACTGTGTAGATACTTCCCCTACCACGACATTACTGCATGTCTTTTTGTACATGAAAGGACAGCCAGATGCCAGGTTACAACCCCCCCACCCCCTCGGTCCTGTACATACAGCCATGCACAGCTACCTGTGTGTACGAAAAGCAATTGGGTAAGTGGACAGGCAAGTAAAGGTCAGTAATGCCTTCTTAAAAAATGTAGCTGGCACCAACTCCAAAACTGGGTTTCTTATTGCTAAAATTGTTATGCCTTCTTGAAGTCGTGGCTGCCATTTTAGTGGGTAGGACCCTCCACAAACCCACTCCATAGGGAAAAACCCATAGGTCGTGTTGGACCTTCAGGCAGCATGCTACCATCTACGGTAGTCAGATTCAATAAAGTACAGGTGGTCTGTGTGTAGGCAGGATGCATGTAGGTGTACTGGTCACCGACTCAGCTGAGCAAGCAGAACGAGGGATACGAGTTCACGAATGTTACATTGTGCATGATTTACCTGCTGACTTCATTTACAATATTCTTTTTTTTTTAGGTTTACATTACTTAAGGATTGGGTAACCGGGAGGGTGGGAAAATGGACTGGCATTTGGGGAGCAGGCAGTCGAGTAATGCAGAAGCAGTGTTTTGAAAAATTACCTAGCAATGAATATGAAAGAATGAATAAAAATAACTGTTAAAACTACTTGAGTACTGGGTGTTGGTAAAGGTGGGAAATGTTGGCATAAAATGATTCTGGCATTTTTGAGTACCTGATGTTAGTACCAATTGAAAATAAAATGGCTACTTTTATGTAATGAGTATTCTACAGTCTGGCACAAGGATTTCTCTAGGAGCCGCATCCCAGTTGGCAAGGATTTGTTTTTTTTGTTTGTTTTTTTATAGTGCATTACGCTCCTTTATAATACAGGTACTAAGAATCCTGAATCCTGATTCGTTGAAATGTGTTCCTACACACTGGATTGAGACAGGAAAACCAGTGGGTATGAAAAAGTTCAGGTACCACTGTTTCTCGATTATTACAGCTATTCGTGCGCTGCTTCTTGATGCTGCAATCCCTAATCCCAGCTTCACTTTTATGCACACTACTACCTTATTTGGTCTACCCAGTCATGGAACTAAAACACCTGAAGCCAATCTTTTCCAATGCAAGTCCACAAAGTAAAATAATAAGAAGGATTGTTCTTGTTTTTTTATGGGTAGAGATTCAAGAGACAGCTCACACAGAAAGCCCACACACCACAGTGGCTCACAGTGTGACACAGGCTTGCACCCTGTAGTGACAGCCCATCTGCGTAGGGACTATTTTGGACAAAACTACTGATTTTTAAACATTTTTTGGTTTCTTTTAGACATTTTTAGGTTTCTATTTTAAATATTCTCACTTCTTAGCACAAAGCCCATTTTATAAGTGCAATAAGATACTCTATGTTGTTTGTTGTGCTACCACAACCACACATCCAGGGGCTGAAGACACTCTGCCTGCAACCTTGTGCCTTACTACGCCCCTGGGCGTGTGGCTGTGGCAGCACAATCGACACCCCATTGTGTCATATTGTTTACATATGTACTGGTCTTAGCCAACAGGACACAGAATTTTCCCTACCCATTTTATAATGCACCATAAAATATAATACAGTAGACATGCTTTTCTGCATATACACTATGCAAGTACAATACTATATTACACAGCAGAAGGACCTAGGTTCACAAGACTTGAAATTCTAGACTAATCAAAACTGAGCATCTCATGGCGAGGACCAACTCAGTCTCGTAGGAGAAAGCATCACTTGCCTAGGACATGAACAATCCCTACTTGCTGGCCATGGGGAGGCACTGGTTTCTGCTGCACAAGCATCCACTTGTAGCACCCCCACAAGGGACGGGAGCAGGGTGACGCACAAAAATGTGAAACGTCTGCTTCTGCTGTGTTCCTTTTTGTTGAAGGAGGCAATCAGTCAAGGGAAGAGGTCCATCCAAAATGAAAGGATTAGAAATTAGCCCACAGATTCATTACTAGACACTAAAATCATGTCACACAAATATTGCCACTGGTGCTGCAGCTGCTTCCTCCACTCCACTGCAACAAATGTCAAGGTCTAAGGCCTGTCGTTGTCCGATACAGGACTAATTCATCGAGAGGGGTAGTAAAGATCTACGAGGCCGCGTCTGTCTCCAAGCCACGAAAAGGAACTGGCCTGTGACAGACTGAACAGGACAGGTCCACAAGGGAGGGCTCCCTGACATTACAGCTGCTTGCTGCTGGAAAAGATCCAATGAGTATGACCAAAAACCAAAAAAGAGCCCAGAAAGAAAACCTGTACTGCTGTCACCAAGTGACGGACTGTGCCTTGAGCTGCCTGACTCTGAGGAGGCAGGAAGACGACTGACACAATCCGCAGGGGAGCCAACCTGTGCTACTGTGTCAGAAGTCTACTTCTTGCCTCTACGGAAGCCTAAGAAGGAAGATCCCCTGTGGTACTGAAGCCCTGCAACCAGCATAACCAGCATAAGGAGAGAGAACAGGAAATTGTTAAACATTTCAGACATTGTTAAGCATAAACTGGTCCATGATCGGTTTTGCAAAGTGACTATTTCCGAGGAAAGTAAACTACGGCACCACAGACTGCCTCGACAGGATACTCTGATACAGAGCATATACTTCTGATAGCTGCAATTCTACAATGCTACAACACATCCTGTCTTGGACTTACATTGATATCCTCTTCAGTAAAGGTTTCAGGATCCTCCCCCATCATGTTGGCTAAATGTCTCTTTCCAATGTGGAACTCTTCTATCTGTTTTCTAATAAACTCCTCGGTGAACTTCTCGGGACCTGTTGCAGCAATATTCTTCTTCTGCAGGGTTGAACTGGTGCATACTGGTCTGATACACATCTGGGCAAAAGAAAAACAGAATAAAAATATTTCAGATTTCAAGTCTAAAGAACCAGTTTACATACTGTTCTAATAATTTAAAACCTCCTCATGAAAAACAAAAGACTTTGTCAAATGTAAGTACTGATTCTATGTATCACAACCCATATTCCTTGATGGATCAGTTCTTTAATCAGGTGAACCAGTACACCTTGTCTGTAGTTTTAACTCTTATTTTGTGGCATAAAAGAAGGTTGAATTTTATAATGGGGTTATTACAGCTTGGTAACATCTCTATAGTCCTGAGCTACAGAGTATTTCACACAGCCTATCATTACTTCCCCAAGACCAACAGAAATACAAGCACAATATGCAAATTCATCTGAGCGCTAATCTAACATAACAGACCTTTTACAACTGCATGATTGGTAGAGGATAACAACTCTTCTTTTTCTGCAATACTGAAATGTCAACGAGGCTAGCAGTGGACTGCTACTTTTAACAACAGACTAGTGGGGTTAATGGGACACTGCCAACCACTTAGGCCTCAAATGTTCCCAAGCTGAATAACAGATGTTAGGACTGCTCATATTCTGTAGAGATTGCTGATGTAGCTGGTTGTTTGCTCTGGTCCCTTTTCTGTTTTAAAAAGTGAGAAACAGACTGCCCACCATACTAGTGTTACCACACAAGAATATGTTTGTTTACATTCGTTAATCAACTCCACTGCAACTTTCCTGGACTTGGGACCCCCAAACACTGTCAAGCCACTCATAATGCAGTGGAAGGATGAGACTACTGCATTCAGAAAGACTGCACTGTTTGGGGTGTTCATCGTGTTCAAAAAGTATGCAATAAACATACATCAAGGATTCAAAACAAGGTTGAGTATAATTACATCATCAACATGCATTTCAGTTTTACTAAGAAAGGAAGCAGATAAGACAACCAGCAAAATAATGACATTTAGAGAAGGTAAACAATTGTAAAATGTGGGTTTTCAACTTGAAATAATTTTGTAAAAAGAGATTCTAGCCATATTGGTCCTTGGTGAACAGGAGACGCTAAAAGGGTTGATACCTTTTATTGGACCATTTGTTAGCCTAATAAAAGGTGTCATTTAGAAATACATACATAGATACATAGACAGTGTCGGCAGATAAGGGCCTATGGCCCACCCAGTCTGCCCATTTAAGTTTGTAAGTTCAGTTTATGTTTTCCAGGAAGTCTGTTGCCCCTTACCCCTAATAACTAACATGATGCAAAAAGGGTTGGCAGTGTCCCTCTACATTATGAGTTTTTACAAGGCAGAACAATTAGCCAATAGTCCCACTGTCAGAACAGACTCATTAATAGCCATATATTCCTATAGCAAAGATAGCAGTAATATACTTTATTTGACCAACTGGAAGTATTTGTTTACATCCTTATGCTTTCTAGGGATGCAGTGGGCATAGCCCTACAGACCTCTTGCTATCAGAAAAGGACTCAGTGCATGCCCAAACATGTTGGAATTGCAACACAGTCGCCTCCGCATCTGTAAAGCACTCTGCTTGTCCTCTTCGTTGGAAGTTGCACTGCACTATTTTCCTTACTATCGGTGGTCACGGCAGAACATGGCACACTCTGCCATGTCCAAGATGGCCACCAAACTGTATTGCATATGCACGACTACTAGCAATACTCAAAGACAGCAGGCCCATCTTGGACACAAGTGGAGTGTGTTGTGTTCCGCCATGACTGCCATTTTTTTTTAATTATGGACCCCCCACCCATCCCTCCCTCTCAGCACCCACCACCCCACCCCATCCCCAGAAACATAACAATGACACTGGGGTGCTAATCCCCAGTGCCGTGATCGTCATTCCCGTGGACTGCTATATATATATATATATATATATATACACACACATATTTTCCCCCCAGCACTCTCTCTCTCTCCTCAGCACCCACCACCCCACAAACTCTTCCCAGAAACATAACAGTGACACTGGAGGTGCCCAGTCCCCCACTGCCATGATCAGGAATCCTTGGTCGTGATTTTTTTTTTTTTTAATACCCGTAAAAAGAAAAACATCCATCGATGTCTTTTGTGGCCATTCCTGGCCCTCACCTGACCCTCCCACTCAGCACCCACAATCCCACACCCACCCCCTTATGTACCCCATTGGGGGTTCAATGCCGTAATCATCTTTGGACTATAGACACATCTTCACTCTTCAAAGTCGAATCACAAACTGAAGAAACAGGTATGTGGTTTAATGTATTTAAATGGGGTTTTTAACTTGGTACCATAACTTGGGCATTTTGGCCCAAATTTTCAACACGCCTTTTTTGGGACCCGCCTCATGAACGATTGCACTGACATTAGGCAAATCTGTCCTGAAAGGTGATTTTGTGGTCCTTGTGTGAAATCACCTTTCAGGCAGGAGTTGAAGATTTTCTCTGCCCTTGTTCATGATGTGGGGTCACAAGAAGGCTATGTTGAAAATGTGTTTGTAAAAATATTAGAAAACAATGAAGTTATGAGCCTATGCTGAATTTTGCAAACACAGGCTCATAACTTTGGTAATTTTCACCCTAAATTTAGAACATGGCCATATCTTTACAGCACCTCATGAATGTGACAGCTGTCATTTTTCAAATCCTCTGCAAAATGTGTTTTTATATCCCAAAAGGTGATTACATGGTCCCGGAGCAAAATCACCTTTCTGGCAGGACTTGAACATTTTCTCTGCCCTTGTTCATTAGGTGGGGTCAAAAGAAGTCTATGTTGAAAATCTGGTGTAAAAATATTTTCAATATTCTACCTCAAATTCCTCGATTGCAGCCCTACTGGCTCTGGCCAGAGTTTGTTTTGGTCTGTCACTGGAACCTCCTTCAGGTCTTGTAAAGACAATAGGAGCAGAAAGTCAAACATACACAAGTTGAGCACAATGCTGTGACTGGTTTCAGTACCATCCATGACAAGATCCCCATCCTTTTATGTGACTCTTTAGGGTCAGCAGTCTGGCTCACTCCTTGGCATATTTTATTTTATAGCCAATGAGAGTACGGAAATACAGCAATACCCCATTAGGATATAATGCAAACTGTTACATATAACTTTTGAGTCATGATATGTAAGGATCCACCAAACAGAACTGTGATCCAGCTGGTAAATACCTGATAAGTTATGACGGAATTACTGTTGGAGGATTCCAAGGATCAGAATTTGTAACAAAATTCCTGTAAATGTTTTTGACCCATGTTCAGCCGTTTTAACATTGTATCTCCATTTTCCTTACCCACAGTTTCCTCTCTAGATGGATTTCGAAACAAAATTGTTAAGTCCATTGATGAGTAACTTTTGGGAAAAGTGATCTTCTATTGAGTGTTTGAGTGTTCTGGTGTTTGCAGGGTGTCTGTGTATTTGTGGGATTCTTAATTTAGTCTGCTTCTGCCAGCCCGCCAGTGTAGCAGCAAGGCATCCTCTTGCGATGCCAACTCGGGAGTCGGAGGGCCAGCCGGGGGGAGGACTGAGCATCCAGGGCACAGCTCTCCTTCTCCGGGGGGAGGAGGGGGCGTGAGTGTCCTGCACAATACAGACCCCTAGCGGAGGCCGGGGATCCACCATGACCGGTGCCTTCATCAGCGGGAGGTGGGAGGCAGGACTAACAGCAGGTTTGTTCCATGGATGTCACTGCATGTCCCGCCTACCGGGGAGTAATCAGCATCACAAAAAAAATGGTCCCCCTGATAAACGCACCTATACTGCCAACTAACAATTCCTGAAGGAGTAGCTACCAGAGAAAAATAAATGGCGAGGACGAAACTACAATGGTGGAAATACAGCTTCCAGTAGACTGAAAGTTCACATTCTTCAACAGCAGGAAGAAAAGAACTGAAGTGGTTGCAACCCACCCACATTATATATGTGACACTTTGCGCTGCTGACATGCATGTAGGCACACCGACATGGGTAGCCACACTATCTACAAAGCTTCCTACATCAAGGTGACCCAGTGGATGCAGAGGGGAGAGGCTTTGAGCGCCTTTACCTGCTGCCACACCAGTGACCCAGGTTTGGGAATGGACTCGGGTTGCTGGAGGTCAGTCGGACAGGAAAGGACTGAACGCCCAAGGGACTGCTATCCTCTGCTGGGGAGTTTGCTCTGCTGCTGACTGCCATCATGTGAAGGTCTAATAGTACTGCAAACAAGAGTGGCACAAAAATTGGAGGGGCTGTCAGCCTGGCATCATTTGTGCATGCCTCCACACAGTACGCATGACTGCCTGTCTGTGGTAGGGGAAGGGACCAGAAAAGTGAAAACAGAGTCAGGCAGACTTCAAGAAGTCCTGCATGCTTGCTCCCAGACTTGCACCATCAGCGGTGCCAAAACAATCTGGATTATGAGTGGGGGGAGATGGCCTTTCTGGCCCCACCAAGGGGTAAAAGATGTAGGAAGGAGAAAAGGGAAAAAAAAAAACCTTTCTATGTCACCCTGACTCCAACAAGAATTATGGCTCAATGGAGATATTCTCAAATATATTACGGTGTCTGAAGATACAGCAGTCAAGGAGGGGGTGTGAGTAGAATCACAGTAGATACAGGTGAAGGAAAGGAAAATGCGCAGGATAAGGGTAGCGAGTATGCGGTCAAAACTGTCCAACCAATATAGCGCAAGTCAATATAGCGTGTACATCACAGCACCAGGATTAAATAACGTAATACATAAAAGCAAAAGGTTTAAATAGCGCTGTGAGTGGTGCCACCTAGTGGCATAATGCAAACACTGCAGCAACCTGTTTGGGGTCAATTAACAGGCTAAATGCATATAGAACAGACACCTATTGTACCCCACCGCCCCAGCTACTTACAATGTCTGCTTGTGAGTCTGTGATTTGTGAGACACCAGAAGGGCAGAGAGCTCGCTCTTCTACACGGCTTTCTCCATCGTTGCAAATGAACTGCACCATTAAAGGCACATTACAAATGCCTCGACTATGATAAGGGCCATTGCACTGTCAGACTGCATTTAAATGGGGAGACTGTGGTGAAGACGATAGGAGAACACAATCATGCCCCCTATCCTGCAGTTGTTTCAGTGAAGGAAGCTGTGGCTGTGATGAAGGAACGGGCAGCAACAAATAGTGAAACAACTCACCAGATAGTTGCTGGAGCTGTGCCCCTCTGTTGCTTCCCAGCTCCTGGCTATGTCACTTATAAAATGAACTCACACGGCAGCTGCCTGCCCACCACCAGAACCATCTAATGCAGCATCTCTAGAGCTAACTAATGACTTGTGTGTCACAAAAACGATAAATTTCTTCTATACAATTCCAGGCCAGTGCCAAACAGAATATTAATTTTAATTACTACTCAGGACTTGGAACACTTAAAAAACAGCAATCATTGGTTTGCTGACGGCACATTCAAATGTTGTCCTACAATATTTCAACAACTGTATATAATTCATGCCATTCATAACAACACTTTAGTGCCCTTGATTTACATCCCAACGGCAAACCAAACAACAGCATCACACAATCGGGTCTTTACTGAACTTCTCTGCCTTTGCCCTAACTTGAGACCAGAAAGTGTTATGCTAGGCTATGAACAGGCAGCAATTAAAGCTTTCAAAAATGCCTTTCTATCTGCACATATTCGAGGATGTTTTTTTCATATGTGCCAAGCATTCTGGAGGAAAATACAAGAACATCAACCAATCTGTGCTAATTACATTTCTGACCCCAGCTTTGCCTTAAATTTGAGACTTCTGCCGGCACTACCATACGTTCCAGTGCATGAAGTTATTAGTACTTTTGAGGAGCTTAATACAACTGAGTTTTTCCAAACTAATGGAGAATTACCAATCCCTGTTATTAACTACTTTGAAGATACGTGGCTGGGCCGCCCGTTGGCAAGAGGCGAACGCCGCAGACCAATGTTTGACATCAAAGATGTGGAACTGTTATGATGTGGTGGAGCATGGCATACCTCACACTACTAACTCTGTAGAGGCTTGGCACCGTAAGTTCAATCACTTTGTGGGAGCCCATCACCCTTCCACATGGAAGTTCCTCCACTACCTTAGAGAGGATCAACATTTCAGTACTGTGCTGATGGAGCAGCTCATTGCAGGCACAGCATCAACAGAACTGAAAAAAAAGTATAAGGACACTGCCAAGCACATTGCTGGAATAGCCGCAGAATTTAGCGTGCGTCCCAAAACTGAGTATCTGCATGGAATCACTTACAATTTTCAACTTCAGGCCTGAATACATTCTGAACATTGCTCGCATTAAAGAATTAAGCATAAGCACTTGAATTGATGCGGGGGGGGGGTTATATGGTGTAGATGTGGCTATTTTCTCACTGTCTAAACACACTTAGTTAATAAATGTTTACCTTGCATTGCAATTCGCTTCCCGATTTTGTGAATCACAGGGCTTCACATGGACTGGAAACAGGGTGGGTAGAGGGAACTAAGAACTCGTGCATGGATTTCTTGGGGAAGTATTACAACGTAGGACACAATGTGCACACCACCAACAGAAGTCCCCATCACCATTAGAACTGGTTACACTTTTTTCGGATAGTAGCGTAATAAAAAGTAAGTAGTCATATATGATTAAAAAAATGCTGCTGTGGCTCACACTGGAATGCTGTATCACCATATTTGCAGGTATGAATATGTATGCGCTGTAATGATGCGCACTGTTAGGGATGCATGATATTGACATTCATCCAGGGTAGCGTACAGGCTGTCAGATCAGATTAACAGCAACAGGTGTAGTGCCTGAGCAATGCAGAGTGGCAAATGTAGTTCCCTCTCACGAAGGGGGTGATAGGGGAAATAAAGTAAACTACAGGTCGGTCAGCCTGACATCAAAAGTGGGAAAACCTTTGGAAACAATAAAAGAGGGTTAGTCGCAGTCTTAGAGGAAAAAGTATTACTGGATGGGAAGCAGTATGGGTTCACTAGGGGCCAGTTATGCCAGATAACTCAACTGACTTTTTTAATACAGCGACACAAATGACAGACAGGGACCAAGCCATGGACATAGTATACCTAGATTTTAGCAAAGCATCTGACATGGTGCCACACAGGATTCTGGTTTAGAAGGTAAGGCTACGGTGGGCTGTTGGCTAGGGATGAAGTCAGCAGCGGGTGGCAGTTAATGGGGTTGAATGAGGGGACAGTAAGGTCATGAGTGGGCTTCTGCAGTGGTCAGTTCTGGGACTTGTCTTTTCAATATGTTCATCAGCAGCATGGAAGAAGGACTACAAGACAGGACATCTCTCTCTGCGATGACATGACTAAGCTCTGTGGCAGGGTAAAAAGTGAAGAAGGGGTAAAGGAGTCACAGAGTGACCTGCAAAGGTCAGAGAGATGGTCCAAGATTTGACAGCAGAAATTCAGCACCAACAAGTGCAAGGCGATGCACATAGGAACTAAAAATACAGGAAAGAATACTGGATGGAAGGGGTTAGGCTGGCTACTACATCAGAGGAACAGGATCTGGGAGGAAGTCATCACAAACAACTCTTTAAAACAAAGTAGCCAGTGCTACAGGTCTAGAGCAAGACATCCAGAATGTTGGGGTGAATTGGGAGGGATCTGTCAGCAGAAAGAAAGAGGTAATAATATGTCTCTATAGACCATTGGTGAGACCCCATCTAGTATACTGTGCCCATTTCTGGAGTCCCCACTTGAGGAAAGACAGAGACCAGCTAGAGATGCTGCAGCCTCGGGTAAGCAAAATGATTTAGGGTCAGAAAGGCAGATCCCATGAGGATCGGCTTAGGGCACTAAACATATCCTCACTGGAAGCCTGAAGGAAGAGGGGCAGGGTGGCAAACTAGTCTTTCCGAGACTCAGCCTGTCAGCGTTACCAGCTTTCTCGAACCTGTCAAATGTCTGCAATGATAAATCAGTAACTGCCACCACTCAGCACAGACACTCTCTTGGGGTATCTCTAATTCTGAAGCCATTCAGAGCTACTGTTTATACAGTACAGCACTCCTTGCTCAAGGGCAACCTTTGTCACAGTTGAGAACTCCTTTCTTTATAAGCAGAATATGGTTAATGATAGCCTTCTCTTCAGAGGTGGAACTACAGTTCTTGTCAGTTATAAAGCAGTCAGCAGTGCCGGCCCAGTAGCATGGAGGGCTGAGGCATCATGCCTTGCCTCCTGCCATGCCGGCAACCCATGTTGGTGGTGCAAGCGGGTTCCGGGGGTCGGCTGGGGAGGGAGAGGATCAAGTGTCCAAGGGACAACTCTCCTCTCCCAGAGAGGGTGGGGACCATGGACCAGCATTTGCCTGACCCCTGGCAGCAGCTGGGGATCGGCATGCCATGCCCCAGATGTTGGGGCAGAGGAGGAGCAGCTGCCCAATGTGCGGCGTGTGGACACGTGCGCTGCTCGTCACTAGCAGCATTGCACACTCCTCACTCTGAAAAAGTAAAGCAGAAAAAGTTCCCGGCCATGGAGCATGAAGATGGTCCCACTGCAGCACCAACCTGAGAGGACTCCTCTCCAGTTGGATCCATTCACAGTGGGTAGAGTTGCTCCCCACCACCCCTGCCATGAAGGGTAATTCGTGAGGGCACATTAGAGGAGGTCCGATATTCAAGTGATAGCGTAGGGGAGGGGGCCCGGGAACCACAGGGAGAAAAATGATTAACAAAAAATAAATAAATAAAGCAGTCAGCTTTACCTCAAAGGACTCAGACACAGAAACATGAAGTACATGAAAAAAATAATATGTTTACTACTTCAGGATATTTACACATATAATACAGGATATTACAACAAGATTTTAGGAAACAGATTCTACAGAAATGAAAACAAAATGCTTGCACACAATAGGTAGGCTTGTCATGGTATGAAATTCTGACGGTATGGTAACCATCACATGTAATACCGTGGCTATCATTATCGTAATACCATGATTATTGCAGAACAAGTCATTTTTGCACAAAAAAGAAGCCTCCTCGAGCTCTTGCATCAGGGAGAGTCGGCATGGAAGGAACAGTTGTCCCTGAAAATGCAAAACAAAAAATAGTTGAAAGGTCTCAATACCGCAGCATATCATGAATCATGGTTATCACAGTATCATAAATTGCCCATGGCATCAATACCACAACTTCTGATACCACAGTATACCGTGAAACTGTGATTCCGTGACAACTCTAGCACACAGCAGACAGAAAACGTATAGAAAAAAAATCTTACTGCACTTTCTAATTTTCACCGAAGTATAGAGGCTTACCCACATATGACCCCTTGGTAAATAAGAGAAGATTCAAAACTTAGATGTTTACTATTCGGAATCCCAGCCTCAATGGCTTTTTCAGGCAATGCCAGAGCTTAAGAAACTCCAGCTGCTCTTCCCCACAACATGTCATCCAATATGTCACTCTGATATCATAGATTCAACGTTCTTTGTGTCTGGAGAGCTGGATCCTCATAAAAAAAAACAAAAAAACTAGTCTGATCTGAACTTCAGATTTTATATATACAAAGACATCTATTTTTTAATCAGAGTTCCATCTAGCACAATATAAGTGATTTCTCTATGAAACATGAAAGGGTTGCTTATGCTTCCAGTTACCTGGCCAAAGAGACTGTAACCACTATCTGGAGACAGCTGGTCTGTTTTAGCAGAGAAGCACATTCTAACCTTTCCCTGCAGGTACTAAATTCTAACTGATAAGTATAGAGAAAGAATTAAATAAAAGAAGAACAGTAACAGGTATGTATAGCAAACCATTATATCAATTGTTACAGGTGGCATGATAGAGACCTTCAAGTCCCAAACCAGGAATAAACCAGGTAAACTGCTGGGAACTGTTCAACAGGAACTGCAGGACAATTACAAAGGGACATGAATGTGAAAAGTTCAGGAACTACAGGACAGTTACAAATGGGAATGAATGGAGGCTGGCAGAAGGGAGATTCAGGACAGATATAAGAAATGTTTACTTCCCATAGACAGTGTTTGTGTCATAGAACAGACTACCAGCTGAGGTGGTGGAAGCAGAAACCATAAATGGGTTAACACATGGCTGGCATAGAGTAAGAGGTTTGATAGTTATGCAGCGGGGTGGCAGTAATGTAGGGAATGGGGGTTTGGGGGGAGAAAGAGAGAACCCTGTTTAGACAGGTGGATGGCGGTACAACAGAGAACGGGGATTAGGGGAAGGAGAGGGCAGGAACCCTTTCTTGACAATAGGTCATGGGGGTAAGGTATGGTAAAACAGAAAAAATTGAATGGAACACTGGCCTTTTTCAGCAGACTGCGTCTACGTTTCTATGTCGGCAATCTGGGGATGGGGCAGAAATAACTAGATGAGGTCAAAAACTGGCTGACAGAACCAGAAGGGTGGTCCTAAATGGTAAATTCTCACACAGAACAATAACTATTGGGGTACCACAGGAGTTGCTCCTGTGACCACGCCTATTCAATATGTTTATCTATGTGTAATGCCCCAGAGTTGGGGAACCACAATAAATAAATAAAGCCTAGGGGTTAACAGGTGCCCAGGGTGCCTGTGGTATCTGTGGGCAGCAGGGTACAATAAAAAGGGCCCCTCTTAAGTAAAGTGTCCCCTTCTGATAAAGGGAGAAACACTCTAAATAACAGAAAAGGTGCCTTGTGCACTACAAGCTGGTCAAAAAATAGATTTTAATGCAGCTGCAAGAGACAATGGCCTGGATGGAATGCTGTGCTGAGCTGCTCATGCACAGCATTCCAATCCAGCCATTCCAAAACTAGAGTTTTGAGTTTTAAAAAATAAACAGTTGTTCTGGTAATTCCAGCTGGCTGTGGAGAAGAGAGGACGCAGATGGTTAATGGGAACCGGGAAAAGGGCTTGCCTGTGGGTTGAAGCTGTTCCCCAAGGGCCATTCTGTGTGCCTGCTCTGGCTCCAGCCACTGAAGATCCCCAGAAGAGCTCCGTTCGGTCCGCGGTGCCACCGGGGCACCAGAAGTAAAGTAACAACTGTTTGTCGCGGTTTGGGCTGGTGAGCATCATCACTTTATTGTTTTGACCCCCCCCCCAGTATTTTAAACTTAACCCCAGTCCCACGTCGGCGGCATCAAAGAGCCGCATCGCGACTGTTTTCCTGTCGGCTGTCTGAGGCACCCTGTCGCCTGCCGCATTGCCTGCCAAACTCCCTCCCACTGCCAGTGCGCCTCCCACCTCCCAACTACAGCTCTCCTCGACCCGGCTGAGGCGGTGAGTCAGATGGCAGCATTAGGAACGAGTGCTGGCCATCCAACGCTAAAGAGTTTTTTTAATTTTTTTTTATTGGTAGCGCAAGAGGCGCTTGGAGAAAGCGGCCGAGCGACGCAGTGTAATCGGGTCACTGGACCCTAATTTGGTATACGGAAGGGGCGGGAGTAGCAACGCCCAATAGGAGGGCCAGCAAGGCAAGGCCATATAGGACACCTTATAAATATTAAAAAAAAAAGGGGGCGGGACTCAGGTCTGAGTGACATCAGGCTCTCAGAGCCAACAGATTTAAAGGGGCCCTGCCACTTCTGACCAAATAAAAGTTAAAAGCGGCCCTGCCAGAACTTAAGTGGGCACAAGGCCCAAGATAATATAGGGCTACCACGCTGAGGTTCTAAGAGGGTACCAGGCCCATGTTTTAAAGGTAGGGCTACCAGGCTCAGGTTCTAAGATGGCTGCCAGGCCCATGTTTTAAAGGTAGGGCTACCAGGCCCAGGTTTAAAAGAGGGCTATCAGGCCCGTGGGTTAAAGGTAGGGCTACCAGGCCCATGCATTAAAGGTAGGGCTAGCAGACCCGAGGTAAGGTAGGGCTGCCAGGCCTGAGGTAAAAAGAGCACCAGGCCCACTGTAGTAAAGGGCGCCAAGCCCAAGTAAAGGAAGGGCACCAGGCCCACAGTAGTAAAGGGCAGCTAGGCCCCAGTAAAGGAAGGGCACCAGGCCCACAGTAGTAAAGGGCACCAGGCCCACAGTAGTAAAGGACAGCTAGGCCCCAGTAAAGGAAGGGCACCAGGCACCAGTAAAGGTAGGGCATCCCAACCCATAGGGAAGAGGGCAGCAGGCATATGGGCATTTAATGTAACCAGGTTAAGTAGTGGGGTAATTACCTTAGAGTGCTCAGGTGTAGCCAGATCCTAATGAAGACAGACCCCAAAAGGAAAAGGGTCTGACTGAGGGGTGCTTAAGCACACAACCCATCACAAAGTGATTAACAGCTTTTATACTGTTTTTTCGAACTGTTTATTCTTCCAGCATCTCAACTGTTGTGTTATTACAGAAAGCACCGAGACTGTGTTGTATAATATTAGGATTTTGGTTATTTGCCCCTGACAGTGAACATTTGCCGGAATTGTCACAATTTGCCCCTGCTCCAGGCAAGTTGCCCCTGCCAGTGAACAATTGCTCCAGATTGTCGCAGTTTGCCCAAGCTCCAGGCAAGTTGCCTCTGCCAGTGAACAACTGCCCCAGAAGTGAACCATTGTCCCGAATTGTTGCGATTTGCCCCTGCTCCAGGCAAATTGCACCTGAAAGTAAATATTCCAGTATAACATGCCCACAGAAGTACCATTGTGCAGAAGCAGGTTCTGATTCAATCTTAAGCCTCCAGCAGCTCTTCACCACAGCAATCTTCAGTCTTCAGCAGCTCTTCATCATAGCAATCTTCAGCCAGCAGAAAACTTCAGCGACTTCTTGCCCTTCCATCCGCTGAAGTCAAAATCAACGTCCTTTGAGTTGTTGAGGCCACCGGTTCCTGATCAACTTGGAGGAAAGACGACTGGAAAGTGTCTCGTCCGTCCCTCCCAGACGACCACCGGTAGACAAGTCCGTCGTAGCCAAGTGTGTTCGTGGCCACCATTTCTCATTTTGTTCCCCATCAATGTGGAATCCTGATCTTTACCTTTCACCTCGTCTTGCTCGTGTCATCCTGCATCGCCAGAGCAATCCATAGGGTAGCAGCTCGAGTTTGGTGGTCCTTCAAGTGGATCTGTCACCAAAAGCAGCCCAGCAGTTTTTCTTCTTCATCCTTGGTAGTCCTTCTTCTGGATTCTTCACCAAGTCCAGTGTTCATTTGGCAGCCCTAGTCGAGGGGAGATGCCAGGAAAACCGCAGCAGTTCTTCTTCATCCTTGGCGACCCTGGTCGAGGGCTGGTGCCGAGGGGAATGCAGCAGATTTCTTCTTCCGTGGCAATCCTGCAGGTGGATCCCTTGCCACATGTTGGTTCTTCAACCTTGGCAGCCCAGTTTGAGGGTTTTTGTGCCAAGAAAAGAGCATTTCCCCAGTTAGTCTGTTCACGCTCTTGTGTGCCGGCAATCCTGGAGAGTGGGTTGGCCGATGCCTATGGTCTGTTTACCAATCTCTCCATTCCCTGCTTGCGACCGCTTATAGACCTCCTAGTGAGCTTGGTGCCAAGCAAGTGTTCCCCTTTCTCTTGACCCCTAATCTTCAGTTGTGCACGAAGACGACGGACATCTTCATCTTATGGACTTTTGAGACTGTGAGATTGTTTGCTGATTGTATTTTGGATGCTTAGCACATGGTGATGAAAAGTATAAGGTCATTTTAACAGATAAAACTCTGGGTAGGAAATTCGAAGAGTGATCGATAAGAGTACTGTAGAGTGACCTTAGGTCAATGTACATACAGAGTAATAGAGTGGTAATTGTTAGCTAGTATTTATAAGTAAGAGTTATTCCACGACTTTCCCTTGTGACTGTGTCTATTTTCCCTGGTGTAAATAAAAGCCTGCTGGCATCAAACTTCATATTGTCTCCTGTCTCTTCTTGAAGGGTGTTTCCTGGCACCCAACCTAATTCAGACCACAGGGTTGTCTCACCATTCCACCTGCTTGAGGCGATGCTGGGTGTGCAGCTGGGACAGGCGTTCTTCTAGGACCGCATCCCAGTTGATAAGATCTCCGCACCATGATGTCATCACCATCATAGCACATTACATATGTAACCACCCAGTCCACTGGAGTTACTAGAATCCCATCATTGTTAGATTAGGAAGGTAGTGGGCAGCTGGTAGAGAGTTTATTAGAAGCTCTCTACAGACCTCTCATTGTTTACCTAGCTAGCCTGTGTGAGAAATGAGTGAGGTCATTTAGACCTCTTGCAGCAGCCTGAGCCACAGTGGAATCAGCTGACAGGGGAACAGTTTAGAATGTTGGGTTCAGCTGAGTGAAGATTCTGAGTCTGGCGGTAGTGGAGATGCCTGCCAGTCTGCCCTGAGGCTGGGTGAAGGACCTCTGGTATTTTCTCACCCCAGTGTGTGAGACTACAGCAGTACCACAGGAAGTGATGGAGACTGGTAATTTTTGAGACCAGAGTGGGTCACTTTTGTGAAAAATGAATGAGACTGTGAGATGCAGAGGGTCCAAGGGGGGCAATCCCCTGGTGGGACTGTGAGAGCCAGTGGGTCCAAGGGGGCAATCACCTGAGGGATCAGAAGACTGTCCAGATCCCAGATCAAAGATGGAGAGAGTTTCAGTGAAAGCTGTCAGAAAAAGTGAGAAGTGTGTTTCTTCCAAGGACCGTGTCTATAACAAAAGGACAAACAAACCGTGAGTACAGCTACATGGGAATGTTTCAGAGGGAGTTGGCTGGTGGTGTATGTGCCCAGAGACGAGGCTAGATTACACCACTCAGGACCCCAGTTTTCACCACAGAAATGTGCTGAATGTAGAAGTAAATGTGTGGATGCCTTTAACAATCTGAGGGGGTTGAAGGATCCGGTTTGTGTAACCCAGAAGGAATGGCAGAGGCTGACTGGCTGGGGCCAGGGTGGGCAGAACCTCATCTAAAACTCCAGTCAGGGCTAACTGGTTACCGGAAGGGCACAAGGTTACCCTGTGGATGTTAACTAAGCCCACTGTGTCAGGAAGAATGTGTTTTTAACTGTGTGGCAACTCCCATGTAATAGACACGTACGGAAAAATAATGTCCTTGAGATCCCTAGAAAAGAGGGATGGACTGTTCATAGTTCTGTGGAAGAGAAAAATGTGAGAAAGCAAAAACTGTTTGTTCTAAAAAAAAAAAAAGGAAAGTTCTTGTGCCATGTGTGTTCTGTAATGTACAGTGCAACCTGAGGGATCACCCCTTTCTGCTTTCCATCCGTCTCAGAATAAAGTCATACTATACAGTGGTTCGATGCCTTGTCTGTGTACAAGTTAGGGGGGTCCTGGTTGCAAGATACTGCTCTTGGCTGGGGTAAGGGTTGCAAAATTGGGGGCTCGTCTGAAGATCTTGGGGGAGAGGAAAAAAAGTTGCCATGCCAGTGCAAATGCTGAGGGTATGTCTATGGTCTTTTCTTTCTGGTGGCGGTGCACCATAACAGAAATCGTTGAGAGGAAAGTTGAAACTGTGCCAAGGAAAATGCCATCCAACGAACTGATGCCTGTGTTTTCGGAAGAAAATATTTGCTGTTTGAGTGTTTGTGGAAACTGTGGTGCCAAGGACTGCTGTGCTGAGCAATGAGTGGGCTGTCAAACAAAGTGCTTAAAAACTGTTAAAAGTAAAAAGTTCAAAGTTCTGAGTAATTGTAGACAAAGAGAGCATTTGTGCCCAAGTTTGCAGAAAGTTTCAAGTGTCTGTGAGTTAAACTGGTGGACTCGCTAGAGGAATTGTCCAAAAGACTGTGCCACAATTGCCTATAAGCACTTCAGCCTGTTGAAAATCTTAGCTGTGGAAAAAAAGTTCAGTTTGCTGTTTAAATTAGCCTGCTCAACGATCGTTGTGAAGGTGATCAAGCAGGGGACAGAGAGAGCAGCTCATTTGCATGGCACCATGTGACTGGTCCACACAACCAAGTCTTACCCATTGCCTGGAGTTTCTGCTTTAAGGGAGTGTTCGAGGAGGAGAGAGCAAGGAGCGTGCGAGGAGTTCAGACCAGCAGCAGCAGCAGTAGTGAATGTCATGTTGTTGAACTTTGGAGTTTTGCTTTTAAAAACAGTTAAGACTTAAAATCGGGCTTCTCCCACGTAGTGAACGCTACAGAGAGCGACTGCAAGTGTGCGTGGTGCCAACTGTTGAAATGAGCAGCCCAACCTACCCCAATAGTCCTCAAATCGGCAGGAAGGCCATGAATACCATCGGAGGGAACCAGCTACCTTCTGTAAGTACAAACAATGGCAACAAAAGCAAACAGACTATGAGCATTGTGCAAAGTAAAGATTTGGTGCTAAAGTCAGCAAAAGATTGAGTAAGCAAGTAAGCTGAGGGTAAAAGGACTGAGTAAAGTAGCTGTGGCTGGTTGCAGCAAACAAGCTGTGTTTTAACTGGGCAGTACTAAGCAAAGTCACTGAGAAACTGTGCAAAGATTCAAAAGACTTTGCTGACTTTCCTAAAGTCAAGTTGCAAGGTTGTGCATAGTAAAAGTAGAACGCTATGGCAAGGAAACCAAATGCAGCCAGAACCAGTGTGTGTATGACGCAGAAAGTTGCAGTGGCCATGTTGGGGTGTAGCCGTGCAAAGCAGATGTAAACAGACAATGAAGCTCCATGCTGGAGCAAGGTCTAATGGTACAAAACAACTAGCGACTGCACAAAAAGTGCAAGATAAGATGCACTTCAGGCAGCAGCTTCAGCAAACGCAGAAAGAGAAAAAGACATTTACGGTTTAAACAGTCAGAACCCGTGTGCTAAGTGCACAAAAAGCAGATCTGTAATTTGGACTTGTGTACTGATGTGTTTGCAGAGAAATGGCTAGAAAAAGTTAGGGTATACTCTTAACGCTAGGATCTGGATAGCCCAGCAAGAAAGAGAACTAGAGCAATACAAACAATTGTACAAATGTGAAGGTGCATCAGCCAATGTTGCATTGCCTAACTTTTCAGTAAACGTATGTATGATCTGCATGAGAACTGGGAGAGACATTTTAATGATTCCACACTGCAAAGACTGTAAGAAGCAGCATGGGATGTCTATAGACAGTGGCACTGTGCAAACCAAGGCCAAAGCAATATGTCTGGCTCTGACGTGGACCTTTGTAGAGGGCACAACCTGTGCATTACAGTAGGCAACTGCATGCAGGCAGGAAGATCCAGAGGAGCTGGTAAGATAATTTTTTGAGGGTGTGACCCAGAGCGACTTGCAGAGGCAAGCAGAAATGATCTTTTCAACCCCAGAAAAGGCTGAAAGGGACCAGCCAGAGACTGAGTCAGTAGATCAGTGGGTAGCAGGCCCAAGTCCAAGTTTAATCTGTGAAGATGAAATAGAAGATGCCTTACATTGGGAGGCAACTGCCTTGGAACATGTTGAGGAGTGGACTGTGCCTGAGGCTGAAACAGCTATCAGCTATCAGCTCCTGAGCAGAGCATGTAGAACAAGCAGAAATGGAGCAAGTTAGTAAGGCAACTGGTACTGAGAATGGGTTACCAGCGGCCCTAACTGCAAGTGAGCCACTAGAGACTGTGCAGGGCTCAAAAGAAGTTGTAGCAAGTACAAGGATAGACTGCTTTATCCCTGTTGTGATCATCCAAAGCTGGCTTGACCAGGTCTGGCTGCCACCAAGTCAGGCCTCTGGTTTGAGTCTGCCCAAAAGCAGTAAAGAGAAACACTTGATCAGACGCAAGGCTGAGGCAGAGTATGGACTAAAATATCCATCCCCCCCCCCCCAACGTGGATGTGGGAAGCCACTGAGGACCATAGAGAGGAATGGTTTTGGGAAGAAGCCAAAGCTACAATTAAGCCCCAAGTGTATAAGTTCATGGGAATCAAACTCTGTTATGACAGGCTGAAGTTTTGGAGACTAGGTCGCACCCTCCATCTAGATTCAGTCTGAATAATTGACGGACTTGTTCGTCCAGATAAGACAATAGTTTATGGTCCTCATACTAAATGGTACTACCCCCCCCAACCCGAGTGCCACTACCAGCATTTTGCCAGCTTGAAAGATAGTCACTCCAGAAGCAGCGCAACATGGTGAGTCCACCATCCAACTCTGCAGGCAATCTGCTGAAGAAAGAGATACAAAAGCCAGAGCCAGCGTCCCGCCACTGGGAGCAACAAGTCAGCATTCCGCCACTGGGAGCAACACATCAGGGTCCCACCACAGGGAGACAGTTTCTGTGAGGAAAAGTCTCCTGCCAAGTTCCAAAAGGGGAGGGCCAATGTGGGTTTCTTCTGTCCTGGCAAATCCAGCTTGAACTGCATCTGCAGCAACCAGGTCCAGAGGTGGCGTGGAAAAGCCTGATCCGAAGATTTGTCTTCATCCTGATCCAGAGAGGTGATGCAGACAGTCAACCTGTGCATCTGACATGGTAGGCTAAAATCTCCTCTTACTTTTTATGTCTTAACTGTGCCCACTTAAAGAGATGATGCCCTTTAAACTGTCTGGATCTGGATCAGGACTACAGCTTAGCAGGCCTCGAGCCTGTTGTAAGAACAGTTTTTAGAAGGCTTCAGCCTATAAAAGACTATTCTTGAATGTGAGTGTCGTGTCCACTCAGGACTCTTCTCTTTAGAGCCAGGACACTGTGGGGACCCCCTTTCCCCAAATGTTTTGTATGTGTTTATTTTGGTACTTTTATATTACCTTTTGTAGAAAAACCCATTAAAAAAATCTTTTGGATTGTGTAGTATCCTGCTGGTGGGAGGTTTAGTCACTTTTTCTTGCAGGATGTGTTTCTGGAATGTTCCTTTTGCAGGTGCGCCTCAGAGAAGAAAAGAAGAGGATGTTTAGGGCTCAATGGAGTCCTCCTTTACAATGTTTTGGGTTTCAGAAATGTATAACTAGAGAATGTTAAAATTTTTTCTGCTATTCAGATTTAGAAAGAGTGAAATACCGGGGTTTGAGGAATGCAAAGCAATGCCTTATGTATGTTTCTAAAGTAGTCTACAGTTTAAAGTGTGAAATGTGTGTGGGTATAGGTACCCCATACGTACCGTAGGTTAGAGAGCTTTTCTTTGTCGGGCTAGGGGGATAGACAGGTTGGTGGTCCTGATCCGGATAGGGATCACCAGTGCTGTCTGTTAGAGCATGAAAGTACCAAGATAGTTTGTCAGGTAGGAGCTGAAGTTCCTTCAGCGGGTCTCTGTTCTCTGGTGCAAACTGCCTATGTCTCGGCATAGGTAGGGGTGAGCCTGGCCACTTCACCCCATAGGGTGCCCAGAGGTAGGATGGCCTGTGTTGCAGTTGAAAGCCCTTGCTGCGGACAGCAAGGTTCATCTGTTGGCGGTGAGTGTAACCACCCAGTCCACTGGGGTTACTAGAATCCCATCAGTGTTAGACTAGAAAGGTAGCGGACAGCTGGTAGACAGTTTATTAGAAGCACTCTACAGACCTCTCATTGTTTACCTAGCTAACCTGAGTGAGAAATTAGTGAGGTCATTTAGAACTCTTGCAGCAGCCTGAGCCACAGTGGAATCAGTTGCTAGGGGAACAGTTTAGAATGTTAGGTTCAGTTGAGTGGAAAATCTGAGTGTGGGAGCAGTGGAGAGAGGAGCTCCCAGTGTGGAGGTTCCTTCCAGCCTGCCCTGAGGCTGGGGGAAGAACCTCCAGTCATTTTTCTCACCCCAGTGTGTGAGACAACAGCAGTACCACAGGAAGTGGTGGAGACCGGCAATTTCTGAGACCCCAGTGAGTCACGTTTGTGAGAAGTGAATGGCACTGTGAGATCCAGTGGGTCCAAGGGGGCAATCACCTGAGGGACCAGAAGATTGTCCAGCTGCTCAGAACAGAGATGGAGAGTTTTTCAGTGAAAGCTACCAGAAAAGGGGAGAAGTGTGTTTCTTCCAAGGACCATGTCTGTAACAAAGGGACAAACAAACCGTGAGTACAGCTACATGGGAATGTTTCAGAGGGAGTTGGCTGGTGGTGTATGTGCCCAGAGACAAGGCTAGATTACACCACTCAGGACCCCAGTTTTCACCACAAATATGTGCTGAATGTAGAAGTAAATGTGTGGATGCCTTTAGCAATCTGAGAGGGATGAAGGATCTGGTTTGTGTAACCCAGAAGGAATGGTAGAGGCTGACTGGCTGGGGCCAGGGTGGACAGAACCTCATCTAAAACTCCAGTCAGGGCTAACTGGTTACCAGAAGAGCACAAGGTTACCCTCCGGGTGTTAACTAAGCCCATCGTGTCAGGAGGAATGTGTTTTCAAGTGTGTGGCAACCCCATGTAATAAGACACTTATGGGAAAATAATGTCCTTGAGATCCCTAGAAAAGAGGGATGGACTGTTCATGGTTCTGTGGAAGAGAAAAATGTGAGAAAGCCCAAACTGTTTGTTCTGGAGAAAAGAAAGTTATTGTGCCATGTGTGTTCTGTAATATACAGTACCAACCTGAGGGATCACCACTTTCTGTTTTCCATCCATGTCAGAATAAAGCCAACCCATACTATACAATCCCATTTCTAGTAGTGGACATTCCATCTGTGCTTCCCAGTGTGAAATTGTTTATGGGCCCCCTCAGATAGAAGGCACAGCATAGCCCTAGCACCTCTCTCCCAGAACTCGGTGTAAATATAGATGTTATTTTGTGCTCCAACACCCCGACCTCCTAGATGCTGAGCCAGGTATGCAGCCCAGTGCCAGGGGTGATGCCTACTGTTATGCCAACTTGTGGTTTGATGCCTTGTCTGTGTACAAGTCAGTGGAAGTCCTGGTTGCAAGATGCCACTCTTGGCCGGTGTAACGGTTGTATCTAACATAGGAGAGGGGATACAAAGCAAGACGATCCTGTTCACTTATGATACCAAGTTCTGCGAGTTGGTCAACAGTGAAAAAGGGATTAAAATTTAAACACAAGGAGTGAGGAGACTGGAGAAGTGGTCCAATCTTTTACAGTTGAAATTTAATGCCAAAAAGGGCAAGGTGATGCACATAGGGCAGAAAAATCAGGAGCAGTGTAGTGAGCACAGAGAAGGACAGGCACCTGGGAGTGGTTATAACAATAACCTAAAGCAGGCTGCTAAATACAACAGAGTATATGGGAGAGCTAACAGAATGCTGGAGTGCACAACTGATTTTCACCTGGGGCAGGCATTTTATCATCCTCACCTGTCCCTGGGACAGGGAGCCACTGCTGATGCTGATGTAGGCAAAAGGACCTAGCGGTGATCAACTCAGTTGTCCATCTGAGATTTGGGATGTTGGTGGATGGATGCTCTGACATCCCAACATCACATCTCTTGATGTGCGGCGTATGTCCGTTAACCCTGATCTCATGACTGTGATGCCCTTCATTGCGTTAACATTTTGCGGCCAGCCATGATATTAAGAGCCAGGTGAGTAGAAGACTCATCAGCTGCACATACATGCCACATTATTTTCCTGCACAGTTGTCAATGCTCACGCGCCACTACTGCATGCCTAAATTCATTTCCAGCAGTGTGAGAGGCATCAGCATAAGGTGAGCTCTCTGCTGCTTCAACGAAAAAAGCCCTTTTCAGGGCTTGGGAACAAAGCAAAAGCAGTGTTGATCAGACAACAGTACAGTTGTATTGAAACCCTTTTCAGGGCTATACAGCCAAAAAATCTATTTTAAAAAGGCCTTGTCAGGGCTAAGGACGAGTGGGTCAGTCAAAGAGGAGGAGGACGACGTACTGGGGAGCAGACAGGCACTTTGCATTGCCAAGTACCAAAGGCATCACACAGCAGGGCTGACAAACTGATTTGCAGGCTTTGTGAGGGCTAGCCTTGTAAGAGGGGAAGGAGAAGGCGAAGCAATCAAAAAACATTTTCAGAGCGCAGCAAATATAGGCCGGGGTTCAATTATATAAAAAAAATATATAAAAGAAATGAATGGCCCTGCCTATACTTTTTAAAAACAGCAGCTGAGACCAGAGCAGACAAAATAACAGGCAGTCCTTGTGAGGGTTAACCCAAGTAGAAGTAGAAGAGGGGAAAAATGTTAATGTTCTTTTCAGGGCTGAGCTGCAAACAAGGGAGTAGGTGTTAATTACAGGCAGCCCATTTAGGGTGGAAGCTTTACAAAAAGAAAATAAGATCCCAGGCTGGTTAATTTGACTACTAATTTTGACTACTAATCTTTTGTGTGGGACTGTGTCAAATGCCTTGCTAAAGTCTAGGTAGGCCATGTCCACAGCCCTTCCCTAGTCTACTACTTTGGTCACCCAGTCAAAGAAATCAATTAGATTTGTCTGACATGACCTTCTCACTGTGAAACCATGCTGCCTTGGGTCCTGTGCCCCACTGGCCTCTAGATACTCGACAATTCTTTCCTTTAGAAGTGATTCCATCATTTTCCCTATCACTGAGGTTAAACTAACAGGTCCATAGTTTCCTGCTTCTGCCTTGCTCCCACTTTTGTGAAGGGGAATCACATCTGCCCTCCTCCAGTCCTCGGGTACCACCCCATCCTCCCATGATTTGTTAAAAAGGGTAGTCAGTGGTGTCACTAGTTCTACCCTTAGTTCTTTTAGAATTCTGGGATGAATCCCATCAGGCCCCCTTGCTTTGTCCACCTTCAGTTTTAAGAGTTCTTTCAGAACCCTTTCTTCTGTAAATGGGCCGGTATCAACTTCTGTATCCAGAGTGTTACTACTGTTTGTTTTATGTATCTCCCCCTCTTCCTTCATAAATACTGAGCAAAATATTTGTTTAGTATCTCTGCCTTTTCACAGTCTCCCTCTGCCCACCCTCCCTCCCCTTATTAAGCCTCACTATCCCTCCCTTGGTCTTCCTTCGCTCCTGATGTACCTATACAAGGTTTTATCCCCTTCTCAACTAGTTGGCTATCTTTTCCTCGGTTTGGGCCTTTGCTGTTCTGACTGCCTTCCCAGCCTCCTTTTGCTTTAACTGATACAGTTCTCTGTCCTGCTCCTTCTGCGATTCCTTGTACTTCCTGAATGCTTTCTTTTTCTCTTGAACCTTCACTGCCACTTCCTTTGAGAACCATAGTGGTTTCTTACATCGTCTTGTTTTATTTGCTTCACACAAAGGCTTGTTACCTCTGTGATGGCAGTTTTTATTATTCCCCATTGTTCTTCCACCCCTCCTTCCTGCCCATTTGCTAGTGCATTCCTTAGGCACTCACCATTATGGAAAAGTCAGCCTCCTAAAGTCCAGTACTTTTGTCTTTGTATGGCTTGACTCTATTACTGTGTTTAATATGAACCATACTGTTCGATGGTCGCTAGTTCTCCAGATGGCTACCCACTTCTACATCTGTGATCCTCTCTCCATCTCCATTTGAGAGTATAAAGTCTAATATTGCTCCTCTCGAGTGGCTCCAGTACTAGTTGTCTAAGGCATGCCCCTGTAGGGCATCTAGAATAACTGCACTCTTCGGAGTGGCAGCTGCAACTGCACTCCAGTTAACATCTGGCATATTCACATCACCCATCAGCAGTATCTCCCCTTTTTCTGCCATTCTAAGTATACTTTCTATCATTTTCTTGTCCATTTCCTCCCCCTGAGAAGGGGGTCTGTATACAACCCCTGTGAGGATTGCGGTGCCATTGCCTGTCTCCAAATTTACCCACAGTGCTTCTTCTCCTCCCTGTTTACCCTTTTGTTCTGTTGCTTTTATTCCTTCCTTTATATAAAGAACTACTCCTCCTCCTCTTTTACCCTCCCTGTCCCTCCTGTAGATAGTGTATCCTGGTATGTTTAAGTCCCAGTCATGGTTTTGTGTGTACCATGTTTCTGTGACTGCCACGATATCCAGATGTTCCTCCTCCATCAAGGCCACTAATTCAGGAAGCTTGTTACCTAGACTACGGGCATTGGTACTCATTGCTCTCCATTTTTTTATGGCTTTACCTTCTGTTGCAGCATCCCCCACTGACCGTTCTACCTCGGTGTTTTTCTCATTTAGTACCCTGTTTTGTAGGGAGAGGCTGGGATTTTTCTGCTGCTTGTCAGTGCCTCCCCCTTTGACTAGTTTAAAAGCTTGCCAATGAAGCATTTAAACTGATTGCTCAAAAGACTTGTTCTCTTCCTGGACAGATGCAGACCATCCTGCCAGTATAGGCTGTTGTTCCTCCAGGTGGAACCCCAGTCCCCAATGAAGCCAAACCCTGTGCTCCCACCATTTTTCAACCATTCATTAAACTGCATGGCGCCAATTACCTCGCCTCACCCATGCCTTTGACAGGCAACACCTCTGAGAAGGATACTGTGTGTGCTACTTGTCTTAGGCCCTCCCCAACTCTGCAATGTCCTCCTGCACTGCTCTAACCTCACGATGAGCCAAGTCATTTGTCCCTAGGTGGACAATTACGTCCAGCTCAGAATCTCTTGCAGCTGTTGTCGTGATCCTGAGGATGCGCTTCCTGTCCCTCCAAGCCATGGCACCAGGCAGGCACCTTACTTCAGTTTTCCCAGCTCCTCCCAGTTCTAGCCCCCTAATAATTGAGTCCCCCACCAGGAGCTGCTTCCTTTCCTTGTGGTGTCCTCTGCCGCCTTCCTGTGGGCCTCCCTTGTGACAGCTGTCCTCAGCCTCCTTAGACTCCTCTGTGGGTGCATCCATAGGGGAGCTATGCTCCCCCAGAATGGTGTATGGATTGTGGAGTGGAACAACTGACTGAGTGTGCCTCCGTTCCACCATCCTCACCCTTCCTGAGCCCACTGTGGTCCAACTGCTGTGTTTTCTTCGCAATCTCTGAGGTAGTGGTGGTGGCTGTGGTGCTCCCTGGATGGGGGAGGTTCCCTTCCTACTGTCCAATGTGGCCTGGGGAAGGTCCCATACTACTGTCCAGTGTGGCCTGAAGACGGGCAGCTTCCTCCCTCAGGTCAGAGAGTTGCCTACAAATAGGGCAGCATCTCAGCCTCTAGAAAGACTCCCGGAAGACTGCTGCCCCACAGCCATTACATTGCACTACTCCCCATATTTTTTTTTTTTTGTATGTGTGATTGGTTTGTAATATAGAAATATATATTTATAATATACAATGTGTATGCTTATATTGTCAGTGCAGTGTGCTAAAGAGAATATGACAGTGACATGCACCTTGCACTCTTGAGGAAATGATGTCAGAATCCCAGGTATAAAGGAACTATTTCCAGGGGTGGGTGGGGTGAGGGGTGGGAAGGGTTGGGCCTAAACTATGCCCTCGCAAAACAATCAGCTAAAAGCTCTGACCCACTGCTGCAATGGAGTGCCTTCCTGTCAGCAAGATGCCCTACACAACAATTTGATAGAGAAATACCCTGCTAATCAAACAGAGAAAAATTCACACATCCAAGTCAGACAAGGTAAACCTTCCAGCCCCAAAACAGGCCTGGTGGTTTGTGCTCCGAGCTATCAGCCCCAAAATAAGTCAGCTGTGCTTTAAACTCTTCCTGCACTGAAAATCTTAAGAATTGTAACAAACAAACGTAAACCCAGATCCACCACCTCTGTTGCTTGAAAGACTGTCTTTTCCTGTTTCACACTGCAGGTTTTTCTGTGACCACTCCTTAACCCCAGTAACTCTGTTAAAAAGAGTTTAACTATCACAAACTCCTACGCACCAGTAAATTATTTAAAATAGTTTCTGTCCCAAAATCCTAGTAGTAATAGAGCTACCCCAAGGGACAACCAGAATGCAGTATTCAAACACTTATGAGGTTACTTCAAGATAAGCAGTGTTTGCAAGTTTCTTTTCAACTCCTCAGCCAACTGTAATTCATTTAAAAATAGTTTAACTGTCAGCAAACCTAGTAGACAATCTAGCTACCTCCAAGGACCTACCCAAATGCAGTATTTAAATCCTTCTGAAGTTACTAACAATATAAACAGAGTTTACAAGCCCCTTCTTGGTTAAGCACTAAATAAATGTGAATAAAAAGCAATTACCAAGGGTGGTTAGTTTCACCTCCCACAGAATTAAGCAAAAGTGCACGTTTGTTGCAGATATCAAGTGCAATACAGAATTTCTCACACAGCTCGCAGTTGAAGAAAGTAGTGTCCTTCCAGCTCCAGAAAATGTGTTTTGTGTCTTAATACAGTAAATACACACTCAGTTAAATATTGGTTGCCTATTAAACTGGAGATTTATTTACCCCCTTTGAAATGCAGCAGCTTGCACATTTAAATGATTAGCATTTAAATATTTTTTGCTACTAACTTCAGTTGGGGACGAATATCTTTCAAGAAAGATTCATACCTCATAAATGTTACCCTTTCCCATCAAATTTTCTAAAGATTTACACTGGTTTTAACCTCTCAAGACCTGACAAAATGCCAGGTCTTCAGTAAACTACCGAGACTAAATACATACATTTCTTTTTGACAGAAGGGCTGTGGCCTGCTTCCCAAACATAACAGATAAGAGCTACTGAGATCTCTTATAGTAAGAGTGTGTGTGTGTGTGTGTGTCTTTGGGAGAGGGGTGGAGAAAGTCAAAATCCTGGCAAGGAAGACCTCAGCTAATGAATTAACTGCTGACAAACCATGAGTGAAACAGATGCAAATGATGTGATACATCTATGTTAAGCCAATGAAAGGTAACAAAAATAACTTATACCATTTATAAAATTCCTGATCAAACAACTGCAAACAGAAGATTGTTTTTTCTCATTTTATAATAAGATATACTGAGTGTGTATTTACTGAGTTGCTGGATCAGGGCCTTGATAAGTAAATATTATTTTAACTCATTCAAGATTCCATCAGGTGGACAGAGAAAAAGTCTATGAAAATTTGTCTGAAAACCAACAACTATAAGATGCAAAAACAGCGTCTGTAGCATTGTGTGTGTGTGTGTGTATATATATATATATATATATATATATATATATATATATATATTATTTTCAATAAATTTGTTTACAGGCATCACTAGCATCTTTTGAAAGATTGCCTGACTTGTGATTACTAATTTTGAGTATAGTTCATGAAATAAATTCAATTGAGCCAGTCCAGAGAAGGGCAACCAAAATGGTGCAGGGACTGCATCAGAAAACATATGAGGACAGATTAACGGAGCTCAATATGTATACCCTAGAGTAAAGGAGGGAGAGAGGTGATATAATCGAAACATTCAAACACCTTAAGGGCATTAACAAGGCGAAAGAGTCGAACATGTTTCAATATAAAAAATTAGCAGGACAAGAGGACACAGCATGAGATTAGAGGGAGGCAGATTAAGGGGTAATGTGAGGAAGTTCTTTTTCACAGAAAGGGTGGTGGATGCATGGAACGGCCTACCACAGGAAGTGGTGGATAGGAATACAGTGCAGGGTTTCAAACAGGCATGAGATAGGCATAAGGGAGCACTACAGATAAGTATGAATAGATAGGCCATTGACAGCGCAAAGGCCAATGGCACATTTATAAGCTGGAAAAAGAAATGGGCAGACTGGATGGGCCTTGCGGTCCTTACCTGCCATCAACTTCTATGTTTCTATAATGAGCTTGATATTTATTATTTAATATAGTACCCCATTATGCCTTATGCATAGCATATAAATCCAAATCATTCCAAGGCCATCATGACATATAATATTAATACCAAGCAGCAAATCAGAACTCTTTTCCTAATAAAAGGCTGCTGATATAATAAATAAAGAACAAAGCATAAATAAGGAACCAGTGGCTTATGGAAAAATCTACAGGGATTTGATTCTGCCTTTGTAGGGAAAACACAGGAAAAATGAGGGCTTCTTACAGAGTAATGGCTGTTTCGATCTGGGAGCACTGAATATGTCTTATCCTATATTTTGTATCCTGGATAGGGCAGGGGAGATGCTACATCTCATTGTCACAGGGCTGTTCATTTACACATTTTTGCACTGTATTTACTCAGGCTGTCCCAGATTAGATGTAATATCTTGCCGATACTGTATCTTCCTGCTGTCATACACCACTGCAAGTCCACACTCTCCCCTATTCCCATGTGTAACATGCCACCCTCCGGACTGCTGAAATATCCTGGGTGCCATGGGGTACGGTATCCTGTAATGCCATTTGCAGTGTACACTTCAGGCTATACACAGTTCATCTGCAGTTCCCCAATTGCACAAACTAATGGAATGTCAGCTGTAACATAACCGTTTTGGGACCTGTGTGAGTGGGTACAGCATCGGCCATCACCCACGCTGAGCAGTGCAATGGCACTGGGATGATGGATCCGCGTGCAAGTGCCTGAGGAGTATGGCTACTGGGTGTTATCACCCACACACAGCTCCTGCCTACGTATAACATAGTCCAGCATCCTAATGTGAGTGCTCCACCACCCACCGATAGAGTGGTATGATCCCATTACAGAACCAGTCGTCGCAATGGGATGGGCTGGGGGGCAGATAGGGTGGTGTCTGTGCACCGCTGAGGGGGAGCAGGGGTCACTACACTATGGACATGGACTGTAGGTGTATTCAGGTGCAATTAGGGATGACATTGGGGTCCCTACAATATGGAACCAATGGAGCCTGGACTCCGATATGATCGGGGCTGGTGGAACAGGTGGGGGGGGGGGTGCCACTATATCACCAGAGACTTCAGGGTCTGTCGCACATGGGAGCAATCAGGGTCGGGGCTTGGGGGTAAGAACTGCTCCGGCGCATTCATCCCCATGCCAACATGCAAATGGAATGGTAATGAGTATGCATAAGGCCCTTTAGTTAATTTGCATTCCTGGGCTGAATATCACCCATGGGGTTTGCGGTGCATACCAGTATGTGCCACGCATTCCCCCTGGAAAGAATTCAGTCGGGATCACCCTGGATGCACCGGACTTGGCAGCCGCCTACATTGTGACTCCCATCCAGGGCCACATTTTCAACAGGAACGATGAAGCCCGCCATGATGAAGCACAGTGTCACATGTTTACTGCATGACAAAAGGGATTAACTCCCTTTGAAATTGCATTGTTTGCTGCAGTAACTCTACTGCAAAATTCTGCAGTGCTGCACTTCATCCTGGTGGGCTTCACTGTATGCACACCCTGTACTGGTGACGCACTCTCTTTGAATATTGTATCAATGCCGACTGGCGCATCCTCTTTGTTCAATGCATCTTTCGGCTCATGCATCAATACGGCACTTAATATATCCCCCAGATGTAAACTACTGTTTTTAGTGCATTCTGATTTTACATAATGCAGCATAATATTGTGTAGATGTAGAGCCCCACTGAAAATAAGATGCCATTACTTCTGTGAACTATCTAGACTAAATATATAGCAATCAGTAGGCATATCCTAGGAAAACACATTGTGAAAATATGTAAAAGGAAGACCACATTGAAACTGCCTCTTCACAGATCTGCATTGTGCAAATTCATTAGAAATAATGGGTAAAAGCATCCCAAAAACTTTCCACAGCCATATCGGCTCTGACCAGAATTTGTTAACACGAGATCTTACTTCGAGATACAGCTCTTGCAGCAGGTAACACCGTTAGGACTGAAGCCAGCAGGCGTCAGGACCCCACGGAAATCTTCTAGCTAGCAATCTTCAGCGGGGACCGCCTCCGACGTCGGTCCCGCCCCCGACGTCAGACGTGGTACATAAGGAGGCGGTCCCGCCAGATTCCCCAGTTCTTTCCCGCCGTCGACTTGCATGTCTCGACCCTTTGGTTCGTTTCTAGCGCGCGACGCCTAGTTAAGTTCTTCCTTCGGGAAAAAGTTTGTTTTTTCTGCTCAGTTTCTATCTGATGTCCTCTCCAACCTCTGTTGAAGGCCATCCTTCGAAGTGCACCTGTGGGAAGCAAATCCCGTTCAAAGACCCGCAGTCGGTCTGCGTCCGGTGCCTAGGCCCAGACCACGACAACCGGGCCTGCTCCTTCTGCCAGGGGTTCAACAGCCGGACCCGGATCCATTGCCAGAAGGCCCTTCAGGCATTCCTGCTCAAGGAGAAGATTAAAGCCATGGATGCAGCCTCCAAGGGGGAATCTTCTGACAAGGCCCGGAGACACCTCGAGAAGCATAGGGAGAGAGTGAGATCCAGGTCCCCATCTAGGGCCTCTGATTCCCGTAGCTCCGGCTCCCGGTCCGACCGCTCCGGCTCCCGGGCCCGCTCTCAGCCTCCCCCTGCAGCAGTGAAGACCTCCTCGGGTTCCTCCTCTCTTTCTCAGGCCAAGACCTCCAGATCTTCTTCGTTTTCAGCCACCAAGGCCCTGTCGAGGTCAGGGGACCGTCACCACCATCACAAGTCCAGTTCCCGCCATTCGGAACCCGACGCCAGGTCAGTCTCTTTGCCTCCTCCTCACCAGCGGAAGACCAAAAGACGACTTCTCTTCAAGATCGTCGGACCCGGCGCGGCCAAACACCATCGGTCCGAGCACGACACCACCAGGCGCACCGTCGCGGTCAGGCCTTCACCTCCACGGACGCCGGCCGGGGGACCGACGTCCGCACCTACCGAGAAGAGGACCCCCTCGCCTCCCACCGACGTCGGTCAAGAGGCGATCACGGAGGAGGAGCTCACCCAGCCCGAGGACCAGACGGGCGAACCCGGTCCTGTCGGAGGCCCCTGGGGAGCCAACGCCGGAACCCGATGACCGGCCATCGGCGCCCGGTCCGTCGTCGGGCCTCAGCATATCTGAGGTCAAGGAGTTGTTTACTTACTGGTGGGACACCATAAAAAGGGATGTGGCTCCCACACCACCTCCTCCTGCTACTCTGCCATCCCCCGCGCCCCCTACTTCACCCAGGGATGCGGGCCGAGTACCCTCCCCCCAGGAGCCTACGGACCCTCCTAGGGGTAGATCACGAAATAGGAGACCTCCATCCAGATCTTCTTCAGGGTCACCCAGCCCCAAGAGACCCAGAAGACGCCGCCGTTCACCTTCGACGGAGGACACAGGATCGGACTTCTCGGACGGATCCAGATCCCCCTCTCCGATCAACGTTCCTTCTCCGGACCCACGTGAGCTTCCAAGATCTCCTCCGGATGACCCATCGTTCTCAGAGATTATGAGGCATATCCAAGAGAACATGGGTTGGGACACAGAGGAATTAGACCCCGAGAGATTACGCCTTGCCAGATATCTTCGGCAAAAAGATCCAAAGCCTGTGGTGGTGCCACCCTTGGTGGACACATTCGTGGACGTCACCAAGGCAGCGTGGAAATGTCCACACTCGCTTCCGGCGATGCCGAAGAAAGTTAACCGCCTGTACAAGGCCCCTAGGGAGGACTAGTACTTGGCATCACATCCTCTGGCCGATTCTCTGGTCATTACAGCCTCTCATGACCGGTCCCAGAGGCTGCAACATTTGAGCACCCTGCCACCGGACCCAGAGTCCAAGCAGCTGGGCGCTATGGGCAGGCGCCGCGTATGCATCCGCTACCTGCGCCATCAGATCCCTCACTACTTGACCCACATGGTACAGTTTCAAAATGCCTTGTGGGAACAGGGACTGGATCTGGCGGAAAAGATGCCAGAAGGTGAGCAGAAGGAGGAGTTGCTACAGCTCGCCCGTGCCAGGTTCGGACGTGGAGAACCCAGGTGCTGCTGACCCGCGTGTGATTCCGCGGACTCCTCGGCCAGGCGGCAGCTTCAGGTGTATGCCTCCGGAGACACTCATGGCTCCGTGTTTCGGATTCACCCAGATGTCAGAAGAACATCTGGGCGCCTCCGTTTCATGGAGAAGTTCTTTTTTGGTGAGTCCTCGGAGAAGGTCCTCACCAAACTTCAAGAGGCAGGGAAGGCGGTACGGTCTGTCCAGGCCATGTACAGACCCAAGCTTAGTTCCTTTCGTAGGAACCAAAGCCGTTTCCAAGGCCGGACGCAGAGACAGCAGTCCTGCGCCGGTCCGCAACAGAGGGGCTCCTTCTCCCGCAGAGCCCAGGGAAAGTCATCTGCGGGCCAAAGCCAACGACCAGCCAAGTCGGCCCAGCCCGTTGGACCCTCAGCCGCCACAGCATGACTCCTTCCCAGCCCTCGCCCCTCAGGATCAACGGGACACCAAGGTCGGGGGCCACATTGCGGACCACCTGCCAGGGTGGCAGTCCATAACCACCGACAGGTGGGTCCTTCAGTTGGTCGAAAGGGGTCACTTTATAGAATTCGTGGACAAGCCACCCTCAAGGCCTCCTCTGCTCTCCCGTTACTCAGGTCAGCACAGATCTGCATCAGGCAAGAGGTACCGCGCCTGCAAAGAGGCGGTGGAGTATGTCCCAGAGAACCAGATAGGATCCAGATACTATTCCCTTCTTCCTGGTTCCGAAGAAAACAGGGACCTCAGTCCAATCCTGGACCTCAGCGACCTCAACATGTGGAGTCGCCTACATTATTTCCCACCCCGCATGGTGACCCTCCAAGGGCTCATTCCCATGCTGAAAAAGGCCTTCTTAGCGTCCCTGGACATGCAGGACGCCTATCTGCACATCCCAGTAGCTCAAGCGCACAGGAGGTTCCTGCGCTTCGAGTTTCTCGGCCATCATTTTCAGTTCCGGGCTCTTCCGTTCGGACTGTCTTCAGCCCCCAGGGTCTTTACCAAGTATATGGCAGTCGTGGCAGCGTCTCTAAGGAGACAGGGCCACTACATGTTCCCATACCTGGACGACTGGCTTCTCATGGCCGCCTCCAAAGAGGCACTGTTGCTGGCTATTCAGAGCACCCAGGATCTGTTTCAGTCTCTGGGCATTCTTATCAACTACGAGAAGTCTCTCCTCGTACCGTCGAAGAAGCTGCAGTTCATAGGCGCAGTTCTGGACACCATCCAAAGGAAAGCATTTCTTCATGACGAGAGAGCGGAACACATCAGATCCCTCATCAGGGATCTCTCGGCAAAGAAGATCGTCCCCGCCAGGTTGGTCCTTTGCTTGCTCGGACACATGGCTATGGCCATTCCAACCATCCCTTTGGCAAGGCTCCACATGTGGGTAACTCAGTGGATGCTCAAGGTGCAGTGGGACCAAAGGCAAGACCACATGCAGCATCCGGTCAGGATCACGAACGCCGTGATTCGAGACTGGCAATGGTGGCTAGACCCAGGAACACTTTCTGCGGGTGTCCCATTTACAGCGCCGTCCCCAGAGGCAATCCTCTACACAGGCGCCTCAGGGCTGGGGTGGGAGTGCACCTGAGCAGGGTGAGGTCCCAGGAACATGGACCCCTCAGAAGCCCACCTCCACATCAATGTGCTGGAGATGAGGGGTCCTTTATGCCCTGCAGGCTTTTCAGTCAGAAGTCGCGGTACTCTTCTGCTTCAGACAGACAACACGGCAGTGATGTATTATCTCAACAAACAAGGCGCACACTCCTACCCCTTTGCAGGAAGCTATGAGAGTGTGGGATTGGGTAATCCGACACAGCGCGAGCCTGATTGCAGTTCACGTTCCCGGAGTGGTCAACACAATGCAAGACGGCCTGAGTCGTTCCCAGGCCAGAATCCACGAGTGGGAACTTCTTCAGGAGGTAGCAGAGGATCTGTTTCTTTGATGGGGCACTCCAGAGCTGGACTTATTCGCTTCCCCATTCAATGCAAAACTGCCCAATTTTTGCTCACTAGATCCAGGGCCTGGTGTTTTCTGGCGAGACGCGTTGTCCCTCTCCTGGGTGGACAGATTCCTCTATGCTTTCCCTCCCTTCCCGTTGATCCAGAGAGTTCTTCTCAAACTGTGCAGGGAGCACACAACAATGATCCTGATAGTGCCTTTCTGGCTCAGACAGATCTGGTTCCCTATGCTGACGCAACTGTCCTGGGAACCACCAGTTCCATTGCCTTTCAGCTCCCACCTATTGTCTCAGGAGGACGGTTCACTGGTCCACCCGGACTTACGCTCACTGAACCTGCATGCATGGCTCCTAGAGACATAGCCATTATGCGACACGGGGTCTCGCAAGAGGTGGCGGAAGTCCTTTCCGCAGCCAGAAAGCCAGCAACGCATGCAACGTACGCCATGAAGTGGCGCCGGTTTTGCTTATGGTCACAGGCACTTGGCCTTTCCCCTTTAGAATGCCCGATGAAAGTGGTGCTAGAGTACCTGCTTTCCCTATTTCATTCGGGTCTCGCCTACTCCTTCATTAAAGTGCACCTCTGCGCGATTTCTGCATATCACTTCCCGGTGGGACAACGCACAGTGGCACAGCTTGATGCCTCTCGAGACTTCCTGAGAGGGGTGTTCACCATAGGCCACCCATCAAGGATCCTGTTCCTCCTTGGGACCTACTCTTTGTCCTGGAACAACTCCACGCTTCCTCCCTTTGAACCTGCCGCGGATTACGAGCTGCATTTTCTGTGGAAAGCGTTATTTTTAGTTGCTGTCCGTCAGCAAGGAGAGTTTCCGAGCTAAGGCCTCTCATGTTCAAGGAGCCTTTACGACTTTCCACCAGGACAGAGTGTCTCTGAGGACTAATCCTAAATTCCTGCCTCAAGGTGCTCTGCCCTCACTCTCAACCAGGATATCGATTTGCCTGTGTATTTCCCAAGTACTCTAACAGAGGAGGCGTTGCTTCACACCTGGATGTTCACGCTCTTTAAGGTTCTACCTGAACAGAACTAAACAACCGTAAGTCAGACAACTAGTCGTTTCCTTCGCTGAGAGAATGCTGGGCCAACCAGTCTCAAAGCAGACCCTTTCTCGCTGGCTTGTCCAGTGTATTTCATTGGCTACAACAATAAACATAAGCCCCTCCCGGGTACAGTCCGGAGCCATTCAACAAGGGGGGTGGCTACCTCTTTTGCAGCACTGCGCAACGTCTCCACCTCGGCCATTTGTGCTGCAGCTACTTGGAGCTCAGTGCACACATTCATTAGGCATTATAGCCTGGATATTACATCACGGCGGAGAGCCGGTTTCAGCCTGGCCGTTCTACAGGGTCTCCTGTCCTAGAGTCAGAACTTGTTCAAGGTCTCTCCTAATTTCCTCCTCCCTTAATGCTTTCAGGCGCTATTGCTTGGGAATCAGTCCTATGGTGTTACCTGCTGCAAGGGCTGTATCTCGAAGTAAGATAGTACAATTACGTAAGAACTTACCATAACAGTAGATCTTCGAGAACAGCTCTTGCAGCAGGTGTCTTCCCGCCCACCATTCCCCCTTGGAGGAGGTATGGCCTACCAGGCCTGGGCAGGAGCTAAGCTCTTTTCTTCTGATGGTGGATCCTCGGTCTCCCCTTCTGATGTCATCCTGCGGCCGGGAGTCTCCGGCGGGAGAACTGGGGAATCTGGCGGGACCGCCTCCTTATGCTACTACATCGTCTGGCGTCGAGGCGGGACCGGCCGTCGGGCTGATCCCGCTGAAGATCGCTTAGCTAGAAGATTTCCGTGGGGTCCTGACGCCTGCCGGCTTCAGTCCTAATGGTGTTACCTGCTGCAAGAGCTGTTCTCGAAGATCTACTGTTACGGTAAGTTCTTACGTAACTGTACTTTACTGACCTAAGTGGACATTGGAGCAACAGAAACTGCATTTCCACATGCAGATGTCACCAAATTAACTCAAGAACAAACAGTTAAACCTTTCAAATATTTCTTCCCTCGCTCTGCATCTTTTTTTTTTTTTATACTTAGTTTATTATCTTTCATTTGTCAGCATTTGTTACATCATTTTCATGATTCACATGTTGTTCTTTGGGGTAAAAACCCCTAGCACTAACAACATCACAGAAATATTACAGTACTTCTGGTTCACAGTAGTCAACTTTACTACAATCTAGCTAGAACAGTAACAGCAGGTGCTACTGTCTGGGATGTGTTCCGTCCTTTCACTATCTAAAACTAGTTGTCTCCTATCCAGAAAATACCTATAACAGGAGTTAATCGGGGGACATTCTCTAACTCCAGTGTAAAAGGTAAATATCTCTTTCAGTGCAGTTCAGGCATCTCTCTCTTAACCACTGTCATGGAGTAACCACCTGGTCCATTTCTGTTGATATACTGTATCTGTGGCTTTTGCTTAAGATTGATCGTTAACCTTTCCATCAAATGTATGGATTCAACCATATCCTTCCATTCCCCTACCTCCGGGGCTCTCGGCTGCAATCAATTCTTTGTGATAATTTTTAAAGCTGCCGCAACCAGGACCTTCCATAGGTATCTGGCATCATCTTTAACCTCCCCTGGGATTAGTCCTAAAACCAAATGTTCAGGTCCTAACTGCGTCTTAATTGCAAATATCTGTTCTAGATGTTTCCTAACCTCCCTTCAATATACGGTGATACCTGGACATGACCAAAAAACATGTGCCTGTGAGGCATGTTGTTCTCCACAAGCCCTCCAGCACCCAGCCGTGGTCCCTCCTTCACATGAACCATTTGTGTTGGTACTAAGAAATATCTGGTTCTCAACTTCCAACAGAAGTCCCTCCACACTAAAGAACTAGAAGTTGACCACGTACTTCTCCACATCAGAGACCAATGTTTATCTGTTATAAGAATTACTAAGTCCTGTTCCCATTTTTTCTTTATATGCTGGGACGTGTTGGCCATATCTGCCATATTGTTATTATACAGCAACGAGATGGCATGGTCTGCCCCCCTTGGCACCCACACTCTTTGAAATAGCCCTCTCTCTTTCAACACCGGCTCCTCCAGCATTATTTTGTTAATCTGTATATTCAAGTAGTCTCTCAGTTGGTAATACCTGATTTTATCTGTCTGCTTCAGGCCATATTTTTCCTGAATTGCTTCAAAGGAGAGTAGGGTATTCCCCATCATTATTTGATAAGGCGCGCACAGACCCCTTCTAGCTTGTTTCTGATACCATTTATCAAGCGTTGCTGGTATAAACTGATGGTCATATGCCCACCATCTATACTTCCATAGATTCCCAAATGTGGCCCCCTGCTTATTCCCCTCCTGCATCCTTCCAACACCGCCCTTGTGCCTGAGAAACCAAACATTTCCCCTGTATCCAGAGGCCCAAACATCACCGCCCGCAAAGGGGGATCCCTTTGTTTCCAAAGATCTATTCGATTCCAATGGGTGTCGTATCCCGGGTTGCCCCAAAGTAGTGCAACTCTCATCTGGGCTGCCACCCAATAGCCCTGCAGGCATGGGAACGCAAGGTCCCCCTCTTCCTTGGGAAGATAAAGCAAGGATCTTCTTAATCTGGGTTTTTTACCCTTCCATAAATAGGAAAAAAACATACTCTGCCAGGTCTCCAGATCCACCGGAGTTAACAGACATGGGACACATTGAAATAAGTAGAGAAGGCGTGATAATGCATTCATCTTGAGGGCTTGAGCCCTAGCACTAAGTGAGATGGGTAGAAGGGACCATCTTTGAAAGTCACTTTTAAGCTGTGCTATTATAGGAGGATAGTTCAGCTCTTTCAATTGTGTGTTGTTCCTACCCAACTTTACCCCTAAATATTTTATCTCTGTCTGGTCCCATAACATGGGGTACTTACTTTTAAGCTCCTTAGTTGGGGTAAAATTAAAACAGAGAATTTCCATTTTATTATTATTCAATTTATAGCCTTATAACCCAGAAAACTTATCTAGCCATCTGAATACCACTGGTAAAGACTCCACAGGGTCTACCACATATAAAAGAACATCATCAGCATACAGAGCCAATTTGTGGGTTTGCCCCCCTATATTAATCTCTTTTATCTCTGGGCACTGATGGATGCTCTGAGCAAGAGGTTCAATGAACAGGGCAAACAATAATGGGGAGAGAGGACACCCTTGTCGCGTTCCTCTTTCTAAATTAAAAGTCCCAGAGATATGTCCATTCGCTCTAACCTGTGCTCTCAGAGACTCGTATAACTTAAATATAGCTGTTATCAGCTGCCTCGGGAACCCAAACCAGGAAAGGACCTCCTTCGGAAACAACCACGATACTCTATCAAACGCTTTTTCAGCGTCAAGACTTACTATCAGTGATGGTAATTTTTGCATGGAAATTTGATCAATTATATGTGTTGTTCTACAGAGATTATCCTGTGCTTGTCTGCCCGGTATGAAACCGGATTGGTCTATCTGTATTAAAGAGGGGAGGTACTCCTGAATACGTATAGCCAAAAGAGATGTAAGTATTTTATAATCAGTGTTCAATAAGGAAATCGGTCTATATGAAGGGCATTTTGTTGGGTCCTTTCCCGGCTTGGGTATCACCGAAATCACCGCCTGGGCCCAAGAAGGAGGGGCCGCAGCCTCATCTCTCATGACCTCATCAAAAACCTTCCCCAGAAGTGTCTGTATCTGGTTCCCAAAGCATTTATAGAACTCTGCAGGGAGTCCGTCCGAACCCGGATATTTACCCACCTTAAGCCTTTTAATATCCTCCTTTATTTCCTCTGGTATAACTGGTCTCATTAACCTTTCCCCTTGCTCCCTAGTTAGGCCCGGCAGTTTAAGTGAACTCAGGAATCTCTTTATGTCTTCCCTTCCCTCCTTTGTGTCTTCTGCGTATAACTTAGTATATGATGTTCTGAAGGCATCAGCTATCTCATGAACCCCTTGGACCATTTTGCCTATCCCTGGATGCCACACCTTCATTATTGTTGCTCTTGCCCATTTTGCCCTCAGCCTGCAAGCCAGGTAGCGCAACGATCGAGGTCCCCCCTCATAATGTTGTTGTCTCAGAAAGAGCAACCTCTGTTCTACCTGATAATCCAAAATTCCCGTCAACTCCCTCTTATAGTCCAACAATTGTCTCCTCCACTCCTTGTCATACTTTTGTTTTTGCTGCCCCTCCAAATCTGCTATCAGCCCCATTAGCTTGAGTCTTCTGGCCTCCCGCTCCCTCTTTTTCCTCGAGGCCAGTTGGATAAATTTACCTCACAGAACAGCTTTTGCGGCGTCCCAATGGATGGCCTGTGTGGTATCTTGCTCTGTATTATCTAGAAGGTTAGCCCTATAAGTTTCTACTATTTGGTCCCTAATTTCTTTATCTTTCAAAAGAGAGGTGTTGAGCCGCCATAAGGTGTTCCGGTGAGTCTCCCCTAGGTCTATTTTTATATATATGGGCGTATGATCAGACAAAAGTAAGTCCCCTATCCAAGTATCCTCAATTCTCTGTACCTCAGTCTTCGTGACTAGAATGTAGTCTAGCCTTGAATATGTGTTGTGGGCCGCAGAAAAAAAGGTATAGTCCCTCTGTCTAGTGTGTTGGTGTCTCCAAGTGTCTAATAATCCCATTTCTCGTATCAATTTCTGGATTTTCCTCGCCGTTCTGTGTGGTTTCCCTCTTACCCTCAAAGAGGAGTCCATATCCGGGTTCAAAGGCAGATTAAGGTCCCCCCCCCCCACAAATTATGACTCCCTCCCCCCACTCTAACAGAGTGGCTAGATAGGAACGGTACTCAGGTAGTGTTGAGCCAGGGGGAAGTACCACGGATGCCAGTGTGACAACATTGCCCCTAAATTTACCTTTCAGCATCGCGTATCGTCCCTCCTTATCTGTCTTAGCCTCCATTTTTTCAAATGGGGAATTAGATGGCACCAACACCATCACACCCCTCCTTCTACCATTCTTATAGGAAGATGCCGCCATTTCCCCAAAACCCAATTTTAGGAACTACTTATGCTCCTTCATTGACAAATGAGTCTCCTGGTGAAATAAAAAATCTGCCGCAGCTTTCCTTATCTGGCTGAATATTTTAGATCTTTTAACAGGGTTTGTAAGGCCATTAACATTATAGGAACAAATAATCGTAGCCTTACCTGCCACTGAAAGGGTCTGTATTTAGAAATATATTCTCAGGGTCCCCCCGGACTCCTCCTCAAGAGCCCTCCCACACATCTCCCTTCTTTATTTCATTTAACTCTCTCTTGCGACGGAACATATCCCAGATATGAAACAACATAAAAACCATTACTTGATAACAGTAGCTCAACTTTACAGCCAACTGGGCTAGTAACCAATGCATGATCTTCGACCTCCAAGGTAGAAGTCCCACTTTTTGCTTGCTCTGCATCTTGTTTTTTTCTATGTATTGGATTTCATTTTCCCCCATTAATTCTGTTTTAAACAAACATAGATGTTGATGGCCAAAAAAGGCCAAGTGGCTCACTGAGTCTGCCAAATATGTGCCTGCATCTGCACCCAGCCTAACACTGGGCGATATCTCACCAAGGATCTGTACCAGGGCAGAATCACCTCATTCCTTCTGCTAGCAACTTCCTCCCTTTGCACCCCAATACCCGGTTGCTTTCCCTGCACCTTTCTGCATTGGGCATGGGACTTTAGACTGTCACTAATAATGATCCCAAGGCCCCTGTCCTCTAGCGTCTCTCCCCCCAACCAGTATTCTGTTTTTGAATCTTCTTTGTCAATATGCATGACTTTACACTTTTTGGTATTTAATTAAAGTTGTCATATCTGGTACCACTTTGCCAGTCTATCCAGGACTATTTTCCGTCCTTGCATTCTCTACACTGTATCCACCCAGCCATTGATTATTTGCAAAGAGAACAATATTACTCTGGATTCCCTCCCCTATATTGCAGATGAATATACAGAAAAGGACCAGGGACGCCCAGTGATGTAACGGCTACTAGTGCAGTATGGGTGAAGAGCTCAGAGTTGGTAGTATTAAAATCTAAATAAATCCTCCACCTAGACCCCATGAAACATACTGTAAGCATTAGAAAACAATGTTGGCTCATCAAAATTGAAAAGATTTGGTGACAAAAAGTACAGACACTAGGAGATCAAGCAAGCTGCTCCAAGCAGTTCTCCAGAGCAGAAGATGGAAATGGATGACGAGGAGGACGTGACACTCACTTCCCAATCTCTGACTGTCGAGCTTAAGGCAATCAGTGCTAAACTCACTTGTTTGGAAAAAACAGCCACAGTAACCTAAGCCGACATTGAGCAGATGCAAGCCAGAACCGCGGACTTGGAGCAGGGACTAACAGAAGTCTCAGCACAGGCTGACAGGGATACATTTGTGTACCTGTACCAAAGAGAAAGATCTACAGCAGCAAAACTGGACAAACTGGAATCATGTTCCCATCGGAACAACATACAAATCTATGGATTTCCAGAAGGAACTGAAAAAAGGGCCATGACTGAGTTTATTGCCTTCTTCCTGACAGAAAATTAAACTTGCCCCAAAACACTAAATTAGACTTAGAACGGGAGCATACAGCATTGGCGTCAAAACCCAACCTCTGTAACAGCCCAGCCAAGGTCTACTGGACTTAAATTCCTGGATTTACAGAGTTAAAATGATACTGCTCCAAAAGGCATAGGAGGAAAAAAAAGAAACCATTTATCTCTGGGGGGAGATGCCTTTACTTAGACCACGACTTTACTCCCAAATAAACAGATCAGCAACGTAAGATACTGGATGTGGTGTGGCAACTTAAAGCGAAGTGAGTTAAGGCTCAACTGTTTTCCCCAGCCCAGCTCAAGCTCTTTAAAGACTCTGGTACGTAGTTTTTTTAGAAGTCCGGAAGAGGCAGCAGAAACCCTCTAGAAGATGCGAGTCACACGGTGATTGTTCAACACAGATCACCCCAGTGTGGCCTTAGAGACTAAATTGAAGAAGAATACCTGGATGACCCCACAGGCATCCAGCTCTAAGGGACAGAAACAGCCGTCCAACACATCAGCAGCAGGGGCTGGAATGTCATTTAGCAGAAGGGTAAATGCTCAACTCAGCCTGCCGCAGACTGTTCTGACTCACCAGACTGAACACAGACTGAGGAGGTATGCTTCCATTTGCCTCCCGAGGCAGTTTTGGTGGATCCTACTGATGCTGACAACCCCTGGTTCTGAGTCCCAGTAGAAATCTAGGGTCCTTCAACAACAGCTGTCACACTAGCCACTATCATTATTACTAGGGCCTTGGGGGGTGGGGCTCAGAATTAAGTCCTTTAACTTATACACTGACTAATTGTAGCAGTCACTAAAAGATGGTTACACTGGTTAAATATATTTTCTTTCATTTTTTGTTGCTACATGTTCAAGTTCTTCTACTGTTGAGTGCTGTTTTGGTACTGGCTAAATGTTCACGGAAGTTTGTTCTGGTACTGGCTAAATGTCTATGGTACACTCGCCATCTGGCCCGGTTACCGGAGAGAACTCTGTATGAAGATATGTTGGGGTCTGGGGGGTGCCTGTTGGCATCCTCATGATGGGGTTAAGTACAGCCAACTCCCTGTAGGAGGCTAACTGGATTTTGGTGGGCTCATCCTGCCTCTGACTGCAGGCTCAGTTTTCCTTGCCTGCTCGGGGTCTGGTGGTGTGGCTTGGGACCACATCACAAGTCACGACAATGCACCAATTGCTTCCACAACCCACTTGCTGCTTATGTAGATTGTAGCTTCAGAGGAAGAATCTCATGTTGTAGCCTTTACTAGGGTGGTGGGGCAGTGTGTGGGGTGTATATGGCCCCAGCCCTCACCACGCTCCTGCCACCTGTGACATAATTCTGATAAAGCACACCAACTCCTCAGAGCATAGAACTTCCAGCCACTTCCACAGCTTATTTATATGCGCCGTATGCTGGAGCAGAATGCAAAAGAACTAACACAATGCTTCCATTTCGGCACAGGAAAGCCTCTGCTGTGCTTCTGGGCCAAGGGGGAGTGGGGATAGGATGTGGCAGGAGCTGAGGAGCACAATTAAAGGAGAGCTAAGTGGGCTATTCGGCTCACTATGCCAGATCTTGTAAGACACATGTGGGTTACTATGATAAGCGAGCCTTTTTCCTGTCCGTTACAACTACTGTACCTGTAGTGTCTGAAAAACTAGTGAGACAGTCCATGATGGGACTAGACCATTGATGCAGCGCCATCTTTTATGGTGCCCTGGGTGAACAACTCCCATGGGGCAACATAACCATCTGACAACTGCCCCTGTGCAATTCACTTGGAACACGTTGGTTATTTTACTAGCCATAGGCATCCTGTTGATGCACAGCAGTTTTATTCAGTATTCTTCCAGTTTGTCTATACTCATGTATTGTATCACTGTTACAAGGAAAGCGTATGTAATGAAAGGGGAGGGGGTGGTGCTCCACGTCTGACCTTGACATAGCTGGAAATTTAAGGACCGCCTCATATAATGTTAAGGGGAGTAATATCTCAATTAAGAGGGCAAAACTTCTCCAGGAAATAAACAAACAAGGTGTGATGGTGGCTTTCCTCCAGGAGACCCACTTAACACCAGCAGAGCAAAAGAAACTGGCGTGGTCCTGGGTGGGAAGCTGCTACTCCTCCTCCTCCTCCTCCTCTTACAACTTCCACCCCCACCTTTGTGAGGTGGCCATCCTTATCCGCAGGGATGCTCTGGTAGAGATTGCCTTGGTTAAGGAGGACCTCAAAAGGTAGGTACATCATCCTGCAGGGTACCTACAGAGACAATCCTATTCAGTTCTTCAATATGTACACCCAGAACTCCGAGGCAAAATGGGCAGCCTTTTGACGAACCACCTTAACCACACTGGAGTTGTCCCTACACACTAAGCATCATAGGAGGAGATTTTAACACTGTCCTGCAGGATGCTAAAGCTAGAAAAGGTCACAGGGCAGAGGATGACAGAAGCACCCAGGATGATCATACGCTTAAAGAGCTACTGACGCCTCAAAGAAAACTTTAAAAAACATACTAATTAGGTACAATTCTGCTTGCATTCCATTTATATTTTATATATTTCTCCTCCCCATAATTTATTACTCAAGAAATGTATATGAATATATGATCCTTGTCCCTTAAAGTTAATTTTGAGTTCATCTGCCTCTATAGCTTACTCCCTACTTCAAGTCATAGCCCTCTGTTGTGACATCACAATCTGTTGCCATGGGGGTAACTGTGATGTCACAAGCAGTGCTCTATGACTTCAGGTAGGGAGAAACCAGCAGGAATAGATAAACTCTTCAGGAGCACAGATCCTGTTTCCATGCAAATGACTACACTACTAAATTGCTACGTTTACATGTGCCTACCTTTTGGTGTCCTAGAATCGAAGCCTGTAGACCCGACTGCAGCTTCTTACAGTATACATGGCTGCAGAGTCGGGTCCGCGAACGCCATCAGTTTACATGTGACTTTCCGACTGAAATTGGAAGTCTGACCAGGCGTAATTCACACAAGTGTAGTGTCAGTGCATTCTGTTGCTAGGCGGTACTGTGGTAACAGCAAGTGAGGTTCCCCTCAGGACATGCACACTCCAGCTGTGCAATACCATGCTTACCCACAGTGCAGACTTCAATCAGGTCCACTGTTTACATTTCACTCGTAACCCGACTCCATGAAATCGATTGTTTTGAACTGCATGCTGATGATCAAGGCTGAGTTCCGACAGGATTTAAACTTGGTCACAGTTTACACAGGACATGCAACCAAGTTATGAAGAATCGATCGCAAGCCTGGAAGAGTCCCAACCCGCCTACAGCCTTCATGCAAATGAGGCAATTAAGGAGGAGGAGAAATACAGAAGTAATGGGAAATACAAGCTGGACAGTGCCTATATATTACATTTTCTCAAAGTTCTTCTGAACGTGTCACCAGCTCTTTCAAAAAAATGAGTAAGGGACCTGGGTCTGCAAGATAACTGGAGATTTATGCATCCGCAAATAGACTTCATGTTTTATGCCCACCCCCGAAAGTCATACACATGCTTCTAATAAATAACAAATGGGCAAACACCATATCAGCAGACACAAATGGGCATTTCACACTCTCGGACCAGGGCCCAGTGGGGGCCACTTTATCTATAACACCCATGAAATGGTCCTCCCTCTGGCAGATGAATAACTTTCTTCTGAATTCATCAGAATTTAAGGAAATTGTGCAACGGACCATAAAAGATTATTGTCAGAACAACAGGGTGGGGGACACATCTCTCTTGCACAGGTCAGATGCCCTAAAGGCAACAACCCCAAGGCACACCCCATCGCCTGCTGGTGTGCGGACGGTGGGGGGGGGGGGCTAGGGTTGGTAACCCTAACATCGAATTTCCAGACTTTTGTCAGTGTGAAATCAGCTCTAACTGATGCATTAACTGAGTTTTTTGCAATGTATATATAACACTGCAAGAGAGCTGGTCCCTGAGCTCCAGCTGCTATTTAAGGTGGTGTGGAGGAGAGAGTGGGCACCAGTAACATGGGGTAGCGCCCAGATCTCTGTGATATCAAAACCCAGGAAGGATGGAACTATGTGAGAGTCCTATAGACCCATTTCATACTTACCTCCGTAGTAGCAGAGCGTGTCCAAGGTGCAGTGGGGAGCCTAGTGGACCTAGATCAAGCAGGATTCATTAAGGGGCAAAACCTCCATGACAACATTTGGTATCTCCTTAATATCCTAACAGTGCCAAAAAACACCAAAGCATTTCAACCGGCCATTTCTTTTTTTTTTTTTCTTTCCACAGGCATTTTATCTGCTCGGAGCCCTGGCAGGTGGCTTCAGCCCTCTGAACGGAGAAAGGACTCTCTCTCTCTGGCTCCACTGCTCCCGTGCTAGGCGGCCCTGGACATTCCCCCAGGAACTGCCCCCCACGGCAGGGCTGGGAGGAGGTTGCCAGCTTCTCCCTTCCCCAGGAGACCCAATCCAGAATCCAGGGACTATTACCAGAAGCGGCGGGCCATCATCAATCCTGCCAGGCTCGATTTTCCATTTTCACCTTCCCCCCTCCCTTCCGACATAACAACATTGGCTTGTAGCCTCCCGACCGGTATTGCCCTCCAACCACCACCAGAGGGCAGTCAGCGGGAAGAACGACTAGTCTCCCTCCCCCCTCTGAGACAGGAGAGGAGAGCAGTCCTCTGGACGCTCAATCCTCTCTCCCTCTGCCGACCCCCAGCAGCCCAAGTTCGTTCCTGAACCCAGGTCGCCGGCATGGCGCGAGGTGTAGCAACCAGCGCCTCAGCCTCAACTGGCCATTTCAATGGATGCTGAAAAGGCCTTTAATTAGGTCAAATGGATTTTCCTTCATGGCACCCTGGAGGCAATTTGGTTTGGTCCAAAATTTCTGCCGACCACAGATGCCCTCTATGCCTCCCCAGAGGCCTTCGTTAAGGTCAACTAAGTGTTGTCACACAGATTTCCCATTAGTATGGGAGAATAGTAGGTGTGCTCATTCTTCCCCTCACTCTTTGCCCTGTATACTGAACCTCTGGCAGTGGCAGTTTGGGCTAACTCTGAGATCATGGGAACACAGGTGGGAACAACTGAGCAGAAAGTGGCCCTCTATGCCGATGACTCTCTCTTTTTCGTCACAGACCTAGGGACATCTGTCCCTGCCCTTCTAACACAACTGCAGGCCTTTGGCTGGATCTCAGGGTATAAACTAAACTATACCTAGTCAGAGGCCATAGTAGTCTCAGGCTCTTGCCCGCCAGAATACAGAAAAGACTTTCTTTTTTACTGGGCCTCCAGAAACACCTTTTGATACCTGGGTATTAAGTTAACGCCCACATTAGCAAAGTTATACAAATCAAAGCACACACAGTTACTGGGGGAGATAGCAACAAATATGTAGTTCTGGACTCACCTCCCTCTCTCACTAGGTGTCTGGGTAGAAGAGTTAAAGATGAATGTTCTGCCTTGCTTGTTATTTCAGACTTTACCCATTAGAATCCCAAAAGAATCTGGGGGAAAACTTAAAACACCACCTTAAAATTTTTGTGGCAGGGCCGCAGGGGCACAGGAAGCAAACTGGCCTTAGAAGGTTCACCTTACCCAAGGATAAAGAGGGCTGGGGTCTCTCAGATTTTGCACCATACCACCTAGCAGCACAATCCTCCCAGGTGGTCTCGGTGGTCCATCAGCATGTGGAATCAGAGTGGTATGCACTGGAAAACAGGGCCACTTTGTCTGCACCCATATTCACTCTACCACTGGCCAAGTTAACAGGGCCCCTCCTGCAGTCCATCATTAACCTCTGAACAAATCAATCCCTGAGGATAGTCTCAGAACAAAATAAGGCCACTCACCACTGTCATAGGAGATCTGGTGTTCTCCCTGATGCACAGAGATCCTGGGTTTCTGAACTGGAACAGATTAGCCTTTACCAGACATTCCCAGTTAATGGTGTGTGGCATATGTATTTCATTCGAACAGGTGAAAACGTTCCATGGACTTCCTATTACAGACCTCTGTAGGTTTTTGCAGGTGAGGAACTACCTGCAAACTGACAGCTGCATAGCACAGGTGAGTAGGCCACCCACAAAATGGGAAGACTTTCTTTACTGGTCACCCAGACTTAACATAAACGGAAGGCTTCTGTCTATGGCCTCTGTGCCCTCTTGTAACCCCCAAGCTTGGCTCCTTTGTCCTAGACTTGAGCCTCTGTCCTGAGCACTCTCCCCCTCATTTTCCCCAATTTCAGCATGCACCCCCTCATCCCCTACTCTGTTACTCTGTACTGACTACGTCACCTTAGACTGCATCAACCCTCTCACTCTTCTTTCCCTCCACTCCAGCCCTTTCCTACACATCTCCCTCGCCTTTCCAACCCCATCCTACTCCCCCTTTTCCTATCTCCCCTCCCCTTCCATCCCTGCCTTACACCATAGCCCTGCTGCCTGCCCCCACCCTTCTACTTCTCGCTGTACCTCCCACATATCCCCGACTTCTGCCTTTATCTCTTTTCTCTCACACTCCTCTTCCCTCTTCTACTTGTACCACATATGTACTTATGTCTTTCATCTGTTTGTAAATAACCACCCTGAACATATGTATTCCTAATTATGAACTGTAAATAGTTGCTATAATTGTACTTTTAATGTACTGTTTAACTCATATCTTCTATGTTCATCTATATTACCTGTTTCTGTATTTTACTTCCAATCTCTGTTTGTACTTGATGCGGAACCTTTGTAAAAGGACCTCTAGTTCAAAGGTGTTGTAATCTTAGTAATAAATAAATAAATAAAATAAATATGGCTTACTAGATATTATTACTGGCTGCAAACCATAACTGATGGAGGTCACATAAAAGAAAAAAAAAAGGGAAATGGCAGCATGAATCAGGAGAGCCCCCACAAGATCAGTTGTGAGAACAGATCTTAGAGGGCTGAAGGGTGACTGCATTACCAATGTGAAGAGTGTATTGGTAGAAGGTAGTTACGCGATACTTCTACACTCTCACAATCACAGCCCTCTTTGGCATAAGTCACACAGACAAGTGCTGGAGGGTGACCATTTCCATATACTCTGGGGGTGCCCACATGGTATACTGGTCCCAGATCAAAGATGAGCCGAGTAAGACCTGGGCTTCAGAGGTACAATAGCAGTTGAGAATTGCATCCTTGGCTTGCCCCCTAGAAAACCTGCATCCCAGGAGTCAAAGAGAGGCGTTTTACATAATGTGCCTTGTGGTTATCAAGGGACTAACAACCCAATGGCTCTCAACTAATCTTCCCACAACAGCAGAGTGGAAAAATTAAGTAAAGTCCATGGAAACAATCACCACCACACTCAAGCTGGTTCAGAAGAAATTTATTGATCAACTCAGCACAACGGTGTTAGGCACTTCCCCCAAAACAAAGAACTACTGTATGAGACGTATGTTCTTACAGACAAACATTGTTGCATGCTGTCGTACTGTTTTAAATACTTTTACCCGGTCAGTTTCGAGGCTGAATTATTTTTAATCAACTGGTTATTTATGGAAAAGACTTGGGCATAAAGCCACATATGGACACTGCCAGTCAGCTTACAGAAAGCAGCATTCCCTTTAATTGAGGGAACACAATTTTTAGGACAAACTCACATTTAATGGACTTCTTATGGACTCAAACACAGTGGTTTACACCTCTGACCATAATGTCATAGTGCAAATGTGCGTATACGGTCTGTGTTCATATGCCTTAGTTCTGTCCCTCCCCACACTGAGACAAAAGACAAAGGGTTTACAATCCATGACTTCCTAGAGAAGTGTATCAAGTGAGAATGGCGAGGGAGAACTCCAATCATTTAATTATGGCAATACAAGGGAAAAGAAAACCAGGAAAGGTGACAGAAGAGGGCATGGAGAATCTTACTTATCCGACCCCCTCTTCCAAACACAAAACTCCGCAAGAAGGCAAACTACCCCAAATGCACTCGCAGACAGGTCTCCAATTGAACTGGAACACCAGGATCCCTCAGACACAGATGCAATTTCCTCTTCAAACTCCAAAGAGGATCAGAGAGCTGTTGACTCTGGCAGTATGAAAGCCCTCATTAAGCACTACCTGTGAGCTCTAGGCATTTCCAATAAATCAATCCCAAAAAATCCACAAGTTGAAAATGCCACCCCCCGCCAAAGCTGAAATAGAAGATAAAGGATTTCTTGACCATGATTCCCTGCCAAAATGAATCAAGTGGGAATAGGCCTCCATGGCTTAATCTCTGGGAGTCCCATGCTCTTTTTAGGGCTGTGAGTGGAGCCTACAGCCATTTTGAGAGAGCTTTCTAGCTCTGAAAATGGCCGATCTCACAATCTATTCCACTGGACTTTTGGAAGTATCCTTCCGAAAGCCCAATGGAGCTGAAAGTCCTACGCCATGATCGTCGTACGGAATAACAGCCGCACTATTACGGCTGTTACTTCCACATTCCAATGCGTGCACTGCACATGCGCACGAGTCACGCGCATACGCAGAGTCATGCGCAGTGCTGGCATGTTTGCGAATGGCACAATGCCATTCTGTATTTTGTGCCCCCTCCTCAAGTCACGATATCGTAACACTGGGAGCCCACCTCAGTGTGTGAAATTGTTCTTTTGTCTATAAATTAGAAAACACTCCCTCGTCGTTATCTTTGTGTCTGGTGCCCCCTTCCCACGTTATGCCTGACATGGGGTGCCCAATCACCATGTCAGCATTCGTGTGGCACACGGAGAGCCCACCCCAGTGTGCCAAAATGTTGTGCCCCTCTTCCCCCAAGTCGCGATATCGCAACACTGGCAGCCCACCCCAGTGTGTGAAATTGTTTTGTCTAAAAATTAGAAAATGGTCCCTCATCGGTATCTTTCAGTCTGGTGCCGCCTTCCCATGTTATGCCCGACATGGGGTGCCCAATTCCCATGTCGGCAACCGTGTGGCACACTGGGAGACCACCTCAGTGTGTCAAAATGTTCTGTTTCCATTTCCTATGCTGCAAAATTTAAAATGATCCCTCATTGTTGCTGTTGTTTCCTGTTAAAGTAAAAATCGCTGAAATCTCCCTCCCTCCCCCCACTGCACCCACCTCCCACCCCCTTCTCCCATACTTACCTCCGAGGTTACGCTATCATCTTCTCTGGACAGGGACACGTCTGCACTCTTCAAAGCCCAACTGCGAACTGAAGAATTAAAGGTAAACGTGCTATATAGCCATTCAATGGGTTTTCAACTTATACTGATATCTTAGCCATTTTTTGGAATTTTTGCTCCAAATTTTCAACATGGGCTTCTTGGGACCCCTCCTTATGAACATTGTCACTGTCATTTTGTTACTCGGTCCTAAAAGGAGATTTCACGGTCACTGTGCAGAATCACCTTTCGGGACGGATTCACAAAATAATAGTGTCACTGTTCATGAGGTGGGGTCCCAAAATACCCATGTTGCAAATTTGGTGAAAAAATTCCAAAAAATTACTGTGTTACGAGCGTGCATTGCGCAGTTTCTACGCACGCTCCTAACGCCGCTAATTTATCATATTTTCAGTCCACATTTTTAACATTGCCAGTTTTGCACACCTCCTTCACAACAGTACAGCTGTCATTTTCCACGACCTGCCCGAAACATGCTTTTGCACCTGTGGCACAGAATAGCGCATTTGCTCTGTGCAATCACCTTTCGGGAAAATTAAACAAAATGACACTGCCACTGTGCATGATGAGGGGTCCAACAAAGGCCTTGTTGAAAATTTGGTGAAACAATTTAAAAAACTGATTGCGTTACGAGCGTGCGCTGCGCAGTTTCTACGCACGCTCCTAACATCACCAATTTTTATTATTTTCACTTCACATTTTTGACATAGCCATTTTTGTACACCTCCTTCACAACTGTACAGCTGTCATTTTCCACAACCTGCCTGAACCGTGTTTTCGCACCTGTGGAGCAGAACAGCGCATTTGGTCTGCGCAATCACCTTTTGGGACAACTGAACAAAATTACACTGGCACTGTTCATGAGGAGGGGTCCAAAAAAGGCCATGTTGAAAAGCAGGTGCACCACCTCCAACATATGGCCAAGTTACACCTGGGCGTTGAAGAATTTCTAACGCACATCTGTAACTTTCATCACTTGGTAGAGCTTCACAGCCCTATCAGCTCTGGTCAGAGTTTGTTTACTGAAGTAGCAACATCATCACATTACACTCATGAGCTGATAACTTAACAACCAGCATGATAACAATGTAACATTGGTTTAACCTGCAGCTACTGTACGTTCAAGCATATACAGTTGTTTTAAAGTTTATATTTAATTCCATATCCAGGTATGGTCATGGAATATGCAACAAGTTTCTTAAGTTATAGAAACCCTGCATCAATAATGCTTTTGAATGGTGCCCAGATCTTTTCAAAGGATGACAAGTCCTCTGTGAAACAATAATGCACTTTTCTAGTTTTAATGCATCTACCGTTAGGTTAAACCAAAGCTGCACCTCCAATGGGGTATGGATCTTCCCACTGCATCCAAATCTTTTTCTGGCGTCGATTATGCTGATTTATTAATTTGCCTTGATTACTTGCATTATCTAGGATTAACAATTAATATCTGGGATTAGCAGCAATTAAAGAAGGCTATCTCAGAGGCCACTCAGAAATGTGTTGGGATAACAACATAATCCAAGACGTAGGAAACCAATATGATTTGAGAGTCAAGTGAAGCAGGCTATTAGGGGAAGAAATGCATTCAGGATTTATAACAAAGAGCAGAGCGAGAGGTCGAGAGAGAGGTATAAGGATAAACTAGATATAAGAAAAAAATTGTCATGGAGGATAAGGCAAAGAAAGAATAAAGGGTAAAGGAAAATGGCAAATACATTAGTGAAAAAAGGAAGCCAAGGGACAGCAAAGCATATAAGGAAATGAGAGGGGGTAAATGGAGGACTAAGGACCCCACTAGCTGTTTAGCATATGAACATACAAATGTGCCAGCAGAAACAGACCACCTGGTCTATCTAAGTCTGCTTGAGTGTGCAGTTAGCACCCCTAGTTTGAAGCTGCCCCACCCACCCCCTTTGTCATCCCACTGCCAACCCCCACCCTCACTCTCCCCTGTTCCCTGTCCCATGCCCTTTTAAAGCTGTTCACAGATTTACATGATACCATCCATTCTGGTAGTGCATTCCATTTTGCCACCACCCTCTCTGTGAAACAGTGTCTCCTCATTTCTCTCCTAAATCTTCCCCTCTCTATTCTTAGACCATGCCCCCTGGTGTCCCTCCCCCTCCTTAGCTTAAAGACCCCATCTGCCCCATACTTATTGATTCCCCTCAGATACTTGAATGTCTCTATCATGTCCCCCTTGTCCCTTCTATCCTCCAGGGTGTACATATTCAGGTCTCCCAGCCTGCTCTCAGTCTCTCTCCCCTCCATTCCACATATCATCTTTGTTGCCCTCCTTTGCACCCCCTTCAGTAGCCCCATATCATGCTTTAAGTATGGCCTCCAAAACTGCACACAGTTCTCTAAGTGTGGCCTTACCAGCGACCTGTAGAGGGGCAAGATCACCTCTCTTCACCTGGACGAAAAACCCCTAGCTATGCACCCCAGCATTTTGTTCGCCTTTGCAGCTGCTCTCCTGCACCGGGCAGTGTTGTTCATGGTCCCTGTTATCATTACCCCAGGTCCTTCTCCTCCTCGGTGATCCCCAGCTTAACCCCCCCCCCACCCAGTATTCTCTCCTTGAGTTCTTCGCCCCGAAGTGCATAACCTTATACTTCTTTGCATTGAACCCCAGCTGCCACCTCTCTGACCACTATTCTAGCTTGCTTAGGTCCCCCTGCAGCTGATTCCATCCCTCCCCTCCATCTACCACTGCTCCGATTTTGGAGTCGTCAGCAAACAGGCTTACCTTGCTCACCACCCCATGTGCAATGTTTGATATGAAGATCCCAAATAATACTGGCCCCAGCACAGAGCCCTCTGGCACCCAACTCGTCGCCAGCCTTGGGATTGAGAGCTTCCCTCTCACTATCACTCGTTGCAGCCTCCCACTCAGCCAGTTTGTAATCCAGTTTGTCATTTTTGCCCCTACCCCTACACCAGTTAGCTTCTCCCCAAGCCACCCATGAGGCACCGAATCGAAGGCCTTGCTGAAGTCCAAGTAAAGAACATCCATCGCATGACCCTTATCCAGCTCACCTGTCACCCAGTCATAATATTGTACCAGGTTGGTTTGACAAGACTTCCCTGAAACAAACCCATGCTGCCTCACACCCTAGAGGCCACTGTCCTCCAGGTACGACACCAGTCTTTCCTTTAGTATCGTTTCCATGAGTTTGCACACTGTGGAGGTGAGACTTACCGGATAATTACCTGGTTCATCCCTTGGTCTGCTCTTGTGTAATAGTACTACATGTGCCATTCTCCAATCCAGTGGCACACATCTCGACTCCAGTGAGGTGCCGTACAGATCCGACAGCGGCTCCACCAACATCTCCGCCATCTCCCTCAGCACCCTGGGGTGGATACCATCCAACCCTGGTGCTCTGTCTTCTATCGCTGCCCTCAGTCCCTCTGAACCTGTACTTGCCTCAGTTCTTCCATCTGTGGCCTCCTCTCCCCGTTCCCACCCTCCAGCTCATGGTGGTAGCCGGTCCCCTTTTCTTCCATTGAGCGGCCCCGAACCAAGAAGTATTCAATCAGTACCTCCGCCTGCTCCTCTCCCTTTTCCATCCACTCCCACCCCTTTTTATCCTCACTACTGTCTCCTTGCACTTCCTTTTCTCCCTGATGTATCTGAAGTCTTTCTCCCCCGTTAATTCCCTACGCTAATCTCAGCTCCCTCTGGGCCTTGGCCGCTCACTTTTCTGGTCACCTCCCTGGACCATCTTGCATACTCCTCCCTGTCCACTTCCTTCCCCATCCTCCTATACCTCTAGTGCACCTCTCGTTTTATCCTCGCCACCTCCACTGATTTTCTTGCTCTGCTCCTCTTCTCTGTGTCTTGGTGCAGGCTTCTGTTGCCTCTGTAATTCCCCATTTAATAATATCCCATTTCTACTCCGCATCCATCTCCTGCCTTGTGCCCTCCAGTTTCTCTTTCAATACTTTCTGCATCCTCCCAAAGTCCGACCCCTGAGGTTTACCACCGAGTAACTGATTTCTCTGGCTCCCCGCACATCGTGATATTAAACCACACCATTTGTTGATCACTGTCAGCTAGTGGGTCCTCCACCTTTATTTCCTTTACTGCCTCCCCATTCGACAATACCAGATCTCCAGTGTTCTTTAGCCTAGTAGGTACACTAACCAACTGTGTCAGGAGACCGTCCTGGATCACATCTAGGAGCACTTGCTCCCTAGCACTGGAGGTGACCGGAATGCTCCACTCAACCCCTGGCAAGTTGAAATCCCCTATGGTGACCACCTTCCCTTTTCTACATACCTTTCTGATTTGTCCCGCTAATTCCCTGTCAAGCTCCTCAGACTGGGACAGTGGCCTGTATACCACCCAAACCTCTGTTTCCTACCCCTTGAGTCTATGAGCTGCAGCCAGATTGCTTCAGTTCTCCTTTCTTCGCCCTCATCCCTTGTGCACTTGATCCCACCCTCACATAGACTGCCACCCCACCCCTTCCCCTCCTTACGGTCCTTCCTATATAATTTGTATCCTGGGATTGCCAGATCCCAGTCCCGCTGCTCAGTTGCCCACATTTCTGTGACAGCTGCAATATCCACCCTCCACACTGCTAAGAGTGCCTGTAGCTCAGCTGCTTTGTTGCCAAAGCTTCTTGCATTCAGTGAGACCACCCTCCATCCTGCCCCCTTCCCTTCATCAGCCTCCATCTCCTCCCTTCTACTCCACACCTTTTCGGCCACCCCGAGTCCTTCCCTGCTAGCCTGGGGGGTAGGCTGTGACTCCACTCTATCGGATCCCTGCCTACCTGCTGTCCACTTGCCACCCCCCATCTAGTTTAAGTCCACCTTTGACGCAATATACTTCCCTAGTCTTTGCTTTAATACCTCCTTCCCCTCTCCACTCAGGTGCAGGCTATCCCTTGCAAATAGATTGTTATTATCCCAGGTACTGCCCCAGGCAGTACAGCACAGTGGTTTAAGCTGCAAATCTGGAGACCTGGGTTTGAATCCCACAGCCCCCACTTGCATACTGTGTGACCCTCAGCAAGTCACTTAAGTTCTCTGTGCTCCCAGGTCGCACCTGTAAACAAGCTTCAGCTTAGTGTGCCACTCCTGGTTAAACAATTGCAAAAAAAAAAAAATACCACTTAGTTTGACACCATTCTACCAACCATGTGTTCAACTCCATAAAACTCTCCCCTTTCTCACTGTGCTTGCGCAGGGTACTGGGAGCTCCTCAGAGAAGGCCATAGACTCCCCAGTCTCCACGCACAACCTTCCCACTTTCTCAATCCTCTCTCTTGTTCCAGTCATTTGTCCCCACATGTACCACAATGTGTGGTTTCCTCCTACCCCTCCTTATGCACCTTTGGATTGCCTGTCCTGCCTTGTCTGCCTTTAATCCCGGTATGGACTCCACCCACATCCGACTGCGCCTCTCACCCTTGCTGCCCCACCTGAGCCCCTTGAGTATGGAGTCCCCCAACACCAGTACACCCCCTCCTCTTTCCTTGTGCCCGCCATACCCCAACCCAGGTTCTCATTCCTCGGCCACTCAAGATGGTGCTTTTACCATTTCCCAGTGTCTTCCCCTGCACCTCTCCAACTGAGACCCTCCCCCTCCTCCTGTTTGACTGCCAACCTCCTCTCCTCCTCACCTCTCTGAGTATTATCCCTCCTCCTGCCATGCCATGCTCAATCGCTTCATCAGTAATGCCCCTCACTCCATCCTCTTCGTGAGTACTATCCCTTGTGCAATCTCCTCCTGCGTCCTCTTTCTCATGTGTTGCTGGTAGAGCAAACATGTTCCCTACCCCCTTTGCCTTACTATGTGTTTTCTCCTCCCTCCTGCTGCTCCTCTTTTTCTAGGTCCTACTACAGTCCACCCATCATCAGCTGGCTTCCTGTCTAGTTTGCCCCTTCCCCCTGACCCCTCCCTTGACCCACTGTTCCTTCTCTGTGGTGCCCCCACAATACTCTCAGATGTCATCCCTCCCACTGACACAATCCTCCCCTCATCCATCAACCTCCCCAGCTCCCTGCCAAGCCACCGAACCTCTTCCTCGAGCCTCCTTAGCCTGTGGCATACTGGCACCCTCCCAGCCTCCACAGTGTGTTCATCCACACTGCTGCCCCACAACCACTGCACCCTACAATCCTACCCATGGTCCACACTACCTATACAAAACAGTGAAGTACAGTTTCTCTATATAGAGTGCAGTTGTTTACAAACACAATTACAAACCCGTGCAGTTAGCTAGGTGAAGAAAAAAACTGTGAATTAGGGGCAGTGGCTTACAGAGAAGGAAGCCAGGTGTTTGCATTTAAAAACTGACCTAGATTGCTTGTGGCAGAGAACAGCAAGAGGAAGAAGCTGCTGTTAGAACTTTACTGGGACTATATTGCCCTCCATCCCTCCTCAGCCGGTTCTACTTTTACAGACACAGGATTTGACCGACAACAGGAATTTCCTGTTTGGGAGCAGGAAGGGAGTGATCACAGAGGCACAAAAGACTCACCATCCTAGAAGGAAAAGAGTAGCTCTCCATTCCCCCCTAGCTGCAGGAGGTCTGACTCTAAGCAAGTAAGAAGGAGACCACTGAGGAATATAGGAACTTACTGTCCCATAATAGGAAGATCAGGAACTTTAAGGACATGGGGGAAGTAGGAAAGTAGGGAGGAAAAATATATATATAAAAATAAACAAACAGAGGAAAAAGTAAGTATACAAAACAACAGTTAAGGGGCCACAAATAAGACATGATGGGTGTGGTGCAGTGCAGTGGCTGTGGAGAAGCAGTCTTCCAGGAGACGTTCTGGAGGATGCGGTGTTGTCCCATCTGCAGGCACCTCTCTGGGCTGAGGGAGGAGGTTGCTTATCTCCAGGATGAGTTGGCCAGGATTTGGGGGACCTCCTTTCCCACCCATGGAAACCAGGGCCACCGCTGCTGCCTCAGAGTTTGCCAAGAAAGAGGAGCGGTTGGACCACAGTGGGCTCAGGGAGGATGAGGGTGTGAGTGGTGGAAGGGAGGCACATCCCTCCAGTTGTACCTCTCCACAATTCATACGCCATTCTGGCAGAGTGTGGTTCTTCTATGGAGGCACCCGCAGTGGAGACCAAGGAGGATGCTGGGAACCTCCACAAAGGAGTCCCACAGGAGGGTGACATGGGACCCAACAGGGGACAGAAACAACTCCTGGTGGGGGACTCCATTATTAGGAGGGTAGAACTGGGGGAGGAAGGGAAGAGGGAGATAAGGTGCCTGCCTGGCGCCATGGCTTGGAGGGACAGGGAGCAAATCCTCAGGATCGCGAGCTGCACAGGGGAGGGAGCTGGATGTCATTGTCCACCTAGGGACAAATGACCTGGCTGAGAAAGGGATCAGAGCAGTGCAGGAGGAGTCTGTGGAGTTGGGGAGGGGTCTCAGACAAGTAGCATGCATGGTAACCTTCTCAGAGGTGCTGCCTGTCTATGGTATGGGTGAAGCTAGGGTGCTCCACACCATGGGATTCAATCAGTGGTAAAAAAACTGATGCAGAGCTCAGGGTTTTGGCTTCACTGGGGACTGGGGGTTCACCTGGAGGGACGCAGGCCTACACTGGCGCGATGGTCTGCATCTGTCCAGCAGGGGAACCAGGATCCTAGGTGATGGGTTTAAATGCTTCATTGGCAAGCATTTAAACTAGCCAGGGGATGCACTGAAAAGGAGAAAGGAAATCCTAGCCTCAAAAAAAAAAAAAAAAAAATCAGGGTAGGTAGTGAGGTAAACACCAAGCTAGAGATAGGGAGAAGGGCAGGGGTAAATGGAGAAAAAGACAAAGGTAGTAAGGACAGAGATAGGGCAAAAAGGGATAAGGCCAACAAAAAATGGAGGGTAATGAGTACCAGTGCCCGTGGTCAAGATAACAAGCTCCCTGGACTGCTGGCTTTGATGGAAGAGGGATGCCTGGATATTGTGGCAGTCACAGAAAGATGGTACACTGAGAACCATGACTGGGATGTCAACATACCAGGGTACACAATCTACAGGAGGGACAGGGAGGGTGGAGGAGGAGGAGTACCTCTCTATGTAAGGGAAGGGATCAAAGCAACAGAACTAAAGGGTAAACAGGGAGGAGAGGAGGCACTGTGTGTCACCCTGGAGACTGGAAATGGCACCACAATCTGCACAGGGGTTGTATACAGACAACCATCCCAGAGGGAGGAAATGGACAGGGAAATGACAGAAGGCATCCTTAGGATGGCAGAGAAAGGGGAGATATTGCTGATGGGGGACCTGAATATGCCAGATGTTAATTGGAGCACCTTTGCTGATACCACATCCAAGAGCAGGGCCATTCTCAATACCCTACAGGGGGCATGCCTCAGACAGCTAGTGTTGGAACTCACTCAGGAGGGAGCAATCTTATACCTGGTACTCTCAAATGGGGACAGAGAGAGAATCTCAGATCTAGAAGTGGGTAGCCATCTGGGAACAAGTGACCACCAAACAGTGTGGTTCATGATAAATTCAGCTATAGAGTCAAGCCATACAAAAGTGAAGGTATTGGACTTCAGAAGGGCTGATTTTGTCAAAATGGGAGAGTGCCTCAGAAAAGCACTAGCAAACAGGCAAGAAGGTGGGGTGGAGCAATAATGAGGAAACATCAAAACTGCCATCACAGAAGCAACAAGCCTCTATGTGAAGCAAAAAAATCAAAACGAAAGGAAAAAAACACTGTGGTTCTCAAAAGAAGTGGCGGGGAAGGTTAGGGAGAAAAAGATAGCATTCAGGAAGCATAAGGAAACACAGGAGGGACAGGACAGAGAACTGTACCAGTTAAAGCAGAAGGAAGTGGGGAAAGCAGTCAGAATAGCAAAGGCCCAAACCAAGGAAAAAATACCCATCTCGGTTAAGAAGGATAAAACCTTTATAGGCACATTAGGGAGAAGAAAAGACAAAGGGAGGGATACAGAGGCAGAATAAAGAGGAGGGTGGGTGGGCAGCGAGGACAGTGAAAAAGCAGGGATACTGAATGAATACTTCTGCTCAGTATTCACAAAGGAGGAGGGAGGCATCTAATCTAGTCAATAGAAGCACTCTGGATATGGGGGGGTTGTTATCAGCCCTTTTACAGAAGAAAGGGTTCTGAAAGAACTCCTAAAACTGAAGGTGGACAAAGCAATGGGGACTGATGGGATTCACCCCATAATTCTAAAACAACTAAGGGGAGAACTAGCAACACCACTGACTACCCTTTTTAACAAATCATGGGAGGATGGTGTGGTACCCAAGGACTGAAGGAGGGTGGATATGATTCCCCTTCACAAAAGTGGGAGCAAGACAGAGGCAGGAAACTACAGACCAGTCAGTCTGATCTCAATAGTAGGGAAAATGATGGTATTACTTCTGAAGGAAAGAATTGTTGAGTACCTAGAGGCCAGTAGGGCACAGGACCCAAGGCAGCATGAATTCACAGTGAGAAGGTCATGTCAGATGAATCTAATTGATTTCTTTGACTGGGTGACCAAAGTAGTAGACCAGGGAGGGGCTGTGGACATGGCCTACCTAGACTTTAGCAAGGCATCTGACACAGTCCGCACAAAGATTAATAAACAAATTAGCCAGCCTGGGAGTGGGTTCCAGGGTGGTAGCCTCGGGAAAAACATTGGCTGGGCAATAGGACACAGAGGTAACAGTAAATGGAGTCCACAGTGAAGAAAGGGGGTTACTAGTAGGGTACGAGGGTTCAGTACTGGGTCCGGTCCTTTTAATGTCTTTATAAGTGACACTGCAGAGGGGCTGGAAGAAAAGTATCTCTTTTGTGAGCGACACAAAGATCTGCAACAGGGTTGATACACAAGGTGGGGTGGAAAAGGATGAGAAGGGACTTGGCAAGGTTGGAGGAATGGTCAAATGTATGGCAGCTTAGATTCAACGCAAAGAAGTGCAAAGTAATGCACCTGGAAACAAAACCAGGGAATACACAATGGGGGGTGAGATACTGACAACAACAAAAATGAAAAGGGACCTGGGGGTAGTTATATCAGATGAGCTAAAGGTAGGCAAGCAATGTGAGAAGGCAGTAAGGAAGGCTGGAGGGATACTGGGATGCACAGGGAGAGGCATCACCCGTAGAAAACAGAAGTTGTTATCCCTCTGTACAGACAGTTGGTGAGACCCCATCTGGAGTACTGCGTGCAGTTCTGGAGCCCATCTCTGCAAAGACATAGACAGGGTGGAGGCTGTCCGGAGGAGGCAACCAAAATGGTGCAGGGTCTACACCAGAAGACATATGAAGAGACACTAAAGAAGCTTAATATGGATACCCTTGAGGAAACGTGGGAGAGGGGGACATGATAGAAACTTTCAAGTACCTCAAGGGAATCAACAAAGTCCAAGAGAGTAGCACCTTTCAGAAAAAGATGTGCAAGAACAAGAGGGCACAATTTGAAGATAGAGGGGGGATGGCTCAGAGGTAATTTGAGGAAATACAGGTTACTCACCTGTAACAGGAGTTCTAGGAGTGGTACATGTTGTTCATCCACACTGTCTGTTCAATCCACACTGTCTTGCAGGTTCCTTGCCGCATTAAGTTGGGCTAGAAAGTCTTCAAGCTGGCTCCTCCCACCCACCCATGTGGTAAAACCCTCGGCTCCGCCCCATGACACCAGATCTAGCCCGCTGGAAGCCAGGTTGCGCGTCAAAGCCGGGGAGGTCGGGTGGGTCATGTGGATGAACAACATATACCACTCCTAGAACTCCTGTTACAGGTGAGTAACCTGTATTTCTAGGGACGTGGATATGTTGTTCAATCCAACCTCTCTGGCAGACTCCTAGCAGTTCTCCGGGAGGAGGGAGGCAAGGCGCACCACCCCGATACTTACTTGGGGAATAAGGACTGGAGAACCAAGGTCCCAAAACCAGCATCCCAGCGTGACTCTAGGTCAATGTGGTAATGGGAAATAAAGGTGTGTGCTGACTTCCAGGTAGCAACCCTGCAGATTTCCTGAATAGTGACATCCCTAGAAGCAGCCGCCAAAGCAGCGGTATGGCGGGTAAAATGAGCTCTTATCCCTTTGGGTGGCTCCATGCCCGCCAACCTTAGCAGAGATCTATGCAGAAGGTGACCCACCTGCTAACTGTCCACTTGGCTGCAGGTCTGCCAGGTGCGGCTACAGCGTACATGACAAACAGCTGGCGAACCTCTCCTCGAACTTCAGTCCTCCGTTCCTTGTAATAAGCGAGCGCTCTTCTAGGGTCCAAAGTATGGAGCCTATATTCGGCCTCCGAGGTATGATTGGCGTACAACACCGGCAGAGTCAACACCTGATTCAGGTGAAACTCCGACACCACCTTCGGAAAGAATTTCGGGTGGGCGCAAAGGACAACCTTGTCCCTGTGGAAGACCAGATAAGGAGACTCGATGGAAAGTGCCTGGAGCTCTCCCATCCTTCTGGCTGATGTTATAGCCACCAAGAAGGAGGTCTTCCACGACAGGTGGAGGATATCGCACCTTTGCATCAGTTCGAATGGCTTGCCCATGAGCGTGGCAATACCAACAGTAGATCCCATGGAGGTGGAGGTTCTCGCACCGGACAGGATATGTTTATTTATTTAGCTTTTGTTTACCGGGTAAGTACACTAGATAAGTAGTATGCCTATTTTCAGGAACGACCCGGGAGAGCACAAAACATACAGTTTACATACATGGCAACATTGGCGAAACAGCATGATACAGTAAAAAACAGCTATAACAACGCTTGTATAAGGGCAGAGATACTGCCACACATAGTACAAATTGTTACAGGACATGAACAGACATTAGAATCACTGAATACATATTTCATAGACCATCATGGACTCAAGTGGACAATAGTGGACTGCAGGTATTACATTACAGAGACTAGGAGCAGTCACATCTTGTCGTTTGTTTAGGTGGGACCACAGGGAGGTGAAAGGTCCATGGAAGGGCAGAAGCGAACAGAGTCCGGAATGGAGTTCCAGAGCCTAGGTACAAAAGTGGCAAAGTCCACGATCCCCATAAGGGTCCAGTAGGGGAACTTTAAGCAACTCGGCGGTCTGTGACCTGAGCTAGTAGGGGATGGCGTCCAGTTTTGGGAGGAGATGCGCCAGTCCCGACAGTATGCCGTGTAAACACTTTCCGGTGAAGTTTCCTACACCAAGGATCAGGAATTCCACAGGAGGGAGCCAGTTGAGTTTGAGCAGCAAGTGCAAACCGACAGATATCATTATATGCTGTGTTCCACCGATTAAGATGGATTTGAGGTGACCTGGCAAATAGGTGGTATCCATAACTAAGGGAGGCTTAGCTCCCTCACTGAAGTGCCAACCTAAACTCCCGGTCAGGTTGTATTTGGCCCTGTAGGCAAAATGACACACCTAGGTGGCTCTGCAGAAGTTTTGAATATGGCTTCCCATGTCAAGTTGTGGGTCGAGGGTGACCCCAAGATATTTAATTGAGCTCGCTGTTGGCAACAGGGGCCTCCATCATGAAATATTTTGAGCATAGCTGATGGGGCTTTTAACTTGGCCGTGGAACCAAAGAGCATGGCCTGAGTTTTGTTAGGATTCAATACCAGTCTATGGTTGGTAATCCAGACCGAGACTCTGCTGAAGTCTTCAGATAGGCACTGGTTAAGGTCAGCAACATTACGAGCATGGGCCACTAGCACAAGGTCATCTGCATAAAGCATGACTTGGCAACGAGAGGTCACCCGTGGGAGTTGATTAATAAAAAGTGAGAATAGGAGAGGTCCAAGTACCGATCCCTGGGGAACTCCATGGTCACAGCCCTAGGCTCCGAGAGACTTTGTTAAAGCAGGTGCACTGCTTTCTACCCATTAGGTAGCCCATCATCCAACTCATGGCATGCGGAGAGAACCCGAGGCCCTGAGCTGCTCCCCAGTGGTCATGGTTGACAAGGTCAAAAGCTTTTGACAAGTCAATAAATATAGCACCTGACAGTTTGCCCTGATCCATGGCGGATCTAATACTAGAGGTTACAGTAATCAGGGCAGTAGTGGTACTATGACCCTTCCGGAAACCATGTTGGGCCCCAGAAAGCAGCTCATGGGTATCCACGTACTCAGAGAGTTGCTCCATACAACCTTTTCCAGGAGTTTACCAAGGGATGGGAGAATAGCAATAGGCGGATAGTTGTCAGGGAGTTTGGGATTTCCTAACTTCAGAACAGGGACTATCCTTCCTCCTTCCAGATGTCAGGGATTATCCCGAGGCTAAGGGACAGGTTAAAGATATGGGCAATCAGAGGGCAATGTAAGCTGCTCCCAGCTTGAGAAGCCTGGGCTCAAGGTTGTCAGGCCCTGCACTGGAGTGCTGGGAGGGCAGCCAAGTGGTTCGAACATCAAGGACAGACACCGCCTTAAGATTAAATACTCTCAGGAGGATGTTCCTCTGCATCGGAGGGATATTAAGCAGTGACCCCCATCGGTCGTGAAGCGAGAGGTGAGGCGAAGGTCGGAGGTGGAGATTGGTGGTCGGCTATAGTGTGAGGATTATTGCACGACTCCCAATAATTATGTCCACGACACCCGAGTGAGGAGGGCCCACTGTAGAGGGATTTAATGTTCCTCCAGAACCTCCTAGTATCTCTGACAGAGCTAAGTAGTGCCGATTTCAGAAGTTACTTTTGGCAGCCCTAATGGCTTTTTACACCGATTCCTGAGTTGCCGATATCTCAGGAGATTAGCAGGATCTCTGGAACCCTTAGTACTTGCCCAGCATTTGTCTCTCTCCCGCATCTGGGCAAGTAAGTCACCATTCAGCCACAAGGTGGCTGTTCCCCTCACCCTCCGGGTGACCCTGGGGGCGTGTCTATCTTGGAGAACACCAAAGGAATGTATGAAGCAGGAGGCTGCCACTGATCGAAGCCTTTGAAAAAGTGCCAGACCACCTTCTCCTGCGCCACCGACTGCTTGCCAGCCCGCGTCCAGTAAGCAGAGACTGGAAGCCCTAGCTGAGAAAGGGACCACAGGTAGTTCAGAATGCTAGTCAAAGGACAGGAAGAGGGGTCCAACCCCCTGTCCTGACACCAAATGGAGAATCTGTTCCATTTAAAGGCATAGCATTTTCTGGTCGACATTGAGGACCTTGTCAGAAAGACCCAAGGCCTGGAACTCTAGCCGCTCAGGAACCAGGCAGTCAGGTGCAGGGATTGAAGATCCAGATGGAGCACCTTCCCCCTGTTGACTGAGATCAGGTCCAGGCGGGCTGGAAGCCGCCTCAGGAGCCTGGAGCTGAGGCTGAGGAGATCTGGGTACCAGAACTGGCAAGGCCAGTCTGGGGCTACCAGAATCACCTGCGCCTTGTCCCTCTTCACCTTGAGAAGCACCTTGTGGATCAAGGGAAATGGAGGGAAGGCGTAGAAGAGGCCCAGGGTCCACGGCCTCGAGAAGGCATCCCCCTGCAGCGAGCCCTGCTGAGGGGGCGGGCATGAAACAGCCTCAGCTTCGCATTCTCCCTGGAGGCGAACAGGTCCACCTGTGGGGTGCCCCAATGGGAGAACAGGTCTTGAACTACCTCCGGCAGGAGAGACCACTTGTGAGATACAGCGCCTATCTGGCTGAGGGCATCGGATAGACTGTTCGAGGCTTCTGCCACATGGATGGCTAGAAGACCCGCCTCCAGGCTGATCACGAGAGACCAAATGTGGGGAGCTTCCTTGCACAGAGGTATGGAGAGCATCCCACCCTGATGGCTGAGATAGTACATGGTTGTGGTGTTGTCCGTCTGGACCTGAACCACTTGACCCATACAAACGGAGCGAAGTTGGTGAGGGCTAGCCGTACCACTCAAAGCTCCAGCAGGTTGATGTGGCAACAAGATTCCGGACGGGACCAGAGGCTGTGGGCCCGGTGCTCCCCCAGATGGGCACCTCAACCCATCAAAGAGGCATCAGTCATGAGTATGACCGTCAGCTTGCGGCGGCCAAATGGGATACCCTCCTGCAGATGAGCTGGGACGAGCCACAGCTACAGGTCATCCCACATCTTCTGGGTCATGGTTACTGGCTGGTCCAAAGGACCGGAGCGCTGAAGGACCACTGGCGGGCCCAGCCCCATTGCAGGCGCGCATATATAGCAGACCCCAATGGACCACGCTGGTGCAAGCCACCATGAGACCCAGAAGGCACAGGAAGTCCCAGGCAGGGCGCAATTGCCCAACCTGAAGTGACTGGGCAAAGGAGGAATGGACCTCGGCCCTGTCCGCAGGGAGCTGGGGTCTGGCTCAAAGAGAGTCGAGCTCTGCCCCGATGAACTGAATCACCTGCGATTGTATGGGTTCCGATTTGGCCTCGGTGATAAGAAGACCAATTTGAGAGCAGACCTGGAGGGTTAGATCTCCGGACCACTCCACCTCCAACCTGGAGGGGGCTGCTATCAGCCAGTCGTCCAGGTAAGGGTACACCCGGACCCCTCAGCGCCGCAGGAATGCTGTCACCATAGCCATGCATTTGGTGAAGACCCTGGAAGCTGGAGAAAGACCGAAGGGCATGGCCCGGAACTCGTAGAGGGATCCCTCTGCTCTGAAGCGGAGGAATCACCAATGTGACGGATGGACTGGGATGTGAAAGAACGCGTTCTGGAGATCCAGAGAGCAAAACCACATGCCTAGTTCCAAGGATGGTATGATCTGAGCCAGAGTGACCATCATGAAGGTGCGCGGCCTTAGGAACTTGTTCAGGTTGTGCAGATCGAGAATGGGGCGCCAGCCCCCATCCGTTTCGAGACCAGGAAGTACCTGGACACATACCCTGGGCTTGGAGGAGGATCTGCCACCTTGCTCATCACCTCCTTTTGGAGGAGCAGAGCTATGTCAGCTCGATGAGCCAACAGAGAGGCTGCAGAACCGCTAGCTCCCCAAGGGACGACGGCTCGATAGGGAGGGGTCTGCTCGAATTTCAGAGGCAGACCCCTGCCAACCACTTCCAGCACCCAACGGTCCATGGTGATAGCGGACCAGGTGGAAAGGAAGTGGCTGAGCCATCCCCCCACGGGGGGACCCAGGGGTGGAGTGACGAGGTTGAGGGCGGCACCCCTCAACCCGTCACTGGGCAGGCTTGGAGGAAGGGCCGGCCGAGGAGCTGCCTGGACCTTTCCCTCCAGCCTTCCTGCTGGAGGAAGCAACAGGCTTGGTCTTGGGGCACCAAGCGTGAGCCTGCTGGCCCTGTTGCTGGTGCTGTTGGGCCGGACGTGCCGCAGGGGCAGAAGGGCGAAAGGGCTTACGCTGTTGCTGGTGGCCTTTGTCCTTTTGGGCAGACGTGACTAAGTCCAAGGTGGCATTGGTTTTCTCAATCCTCTGGAGATGGCCCTCCACCCCGGGCCCGAACAAGTCAGTGCCCAAGAAGGGAACGTCTGCCAGCTTGTGCTGGGTATCTGCCGTGAAGGTGGAGATCTGCAGTCAAGCTCTGCCGCGCATGGCTACTGTGACCGCTACTCACTGGGCACAAGAGTCTCCGATGTCCAAGGCAGTCTGGAGCTGTTGCTTGGCCACCGCCCTTCCCTGATCCTGCACCTGCTTGACCGTAGTCTGAAGGTCAGCCGGGAGATGAGGAAGCACCTCATCCAGGGAGCCCTTAAGGGCGTGTGAAAAATGTGCAATCAGTAGAGATGAGCTAGCCTGTCGAAGGCCTAGGGAGAAGTCAGCATAAACTTTGCACCCGGAATAGTCCAGCTTTTTGGACTTCTTATCCGGGGGCTTCTCTTCATCTCGAAGCGTTTCCAGAGCACCGGAAGTCGCTATCAGTTACCAGCCCTTCAGCCAAGGGATGCTCAAAAAAACCAGAGAGGGAACCAGTGGGACTGGATACTTGTGGGCCATCCTGGCCGAAGGCGCAGGACAGCATGCAGGCCGCTGCCACAACTCCAAGGCCAGACCAACAATGGCCTTGGCCACAGGGAAGGCCTCCGTGGGGGAATGCTCTCGGTCCAAAGTTTCCGTGAGGGGATATCTGGCTCATTTCAGCACAGGTTCAAGCTGCATCCCAGTGGGCTCTGAGATGAGCCAAAGGATACCCAGGAACGAGGATGGGCTCTCGTCCACCAACAGACTCACGGAGGATTCCAGGTCGAGGGGCCTGGAATACAGGGAGGAGTCATTAGACTCCGAGGAGTCCACGAACAGCTGCCGAGCGCCTGAGCCACCCTCCACTCATCGAGGCTGATCAGGGGTGAGGATGACCGACAACCTGTGGGGCAAGCCCTGACCCGACCGAGAATCCTCGGTCGGGGCCCCAGTCTTCGGTTGCAGGGGTGAAGTTTCCACCACAATAGTGGAGCAGCCGGTTTCGGCCGAGCAATCGGTGCCAGAGTCGGCTCCTCGACCAAGGCTGCTTCAGCCATTCAGGTGAGAGCCACTTAATTGCCGGGGAAGGCGACCGAGTCAACTTGTTGCCAGCCAATAAGAGATGCTGCTACATCATGTCCTCTTAGTGCCGATGCAACTTACGCCGGAGCCTATCCTCCGAAGAGGACGATGAGGATGAGCGGCGATGCCGCTTTCCATGATGCCGAGACCGAGACCGCCAATTTCAGCGGGACCTACCTGACACGGAGGAGGACCGAGACCGTCGGGGTCGCTGATGGTGGGTCGAAGAGGGGGCGGAGGAAACCCACTCATCTCCCGGTTCAGGGTCCTTAAGCGGGGACTTCGGCTCAGGAGGCCAAGGCAAGATCTCAGTAACCACCGGGGGAACTGGTGAAAGAGGTTTATCGGCTTCTCCAGTCGACAACCTGTGCAACGGGTCGAGAAAAATCTCGACCACATCGACGGATGTCTCGGCCAGCTGACCTGACTGGGACACTGAAAAGCCAGCGGCCTTAGCCACAACCTCGACTGAAGTCAATTGCAGACGCTCCAGGAAGCGAGATCTCTCCTGCTCCCACGAACGTCAACGGTGGGACTTACCTTTCAGTTCCTTTTTCTTCAACCTACTGAAGTGAGTCCCTGAGGGCCCTCCTCCTTTGGTGGAGAGGGACTGACAAAGCTCCTTAAAGGAAGCAGTATAGGAGGAGCCGGAGGAGAGCAGGATAAATGCCGATGCCGAGGAAGTAGAAGAAGCGGTCTGGGCCGCCTCCTCCTCAAGGGCGATCAACTGCTCCAGCTGCTCTGCAGCCACAGACACCACCCAATGGGCCTCCTTCGACTTCACCGGCAGAAACCATTTCTCGGGGAGCCCCAGTTGGAGTCAGGCAGCGCGGTCTTCCAGAACCAAAGGCGAAAAAGACTTGCAGAGATCGCAGGCCTGCGGATCATGAGCAAGCCCCAGGCAGTAAACACACTTGGCGTGCAGTTCAACCCGAGACATCTTCTGCCTGCAAGGGCACTGACGGAAGCCAGAAGCAGATTTTGAATCCATCGTAGCCACGAAGGAAGGAGAAGACTTAAGTCTTGTAAATTTTAAGACGATTTTCGGAAAAAACCTAAGGATTAGGATCCAGGCCTAAAGTCACAAGAGCACTGAGGAGGGAACCTGAGCTTCCAAGCGGTAAGAAAGATATGGCGTCACGGGGCGGAACCGAGGGTTTTACCACCCGGTTGGGTGGGAGAAGCCAGCTTGAAGACTTTCCGGCCCAACTTAAAGCGTCAAGGAACCTGCCAGACAGTGTGGATCGAACAGACAGTGTGGATTGAACAACATATCAACGTCCCTAGAAGTATTTTTTCATGGAGAGGGTTGTGGATGCATGAACAGCCTTCCTGAGGAGGCGTGGAGTCAAAAACAGTGGGGGAATTCAAGAATGCATGGGACAGACATAGGATCTGCAGCTTATCCATAGGTAGGGAAATGGGCAGACTAGGTGGGCTAAGGGGTCCTTATCTGCCATCAAATTCTATGTTTCTATGTCACCCACCAATAGCATGCCCAGGTCTCACAAACACATACAGCCCTGAAATTAGACGTTTGCCCCAGGTCCTCTTTAGGACCCTCCCCCCAGCTTTAAGTGGTGCCGCTGTGCCCCCGTTGAGCTTAATTCCAAAAAACACAGCCACGGAGATCTTTAAGGTAAATTCAAAAGACACATCCACAGAAACCTTTAAGCTTAATTCAAAAAACACAGCCACAGACACCTTTAAGCTAAATAAAAGAAAAAAAAATAGCAACAATTACAAAAATTCTCTTCACACTAACTCTTGCTACAGCAAACAGAATTAACTAATCCTAACCCAGCCTCTAACAGAAATTTTTATCCTAAATGCCCTTGCACGCAGCATAAGACAGCCAACTACAGTACTAACTGGAAACCACAATCCTTCTCATAAGGACTACAGACCTACTCGTAAGTTAAATATATTTATATATCTTTAAGAATTAGCTCATATGGCTGCTCATTGTTTCCTCCTTCCAGACCTGCTCTGAGGGCTCAAGTCAGTTTGCAGCTCCTCAAGCTGCTCCCTCACAGCCTTCAAACCCAACCCCCAGTCGTATTTTAATATTTAAGCTAAATTCCACTTTAAGCTAAATTTAAAAAAAAAAATAACACAATATCAAGACTTACAAAAATCCTCTGCACATTAACTCTCTCAACAGCAAGTAGAATTAACTAATCATTCTCTCCTGTAGTTTACAAAACAACAGCAAAACTTATAAAAATCTTCTACACAGCAAGCAGACTTAACCAATCCTTCTCTCCACATACCACTACGTAACCAATTCTGTAGTACTCACAGAACTAATTGTGTATATGAGTTCTATGGCTGTACCATGGGCAGTTAAATGAATGCAATGTCATATGCTATGCTGTGTTATTGTCCTAGCAGTAGTGAACATGGCACAGAAAAGTGACCTGCTATCCTATTAAAAAGGAACAAATCCACTCCCCTGCCATTTCAAACAAAACTACCTGGCATTTATTTTCGTTTTGTTTTGTTTTGTTAGATGGGGGGGCTCCGCTGCTGATCTAGAGTTCTTTCAGACATTACCTTCAGGAGAAAATGAGAATTGGTATGCAAGGTAACCCTATCCTTGTGAAAAAAAACAGAGATTGTAACTCCAAGATGCAACTAGCAGACGTCATTGCCACCATGTAGAAACAGTGCCTTCCAAGAAAGGAAGTGCATCTCACAAGTAACCACAGGCTCAAAAGGATGTGCAGTAAGGCATCTCTAGGACCAAGTTAAAGTTCCACACCAGAACCAGATACCAGATCGGGGGGGTGCAGAAGGAGGATGTCCCTTAGGAATCTACAGGAAACCTCTAACTGGACCACTGTCTTATCCTCTGATAGGGCATGAAATCGCCAACAGAATGTCCATACTTATTTATTTAACAGTTTTACCAGGAAAGCATACTGAGCAGAGTACTGCTCGATTCCAGATGCGTCCTGCGGGAAAGGTAAGGGGGATACATATACAAATAATACAATAAAGTGCAAGTACATACAGGTTAACATACAGTCAGAGCAGTGCAGTACAGTACATTCAGTCCATGAAACAGGTCGAAATCAACTTAAACAGGTCACAGCAACACATATCATCTAGCGACCAGTGGGGAAAAGGAGCTCCACCTACAGTCAGAACTGGTTTAGATACACGCACAGTTAGGAGAGAAGTGGGCTTTCAGCAGTGCAGTTAGGTGCTGTGAGGAGGGGACATGTCGAATGGCCACTGGAAGGGAGTTCCATAGTTTTGGCAGCCGATATTTAAAAGCTGCTTGGCCTGCAGCAGAGGACATGTGTGGAACAGTCAGTTGGCGGAAGTCGTGATACCTGAGTGTGTAGGCTGTGGAGGTGGAAGTGGAAGTAGTCAGTTCTACTGCAATATATGGGGGCAGGGACTGGTACCAGAACATGGAGGCCATCTTAGTGCAGTGTGAGTGTCTCCGGTCTTGGAGGGGTGGAATGCCAAGCGACTGGTAGAGGTCGCAGTGGTGGATGGTGGGTGGATATTTGAGGGCAAAACGACAGAAAGAGTGGAACAGAGGGTCCAGTCTGGCAAGGGTGGACTTGGGAACGGCACTGTAGACCATGTCACTGTAGTCAAAGATAGGGAGAATCATTTTCAGCACAATTGCACAGCGAGCCGGCAGCATGATATTGTCACGATTACGATATAAAACACCCAGTCTGGGGTGTAGCTTTTTCTGAATGGCATCAATATGTGCAGAAAAGTCAAGGTGCTGGTCAAGCCAGACTCCAAGATATCTAAAGGAGGTACAGACCTCCATGGAGTTCCCGTCCAGGGTGTGGAAAGTGGGTGTGGAGGGGAGCCTAGAGATTCTCTGCCTGGTGCCGAAGGTCAAGGAGACAGTCTTCTTGGTGTTGAGAAATAGTTGATTTGAGTGGAACCAGAGCTGGACATTCGTGAAGTCCTGCTGGAGTCTGAACTCCACCTCAGTGGTGGTAGGGCCTGATGTATACAGAACTGTGTTGTCCACATACATGTGAAAGGATGTGTGTGGGCAGGCAGTGGGTAGGTCATTTAAGAAGATGGAGAACAAGAGCGAGCTTAGAACTGAGCCTTGGGGTACACCTGTGGAGACTAGGAGTGGGGCAGAGGTCATATTACCAATTTTGATGGATTGGGACCTACCTAATAGGTAGGAGCGGAACCAACTGGTGGCCTCACTGAGAGCCCGGCCCGAGCGAGCTTGGACAGGAGGAGTGGGTGTGATATGGTATCAAATGCCTTAGCCAAATCTATAAAAATGGCAGAGGTGCTGAGACCTGAGTCCATGCTGGTAAGGATAGAATTTGTAAGCCTCAGGAGGGATGTTGTGGTGGAGTGTGACTTCCTAAATCCAGACTGGAAAGTTTAGAAAAATGAGCAGGAGTCAAGGAAGGAGGAGAGCTGGAACAGAACAAGATGTTCCTGGAGTTTGGCAAGAATGGGGAGGAGAGAAATTGGGTGATAGTTGCCAGGGGAGGAAGGGCCACCACCTTTGGGGAGCGGGATGACGGTGGCGTGCTTCCAATCTGATGGGACTGAAGCAAGCGTGAAGGAGAGGTTTAGGAGAGAGGCCAGGGGAGTGCCAATGGCAGGAGCCGACAGGTAGAGCATTTTCGCATCAAGTCTGGAGGGTCACTTTCCCTTGGAGGGATTTAGGGCAAGCAGGGCTTTGAGTACTTTCAGCGGAATAACCTGCCTAATGCAGTGGGAGCTTGGACAAGGGGAGGGAGAAGCGGCTGATGGAGAGGGTGGAGAGGTGGCCAGGAGAGCCGAGGTGCATTTAGTAAAGAAGGAGTTGAATTATGTGGCTACTGCGAGAGGTTCGGTGACAGTGGTACCACCAGAGCTAATGGTAAGGGTGGGAGGATGGGAAAGAAGCGACCTTACCACTTTCCGGAATTTTGCCGGGTGGTTTATACTGGATCTTTGCTGAGGAATACCCTAATCCCGAGTCCTTAAGGGACAAGAGGTAGTCCAGTATTTTAGGAACTGGACAGGTTAAGGGATTCGGAGCACATCCTGTACACCATACAGTAAAACATTTCCATTTTTGTGAATAAGTACACCAAGTAGATGGCTTTCTAGCCACCAAGAGAACATCAGCCACTGCTGGGGAAACCCAAAGTGGGAGAGCACTACGGCCTCAGGGGCCATGCTTGAAGGTGCAGGGTCCGAAGGTCCAGGTGCATCTGAGCACCCTGCTCCTGTGTCAGAAGTCCAGCTCACAATGGGAGGAGAACCGGAGGTTCCACTGCCAATTGCTGGAGAAGTGGAAATCAAATTTGTCTGGGCCAGTGAGGAGCCACCAAAATCAGCATGGCATGCTTGACCTGAACCCGCTGTATTAGAGGGAATGGTGGAAAGCATACAAAACTCTCCCTTTCCAAGACAGGGACAACATGTTTGTCAAAAAACTCCAGCCTCTGGAGCGAGCAGAAATGTAGCAGTTTTGCATTGTATGGAGACACAGACAGGTCTATGTCCAGACTATCCCATTTTTTGGGGAGGTCATCAACAATGGAGTCTGAGAATTCCAATTAATTGCCAAGTGAACTGGATCGACTGAAGCAATCCACAAGTACATTCAGGATCCCTGGGAGGAACGCCACTTACAGAAATATGTTGTGTTCCACCACCTAGTACCAATCATTTCTCTGCAGAGAGGATGAATAAACCCTGCCTTGTCGACTGATATAATAATCACCAGCACATTGGCTGTGCGAATCAACAGCTGATTCTCTGGAAGTAGAGGCTGCTGCAAAGGCCTGTAGGCCATGCAGAACAGCTCTTATCACCAGTGTTGCTGAGAAGCACTGTATTCAAAAGGGCCACATTGGCCCTGGGTTCAGAAGGGGCCCAATGAGCATCCCAACCTGTCCCTGAGGAGGGGGTGGCAGAGCCAGCAGCCATCGAGGCAGGACACTTTTGTCTCGAGTTCTTGCACTGTGAGCCTTAAAAAAAAAAAATTACCTTCAAAGCCTCTATATAAAGAGCGGATCAATTTGAATATTTGAGCAAAGAATATCGAAGTAAGTTTCACATCAAAGCAATGGGAAATCCCCAAAAATGACAGGAGACAGCGGTGGGAAAAAAGGGCAACAAGCTGTATCTTCCAGCTATGCAAAAACAACGACAAGCAATGGCGCGGAGGAACCAGAGGCTTCGTTGAGGGATACTCCTCAGGTGCTAAAAGCATTAGATCAGTGGGTAGCAACCCTGAACATGAAAGTTATGGATTTTAATACACGATTCACTGCATGTAAGACACAATCAATGGAGGCAGTAACTGAAGCCAAGGAAGCAGCTGGGGCTGCTCTACGAGCGGCAACTGCAACACCGGGGCTGATTAAACTAAACCGAACCCTACAGTACAGGCTTGAGGTTCTAGAAAACCACACACGAGCCCTAAACCTTCGGATCCTGGGACTCACTGAATCTACTGAGGGAGAAGACTCAATAGCATTTTCAAAGGCATGGTTGCAGAACACTTTTCAACTGGATTGGGTCCCTGATGTATGCACGGCTTATCAGAGTAATCCCGGCAAAAGACCTGAGAACACAGGTACCCCTAGAACTCTTTTGGTTGTGCTGGTGGGGGCACATCAACAGGACATGATTTTGGAAGCAGCCCAGAGAGTCAGCCTTATCACCCTAGAAGATGGAACACAGGTTTCCATACACCCCGACCTTAGATATGCCACTCAAAGTCGTCCGAAGTCATTTGATGCACTGCGATCTACTTTAAAGACTTTTGGGTCACAAATGCTTTACAGTACCCTGCAAGACTCAAAATAGTCTATTCTGGGAAAATTTATCTCTTCAACGATCCAAAGGACACAACTAAGCTGGTGACCAGGATTTCTAAAGACTTAGGCAGTTTCGCAGAGGACAGAGAAGGGGCTTCGGACAATGAGCTGTGAGTAAAAGGTGATTGTATGTACCATACCTAGTGACCATGTGAATGTGAGACTCTCGAGACATTAAGTTTCAGGGACTGTGGTGGCGAGGGCACTTTTGAAAGCGTATCATCAGGCGGTGTTCCTTTCGCTGTTGGAATTGTACACACTTCTTGCTGAGTTTTACTCCAAGTTAATATATAAGACGGCACCGACCGCATGGTCCCTGGATAAATTAACTGCTATTATCTGGGAGCTGTTCGCGCAACTCAAACTGTGTCTGGAAAAAGGTGCAAAAAACACTAACTGCACTGGATTTTATAGACTGTAAACATAAGCTACTGACTCTCTCTCCACACCACATAATTGCAAATCGGCTAGTAGCCACCATATGTTATAACAAATGTTCTGGTTTTAAGTATAGTTTCACTCCAGCCAGAAATGTTTTATTTTTTTTCTTATATATATTTCATAGAGTTTTTTCTGTTTTCTCCCTCTAACCCGTCCCCCATACCTCAAGACGCGCGTGCACATGTGGAGGCATGCCATGTCTCGAGGTGCCCTCCCACTCCGTGTCGCCCCCTCCACCTACACTGACCACCAGACCTCCACCCGGTATCAGCGAGACTACGGGGGGGGGGGCAACCACCTCGGGAGAGGAAAGCTGCCTTCCAGCTGCTCAATCCTGCCACCCCCCATGCCGGTATGGTGCGAGGTAAGGCGTCCAGCACCTCAGCCCACTGTGCTACCGGGCCGGCTAGGAAATGTTTTCTTAGGCTGGGAAATTGCTTTTAGTGTTTAAACTGGTATTAAACATTTGCAACAGCAAAGAGACAAGGCATAATACATGGTTATGATCGTCAAGTCTTATGTGGACCTACTCAGCTCTTATGAAGCTGTTTAAACTATGAGTTAATGTCCTATCTTAGGAAATGGTCTAGCCTGTTATGGCTTATGCAGTCTATTTTGTAACTGAATTTAATCAATTATATAATCTCTGTTTGGTAGAGTTCTCGATGAAGTATTACTATTTTAGCATATATCAAGATAGCCATAGTGTTTATCAATGCTTATAAATTGTAATCTGTGGATTAACCGTTTGTAAGAATTCTCTTATAAAACTAATAAAAATAAAAGTAAAAAAAAACTGTCCCTGAGGCATCTGTGGTCATCACCAGCAGAGGGAATGGCCACAGGAATGGAGTCCACTTCTCTAGGTTGGTGCAGTCCAACCACCAGATCAGGGAACGACAGAGAGGAGGAGTGACCAGTATGAGGTCTTCCAGCTCATCCGAATGCTGAGCCCATTGTATTCTATGAGGAACCACTACAGAATCCTCGTAATGAAGGCGGGTTAGCGGAAATGTCAGAATGGCAGCTGCCATCTGACCAATCAGTCTTAAGAGGCAGCAGGTTGACATATAGTCACTGGAGATAACCAGCTGTGCCTCTGCCACCAGTGCCGTGGCATGGTCTAACAGCAGAAAAGCCCGACCTTGACCCATGTACAGGGACACTGGTTTTCCATATTAGTGGATGCATGGACAGACTCGAGAAATTCCATTGGCTGTGCAGATTTAAGAGTTCCAATGGCGCGAAATGGAACTCATGTTTGTTCACAGAAACTCCATAATCAAAGTGCAATAAGGCACACACTGCCACACCACACAGTTCGTCTCTTGAACTCCCTACCACTGCTGCAAGGCTCTGCTGAACTTCATACCACTACTGACAAACTTGCTGCCTGCCTTTTCTTTAACTATGGAGACCCTAGGAGACCCTACAACCCTGCTGACTGGACAGACAACATTTTGGACTGCTTTTCCAGAAACACTGTAAGGGCAAAAAAAACGCACAGGGAAGCTGCACTTGTACCCAGGTCATGTAACTTCGGGTCCGCTGGACTAAAGTTAACCATAGTCTCCCTGCCATCAGTTGTTTTAGTTGAGTAGCAATTAACTGGAGCTTTCAAGACCAGAACGTCTAAGCGATAATAATTCTTACTGAGAAATGAATACTTACAGTGAGAAGTGTGACTGTCTGCAGTAATGCCATAAAAATAAACTGCCACTACAGAATGTAACTGTGGCCCCTAAAGTGGTCAAAAGGGGATAATGAAATAAAATTGCTACTTTTAGCCATCTACAGATAAAACACATTCACTCAGGAAGCACAGTACAGCCCGGCACACTCAGAGTGATTTGCATGTTTGACCCAGGTGCAAGTGTAGCTGAGCCAATTTCCAGTGTACAGTAGCTGATTCCAGTTCATGGACCACACTAGCTGTTTTGAAAAAAGAAATACAGCACCTCACACCTGGCTCACGGAAACAGGGAAGCTGACTGCACTCAGATAAAATTGCTGCAGTTACTATAGTCATCTAAAAGATACACTGCTTCAGTTTCACTCAGGTAGCTCAATACAGCCCACCCCACTGGGAGTGATTTGCTTTTTGACCTGTACAGTGCAGGTAGTGAGCCAATTTCAGTGTGAAAGGGCAGACCTTGTTTTGCCTACAAACATTTTGCTTATAGGTGACTGCCTGCATGGAGCCCGCTATCGGGGCACAGCTTGTGTGCCTTGGCCCGCGTAGATTTCGTGAACAGATTACTTTAAATTTTAGTACTACTTTTACAATGCTGCACTCAGGGGCTTAAAAACAGTAGTGACTACTGTGTTGGTGGGGAGCTGGCTGTGTCAGGAAAGGGTGAGCCATGTCGGGGGGCAAGCGATGTGTGTGGGGGAGCAGGCCATGTTTGTCGGGTGGGGATTGCTAGTCATGTGTGTGTGGTGGAGCTGGCTGTGTTGGGGAGGTGGTGAGCAGGCTGTATGTGTAACTGGGGAGCTGGCCATGGGTATGTGTTGGGGGGTGCTGGCTGTGTGCTGAGAGCCGTACATAACTGGCAAGTCAACTCTCATTGAACTGGGGAGCTGGCTGTGTCATGTGGGGGGGGGCTGACTGCATCAGGAGGGTGAGCAGGCCATGTGTGTAGTGAAGGGAGCTGACCATGGGTGTGTGGAGGCACTGAAGGGGGTGCTAGCTATGTGTTGGGAGTTGTGTATAGCCAGGAAGACAAAGCTTGTTGAACTAGGGAGCTGGCTATGTCTTGGTGGGTGTGAACTGGCAGTGTCGCGTGGGGGAGCTGGCTGTGTCTGGGTAGGGGGCACATTAGGTAGAATCTGATGGGTAAGAAACATTGGGAGAGACTGCTACCTACATACTAGGCTAGACTGCACAGGCAAGTGTTCCAGAATATAAAAAAAATGAAAAGAAAAAATTATATGAGGAGGCAGAGGTGCTGCCAATGTGATGCACTCGGGGGTAGTTTACAGCAAGGTGATTCAGTATAGCTGGTGGCATAACTGATTTGAACATGAACATGAGTGTGTGTGTGGTTTTTTTTGTGTGATGGGGGACTGATAGATTATTATGCCAGTGGTGGGAGCTGTGTGTGTGCTTGGAAGGGAAAGTGTAGGAAAGGCACACTAAGCCAGAGCTTGTTTCCAGGTGCGACCTAGGAGTACAAGGATGTTACGTGACTTGTTCAGGGTCAAACAGTATGCAAGTGGGGGCTGATCTGATTCAAACCCAGGTCTCTAGGTTTGCAGCTCAGTGCCCTTAACCACTATGCTATACTACCCCCCACCCCACACACATGGCCAGCTCCCCCTATACACATGGCCTGCCCCCTCCACCACTGCCATCTCCCCCCTCCCTAACACAGCCAGCTGCTTAGAGGGGAGCTGGCCATATGGTGTGGAGACTGTGCAAAGTGTGGGTAGGGAACTGGCTGTGTGCACTCTGCATACGTAGCTGTGTTGGTGCGATGAGGGAGTCAGCTGTGTTCTCTGGATGTGATGGGTGGAATGGCCGTATGGGGGTGGGGGGGGAAGCCTGGTAGGATGGTTGGACTGCTTGTGTTGATACAGTGTGGGGAGCTAGCTGTGTTTGCTGGGTGTGGTGGGTGCAATGGCCATGCTGGTGCAGGGGGTGGGGGAGCTGTCTCTGTTCATTTTGGGAGTGGGTGGCCATGCTACTGGGGTGGTATGACTCATGGAGAGCTGTCTGTTTTATTGGGTGGGGGGCTGGTGGTATTGGCACATGGGTGGCCTGTGTTGCTGCAGGGAGAGCTCGGTGTGTGTGTGTATAAATTATTTGTTGTTTTGAAGGGCTCTGCCATCTCATTGCACTCGGGAGGTTGTAGGGAAATGATTCTGCCCACTGTTCTGTAAATTCTGGACCTGCTGCAAGACCACCACTCAACACCCACAGAGACCTGCATTTATCCAGAGTCCTCCTCTTTAAATATGCTCTCTAGCCTGAACTGCTCAGTAAGTTTTTGTTTTGTTCTGTGCACTCGGTGGGATGGGTGTAGGGAAATAAATGCACAGTAAGTTTTAATCTTTTACAATTCTGTTTGTGTGCAGCTTTTAACTCTCACTCAAAGAGCTGGCACTACCTCGATACCCTTGAGTATGCGGGATGGAGTCGGGTTGCATGTGTGCCAATTTAATGCTTAAATGCACCTAAAATGCTTATGTTATGATAATATATGCCAAATGCAGTCGTTTGGATGGGGTGGAGATGCTTATCAGGTTTGCTTGGATGGGGTATTAGGACTGGCCATTCATGCTGGTGGGGTGGGGGGAAGCTGTCTGTTCATTTCAGGGGTTCTGGCCATGTAGATTGTAAGCTGGTTCTGGCTATGTAGGGTGTAAGCTGGACGGGGGAGACTTCCTGGCTGTGTTATGTAGCTGCAGGGGTGGGGAGCTGTTTGAGGGTGGCTGGCTATAGTAGGAGGGACCAGTTATATGTGTGGGAAGCTGGCTGTGCTGGTGCTGGGATGGGCTGGGTGTATGGTAGTGGAGCTGGCAATTTTGGTGACGTAAATTGTGTATGTGTGTGTGTGTGTGTGTGTGTGTGTGTGTAGGGGTTAGCTGGCCATGTGTGTGGGTTGGGGGGAAGCCAGCTGTGTGTGTGTAAGGGGGGTGCTGGCTGATTGTGTGGAGCTGGTTGCATTCTTTGGGCCAGAGGACTGGCTGTGTGCTAGGGTGGGTGGACTGGCTATGATGGTGTGGTGGATGTTGGCCTGTAATGGATGGGGCTACTGGGGTATCCGGTGATAACGGTGGGGACATAACAGCACAGAGATTAACAGCGCTGTATTAATCACATCGGGTATATTAGCATGCAAAGAATGACAGCGTGGTGCTGTTTCGTTCAGATGGGGCAGGTGGATTATGCACAGGTGTGCTGGGCAATCGTCAGGTGTGTTTTGTCTGTGGTAGGTTTACAGGCGTTAAGTCCATTCAGCACTGGGTGAGGAAGCTGGCCCTGTGGCTTAGTGGTTAGAGTAACAAGCTCCGACTGCCGGGGACCACCAGTGGATGTGGGTTCAAATCTGCCTTCCCCTCTCAATTTTTTTTTCATTGGTGTTGGTTGCAATTTTGAGGATGTTTATTTATGTTTTGGGGGTGGCGAAGCCCCATGCGTGGGGACTGCGGTGTGCAACCCCCCCATGCTACCTGCTGAGTTCCTATGACTGTTAGCGCTGTCTGTGGGGTCGCAGTTTTTCCCCAGTGCTACACTTAGCCATGCGTTTTGCCCTGGCAGTTTTCTACCGCATTATTGTGTCCACGCTGTTTTCACAGCAAACCGGATGCTGGCCTCGTTTGCTTGGGTGAGGGGGGATGCCGGCCAGTTTCACTGGGGTGGGGTGGGGATGCCAGCCGGGTTTGCTTGGGTGGAATATAGATGCTGGCCAGGTTCATTTGCTTGGGGTGGGGATGCCAGCCAGGTTGGCTTGGGTGAGGTGTTGAGACTGGTCATTCCTGCTGGTTTGGTGTGGGGACTGGCCGTATTGATGCAGGGGTTGTTTATGTTGCTGCCGTGGTGGGAAGCTGTGTGCTAATTTTGGGGGTTCTGGCCATGTAAGATGGGAGCTGGACATTGGATGGGGGGGTGGAAGACTCACTGGCCATGCTGATGCAGGAGAATGGCCTCAAGGCCTGTCTGTGTAGGAGGGTGGGTGCATGAGCTGGCTGTGTTCACCTGGGTGGGTGGGGGGACTGGCAGTGTTTGCTAATGGGCTGTCTGTTGGCACAGGGGCTGTTTTTGCTGCTGCAGAGGGCAGGAGCTGGCTGTGTTCATTTCAGGGGAGTGGAGTCCATGAGTTAGCTGGGAGGGGGGGAAGCTGGCCATGAGTGAATGTGGAGGTGGAGCAGGCCACGTGTTAGGAGCTGTGCATAGCTAGGAAGTCAAAGTTTGTTGAACTGCAGAGCTTGCCATGTTTGGGGGCTGGTCATGTGGGTGGGTGAGTGGGGAGCTGGGCTACTGGTGATGTGTGTGATGGGCAGTTTGCTCTTCATTTTGGACAGTAGAGCAGAGTTTATCATTCCAGGCTGCGGGATTGCACCAATGGCATACTACATGAGCAGCCTGAGCCTGCTGTTTAACTTTCAATGGGTCAGAAAGCTGCACCTGCAACAGGCTGGCTGAAATTGACTACAACATTCAGAACATGAACATGTGCAGCATCCCAGCCTGAGGATCCACTGACATGTGTCCCGATGAAGCGCACAAGTGCAGCAGTGACACAGGTTACAAAGCAACTGCTTACTATTCTAGTGAAAGAAAAAAAAAAGATGCTGAGATGAATGTCAATCTTTCTATTTAACAAACTACATGAGAATGCAGTCACTGACACAATAAATATTTATTTCATCTGTACTAGGCAAAATACTTAAATTACATCACTAAACACTGACAGTACTCAAAAAAGCCCCAACAACTGAAAAGCACATTGTTCCATATGAAAAGTGTGGGCCACTCAAGGAATTTAAACTGAAATAACGGGCATGATCTATGCCCACCATTTCAATTCAATTCATGGTAACCAATTCATAAATAATACCACATTTGGGAAATCAGTAGTACACATGATCCACTGCATTTCATTTCCAGAATGAACACAGGCAGGGTGTCAGCAGTGAATGGGATGCTCTCCCCATTTGACTCCACTTAGACAAGTGTGGTACATGGGTAGCCTTTTGTGAATATTTTGGTAGAGATGGCCAAGCATTACGAGAGCTGGGCATGTTGTTCCAGGGGCTGCCTGTGCTGTGTGTGGGTTGAGAAAGGGCTTGGGGTGAGAATCTGGCCTTGTTGGATGGAAGCAACCAGTGTTCACGGGGGCTGGGTGGTTGTGCCACTACCTGCCTGCCACTGTATGATGCCAGGGGTGGTAGGCATGCTGCAACAGCACCCAACTCATACAGGACACTCAGTCCACACTGGTGGCTGGGGCAGCTAATGGGGCAGGATGGGAAGATGTGCTGCAAAAAAATACATAACACACAGAAGCAAGGCACCAGGCACTGTATGATGTCAGTGGACAGACTGGGGTTTAAATCACATGAGAGCTCCAACACAAAAACTAAGAGACTCCTTTCACAGAGACAATGTAACAAAGTAGGCAATGTAATGTCTGGAAGGCATGCAACTCTCTATCAGCAAATTCGTCAGTTAAATACAAGACAGTACTGAACCGTGGGAGTCCACCTTGGCGTCTGCTGGTTCAGCTTAATTCACGCCTGAGCTCTGACAAACTGAGACCAAGAAATCTGTAACCTGGGCAGTGAGGCATGGACATTGAAGGATGGGGGCTGTAGTGCTGCTATCACACCTGAGGGGTGGGGGCAGCAGTGCTGCTGCCATCACTCCTGCGGGATACGGGCTGCAGTAATGCTGCTGCCATCACACCTAAGGGATGTAGACAGAAGTGCTGCTGCTGTCCTGCCCATGGACTAGGGGCAGTAGTGCTGCAGCCGTCACACCCGTGGGACTGAGGCAGTAATGCTGGTGTCGTCACACCCGGGGGATGGGAGAAGTAGAGCTGCTGCTGTCACATCCGAAGGATGGGGCAGCAAAGCTGCTGCCATCACACCCGAGGGATGGGGGCACTAGTACTGCTGTCATCCCACCCGAGGGATGGGGGCAGGAGTGCTACTGCTGATGTACCTGCGGAATGGGGGTGGCAGTGCTGCTGCCGACACACCCGAGGGATGGGGGCAGTAGTGCTGCTGCTGACACACCTGAGGGATGGGGGCAGTAGTGCTGCTGCCGACACACCCAAGGGATGGGGCAGTACTGCTGCTGCCGACATACCCAAGGGATGGGGCTGTAGTGCTGCTGCTGACACTCCCAAGGGATGGGGCACTAGTGCTGCTGCCGACACACCTGAATGATGGAGTGTGTAGTGCTTCTGCCATCACACTTGAGGGTGGGGCAGTAATGCTGTCACCATTGCCTCCACACCTGAAGTAGTGCTGTCACTGCTGCGCCCACACCTGAAGCATAGGGCTGTAGTGCTTCTGCCATCACACCTGAGGAATGGGGGCAGTAGTGCTGTTGCTGCTGCCATCACACCTGAGGAATGGGGGCAGTAGTGCTGTTGCTGCTGCCATCACACCTGAGGAATGGGGGCAGTAGTGCTGTTGCTGCTTCCATCATACCTGAAGGATGGGGAAGTAGTACTGTTGCTGCTGCTGTCACACCTGAGGGATGGGAGTAGTAATGTTGCTGCTGCCACACCTTACTAATGGGGTCTGTAGTGCTTCTGCCATCACACCTGAGGGATGAGGCAGCAGTGCTGTTGCTGCTGGGACTGCAGCTGGGAGGAATCGACCGGCTCAGCTCTTTCAGGTTATGGACATGCTTTTACATTTTGGCCTGTCTGGAACCCGTTAAGAGCTTTTTCAGCTCAGAAATGTGAGGAGTTTGCTCGGTTCTTCTCAGACAGGGTATCCTCTGTTAGGGCTGGGATTTCTCCTGTCGGATTGTTATCATCTGACAGAGCTGGGCCTCAGGGAGACAGGCGCATTCTGTCTCCCTGAGGAGAGTTCCAACTGATGACGATGGTGGAGGTCTGTGGGGTGATCTCGAGGCTGAAGCCAACTTTTTGTAGCCTGGACTTGGGCCTCATACGATTACTTGTTGATTGCACTGAAGCTCTGGACACGATTTTTGCCAAGCTTGTCACGTGTTCTTTAGCAACGGGGTATTCCCTGAGCCTCTTAAACAAACTCTGGTGAAGCCCCTGTTGAAGAAACCATCTTTGGACCCTGACATCTTGGCAAACTACTGACCTGTCTCGAATATTCCCTTTTTCCGGAAGGTTCTTGAGAAGATGGTTGCAGAGCAGCTTGAGAGTCTGGATTTAGGGCTATGCACAGCACGGAGACCTCATTAGTACAGGTGCTTAATGACTTGCTGAGGGTGAGCGATGGGGGAGAGTGATCTATTCTCATCCTCCTCGATTTCTCATCAGCATTCCACACTGTGGATCATGGGGTGTTGTTGTACAGGCTTAGGGAGTATGTTGGACTCACTGGCAAGGTCATCAGCTGGTTTGAGTCCTTCCCCCAGGGCAGGTTCCAAAGGGTTGTTCTGGGGAATGATTCCTCAAGCCACAAGAGCAGGGGTAACAGATGGGGTAATCCCAGTGGACAGGGTTTTAAAGGGCCTTAAAGCCCTGCGGGTGGACAAGGCCCCAGGACCAGATGGAGTGCATCCAAGAGTCACAAGAGAGTTAGCAGAGGTCTTGGCGTGCCCACTGGCGGGCCTGTTCAGCACTTCACAGGAGATGGGGTGTGTGCCACTGGACTGGAGGATGGCTCACGTGGTGCCTCTCTAAAAGAGTGGTCCCAGGGACGTGCCAGGTAACTATAGACTGATCAGCCTTTTCTCCATTGTGAGGAAGTTAATGGAGACCATTCTAAAAGAGAGATTGGTGATCTTTCTGGACAAAAATGGTCTTCAGGATGAAAGGCAACATAGGTTTGACTCACGAAGATCCTGTCAGACCAACCTAACTGACTTTCTCGATTGGGTCACAAGGGCACTCGACAGGGGCCATGCCGCGGATGCCCTGTATCTGGACTTCAGCAAAGCCTTCAACTCAGTGCCAAATGGAAGGTTGCTGGGCAAACAGAGGAACCTGGAGACCGGAAAGAAGCTAGTGGAGTGGGTCACGAGCTGGCTGCAGAACAGACAGCAGATGGTAATTATAAGGGGGGAGCCCTCAAAGCCAAGATTTGCAAACAGTGGGGTACCTCAGGGCTCGGACCATCGTTATTCAACATCTTTATCAGGGATATAGCAGAAGGGATCAAGAGTAAGATCAGCCTGTTCACAGACGACACAAAGATCTGTGAGACAGTGAACAGTGAAGAAGGGAGGCAAGACGTCAGGGAGAACCTGGCGAAACTCAAGCACTGGTCATGTATATGGCAATTGGGGTTTAATGCTAAGAAGTGCAAGGTCAAGCAACTAGGGGCCAGAAACTCTAGGACTAGCTACTGGCTGGGCGGAGCGCAGGTATCTATTTCAGAGGAGGAAAATGACCTAGGGGTTCCAGTCACAGGGAACATGAAGCTTTGGTGCAGTGCCACAGGGCATCAGCAACAGCCAATCAAATGCTGGGGTGCATAGCCAGAGGAATCACCTCTAGAAGGGAGGAAGTCATCCTACCACTGTACAGGTCACTAGTGATACCATACTTGGGAGTGCTGCGTACAGTTCTGGTGCCCCTATTTAAAGAAGGATGTCAAGTTACTGGAGTGGGTGCAGCATAGGGCAACAAAGATGATCCTAGGCCAGGGGGCAAACCCTATGAGGAAAGACTGAGGGAGCTCAACATGTATTTGCTGGAAGATAGAAGGGAGAGGAGGGACATGATGGAGACCTAGGATAGTATGGAGGGCTTGATCAGCTTAAAGGGAGGGAGGGTCACGAGGGGACACGGTCTGAAATTGGAGGGGGGGGAGGTTCAGATGGGAAATGAGGAGACACTACTTTAAGAAAAGGGTGATGGCAGGGTGGAATGAATTACCAGAAGAGGTAATCTCGCTGAAGACTGTGGTCAGTTTTAAAATGAAGTGGGATAGGGTCAAAGGAAGAGTCAATTTAAAAGGGAGGCTAGGGAGGGTGGAGGTAGCGGGCAAGAATGATCAGGAGGGGGTACTGAGTTGGGGGGCAGCTGCAGTAAAGTATACTGCAAGCTGCACACTTGGGTAAACTTGATAGACCTCTAGGCCTTTTTCTGACAGCTTTTTCTTATGTTCATACATGTTTAGGCCCCTTAGGTCTAAGACAGGCTGTAAATCCCCAGTTCAGTTTAGAACCAGAAAGTACCGGGAGTAAATACTTTGATTTAATTCTGCTTCTGAGACTAATTCTATAGCTCTTTTGCAGAGGAATGATTGAACCTTCTCTAGCAGAAGGGTGAGAGGTCCCATAAGATATCAGTCTGGCAATGGGGAGTAATTGGATGAACAGTAAGGAGCGCTACGGCATGTCCATGCTGAATTACCTCCAGGACCCAAGCATCTGTAGTCATCTCCCTCCACTTTGATAGAAAGAGGAAGATTTTGGCCTCCCACCAAAACCTCCAGGGGTAGTGAGGCCAGAGGCAAGGGAGGGGAGTCAGAAGGCACCAGGGGTACAGCCAGTGATCTTCCATTTTCATAAATGTCCAATTCCATTTGGGAAAATGTAAAAATTCATTTTTTTCCCATTCTTGTTCCCCAAACTGAGGGCAAATCAGCATGTTTTATACAAAGGTTTGGCCAAAAATGGAGGGGGTTGTTCAAACATCTAGTACAAATTGGGTGTTTTCATGAAATTTGGCTTCCACATGCTGGTCTAGAAATGACAAATTCAATTTTTACTGGTGAATTCTATTGAAAAAATGGAAACTCCTTAGCCCTAACAGGGCAGCAGTGGTGCCGGTAATAGTTTTGACCTTTTATAAGTCTGGCAGGGGCACAAGGGGGCAGGTTTGTGGCCTGGAAGGTAGAAGGCTGAGGCCTCTGTGATCTACAGCCAGGGCCTTTTGAGTAGCCTCTGCCAGGATGGGCAAATGGCCTGTGAAAAGAACCAAAATCCCTTCCTCTGGATTTGGGGTTCAAAGCATGCAGGGACCGACAAGTCATTCATGACGCTGGTAAATCCCTCAAAATATTTTCAATATCAATACCAAACCATTGCTTTCCTCAAAATAAAGCATTCATTACTAACCGTTGTACAACAGATGAAAAACCTGCCACCTGAGGCCAGCAGTAGCAATGAATGCAAATTCCAGAGTCAGTAGCCCTAGCAGCAGCATCAGAGGTATCATAGGCCAGTCTGAGCAGGTGCTTACCAGCCTCCTGGCCATTAGCAATTGTTTGCTGTGCCAATATTTTGTCCTGGCCTTCTGGCAATTTTTCAGCCAGAGAGGCCATTATCTTCTACAGGCAATTCCGATATTTAAATCATAAATGTCTGTTAGTTAGCAATTCTTAGGCCTAGTGTAGCGGAGGCAAAAGTCCTTTTGCCCATTACATTCTGCTTCCTAGACTCTTTGTCTGGAGGAAGGAAGCTCAGGGGCCTCGATTTTCAGAGGCCTAGGAATGACACACAGTGCTTGCCTCAAACAGACAAGACGCAAGGGATGCCCTGCACCACACCATGCATCATTCCCGATTTTCAAACCCTGCCTGCACTGAAAGCGGGGCTGCCTATGCCAATGTGGCATGTGCCATGTTTGCACCACTAACCCGACTGCACCACGGTGGAAAGGGAGCTTGCAGCACAACCCTGCTGCACCATTCCCTTATGTGGGACTTTGGAAGCCTGCAGGTCCTGTCTGTAGTCAGACCAGCCAGAGCTGGCCTAACGAACCCCTGCACTTCCACAGTCCCGAGTCGATGGACAGCCAGAGAGACCCATGTGATGCAGTCCCCTACAGAAACATGTGCAACTGCACATGCAGTACTCAGGAAGTACCAGATGAATGTAGGAGGCAGTGCAGTACCCTACGAGTAAACAATGTACCTGAGACCGCTACAGTACCATCATGCATCTTCAACCCCACAATAGCTATTATCCTACACACCCCATTGTGTGCCTGTACTGGGGCAGCACCGGTATGCCTGGCTACTGAATAGAGCATATGCCTACTGTGTGTGACAGGTATGTCAAGACGTCCATCTGGCGGCACTTGTCCCGAAGCATCATGGTATCCAGTAATATGGTGGGCTCTGCCAGGGTAGCATGGTATGCACTATAGTGGATGGCATGGTGAGGGCTGGGACTGCTGGCTACTGGGCTGTGCACCATGCTCTGTACAGATCGGGGTCTGCTGGTACATGCTGGACAGGTTTAGGTCACCAGACTCTAGCCTACAGGTCTTTGACAAAGTGCTTTTATTTTAAAATGACCTTCTCTTGCACATGATATACAAAACTTGCACCTGTGGCCCATGACTGTCATCCCCCACTGCACATAGTCCATATTGCTCCTAAAAGCTTTCTCATAAGAGCGGGCATAAGCAGACTTAACACTGGAGTGCCATAGGTTGCCGACATATTTATTACTCACGGGGGCATATTATGTTTCATTGAAGATTACGGTAGCTGGTTTCCTGTGTGGCACACATCCTAACAGTAAAGCATTTCAGATGCCTGCAATTAATGATGCTTTCATTTATTGAAATCTTGGATTAACACCTTTGAGGACAAGCTAATTACATAGGTTCCACGTCATGGCAAACAAAGAATAAAACATTAAGCAAAAGCAAACAACACAATTGTACACGAATGGATACAAGAAGAAATGTCACAGTTTTAGTACAGGTCGTTGGGTATGATCGAATAGCCAGAGTCAGTAAATTAGCTTTGGCAATTATACAAAGGCTATGTCAAACAGCCAGTGTCTGGTTCAGTAACTTAGGTGCTATTACCAGGATATGGGACAGCAGAGAGAAGAGAAAAACTAACTAGAGGTGTAGGAGAGATGACAGGAAATAGCCCAAAGGCTAAGTGTGGCAGAAGGAGCAGCACAGTCAGGGGTGATGGTAGAGGGAGGGTTAAGTGGCAGGGCCTTCAAGTGGAAGGGGGTGGATGAACAGAAAGCTAAGTATGGAGGGAGGGAGTGGATTAAGGTAGGGGAGGAGGATGGCAGGTGTGGACAGAGAGCTGAGGGGAAATAGCAGAAGTGGGGAAATACCAGGCAGTGTGGCATGCTTGTTCACAACTTCGGCCCTACAGTACAATATCTAGCAGCAGTCGTTGCCATGCTGCTTTAAATGGAGGGGGAATAGGAAAGAATAATAGTCATTGATGACAAAGGCGGTATACAAGACAGCAGAGTATTCAATGAGATGTCAAATAAATGTTCGATAGCTTTTCCAGCACTGTGATTGGCAGGGGTCTATCGTTTCCAGGGAAGTACCTCGGAATATCTTGGCACTAGAAATAATTTAATATAATTGCACAGGACACTAGTAAAACAAGGAGAGCATGTCTGTCTTCTGGAACCATATAAAATGTCTTCAATACCAACCTTTGACCAAGATGAGGGTCAGTATCCATGATAGTGGACACGTCTCTAGGAGTTTGGTGTGGCCCTCCCTGCCTATGTACAGGATGCTACTGCCAGTGTACAGAGCTTTTGGGAGGTAAACATGGACCCGGCTACCATTCTTGGCAAACTCAATGTGGTGGTGGCAGCACTGCATACAGCATTAACATCTCACCCCACTACTGTACCACTCCCAATGCATTCCAGCCTACATCTGGCATGATGTGTTCGTACAGGTAACTATTTTCCATGCACTGGGTATACGGTATGCTGCAGAACAGTATAGCCATGGGCACTCCATACGCCTCACACCTCCCACACCATTATCTGGGTGGCTGGGACCTGATGGTCACCTTCAATGGAAACAGTCACATCTTGCATCAGCCTGGTAGACATTGGTCATGCTACACTGCTGATTGCCTTTTGGCATGGCATGGCACTATGGGAGAGCTGCAGAGTTTCTGCTGCTTGTTACCTCATCACATAGGGCAAGGGCCAGGGGACAGCAGCAGCCTCTGACAATCCCCTTCACTTATGCCATCTGTATGACACAAGGAACAGCTTGCGGCAGTGCTGGAGACTTTGGTGCTGGAACTGGTTTTCTACCAAAATGTGGCAGCGTCCCTGGCACACTGGGCTTTGCCTCAGGCTGCCATTTGACACGTCTTGCATTGCTCTAAGAGCTCTGGGCTCTTTGGAAAATCAAGTCTAAGTGTTTTGGTACTTTAGATCTGTCGTGAACTGCCATAATTATCATGGAGTCTCTTTTAGGCTGTGACAAATAATATGGCTTTGCAGTTGAGGCAGGATATTGTTTATCCACCTTCCAGGGAACTGCAGGCAGTTGTGCAGGCCTATGCCAGACAGCCAAAGTAGCATCCTTTAGTGTAGAATGCACTGGAGGAATTACCAGTGCAGGAGAGACATAAACTTACAAGAACCTTTATAATGATTTTTCCTGGAAGAATTCTCTTTCTCAGCCTGGAAACCCAGTTTGGCCTGAACCCGTTTAAAGAGTGCCTGAAATGAGGCATCTTCAGTGGGAAATATAGGTGTATTTACCGCATTCCATTCAGAGCAAGTGGACAGAGTGGAGCTTGAACCAACCACATCTATTTTATCTCTTCCTCTTCTTCCACAGCCTCCTCATCCTCCTCCACATATTCTGGATTATATTCCAGTTTGTTGTCGATGTCCACCAGTATAGGCAGAGGATCGATGGGATGGTTAGAAACATGAGGGGGAGCAGACAACGGGCACATCATCGATGGCAGCCTGTCTGAGCCCGGCACTGAAGCAGGGGTGGAATATGGAAGCACTGACGATAAAAACACTGATGTACCAGCCGGGGCTGTCGATGGTAGAGGCATCAAAGGCAGTTACATTAGGTGTTATAACAGCTCCGACATTGTTTGATACAATGCCTGCATGTCAACAGAGCCTGAAGGGGTCACTGACTGCTGAGACGGTGGAATAGGTCACGAGCCACTAACTGGACAGGATAAGCTGAGGCCAGACCCCGACCCTGGTGCTGTAAGACAGTCAGGGGGAAACAGGACTCACAGCCATAGCCAGTGCCCTGTCTTTTTCTGTAGACTTATTCCGTCTTCGTGGTGAATGGGAACAGCCTGGAGAAGCATGTTTTCCTTTCTGTGTTTCTCCTTGTCTTCATGGCGGTGTTTGTCCACCAACTTCAACAATCTGTCTTTAGTTTTTGACTCATGAACAGCCATTACTGACCACGGAGACTTGATGGGCCAATGGCGAGCCAGGAATGGAAGCAGATGATGATGAAAAAGCCGCCTTTACTGCAACCTGTTTCTACATTTCTTGGATCAAAAAAAGTTTTCTAAAGCTTTCAGACAGTGACTCCTGGTTGCCTGGTTAAACCCTAGGCAGAATATGCATGCTTTAACGTTGTGGTTTATACCAAAGCAATGGATACAAATGGAGTGGTCGTCATCTTTATAAATGCTAATGTGGCCGAAACGGCAATAGTGGAACGCAGTTCTTTGTCTGTTCAAGGCATAAATATATGTTTAAAATAACAAACAGAAGTAAGTATACAGCAACAGTAAAATACTTGAAAAAGTTTGACAGTGTTCATTAGCAGCAGTGGACCGACGATCAGTTGATGGCGGGAGAAATAACAGAGGCATATTGGAGACACTGATGTGATACAGGCACCAACGAGGCACATCGACATGGGTAGCCCCAGCCTACAAAATATTTCTAGGTGGTCCTGATGTCGACTGCTTACAGTTCCACTATGTGGCTCAATGGAGGGAGAGATCTTCGAACAGGGCTCCAGATAAGGGAGTACCCATCTGTTTTCCTCACCTCATTTTAGGAAATATTCTTCAGAAAATGTATTTAATGAGTATCAGTACTCACCCAATATTTGTACATACTCCATACCAGAGAACAGTGCCTCATAACATACCTGGTGATTCAAAAGGAGCAGGTTTTTTTGGTTTTGTTTTTGTTTTTAACAGATTTACAGCACTCATATGCATACCAATTTTGTTTTACTCACTATATTTTAAAACTGGTGAGTAAATTAATCCTACCTGCCAACATTATCTGGAACATTTTTTTTGTTTTGTTTTGTTTTTTACATTCTCTTTGCTCCTGTCGCCACTTGTAGGGGCCCCACTGGTCACCCCACCTTGTCCCACCCTGCTGTGATCCCCTTTGCCGGAGATCCTGTTCCTCCAACCCACCCACGACTCACCTGCCTGGCATCCCTCGGTCACTGGCCCCCCGAGATGGGGCCACCTTCTGTGCCGTGGTGCTCATTCTTCTTATCCAGTACCAAGGCAGGCGGATGTGAAGGAGGTAGGTGATCAGGTCCCAGAAAGGTAGATCCAGCATGGGTGTGGTGGTAGGAGTGACGTCTTCTTCCCTGTGAGTGGAGTGTTTCCTGTTTTTTCTTCCCCCCCCCTCCGGAGGCGTGGATGTGCAGTGGCACCCAGCGCAGGTATGAGCGTGCTCCCACACTCCTCCCACGGACATCCACCATCGCTTCCCCCCGATTCTTGTGTGGCCCTGGCTGTCACACAGCACACCTCCGCATAGTGTCCATACTTCTGGGGAACCACAACCCACCCCTCCCTGAGAGAGGAGAGCTGTCTGCCAGACGCTCAGTCCTCTCTCCCCTGGCCAACTCCTGGCAACCTGAGCTCACTCCCAACCACAGGTCGCCGGTGTGGCGCAAGTTAGGTGCTTGCCGCCTCAGCCCTCTGCACCACCGGGCCGGCCCTTATCTGAAGCACTGTTGGCACCTGATCAATTCTTATCTAGAAAAACTACACTATTTTTAAAATGTACTCCGCACTCCACTCTGTCCACATATTTATACACATCTGAATTTGGTTTTACTCACCTCACTTTCAAAATGAGGAGTACAGTACTTGTCCCAAAAAATATTTCTTCTGGAGTCTTTCCTCGAAGAAAATCAGAGTATCTCTGCATAAAGACTGATCTTATTTTTTACCTTCCCTAAAATGTATGCTATTTATTTCTTGCTTATTCTGTAATCCATATCACAACTGCGGAGGGTTCAGTTACTAGGGTTAACAAAAGTGATAACTACCTTTGTGGGGTCCCTGATGCAGAAATATTCACTAAAACCAGTGCTCCAGAAAACACTGGCATTCAAGAGTAACGTACTGACCATTTTTGACAACAGGCGAGTAAAATATATGTAACCCCCGGCCCACAAATGGGGGTTCCTGAAAAGTCTTCCTTGAGCTTGCTTAAATGCTCACTGCCAGGCTGGTGTCCTGCGTTTTAGCAGTTTAAATGTATTGCCAGAGAGTGCCTGTATAGACTCTGTGTACTGTCTCTTTAAGAGCTGCCTGGATTGCAGTCATAATTAATCTGAGAGGGAGCTCCGTTAGAAGATGTACTTGTTTACTGATCATTTGTTAGAGTAGTAATAATACTGCAGTTTGTTCTAACCTGCTTTCTTTGCAGTATGGACAGTTCTGTTTGTTTCCATCATCTTGGTCCTGGACTGCAGAATGGGCCAATCAGTACATTTGGGACTCTAAAATGGAGCCTGCCTACAGGGGCTTGGTGGGGCCAAAACTTTTAGGAATTGTAGTTGTGGGCTTTTGGCACCTAAAATAACCTGGAGGGGGAGCCCTTGTTGCGACTGACAGACAGATCAGCCAACCGAACCTTTTGGATCTTGGGAAAAGTCCCACACTGCGTGCAGTTTCAGTTAGATCTGAGTTGAGAAATGAAGAAGTAACAGCTCGAGATAGTTCAAGCAGCAATCCATAGTGGATTCGCATGGGAGAACTGTGGAAAGGCCTGAGTTTGGCCTACATGCCTGCCTGCCTGCTGTTCCTGAGAGGGAACTTGTGCTTTTTTTTGGACTGAATCCTAATTTGGAGAGCGAATTCAGCCACTGAATTGTGACCAGGCTTTAACCTGAAGAAGACCGAAGGTTTGCTGAATGCGATCGGCCTATCAGGACTTCCAGCTACCTCTGAACTCCCGGATTGTGCAGAGACTCTGTAATTGTGACTGGAGAGTCCTTTGCCTAGTACAGTGGAATTTTCTCACATGTGAATGTGCTGTGTGCTTTGAGTGGGTCGTGATTTGGTTCCCCACTGTGTGTCTGAACTGTGTTTTGCTTGCTGGAGGTTGTATCCTGCTCCACAAACTGAATCCGTATCCATTTCCGTTTGCCTGGGCCCTACTACACTGGCCCAGCCAGAATACCTGCTACGCAGAGAAAGTCATCGATGAGAGACCAGCCTGGGGATCAGCCCCCTGCTCAATGTCTTGAACAAGAATAACGCCTCGGTGATTCATGTGGGCCCTGCTTCTCCGGGCACTCCAGCTCAACAGCCTGCAGTCTTGATTTCATCCTGCCTGTGTCCAGAATTGGGTATCATGAGTACACATCAGGGTAGCTCCCTGCAACAACAGCTAAATCTAAAAGTGTTGTCATCTGATTGTTTTGTTGCCTTTTCTTTCACGAACTGAGCCCTCCGGCTCTGGATTACAAATAGTGCGTGTTGTGCATGTTGCTTTCTTCCATCACAGGGCCCCAACCAGCTGCAACGTTCCTGGCTAGCCCACCATTTTCCTACCTGGGTGCCCAGAGTGTGTGATTGTGTTGGGACTCTGAACTGCATGCATAACTGTCTGATTAATATAGCTTTTAAGCAACTCAACCTGATTACACCCCTCCCTTGTTCAAGTCCCCTGAATAAATCAGATTTAACTCTGTTTGCATTTAACCTGACTGTGGTTCCAGTTTGTGCCAAAAGTATTGTACTGTTGCTATTTGCTGTGCTTAACCTTGTTTTACAGGGGGTCCTCTGGGTCAAGCTAGAGGAAGTGGTAAGTGCAAACAGTGTGGGTAATTGCCTGGTGAATAGGGGTCATTGTGAAAGTAATTATTGTATATTGTTCAGGCCACTAGAAGGGAAAGAGGGTGGTTACAGCATCCCGGAGGGCTGTGCCCAGGTTAGCTTGACCACTAGCAACCCTGACCTCTGGGTGGAGGCACCCGTTTCATTACCTAGGCCCCTTAACCTGCTACTAGCCAAGCAGGCAGGGGTAGTAGCCCTTGGGATAGTGCCACCTAAGGGTTACACATACTTCATTTTTCAATTCTGGTTGTGTGAGTAATATATACCTTTGAAAAGTAAAAGTGCTTTAAATATAGATAAACAGCTCTTTTTAAAGTATTAATGGAGCATTGGCAAGAGTTGGAATGAGTATAGGTACTCATCAAAACATTAAAGATTATTTCTTAAAACTTGGTGAGTAAAATAGGGCAGTACTCCCCTTATCTGGAGCACTGGCTATAACATATTGTTGTTGGTTCTAAATCAAGTCGACAGGGTCCAGTACATGAGTGTTAGCCATCTCCTACAATGGCACTATACCAAAGGAAACAAGTGCTCATCTAAGAAAATCTCACTCCATCCTATCGAATGCCTTCTCCACATCCAAAGAAAGCAAAGTTGCATTGTCAGTTCTGTCATTTTAAATTCTATTAATTATAAGTCTAATATTATTTGAGATTTGTTTTCCCCTTTATAAAACCATTTTGATTTGTAACTATTGAAATGTTTTGCTTAAGCTATACAAGTTTCCCAATGTCACAGAAGATGTTCTCTTTTTTTCTACCCTGGCTATGGATTCAGTCCTTACTTCTCTGGCCTAATGTGCTACTTTACCACTGGTGGGACAGAGGACGTCTAAGGACACAGAAGATAAATATGCAGATGCAACAATATGCAGGTCTCACAGAATGTACCTCTGCCTTCCTTCCTGTACCTAGATGAAGCCAGAACACCAGTGGGGAAAGCTGTAGTTTGTTTCTTCTCTCCAGGGCCTACCTCTTCTTTCCCAGATACAATAAAGCTGGGACAGCAGCAAGGAGATTCCATTGTTGGGGCCTACATGCCCTCACCTATATTAAGAGGGCCATGGTTGCGCTGTCCATATTGCTGAAGCACCAGGAATAAGTTCCATCTACAAGCGGGGCTAGCACTAGATAGGACAAAAAGGGAAAGAGTTGCAGCCTGTCCACAAAAGACCCACTTTCCACTTGACAGTGGGTCCATAGCAGTGTACCCTGTCTATAGAGACAGCTGAAAGATGGAAAAGTGAATGGGAAAATATTTTTTCTTGACAAGTTTTGACTTCTGTACTGATGAAATTTGTACTTTAGATTAGGTTTTGACCCAGTTGTTCCTCATTTTGACTTTTTTTTTTATTTGGTTACACACTAGTGGGTCTAATTTGACCCTTGTTTTAAACCCCCTAGTGCAGTCACTGTCTAGAACTATTGGGTATAAGGGGTGAGATACTATATACTGCTGGAAAACTGAAACTTGTGCGCCTGTATTATCTAGTATGCCTAGGACATGCCATTATGGAAATATTATCCCCAGAAGAAACATAATTGTTTCCCAAAATAATCACCAAAAAGTGTTATAATGTTCAAACCTTCAGTACTCCCCCAGCTGTGAATTTTTCACTCTGCCAGACTTTTGTTCCAAAACCCTAGTCCCCACTCACTTCTCCACCTGTTTTCAAATTGTGCAAGCCATGAAGGCTGTCATGCAGTGACCAACTGTTGGCACAATTCAGTAAGAAATCACACACAGAAGGAACAAGATCTCCCTCTGTTTCGTGATGACTAACTGGCTGTTCATAGGGTGACAAAACAGAGCATACAGCAAATTCCTAGCTCCTCACTGCTAAAATTGAAGTTGATTTTCTTTTGTATGAAACATCTGAAGGTGCCCAGATGGTGTGGGTTTTTTTTGTTCAGCCTGGGAAGTCTGAGTACAGATTACGAGAGAATGATACTTATTCCTTTATTTCAAGCATGGCTGCAAATTCATACACCAGAGAACCAAGAGATAACCACGGGTGGGTAGAAATGTGTTAAAACTGGTTGCAGTGCTGGCCTGGTGGCGATGGATGCCTTACCTCGTGTCACGCCGGAGACCCGGGTTCAAGAACGAGCCCAGGTCGTCAGAGATCCGGCATGGGGGGGGCAAGGACAGAGCAGGATGGAGCAGCCAGAAGGCAGCTCTCCTCTCCCAGGGAGGATCCTGTTGCCCGCCGTAGTTCCACTGCCCCAGATGGAGGTCCGCGAGCAGTGCAGTTCAGCGGGCGACAAATAGTGGGAGGGCATCCCAGTATCGTGGTGCACGCGGACGGGCAGGGTCGGGAGAAAATGGGAGTAATATCAGGGATAAAATATAAAATAACAAAAGAAAATGTGGTCTCAGTATAGGAGACAAAGATTTATAATAAATGGTTAAAAAACACTGTCATGGAAAGAAGTTACCAGTCAGGTTCCACATGGGTCTGCTCTGAGAGGTACACTGTTCAATAAATATATTTCAAAGCGATCTGGAGGTGAGTAGCTAGATTGCCAAGTTTGCTGATGATACCAATATGGAAAAAAGCAACTACATCACGGCAGTATAGAAAGGAAACAACATGCAGAAGGATCTGAACGGGTCTGGGAAATAAGCAGCATAATGGCACATGACCTTCAATGTTGAGAAATACAAGGTGATACACCTGGAAAAAATTACCATTAATGGACACTAGTACCTGAAAAATGAGATTACTGAAAGCAAGCAGTACAAAGACCTGGGAGTACTGATCAACAGCAACTTTAAATGTGAGCAGCACTGTGTGGCAACACATAGCAAGACAAAGTCATGATATACGTTAAAAAAAAAACAGCTTTGATCTAAGAGACATATGTTAACGCTCTTATAAGGATCCTTGGTGAGGCACCATCTCGAGTACAGTTCTAGGCCCCATATATCCTAGTTGAGATATTAGCACAATGAAAAAAGTACAGAGAGGAGAAACCAAGATGGTAGACAGCTTGAAAAACACGGGTTCGGAGGACTGACTGGCAGAACAGAGACTGTTCTCCATGAAAAAGAGAAGACTTCGGTGAGACATGATTACAGTATGTAAGTACCTAAAAGGAATAACAACCATCAGACCAACTGCAGATCTTGACTTCAAGATACACAAGAACAAAAAGGGCACAAGTACACCAAATGTCTTTGAAGTGAAAAAAAAGCCCCAAGGAACTATCAGAAAAAAGTACAAGCACAGACTTGACAAGTATTTTGAAGAAGCTGAGGTGACAGTATTCCCGCTAAGCTGACGGCATGACAGCTTAAATGACTAAAGATCCCATCAGCTTAAAAAGATTACAAAACATTAAACATACAAAAAAGGAGACCAGACAAGAAAGGAAAATAAAAGAGAAATAAGATGCATCAACATGAGACAAAAGGAACCATAGATGAAAGAGACAACCACAGAGAAAAGAAGGAAAGACTAAGGAAGTAAAGTGGTTTATTGCGTAGCATCAAAAAAGTTATTTGCAGGGAATGTATGAATTAAAATGTACTAGACTGTCACAAACATTTTTAAAAATAAATAAGTTTCTCTGAAGTCTGTTGGAGACCTAATTAACAAAAGTGTGTTTTATCATCAGTATAAGCTCCACAATGCACCAGATATCTAAAAACCCAGAGCTTCAGACCCCTGACCTTTACTTACACATACTCTTATCCGTGACAGAACATGGTTTTATCAGCCATTAATACATGCCCTATGGTTCCCCATCTAACCCCCGAGACCTACTGTCCGCCCAGGGTCCTAGCCCAGCCACTCCCCCAATTCCCTCTCTCATTTAGTTTTTTTTATAACAATTTTTATTAATTTTTATATAGGGAAAGGAAAAGGGGGAATTGTTTAGCCAGGAAAGGCACAGTAAGCTGAAGTTTGTTTCCAGGTGTGACCTGGGAGCACAAGGAAGTTAAGTGACTTGCTCAGGGGTATACAATATGCAAGGTGGGGGCTGTGGGATTCAAACCCAGGTCTCCAGGTTTGCAGCACAGTGCCCTTAACCCACTGAGCTATACTGCCTCAAATTTTTATATAAGCATATAAAAAACATAGGGGCACAGCATAACCTTCATTACAAATAATTATTCTGGATACATTAACAATAATTTGCATACACATTACTAAGCATTGTTCACTACAAATGTTCATACATATAAAAAGAACATTAAATATAGGATCTCAAGTATGCTCTATTACCATCCAAGCAGCATAAGTACTATTCTACAATAAATTTCAGTACTATAGAAAAGCAGTACTAAATTCATGGACAGTCATTCAATACACATGACCCAACTACACCACTTCCACATACTCCCCCCCCAACCCCAACGTACTAGGGAACAAGAAAATGTTTAAAATCTTCCATCTATAGCTTTTTAACCTGGGCCCTATATTTCCCAGCAACTTAGACTTTTTTTTTTTTTTTTTAAATCGGGTAGGGGTCCCCCCCAAACCTCATTCTTTAAATAAATAGATTTTTCCAGAGACAACATTTCGGGGTTGATGCTTCTTTCCATATACGAGTGATGCATCTTTTAGCATTTAACAGAGCCATATGAAGCAAGAATTTGTCAACCCCTCTGGCATTACTTGAGATGAAGGAGTGGTAAACATAACTCTGGTTCAAATTTATGTTTAGTTCCTAGAATTACTTTTTTTTGTCTCAATACCTGCGTCCAAAACCAATGTACATATGGACACAGTGTGAGTATGTGTCAAGTTTGCTACAGCTCCACAGCCTCTATTACAAAACGAGGAAATCTCCTCACTGTATTCATTCAGATGTTGTGAAGAATAGTAAATTCTAACATACTAAAATGCCAGCAGAATAGGCCTATTGGTCTTTCGCGTCTACTCGTTTGGTCAGCCCCCACCCTGGGAGCTGACCCTGCTGCACCCCTCGCCCTCTCGGGCTTCTCCCTTCCCAATCCCGGATATTCTCGCTGCACTGGACTTTGCTTCCAGAACCCTTCCCCTGTACCTGTCCCACCCCTCTTGAACCCCTCCACCGTCTCTGCCTCCACCAGCCCCCTGGGCAGCGCATTCCATGGCTCCATCACCCTCTCAATGAAGTAGCTCCTCCTCCTCCTTTCTCCCCTGAATCTCCCCCCCTTCAGCTTCCACCCATGCCCTGTAGTTGCCCCCACCTCCTTCCTTCGAGCACCCTGACTGCGCCTTCCCTATTTTCCCCCTTCATGTACCTGAAGACCTCTATCATGTCCCCCCAGTCCCTTCTGTCTTCCAGTGTGTACATATTTAACTTTTTGAGCCTCTCCCCATCGGTTCTGTCCCCCAAGCCCCAGATCATTCTGGTTGCCCTCCTCTGGACCCTCTCCAGGAGTTCAATGTCCCTCTTTAAGTGTGGCCTCCAAAACTGCACGCAGTACTCGAGGTGCAGCCTCGCCAAGCAGTTATACAGAAGGAGTATCACTTCCCGCCTTCTGGAGGTTATCCCCCTAGCGATGCATCCCAGCATCCTGTTGGCCTTGGCCGTTGCCCTCCTACAAGCCTCCGAGTTGTTCATCTTCACATCCACCACCACCCCCAGGTCCCTCTCAGCCACTAAGACTTGTAGCATTCCCCCCCCCCCCGGGTGTACACTTGGCCTGGGTTTCTAGCTCCCAGGTGCAGTACCTTGCATTTCCCTGCATTGAACCTCAGTTTCCACTTTCTAGACCACCATTCCAGAGCCTCCAGGTCCCCCGTAGGGCCACCCTCCCCTCCTCCCCATCCACCACTGCCCCCAGTTTTGAAGCATCCACAAAGAGACTCATCTCACTCCTGATACCCTTCCTTATGTCAGAGACATATGCGTTGAACAGGAGGGGCCCAAGAACCGATCCCTGAGGGACCCCACTAATGACCCACCTAATGACCCACCTTGGGGATGAGACTATCCCGCCAACCATGACCCTCTGGATCCAGTTCTGGAGCCAATTCCCTATCCATCTGATTATCTGGTTCCCCACCCCCATTTCCCCCAGCTTATCCAACAGGCCCCCATGAGGAACGGAGTCAAACACCTTGCTGAAGTCAAGTAAGAGGACGTCCACCAGGTCCAAGGCACTAGTCACCCAATCATAGAACTCCACAAGGTTTGTCTGACACGATTTCCCCAGGACGAAGCCATGCTGTCTATCGTTCAGGCACTCCGACTTTTCCAGGTCCCCCCTAGCCTCTCCTTGACAATGACTTCCATCACCTTGCCCACCACTGATGTCAGGCTGACGGGCCTGTAGTTCCCTGCCACCTCCCTTGATCCACCCTTGTGGATAGGCACTATATGCACCACCTTCCAGTCCTGGGGCACCCATAATGCCCTCAGAGAGATGCTGAAAAGCTCCGCCAGGGGTTTTGCCAGGACATCCGCCAGTTCCTTCAGCACTCTGGGATGTAATTTATCTGCCCACGGTGCTTTCTCCATCTTAAGGGACCTGAGAGCTTCCCTCACTCTCTCTGCCGTGATTTCCACCTCCGCTACCTCATCCCCCTGCTTTGCCTGCCCCCCTCCTGCCAGTGATGGCCCCCCTCTCTCCACACACGCCGACTGGTAAGGGTCTCCCTCCTCAGTTTCACTGCCTCCTAACATTTATGATGCAGCCCCCCATTTTCCTTGGTGAAAACTAAGGCAAAGTACTTATTTAGTACCTCAGCCTGCTCCCCCGGGTATTGTGCCCATTCCTCCTCTGTTTTAATCCTGCTGTTAGTAATAAAGTGCTTCATCTGGTTCATTCTGTTATCTGTCGCACTGTTCTATGTTGGGAGTATACTCTCCCATTTCTGATCAGAAATATTAATTGGTGAATCTATTCTCATTTGTTCTTTAAGTGCTGAGTGTTACTACATAAAGATACTGATAACGCTATACATTTTTGAGATAAGCCTAGATCTAATAGGTGCTGTCTCTAACAACTCAAATAGAGCGTTATTATTCAAACGCATTTTAAATTCCCAATAATGGATCGCAACTATAAGTAACCAAACAACATATTTTTAGGAATCCCGTACTGGATCTGCATCTGTTGAAAAGAAGGAGGCAGTATAGTGCAGTGGTTTAAGGCTCTGAGCTGCAAATCTGGTGACATCCAGCAGACCAGACCTGGGTTTGAATCCCACAGCTTCCACTTGCATACTGTGTGACCCTGAGCAAGTCATTTAACTTCCCTGTGCTCCCAGGTTGAGCCTGTAAAAAAGCTTTCAGCTTAGTGTGTCTCACCTGGTTAAATAACTAAAAAAAAAAAGATTTAATAGTGTTACCACCAAAAAGTCTCCCAATGAGAGAACCTCAAAATTTAGCATCATTAAGACACAGCCTTGTGTGGGCTACACTAAATATGGGGTGAAAATTATTACGAAATACAATGGAAGATCTACTCATACGTTTTTCCTAAACAATGGTTTTCATTACTTTACTCCAAACTAAACAAGTATGTTTAAAAAATATATATTATCATCACTTTCATTAATTAAACTTTTACTATCCAGGTTTTGAAACAAGAACTGCATCAACTTTATGCCTGAAAGCGCTTCCATCTGAAAAATGCCCAAGTGCGTGTGTGAGTGGTGGGGGGAAGGGAACAGTATCCTAGCATTATTCTTTTAAGGGTTCAATCTTCACAGTCCAGTGGTAGTATTTATAAATTGGGTTGTTTTTAAACCCAATTGTTCATAACTCATATAGATTTTTTGCTTTTTAAGCCCAGGGCCCACATTCTTCCAGGTAAATTTGCTTAACATTATCTATTTCAGTAAAAGTCTCTTTAGGGATGACTAAAAGTAATGCATGAAATAAATACAAAAACCGAGAAAGGATTTTCATTTTTATAACCTGCAAATGCCCCAGCTGAAACAGGGGTAGGCCCTTCCATATTTCCAAGTCCTGATCAACAGCAGCTATTAGGAGATTCAGATTAATACCCTTAATAATTGGTTAATATTACTAGTTAGATATACACCCAAATATATATTAATTTTTTTTAAGGTTACCAGAAAACGTTCATAGTTTACTTTGCATTTTTTAATGTGTAGAGGGAGTGCCGGAGACTTTTTCCAGTTTACAAGGCACCCATATTGTTCCCTATATTCCTTTACAATTTGAAAATACACTCCAACTCTTAAAAAATATCACAAAATATCATCTGCAAAAAGTTATAGTTTTGAACCTTCTAATTTTCATAATCAAAACCACTTATACCTGGTGATTCACTTGTAATGTTGGCTAAAGAAAGGTTCAAGTACTAAAACAAACAGCAAAGAGAAAAGAGGCATCCCTGTCTTGTACCCCGTCATAAAGAAGAAACAGAGGAATAGTGCCGTTGGTCAGGACTTGGGCTTTGGGTGACATATATCGCTGTTATCCAGCTATAGAACCCAGCACCACCATTTGCCGATTTTAATAAGGCAAACAAAAAGGACTATTCCACCCTGTAAAATGCTTTTTCATCATCCAGGGACACCACCATAGCTTTATGATGAGCTTTAACTGTTAACTTTATGTTTAATGCATTACTAATATTATTACAGCCCATCCCTCCCCTAGTGAAGCTCCAATAAGAGAAGGGAATACTCCCTCCAGTCTCATCGCTAAGATTTTTGAGAATATTTTATAAGTCCTCATTAAGCAGAGAAATGTGTTCCCAAGAACTCATTTAACCAGCGTTCTAGAAAGACCTCGGGCTGGATATGGGGTGAAAGGATGAAACATTGTGCATATCTTTTTTGAGGATGACCAGACTCAGTGCTTCATCAAAAGAAAAGGGGAGCTGATCTCTGAAAATTAAACAATGCACAGAGTCTGGGAATAAACACTCTTATAAATCTTATAGAAATCGACACTAAGGCGATCCAGGCCAGGTGCTTTCCCATGTTTTAGCAGGCCTACTGCACTTTCTAGTTCCTTGCATTCTGTTTATCTAATAGCAGATGTTGCTTTGTATTAACTGTTGGTATTTTTTGAAATTTCCTGTCTATCTCAGGTGTTCCTTGAAGATTTATGTAACTGTCCACAACACTTAGCAAATTCCATATTGATCTGTTTCTCTGAGGTTCTTCTTATACCGCTTTCCTCAACAGTTTTTTTTAACCAGGAGAGACACACTAAGCTGAAGCTTGTTTACAGGTGCAACCTGGGAGCACAAGGAAGTTAAGTGACTTGCTCAGGGTCACACAGTATGCAAGTAGCGGCTGTGGGCTTCAAACCCAGATCTCCCAGTTTGCAGCACAGTGCCCTTAACCCACTGAGCTATACTGCCTCCAATTTTTATGTATGCATATAAAAAACACAGGGGCACAACATAAATACAGGTTACTCACCTGTAACAGGAGTTCTAGGAATGGTATATGTTGTTCATCCACACTGTCTGGCAGGTTCCTTGCCGCTTTAAATCTTGCCGGAAGGTCTTCAAGCTGGCTCCTCCCACCCACCCGGGTGGTAAAACCCTCGGCTCCGCCCCATGACGCCAGATCTAGCCCCTGGAAGCCAGGTTGTGCGTGGCGCCGGAGGTCGAGGTCGTGGATGAACAACATATACCATTCCTAGAACTCCTGTTACAGGTGAGTAACCTGTATTTCAGGGACATGGATATGTTGTTCATCCACACTGTCTGGTGACTCCTAGCAGTTCTCCAGGAGGAGGGAGGCAAGGCACACACCCGATACTTACTTGGGAAATAAGGACTGAGAACCGAGGCCACAAAACCAGCATCCCGGCGCTGACTCAAGGTCGATGTGGTAGTGGGTGATGAAGGTATGTGCTGACTTCCAGGTAGCAGCCCTGCAGATTTCCTGGATAGTGACATCCCTGGAAGCAGCTACCGATGCAGAGGTATGGCGGGTAGAATGAGCTCTTATCCCTCTGGGAGGCTCCATGCCCACCAACCTATAGCAGAGATCTATGCAGGAGGTGACCCACCTGCCTATTGTCCGCTTGGCTGCAGGTCTGCCAGGTGTGGCTTCAGCGTAGGTGACAAACAGCTGGCGAACCTCTCCCTGAATTTCTCCCCGTCCGCCTTATAATAAGCAAGCGCCTTCTGGGGTCCAAAGTATGGAGCCTATATTCGCCTCCAAGGTGTGACTGGGGTAGAACACCGCAGAGTCAACACCTGGTTAAGGTGAAACTCCGACACCACCTTCGGAAGGAATTTCGGTGGGGGCGCAGGACAACCTTGTCCCTGTGGAAAACCAGATAAGGAGACTCGATGGAAAGCGCCTGGAGCTCTCCCATCCTTCTGACTGACGTGATAGCCACCAAGAAGGCGGTCTTCCACGACAGGTGGGAGATATCGCACCTGTGCATTGGTTCGAATGGCCTGCCCATGAGCTTAGCCAATACCAGCAGTAGATCCACGGAGGTGGAGGTTCTTGCACCCGAGGGGATATGGGATCAAGGCCTTTGAAAAGCGCCTCGACCACCTTCTCCTCTGCCATCGACTGCTTCCCGGCCTGCGCCCAGTAAGCAGAGATGGCTGCCAGGTGCACCTTAAGGGTCGTCGACTGAAGCCCTTGCTGAGAAAGGGACCACAGGTAGTCCAGAATGCTTGCCAAGGAACAGGAGGAAGGGTCCAGGCCCTTGCCCTGACACCAAATGGAAAATCTCTTCCATTTGAAGGCGTAGCACTTTCTGGTCGACTCCTTACGGGACGCCTCAACGACTTTGAGGACCTCGTCGGAAAGACCCAAGGCCTGGAACTCTAGCCGCTCAGGAACCAGGATGTCAGGTGCAGGGATTGAAGGTCCGGATGGAATACCTTCCCCTGATTGACTGAGATCAGGTCCAGGCGGGTTGGAAGCCGCCTCAGGAGTCTAGAACTGAGACTGAGGAAATCTGGATACCAGAACTGGCGAGGCCAGTCTAGGGCTACCAGAATCACCTGCGCCTTGTCCCTCCTCACCTTGAGAAGCACCCTGTGGATCAAGGGAAATGGGAGAAAGGCGTAGAAGAGGCACGGGGTCCACGGCCTCGAGAAGGCATCCCCCTGCAGCGAGCCCTGCTGAGGGGGACGGGCATGAAACAGTCTCAGCTTTGCATTCTCCCTGGAGGCAAACAGGTCCACCTGAGGCGTGCCCCAGTGGGAGAAGAGATCTTGTACTACCTCCGGCAGGAGAGACCACTCGTGAGACGCAGCCCCTATCCGGCTTAGGGCATCGGCCAGAGTGTTGGAGGCTCCTGCCACGTGAGTGGCTAGGAAATCCGCCTCCAGGCTGCGCACGAGAGACCATATGCAGAGAGCTTCCTTGCATAACAGCATGGAGCGCGTCCCGCCCTGGCAGTTTAGGTAGTACATGGTCGTGGTATTGTCCGTCTGGACCTGAACCATTTGACCCCGTAGGAATGGAGCGAAGGCGGTGAGAGCTAGATGGACCGCTCGGAGCTCCAGCAGGTTGATATGGCATTGGGACTCCCGAGGGGACCAGAGGCCATGCGCTCTGTGCTCCCCCAGATGGGCACCCCAACCCATCAGAGATGCATCGGTCGATAGAGAGACCGTCGGCTCAGGGCGGATGAACGGGATGCCCTCCTGCAGATATGCCGGAACGGTCCACCACTGGAGTGCGTTCCACATCTCCTGGGTCACTGTCACCAACTGATCCAACAGATCGTAGCATTGTGACCACTGGCTGGCCAGTCCCCATTGAAGGGGACGCATATAGCAACGGGCCCAACGGACCACGCTGGTGCAGGCCGCCATGAGGCCCAGGAGGTGCAGGAAGTCCCGGGCAGGGCGCAATTGCCCAACCTGAAATGATTGGGCAAAGGATGAAAGAACCTCGGCCCTGTCCGCCGGGAGCCAAGCTCTGGCTCGGAGAGAGTCGAGCTCTGCCCCAATGAAGTGTATCACCTGCTTCGGCACGAGTTCCGACTTGGCCTCGTTGATAAGGAGGCCAATCTGAGAGCAAACCTGGAGGGCCAGAACTCTGGACTGCTCCACCTCCACTCTGGAGGGGGCTGCAATCAGCCAGTCATCCAGGTAGGAGTACACCCGGACCCTTCGGCGACGCAGGAATGCTGTCACCACTGCCATGCATTGGTGAAGACCCTGGGAGCTAAAGAGAGGCCGAAGGGCATGGCCCGGAACTCGTAAAGGGATCCCTCCGCTCTGAAGCGGAGGAACCTCTGATGAGATGGACGGATTGGGACGTGAAAGAACACGTCCTGGAGATCCAGGGAACAGAACCACACGCCTCATTCCAAGGATGGGATTATCTGAGCCAGAGTGACCATCCTGAAGGTCCGAGACCTTAGGAACCTGTTCAGGTCGTGCAGGTCAAGAATGGGGCGCCAGCCCCCTGTCCGTTTCGGGATCAGGAAATACCTGGACACAAACCCCGGGTCTGGAGGAGGATCCGCGACCTTCCTGATCACCTCTTTCTCGAGGAGCAGGGCAATATCGGCTCGGCGGGCCGACAGCGAGGCATCAGACCCCATGGCCCCCCTTGGGGGCGATGGCTCAAAAGGGAGGGATCTGCTCGAATTCCAGAGGCAGGCCCTTTCCTACCACCTCCAACATCCAGCGGTCCGTGGTGATAGCGGACCAGGTGGAAAGGAAGTGGGAGCCGCCTCCCACAGGGGATCCTGAAGGTGACGAGGTTGGGGTGACACCCTCAACCCGTCACTGGGCAGGCTTGAGGAGGGACCGGCCCAAGGACCTCCTTGGTTTTACCTCCTTGCTTCCTATTGGAGGAAGCCGGGGGCTTGGGTTTGGGATGCCATGCGTGAGCCTGCTGGCCCTGGTGCTGTGCTGTTGGGCCAGTCTTGCCGCAGGGGTAGAAGGATGAAAGGGCTTATGCTGTTGCTGATGGTGGCCTTTGTCCCTCTGGGCGGAGGTGACCGAGTCCAGAGTGGCGTTGGACTTTTCGATCCGCTGGAGGTGTCCCTCTACTCCAGGGCCGAAGAGGTCAGTCCCCGAGAAGGGGACGTCCGCCAACTTATGCTGGGTATCCGCCGTGAAGGTGGATAACCTCAGCCACGCCCTGCGACGCATGGCCACCGCGGCCGCAACTGACCTGGCACAGGAATCACCTATGTCCAGAGCAGTCTGAAGTTGCTGCTTCGCCACCGCCCTACCCTGGTCCCGCACCTGACAGACCGTGGTCTGCAAGTCGGCCGGGAGATGAGGGATCACCTCAGCCAGGGAGCCCATGAGGGCATGGGAAAAGTGCGCCATCAGTATGGCCGAGCTGGCCTGTCGGAGGCCGAGGGAGGACGCAGCGTACACCTTGCGCCCAGCATAGTCCAGCTTTTTGGACTCTCTGTCGGGGGGCTTATCCACGTCCCGAGCGCTTCCGGAACGCCGGAAAACGCTGTCAGTGACTAACCCCTTGGCAGAGGGGTGCTCCGAGAAACAGGGCAAAGCGCCGGTGGGGACCGTGTACTTCCTGGCCATCCTGGCCGAGGGCATAGGGCGGGAAGCAGGCCGCTGCCAAAGCTCCAAGGCTGAGCCAACAATGGCCTCAGCCATGGGGAAGGCCTCCGTGGGTGAATCCCCTCAGTCCAGTATCTCCATCAGGGGATACTTGGCCCGTTTGGACACGGGCTCGAGCTGCATCCCAGTGGACTCCGAGATGAGCCGAAGCAGACCCATGAAGGACGATGGGCTATCGTCCAGTGACTGGCCCCCGGAGGACTCCAGGTCAACCTGCCTGGAGAACAGGGAGGAGTTGTCATCGGACTCCGAAGAGTCTGCGAAGAGCTGCCTCGGGCCTGAGCCACCTTCCACCTGCCCAGGACGATCGGGAGTGAGGGTGACCGACAACCTGTGGGCAGGCCGCGACCCGACCGAGAATCTTTGGTCGGTGCCCCAGACTTCGGTTCTGGAGGCAGAGGTTTCACCACAATCGTGGGCAGCAGTTTTGGCCGAACAACCGCCCAGAAATGGGCATCTCGTCTGCGGCGAGCGGTTGCTTCGGCCGTTTGGGCAACAGCCACTTGATGGCCGGGGGATGAATCGGTGTCAACTTACTCCCAGACAACAGTAACTGCTGCCACATCAGCTCCTCGTAATGCCGACGCAGTTTGCGTCGAAGCCTCTCCTCTTCCAAGGAGGAGGATGAGGAGGAGCGGTGTTGCCGCTTACTTCGGTACCGAGACCGAGACAGCCGATGTCGGCGGGAATGGCTTGACCGAGATGAAGTCCAAGACCGAGACCCTCGGTGCAACCGAGGGCGGGCCTGGGAAGGGGCAGGAGACACCCGCTCTTCCCTTGGCTCGGACACTTTAACCGGGGACTGCCGCCCCGAAGGCGCGGGCAGATCCTCGGTCTCCACCGGGGAAACCGCAAAAGGGGTTGTTGGCTTCACAATCAACAACCCGTCCGACGGGTCGAGGAATATCTCGACCGCGCCGACGGTGTCTCGGCAGGCTGGCCTGACGGGACGCCAGTAAGCCAGCGGCCTGAGCCGCAACCTCGACCGGTAGTCGATCGGCTGTCCGGAAGGAGACCTCTCCCGCCTCCACGAAGCCGACGGTGGGACTTACCTTCGACTCCTCTTCTGGACCGAGAGGAATGTCCCGATGGCCCCTCTCCCTTCGTGGAAAGGGACTGGCAAAGCTCCTTAAACGAAGCCGAATAAGAGGAACTCAAAGAGAGCGGGATAAACGCCGTGACTGAGGAGGAGTAAGATGCGGCCTGGGCCGCCTCCTCCTCGAGGGCGATCATGTGCTCGAGCTGCTCAGCCAACCCAGCCGCCGCGGACACCGCCCAATGAGCCTCTTTGGATTTTACCAGCAGGTAACGCTTCTCCGGGCACCAGAGCTTCAATCGGTCAGCGTGATCCTCCAGGATCGCTGGCTGCAAGGAGCGCACAACTCGCAGAGGCTCGCGGGTTGTGGTCTAGGTCAAGCAGTAGACGCACATGGAATGCGAATCTGTCCTGGACATCTTCTGCCCGCAAGGGCACCTCCGAAAGCTGGGGATCAATTTGTCCATCGCAGCCGCGAGGGATAAAGAAGACCGAAGTTTAGAAAACTTCAAAACTAGTTTCGGACGAACCGAAGAGTTAGGATCCAGTCTAAAACGCAGAGCGCTAAGGAGGGAACCTGAGCTTCCAAGCGGTAAGGAAGATCTGGCGTCATGGGGCGGAGCCGAGAGTTTTACCACCCGAGTGGGTGGGAGCAGCCAGCTTGAAGACCTTCCGGCAAGATTTAAAGCGGCAAGGAACCTGCCAGACAGTGTGGATGAACAACATATCCATGTCCCTAGAACCTTCATTACAAATAATCATTCTGGCAATCAGGCTGTTGCTAGCCTTGCTTGTACAGCAGAAAGCAGCTAACTAAAAGAAGCTACATTTTCTTATTAATTTAAAACATATCTCAGCAGGAGTCAGTGTCTGTTAAGATTAAGTAGACAGATAACTTTATTAGAAGTAGAAGGGGTCTTATTTAGGGTTAAAAAAAAAGAAAGAAAGTCAGTGTGTGTGTTCTGTGCAGGGAAGGGTACTGTATCAGCTGACTTTGCTAAACCAGTAGGAGGAAAAAGAGCTTACCTGGGGGTGTGGTTTAGACACTATAAAAGCAGGTGAGTCAAATTACAACTTCCTGTTGCTATCCTTTTTTCTTACTAATTGCCCTCCATCCCACCCACCCAAAGCCAGTTCTATTTTTATAGCCACTGGATTTGACTGTCAACAGGAACTTCCTGTTTGGCAGTACGAAGGAAAGGATCATAGAGAAACACTGGTTTTGTCAACCCTAAAGGAAAAAAGTAGCTCACTCTCCCCCTCCCCAGCTGCTGGTGGTCTGATATTGAGCAAGGAAGAAGGAGGCTACTGAAGAAGATAGGAAGTTGCTGTCCCAGAACAGGAAGGGTGAGAGTTGTAAGGAGAGGAGAGAATAAGCATCCAGAGAAACAGTAGAGAGGACACAAAATAAGACATGATAGGAGTGGTGCACTGCAATGGCTGTGGGGTGGCAGTGTTCTGGGAGACATTCTGGAGGCTGCGATGCTGCCCTATTTGCAGGCACCTCTGTGGTATGAGAGAGGAGGTTGCCTGTCTCCAGGCTGACCTGGCTAGGATTCATGAAACCTCCTCCCCCACCCAGGGACCACCAGGGCCAATGCTACTACCTCAGAGGTTGCCAAGAAAGAGGAGAGGCTGGACCAGGGTGGGCTCAAAGAGGGAGAGGGTGGTGGAACAGAGTTGCATCCTCCAGCTGTACCTCTCCACAATTCATTCGCTCTTCTGGTGGATAGTGGTTCCTCTATGGAGGCACCTGCAGTGGAGACCAAGGAGGATGCTGGGAACCTTCACAAAGGAGACCCACAGGAGGGTGGCATGGGACCCCACAGGGGAAGGAAACAACTCCTGATGGGGGACTCAATCATTGGGGAAGAAATGGGGGAGGAAGGGGAGAGGGAGGTAAGGTGCCTTCCTGGCGCCACGGCTTGGAGGGACAGGAAGCGAATCCTCAGGATCGTGGGAGGACCTGCACAATGGAGGGAGCCGGATGTCATTGTCCACCTAGGGACAAATGACCTGTCTAGGAATGGGATCAGGGCAGTGCAAGAGGAGTTTGTAGAGTTGGGAAGGGGCCTTAGACAAGTAGCGCATATGGTAACCTACTCGGAGGTGCTGCCTGTCTATGGCAAGGGAGATGCTAGGGCACTTCTCAGCAGGGAATTCAATGAGTGGTTGAAAAACTGGTGTGGAGCTCAGGGTTTTGGCTTCATTGGGGACTGGGGAGCACTTGAGGGATGCAGACCATACTGGTGCGATGGTCTGCATCTGTCCAGGGGGAACCAGGATCCCAGGTGAGAGGTTTAAATGCTTCATTGGCAAGCATTTAAACCAGCCAAGGGGAGGCACTGAAAAGGAGCAGGGAAATCCGAGCCTCCCCACAAAACATGGTGATTAGTGAGGTAAACACCAAGGTACAGAAGTTATTAGGGAGCAGAACAGATTTAAATGTAAAAAAAGGCAAAGGCAGTAAGGACAGAAATGGGGCTAAAAGGGGTAAGACTATCAAAAAGTGGAGGGTGATGAGTACCAATGCCCGTAGTCTGTGTAACAAGCTCCCTGAACTAGTGGCCTTGATGGAAGAGGGCTGCCTGGATATTGTGGCAGTCACAGAAACATGTTACACAGAGAACCATGACTGGGATGTCAACATACCAGGATACACAATCTACAGGAGGGACAGGGAGGGTAAAAGAGGAGGAGTAGTAGCTCTCTATGTAAAGGAAGGTATCAAAGCAACAGAACTAAAGAGTAAACAGGGAGCAGATGAGGCACTTTGGGTCACCCTGGAGACAGGAAATGGCACCACAATCCGCATGGGGGTTGTATACAGACCCCCATCTCAGGGGGAAGGAATGGACAAGGAAATGATAGAAGGCTTTCTTAGAATGGCAGAAAACGGGGAAATATTGTTGATGGGGTACCTGATTATGCCAGATGTTAACTGGAGCACCTTTGCTGCAGGCACATCCAAGAGCAGGGTAATTCTAGATGCCCAACAGGGGGCACGCCTCAGACAGCTAGTATTGGAACCCACTCGGGAGGGAGCAGTCTTAGACCTGTTACTCTCAAATGGGGATGGAGAAAGAATCTCAGATTTAGAAATGGGTAGCCATCTGGGAACAAGCGACCACCAAACAGTGTGGTTCACGATAAACACAGCCATACAATCAAGCCATACAAAAGCAAGAGTACTGGACTTTAGGAGGGCTGACTTTTGGAAAATGAGAGTGCACCTCAGAAAAGCACTAGCAAACAGGCAAGAAGGAGGGGTGGAGGAACAATGGGGAGTGATCAAAACAGCCATCACAGAGGCAACAAGCCTTTGTGTAAAGCAAATCAATAAAACACAACGAAGGAAAAAAACGCTATGGTTCTCAAAAGAGGTGGCAGGGAAGGTTACTGAGAAAAGGACAGCATTCAGGAAATATAAGGAAACACAGAAGGAGCAGGACAGAGAACTTTATCAGTTAAAGCAGAAAGAGGCTGGGAAGGCAGTCAGAATAGCAAAGGCCCAAACCGAGGAAAGGATAGCCAATTCTGTTAAGAAGGGGATAAGACCTTTATAGGTACATTAGGAGCCAAGAAAGACCAAAGGAGGGATACTGAAGCTTAATAAAGGGGAGGAATGTGGGTAGAGGGTGACAGTGAAAAGCAGGGATACTGAACTAATATTTCTGCTCAGTATTCACAAAGGAAGAGGAGGGGGAGTTACCTAAACCAAACAAGAGAAACACTCTGAAGATGGGGGTTAATACCAGTCCATTTACAGAAGAAAGGGTTCTGAAAGAACTAATAAAATTGAAGGTGGACAAAGCAATGGGGCCTGATGGGATTCACCAAGAATTCTAAAAGAACTAAGGGTAGAATTAGTGACACCGCTGACTACTCTCTTTATTTCTCTTTGACAAATCATGGGAGGATGGGGTGGTACCCGCGGACTGGAGGAGGGCAGATGTGATTCCTCTTCACAAAAGTGGGAGCAGGACAGAGGTAGAAAACTACAGACCAGTTAGTTTGACCTCAGTGGTAGGGAAAATGATAGAATCACTTCTGAAGGAAAGAACTGTTGAGTACCTAGAGGCCAGTGGAGCACAGGACCCAAGGCAGCATGGATTCACGATGGGAAGGTTGTGTCAGATGAATCTAATATATTTCTTTGACTGGGTGACCAAAGTAGTAGACCAGGGAGGGGCTGTGGACATGGCCTACCTAGATTTTAGCAATGCATTTGATACAGTCCCACACAAAAGATTAATACACAAGATAGCCAGTCTTGGAGTGGGTCCCAAGGTGGTAGCCTGGATAAAAAATTGGCTAGACAACAGGACGCAAAGGGTAGTAGTAAATGGGGTACACAGTGAAGAAAGGAGGGTTACTAGCGGGGTACCGCAGGGTTCAGCACTGGGATCCATCCTTTTTAATGTCTTTATAAGTGACATTGCAGAGGAACTGGAAGGAAAAGTACGTCTCTTTCCAGATGACACAAAGATATGCAACAGGGTTTATACACAAGATGGAGTGGAAAGGATGAGAAGGGACTTGGCAAGGTTGAAGGAATGGTCAAATGTATGGCAGCTCAGATTCAATGCAAAGAAGTGCAAGGTAATGCACATGGGAAACAAAAACCCAGGGGAGGCGTACACAATGGGGGGTGAGATACTGACAACAGTAAAAATAGAAAGGGACCTAGGGGTAATTATATCAGATGACCTAAAGGTGGGCCAGCAATGTGAGAAGGCAGTAAGGAAGGCTGGGGGGATACTGGGATGCATAGGAAGAGGCATCAATAGTAGAAAACAGGAAGTTGTTATCCCTCTGTACAGACAGTTGGTGAGACCCCATCTGGAGTACTGTGTGCAGTTCTGGAGACCCCATCTCCGCAAAGACACAGACAGAGTGGAGGCTGTCCAAAGGACAGCAACCAAAATGGTGCAGGGTCTGCACCAGAAGACATACGAAGAAAGACTAAAGGAGCTTAATATGTATACCCTTGAGGAAAGAAGGGAGAGAGGGGACATGATAGAAACTTTCAAGTACCTCAAGGGAATTAACAAAGTCCAAGAGCGTAGCATCTTCCAGAAAAAGAGATGTGCAAGAACAAGGGGGCACAATTTGAAGATAGAGGGGGGACGGCTCAGAGGTAATGTGAGGAAGTATTTTTTCACTGAGAGGGTTGTGGATGCTTGGAACAGTCTCCCTGAGGAGGTCGTGGAGTCAAGAACAGTGGGGGACTTCAAGAATGCATGGGACAGGCATAAGGCAGTTCTAGTGGGGGGTAGGAGGAAGTAAGCTGTTGGTTAACTAGGATCTGCAGCTTATCTGTTAGGTAGGAAAATGGGCAGACTAGGTGGGCCAAGCGGTCCTTATCTGCCATCAAATTCTATGTTTCTATGTTTCTGGATACATTAACAATAATTTGCATACACATTACTAAGCATCGTTCACTACAAATGTTCATACATATAAAAAGAACATTAAATATAGGATCTCAAGTATGCTCTATTACCATCCAAGCAGCATAAGTACAATTCTACAATAAATTTCAGTACTATAAAAAAGGGGTACCAAATTCATGCACAGTCATTCGATACACATGACCCAACTACACCACTAAGTGACTTGCTCAGGCCTCAGGATCACACAGTATGCAAGGGGGCTGAGGGATTTAAACCCAGGCCTCCAGGTTTGCAGCTCAGAGCCTTAAACCACTGCGCTATACTGCGCTATTTCTGAAATAGTTCTTTTAGCCCGTTCTTTTTATATTAAGTAGGCTAATAGTTTTCCACTCCTATCAGTATGGATATAATATTTAGTTTGAGCAAACATCACATACACTCCACTCTATCATTAAGAATCTGGGTGTAGTCATGCTTAAGCTGGTCCAGCTTTTTTTTAGCAGTACACTATTACCAGGCAGCTTGCAATCTTTGGGCATGTGCTAATTCTAGCTACAGTTTTTTCAATCAGGCTTCCCGTTTGTTTTTTTATTTGATCCACTTGCTATAGAAATGCCACAAATATGCATCCCAAACCATATTAGGAGAGATATTTGTGACGTGGACAGCCAGTTCTGATTGCTGTATCATTTTGTTTAAAAAAAAAAAATGTATTAATGGTTGTCCCTGCTGAAAAATCTGGTGCTCTTAGAATGACCTCACTCATCTCCCCTCCCCCGAGGTTTCAGCTGAAAGATGAAAGCCAGGAGAAAAATGCTGAAGACAGCATGTGAGATCACACACACTCAGTTTTTACATACCAGGTGTTACATGGAAGGCCTGAACCTAATTACAGGGTGCTAGAAGCTTGAGTTGAGCATATCCATTTTTATGATGTTCCAAATGGGAAACCAGGTTTAGCAAACTGGTACAAGGTTGTAAATGCTCATGTGAAGCCTGTGTGAGGGAGGATGCAGCATGGATCAAAGAGATGTCATTTGAAACATATGAGTTATGCTGTGGTTGCAAAATGTAATACTTTGAAAAGACATCCTGTTTTTCTTTTATTAGATATATTTTTATATATAATCTGACAGAGGAGGAGCTAGATGACCTCACACAAAAGGGGTTGGCAAATACAGTTTACTTTTAGGAATAATTCTGTTTTACTTAGACACACTTTTTACCTAGATTCTGACAAGGAAAGATCGTGAGCACTTTTAAACAGGTATTTAGAGAGAGAGTCAAATCTAAGTACTGTAAGTAGGAATTTGCACTGTTTAAACCTTGTTCTTTTAAAAGATTTGTATGTCTTGTGATATGAGTTCTGTATTTTGTGTTTCACATATTTTATCTATTTTTAGTAAAACTCTTTTTAGAACATATTTGGTCTGTCTTTGAATTTCTTTTAGTTGTAAGAAAAGTATATATGGTTAAAGCAGACAATAGACATAAGCTTGAATGGTGATACCAAACTGGAAAGAGAAGGGTTTTACATCTGAGGTCTTTAATAAAGTTTTTAAGGGTTCATCTCTGTATACCTGGTTAAGTGCCCGCAGGCAAAGATATCTGGCCCCCCTATGACAGAAGTATCTGAGCCTGTACATTGGGTACGCTAGCAAGAGGTTAGCAGTTTGAAACCCTCCAAGACTTGAGACCAAAGGTTGATCCGAACTCACAAAACAGACAAGAGGTTTACCTTGTTCTGTTAAACTGTTCACAAGACTACACTCAGAGGTTGGCACTTTGGAAGTAGAGAGCCTGACCTGCTGAGTGTGTTTGTGACAGATTGGTTGGCAGCGGTGGCATAATTTTGGCATCACAAGCTTTTATTGTTCTGTGTCAGCTGAGACCATAAGCTCTCTTGCAAAGAAAGAAAAAGACAGAGTTTTATTTTAAAAGGAAACAGAACAATATATCACTTGGCATACAGTCAAGTTCCTACCCGTTTTATTTTTTTCAAAGTGCAAGTCAGAGTAGCAGTAGTCAGGAAAGATGACTTCCAACTACAGCAGGCACACTGTAGATTACTTAAGGCAGTTGTGCAGGGACAGAGGAGTCCCGTTCGAGGTGAAAGCGAGCAAGCAGAGCCTCATAGATGCCTTGATGGTAGCAGATACCCAGAGCAGCGAGTCAGCAACCGTGACTGGAAAGGACCAAACCTCAAGTGTGGAAGGGCTAGTGGCCAGTGAAGGGTCCAGAGCCAATGAGGAGGACAGCAGGGCCACTGTCAGTGAAAGGCCACAGCAGCAGAGGAGGGTCACGGTCACCAGTATCCGGAATCCAGAGGTACTCAGGCTGCAAATTGAGTTGCGCAGGATGGAACTGGAGGCAGAGTGAGAACAGAGAGAGGCGGACCGTGAGGCAGAGCGAAAACGCCAAAAGGCAGAGCAAGAACAGAGAGATGCAGACCGTGAGAAGCGTGAGCGTCAGTGAGATGCAGAGGAGAAGAGAGAACGAGAACACCGAGATGCAGACCGTGAGGAGCAGGAGCGCCAGAGGCAACACGAACTGGAGAAGATACGACTCTGACCAGCAGCACCAGAGCAGGTAAGTGGCTTGGGTTTAACTGGGACTGCAGGACTGGGTTACAAATTGAACTCCAAATTAATAGCCGAGTTTAAAGAGGGGGAGGACATGGATGCCTTTTTAAATTCTTTTGAAAAAGTTTGTATTCAGGCTAAAATTCCTAGAGAGTCCTGGAGCTTCCAGCTATCCCTGATACTTACTGGGAAAGCTCGGGATGCATTGGGTCAAATGGACAATGAGGACAGTAATAATTACAGCAAACTAAAAGCTGCACTGTTAAAAAAAGTTTGAATTAACTGCTGAATCATACAGAGCTAAATTCCGGAAGCTCAGGAGAAGCCCTGATATGAGCTACGAGGAGCTAGCCACGAAACAATGCCAGTTTTTAAAACGTTGGTGGGAAGGAATTGAGGCAAACTCTATTGATAAAATTGAAAATGTGATTTTATTAAAACAGTTTTATTGGGCATGCCCAGCAAAGCTAAAAACCTGGCTTGAGGACCGAGATCCCAAAACAGTGCAAGAGGCTGCTGAACTCTCGGACCGCTATGCCAAGAGCAGACCTGCTCTGAGAGTGAATGGGGCAGGCGTGGCAGCGCAGAAAGGGAAAAGTGCACCTTCAGGGCAGCTAAAACCCTCACTGCCTCCACCGAAACCACTTAGCTCCAGGTTTCAAAGAAAAGATTTCTCTGAGAGAAGAACTGAATGTTGGTTGTGTAAGGAAACTGGGCATATTGCCAGACAGAGTCACAAAAAGGCAAGCCATAATACACAACTGGGTACTAAAAAAAGAAGTGGGTTGTTTGTGCGTCCCTGGAAGCATGCCAGTGAACATGAGGGAACACAACATGGACCCAGTCATGGTGAATGGTGTACAGACGCAGGGGTTAAGAGACACAGGGGCATCCCTGACGTTAGTAAAGAGGGATTTGGTACAGCCTGGTCAGTTTATACACAATAAATACGTCACTGTCCAAGGGTTCACTGGTGAAGAGAAAACATTACCCCTCGCTAGTGTTCTCTTAGGCTGGGGTGAAACAGGGGGAACTGTGCAACAGGTGGCTGTAGCTAAAACATTAGCAGTGGATGTGATCCTGGGCAACAATCTAAAACGGGATGGTTTGTGCAGTTACCCGTAGCCATGCGGCAAGGGAAAACTGTAGTTCCCTGAACTCCACGGAGGCCATTGTGGGAACCACTGAGAAGCTGGTTCCCCAGACTGTGTATCCTGATAAGGAGACTGATAAAAAGGGGGTAGAAATTTCCCCGGTAGCAAGTGACCACACAGCTACAGAACGTTACTCCAAAGAGGGAGGGGTAACCAATTATCAAAGGGTTGGGACTGACAGTGATCCAGAGTGCCCTGATGCTAGTGCTAGGGACCCTAGTTTAGCGACTGAAGGGGACATGTCCCATGCCTTGGGAATGTGTGAAGGGTTTGTAGCTGCTCAGAGGGGTGACCCTAGTTTAGAGAAGCTGAGGGCTTGGGCAGACTCGGATGGCACACAGGGAGGTGACTGCAGACATAAGGTTTATTGGGAAAATGGACTTATGTATACTCAGGCAGTGCAGACTGAGGGAGGGAGGGAGGGAGGGATGCTAGGCAGGCGGCTTGTCGTTCCCCAGGGGTATTGTGAGCAGTAGCTCAAAATTGCACATGATATTCCCTTGTCTGGTCATCTGGGAATCACACAGACACGCAGCGGTTGGCCCAGAACTTCTACTGGCCTAACTTCACCCAGCAGGTGAAGGAGATTACAGGTCTTGTCACCAGTGCCAAGAAATAGGGAAGGTGGGCAAGAAACCCAAGCAGCCCTGATCCCCTTGCCCATAGTGGAGAAGCCATTCCAGAGGGTGGGAATGGATATTGTGGGGCCTTTAAATACCCCCAGCTCCTCAGGGAAGAGATTCATCCTGACTGTGGTGGATTATGCCACCCAGTACCCAGAGGTAGTTGCCCTATCCTCACTGGGGACAGACAAAGTGGCAGATGCCTTACTTGGGATTTTCTCCCGTGTTGGGTTTCCACAGAAGGTAATCACCGATCGAGGGTGTTCCTTCATGTCGGACCTGATGAAATGTTTATGGGAGAAGTGTGGAGTGGTGCAGAGATACACGACACCATATCACCCACAAGCCAATGGGCTTGTGGAACGATTCAATGGTATCCTAAAGTCAACGCTCCAGGCGTTTGCTGAGCAGCATGGGAGGGACTGGGAGAAATACCTTCCCCACCTGTTGTATGCATACAGGGAGGTGCCCCAAGAGTCGACAGGATTTTCCCCCTTCGAACTCTTATATGGATGCCAGGTACGTGGGCCCCTAGACTTGATCCGGGAGGACTGGGAAGGCAAGCACGCCACCCAGGGAACTCCCATTGAGGATTATGTCCTTAGGTTTAGGGAAAGGCTGAAGGAGCTTATGGGGGCAGCCCAGAGCAACCTGGCAGCTGCCCAACAGAAACAAAAAGTGTGGTACAACAGCAGAGCAAGAGCTCGCTTATACATGGTAGGTCAGGAAGTTGTGGTCCTTATTCCGGTCCGGAAAGACAAGCTGCAAACTGAGTGAGCAGGACCGTACAAAGTGGTTAGGAAGATAAATGACGTGAACTACATTGTGGAGTTACCTGACTGAAGACAGACTGAAAGAATGTACCATGTCAACATGATGAAGCCATAAGCAAATAGGCCTGACATGGTGTTTGCAGTGTGTAGTCATGGGGAAGGGACGGACGAAGGAGACCCCCTTCTGGATTTGCTGGAAGAAAGTAAGTGGGAGTCCTCTGTGGAGGCAGTAAAATTGTCTCCCCAGCTGGCCCCGACCAGATCCAGAAAGTAAGGGAGGTTTTAGCAGACTTTGCCCCGTTGTTTAGCGCCAAGCCTGGACTAACCCCCTTAGTGACACACAATGTGGAGACAGAGACACAGATGCCCATACGGTGGACAGCATATCGGGTGTCGGAGGCTGTCCAAAAGGACATTAGGAGGGAAGTGGAGGAGATGCTGGATTTAGGGGTAATCCAGAGATCCCACAGCCCCTGGACCTCACCCGTAGTCCTTGTGCCCAAGTCAGATGGCTCAACTCGTTTCTGTGTGGACTATCATGAACTGAATGCAGTCACGAAGTCAGACGCCCACCTGATGCCCCAGATGGATGAACTCCTGGACAAGTTGGGGGGGGGCGACCTACCTTACAACCACTGACCTGACAAAGGGGTATTGGCAGGTAGAATTGACAGACAGAGCTAAGGAGAGGTCGGCCTTCATCACTCCGATAGGCTTGAGTTTAAAGTAATGCCTTTCCGAATGAAGAACGCCCCCACCACTTTCCAAAGGTTGGTGAACCAGGTGTTAAACGGTGCTGAGGAGTACGCAGTGGCATACCTGGATGACACTGCCATCTTTAGTACCAGCTGGGAGGAACACCTATCCCACCTTAGGGAAGTGCTGGACAGGATACAGAGGGCCGGGCTCACTGTCAAAGCCGAGAAGTGCCAGGTGGCCATGGGAGAAGTGGCATACCTCAAGCATGTGGTAGGCTGGGGACAGCTCTGTCCTAACCAAATAAAGACAGAGGTGATCCAGGCGTGGCCCAGACCAGAAACCCAGAAGCAGGTCAGGAGTTTTCTAGGGACAGCCGAGTACTACAGGAAATTTTTACCCAATTACAGTGTCCTGGCTGCTCCCCTATCTGACAAAGAAAAGGATGCCAAAGAAAATTACCTGGGGCCCAGCCTGTGAGGAAGCCTTTACCAGACTGAAGGAGCCACTGTGCAGTGCTCCTGTTTTAACAAGTCCTGACTATAGGAAAACCTTTATAATTCAGGCAGACGCCTCAGACGTGGGTATTGGGGCAGTACTGAGCCAGACATCCAGCCAAGGGACAGATCACCCAGTAGTGTACCTGAGCAGGAAAATACTTCCCAGGGAGCAAGCGTACTCCACGGTGGAAAAGGAGTGTCCTGCCATAGCGTGGGCCCTACAGAAATTAAAGCCATACTTGTATGGGCAGCATTTTGTGGTGCAGACTGACCACAACCCCCTGGTTTGGCTGACACAGATGGGGAAAAACAATGGCAGACTACTAAGATGGAGTCTTGCTTTACAAGGGTATGATATAAAAATCATACATAGGGCTGGAGCGAAGAACCAGAACTCAGATGGACTGTCTAGGGTCTATGAGGAGTGAACCAATTTGGGAAGCTCATCCCATGTAGGGGATAGAACCACCAAATTCAGTCTCGGTGGGGAGGAATTGTGACGTGGACAGCCAGTTCTGAGTGCTGTATCATTTTGTTTTAAATATAAAAATGTATTACTGGTTGTCTCTGCTGAAAAATCTGGTGCTCTTAGAATTACCTCACTCATCTCCCCTCCCCCCCAGGTTTCAGCTGAAAGATGAAAGCCAGGAGAAAAATGCTGAAGACAGCAAGTGAGATCACACACACAGTTTTTAGATACCAGGTGTTACGTCGAAGGCCTGAACCTAATTACAAGGTAGTAGAAGCTTGAGTTGAGCATATCCATTTTTATGACATTCCAAAGGGGAAACCAGGTTTAGCAAACTGGTGCAAGGTTGTAAATGCCCCTGTGAAGCCGGTGTGAGGGAGGATGCAGCATGGATCAAAGAGATGTCATTTGAAACATATGAGTTATGCTGTGGTTGCAAAATGTAATACTTTGAAAAGACATCTTGTTTTTTTTATTAGATATATTTTTATATATAATCTGACAGAGTAGGAGCTAGATGACCTCACACAAAAGGGGTTCGCAAATACAGTTTACTTTTAGGAATAATTCTGTTTTACTTAGACACACTTTTTACCTAGACTCTTGACAAGGAAAGATCGTGAGCACTTTTAAACAGGTATTTAGAGAGTCAAATCTAAGTACTGTAAGTAGGAATTTGCACTGTTTAAACCTTGTTCTTTTAAAAGATTTATACGTCTTGTGAAATAAGAGTTCTGTATTTTGTGTTTCACATATTTTTATCTATTTTTAGTAAAATCTCTTTTTAGAACATATTTGATCTGTCTTTGAATGTCTTTTAGTTGTAAGAAAAGTATATATGGTTAAAGCAGACAATAGACATAAGCTTGAATGGTGACACCAAACTGGAAAGAGAAGCGTTTTAAATCTGAGGTCTTTATTAAAGTTTTTAAGAGTTCATCTCTGTATACCTGGTTAGGTGTCCTAGGCAAAGACATCTGGCCCCCCCGAAGACGGAAATATCTGAGCCTGTACATCGGGTACGCTAGCAAGAGATTAACAGTTTGAATCCCTCCAAGACTTGAGACCAAAGGTTGATCCGAACTCACAAAACAGACAAGATGGTTACCTTGTTCTGTTAAACTGTTCACAAGACTGTGCTCGGAGGTTGGCACTTTGGGAGTAGAGGGCCTGACCTGCCGAGTGGGTTTGTGACAATATTTACATCATTATTGTTCTCAAAATAGAAATCACTTTCTTCCATAATTCTGTTCACAAAAAGTGGATTTTTCAGTAACACGGGATCCATTCTCCAAGATCTTTGCTTGGTGCTGTCCCCGGATGCTAAAATAAGACATACTGGGGCATGGTCAGATATAACAATGGGCTCATAACTCATGTCAATTACATCATGATATAAAAAACTAGAACCTAGCATAAGATCTATTCTGGAGTAAGTTTTAAATCTTGGTGAGAAATAAGATTTACCAGGTTACTGATTTTCCAGTAATCGACTAACACCAAGTATTTCTATCCTGTTGAGAAGAAACTTTGAATCTTTTTTTATTATACTCTCTATTATGAGATACAGTGTCCTATTCATTATTCAACACCATAGTAAAATCTCTGTTAATCATGTACAAATATGGAAACTCCACCAATTTCATAAAAAATTCAGAGAGAAATGTTACCACCATTCAATACATATACAGAAGCAATTGCTAATTCACCCCCTTATGATTATAAGAATTACACTACAATGCCCTTCCTGGTCCAGACAATACTTTTCAGCTTTCATTATATGCCCTTTTCAGCAAGATAGATGTTACATAGAAACATAGACATTTTGACGGCAGATAAGGATCCCTTGGCCCACCTAGTCTGTCCATTTCCCTACCTAGAGGATAAGCTGCAGATCCTATTAACCAACAGCCTATTTCTTCCTTCCCCCCACAAATATTGCCTTATGTTTGTCCCATGCATTCTTGAATTCTCCCACAGTTTTAGACCTCACAACCTCCTCAGGAAGGCTGTTCCATGCGTCCACCACCCTCTCTTTGAAAAAATACTTCCTCACATTTCCCCTGAGCCGTCCCCCCTCTATCTTCTAATTGTGTCCCCTTGTTCTTGCACATCTCTTTTTCTGAAAGATGCTACCCTCTTGGACATTGTTGATTCCACTGAGGTACTTAAAAGTTTCTATCATGTCCCCTTCTCCCTCCTTTCCTCAAGGGTATACATATTAAGCTCCTTTAGTCTCTCCTCGTATGGCTTCTCTTGCAGACCCTGCACCATTTTAGTTGCCCTCCTCTGAACTGCCTCCATCCTGTCTATGTCCTTGCGGAGATGGGGTCTTCAGAACTGGACGCAGTACTCCAGATGGGGTCTCACTAACTGTCTGTACAGGGGGATAACAACTTCCTGTTTTCTGCAGGTGATGCCTCTCCCTATACATCCCAGTATCCCCCCAGCCCTCCCTACCACCTTCTCACATTGCTTGCCAACATTAAGGTCATCTAATATGATTACCCCAAGGTCCCTTTCCATTTTTGTTGTTGTTACTACCTCCCCCCCATTGTGTAATCTTCCCCTGGGTTTTTGTTTCCCAGGTGCATTATTTTTCACTTCTTTGCATTGAATCCAAGCTGCCATACTTCTGACCATTCCTCCAACCTTGCCAAGTCCCTTCTCATCCTTTCCACGCCTCCTTGTGTATCAGCCCTGCTGCAGATCTTTGAGTCATCTGCAAAGAGGCATACTTTTCCTTCCAGTCCCTCTGCAATGTCACTTATAAAGACATTAAAAAGGACTGGACCCAGTACTGACCCTCGCGGTACCCCACTAGTAACCTCTCTTTCTTCAGAGTGGACTCCATTTACAATTACCTTCTGTATCCTGTTGTCCAGCCAATGTTTTACTCAGGCTACCACCCTGGGACCCACTCCCAGGCTGGTTAATTTGACTATTAATCTTTTGTGTGGGACTGTGTCAAATGCCTTGCTAAAGTCTAGGTAGGCCATGTCCACAGCCCCTCCCTGGTCTACTACTTTGGTTACCCAGTCAAAAAAATCAATTAGATTTGTCTGACATGACCTTCCCGCTGTGAACTCATACTGCCTTGGGTCCTCTGCCCCACTGGCCTCTAGGTACTCAACAATTCTTTCCTTCAGAAGTAATTCCATCACTTTCCCTACCACAGAGGTCAAACTGACAGGTCTGTAGTTTCCTGCCTCTGTCCTGGTCCCATTTCTGTGAAGGGGAATCACATCTGCCTTCCTCCAGTCCTCAGGTACCACACCATACTCCTATGATTTGTTAAAAAGGGTAGTCAGTGTTGTCACTAGTTCTCTGCTTAATTCTTTTAGAATTCTGGGGTGAATTCCATCTGGCCCCATTGCTTTGTCCATCTTCAGTTTTAGGAGTTCTTTCATAACCCTTTCTTCTGTGAAAGGACTGGGATCGACCCCACTCTCCAGGGTGCTTCTGTTAATTGGATTAGGCACCTCCCCCACCTCCTCTTTTGTGAATACTGAACAGAAGTATTCATTCAGTATCCCTGCTTTTTCACTGTCCCTCTCTGCCCACCCACTGTCCATTCTATTCAGTCCTCACTATCCCTCCCTTTGTCTTTCTACGCTCCCTGATATACCTATAAAAGATTTTATCCCCCTTCTTAACCGAGTTGGCTATCTTTTCCTCAGTTTGGGCCTTTGCTATTCTGACTACTGTCCCTACTTCCTTCTGCCTTAACTGGTACAGTTCTCTGTCCTGCTCCTTCTGTGTTTCCTTGTACTTCCTAAATGCTATCTTTTCCTCCCTAACCTTCCCTGCCACCTCTTTTGAGAACCATGGTGGCTTTTTCTTTCATTTTGATTTATTTGAGTCACACAAAGGCTTGTTGCCTCTGTGATGGCAGTTTTGATATTTGTCCATTGTTGCTCCACCCCTCCTTCCAGCCTGTTTGATAGTGCTTTTCTAAGGCACTCTCCCATCTTGCCAAAGTCAGCTCTCCTGAAGTCCAGAACCCTCACTTTTGTATGGCTTGACTCTGCAGCTGAGTTTATCGTGAACCACACTGCTTGTTGGTCACTTGTTCCCAAATGGCTACCCACTTCTAGATCTGAGATCCTCTCACTGTCCCCATTTGAGAGTATGAGGTCTAAAATTGCTCCCTCATAAGTAGGTTCCAAAACTAGCTGTCTGAGGCATGCCACCTGAAGGGCATCGAGAATACTGTTTCCCAGCTCTGAAATCCTGTTTGTAATGGTTTTAATTTCCTCTCTAGTGCCCCCAATTTCACTAGCTACCTTATCCATTCTTGCATTGAGGCCAGTAAAACCACTCCTCATTTCAACCAGAATGAGATTCAGATCTGTGATAGGAGCTTTTTCATGTCCATTTGCTGACTGTTCACTAACTTGCGTAGCTGCAGATATGGAACAACCAACTTCACTGTCTGAGTTTTTGGCCACTAACTCTTTTGAAGTCTCATTTTTCAGGGGGCTTACTGGAGGATCATGTGTAAATGAGAACTCAAAGCCCACAGGTACAGGCAACTTAACCACCTTTTTTTTTTTTTTTTTTAGAAAGGGCTTTACCTGATTTTCTGCATTGGTCGTGTGGATTCCTGAATTAGTCTTGTACAATAAGAGAGACACCATTTGATAGCATTTTATACAGTTTAGAGGGAGATGCATCACAGTTAGTACTTTGAAAGAAATGGATTTATCTCACCCAGTTTAGAAGGGCAGCTCACTGAAGCTGGTTCAGTGTTCTCTTGTGTAGCTGAGCTACTGGAAGACGGTTGTAGCAGTTTTCTGGTGGCCGTTTCCCAGTTGGCTTTTAAACTTCCTCCTCTTGGTTCATGCTTTCCTGTTCTTCCAAGTTCGATGCAGATTCTTTAATGCTAGCGGGATTTATTTTTAGTGCAGCTATGGCTTGTAGTAATTTTTCCTCCTCGTCTCCCTAAAAACTTCTCTTTTTACTTAGTGCTTCTCCAGCGACTCTCCTCCTTCAGAGTTGTGATGTTTAACTTTGGTTGCAGGTCTAGCAACATTCCTCCTTGGCTTAAACCTGGCTGCTTCTGGTGGTACATCTTGTTTTATCAGGTTTGTTTCTTTGTTCCTCAGGAACTCTTTTGAAAACATCTTTCATTTTCCTTTGCTCTTTGTGGTCTTTTTTACTCATTTTGACCACAAAAAAAAAACATGTTTTTTCGGTCCCTTGTTCTTCATTCAGGTCAGTTGTCAAGCACACAAAAGTTTGCTTTTGAGGTTTAGGTAAATGCTCACATGGCTAAAATACTTTTACTTGTTTTCAATTAACACATGCTGCAGAAGTGGACTCGCTGACTTATAGAGCTACCTTAATGTCTGCCTGGAACAGTCGAATTTCAATAAAGTGTTCACTATACTTATATGGCAGAAAGTCAATAGTCTTGCAAATTGTTCCCGTACCCATTTCAACTAGGCTAACGAGGCGAAAAACACAAAAGTCGAAAAGCACCTGCTCACGCGGAAACTGATTCCCACATACTGTCTTACAGAGCTGCACACAAGGTTAGATACCTGTATCACTGGAATCACAGAGTGTCAATGTTTTTTTCAGTGGCCGTTTTTCTAATCTTGCATTCCCAAATGTCTGAGAAGCAGATCAACTATCATGCTTCAGTCTGAGAAGCAAACAGATGCTGAGTTATTAACATATTTGGGGGGGGGGGGTTTCCATGTTCTCCACATTGTCTTCTCACTCCCCACTCACTCACACCATCTTGCTCTGCCCCGCCTGACGAGCACCTCAGAACTCCTCCAAATTTCTGTCGTCCCAAGTAACTACTACTCTCTTCATTCTGTCCCAACTATGCTTGAAACCATTAATGATTTTAGCACCCCCCACCTCAGCTGGTAAACTGTCCCATGGTTCCACCTCCCTTTCTCAAAAATAATACTACTTCCTTATGTCCCTCCTGAACCTCCCTCCTGTCAGTTTCCGTTCTTGCCCTCAAATTGTTACTCATACTAAATAATTACTCACAGTCCACCTTGTTCATTCTTTTAAGGAATTTAGAAGGTCTCTGTTGTAGCTCCTCTCTCCCTTATGGTCTCCAGTGAGTACATGTTCAGTGTCTTGAGGCACTCCTTGTAAGACCTGCCTTGTTGGCCCTGAATCATCTTTGTCACCCTTCACTGCACCGTCTCCAGCCTGTTCTTGCCTTTCCAGAGGAGAGGACACCAGAACTCAGCACAGTACTTTAGGCGAGACCTCACCAAAGATCTATAAAGAGGTAGAATTACCATTTTCCTTCTGCTGTCAGTACCCCTCCCAATACACCCTAGCATCTGGTTTGCCTTACTATAGGCCTTGCTGCACTGGCTTGATTGAGGGTGTAACTGATGATAACTCCTATGTCCAGTTCCTCAGCTGTATTGCCAAGTCTTACCTGACCCATCCAGTATGCAATCCTGGGGTTCTTGTTCCCTAGATGCATCACCTTGCACTTTCTGGCATTGTAGTTCAACTGTCAAATCTTAGATCACCTTTCAAGCCTTTGCCGGTCACTCTGCATTTCCCAGATTCCCTCCTTGCTAGCCACTTTCTCACAGAGCTTAGTATCATCTGCAAAGAGACACAACCTGCCCCGGATACCCTCTCCAATGTCGCTGATCAACATACTGAAGAGGACCAGGCCCAGGACAGATCCCTGTGGTACCCCACTCGTGATCTCCCACTCTAGTGACTTTACCTTATTAACCACAACCCTCAACTACCTCCCACTAAGCCAGTTACTACCCACCTTACTATGTCCCTAGCTACACCCAGATACTCCATTTTCTTCAGCAAGCATCTATGAGGCACCAAGTGAAAAGCCTTGCGGAAGTTGAAGTAGAGTAAATCCACGATGTGACCCCTATCCAATGCTCTCATCATCCAGTCAAAGAAGACTATTAGGTTTTTCTGACAGGACCTCCCTGCCACAAACCCATGCTGTTTACTATCCTGGAGAAAACTGCTCTCCAGGTAGTCCATGAGGTCCCCTTTTACCAATGACTCCATCAGCTTCCCTACAACCAAGATAAGGCTGACAGGTGTATAGTTCTCAGTTTGTTTCTCATCTTCGCCCCCTTAAGGCGTGGAACTATGTCCACCACACTCCAGTCTTTTGGTACCACCTGAGTAAAGTAGTTTATCATAGTACAGCATTATAACTACTTTATTTGATCAAGAATACATTATTTAAGTAAAAGTAACTGGAGTGAAAAGTACTAATTTTTTTTTTTTTTTTACTGTTGCTTTAAATAAACCGCAGTTTCAGTCTTAAATGCCGACTTTCATTTGGATGTGCTTTATCAGTTTTAGGACGCTTCACCTTTTGTTTTGCATTTCTCAGAATGTCAGTTCTATCATCCAAACAATAATCAACTCAGCCACTTGCTGTGAAATGTCCAAACAGTGCAAAATTAGGTTTTGGTATATCGTTCATTTTGATAGTTTGCCAAAACAGTTTCTGCTGTGCTTCTCTAAATTTGTGACAAACAGTGACTGTGGGGCACTACTGATCTGTTGTAAGTACAAAGACCTTTTTTTTTTTTTTTTGTAAGGTTGGCTATATCAGTTCCACAGGGAAGTGTGCAGTGGTGTTGCATTAATCAATGGTCAGGTGATGCATATCGGCCGATTAAGTTTCTGTATTTTTGTGACTTTTACCTACCCATTTTATAAAACTGTTTCATTTACTTTGAACACAAATAAATTACACGTCTCATAAACCTGAGGACAGCACCCCCCCCCCAAAAAAAAAAAAATATCTTAGCTCTGACTTGCAGCTCTCACTATGATCCTGTCCACCGTTTTCAGGCACAACACATTCTGGGTTTTATACATTAAAAGAACTATGTTTTTTTCTCTCCACAGAGATGGTTGCCCACCACATTCCATTACACGGATATACCCTGCTCCCATGGATACATATACCCTGTTTCGGACTGGTGCTCCTGTACTCCAACTAGGTCCTGCCCCAGCCGACATCCCCTACTGCTTTCCCTCCAAGACAGAGGCTCTGAGGGACAGGGCTATATCCACCTCGCCCCCCCCAAAGCGGTCCTCTCTGCTGACAGTATGCAATGGCTATGACCCAAGTCTCCAAGAGACCAGCCATCATGTAATCAGATTGTTTTTTCTTCCCCGTTATGTCCCATCCTCCCCTGGCATGGGCAGAGCTGCTATGGCCCTGGCTACATGCAGCTATGTCCAGCAGTGGGTGTAAGTTCCCTTGGTCCACTGCAGGGGTCACTGCAGCACCCGCTGCCCAGCATCATCCCACCAGGCTGCAGTGCCTTGCCGTACAGAAATTGTGCAGTCTGGCCTGCCTCCCAGTGCGGCATCCCAAGCTTGCTCCTGAATTCGGACAGCTGGATATTTCTTCCACTGTTCTCTCCCTTTTTTCTCTCATTTCCCAGAGGACCTCACTCAATCTGGAGGCAACTAGGATTAACCTGATTCCAACTGAACTTGCCCAAGTTTTGATTCATGATAGATTCTTCCTCATCCCACAGCTCTCACCAGTATGTCCTTCAGCTAATAAATGTCTCTCAGAAGACCACTGTCAATGTTCTGCAACAGGCTGGTGGATCTGTTCCCCCTTCCCAAAATGGAGCATACCTCTGTGGGATGTTTAATGTCTGCTTACCCAAGCCATGGAGATCACAGCACTTCTAAACACAGGTGACAATGTGGAACACTGCCAACATGCCTTCGGGCCAGTACTGAGTCACATTTTAGCCAGGCCAAGCAGTGTGCCATAGCCCAATAATAGAGCCTAATTGTTAAAATGGAGAAGTTGTTGCACTTAAAGCAACAGATTTTTTTAAAAAACAGAAGAGACCCCTCTTTAAAATGTGCAAGCTTATTTTAAAATAGATTTTGGCTCAACATACAGATAAACGTTCTACATAAGTTGTAGAGAGCTAAACATCTGGAACACATACTGCAGTGAGAAAGAAGTGAGATCAAACTAGAATGTACTGCCAGGTACCTTTCCAGCTGAATTACTAGGCAAAATGGCTAGCCTGAACTTCCTACAGCCAGTTTTCCATGAACAGTGAATTCACACTACTGTAGGGGACAGCTCCAGGGTTTTATTTAACTCTAAAAATTGATTAGCGTTTTGCTCATAAAAGTGCTAAAACATTGTGAAAATGCATAACACTTGCCTCACTGTGTTTAACTAGCATACCACTTCTAAAAAACCTATATAAATACTTTCTGTACAGTTAGTATTGTCCCAATAAAAAAACTGCTAATCAATTATTTAAAACCCTGCAGCTCTGAACTGTAAAACAAAGTAAGATGACCCAACTTCGGCTACAAGTTTAGGACCAGGTCTTCGTTGAAAATAAGGGTCATCCCTGCTGAAACAAAGTGACAGTTAGACAGTGCACTATACACTCTTGCTTACAACAGAACTAGTAAATTCTTTCCTGGAGAACTGCATGTACTTCCCACAATGCTTTGCATACGGGGATATGTATAATTTTACATTTCTTTGAATCCTGGCTTTAATGCCAATGCACTTACTGGGTAACCCTTACATCAGTGATTTTGAGCTGAGGTTCTTTGCCTTCTAGATTCCAGTTTTGGGCTTCATGATGACCCAAACTAATAAGACCAAAATATGACTGGTTTATCCTTCGCCTGGGCTGTTACTGACAAGGTACGCTGATGAGTACTGTATAGGACGTAACACATGTCTGTGGATTTAGCAAGTACTGCCTTGCAGTCAGTTTTACAACAGCAGAGCTGGGATATTAAGTAACTTTCCTTATCCAGTGAGCACCAATGCCTACATTTACAGTTTAGCAAATACTTGGCGTTAATTGAGTGGGTTATTCAGTAAGAAAACAGAGTCTTTACTAATAATAACAATGAAGTACTTATGAATGATGAATGAGGAGGAAGCGCTTTTTTACCGGAAGGGTGGTGGAACCTTGGAACAGTCTGTCGGCTGAGGTGGTGGGTGCAAACACAGTCAGGGGATTCAAGCAGATATGGGATAGAATGAAGGGAACAGTGGTCGCCAGGGCAACAAGACATGGAAGGAGAATGGGGACAGGATAGGGAGGGTTAGTACCCTAGAGGAACACTAGGTTCCAGGGATTATAGGGAGCATGGGCAGACTGGATGGATCTCTGGTCTTTTTCTGCCATCATGGTCTATGTTTCTAATTATAGCACTGATGATCTGGGGTAATTTGTGTGCTTTTTATGGCTGTGTGTAGTTTGATGAAATGAAAAAGTTTAAAAAGCAAAACATTTACTCCTGCTGACTAGACCCAACATACACATAGAAAATAAACACACTGAATTAGAAGAGTTTAGTGGAGGCCAGAAGAGCAGGCTCCTTTCTCTAGTACTTGCTGAATCAGTGGTCGCAGATGCATTACTGTCACAAGGCAAGGAACCTCTGTGCGCAAACACTGAGGCAAGGGTTACCCCAAAGGGCATTTGGCTGGGAAGCCAAGTTTCAAGAAAATACAAAATCACACATGCCCACACAATGCAAAGCAACATGGACAGGCAGCATGGTACGAAAAGAACAATAAACCTTGCTAAGATAGAGATCCCCAGGGGCCATATAACTAAAAACTCTTAACAGCAAACAAAGGGAAGGACATACCAGGACCATGCACACACACTCTGCACAACATATGTTTTTGTAAATTTTGACTGCAGTATTCCTTTAAAGCAGAACCCATCTAAATTATTTAATGGGAATTTGCATATACTTCCTGCAATGCTTTGCATTATGGGGAGATGTGAATTTTACGTTTCTTTGAATCCTGGCTCGATTGCCAATGCCCATTCTAGGTAACCCTTGCCTCAGTGCTTTTGTGCAGAGGTTCATCATCATTTACATTACTTTCCTATTTTTGGGCTCACCATGACCCAAACCAGGTAAAACCAAAATATGATTTGTTCATCACTCCCTGGGCTGTTACAGATGAGGCACACTGATGGGTCCTGTGTAGGACAAAACATGTGTCTGTGTCTTCTGTTTTCAGCCTTTGCAAAGTGTGTAAGTGGCCATTTCGCACTACACAGTTACACTCTTGTTTAAAGGAGACAGAAATTATTTACTACTGTTTTTAACTGCCAGACAAATCACGAACAACAAGCAGAGGCCTCACCGAGTCTTTATTATTATTGCAGATGATTTAAATGCATGTTTACATGCTGCTCTTTCATGTTGAAACCTCCGTCCATTTTGACAGCTTTTGATATACGTACTCATTTTATATATATATATATATATATATATATATATATATACACACACACATACACACATACACACACACATGTGTGTGTGTATATATATATAGATACACACATACACACACACATATATACACATATACACACACACACACGCATACACACTCAGAGTCTGCAAGTGCCAAGCTGTGAAAGAAGCTCTCTCAAAAGCGATTATCATTTTTGACGATCCATATCTCTCACCCCAAAATACACAAACGCACACTTGCCAGTTACAGTACTAGTAACAGAACAGTTAGGATATGTATAGTTCCAGGCTGAAAACAGCTAGCGTTTTTCGACCAGCTCACACAGCAACTCCTCCCCAACACACACACACACACACACACACACACACACTCTTACTTGGTCGCTATACTAATAACAGAAAAGTCAGGATATTAGTTAAAAATAAAAAGGACTGTCAAAACGGACAAAGGTTTCAACATGAAGGAGCAGCATGTAAACATGCATTTACATCATCTGCAACAATGACAAAGACACAGGGAGGCCACTGCTTGTTGTTTATGATTTATTTAGCGACAGTAAATCATTTCCTATCTCCTTTAAAGCAGAACCAGTATCAATTCTCTCATAGTGATTTGCATACACTTCCCATGATGCTTTGCATTATGGGAATATGTGTAATTTTATTAGTTGTATAGTGGTTACTGCTAATGCAGACCATTCTTTTTTGCAGTCTGCCATGAGTGCCATGAATTGGGCTTTCATCTGAGTCCTAGTAATACAACACTAAGAGATTCTTACTGACATTGAGATCATATGGTTAGTCACAGTATCGATTATATATCAAGCAACATAAGTCTTTCTGGATGCAGCAACCTGCAGGGTCATGGTATATTTTTGCAGTATTAGTACGGTCTATCAGCCTTTTGGGCTTCATGGAGTAGAAGTCTTGTTCGCTGAAGTTCACTTTTCTTTGCAGAACAGGAGCTAAAATCACTTGTAAGGGGCTGCTTGATGGCTTACTGGTAAGCAGTAGTAGTAGCAAGCCTTTCCATACTAACAACCTGGGTTCATGGATGGAGTCCAAGTGGTTACACATTGGGTGGTGGGAGGCAGTGCTGAGCATTCACCTCAGATGCATCCTGCCACATGAAGACTGGGAGGCTCCTACTGTTACACGACTGTACCCTGGTAGTCCAGGGGTAGGGAGTCGCGTGGGTAACAATACATGCCTCCAGAATGAGAGGTGTAATCCTGCCACAGCAGTGATGCATAATGCTCTCATATCACATGAAGGTGTCCTGTTCCAGTTGGAGTGTGATGGCTGTGCCTGGTCAACTCTGCACGTTTGGGGTACACTTGGGGAAGGAGACATGACCAGAAACCCTGGGGATGAGGTATGAAGGGACAGTGATATCATGCATCACCCAGGGCAAGTTATACTACTATTACTTCCAGCCCACCACCTAATCAGTTCTAGTAACTGCATAACATTCCGTCATGCCAGAGGGCAGCTGAATGCCGCTTGGTCACACGACACCAAGGCCTCCCAAACTCCGTACTGGAGGCACTAGTAAAGCATTAGGGCTCCCTCCCTCCCTCTCTAAGTAGACAGTGTTGCCTCTGCAATGCTCCTTGGACTACACCACCCCAAAGCAGGAGATGGAGTCACAGCATGAACACAGATCACAAACATTAGAGCACTTCTGCCAGAGACACTAGACTGAGCATAACATCCATTATTAAGATGCAGATTCAACAAGGTATCTAATCACCACATGAAACTGTGATCCAGGTAATTCTGCTGGCACATCAACCCTTATTTCTGCAGCGGGGTCCTGCGCTTCTGCAGTGGCCTCTGCTTGTTGCTGCAGCACAAAGGTCTCCAGCCACTGGCTATGATTAATGTGATGTCATCTATGACATTAGATGCCCAATAAGAAGGATGGCCTTCAGACTACCCAAGGACTGAAAGGGGCCAGGTACTAGGGAAAACAATATGTTTTAAAGAAAAATCACCAAAAATAATGAATTCTGTGAAATTACTTGAATTCTGAGGAAGGATGCAAGTTCTGAAGTTAGTTCTACTCTGCAAAATCACAGAAATCCAGAGCCTTGATTATAGATGAATTCCATTTTTAATAAAAAGACTTGTCAAATACCCAAGGATCTTCTGGTTCCAGCATTTACAGAGAAAAGCTAATGGAGGCTTATCCCTCTTCATGGAAAATAAGAGCTAGCCTAGCTTTGTCAAGGTATCACAATGATGTCATTTGAAAAATACAGGGTTGCTCCAGTCAAGCAAGTATTGCTGCTGGTAGACGAGAACTAAGTAATAAAAACAAAACTCTCTTATGGAATATTTACAAAAAAATAATCAGCTGGATGATATTATACTAATGGGAGACTTTAATTAGCCAGGAATTAATTGGAACACTTTAGTGGGCTCCTGTAATCAGGGTATTACATTTTTGGAAACAATTGCTTATTTGGGTTTGGATCAACTGGTTCAGGGACCTACCAGGAAGGATAATATCCTTGATCTAACTCTTACTAATATCAATGACCAGGTAGAAACACCAAATATACTTGAACCTTTGGGTGACAGTGACCATTCTATGGTGCTTTGGACTATGAACTATTACAAAACAACCACTAAGGGTATAACAAAAATGAGGGATTTTACTAAAGCTAATTACGGGGCAATATAGTTCTTCCTTGTGGACCAGAACTGGCAGCAGGAACTAAATAATCTTAATGTACAACATCTTTGGGACAAAATAAAAGTAAAATTGGAGTACTGTTTTGATAATTGGGTTCTGGAACGTGAAATATAAAAATCATAACAGGCTTCCTCTTTGGTTCTCGTCTAAGACTAGCCAACTTGTGAGAGTTAAAAAAAAGGCCTTCAATAAATATAGAAAGTAAAAGTCTGATGCTAATTGGAATAAGTTTAAACAAAAAGCTAATAAAACTAAGGCAGCTATTTGTAAGGCAAAGAAAGATATGGAGTATAAACTTGCAATAGTAAATAAAGATAATAAACAGTTTTTTTTAATTATATTGGATCACTGAGAGGGAATCCATCTAAAGTAGGTCCATTGCAAATCGATGATCACTTGATATCTGATGAACAAATGGCTGATGAATTTAAAAAATATTTTTCTAGTATTTTTAAACCAAGAGAATCCATGAATAAAACATATTATACTTTGGAGGAACAGGAAGTAAGATTTACAGTTTCTGAAGTTTATTCAGCCATTAATTCTTTCAAATCTTCGCTTTCAGTAGGAACAGATAATATCCCCTTTGTTTTTCTTACGGAAATTTCATCTGAGATTGTAGGGGTTCTTACTTTCTTATTTAATGAATCTATTAGAACTGGGGAGATTACAGAGGAATGGAAAGAAGCCTTGGTAGTCCCCATCCATAAGGGGGGTAACAAAACAAAATGTCAAGCATTATAGACCCATTAGCTTGAACTCCTGCATAGGTAAAGTTATGGAAAAATTAATATTACATAAAATAAGTACACATATAACAATTAATGGGCAGACTGATATAACCCAGTATGGATTTACACCAGGTAGATCTTGTCATAATAATTTAATTAATTTTTTTGAACCCATTAGTGTAGCTTTGGATGCAGGCCTTCCAGTTGTTATGGTCTTTTTCGATTATGAAAAGGCCTTCGACTCAGTGTCGCCATAAAGTTCTGATTGAGTGTTTAGTGAATATGAAATTACACAAGAATATTGTTAGATAGATCTCATCCTGGTTAATTGATACATACATAGATACATACATAGACAGTGTCGGCAGATAAGGGCCTATGGCCCACCCAGTCTGCCCATTTAAGTTTGTAAGTTCAGTTTATGTTTTCCAGGAAGTCTGTTGCCCCTTACCCCTGACCTCCAGAATTCCTTTATGCCTATCCCATGCATTCTTAAATCCCGTGATTGTTTCAGCCCCCACCACTTCCTCTGGCAGGGTGTTCCACTTGTCCACCACCCATTCTGTGAAGAAATTCTTCCTCACGCTTCCTCTGAATCGTCCTCCCTCCAACTTCATCCCATGCCTCTAGTCCTGGAACATCTTTTTCGCTAAAAATAGTGCATTCCTGCACCCTGTTCCTCCTGTAAGATCACTTGTATGTCTCTATCATATCCCTCTCCTCCTCTCCTCCAGGGAGTACATGTTCAGTGCCTTCAACCTGTCCTCATAGGACTTGTGATGCAATCCATGCACCATCTTTGTTGCCCTCCTCTGAACCTTCTCTACCCTGTCTATGTCCTTACGTAGGTAAGGTCTCCAGAACTGCACAGTGTACTCCAGGTGCAGCCTCACTAGTGTCTTGTATAGTGGAATTATGACCTCCCTTTTCCTGCTGGTGATGCCCCTGCCTATGCATCCCAGCATCCTATTTGCTTTACCTGCTGCCTTGTCACACTGTTTCCCCTGCCTTGAGGTCATCAGAGATGATAACTCCAAGATCCCTTTCCTGCTTGGTGCATGCTATATCCTCACCCACCAACTGATATATTGTGCCAGGGTTTTTGTGCCCCATATGCATTATCTTGCACTTCTTTGCACTGAATTTCAACTGCCAAACCCCTGACCATTCTTCAAGTTTCTGCAGGTCCCTTCTCATTCTGTCTACACCCTCCGGTGTGTCTACTCTGTTACAGAGCTTTGTGTCATCAGCGAACAGTGAAATTCTGCCTTCTAGGTCCTGCGCAATGTCACTGATGAAGATATTGAATAGTACCGGTCCCAGCACTGATCCCTGCGGTACCCCACTGGTCACTCTTCCCTCTGTGGAGTGACAGCCATTTACCACCACCCTCTGTGTCCTGCTGCCCAGCCAGTTACCTACCCACCGCACTACTGTCCTGCCTACACCCATATTCCCCAGTTTGTGCAATAGTCTTCTATGTGGCACAGTGGATAGAAAGCAACAAGTTAGTATCAGGGGATACAAGTCTACTCGGAGTACAGTTACTAGTGGAGTGCCTCAGGGGTCTGTGTTGGGTCCAATTTTATTTAATATTCTCATCTCTAGTATGAATACAACTAATGGAGTATGGTTAAATAAATATGCAGATGATGCAAAGTTAGGTTGTATAGTTAATGATACTATTACTACTGCTCACATGTTACAGGTCAATTTGAATAATTTATCTATTTGGGCCAAAGAAAATTAACTAACCTTCAATATTTCTAAATGCAAAGTAAAGCATTTTGGTAAAAGTAATAGGCTTGTAAACTACTCTATGGACAATATTCAGCTAAGTACAGTAACAACTTGAGAACGATCTGGGGGTTTAAGTAACTAATAACTTGAAATTTTCAGAGCACACTAACAAAACTGTTCAAAAATGTCAAAGATTAATTAATTGCATTATGAAAAATATTAAATCTAGAGAGCCTGAAGTTTTAGTTCCTATATATTGTAGTATAGTTAGATCTCATCTTGACTATTGCTCTTCCTTTTGTGCTCCTACTCTGGTTCGGGATAAACTGTCTGTAGAAAAAATTCAACGAAGATTTACTAGATATGTTTCCAATATGAAAACATTAGAATATGAGAATAGATTAAAAGGGCTGAATTTTTACTCCATTAAATATCGTTCTTTAAGAGGAGGCTTATGTTTAATTTACAAAGCAACAAGGGATATGGCTTTGTTTGAATCAATTTGTATGGAATGTCAACAAACTGTGAATAATACTAGGTCTCATAAATTAAAGCTCAAATCAAGTATAAATAAGACAACCAGAAGAAATCACTTTTTTACATAAAGCATAGTACCAATATGGAATTCACTACCTTTAGAAGTGGTGTACAGTACCACTCTCCAGCTTTTCAAAAATAATCTTGATTTGTATATGGGTGATTTTAAATATAATTTCCACCCGGGTTAGTGGGAGGCGAGTTCTCAAATGGGCTAGTCCCTCGAGCTCGTATTGACCTATGAACAAGAATCTATTAATGCCGAATGGTTTAAAAAGAGTGCCAGATGTTGTTGTGACAACTTTGAAAAATAAAGTATAATATTTAGGCACAAATTAGCTTGTATTTCACACTTTTTCTCAGTCGTCCTTATTCCTTTATTACTAAGCACATTTGCATGGAAACGGGGCGAGATTCACAAAGCCCCCAAAAATCCTGCAGCTACAGGAAAAACCCAGCGTAAGTGAGTTGCCACTTACGCAGCTGCACTATTCACAACGGTTTACGGCAGCTAACATACTAACATACTAAAATGCCAGCAGAATAGGCCTAATGGTCTTTCGTGTCTGCTCGTTTGGTCAGCCCCCACCCTGGGTGCTGACCTTGCTGTCCCCCTCGCCTTCTCTGGCTTCTCCCTTCCCAGTTCCGGATATTCTTGCTGCATTGGATTTTGCTTCCTGAACCCTTCCCCTGTACCTGTCCCACCCCCTCTTGAACCCCTCCACTGTCTCTGCCTCCACCAGCCCCTAGGTAGTGCATTCCATGGCTCTACCACCCTCTCAGTGAAGTACCTCCTCCTTTCTCCCTGAATCTTCCCCCTCCAGCTTCCACCCATGCCTCTAGTGGCCCCTCCTCCTTCCTTCAAGCACCCTCACTGTTCCTCCCTATTTACCCTCTTCATGTACCTGAAGACCCTATCATGTCCCCCGGTCCCTTCTCTCTTCCAAAGTGTACATATTTAGCTCTTCGGCCTCCTCATAGGTCCTGTCCCCCAAGCCCCAAATCATTTTGGTTGCCCTCCTCTGGACCCTCTCCAGGAGGTTAATGTCCCTCTTTAAGCGGCCTCCCAAACTGCACGCAGTACTCCAGGTGCGGCCTCACCAAGCAGTTATACAGAGGAGTATCACTTCCCTCCTTCTGGAGGTGATCCCCTAGCGATGCATCCCAGCATCCTGTTGGCCTTGGCTGCTGCCCTCCTACAAGTCTCAGAGTTGTTCATCTTGACATCCACCACCACCCCAGGTCCCTCTCAGCCATTGAGACTTGTAGTATTCCCCCCGCCAGGGTGTACACTTGGCCTGGGTTTCTGGCACCCAGGTGGAGTACCTTGCATTTCCCTGCATTAAACCTCAGCTTCCACTTTCTAGACCATCTTTCCAGAGCCTCCAGGTCCCCCTGCAGGGCCACCCTCCCCTCCTCTCCATCCACCACCGCCCCCAGTTTCGAGTCATCTGCAAAGAGACTCATCTCACTCCTGATTCCTGTCCTTATGTCAGATACATAGGCGTTGAACAGAAGGGGCCCAAGGACTGATCCCTGTGGGACCCCACTAATGACCCTCCTTGGGAAAGAGACTATCCCACCAACTTCCGGTCCTGGAGCCAATTGCCTATCCATCGGATCATCTGGTTTCCCACCCCCATTTCTCCTAGTTTATCCAACAGGCCCACATGAGGAACAGAGTCAAATGCCTTGCTGAAGTCTAGAAAGAGGACATCCACTGGTCTACCCAGGTCCAAGGCACTTGTCACCTAGTCATAGAACTCCACCAGGTTTGTCTGACACGATTTTCCGGATGAATCCATGCTGTCTATCGTCCAGGCACCTGACTTATCCAGGTCCCCCTAGCCTCTCCTTGACAATGCCCTCCATCACCTTGCCCACCACTGATGTCAGGCTGACAGGCCTGTAGTTCCCTGCCACCTCCCTGATCCCCTTGTGGATGGGCACTACATCGCCACCTTCCAGTCTTGGGGCACCCACCCTGTCCTCAGAGAGATGGTGAAAAGCTCTGCCAGGGGTTTCGCCAGGACATCTGCAAGTTCCTTCAGCACTCTAGGATGTAATTTATCTGGCCCCGGTGCTTTCTCCGTTTTAAGGGAGCTGAGGGCTTCCCTCACTCTCTCTGCTGTGATTTCCACTTCCAGTACCTCTTCTCCCTGCTTAGCCCTCCCCCACCTGCCAGTGATGCCCCCTCCCCAGACCTGCCGATTGGTAAGGGCCCCCTCCTCATCATCTCTGTCTCCTCCCATGTATGATGCAGCATCCCCATTTTCCTGGTGAAACTGAGGTGAAGTACTCATTTAGTACCTCAGCCTGCTCCTCTGGGTCTTGTGCCCATCTCTCCCCTGATTTAATCCTGCTAATCTGCCCTTCACCCTTCGTCTTTCCCCAATGTATCTAAAGAACCCTTTTCCCTCTCCAATTTCCCTGGCCAGGTTCTGCTCCTTCCTTGCCTTAGCCACCCTCACCACTCTAGTGGCCCTTCTAGCCATCAGCTCATACTCCCTCGATCCCTTTCACTCTTGAGCACTTGAATTCTTATAGGCTGCTTTCTTTCCCGCACCACCTCCTGGACCTCCTGGTCCACCACAGGGTTTTTGGGCCCTACCGCATTTTCGTCTTACTCTTGCACAGGTGCTGGTAGCATCCTGCACCCCTCTCCTGATGATTTCCCACCTACTATCAGCGTCCATGTCTGACCCAATTCCATCCAAATGCTCCTTAAGGATCCTTCCCATTTCCTTAAAATCCACCCCCCTGAAGTCGGTTACTTCCGTCTTTGTGCAGCCTTCTACCCCTCCTAGGTCCAGGCAGAACCAGACCGTGGCATGGTCACTCCCCGCCAATGGGTCCCTTACCTCCAGGCCCCCAATCTGGTCACTGTCTGCCAGGACCACATCCAGTACCCGTGCCTCCCTGGTCGGTTCCCTCACCTGCTGAGTTAGGGACGCGTCTTGAAAGACATCCAACAACCTCTGTTCCCTGGTCACAGAGGATGTCATAGTCTCCCAGTCTGTTCCTGGCATGTTTAAGTCCCCTAACACCACCACCTTTCCTCTGCCCAGTCTGCAGTGTCTCCCAACATCTGCCACCAGACTGTCCTCCAGCTCCTCCGCCAGGGCAGGGGGTCTATACACCACTCCTATTTTTACTCTCTTGCCCCCCCTTGTTATCAAGGTGACCCAAATCGCCTCCACGGTTCCCTCCGCCTCCTCTACTCCCCCTATGCCAATGCAGTTTTTTACTATCATTGCTACCCCTCCTCCCCTTCCCTCCCCCCTGTCCTTCCTGAACATAGTGTAACCCTCCAGGTTCAGGTCCCAGTCATGTCTTGCAGTGGCCCAAGTCTCAGTGACCACTGCCACATCCACTGCTCCCTCAGTTAACATTGCCTGGAGCTCAGGCATTTTATTGGCCAAGCTCCTGGCATTTGGCAGGACTACTTTCCACCCTTTCCTTATAGTTCCATTTCCCCTGCTCGTGTTCCCTTGGGGATTCTGTTTTCTCCTGGTCTGCACTTTGCCAGTTGGTCTTTCTGCAATCCTCCTGGTCCCCAGAGGTGGAGACAGAACTCTCCTTTATCGGCATCCCTTGACTGCCTTTTCTCCCATCCCACCCCCTTCACAAGTTTAAACCCCACTTTTCACCAATGAACTCCTCTATTTTCAACTTAAGGATTCCCCTTCCCTCCAAACTGAGATGTAGTCTATCTCTAGCATACAGCTCCTTATCCTCCCAGGTCTCCCCCCAATCCCCCATCAACCCATACCCTCTGGCCTCACACCACTCCCTGAGCCACTGGTTTATCTCCCTAATGTTTCTTTTGTGTTCCCCACTAGCCCTTGGCTCTGGCAGGATTTCTGAGAAGGAAACTGTGCATCCTATTTCATGACAGACCCTGGCGAGCTCCCTGAATCTTGCCTGTATCTCTAGCTCGCTATTTCCCTCAATGTCATTTGTACCCAGGTGGACCAGTATGTCTGGGGAACCCCCACAGTCCTTTGCCAGCTGATATACCTCGTGCTTAGCCCTGTGCACCATTAGTCCAGGGAAGCATCTTGTTCTAACTGGCCAGGCTTCTCCTCCTATCCCTTTGATACCCCTGATCATAGAATCCCCAGCAGGAGCACTCTGACCACTTTTTCCTCCATTTCCCCCCTTCCATGTCCCTCATCCTTTCTACTGGCCCTTCCACCCAGCTGGCTCCTTGTTCCTCCCCATCTGTGTGCCACATGCCACCCGCTCCTTATTTACCATGGCCACTCCTCCTTCCAATCCTATGCCTCTCCTCCTCCTGAGTATCCTCTGTACCTTGTTAATTCCCCTCACTGCTCACAACTGGTCCTTCTCCCCATCTGCTAAACTAGCCTGGCTCATCCTCCCTTCCTTCCTGTCTCCATTTAGTTCCTCCTTGCTCGTCGGCTCCCCTGGCCTACCCCTCAGCCTCTTTACTGAATCCTCCTTGTACTTCTGGTCCTTCTCTTTACCTTTCCTCCCAACTGGTCCTTCTCCTTGTGCTTTCCTCCTCTTCCCCTGCCCCTCCTGCTCCGATTCACTGCTCCCCATTCTCCTGCATTCCAGGTCCCCCTGTTCTTCCTGCTATCTGGCCCCTGCCTCCTGCCCCACTCCCACACCCTTCCGCCCTAACCACCTCTGAATTTTTCCCTCCACAGCTACAGAAAATGTTATGCCCGGCAGGACGAGGTGTAACATCTCCTGTAGTTGCAGCGAATTGAGATTACAAATCTCCACAGCTCTGGAGATTTCGGTGGGATTTAGACCCACGACGTTTTGTGAATCTGGCCCAGGATCTCTGCCGTATTTGCTCTGTTTGGTTATCTACTTCTGCAGCCAAATTCTGTTTATGCTATTCCAATCTCTTGCTGTGGAAATAATTGTGATACAATGGATTCCGCTTAAATGCACACCCGTTTTGCAGACACAATATGTACATTTAGGCGGAATGTGCACTTACCCAAAATTACTGAAATTCAATACAGCACAGTAATCAAAGTAACTCGCGGACAACTGTTTTCATTTGCAAATCTTATTTACAACTGTAATAATTAAACTGAACTTTTAAAACCCTGCATTTCATTAAACTGAACTTTTAAAAACCTGCATTTAATTAAAAAGCACACTTTCATTGTCCAAGTCATTCACAGCCCAGAAAAAGGAGGTTATTTTACTTTGCTTGTGGCCTTGAAGTGCTAGCTGCATAACAAGTGCTCAAAATCAAAAAGCAGCCCCAAGTCCTTTTTCTCCCGAGCCTGTACAAAAGAGCTAACATGCTCCAAGAACTGAAGTGCTTCGAACATTGAGACCTCCCGGTCTTGCTCCCGGGAATCGGGGACCACCTCATCTTCCTCTACGGTACGGGACATCACCTCATTGCAAATGTCCGTGTCCTGTATGATGCCAGTAGTCGGAAGGGCTTCATCCATGTCCTGATACATGTTGAAATCTTCGGGATTCATGTTCAGCAGCAGGGTGGGTGGAGGCTCATCCTCGACTACCTCTTCCTCAGCACTTTCTGTGGCCACAAATCCTGCTTTTCTGAAACAGTCTCTAATAGTTTCAGGCTTCTCCTGCTGGCTGCCATGCTCCGTCTAACATCCGAATGGCATCTAGCAATGTGATTTTTTTTGGATAGTCTGGACACACAGTTTAGAATCTCCCATCCAGGTGAACAATAATCTTTTGCAACATCTTAACAGAAACAGAAACAAAAATGGTTTTAAAACTAATGAAAGGAGACTGGCAAATGCAAACCACGGGTATAGCAACTCACCTGAGATTGATAATGATGCTTGAAGTTCGGAACGATGCCTATATCGAGAAGTTGAATCAATGAGGTTGTATGGGGGGTAGGAAAATTAACTTGATATGGCTGAGTGGGATATCAGGGTGTGTGGAGCAATTGTCCAATAAAAGGCTGTTTTTTCTTCTTATGTCACATCTGAGAATTAACTTTTTCAGTCAGTCTGTAAAAATAATTTGGGTCATCCTTGCGCTGCAACTGCTGTGGGAGGGCTTCCAGCTGTAACCCTGCAAAGCACCATGGTTTTTTGGAATTTCCAACAACAACTGGGCGTAATTTGTGTGTCCCAAGCTGGCTGCAGTATAGGAGGACTGAAATACTCTCCCTTGCTTTCTTGCCACCAGATGCAGTGTCCAATTTAAAGGTAAGGGTTCCTTCAGGTGTGACTCTGAAACAGAGTCCTGTTTCATCGCAATTAAATATGCGATCTGGTGTGTAGTCCTGCAATATCTGGGGGAGAACAGTGGAAAGCCAGTTTTCTGCTAAATCACCATCAGCATCCTTTTTCTCTCCATGGCAGTGCTTGAATACAACCCCGTTCCGCTCCTTCCACCTACTGAGCCACCCATTTGTGGCATTAAAGTTTAATCCCATTGTAGCAGCCAGGTTGTTCACCTTCTGTAGCAGGATGGGACCAGAAACAGGGGCATCTATGCTTCTGGCCACAGAAAACCATCTCAGAAGAGCAGCCGCCACCTCTTCGCTCTTCTCGCACTTGCGACTTTTTCTCCCCGGGTTTTCAGAGTGCTCCCACTCAGTAAATAAGCGCTCCTTGTTGACGACAATTCGGGCTACAGTGGAGACATCCACTGACTGTTTGGCAGCAATATCACTTCTCTTAATGTCAGGCTGCTCTAACTCCTGCAGGAGTGAGATTTTTTCACCCAAGCTCAACGTTACTTTCTTGTGATCCATACCTCCAGAGTTCAAAGGCTGAGCATCGTTTGTGCATTGCTGTTAAATACCTGTTCCTAATCATCAGCGGCAGCTGTGCACTTAACGGAATTACAGTAACTACATCGAATGCTGCCTGTTTGAGAAAGGGTTATTGTGTATTAAAGTGAAATGTGTACTTAACTGAAATGTTTAACATCGGGAAGATACAAAAAAAAAAAAATTGGGGGGAAAATGAAAAACTATGTACTTAAAAGAAATGTGCACTTATCCGATGTGCATTTAAGTGGAATCCACTGTGTAATAACTGGGAAGTGTTTTCTCTCATAAGGAAACCCAGTTATAATTCACCATTATACCCAACTGGTTTAGGCATGACCACACTGCCTCCCAAACACCACACCATGTTTCAGCCCAAGCAAGTTTCTGAACTAGCACTACCAGAACCACTAGCCATACTGTTTTCTATAACTGCTCAATAGTGTTTTCAAGGTGAGAAAACACTCCCAGCAATTATATAAGCAAAATATGGGGAGGTGTTTAAAACATGAATTTTACACACACTCTTGGTGTGGGATGCTTTTACAAATCTCTCAAGCTTCACTCTCAGGGTTTATGTAGCATCCCACACCTCAGCTGTGTGTCAACTTCTCCTTATACTAGGGGTGTGCAAATCCCATTGCCCCCTGTCCAGGGCAAGTAAATTTCCTTGAAGGGCAAGTATAAAAAGAGAGCCAATTTAATTGTAATGAATAGGGCAAGTAGCGCCAGCCCAGTGGTGCTGAGGGTTGAGGCGCTGAATGCACACCTCGCGCCACGTCGGCAACCCAAGTTCAGGAGCGAGCTTGGGTACCAGGGGTTGGCAGGGATGGGGCGAGGATTGAGCACCTGCAGGGCTGCTCTCCTCCCCCGGGGGAAGGGTTGGGGCTTGTCCGGCATGCCAGCAACTTCTGGTGGAGATTGGGGGTGCTGCAGTACATCGGCAGCACGTCAACCAGCATGGCTGATGCAGGCAGGGTTGCCGTGCGCCATTGCGTCAGGGGTGGACCACACCAGGGGGAAAGGCATCAGAACACGGGAAAAAGCCAGCTTCACGGGGTAGGCGACGGCACCTGTCCCACATATCCACTGTCAGATCCACCTCATCCAGCCTTCCAGTTCCTCCACCCAGGCCCTCACCTACAGCCAGAGTCTAAGTTGTAAGAGCACCCAAAGAGTAGGGGTAGCCACACCCCGGAATGGTTAAGCTGGGGGTGCTGGCTGGGGGGAAGGGGGGGAGAGAGGAGGCTCAGGGCCGAGGGGACCTCAGGCAGGCAGGACGCCTGAGAGAGGCTCTGTGGGCTGTGATTGGAGGGAAAAGGAGTTGGGGAATTAAAAAAAAGAACAGGGGCAAGTGAAATTTCAGCTACAGTCATGGCTGGACAAGTCTTAAAAGTTTTGATTTGAACACCCCTGCCTTATACATACCGTCTCATGTATTATTCTGTATGTAATAAACAGGGCATTATGATGTTATATGTAGCCAAACAAACTGTCCAAGGGACAGTAATCTTGATTTTATGTCACTTCAATCAGTAATGAAGAAAAAGGAGAAATAATTGTAATACAGTTCTAGCTGAATGGTACAGAGGGTAGAAGTACAGAACTGTAAAACGGTTGTAGGTTCAGTCACCCTCAGGGCAAAAAAAATAAAAAAGTACTGTAAGGAAATCTGACCTACGGTAACTAGAAGCCAGCCTATTTGTATGGAGGACAGAGGTGCTGGATGCCTCAACTCCCACCATCTGGGGAACCAGGCTCAGGAATAGACCAGTGTTGCTTGGGGGCTGGCAGATTGGGAGTGGGGAGGAGAAGGGCTGAGCGCCACCGATGGCTGGGTGGCACCAAAACTGAAAGCTGGAGGTAGGTGTTGAGAGCACGCACTGTCTTCACGGTCTGTGTGCACATCATTGTATGCTGCTGGTTCTGACTCAAGAGCAGTAATGATCGGAGAAGAGCCCTTGTCGGCACGATGACACTGCGACCCTGCAGGCACCACACCACCACCATCCATGGCACCCACTCACACAACAGTGTAACAAGTAGACGGGGTAAGTCCTGGAGGTGGGGTAATGGGGCTGGTGGTCAACAAAAGAAGAGGGGGAAGAAAAAAAAAAGAATTGCAAAAATATATGAACTATAAACAGAATTATGTCTACATCTCACATTCTGCAAAGTTATCCAACTGGTATCAGGGGTTCTTTAAAGGGAGCATAAAACAATACGTAATTCAAATCAACTATTTCTGGTGTTTTCTGTTCAAATTACCGACATGCTATTATATGTTAATACTGCCACCAAGACCACTCTTACAGTTTTAAGAGTAGTCTCATGTACATTCTTAGAGTATGAGAACTGCGAACCAAAGGTGAGCGTTCTGATACCCTACGAATGTAAGTGAGACCACTGTTACAATTCAAAGTGTGGTCTCGGTAATGGTATTACACTGGCGCAGTAATGCTACTATAGTTAGGGCTGAGTAGGCATTTCTATGCCAAATTCCAAGCTTTAAACTTTAACAACTTCCCAACCATTCAAAGGATTTGCACAAAATTCTGCATGCCTGATCTCCGGGGGGGGGGGGAAAGAGAATCTCCTGATGTGCCAAGTTTTGTTCTGGTCGGATTTGCAGATTCCGAGATCCACATAGCAAAAAAAGTGAAAATAAAAATTGAGTTTTGTTTTTTTCCTATTTCTTGGTCATCGCCTAGTGCCAAGACAGTTCAGAAATTTTCAGAGTGCACAGGACTTGGCCCAGAGTGGTGCCTTTCACTGGTTTGGTGAACAGTGTTAATCCATTCCAAAATTACAAGGATTTAAAATTTTGGTTCTGAGCATGATCAGTATGGTCTTTTGGACAGCTGTTTGGAACGAAAAAAAAGAATTTGGTCCACATAAAAAAAGGATTCCGTTTTGTATGGGGCTATACGTTTTTCGTGAGGAAAAATTATTGTTCATGTGGCCACCATCTTGTTTCTGTTTTTTTTTTTTTAAATACAAAACATTTCAAAACCCATAAAATGGTATCATACAAAGTCACCAATACATGTATCTTGTTAATCAGCTAATCAGGACCCCCATTAGGTGGATTCTGCAGTTACTTTTTGGAAAAATGATCCAGAAATGTGTTTTAAACACATTTTAAAATCTTTTTTCGTGACTCGAATTTCTTTTTTTCATATTGCTATACAAAAAAAGATCAGCCATACGAAGCAAGACTGGCTTTATATGAAAAAAGAATTTGGACTGGAGGGTAACTTAGTCCAAATTCTTTTTTGTATGAAGCATTTTTTTTGTTTGTTTCATACCTCCGTGTTAGCTAATTTAAAGAGGGTTAAATACTGCGATTAATTGTTCTACTATTGCTGCCTAAATTCTGGTTTACTGCTGAACTACTGTTCCTGAGTTTGCTAAAGTTAATTTTGCTCACTGCCATACTTCTTTCTTTTGGCTTAGATCACAGCCCCTGCTCATTCCAGAGCAGCACTTGCTGCTCCCATAGTCTGCAGTTCCGCCCTGCTTATCCCTCCCCCGATTTAGCCCAGTCCTCCCTTCTATTCATTCTTTTGTTATTCTGCTTTCCCTGCCTAGCCCCCCACCCATTTTAGCTCAAACCTCCCCTTTCTCTCATTTCCTTTGTGTGATATTTGGCATCCCTCTCCCCTTGCTTCCTATTAAATTGGCTCATTTTCTATCTTCCCCCAGATGCTTCATCGCCCGAACTGGGCTGACCCTGCCTCAAACGAACTGCACTGCAGTTCAATTCTGCCTGCTGCTGCCAGCGGCTCCCCCCAGGAAACAAGGTACTGCAGCCTGTGGTTTGAAATTGGTGCCACTCTCTTAGGCTGCTCCGGTTGGTGCACTCGCTCTTAAGCAGCAGTTCCAACAGTCTGATTTTCCCTGCTGCATTTAGAGCTTAGATGCTCCTGCTCAATTCTGGGGCCTCCCACCCACCCCCACCCTGTCCTCTATTAAATCCACTTTTTTGACCCCGCCCCATCCCAAAGTTGGCCCACCCCAAGATCTTAAAGGGAAAATAACCCTGTTATAACCTCTGTGCACTCCCTATAAGGGAAGCACCCCTGCCCACAAAAGCAGTCTCAATACCCTGTAACTGGAAAATCTTTCCCTTCAGTTACTTTTTAACTTAGCTAATTCTGAACATACCACTATTTTGGCCATTTTCACTTTCTCCAACACTTGCTTGTTCTGCAGACATCCCACCCTCTCTTACTAACAGGATGTCCACTATGTTCCCTTTCATGTTTTTCTTCCTATTCCTTTGCTCTCCCCTCTCCTCCATCATTAACCCTTTTCCACATGCCGCCGCCCCAGCCCCTGCACCGGCTGTCACAATCCTCCTGACACCAGATGAGAATTGTTTACACATAGCAACACCAACACTCTTCTTAATAAGCCTTCCCTTTTGGAACTCACCCATGATCTCCCTGGCAATGCAGCTGTCTGCCAAGCATATTCAAATATTTCGGGTCTCGCTGATCCTCTACGCAATATATCCCTCCTGTTTTACCACCGGTGGTATTTAGAAATCTTGCTCATACCCCTTACACATGTATACTCGTTTTTATAAAATCAAGTCAATGTGCAGATGGCTCAAGACTGTGATCTTCCTGCTTTTGATCTGCGCTGGCAACACTGAATTAAATCCCGGTCCCCAAAATAACAGCAGCCTCACCCTCCGACTTCACTGCCATCGATGGTATAAAGTACCAACACCTAAATGTTTGCAGCCTTAAAAAAAAAAAAAAAAAAAAATTGATTATATCCAAACATGGGTTTCCCATACGGACCCTGATATCCTTGTCCTAACAGAGTTGTAGCTAAAAAGTTCTAGCTCTGATAGTGAGGTCTCACTCCCCTCCTATAACATATACCGTAGCGAGACATATTCCCGGGGCAGGGGAGAAGCCATATTTGTCAAAGACAAGTTCTCCGTTTCCGATACCTAAGCAATTTGAGTTGCTGGCTCTAAATCTAGTTCTCTCACTGAATGAGACATAGACAATAACTGTGGTAGGCTGTTACAGGCCACCTTCGGGTGGTATGGAGCTCCTAAATTATCTGCATAACTTAGCGGCCTCAAAACAACACAAAGTCATTATCTTCGGAGACCTAAATCTTGATTAGTTTTTGCATTGTTATTTAGCCAAACAACTTAAAAGATTTCTGTGACGACTCAGGCTACACACAAATAATATCTGATATCACATATTCGAATCCAAAAAACTTTGGAAATGGTACGCTGCTCGACATAATCCTTACCAACAGACCCCATAAGCTCACCCACGCAGCTGTCTTTCACTACGATGTCAGTGATCACTGTACTGTGGGATGTATTAGAGGTATGCAAACAGCCAAGACATCAAGCAGGTTCGTTTGGAAAAGGAGTTTCCGCAAATTCAACCCATATGCCTATTTAACAGACCTCAGAAATGTAAACTGGACAGATTTCTACCTGGCATCAAATGTTACCAATGCTGCCTCCTTATTCAATGACACCTTAAGTGGTATCATCAACAGGCATGCCCCGCTGAAAAAGATTAGAACCTGTAAACACTCCTCCCCCTGGTTCACTGTAGAGCTTAAGTCAGCATTAAACAAAAGGGGCCGCCTCTGGACCACAGCCAATCAGACAAAACTTCCTTTGGACTAGGAAGCATTTAGAGCCAGCAGGAATGAATGCACCAAATTGGCTAGAACTGCCAAGGCAAATCATTACCTCTTAGCATTCGAAGATGCCAAGAGAAACCCCGTCAAGTTTTGGGGCATAGTAAAAACAGCTGAGGGCTACAGACATTCACCCCCACTTCCCGACAAGATTACCTTCCAGGGTAATATAGTGACTGATGAGTCTGACATTTTAAATTGCTTCAATACCCATTTGTGATTCCTAAAAAGTGGCCACCCTAAACTCCACCTTACCCACGTCGCTCCCTATGCCCACCAAAAATACCTTCACCTTTGTCCTATTCCATTATAAAACAGGTGAGGATCTGATACTTCATCTTGATATAAAGAAAGTTGCAGGTGCGGATGGGTTAGGCACACATTTTCTTAAACATGGGTTCCAGTACCTAACTGCCCCCATCCTGCACCTGTTCAATCTGTCTATCAGCTCTTGCTCTGTATCTGAAATCTGGAAAACAGCACATGTGCTACCTTTGTTCAAATCAGGGGATCTAACAGATGAACAACTATCACCCAATCTCCCTCTTACCTCTACTCTCTAAACTCCTGGAGAAATTAGTAAATACCCAAGTCAGAGATTACCTCAATGAAACAAATTTAATAACTCCATCCCAATATGGTTTCAGACCTGCACATAGCACCACTAAGGCCCTTGCTTCAGTTAACAACTGGCTCCTCGCCATGGACAAAAAACAGATCATAGGGGCTGTATTCCTGGATCTCAGCAAAACATTCAGCACAGTCGCCCATGTTTTACTCCTTAACAGGCTAAGCTGTCATGGTATTACCGGCACCACGCTTAGCTGGTTCACCAGCTACTTTTCAAGCAGACAGCAGTAGATCAAGGCTGAGGGCACATTCTCTCCACTCCTCCCCCTTACAAGGGGGGTGCCATAAGGTTCTATCCTTGGACCTCTCTTGTTCTTGATTTACATTAACTCCATAGAGAACAGTGTCAGCAAAGCTAAGCTGTACCTGTTCACAAATGACACAGTCCTCTACACCTCAATATCAGTCGTGGGGTGAGGATATAGCATGCACCAATCAGGAAAGGGATCTTGGGGTTATCATCTCTGATGACCTCAAGGTAGGGAAACAGTGTGACAAGGCAGCAGGTAAAGCAAATAGGATGCTGGGATGCATAGGCAGGGACATCACCAGCAGGAAAAGGGAGGTCATAATTCCACTATACAAGACACTAATGAGGCCCCACCTGGAGTACAGTGTACAGTTCTGGAGACCTTACCTACATAAGGACACAGACAGGGTAGAGAAGGTTCAGAGGAGGGCAACAAAGATGGTACATGGATTGCATCACAAGTCCTATGAGGAAAGGTTGAAGGAACTGAATATGTACTCCCTGGAGGAGAGGAGGCAGAGAGGGGATATGATAGAGACATACAAGTATCTTACAGGGAGGAACAGGGTGCAGGAATACACTATTTTTAAGCAAAAAAGATGTTCCAGGACTAGAGGGCAGGGTATGAAGTTGGAGGGAGGACGATTCAGAGGAAATGTGAGGAAGAATTTCTTCCCAGAACGGGTGGTGGACAAGTGGAACACCCTGCCAGAGGAAGTGGTGGGCGCTGAAACAATCACGGGATTTAAGAATGCATGGGATAGACATAAAGGAATTCTGGAGGTCGGGGCAAGGGGCAACAGACTTCTAGGAAAACATAAACTGAACTTACAAGCTCAAATGGGCAGACTGGGGGGGCCATAGGCCCTTATCTGCCGACACTGTCTATGTATCTATGTATCAGTAGGTGAAGTATGCACTGTGCTTCAGTTTGAATTTGACCTTCTCCAGCAAAATCTACTATGGGCCAAACTTCTGCAAAGAACTAAGAAGACTAAGGTCATGTACTTCCACTACAGCTTTCTGGCCACAGCACCAAAAGCTATCGCTTCACTGCTCCCCATCAAAACCCTCCTCATTGATAACCTTGAGGTAGTCACCAAATTTAAATACCTTGGCTGTGAATTAGACCACCACCTAATGTTCTCAGCCCACATTGCTTCACTTGCAAGAAAACTAAGACAAAGATTAGGCTTCTTTTTCAGGAACAAATCCCTGTTTCCAACCGAAGCCAGGCTGAGACTGGTTCAGACCACGTTTTTACCTCTTCTGGATTATGCCGATGTGATCTATGGATGTTGCTCAGACTCCCTGCTCCATTCGCTTGGACGATCTTCATCATAGGTCAACGACGCATTATTACATTCACACTGCCGTACTCACCATTGTGATCTACACACCTCACTGGGCTGGTCCTCCCTGTCCACGAGATGGCTCATCCATTCACTTACTTGGCTCTACAAAGCCCTAATACTACAACTCCCCTCTTATATATCCAAACTCTTCCACTGCTTGCCACTATCCACTACAGAGCAGCTTGCTCATTCTATTGGACGTGCCACAATCCCACTCCTGCTTTGGCCAACTAGCCATAATCCATGTCCTACCAGCAGCTTGGATTACAGCACAAGCTACTCTCAAGCTTCAAAATCTTATATCACTAAATACCTTTAAAAGCCTTGTCCACAGCAAATTGAACGACCCATGTACATGCCCTAAATGACCAGCCCTCATACTTAACCTCTTAATCATTTCATCTCCTCACCTGCCAGTGTCTCTCTTGCATCACCCTATCCTCATGTCTCCCTCTCACATCCAAGTGACCTTTACTCACTCATTGCTTATTTCACCATTACCACTTTGACTGCTCTGGTTGAAACTGCATCCATTACTCAGGTTAGGGCACTTATATTTAGGCTTATTTACACCTCTGCACTTGTAATACATCTTGATGTGCCTCTTTCAATCACAATTGTAGAAATGAAAGGAAGTGTGACTCCTACCAGGATTCGAACCGAAGGACCTTGCCATTCTGTGGCATGCTCTTAACCACTTGAGCTATAGGAGCCCCAAGTCATTAAGCTTCCTGAGTTTTCCCTTGAAACACACACATTCCTTTCATGGTGTTGCAAAACAGCAACTAGCAAGTCTCTCAAGACTTAAATTACTTCCTATTTCTTTCTTTCCATGCAGTTAATAAGCCACTGCGAGGCAATTTTGAAAATCCAATTGCAGAAATGAAGAGAAAAGTGTGACTCCTACCAGGATTCGAACCCAGGGACCTTGCCATTCTGTGGCATGCTCTTAACCATTTGAGCCATAGGAGCCCCGAGCCATTCAGCTTTCTGAGTTTTCCCTTGAAACATACACATTCCCACAAAAACACACAAATTCTTTCAATCACAGAAATGACAAATGATTGCTGCCAATGTATTTTATTTATTTATTTGGAAAATGTTTCACCAGGAAAGACAACATGAGTTGTAAACAACTCATTTCCAGAAGCGTCCAGGGGTGGTGGTAGGGGACAAGAGTTGTGAGAACAAGCAAACACATAGCAATACAAGTACAATTGCTAAAACAAAACAGTACAGTACAATTACAGAGCAGAAATAACCCAGACCAACCAGCCAGGGTAAACAAAACCATATTCGGATATAACATACATTGCAGCAACCCAAGAGCAGGTGATCCAGTATGGTAAAGGTTTTATTTATTGAAAGAATCGGAATTACAACCTTTGAGTCAAGGACTCCTTTGCAAAGGCTCTACGTCAAAAATGAAATAACATAACGGGGTACAAGAAACACAAGAACAGAGCAATATTACAATATTGAAAAGAGGACCAGTAACAAGTTCAAGGGCAGAGAGATCCAACCCAAGTCAGACAGCGAGCAGTTAACAACAATAGTTACAGTATCAAAAGACAGTGATCAATAAACTACAGTCTGGTTACAAATTTCTGCAGGGTCAAGCGATAGGGGCAGACCCCAGGTCAAAGGGAAAGTGGAGGAAAGTGGTGGGTGACTTGTGTCCACATTGCAGACAGGGTCTAGGCGCAGTCGCAGCAGGAGTGGGAGAGAATTTCCAAGCAGAGTCAGGATTTAAATGGGCCTAGACGCCGCTCCAGAGAGACAGCAGGAGGTAGTTCATTCAACCAGAGGGGGGGCCCTGTGGAAAAAGGAGCATTGGCCCAGGGAAGTCCTGTAACGGGGTACTAAAGAGAGGGGCAGACAGAGAGCTTTGAGTTGTCCATGGCTGGGTGGAGTGCTGCACAAGATGGTAAAGTCCCAGGGGGAGGAGCAGAGAGGGAGCTTTCTGGCAAGGAGACAGGTCTGGTATCTGAGCCATCAGGTCAAAGTTAAGCCAGTTGGTGCGATGGTAGAGCTCACAGGTATGGGTCCACTGATCACATCCTGTGACAAGTCTGCAGGCTTCATTTAGGAAGACCTTAACATGGCATAGGGCAGTATGGTCAGCGGAGCCGCAGATGACAATCCCATAGTCGATAAGCAAGAGCACCTAAGATGTCACAGCACGGTTTAGGGTGACTAAGGGCAGGCAACCTCTATGCCTATACAACAGCCCTATTCTAGTATTGACAGCGGAGCAGAGGAGATTGATGTGTTCGAGGAAAGTGAGAGAGGAGTCAAGGGCAATGCCTAGGTATTGGGTACCAGGTCAAATGGGAGCCCTTGGAGTCGAGGATGGTGAGGGGAATGTTTTTATATTTGTCTGTGGGTGAAGAGCATGGCCTTGGTCTTTTTGTAGTTCATGACAAGGCAGTGATCTGAGAACCAGGTTTCAGCCTCAGTGAAGAAGAGCTACATGGAGGCTTGAAAAGAAAGGGGGTCAGGTTGACTGTCGAATATGACTGCATCATCGGCGTAGAGAAGCAGCCAACCTGAACAGACCTCGGGGAGGGTATTCAAGAACATGCTAAACAGGAGGAGGCCCAATATAGAGTCTCGGGGGAACCCAGAGCGAACCGGTTTACTGGTCAAGAGTGTGGTGTTTAACTTGGCCCTCTGGGTTCTATCACTCAGATAGCTTTTAAACCAGGCAGTGGCTTCCAGAGATAGCCCCAAGAGGGGCAGGGATTTTAAGGGTAGCATGTGGCTGACAGAGTCGAAAGCCACGGTTAAATCAATATAGGTAGAGTCAACCAAGTGTCCTTGGTCAAGGGTTTTGTTGATGAAGGTGGTGTATTCAAGAAGAAGGGCAATAGTAATACTGAGTCCCCTCCTGAAGCCATGTTGTTCAGGACAGTGCAGCCTGTATTTGGTAAGATAGTCGGTGAGTTGGACTGACACTATTTTTTCTAAAGCCTTGGAGATGGGAATGGGGCAGTAGTTGCCAGGGAAGGAATGGTCTCCACCTTTAAGGATTGGGGTGATGACAGCAGATTTCCAGCATGTTGGGAATTGTCCAACGCAGAGAGACCGGTTGAGGATGTCCGTGGGAGGGGGTGAGTCAGACAAGTCTGAGGTCCAGTGAGTCACTACTAAAGTGCAATCTGCCCATGGCTTTGGTAAGGTAAGGTCTTGCCTCATGTGGGGAGACCGTATGAAGCCTGAAGGTGGGGGTGGTTGTAGGATAGGGGGTGTTGGGGGGCAGCTCAGGGGCCGGGTTGAAAAAACTGAGGGGAAGGACACCGCTGAGGTCAGAAAAGGCAGAGTTAAGGGTATCTGCAATTAGAAAGGGGTCTTGGGATAGGAAGCCATTTACCAGCAGTTGGGCCGGGGGGGGGATAGTTTTTCCATTAAGTTCTTTAATGTTATTCCAGAACTTACGACCCGAGCCCTAAGTAGAGGAAAGTAACTCCTGGTAGTGGGCGGCTCTGGCTTTCTGAATTTCCAAGGCGCATTTGTTCCCAAGTTCCCTGTATAATTGCCGGTCGTGTGGTTTGCCTGATTCATTACAGGGTTTTATTTAACTCTAAAAATTGATTAGCGTTTTGCTCATAAAAGTTCTAAAACATTGTGAAAATGCATAGCACTTGTCTCACTGTGTTTAACAAACATACCACTTCTAGAAAACCTATATAAATGCTTTCTGTACAGTTAGTATTGTCCCAAGAAAAAAAGTGCTAATCAATTATTTAAAACCCTGCATTAGCTAAGTGCCACTGGTTGTCCCTGGTTAGAAGATGGATAACACATTTGAAGTGCTAGAAGTAGTAGGCTGAGCACAAGATTTGAAGTGCTATTGTATACCCAAGGGAGAGTAGTTACAAGACAAGTGGGGAAGTGGACAGGCAAGGGGTAGAGGGTGGAGGATGGAAGAGGGGGAGAGAGAGGGACAGCCAAGATCTATACCCATTCAGGTTGCTGAGAACCCTGCAAGGGGGTTAGGACCAGGCAGAAAGGAAGGGGAGAGAAACGGAGTGGGGTGGTCTAGAAGACAGGGGCAGGGGAACAGGACAGAAGGAAGGAGATAAGGAAGAAGGGAGGTGGGCAGGCGATGGATTTGAAAGTGGGGGGAAAAGGGAAAAGAGAGAGCCAATCTATACCCCTTCAGGATGCAGAGAACCCTACAAAGGGGTCAGGATTAAAAGTGGGAGGAAAGGAAGAGGTGAAGAAGAGAGGGAGCCAAGATCTATACCCCTTCAGGATGACAGAGAACCCTGCAAGGGGGACAGGACCAGGCAGAAGAGGAGGGAGGGAGGGCCAGGAGGAGAAGTGAAGTGTGGCGGGTGACCGGAAGGGAGAAGAGGGATAAGGAATAGGGGGTCTGGAGAAAATAGGGGTAAACTAAGAATAGAAAAAGGGGAGAGCATCAGTAGGAGGGGGAAGAGGGGGTTGTGGGGGAGAAGTACAGTCATAGAGTGTCAAAATAGCACAGTAGGTTGTGGATGGAAGTAGAGTGTCGAAATGGCACAGTAGGTTGTGGTAGGGGGTGGGAAGAGGGGGTATAATAGGAGGTAGCATGTGAGGAAGTAATCAGAGGAAGGGTTTGGTTAGGAGATAGGAGGTAAGTCAGGGATAGAGGAGTAGGGGATAGTGCGCAAGGGTTGTGAAGGGGGGGCTAAGAACAAGTACAGTTAGGAGAATAGAAGTAAAGTAGGGCTGAAGGATAATGCACCAGAACTACCACCAGAACCGGCAGATGAGACCTCGGTTTAACATCTCATCCGAAAGACATTGCAATTATCTGTTCATTGTCTGGAAGTTAGCAGTATATTTTTGTTTCTTCTGTAATGTCCCATATATGTTGTTATGCTGTCTCTGTATCGTGTATTGTACTATATACTGTGACATTTGCATTTTTGCAATAAAATTGTATTCTTGTATTCTTGCAATCAAATAGTTCATTGTCTGAAAGTTTGTAGTATACTTTAGTTTCTTCTGTAATTTATCATATGTTGTTATGCTGTCTCTGTATCGTGTATTGTACTATATACTGTGACATTTGCATTTTTGCAATCAAATTGTATTCTTGTATTCTTGCAATCAAATAGTTCATTGTCTGAAAGTTTGTAGTATACTTTAGTTTCTTCTGTAATTTATCATATGTTGTTATGCTGTCTCTGTATCGTGTATTGTACTATATACTGTGACATTTGCATTTTTGCAATCAAATTGTATTCTTGTATTCTTGCAATCAAATAGTTAATTGTCTGAAAGTTTGTAGTATACTTTAGTTTCTTCTGTAATTTATCATATGTTGTTATGCTGTCTCTGTATCGTGTATTGTACTATATACTGTGACATTTGTATTCTTGTATTAAGCAGTCCGCTCAGGACCTCCTTGCAAATTAGCATGCTCAATGGAGTTTTTCCTGCTAATAAACTTGAACTTTGAGTACGACACAGTCTCACGAAAAAAGATGCCTTCAAAAGAAAAAAGAATTTGGACTTAGTTTTTTTTTCCACATTTCAACATTAATAAGCCATAACTCCCCAAATATTCACAGTTAAGGGACAATCAATGTATCAAAAAAGGTCTTAATAAGTACTACAAGACTAACATATCATACCCCAAAAAAATGGCGGGGCTGTATAAAAACAAAAAAACCTAAAAATGGGGGGGGGATCTAAATTCCCATAGGATAACACTGGAAATTTAAGAAGCCATACAACCAAGCAAATAACTTGCCTTTTTGAACAAATGGAAGCGCAGGGCCCTCCCACACCAAGATGGATGTATGCATCTATGGAGGGATGAAGTGCAGGGCACGGATATATGTCTATATCTGTATCTCAAATATATTATTGTGGAACAGTAGCACCACTTAGAGTTGAGTAGGCTGTTTAATGCTAACCCCCTAACTTTGCACTTCAATAGCTTTGCCCCCATACAGATTTGCACAAAATGTTATATGTGCAGTCTCGGGGGCAAGGTCTCTTGTTAGGACAAGTTTTGTTCTGGCAAGATGTGTGTATTCTAAGATCCAGATAGTAAAATAATAATAATAATTCTTTTTTGTTGTTTGTTGTTCTTTCTTTCTCTGTCTCCACGCCCCCCAATCTCCTCTCACTCTTCGAATAGCACCCAGACATTTTGGAATTGTGGTCTAAAATTGTCAGGGTAGAAAGAGAAAAAATTGTGCTTTTTGTTGGCTTGGTGAAAAAATATTAAACCATTCCACAGTTGTAAGGATTTGAAACTTTAGTCCTGAGCATGCTCAGTATGATCTTTTGGATAGCCGTTTCATATGAAACAAGAATTTGAAAATACAAAGTATTCTGTTTTGTATGGGAGGTAATCCTGTTTCGCTAGCAAAAAATCTTATAGTGTATTATGGATCCTGTTATGCATGGAATTCCATGCCTGGAATATGCTTGTTGTGCTGCAGTAGTGATGTCACTATTGCAGCATAACAACTTAGAATGCTGCCACATACTGCTTTCCTCTATCGAATCGAGCTGGAAGCTGCTTTTTTTTTTTTTTTTTTTTTTTTTAAACTTGAACCTACAGAAAAAGCTGAAGCGCATTTATTTATTTATTTAGTTTTTGTTGACCAGGTAAGTGCACTAGACAAATTCTGCCTATTTTCAGGCACGACCCGGGGGAGGGGGATACAGATGAATGCCAACTGACCTTGAACCAGATTAAGCTGTTAGTGGTATTTTTAGTGAATGGGGGAAATTTAGCCAGGGCACCAGGGAAATTCCCCTACTCTTTTCAAGACATGCCATGGGATCTTTAACATCGACCTGAACTACCACCAGAACAGGCAGATGGGACCTCGGTTCAACGTTCTCATCCAAAAGACATTAAATCAGTAATTTGAGCCAGCCCCCAACCCCCAATTCACTGAAAGGAAGTGGAGTGTCTGAAACAGACATGGCTGCCCATACACTATAAAAGATAATGTATAGACACCCATAACACAGACAAGCCTGTGTCTTCATCTCAGGTTTTCTAGGGCAACTAGGGAACCTCTCAAGCTTCACTGTCAAGGTTCCTGGTTGCCACAGAAAACCCTCAATGCAGACACAGGCTTATTGTGTATGGGGCTACCCATACATTATCCTCCGTTTCATATGGTAGCCATTTTGCTTCTTTTTTTTTTTTTTTTATACTTTTTTGAAAACCCATAAAAATCATATCCTGTGGAGACACCAACAACTGTATCTTGCTAAACAGGACCAGATTAGCTGGATTCTGCAGTTAGTTTTTTATAAATGTATTTTTCAAACATTTTAAAAAATCTTGTTTCTCAAGACAATTTTCTTGTTTCATATGGTCTCACAAAATAGCAATAGGGCAATACGAAACAAGATTAGCTTCATACAAAACAAGAATTTGGACTTAGTTTTCACATTCTTGTTTCATACCAACGAATCCTGTTTCGTGAGAACGACACAAAGTCATGAAACAGAATTGGTTGGACTCTCCACCCCTCCATTTCAACTTTAACAAGCCATAACTCTGTCAAAATTATAATATATATCTATATAAAAAAAAAACTCTGTCAAGATTGTTATATTTGTGTGTGTATATATATCTCAACAGAAAGGTCTCAATGAGTACTACTACGCTAATATATAACACCCTCCAAAACAATTCTGGGGCCATATAAAAACATAAAAATTAAAAAGGGGGGACAGTGATTGGCAGCTAAGCGTCCAGATACAGTTTCCCTGCGCTCCATCCTTCCTACGAGTTTAATTAGTTAAAAGTCTCCCCCAACCCCTGACTATTTGGGCACCTAAAAGAGTGACGTAGTAGTTTATGAGCTATGGACAAATGTTTACTTGGTTTGACAGCTAATAAGCAGCAGTGTGGCACCATGAAGAGCAGTAAGAAGGCACGGGGGGAACAGCAGCAAGTTGGCCCTGACACGATCGCCCTCTCAGCTGCAGAAATGGTGGTTTCAGACTGTGCAGTGAAAAAAACACGTTCTAACGGCTCTTTCCCAGAAACTGGATGCTTTAACTGGAAAACTGGAAGAGCTGACTACTCGGGCTGCTGGACAGGTCAGAAGGATTCAGGAAGTGGAGCAGCACATTTTCCGAATTCAAGACTCACAAGGGGACTTACCGGACAGAGTAGCGCGGCTTGAGCAGGAAGTTGCAGCCTTGACTGAGCAACTGGAATCGAATATCAAGAAAATTATAACTGAGCAATTAGAATATAGAGAAAATCATAACAGGTGCTATAATCTAAGGATCAGAGGACTGCCAGAAGGCAAAGAGGGGGACGGTGTTATGATGTTTTAGGCTATGACCCTCCCTCAACTATTGGGTATGCAGCTGAAGGGTTCATATTTAAAGAGTGAGAGCGTGCACCGCGCATTGGCCCACCACCCTCCGTTGGACCTACCTCCAAGACAGATTATCTTCAGACTGCACAACTTCAGAGACCGTTAGGCCATTTTAATGGCCTATCACTCTAAACAGGAGCCGACTTTTGAAGGAACTCACTTATTTATCCATCAAAATTTCTCCCCACAGTTGCGGAAGTGACATAGGGCCTTTTCCCAGGTTTTGGATGCCCTGAGATAACAAAACATTGACTTCACTTTTGTGTACCCTGCAGTGGTCCGCATTAAGAATGAGCGGGCAACTTATTCTTTTGAGGACCCAGAGAGAGAGAGAGAGCGGAAGTTCATGGAGGAATGGGATAAGAAGCAAGACTGAGGGATCTCCAGCTGGATATACACCAAGGAACTGTGTTTTTTGCTGGACTGGGGACATTATCTTCCCGCTGTGTTGCTCCCATACTAGTGGTCGTGGCCTGGCTGCTCCAAGTGACTGTGACTGCATGCTTTTACTTATCCCTTACCTAATATATAGAACGTGGGTTGCATTATAGGGGATTAAATGTTGCATGGCAGATGCCCGCTCACAATTTGGTGGTATGGGGAGAATGGGCTGCTTTTCCTGGATGCCTCCGTTTCTTGTTATCCCTTCAGGTAAGATGCAAGGTACAAATCAGTGTTTGAAGCTTGATTAGCAGTGATTGCTAAATCAAAAAAAAATCTGATTAGCAATCACCAAGGTTTGATTAAAAATGTGTTTATATTGTTATTTTTCACTGTAGCAGATCAAACTTGAATGTTTTCTATAAGTATCAATAAAATAACCATACAAGGCAATGTTTTGTGTCATTTTTCTGTTTGTTTTGTTGTACAGACTTTTTAATCTCAAGGCCATGAGTTGAAAAATTGAATACTGTTGTGTTTTTATTTTTTTTTTTAATTTAAATGTAACCTTTTGGCCCCCAAATTTCTGGTCTCCTATCTGGAATCACAAGAAACAATGCACACCTCTCCATAACATGCCATAAGTAAGCCACACATTAAGTACCTGCAGGATTAATGTCACATATAGTACTTTCATAATACCATCTGAAACAACTGTTACATTTAATCCAAACATACATTCAATCACTGGCTTGCCATCAATACAGGCGTGCTTAAACAAACAAAACAGAAACAATATGGGTGCCTACCATAAAGCAGACCAGGAGAGAAAATAGTCGGCTGCACTCTGAGCTTTGAGGTAACAAAAACCAAAACCACAAACTGAGTGTGCTGATTTCTGTGTTCATTATCAATCTTGCATGTCGCAGGCACTTTTTTCTTCACTGCACTTTCAGTCGTGCCATGTACAGATCAACCTACTCATTCTCTTCCGCATTGTGCCATCCTGCTGTATAGCTGTCTGCACGAATGACGGACGTTGCAATTTGCTGTATGGGGAGGAGGCAGGGGAGTGCATGCAAGTTGCCACAGAAAAATTTAAAAAAAGGGCTTGGTTTTTAAAGACACAGTACTTACCTGGTGATTAGCAACTGCTGCTAATCTAGACTGCAACTGAGTCACAAGTTGCAGTTTTTGGGTTGCAAATTGCAATGTGAACCCACTTATTTTATGCCTGGAGATGGCAGCCACCATGTGGCTATGTGTGAAGGAGACAGGGGTTTCGCTGTTGGTCCAGTATAACTTACAAATTCCCAATGGCTCCATTTGGAACTGCTAGGTTTGTTTTTGCATGGCGGGCGCGGAGGAGAAGACTTCTGTGTATGGCCATCGGCCCTGGCTGCTCCTCAGAGCTTTTATATGTAGTTGCGTTCCATCTCTAGGAGTGGTTATGTGTGTGGGGGTTAGGTGGCGCTTGCCTGGAGGGGTGACAGCCTTATGTTTATTTTTCCTTTTTGTCTTGGTAGTTTGGGAGTGGCCCCAGCTCTTCCACCTGTTAGAGGGTGATATTTTGGGCTTGGCAGTGCTTGGGGGGGGGGGGGCTGTGATCACGTGAGGCTGGAGTCGGGGTGCAAAGAGATTCGGGTGGAGAGAGCTCCTGCTTTAGCACCCTCCCTCTGCCTGCCTTTGCTCCTTAGCTCTTTGTGCTCTTGGGTCGGAGTGGGAAGTGGGGCTTGTAACTGGAGACAATGTGTGTCGGGGTGTGTGTGGGGGTGTTTTGCCAAGAGGTGGGTGTGGGTGTTTTCACTTCCCCATGGACCTTTAGGTCTCTGTTATGGGAGGTATGCGTGCCATAGGCTGTGCTGCCGGGGGGGGTGGGGAGGCTGCATGCTTGCTCATAGATTTTTGATGGGTGGCTGCTACAGATGAATTACAGTATTGTGATGTGTTGATTGGGGCCTAGTAGCTGCGGCTCAGGGTTGGAAGCAATGTGAGTGTGGGACTTGATGATGTCTGGGGGATGTCCCTGATCTGGCTAGTAAATGGGGTCAGACTAAGCAGACCCATGGGGGAAGAAGGCTGAGAAGGACATGCTTGGTTGGGGGGGGGAGCAGTCTGCAAGGCTGGAGCAGGTTGCCCTGCCTTCCTTATTGGAGGGAGGGGGGGTGGTATCTCGCTTCCCTGCCTAGTAGGGGCATTTCCTCTAGCATATTGATAGGGCTTGGGTTGCCCTGCTCTGATACTGGAACTGTTTATGTGTGTTGCACACTGGCTTTGTTCATGGTTACGATGGGTTATCCCAGGCAGCAGAAGAGGATGAGTTTTTTTATAAGGGGGGGAAGCACATGGATTATGGGGAGAGGGATGCGCGTGTTAAAGTCAGAAGTGTGGGGCTACTTTGATGCTACATTGAGATCCTTAAGGATATATACTCAGATGAGTTGGGGGGGGTTATGACTATCTATATGGTATATATTTCTATGTATATTGTTGTTATGGTTGTAGTTTTATATTTTTTCAATTGTTATCTTGTTCCTAACCCCACACACAGGGGACCCACAGCTCCCTTTGACCTGGCATGGGGGATGGGAAGTTACTTTGAAGATAGGATGGTTACACTATGGAAGACCCCAAGTCTGTTTTAGGTTAGGAGGTTCCCATCCCCAGGGCCCTGCGTATATTGTTGTGTCCGAATATGCACAGACTAGCTATCTGTACCTGGAATGTCCAGGGTATCTCTTCTCTTATTAAGCATAAGAAAACTACATGGTGTTAAAGAGACAACATGATGTGAGAGTAGCCATGCTTCAAGAAACACACCTTACCCCGTCCAAACATAGGAAACTGGTAAGGGAATGGGTGGGCCAATGCTATGCAGCCTCCTTTAACAGGCACAGGCAAGGGGTGGTGATCCTTCTTCACAATGGGCTTCTGTTTGATCAGAAATGTGTGGTGGAGGGCTCTACCAATGGTAGGTATGTTTTTGTTAGTCGGACCCTCCAGGGAGAGGCCATTACGTTTGGCAACATTTATGCTCCAGCAGAAAGAGACCCTGTATTTTATTACCAATTTCTAGCCTTACTACAGAAGGAACAGTTCCCAGGGTTGATTCTATGCGGGGATTTCAATTGAGTCATTGATCCATGTCTAGATCACTCAACATCAGACCTTTAAAGGGACCATGCCATGGAGAGAGATGGGGACTGGGACTCACTGAGTCGGATACTGTGGAAGCATGGAGGAAGGCCAATCCTGGGGCTAAGGAATTCGCTTTTTTTTTTCCAATCCCCACTGCACTTGGTCCTGAACTGATTATATAATGGTCTTTAGGGGGAGATATCAGAGGCTGAGTGCTTCTTCCATCAGCCCAATCTCGGTTTCCGACCATGCTCAGGTGTTGGTGATGCTTGACCTGGGAAGGGTGAAGGCTGCTTCTCAGGGATGGAGGTTTCCCCACATGTTAACCAATCAAAAATGTAAGGAATATCTGGTTGATAGTTGGAAATACTACGTAGACACTAATGCCCCTACTGCACCATCCAAAACGGTCTTGTGGCAGTCAGGGAATGTGTACATGAGGGGTGCAGTGGTGGCATACATGGCTGCCCTTCACAAACAAAAACTGAAGTGGCTGAAACAACTTGAGAACGCAGCTAACAGACTTGAACTAATGGTTTTTCAGGAGGCCACGTGGAGGAAGCTTAAAATGGCCAGAGGCCACTAACAAGGAACTAACTGGTAGTACAAACTGGGCCCTCATTTATGCCAACTAAAAAGTTTCTGAATTGGGTAATAAGGACAGCCCACTGTTGGCACAGTTGGTGTAGGGGAGGATTAAACCCAATTGGATTTCAGTGGTCAGGGATAGGGCAGGTAAGCTGACCTGCTGACCTCAGATGTTAAACAGATACAGGAGTGATTTATACACTTTTATACTAAATCATATATGAGTGAGGCTGGTGTAGACCAGGATGCTGTGATTGATGCTTTTTTGAATCGATTACAAAAGCTGCTCTTGGTCTTGCTGGAGGTAAATCAGTGGCCCCAGATGGGCTCCCCATTAAGTTTTATAGATCGTTAGAGGACATGGTTTGGACCTACATACGCAATATGTTTCAGGATGCATGGGAGGGGGTGCGCTACTGTCCACTTGCAGCTTGACCACTATTATCCTTCTACACAAGGCTCCTTCACTGTGCTCAGCCTATAGGCTGATTTCCCTCTTGAACAGCGATATTAAAATATTGGCCATAGTGTTAGCGAAGCGGTTTGAGATGGTGGTGCGGAAAGACCAAACAGGATTCATCAATAATTGGCATTCATATCATAATGTGAGGCAACTGCTGGGGTGGAAGAGCTGGCGTTTTGGCATCTGGGGGGGGCCTGCGTGCTCTCCCTGGATGCCGAGAAAGCTTTTGACAGGGTGGAATGGGGTTACTGGTTCAAGGTTTTGGGGAGCTTTGGCCTCGAGGAATCAGTTTTTGGAGTATGTCAAACTGCTATATAGCAATCCGAGGGCGAATCATTTGGTGAATTGGGAAGTTACTGGGGCATTCAAACTCGCAAGGGGCACTCACCAGGGATGCCCTCTGTCCCCCCTCCTAGTTGCTCTGGTGACTGAGCCCCTGGCGGCAGTGATTAGGATGGTGGAAGATATTAAGGGGTACAGGGGACCTGGGGTGTGCAACATAAAATCTCATTATACGAAGACGATGTACTGCTTTATTTGTCCCAACTGGAGGAATCTATTCCACCGCTGACAGCTATGATAGAGGAGTTCTCCTGTTTGGGATACAGAGTAAATTTTGACAAATCAGACCTGATGTGTCTGGGCAATGTGGACACTCGAAACCTTGGTCATTTCCAGTACAAGACAGTATCTTCCCATATTAGACACCTCGGCATTCAGGTGGACAAAACGTTGGATTCATTTTACAGACTTAATTATACGCTTCTCCTTGACAAAATTGGGGGATCTCCACAAGTGGCAGGGCCTACCAATCTCCTGGCTAGGCAGAATAAATGTAGTCAAAATGAACATTTTGTTGAGATTATTATACCCTATAAACATTATCATAATATTAAAGAAGGGATACCCGATACCTCTGTAACCCCCCCCCACCGGCACCCCTTGTTTAACTAACAGGGCTTCTCTCACCACAATGTCTAGGGGGGTAAAGAGAGGGGTGGGGGTTTACATTGTAAAAATCTATCTACACATGCACTCTATGCAGCTACAATGGACACCATATACAAGGTGGACTAGTCTGTTATACAACACAAACAACCAAGTGTGGCAACTATCTGGCACACACCTTGTAGGGACCAACTGCCATGGCCAACAACCCAGGTCCCTGGGAGAAAACGTTTGCTTAGGACTACACTAGGTTTGCACTTGTGGGAGGGGCACCCAAGTAACTCCAGACACAAGGAAGCAATAACGTTACTGTCCAAACCAGGTTGGGGTTCTAGAGTGTGGCTTTTATTCACGTAACATACTAACATACTAAAAAGCCAGCAGAATAGGCCAAATGGTCTGTCTTGTCTGCTCGAAAGCCAGCAACCTAGTGGCTGCTCACCTTACCACCCCCCTAGCAACAGAGAAGGGATAATCACAAAGCGAAGATGGACCCCCATACAGCTATACATACTGGTAATGCAGATTTCTGAGATACAGACATTCCTGAATTCCCATTTAGCATAGGATGAAGAAAACACACACTGGTGAACACACTGGTTCCTACTGGACTTTGGCACATTCAGCCAGGTACTGGTACTGTTCACATATTTCACAGGAGTAAAGGTGGTACACACAACCATCAAGGAGCATGTACTGGCTCAGAACTTTCGGAACCCACTATACTGGGGTAAACTGAAAGAAAACAACCCACATACAAGGGTAAACACTCTTCTCAGGCATTGGCCAATTGCACTGAAGAAAACGTAATAGGTGCCCCCTTCAGAACCCGTAGAGGTAAACTAGTTGCTCCAGATGGGGAGTCTCCCACCTTTTGCTTCCAGGCTTATACTCGGCTATTCATCTGGTTAATAACACCACACGACCGTAGAAAACTGTAGTTGTCGTCGTAAATGTTTATCACACTTAACATACTACACACACCCTGAGGTGTCAGAATTAATGGTTCTGTACTTGGACAGTCACATACAGGACTCCAACGTAGGCAGAAAGCTTTTAAACCAAAGTCTAGGTGACAGGGTCCCTTTGTCAGAGAAAATCACCTCACAGGCATTGCAGGTACTCCTGGGTTTTACTCAGATAACAAACAAGGTACTCACAGAGCAGTTGTCACAAGGCAGCTTCAAGAGTCCAGAAAGGACCAGGGGATTGCCCCTGCATCCTGAAGTTCACTCCATCCCTCCTGGGATGGGGCACTAGGAATACCACAGGACAAGGTCTCCACCACTTCCAGAACTGGTACAGTTGTCAACCACTAGGGTGAAAACTTAAAAAACACAAACTGGTAGCTCTCTGACAGAGCTGAATGAAGAGCTGCCTAACACTGCAGCCTCCTCCACTGAACTACAACTACAGACTCACGAACATTCTAAAGCTAGCTCCCTAGCAGCTGGCCAGTGTGGCTCATGCTGTTGCTGTGACGGCTCTATATGACATCATACCTCCAGAGCTCAGCAGAGACTGAGAACAGAGAGACAGAGTGAAACCCATTTAACTGGCATTTCACTAGCTGCCTTCCCTGCCTACCACTGATTCCAACTGGGATTCTAGTGTAACCCCCTTGTTCCCAGGGGTTACTAGAATCCCAGTTAGAACCACTGGCAGGCAGGAATAGGCAGCTAATGAAATACCAGGTAAATGAATTTCACAGTGTCACACTCTGTTTTTCAGTCTCAGCTGAGCTGGAGTGATGATGTAATCTTAGAACTCTCGCAGCTGCATAAGCCACACTTGTCTAGCTGCAAGGGAGATAGCTTTAGAATGTGGAGTCAGTCTGTAGAGTGGAGTTCTAGGAGGAGGCTGCAGCTGCTAGGCAGCACCTCAGTTTAGCTCTGACAGAGAGCTACCACTGTGTGTTCGGGTAGTTTGTTCTCGCCCTAGAAGAAGAACACAGAAGACAGAGATTGAAGTGCTGGAAACCATTCCTAGTGGGTTTTCCTTTGCCCCATCCCAGGAGGGATGGGGGTAATCTTCAGGTTCAGGACAATCCCCTCACCCAGTCTGTCTAGTGAAGCTACCTGTGACAACTTCAGAACTGTGAGTACTACTTTTGTGTTCAGCCCAGGAGGGGCACCTGCATTCCTTGTGGTGAATTTTCTCTGACAAAAGGGACCCTGTCACCTAGAATGTTTTCTGTTTTAAAAGTGTCTGCCTACTATGGAGTCTAGAAAGAGAGACTAAGTACAGAATTTTTAGTCATGCAGTATGTTAACATACTAACATACTAAAAAGCCAGCAGAATAGGTCAAATGGTCTGTCTTGTCTGCTCGAAAGCCAGCAACCTAGTGGTTGCTCGCCTTACCACCCCCTAGCCCCCAAGAGAGTCTTCTTTAGTTTCAGTTTCCCCTCATACCTGTCCCACCCCTTCCTGAATCCCTCCACTGTGCCCTTCTCCACCAGCCTCCCAGGCAGCGCATTCCACGGCTCCACCACCCTCTCAGTGAAAAAATGCTTCCTACGCTCCCCCCCCCCCTGTAGTTTCCCCCATCCAGCTTCCACTCATGGCCCCTGGTTGTGCCCCCCTTCTTTAGCCTAAAAAGCTCCTCGGTTCCACTCCTGGCTATTCCTTTTACATACTTGAAAACCTCTATCATATCTCCCCTATCCCTCCTCTCCTCCAGTGAGTAAAGCCCAAGCTCTTCCAGTCTCTCCTCATAAGGCTTCCCCTCCATGCCCTGAATCATCCTGGTTGCTCTCCTCTGGACCCTCTCCAGCAGTGCTATGTCCTTCTTCAGATGAGGTCTCCAGAACTGTACTCAGTACTCGAGCTGCGGCCTGACCAAGGCATTATACAGAGGGAAGATCACCTCCCTCCTTCTGGACGTAATTCCCCTGGCTATGCAGCCCAGTATCCTGTTTGCTTTGGCTGCAGTTCTTCTACAATTTTCAGAGTTATTCATTTTGACGTCTATCACCACCCCTAAATCCCTTTCTCCCAATGCGGCTTGCAGTGTGACTCCCCTCGGGTGTATTCATGGCCCGGGTTCTTTACTCCCAAATGTAGTACCTTACATTTCCCAGCATTAAATTTCAGTCCCCACCTCCCTGACCACCCCTCCAGGGTATCCAGATCCCCCTAGACCACCTCCCTCGCTTCTTCATAATCCACCAGTGTTCCCAGTTTTGAATCGTCCACAAAGAGACTCAACTTATTTCCCCCTTCCTATATCCGAGACATAGGTGTTGAACAAGAGTGGCCCCAATACCGAACCCTGAGGGACACCACTGATTACCTTCCTGGGAGAGGAGAGTATCCCACCCACCATTACCCTCTGTAAATGCCCCGAGAGTCAATTTTCAACCCAATTTAGCTCCTGTCCTCCCACCCCCATCTCCCCCAGCTTTTTTTTTTATCAGCCCATAATGTGGTACTGAATCAACGTCTTGCTGAAATCTAGGTATAGGACATCCACCAGCCTATGTCTGTCCAAGGCCCTCGTCACCCAGTCATAAAACTCTACGAGGTTGGACTGACACGATCTCCCCAGAACGAAGCCATACTGTTTATCATCCTGGTGCCCTAACCATTCCAGCTGCCTCCCAATCCTCTCCTTGATAAAGCCCTCCATTACTCTGCCTACCACAGACGTTAGGCTGACAGGCCTATAATTCCCCATCTCTTCTCTAGACCCCCTTTATGAATAGGCACTACATAAGCCACCCTCCAGTCTGCAAAGAGGTATTAAAGAGTGCAGCCAGTGGAGCTGCCAGCTCCTCCACTAATTCCTTCACAACCCTTGGGTGTAGCCCATCCGGCCCCGGTGCCTTATCAGTCTTTAGCTTCCGAAGGGCCTCCCTCACCCTATCCACTGTGATTTCTTCCCCCCATTCCTCCCCCAAACTCAACCTCCCCACCCCTTCTGGGTCTGGTCCCATCTGTCCCCTAGTCTCATTCCGTTCACTGGTCTCAGACAGACTTCTCACCTTAGTTGAATGCTCTTCCCTCTCATCAGCCTGTAAGGATCCCCAGTCCTCATCTGCAAAGATTGAGGCAAAGTACTCATTTAGCACCTCTGCCTGTTCCCCTGCTTCCTGAGCCCATCCCCCCATAATTTTGATCCTATTGATCTGCGTTCTCTCTTTTCGCTTCTCTCTTATACATCTATAGAATCATTTTCCCCCCTCCGGATATCCCTAGCCAGGTTTTGCTCCATCCCTGCCTTGGCTCCCCTCACCAATCTGGTGACCCTCCTGGCCGATATTTCATACTCTCCTCGCTCCTTGTCACCCCTTGAGCATTTAAAATGTGCATAAGCGGCCTTTTTATCCCTCACTGCCTCCTGCACCTCCCTAGTCCACCAACATGGCTTACTGGTTCGATCACGCTTTCGCCTTAATTTTGCACAGTACTTAGTAGCCTCCTGTACCCCTTTTTTAATGATCTCTCACAATCTTCCGGCATCCATGTACGGCCTAATCTTGTCCAACCTCTCTCTTAGAATCCTACCCATGCCCACGAAATCTGCTCCCCTGAAGTCTACCACTACTGTGTTAGTGTGGTTTTCCTCACCCCCTGTATACAGCAGAAACCAGACCGTGGCATGGTCTCCACCCGCCAGTGGACTGCACACCTCCAGGCCTCTTATCTGATCACTGTCCGCTAGGGCAACATCCAATATCCGCCCCTCTCTAGTAGGTTCCCCCACCTGTTGGACCCGGAATGCATCCTGAAAAACGTCCATCAGTCGCTGTTCCCTGGCTACAGAGGATGTCATGGTGTCCCAGTCCACCCCTGGCATATTAAGGTCACCCATGACCACCACCCTATCCTTACCAAGGTCACAATGACCCCTGATGTTCTCAACCAGTTTATCCTCCAGCGCCTCCTCAATTGCGGGGGGCATATATACCACCCCTATTTTCAATTTTTTTCCTCCCCTCATTTGTAAGGTTACCCAAATTGCCTCCACTCCCCCTTCAGCCTCCTCCACTCCACTAACCACAACGTCATTTCTGACTATCAGCGCAACCCCTCCCCATCTTCCCACTCCCCTATCCTTCCTGAATATCTTATAGCCCTTCAAATTTAGGTCCCAATCATTTCTCTGGGTGGCCCATGTCTCTGTAATTGCCACCACGTCCGCTGATCCCTCAGCCAGCATTGTTTGTAACTCAGGCATTTTATTGCTCATACTCCTGGCATTAATCAGTACTGTCCTCCACCCCAACCTCTCCTCCCTATCCAATCTCCCCAGCCCTCCGCAGTTCTTATTCTGCCCAACTTTCCTTAGATTTGCATCGTATTCCCCCTCACTCTTCAATTGCCCTAGACCTGGACCCACAAACAGCTTCCCTGGGCCCAATCTTTTATTTGACCCTCCCCCCTTACAAATTTAAACCCCAACTCTCTCCTATAAAACCAGCAAGTTTTAGTTTCAAGATCTCCCTCCCCTTCAGATTGAGATGTAATCTATACCTGGCACATAGCCCCTTATCCTCCCAAGTATCTCCCCAATCTCCCATCAGACCATACTCCTCTGCCTCGTACCAATCCCTAAGCCACTGGTTCACCCCTCTAAGTTTTAGTTTGCTGTCCCTGGTTGCCCTTGGTACCGGCAGAATCTCAGAGAAGAAAATTTTGCTTCCTATAGAGTGACAAACCCTTGCCAGTTCCCAGAACCTAGCCTGTATTTCTAGCTCATTGTTCCCTTCCAAGTCATTAGTCTACATATGTACTAGGAAATCCGAGGATCCCCCACATTCCAATGCTATTGAGTATAGGTGGAATTTGGCCTTGTGTACGGATAATCCAGGCATACATTTAGCCTTGACTGGGCTGCTTTTACTGTCCCCCAACCCCTCCCACTGGATACCCCTGGTCATGGAATCCCCCAGCAGTATCACCTTTACCCCACCCCCCACTTTGTTAGCCCGTTTTGATCCTTCCAGGCTCCTCCTTCTATCATCAAACCCCTGCTTACTCCTGCCTCTCCCATCAGCCTGGGAATCTTTATTAGCCCATTTAGATCCTTCCAGGCTCCTCTTTCTGTTGACAACCCCCTGCTTACTCCTCCCACCTCCATCAGCCTGGAGGCCACCCTCATATGCTAGCCCTACCATACTCCTACCTGCGACTGCCAGGTTTGCTCCTCGCCCCCAATTTCCCAGGAGACCAGAGAATGCCCCCCAATTCCACCCCATTACCTTTCTTGAGTTATAATCCTCCAATCCCCCACGAACAACCTTCCACTAATTTTTCTTCACCCCGGACCTGCACTTCCCACCCCATCAGTTGAAATTCTCCCTACCCTACTCTCCACCTCTTCCGATGATTCTTGTCTCGAAGATGACCTCTCTACTGCCCCCCTTGATTGACTTCCCAACCTGGACACCGGCCTGACCACATTTCTGCCACCTTCCACCCTGTCCTCACTCAATGCCCCCCATCTACCATATTTCCCCAACCTAGACTCCTGCCTCCCCTCCATCCTTTCCTATGGTTCTGCACCCTCCTCTGTCTCCACCCCTCAGCTTACTGACCAAACCCTCCCTGTCCTCTTGCTCTCCCCACCATCAGCCTCCTCCACATCATCTCCCGGATATAATAGGGCAAAACGGTTTGTAAGTGTGATGCTTGCCCCTGTTTTGCTCTCTTCTACCCCTCCTTCCCTCTTTTGCTCCCTCCGAGCAGCCCCCTCCCTACAGAGTGCTTCCCGCACGTTGCTTGTTCCACCCCCCTCACCTCTAGAGCGACCATATGGTCCACCTATCCCCTGGAATGTGCCCTTTTTGCCTGTTCCACTTGCCCTTTGAGACATGCCATTTTGACCACGTCTAGTCACATATGATCCATACCCCACCTTACCTCTCCATCCCTCCCCTCTCCCCCATTCCGGCTGCCTTCTCATAAGTTAAGTGTGAAAAACATTTCAAGATAGCATCTAGAAGTTTTCTGTGAGGGTGTTATTAACATCAAATGAATGGCCGAGTATTAACTTGGAAGCAAAAGATTGGGGGAGACCCCCAAAATCTCGAATAACCAGTCTACCTCTCTCCGGGTTCAGTTTGGGCACCGGTTCAATTTTCAGTCAGTGCATTTGGCCAGTGCCTGATGGAAATAGTTACCCAGATGTGAGTTGGATTCTCTGTGAGCCTATATGTGCTCTTTGGTGGTCGTGTGTGCTACTAGTATGCCTCATGAAATATGGGAAAGTCTCCTAGTACTGGCCGTGTGTGCCTAGTCGAGAGGAAATGTACCAATTCTGGCCTTGTGTGCCAATCTCCATTTCAGAACCAGAGAATTTGCTGTGTAATTCAGAACCAGAGGGTTCACTGTGTGTGTTCATTATGCATATGCTAAATGGGAATTCAGGAAGTCTGTACCTCAGTAATCTGCAATACCAGTATGTGTAGCCCTGTGGGGGTCCATCTTCGCTTTGTGATTATTCCTACTTTGTTACGTGAATAAAAGCCACACTCTAGAATCCCAACCTGGCTTGGACAGTATTGTTATTGCTTCCACTGTGTCTGGATTTACTTGGGTGCCCCTGTCCAGAAGTGCAAACCTAGCATAACTGTGAGCAAACGTTTTCTCCCAGGGACATAGGTTGATGGCCATGGTAAATGGTCCCACCAGGTGTGTGCCAGGTAGTTGCCACACTTGGTTGCCTGTAATACCAGGCTCAGAAGGAAATGTACTGTAAACTGTTGTGTGCACTATGTGGTAAGAGGAGCAGCCCTACTAGTTAAACAAGGGGGGATGGTGGAGGAAGGTTACAGTAGTAACCCCTGGGAACGAAGGGGTTACACCTCTCTGAAAGCCAGGGTCCTATGGGAGCATTTATGCCTATGAGAACTGTTTATTTTATTATATTGAATTTTTGTCGACCTGGTAAGGCCTAGAAGTCCCTTTTTTGGGGGATACAGAAGGTAAGCAACTGAAATTAAACCAGATTACGCTGGTGGTGGTATTTTTAGTGAATGGAAGAAATTTGGCCAGGACACCGGGGAAATTCCCCCTACTCTTTTTCGATAGGTACCATGGTATCTTTTGCATCCACCTGAACTACCACCAATCCAGGTAGATGGGACCTCGGTTTAATATCTCATCCGAAAGACGGCACCTCAGAAGTGCAGCACCCCCCTCAAGCTGCACTACAGTGTCAGTATTGGGATATTAACCCAAGTACCAGATGTGGGAACTGAACTCACAGCCCTCTGATCTCCCGGCCTCAGAGGCGAGTGTGCTACCTACTGAGCCACTGAAACGCATGAAATAACTTCTTTTGGAAAAACAGAGTGGTTGGAATGTTTAGAAATAAACAGTCCTGACTGGCCAAGAATAATGTTGTAGTTTATAAAAACCATTCAACGTTTACTCCCATCATCCAACTAAACACTGTCATCACAAGCCTTCTCAGCACTGGCTTTTCAGTAGCAAACCTGCTTTTCTACAGCCATTGGCTTATGCAGCACAACCTCCACAGCCTACTACACTGCCTGAGCACCTCCAACATATTCGCTTTGTGCATGCACACAAGAAAACTACCAATGTGCACATGCTCATTGTAGAACCCCAGTTTACAGAGCTGAGTAGGACTCAGGAGAGGAAAGGAGGTGCAAGGCGTCTGCTTTTCATTGGGACAGTCAAAAATGTCACACCACGTATTAAATATAGAATGGGAAACAAGTCATAATGGACATTTTTATCGGAGTTTTGGTGCCTTACATAAACCACATATATTAATTCTCCACATTAAATGTAACATTTTCAAAACATGATAAAAAATGCATCATTAGGAAAATGTATGAGATAGATAAAGAATGGATAGAAAGAATGAGACATAGCCTCCGTTTCCAGCAGGGCTCTGCTTCTACCCAACTTATTTCAACGAGCCATTTATTGTGGTAGGATTTAAACCAGGATTCTTCTGTTTCTCGGCTATTTTTGAAGCACTACACTAAATTATTTCACCACTATCATGTAAATCGACTAGCCCCAAGCAAGAGCAGGTCTGCTCTGCTGGCATACCTAGCGCCTTCAGTCATGGACTCAGGCTCTCAGATCTGCAATTATTTCCAGATGCCTTCACAACAGGTAGTGGTAGCAGGAAGAAAACTGTAAGACAAATGTATCAACCAAAGCAACCGCTGCGTTGGCACAGACAGACTAAATCCTATCAGTACAACGACACGCTGAGGAAGCGTTAGCAGATACCCACTGCCAACAATAAGATTTGTCACAGGCATGACTGGCAACTGTAAATTTTGTACAGGCTCAATATATTACGACTGAGATTACATAAAGCAGCAATAATGAACGAACGAACAACAAACGTGCCTCCGGAGAATTTGGGTACCCGCTAGGTACATAAATGTCAAATGTTTACCCCTCTCAAAGTAAAACATTCTATCTATAATGTGCTGTCATGATCACCAAACAGCTTGCATGACTTATCAGCATACCTCTCAACCTCCTGTCTCATAAATCAGGGACAAGACTTTTAAAAAAAATCAGGCACAAGGGACCACAATCAGGGACACATCTTCAAAATTGATGATATCCACTCAGGAAGCTGGTAGAATAAGGGGTTTAGTGTAAAATGCATTTTCCAAGGAAGAACAAGTATCTAACTTTAATGTTTCCAATTATTTTCTACTTACAACCCCCACTGTTTGGTCATGGAAAAACAATTTTTTAGGAGGAACAGAGTAAAATTTTGACGCAAAAATCAGGGACAGTTGAGAGGTATGTTTATCTGGTTTTTCTATGGTACGAGCTCAGCAATGCCGACAATCCCACCTGAGGTCCGTGTGCCAGCGGGGCACCATGCCTCCTCTGTAGTGACAGTTTTAAGGAGACGGGAAAGCAATATTTCGGCATCACAGACCACAGCACTCTGCTACTGGGGGCAGCCATGTTTAATCCACACCGTGCAACAGAGCGCATGCGTGAACAGAGGAGCCCGCCTTCGGTGACCTTTCACTCGGAGACTGAATGGTGTATTCAGAGCCACAGCACTGTAAGGGGCCGTGAAAATAGAAATTATTTACTGCTGTGGCAAAATAGGTGCGAAAGAGAAATCAGTAACACAGAACTACTGGAAGAGACCTCCACTTTTATTGCAGTGGTAGAACGGGATGGGAAACTGCTCGACGGCAGCGTCCCTTGGACCAGTGTACTGTACTTTTGCGGTCAACAAATAAATACATTTTCTGTATGAAACTAGAATTCAGTTTTGCTCAGGATTGAGATTTTCTAACACACATTTGAATACTTATTTTTTCTGTACGTAGGCGTCATACTTAACTCTCAGCTGTCCCCCGATGTATCCCTCTGTTCAAAAGAGTTTTAGTTACTTTTAAAAGTTTCACCAGGAAAGGCGTGCTAAGCAGAAATTGCCTCTTTCCACGTGCCGGGGGACCATAAAGACAATCATACCTGTCAGCCTTCTGCCTTACAAATCGGTGATGGAGCTTAAAAAATGACAGATAAATGACCACAATCAGGACACATCTTACAAATGATATCTGCCCAGAAAGCCTACTGCAATGTGTGGCCTAATATAATTAAGCAATAAGGCAAGACAGGAAAAGGAATAATGCACGACAGGGCGTGTGTTGTGCTGGGATAACGCCACGCCTGGGGGTTGGTTGGGCACGAGACCACAGGCAGAGTGCGTCCAATGCACCAGGCCTGGTGTTATTCCAAAGGACACACACCCTGGAATGCATTATTCCTATTATACAATGGATTATTGTTATATATAAAATAAAATTATTTTAAAGAATGTTTTAATTAGAGTGGAAAAATATTTTTGTTTCTTTAGAGGGGATGCAAAAAAAGAGAGCAGTCATAATGATGACAGTAGACCTGTGGCGTTGTGCTGGGATAACGCCATGGGTCCAGCCCCAAACTGACCAATCACAGTCCAAGATTCTTTCTTGCCATTGCATAATTAAGCAATAAGGCATGACCAAGGGTTATGTTAATGGTCTGTTAATCACCTTCTAGGGGTGTACTGTGGAACGAGGTGTAGCCAAGTGCCACATGCCCCTAGAGGGTGATTAACTGACCATTAACATAATCCCTGGGAGTGCCTTATTGCTATTATAATAAAAAATGTTTTTAAACAGTGTTAAACCTTGTTCAGCATATGACTAAGCTCTACATATATGTTAATAAATGATTAACATAAGGCTGTTAGTATGTTTGCAGCCAATCAGAAAGCTCCATTTCGCGGACCCTTTTTATAATATGGGATATCATCGCACCTCGGGTGGTTGGGCACGAGGCCACAGAAGTGACGATAGCCCATGATATACCACACCCTGGAGTGACTTATTACTATTATGAAATGAGTTTGAAGTTTTATGAATAAAAAAGATAAAAAACAGGTTTGAAAACATTTTATGAATGAGTTTTTGGGTGGTGTAAGAGTACATTTTGAAAAAATAGTTCTCAGTAGAAAGCAAGGAGGCTGGTGGTGCCAGAACTTTTTTGAAGCCGTGATGATGTAGCGCGATATCACGGCTTCAAAGAGCTCTTGGCCAATCAGATTCCTCTATTTACTATCCTCAGTTCATAACAAACATTTTTCAATGCTGAATGGGGCTTGCTGGCATTGGTAGTGCAGGAGTTCAAGAGATGCATATGTAACCCCTGGGTGGCACTATATCCGAAGGGCTACTACCCCTGTCTGCGTGACTAGTCGCAGGTTAAGGGGCCTGGGTACTGAAAACGGGTGCCTCCACCCAGAGGACAGGGTTGGTGGTAGAGTAGCTGACCTGGGTACAGTCCTCCGGGACACTGTGAGCCCCCCCTTTCCCCTCTAGTGCCCTAAACAATGAACAGAATAAGGCGAGCCCGTGGCGCTGAGGGTTGAGGCGCTGGACGCCACACCTTGCTCTGCACCGGCGGCCCAGGTTCGGGAATGGACTCGGGCACCGTGGGTTGGCAGGGGAAGGTTGAGGACTGAGCGCCCGTGTGTTGCTCTCCTCCCCGGACTAAGGGGATGGGTTGGCCCAGTGAGCCAGGGAGCCCCGGTGGAGATGGGGGGCACTGCAGCAAGCCAGGTAACACGCGTACTAGCATGGCCGACGAGGCAGGGCTGCCATGTGCCAGAGCATCGGAAGTGCCTATGACGGGGGTAACCGCAGAACATGAAAAAACTCTGGTCCTGGGGTAGGCGACGGCACCAACGCCCACTGCTGGGTCCAATCTGGCCGACCTTCAGGGTTTCTCCACCAGGGGCCCACGCTTGCAACTGGAGTCTTATGTGTGCAAGTGCGCCCAACGTAGGAAGGGTGGCCCCACCCTGGAGGAGTCAAACTGGGCGGGGGCCAGCTGCGGGGTGGAGGAGAGAGGGAAGATTCGGTCGGGGGGACTTCAGGCAGGGCAGTACTCGGTTGGATGCCTGAGAGAGGCTCCTAGGACCGTGACCAGGAGGGAAAAAGAATAAAAAAAAAACAGTGAACAGAATACATGGGTACAGTAGCCCCCAAACCACAAATATATCCCTACTCTGATTGCACTTACCACCAGGGCTGGTTCCACCTGTCTGACCCTGGAGACCCCTTGTAAAATAAGATTAGACACAGCCAGTAACAACAATATAATGCTATTAGTACAGAGGTGCACCACAAACAGTTTAAGTGCAAAAAGAGTCAGATCTGATTTATTCAGGGGGATTGAACAAGGGAAGGGAGTAATCAGGTTGATTGGTCTAGCATCTGATTCAGTCAGGTTACAAGGCGTGCACTTTAGCATCCCTCAACACAGTCACACACACACACTCTGGGTACCCAGTTGTTGATGCATGCTAGCCTGATGTGTTGCACAGGGTACGCCGGCATCGCAGCTGGTCAGGGCCCTAATGATGGAATAAAGAGTCATGCACAGTAACCCACAATTTGTAATCAGGAGCCATATTGCTCAGTTCGTGATAAACAAAAATCAGATGACACACTTTGATTTAGCTTATGTTGCATGGAGCTACCTTGGTGTTTACTCACGCTACACAGTACAGGATGCAGGATGGACGAAATGGAGACTGCAGAATGACTTGCTGGTTTGCCAGGAGAAACAGGACCCACACAATTCATCATGGTGTCGTTCCTGTTCATGACGCTGAGCAGGGGGCTGATCCCCAGGCAGGTCTCTCGTTGATGGTCTTCTCTGCGGCATTAGTAGCTGACTGGGCCAAGGTGGCAGAGCCCAGGCCAGGAGAACAATTCGGATGGTAGTCCAGTAGTGCTAGATTCAGCTTCCAGAAAGCGTGACACAATTGGAAAGTGGAAAACCAAATCGCGACCCACTGAGAACATTCAGCACACTTATAGTAAAAAAAAGGCAGTACCACAGTTCGGATGACAGTCTGGTCACAATCACAGTGCCTCTGCGCAAACCATACGGTCTGTGGTGGTTTCAGACTTCCTGACAGGCCGATCGCGTGAAGCAAATCTTCAGTCTTCTTCAGGTAACGGCAGTCACAATTCTGTATTTCTGGTCACAAGTCGGTTCAATTCAATCTGATTACTTGCACTAGCAGATCCCTCAGAAGGGAAGATGAAGCAAGCAGGCCAGACACAGCCTTCCCATCAGTTTCCAGCTGCTCGAATGTTTTCAGCAGTTCACTCTCTTATGGGCAGACTGGATGGGCCTTGCGGTCCTTCTTACCCCAGGAGTCCTTTAGCATCAGTAACTTTTTTGCACTTAGCTGGCTAGGTGCAACTACCCCAGAGGTGTGCCTTTAATAGGTATTTAAATGAGCGTAGGGCCAAGCCAATCAAAAGACAGGAGGGGGTGAGAGCTGTTGGATGCTTCAGAATTTTTTCTCCACTGGACTGAGCAATATTGCCTCTTCGGTGTCTCCTAACTTTCCTTGTTGACAGCCTCCTAGTACTTATCTGGGTAAAGTTTTCCTCATAAATTATTTCCTTTAGTGTGTTGAGTTTAAGTTTTACTTTTTCATTAGCGCTCCGCAAATTTTTTATTTTTAGAGCGATGGTGCTATTTTGACTTTATTTTTACAGCAACTGTTTAGTTTAAAGCTTAATTTTATCGCAGGTGCTTATTTTCAATGGTTTCCTTTAGTTGTGAAGCAAATTCTTGTGGGAACCGTTGAATTGGGGACAGTTGCCTTGTTTTTTACCTCAGACCTCGCAGGATTTACCACAAGGCACCTGCAGTAGATTTCAAATTTAAATAGTGCTTGGGGGGTTTCTCTCTAGATTGGCAATTAAGAGGAAACCTTTTTTGTTATATTACTGGACCTTGGTATCATCTGTGTCAGGACTGTCCATAAGGGTCCAGCAGCCACCTGTGCGCAGTTGAGTATTACTGGGTTTCTATTAAGATTGGCACTGGTATAGATCCCAGTTTTACAACCAAAAAAAGGCACTAGTAATAGACAGGGCAGATATTCAAAGGGTTGCGCGTAGGCGCAACAGTGTTACACCATGCACAACCCACTGATGCACCCTAGGCGTGATAATCAAATGGGGATTGTGCCTGGCAAAATCCCGATGTGCTGGAGGCGATCAGTAATGTATGCGCGGGGGGGGGGGCGTGCCCATGCATACTCCGCACATCCCGATATTCAGCCCAGGATGTGCTGAGTCCATGCATGCGCAACCACTACTTGCACCGCACACAGGTGAGCCCAAAAATAAAGGAACAACGGCTGGCCACCCACAGGTGAGCTGCCGTATTGCAGGGAGCATCATGGCATCTGCCACCTGTGGGTGGCCACCCGAGCTCCGGCTGCACCTCCGTGGCGGCGATCCCCATGCCTGATCGCGGGCATCTGTTCAAAATAATAATGTCCTATCTCCCTGGTGGTCCAGTGGACTGCTGTCAGCCCGATCGCGGGCATTAGTAAAAATAAAATAGCGTCCTATCTCCCTGGTGGTCCAATGGACCACTGTCAGCCCGATCGTGGGCATTTGTAATAATAAAATCACGTCCAATATCCCTGGTGGTCCAGTGGACCGCTCGCAGCCCAATCACGGGCATTTGTAATAATAAGATAAAGTCCAATATCCCTGGTGATCCAGTGGACCGCTCGCAGCCCGATCGCTGGCATTTGTAATAATGAAATCATGTCCAATATCCCTGGTGGTCCAGTGGACCGCTCGCAGCCCGATCGTGGGCATTTGTAATAAGAAGATAAAGTCCAATATCCCTGGTGGTCCAGTGGACCGCTTGCAGCCCGATCGCAGGCATTTGTAATAATAAGATAAAGTCCAATATCCCTGGTGGTCCAGTGGACCGCTCGCAGCCCGATCGTGAGCATTTGTATTAAAAAAAATGAAGTCCAATATCCCTGGTGGTCCAGCGGCCCCCTCCCCACCCGCCCACTGAGCCCCACCGCCCGCTCCACCCCGGTCAGCGGCGGGCGGCAGCACTCCACCCGCCTGCCGCCCCGCCCAGCTGACACCATAGATATGGTGCCCATTGGTCCACAGCATGAGCCAATGGGCATGCGACCCTGACACAGTCCAGATATGTGAATGGATCCATTCACATATCTGAATGTAGTATGCGGTACGGGTTGCACACCCATTGGCTCACGCCAGGACCAATGGACGACAGCCCACCTATGGTGTTAGTCAGTGGGGCAGCAGGTGGATGGTGCTGCCACCGCCGCTGACCCGGTGGAGCAGGCGGGGCTCAGTGGGTGGTGGGAGGGGAACCGCTGAACCACCAAGGATATTGGACTTCATTTTTTTTTTAATACAAATGCCCGCGAGCAGTCCACTGGACCACCAGAGATATTGGACTTTATCTTATTATTACAAATGCCCACGGTTGGGCTGACAGCGGTTCACTGGACCACCAGGGATATGGGACGTGATTTTATTATTACAAATGCTCGCGATCGGGCTGCGAGCGGTCCACTGGACCACCAGGGATATAGGACGTGATTTATTTTTACTTAAGCCCACGATCGGGCTGTGGGCACATGCCGCTGGCCAGTGGTACGGTCCTCGACGGTTGCTGCCTGGCAGGGTGCCAGGTGCAAGTCGCCGATGGATCGCACCTGCATGCAAATGGAGTTATATGACATGCAAATGGACCCATTTGCACCTTGCATACATTATGGCTCCATTTGCATGTGCACTTTTAACATATGCGTTGCGAATAACGCAACGGAACTTGCGCTAGGGCATCCCCCTGCTCCACTCTGGCCACTTGCGCTGGCACAGTGCCACTGCACCATGCGCACTGCGGGTGGCCAGGGTGCAGTATTCAACGATGCTGTGCCATGGTGCAGTTCCATTGAATATCGCCCAGTCAACACCCCTGTGCAGCCAAGTTGCGCTGCGCCCAGGCTTGCGCCACAGCCTGGCGCAGTCTGAATATCTGGGCCAGAGTTTATTAACTGAGGCAAGACTGGCCGGTGGCATTTTCACAGAAACCTGCACTCAGTTCGTAGGTCCAGAACTGGTTTGCTTTGCTTAAATTGGCAAACATAGCAGACAAACCTTTGATTATTATGGCTGAGGATAAATCAAAGGCCTCCGACAAGGGGCCGTTCGAAAGTACTAATACCAAAAGCAGAGGTGTTGAGGAACCCTCCAGATCCCAGCCAAAAAATAAAGCTTCCAGAGATGAAGTTCCTCACAAATTGAAAAATAATAAGAGTGACAAAAAAAGGAAGCTTGATCAAGCCTCTAATGAAGTGGCTAAAAAGAAACTCTGCCAAGACAGATATGCTCCCGTTGCTCCTGGGAAAGCCAATAGCAAGACAACAGGCAGCTTAAAGCATACAGAAAAGACAAAACACAGACTGAGCAGGTTCTTCCATCAGTACAAGATATGGAAAAAGCATGACAACTGTTTCAGACCCTTCAAAAGATGGGTGCTCGATTTACTGGGGCTGGCAAGCACTCTTCCACAGTTCTGTCTTCTGTAGGCTGTGAGGGTGACGCAGATGATGATCAGTTTTATAATGCCCCTGACATGGATTTTGAGGGCCTTGAGCCCAGGAGTCCCTGGACCCTCACCTTGGGGTTCCCCCAGGTGACCACGAGGATCCTTCCTCTATGTTTACATTTATATGAAATATGCTGGATACCCTGGACCTCCCTACGCAGGAGCCCAACCAGGATGTCGATGAAGATTATAGGGAGATGAAGGGTCTTTCATCCTCAAAGACCCTGGTCATCCCTATCTATAATGCATTTAGAAAAAATACCATGAAGGTGGTTCAGCACCCCACTTCAGTATCAGGGGTTGATAAGCGGCTTGAGAGAAAATATAAATTGTCTAAAAATGGTACCAAGTTCCTGTCTGCACACCCTAGCCATGAAAGTATAGTGCAGCAGGCAGCTTGTGAGAAAGCTGGAGTCTCCTTGTCATCCTCTCCCCCTGACAAGGATTCAAAGAAAATTGAGTTTATAGCAAATAAAATGTATGCCACAGCTTCCCTGCTTCTCAGGCTTTCTTCTTACATGGCATTCACAGCCAAATATCAGAAAGCCCTTTGGAAATCTGTCCAGACTATCGCCCGTAACATATCAGAGTCTATGGTGCAGGAGCTGGTGGGTGTCAAAAACTGCCCTGGAAGCTAATATGTACCAATTCCACATGGCAGATGACAACAATGATGCAGCCTCTAGGGCGATGGCCCATGCCACCTCTCTGAGACGCTTCGCCTGGCTTAGAACAACCAGTCTGACCACAGACACTCAGAACAAGGCCATAGATTTTCCCCGTGATCAAAATATGTTGTTTGATTACAGAACCACTGACTACATGAAAAAAGTTGATGCGTACAAAGCCTCCTGACAGAGCCACTCATCCAAGCCTAAACCCAACACCCCTCAGAGATCACGTCCCAGGGGTGGTAGGGGCAGAAGGTTTGATCCCAGGCCTTACAATCCCTATCCCCAATCTGACTTTAGCCAGTACAGGGGGTCTTTTAGAGGCAGGGGCAGAAGGGGCCAAAGAAGAGCCACCTCTACCCAGCCATCTGCCTCTCAGTCTAAGTCCTGAGGTCGCCTCCATATTTCCGGTTGGAGGCAGACTCTCTCACTATCTTCAGCACTGGTCCTTTATCACGTCGGACAAGTGGGTGCTGGAGACAGTGGAGAAGGGTCTGTCATTACAGTTCAAGCAGCTGCCAGACCTCAAGCTTACCCAGGTGTCAAGACCTCTGTCCCCAACACAGATACCGCTGTTGGAAATGGAGGTACAAAACCTTCTGGTTTTACGAGCAGTGGAGGGGTCCCCACCTGCGAGAAGGGCAAGGGCCTCTACTCCAGGTATTTTCTGACACAAAAAAAAGACTGGGGAGTGGCGACCTATCTTAGATCTCAGATATTTAAACAAACATCTGAAAAAACCCAAATTCAAAATGGTCACTCTGTCACTGGTCATACAGTCCTTACAGCAGGGAGACTGGCTAGCCTCCCTCGACTTAAAGGACGGCTACTTCCACATACCGATAAGGAGATCTCACAGGAAGTTTCTCAGGTTCAAACTCCCTTCGGGTCACTATCAGTTCACCACAATGCCCTTTGGTCTGTTCTCGGCCCCAAGAGTCTTTACCAAGTGTCTCGCAGTGGTAGCAGCACATCTCAGGTGACCAGGTGTCGCTCTCTACCCCTATCTGGATGACTGGCTCATAGTAGCAAAGTCTCCTTGCCAGGTCAAGGAATCTCTTTCCCTCACAGAATGCACTCTGGAGTCTCTGGGTTCCCTGGTAAATCTAAAGAAATCTCACCCGGAACCCACCCAGCTGCTTACCTTCATAGGGGCCCAGCTGGACACTCAGAAGGGATATGCTTTCCTCCCGCAGGAAAGAATTCAGAGTTTCCTTTCAGTGGCAGATTCTTTTGCCCAGGGACAGCCAAGACCAGCCGGACATTTCCTCAAAGTTCTGGGACACATAGCCTGTATGACTGCAGTAGTCCCAGGGGTCAGGTACAGGATGAGACTCCTGCAAGCCAACCTCAGAGCTCGCTGGTCTCAGAGAAGCAACACATTTTCAAATTTGATACCTGTGTCGGAACAGTTCCTCCAAAACTTGCTGTAGTGGAAGAACCCTGCAAATTTACAGGCAGGGGTTCCCTTTCAAGCTCCTCTTACCACAAAGGTGATCACCACAGATGCCTCCCTTTTGGGCTGGGGAGCTCATTTAGACAGTGTCTCAGTAGGCGGCAACTGGACTCCCGAAGAGTCACAGTTGCACATAAATCTTTTGGAACTCAGAGCAGTCTTACTAGCTCTCAAAGCTTTCATTCCCAGCATAGAAGGGCAGGCGGTTCAAATTCAAATGGACAACACCACTGCAGTGTTCTACATAAACAAGCAGGGTGGTACCAGATCAGGAATACTCTGGAAGCTCTGATCTCTAGCATTCTCCCTGGGAGTCAGGCTCTCAGCTGTTCGCCTCCCAGGCAAACTCAGCATACTGGCGGATGCTCTAAGCTGCATCAGTCAAGGTCAGAGCGAATGGACACTGAACAAGCAAGTACTAGCCACAGTGTTCAGGCAGTGGGGCACACCAAACGTGGATCTGTTTGCCTCTCCTCAATTTTCAGCTTCCTCAGTACTGTTGCAGGCCCCCAGTTCCAGGAACACTTCCTCTGGATGCCCTGATCCTGGACTGGTCAGGGAGGTTACTATATGCATTTCCTCCCTTTCCCTTGATATTCAGGGTTTTGCTGAAACTCAGACAGCAGCCTGCTTCAATGATCCTAGTGGCTCCAGACTGGCCCAGGCAAGCCTGGTACCCTCTCCTTCTCTCAATGTCCTGCAACAGGCCCATTCTGCTGCCTTCATCTCACTCCCTGCTGACCCTTCCTCAGACGAGAGTGCAGTACCCAGACATACACTCTCTTCACCTCAAGGCCTGGTTCTTGAGGAGTTAGAGTTTCCATCCTCACAGTACTCTGAACAGGTCCTTAAGATACTGAGGATGGCTAAAAAAACGAACACTAAAAAGACTTATGCAGCCAAATGGAAAAGGTTTTCCCTCTGGTGCAAGAGCGAAAAGGTCGAACCCCTATCAGCTTCAGACCCTCAGCTGCTAGACTACCTGGTACACTTACAGGCATCAGGCTTGAAACCATCTTCACTCAAGCTACACCTGACAGCAATTTCAGCCTACCTTTCGGAGGGAAAGAAGAAATCATTTTTTTCCCACAACATTTTTAAACAGTTTTTCAAAGGCCTCTTGCACCTCCAGCCCCCAACCAGGGAACCTGTTCCTCCTTGGAGCCTGAACCTTTGCATAGATGGGCTCATGAATCCACTTTTCGAGCCTATGTCCACAGCCCACATCAAGTTTGTAATTTGGAAGACCATCTTCCTGGTAGTCATTACGTCTGCCAGGAGGATTTCAGAGCTACAGGCCCTGTGCACTGAGCCAAATTACATCATCCCTCACAACGATAAAGTTGAGCTCAGGACAAATAGGAAATTTCTGTCAAAGGTGGTTTCAGAGTTTCACTTGAACCAGTCCATTACTCTGCTTGTCTTCTTTACTGAGCCATCTACTCCTGGCAAGCAAAAGCTCCACAGCTTGGATGTCAAAAGAGCCATCTTTCACTACCTAGAGTGTACTAGACAGTCCAGAGGCTCTTGCACTCAGTTGTTCCTCACCTACGGGGCTGTAGGCAGAGGAAGACCAGCTACCAAGAGAACTATTTGTCATTGGTTGGTCTCTTGTATTAGATTTTGCTATGAGAAAGCTGGTCAACAACCTCCAGTGGGGCTCAGGGCCCATTCCACCAGGGGCACTGCAGCCTCGCTTACAGCAGCAAGGGACATTCCTCTACTGGATGCCTGCAAAGCAGCTACCTGGAAATCTGTGCATACCTTTGTGAAACACTAGTTTGGATATGCAGACCAGATCTGAAGTCAAATTTGGCAAAGCGGTTCTGCAGAGCCTCTTTCCTAAGTAGGTTCTCTGTCCGCCTCACACTTGGTACTGTTGGGTAGTCTGCAAAAAAGTTACTGATGCTAAAGGTCTCTGGGGGTAAGAAGAAAAAATTACCACAGTAATCTTCTTTCTTCTATCAGTAAGCTCCCACCCTTCCTCCCCAGTTCACTTGTCAGAGAAGGGCTCTTATGTCACCTTTTACCAAATTTGGAGTTTCTTATTGATGAGTTTTTAGCTCGTGTTGCTGTTGTTTCTATTTCCACTTTTGTGAACATTTGCATGTTTTTTGAATCCTGTTGATTCTTTTTTGGGGGCATTTGCCCTCGTTTTTTCCTTGAAAAAATTCTGAAGCATCCAACAGCTCTCACTCAGCTCACACCCCTCCTGTCTTTTGATTGGCTTGGCCCTACGCTCATTTAAATATCTCTTAAAGGCACACCTCTGGGGCAGTTGCATCTAGCCAGCTAAGTGCAAAAAAGTTACTGATGCTAAAGGACCCCTTGGAAGAAAGAAGATTACTGTGGTGAGTAATTTTTTCTTATCTGCCGTCGACTTCTACGTTTCTATGTTAACTCCAAACTCAGACCGACTCTCTGCTGCAGGCAGCACCGGGACTTCCTTCTGATCAAAAAAGGGTTTGGTTGGTTGATTCACCTGTCTGTCAAAGCAAGGGCTCCCTGTCCAGGTCCATTTAGGCGCCAAAATGAAAAAACTACAATTCCTACAATAATTCACTCACACAAGACCCCTGGGAACAGACTCCTTTTTAAAGTCCCCAAAAGGTGCTGATTGGTGCAATACAGAAATGTCCATGCTGCAAAGAAAGGCAGGTTAGACAAACTATAATACCATTATTATTACAGCAGGTAATCAGCAAATAATTACCAGTTCTAACAGAGCTCCCTTTGCACCATTAGCGATGGCAGAACAGAGCAATACTATTGTAGCTTGGGTGGGATTCGAGTCTGGAAACACTCGGCCCCTACCCAGATTAATTATACACTACAAAAATAATGTCTCTTAAAGGGACGGGCACGGAGGCTAGCAGGGCACTTGCATGCAAGCACTTTTACACCTGTAAAGACACAGAACGCCTGCCTGGCAGTGGGCATTTAAGTACACCCAAGGAAGACTTTTGGGAACCCCCATTTATAGGGGGGTTACACATAATAGGCATAGCAGTGAAGTATTGAACTGACACCAACCCCCATCCCCACCGTGCAGAGGCTGACAGGCATTGGGGTGTGCATTTGGTCATCAGCCATAACGGGCCACTTATCACCACCCTACCTGCAGGACACCGGACAAGTGTCTTGGGTTTTTGGGCCTTACGCTACCCCAGTCCATAAGGAAATATGCTCAGATGGGTGCAGCATGGGAGAATGGGGTGAATCTTGGGGCCGAAGACTCCAAGGCACATCTCGATGCCTGTCACTGGCTGCAGGGTGGGGGTGGAATGGCATGAGCATTACAACCGACAATCCCAAGTCACACCCCTGATGCCTGTCAAGTCTCTACAGGGTGGGGCGTTACGGTTGGAAACCCTAATGCCTCAGGCATTTGTTAATATTTTCACTCCAAATTTTCAACATGGGCTTTTTGTGATCTCACCTCATGAACAGTGGCACTATCAGTTCGTTAGCTGAAAAGTGATTTTGCACAGCGACTGCACCATTTGGCGCCACAGGTGCGAAAACACATTTCGGGCAGGATGTGAAAAATTACAGCTGTACTGTTCATGAGGAGGTGTAAAAAAATGGCACTGTTGAAAATCTGGAGTGAAAATATGAAAAATTGCTGAAGTCACGAGTGTGCTTAGAAATTGCGTGACGCACGCCTGTAACACAATTATTTTTGGGATTTTTTTAACCAAATTTTCAATGTAGGCATTTTGGGACCTCTGCTCATGAACAGTGGCACTGTGATTTTGTTAATCTATCCAGAAAGTTGATTTCCCACAGCAACTGTGCCATTGTGCGCCAGATATGCGAAAATGCATTTCGGGCAGGATGTAAAAAATGACAGCTGTACTGTTCATAAGGAGGTGTGAAAAAATGGCAATGTTGAAAATCTGAAGTGAAAATATCAAAAATTGTGAATTTATGAGCATGCATGGAAACTGTGCAATGCACACTCGTATTGCAGTCACTTTTCGGAATTATTTTCACCAGATTTGCAACATAGGCTTTTCAGGACCCCACCTCAAGAACAGTGGCACTGTTGTTTCAATAATCGGTCCTGAAAGGTGATTCCACGCAGTGACCACACAATCACCTTTCAGGACCAAATCACGAGATGACAGAGCATGTGCTCATGAGGTGGGTCCTGAGAACCCCATGTTGAAAATTTGGAGCCAAAATTCAAACAAATGACTGAGATATCCACCTAAGTTGACCCCCCCCCCCCATTGATGCCATTATATAGCTTACCGGCATGTCTTCATTTTGCAGTTTGGCTTTGAAGAGTCCAGATGTGTCCCGCTCCACAGATGATCGCAGCACCAGACGTCCGGAGGTAAGTATGGGGTGAGGGGGGCTGCGGGGAGGTGATGTGTGCAGCGGGTGGGTGTGGATTTGGGGAGAGGCTCCAGGGACTATGAGGGACCATTTTCTTTTTTATAGGGAAAAACAAAAAACGGACATCAAGGGATGGTTTTCTTTCTTTACAGGTGAACTAAAAAAAAATGGGCACACTGGGGTGGGCACAGTGTCCCCATGATTTTTTTTGGGGAGAATGTTGGCCACCCTGGGGTGGGCTCCCAGTGTACACCATGAGTTTGGGGGGGGCTGATGCCGACAGGGATTGGGCCCCATTGTCAAAGAAAGTGTGTTGGGGGGACTGATGCCGACGGGGATTGGGCTTCATCAGCAAAGAAAGTGTGTGGGGTTGGGGAACATGCCGACATGGGGGACTGGCCACCCCCGATGTTGGTATGGGGATTGTGAGTGGTGGACAGCAGGAGCCACCATGTTTATTGAAAAGTTTCACCAGGAAAGACACATTGGGGAGGCGTGTCATTTGCTGCTGCATGATGAGCTTGTCTCTGATTGCAGTGGCAGATTTCTTTCAACTCAGTGGCACTTTCCATAATTTCCACATAAGCACTAGCATGCTCACTAATTGCCCCGTTGGCAAAGAAAGTGTGTAGGGTGGGGAACATGCCGACATGGGGGATTGGCCACCCCTGATGTTGGTATGGGGACTGTGTGTGGTGGACGGCAGGAGCTGCCATATTTATTGAAAAGTTTCACCAGGAAAGGCACGTTGGTGAGGCGTGTCATCTGCCGCTGCATGACGAACTTGTCTCTGATTGCAGTGGAAGATTTCTTTCAGGTTGTGGCACTTTCCATAATTTCCGCATCAGCGCTATCATGCTGGCTAATTGGGGGATGAGGGAGGCACCTACTAAAGCATGCCCTGCATTCGCCAACACTGACATGCCTCTCAATGTGGTACTACCACAAGATGTTGCTTGCGCCTGCGTGCAAGACAACATAAAAAGCATTTTCTGACAGAAATCCACACTAACACTTACGTTTGCCATCATGTTATGCTTCAAATCACTACTTTTTAGTGACAGAAACTACTATTTTAATATGGAGACTGGAAATGTTTAAGGCAAAATCAGGGATGTCCCTGAAAATGAGGAACAGTTGAGAGGTATGCAGACAATAATGGAGATTACATGTTCAAATGCATACAGGTAGTATGTTACATTCAGGCAGTAACAGATTACAAGATTAAACGATACAGGTAGGAACATGTTACACTCGGGCAATGACAAGGTCACTACATTGAATAAACAGATGAGGCATAAGGCAAGCAGCCAGTTGAGCAAGTGCTTCACAAATAGGGCACAGGGGATTAAGAAGTTAGGAACAGTTGCAGGAGGGGGAGATGAAGTTTCAGAGGAGGGAGGAGAGGAAACGGTGAGGGGGGGCATTGTAAATGGCGGGGAAAGGGCATTCCAGAGTTTAAGGAAGCGATAAGGTAGCCTGGCCCGCAGTTGTGGACCTAGGGGGAGAGCAAAGGTCCAATGACCAGAGTTACAAAGGGAGTAGAAGGATGATATGGGGAGGGAGAGAGTAGAGGTGAGGTAAGAGGGAAGGGACCTGAACCAGTATTTAACAACAAACTAGCACAGTGGGCGAGGTGCCTGTCTTCAAGAGTATAGGTTGTGACCATGTGGAAGGGCATACCTAGGTCCTGCATATGTCCTTGCCATCACTGTTGAACCAGTGCAGTCCAGTAAATGAAAGTTTCTGGGCGAGTGCTAGAGACATTCCAGTGGACTGAGCCAGAAGGGCCTCGGGCAAAGAAACCACAAATGACCACACCGGGAGTCAATAACCAGCCCAAGTTTAACAGAATAACACAGTTTTGTTAATTAGCAACAAACCACTTTAGTACAAATTTCTAGGCACCCTTCTAAGCAGGCCAGAACAGGCCCTGGGTACCACAGAGATTGAACCCTTGTAGGCCTGCAGTGCAGACTGAACCAGCCACTTTTAGCAATGGCTCCTCTGCCCTCCTTCCACTCTCTCTGGGTTGCTGAGGCCCTGGGACTGACCCACACACATTCTGGCTTCTGAATTCTTAAGTCAATGGCAGCCTGACACCCTGCTCTAGTGCTTGCTGTGCGATCTGGATCAGCAGTCTTCAGTCTTCTGCTGTGTACTGGATTTATAGTGTCATCAGTGTACTACCTTTCACGCAGTTGCCACCCTCTTACTCTGGAACTCAGCAGCTTTTCTCACAGCTTGCGTTCTTTTCTGAAGGCCAGGGATGGCACAGTTTGTACCCACTCCTAGCACAGCAGGTTTTGTCTTAACAAGATCTCCACCAGATCTGCCTGCTTCAGCACAGTCCTGCCTTTATAGGCCCTGATCACAGTCTGTCCCCATTGGTGCCTGGGGCTGTCACTCGAGCAACTCACCAGTCCACAGGTCAGGGAGACAGCACTAGAACCTGGGGTCTCTCCTCTTCCTCAGAAGTCTCCTTGTGCCCCTTTTGTAGCAGGGGACCCGAGCATGGGGCAGGCCCACTTGTGGGGCTCTATTGTGGTGAACTAACTGAGTGGTGACCACGAAGATCGCCCATCTCAGCTGCACCACCAGCGTCACCTCGAGCTGGTGGACTGGCGAGACAATGCTGTGATTCGAATGGGGGTGGGTGAATGGAGGCACTCAGTAAGGAGATGTAGAAGACAATCTATACATTTGATGCCCAACGGGCTTTATTCAAGCCACAGGGAAAGGCAGACACGGTCACAAGGGAAATGGGGAACCAAACCAAACATGAACAGCAAGTAACACTCTATACCGACTCTAAGAGGTGCACCTCGGCCTAAGGCCACTATCTGTTAAACTCTATATTCTGCTTTCTCTAAACAATCTAATGAAAACATTCAAAACATTTATTACTCTATAATGATATGAGACAATCACTGCAGCGAACAACAGATACCAGTTGCAGACCCCGAAGGGCTGGGTGGAGTAACCACTTCTAAGAGTTTATAGGTGTTAAAAGGAAGTCCAACTTTTCCTGCCATCTTCGTGCGTACAGCTGAAGAATGGAGTAGCAACGGGGTAAAAGGAAGAACTGGGTTCCTACTTGGTACCAAGCTACACCTATGTGAAAATCTAGGAGAGGTTGGAGGGGACATGAGAGATGTTTAAACAGACTCTGATTCTTCGGCCAACCCACTCCCTAATGTTGCTGGAATACTTTAGCACAAGATGCTGAACTCTTTTTCCCAGCAAACCCTCAACCAGGGCTGCCAAGGATACAGGAACAAGTACTTGGTATTGAATCCACTTGCAAGGATTGCCAGGGATGAAGATCTACTGCAGTTTCCCTGGCACAAACCCTCGACCAGGGCTGCCAAATATGAAGGCACATTGAAGCTTCTTTGGCAAAAGATCCACAGGAGGACCACCAAGATCAAGCTGAATCCCAGAGGACAACACGATGCAAGCAAGGTGAGACAAGCAGGAAGAGTAGGATGCAGGATGAAGATCAGAGCCCTGTAGTGTCCAGAACAAAAGACAACAACAAACCAGTGGATGCGGACACACTGGCCACATCAGACTCGACTATCGGCGAATGACTGGGAGTGATGGACGAGGCCTCTTCCAGGACGTTCCACTTCCAAGCTGACCAATGGCGTTGGTTTCGACCAACGGTGGACAACAGGGAAGGGGTTGCTGTGAAGTTCTTCGCTGGCTGAAGACTGCTTTGGTGAAGAATCAGCTATAAACAATCCCGCCAGGGGTGTTGCGGCAGAAGCTTGAGTCCATACACATTCAGTTGGCACTAAGAACACTGGTAATTACACTTTTCACTGCATCAAGGCTCCTAGTTGTTGCTGCGGCAGTTTGCCTGGAACAGGGGCAAATTTCTGGAATCCAGGGTAGTTGTTCATTGCAGGAGCAGTTAGCTTGGAGCATGGGCAAATCACCAAAATCTAGGGCATTTGTTCATAGCAGAAACAGTTTGCCTGGAGCAGGGGCAAATGTTCATTGCAGGGGCAATTTGCCTGGAGCAGGGGAAAATTGCTGGAATCCGGGGCAATTGTTCATTGCATTCATTGCAGGGGTAATTTGCCTGGAACAGGGGCAAATCACCAAAGGCTGAGACAATTGTTCATTGCAGGGGCAATTCGCCTGGAGCAGGGGTTAATTGTTGGAATCCGGGGCAGTTGTTCGTTGCAGGGGTAATTTGCCTGGAGCAGGGGCAAATCACCTAAGGCTGAAGCAATTGTTCTTACAGGGGCAGTTTGCCTGAAGCAGGGGAAAATTGCTAGAATCCGGGGCAATTGTTCATTGCAGGGGTAATTTGCCTGGAAAAGGGGTAAATCACCAAAGGCTGAGGCAGTTGTTCATAGCAGAGGCAATTTGCCTGGAGCGGGAGGAAATCATTAAAATCTAGGACAATCCGTAGCAGGGGAAAATAACCACAATCCTAGTATAATACAGTCTTGGTACTTCGCATTCAACGCAACAATTCAGATACTAGTCAATATACAGTTTCATCAGATAGCAGTCACTAGATGGCAGTTGTGTGCTAAGCACCCTTTTCCTACTGACCCTTCACAGAAGTATACACTTGTGGGTTACTTATGGTACTAGGACCTGGCTACCCCTGAATGCCCTTAGCACGATGCCCTCTTTTCCCTATGGTCTCCTTTTCCCTATTAAAACCTGGACCTATCTTGTTACCCTTTTAATCTCTGGGCCCCCTTTTCCCTTTGGGCCTTTCTTCTCTTCACCCCTCTTAGCTGTGGGCCTCTTCTGCTGGTCCCCTTAAATCATTTAGGGCTTTTGCTGCCCTTCCAACCTTTCATGGGCCTACCGACTGTGCCCCTTTATCTCTCTGGGGCTTGCTTTTACCCCCTTAAATCCCTTGGCTGGTCGGTGCCCCTTTAATTATTTAGGCCTGTTCCAGGCTGAGCTGCCAGTCACTTGAGGCTGCCCCACCTCTATTCCATCCCCTCAATAAATTTTTATTTACCTCCCCCTCAGGTTTTTAGGTAGGCCCCTCCCCGTGGGCGTTGTGGCACCTGAATTACTTAAATTAAAAGAGGGCCTATTGCCCGATTCCCTGGTAGCGCCAAAGCACTAAACAAAATAAACTTTTTTCTAAAAGTTTAAGCAGTCATCACTCTTCTGGTGTGCTGCCGCCAACTCACCACCCTGGCCCGGGGTGTAGCTGATGCTGGGAGGAGGGAGAATTTGCTGGAAAAGGGAGGGGAAACCGGCATAGGGGAAGCAGGCAGTGCAGCGGACGGCAGGGGACCTCTGGAGGGCCGACGGCTTCTTCATCAATGAGATGCAGCTCTTCTCTGCCGCCAACGAGAGACTGAATACTCAGGCATCAGAAAAACAAACAGGGTATTTACAGCCCACACCGGAACGTCGGGGAACCAGAGGAGTCTCTTCTTCTTTTCTTCCATGGGGCGGCCGCTGGACTCGACCACAGGACAATCGGGGCGCACACTGGAGCAGCAAGCTTCTGTCTTCGCTAGCCGGAGGATAGGCACCACCATGGAGTCGACAGGACCGGCTTCAACTCCACAGGTAAGCCCACGGTCCCCGTCGCACTCTTTAGGTCCTATCACCTCCACAGCCCAGCTCGAACAACCACAGGAAAATGTATCTCCCCTTTTTAAAAGGTACTCGGGGTTTTAGCTCTAGAACCCCGAGCCCATGCCTAGGACCAACGGCCAGAATTTGAAATAGGCACCACATGCTGGCCAGGGACAGCAGTCCCAGCGTGTGGGTGCCCACTCTCGTGCTGCCTGCTCAAGGGGAAGGGAGATAGAATGGAGCAGAGCTGCTGCTGGGAGGTCTGCTTTCTCATCATATCTCCCCTCCATCTGGAACAATCTCCCTCCGACTCTCTGCTGTCCCCATCCCACTTCTGTCTCAAATGCTAGCTCAAACCTCTTCCTCCTGCTGCTCAAGCTATAGTTAATTTTGCCATGCCACTCTCCTATACTTAGCTTTAGTGCTCCTGTACCAGTGCCTTAGTTTGACGGGTCTGTACACAGTTTATCGTATGTATTTATTGTTACGTACTGTATTTTGCTACACTTTGCACTTTTCTACAATGTATACATTGTATATTTTCTCATACTTTGTAGATTTTGTCTCCCTATTCCCTCCCTCGGGTTGCACCTGGAAATGAGCCTTGGCTCTCATTATGCCTTTCCCAGTTACCAAATAAATAAATAAAGCAATAAATCTGTGTATATATACAATATATTAATTGCAATAAACTATGTTAAAGAGCTACTGACACCTCGGGTCAGGCAACTCATGGCAAGGAGTTGCCTGACTGGAGGACCTAAATCCAGTGGTGCAAATGGTAGACAAGAAGTACAGGAACTCAGGCACTGGCAAATAGGAAATACAGAATGAAGATCCTCAATCTGAAGGATAACTGTGTCAAGACACATCTATCTGTTTAGACACTAGTAGATTTAGTTAGCGATATTGAAGTATTTCTAGGAAAATGACATTGTTGTACAAGTCAAATGTTGTTATGGAAACCCTGATTTCAGGTCACAGGCCCAGAAACTATCATTATGTTGCTGGTTTAAGAATTTCAGTTCCAGTGTCAGTGGGAAGAAGTACAGGTACTCCGTTCCTGCTGCAAAAAAGGTACAGGAACTGAGTTCCTGTGCGTTCCTGTTCACTTTCATCACTGCCTAAATCGCACAGAGTTTGAATTTTTTGTTTCAGGCATTAAGTAGAAATTTAAAATACATTAACCACTGTTTATTAGTGACATTTCAGAGGGACTAGAAGGAAATGTGTGCCTTTTTGCATGTAACCCCCCCCCATGGGAACTTACTAGTTAGTGCCCTTAGTTTGCTGCCTGGTGTTTTGGGACCGCCTGTAGGCAGGTGGGGCTAAGGTGCCAAGGGGTATAAATAGAGGGTTTGGGCACCAAAAGGGGGGATTTCCGGGACTCTGGGAGGGAGATGAGAGTTCGGTACCCCGGCCTACCGCCATCATGTTACAGAATTCGGTGGACTTCTAAGAGAGCGTTCAGGAGGTCGAATGTGGTCCATTTGGGAGCTGCAGATGGGGCCCCATGCCACTGAGAAGTTGGGATCTGGGTCCCGGTGGAAGAAAAGGAGCCTGCCTCATGATTCCCTGCACCAAGGTAGGACAGCATGGAGGGATCCCAGGTTTTGCTCTAGGCCAGTTGGCTGCCACAAGGTCCAGGTGCATGGTCGGTGGTGATAGCCCAAGCCATGAGGAAGCAGTGGTGGCAGCCTGTGTCCTGGTCACCATTTTGGACTTCTCCTGTGTCCAGCTGGATTGTGTAGCTTGTGAGCGCCCCCCATCTCCGAAGTCCCAGCACTGTGGGAGTTATGAGACCACCAGGTGCAGCTGCCAGTCTCAAGGCTGTTCCGTGGGGTGCTCGTTGAGCAGTTGGCAATGGAGAGGTGCCGTCACTGAGTCTGTTTGTAGCATGGTTGAGTTCTGTGCAGGAGGGAGTTGGCTGAAGCTGCCTGTGTTACAGAATTGACCTCCAGCTAAGAGGTGTTGCTGCCATCATCAATTTAGAGCCTGATTCGGCTCCAAGGAGTATAACGCAATGTGGATCTCTGGATCAGCCTTGTTAGCACTGTAATCTTGAGTTTGGCCATGAGTAATGCAGACTACCCACAGTATTATTTCCCCGATGCTCCATGGCGTGGCATGGTTTCATCTTTCTGTGATTAAAACTGTTTCTGAACTCTTGATTAGTGTGAACAGTGACCTCAATTAATGCTGTTGCCTGTAATTGCTAACCAGTTTGCCCCCTGCAGCTGCTTCCTCCCTGTGAAGAGACTGCCTACAGTTCATGGATACAATCATCTGAACCAAGTAAATGAGCATAAATTTTGTGACTGCATTTCTGGCTGTGAGTGCCCCTGTCCCCCAGAACAGCACTATCCAGCATACCCCTAGACACTGGGGAGGGGGGCTTACAACGTGGGAGCTCGTCCTGTATCTGTTTTGGGGTGCCCTTGGCTTAGTGCGGCAGCACTGGGAGAATTGTGTGACTTGTGAGGAACTGAATTTGCTGTTTGTGATCCTGCCATTTTGGACGGTAAATTTTCACGCCTTCTGGAAGCAGTACATTGCAGCTTGTCCAGGAGCAGTTAGCATTCATATGCCGATTCCTGCAGAATGGATTGGATTGGCTGGAACATGACTGAAGCTCAAGTGAGAGGTCATAGGATGCGAGACAAGGCACACCATTACAGTGTGAAGAGGGCCGGTGCGCTTGCCTCCACAACAGTTTGGGCAGCAAAGAGATTTTCAGAGAGACTGGTGCAAAGGAGGGAACCGAACCAGTGAGTCATGATGGAGACATCTAGTAAATCTGTGAAGGAGGTGACGGTCCTAGCATCGCTGCTATCCTGACTCTGGGATGTCATGGAGAAAGGCAATTCGCAAGACACCTGCACTATCTGCAGTTTTTCTGGAGCTGGATTAATGAGAACGCCAGTGTGCTCAAACTTCTCCAGAGGAGCTGCCCCACCACTTAGCACACCTATGCCACCCTATATGCCATCAAGGGGCTGGGCTACACCTCTTACCCCACTCAGCACTACTGCCACTGTCACCATCCTGGAAACATGGGAAGAGGTCAAGAAGGCAGTGAGTGAAGTGGCACCAGCATAGAAGGGTAAAAGACATCTGCCCAGCACTTCTCTGCCACCGGATCCTGCTCCTCACCATGGCAGAGGGAGAGGTCATGGTTGGACACCAGCACACGAGGAACCAGAGCCTAAAAAGACTGAACATGACCGCACATCAGCAGTGATCCCTAAAAGGGCCTTGGAAAAGGAACCTGCACCTTGGAAACAGGAGTTATCTGATGTGAACATCGAGGAAATAATTTCAGAAGGAGAATCTGGCTCAGAGACATAAAACTGGGAGGGGTAAAGTGCCGTCGTAGCTGCCTCAGGTATCACTCTGACCTCCTTGATGTTTGAGGACCCTGTGATTGAGAGAGCTATCCCCAGGCCCAATCAGTTCCCATCATTCTGGTATACAAACGTTGTTCCTCTGCTGGCTCAGGCCTGTAAGCAACACCGAAAAAGATGGATAGCCTGAGATCCTCAGACCTCTGGGTCCTGAAGTACATCACCAGAAGCTAGTTGCAAGAAGGGAGTGCACCCAGGACCAGTGTGAGAAGTATTCCTGACTGGTCCTAGGTGGAGAGATGGGTCCATCACCATATGAAGAAGGAATAGCCATGGGAGACCTATCCCTACTTCAGTGAGAGGCTGTGGGACATCATTGAGGAGCGGAAAGAAGATTGGGTGTTCCAAGGTGCCCTGGATAAAGTGCTCAAATGTTGGAAGCTGAGCCCCTTGGATTGGTCCTCACAGCATCAGAAGGCTGTCAACCAGGCAAAGTCCATATGTTCCTGGACGGCGGTGACTGGAGTCACCCTCTTCAAAACCTTCGCACTGATCCAGGACATCTAAGGACATGGAACAAAATACTACATCATCAGTGAAGACTGTTTACTGTTTTGGTGAAGAAATCCATAAGCTGGACCCAAAGTACTACTTTGCTGATGACCGCAGCCCGAAGGAGTAGGCATCCAGTTCGACAAAGCCCACCGAATACTGCAGGACTGTATTGCAGCAGCTGACCCCCACCATATGGACATCTAGTTTGGATTGCAGTTCCCCATTTCCTAGACTGGGTGAGATCAACCCTTTTTATTCCTTTTGAAAGTGTTGCAATTGTTTGATATGTTGTGTTAAAATGTGTTAAGCTAAGGGGTTGCATCTGTGTGCATTCAAAATGTTCAGAAGCATTTACAGACTAAGCATGCTCAGAGACTCTTATGGACTCCAACGTACTATAGTGTATGCTCACATGTTCAGGACCTCGGTGTTGCCATAGTTTGAAAGTGTGTGTGTGTCCGTGTGTGTGTGTGTGTGTGTGTGTGTGTGTGTGTGTAAAGCGTGTGCAAGTGTGTGGGAGAGATTATTCAGCCTGCAGTAATTCCCGCTGTTAGCAAATGTTAAAATGTGATAGCTGTTTTTGCACCCTCTGTTTTGAATGCTTAGTTAACTGAGAATTTTTTTTTTTCTGGGTCCAGCCCCCTCCCCGAAGGGAACTTAGTCCTGTCCACGCACCGCCCCCCATGCCCAGGCTTACTCCCCCCGGGTGGGGTTGGTGCCCCTTCCCAGGTCCTTAGTAGCATGCCCTGGCTTAGGGGCCATGGGAGCAAGAATCCCCCCCAGTGGACAATGTTGGCAGCAGGGATGGTGGCGGAACAAGGCATCATGCTCTTGGGCCAGAATTTGAGACTTGCGGCAGTACCTGGGGCGGAGATGTGCAATGATGTTCCGCATCCGCCCCCCCCCCACAGGTGATGGTATCAGCTCAATGGATCCTCCCAGCCTCCGCCAGAGGTTCGTGATGTGCCGGATACTCTACCCCCTCCTCCCCCCAGAGAAGGAGAGCAGTCTCTAGGATGCTCAATCCTTCTCCTGCCAGCCATCCCTCAGACCTCCTAAGTCTGTTTCTGAACGAGGGTTGTCAGCATCACAGACGGACACCCTGCCTCTGCGCCGATGGCTACAGGCCTAAAATCCCTGTGTTGGTAGCAGCATGGTGGCAGCATTAAGGTAGTTAGTGTGGGGGGGGTGGGACACCACTGCCATAGTACCTGGCAATCCGTCCATGGGAAGTGGTGGGTGGGTGGCCAAGGGCCCTCAAGTAATAGTGATGGGAACTGTAGTTTATTGGTAGTTTTTGTCCTGGGTATAAATGTTGGGGTTCCCACCATCGCAGTGGTGTGGTCAGCTCTGCCATGTGGCATCTGGAAGGCAGCCCCCGGGGTGGCCATCCTGGTAACTGGCCCAGAATTCTCCAGTAGGTAAACATTTTGTGTGGGGAGAAGTGTAAGCACCCCCCCATGGGAGCTTACTAGTTAGTGCCCTTAGTTTGCTGCCTGGCATTTTGGGACCACCTGCAACCAGGGCTAAAGTGCCAAGGGGTATAAGGGGGAGATTTCTAGGACTCCAGGAGGGAGCCACAAGTTCGGCCGTGGGGCTGAAGTTCGGGGCCAGGGTGGGACGGTAGCCACCCCGGCCCACCACCCTTATGTTACAGAATTTAGCGGAGTTCTGCATGAGCATTTGGAGGGGTTAAAATTGTTCTGTTTAAGAGCTACTGATGGGGCCTCTACAACACATTGAAGTTGTGAGCTGGGGCCCAGTGGAAGAAAAGTAGCCTGCCTCATGATCCCCGGCACCGAAGTAGGATGGTGTGAAGTGGTCTTGGGTTTTGTTCTAGGCCAGTCGACTACCACAGGGTCCAGGTGCATGGTCGGTGGTGAGAGCCCAAGTCATGGGGAAGCTGTGGTGGCAGCCTCTGTCCCGGTCACCATTTTGGACTTGTCCTGTGTCTGGCTGGATTGTATAGCTTGTGAGCACCCCCCAAGTCTCAACACTGCAGGAGTTATGAGACCGCCAGGAGCAGCTGTCAGTCTCAAGGCTTTTCTGTGGGGTGCTTGTTGAGCATTTGGAAGTGGAGAGATATCGTCATTGAGCCCGTTTGTAGCACGGTTAAGTTCTGTGCAGGAGGGAGTTGGCTGAAGCTGCCTGTGTGACAGAATTGACCTCCAGCTAAGAGGTGTTGCTGCCATCATCAATTTAGAGCCTGATTCGGCTCCAAGGCGTATAACGCAATGTGGATCTCTGGATCAGCCTTGTTAGCACTGTAATCTTGAGTTTGGCCATGTGTAATGAAGACTACCCACAGTATCATTTCCCCAATGCTCTATGGAATGGCATGGTTTTATCTTTCTGCAATTAATCAGTTTCTGAACTCTTGATCAGTGTGGAAAGTGATCTCAATTAATGCTGCTACCTGTGCTTGTACCAGTTTCCCCCCTATGAAAAGACTGCCTACACCCCATGGACATGATAATCTGAACCAGGTAAATGAGCATAAATCTTGTGACTGTTTCTGTCTGTGAGTGCCCCCTCCCCCGAACAGTACCATCCATCATACCCCTAGACACAGGGGAGAGGGGCGTACATGCAGATGACACAAAATCTGCAATAGGGTACACACTCTGGGGGGGTGGAAAAAATTAATAGGGATCTAGGAAAGTGTACGGGGTGGTCAACAATGTGGCAACTAAGTTTCAATATGAAGTGCAAAATCGTGCACTTAGGGCATAGAAACCCAGGGGAGGACTACAAGATGGGGGGAGTGGTACTGATGACCACCAGACAGGACAGAGACCTGGAGGTAATCATATCTGATGACCTAAAAGTGGCCAAACAATGTGACAAGGCAGTGGGGAGAGCCAGTGGGATGCTAGGGTGCAGAGGGAGGGGTATCACCAGCAGAAAGGGAGAAGTGGTGATACCGCTATATAAATCATTGGTGAGACCTCACCTGGAATGCTGTGTCCAGTTCTGGAGACTACATCTCTGGAAAGACACAGGCAGAGTAAAGGCGGTTCAGAGGAGGGCAACAAAAATGGTGCAGGGTCTGCACCAGAGACCATATGAGGAGAGACTAGATGACCTCAGTATGTACACCCTGGAGGAAAAGGAAAGGGGGGATATGATAGAGACATTCAAATACCTCATGGGTATAAATAAGGTACAAGAGGGAAGCATTTTTCAGAAAAAAAGATGCTCAAGAATAAGGGGACATGCTATGAAGCTGGAGGGGGATAGACTAAAGGGAAATGTAAGGAAGTACTTCTTCACAGAGAGTAGTGGATGCCTGGAACAGCCTTCCAGCAGAGGTGGTGGGGGCAAAAGCTGTGGAGGAATTCAAGAATGCTGGGATAGGCATAAGGGAACCCTAGTCATTAGGGAAGGGAAGGCTAAGCTGCAGATCAAGTAGGATCTACAGTATTACGACAAAGAGTCTGCAAGGACTCAAAGTGCTGGGGTAACTTTCTCTGTCTGTTTCCGTGCACTGAATAAACCACTTTGCATTCACTGGATTTGACTTTAGTATCGTTTGGGTTTTTTTGCGCACCTTTTTTCTTCTTCCTTCTACAGTATTACAGTAGGTAAGGATAATGGGCAGACTGGGTGGGCCAGGCGGTCCTTATCTGTGTCAAACTTCATGTTTCTATGTAACCGTGATCTCCCTTTCACATTATTGAAAGCCGTTCTGTGCCCACCACAGTCCCACCCTTGAAAACAGCGTTTTGATGATGCTAAGTAGGGAAGGGGCTGCAGGGCTACTGAAGGCTACACATAGTAATCAAGAGTACCGGTGCCCTGTAAATGCATGTAGTTGACTTTGTAGGCACTTATACATGTTGGGGGGTTATATAAATGTTATACTACTCGTTTACCAATTTATTGAGTTGTAATTTTTTGACTAGGAAAGGCTCATTGAGTTGTGACGACTCATTTCCAGATGTGTTACATGGAACTGTTTATTGACAGGGAGAAATATTGATCAGGACACTAGGGGAAAAATCCCCATCTGTTATGAAAAATGCTATGGGATCTTTAACCTCAACCTGGACCACCACCAGAGATGGGCAGAGAGGAACTCAATCTACTGTCTTATCTGAAGGTTTGTGCCTCAGTAGTACAGCAATCCCCTAGTCCTGCAGTACTGTGTCAGTGTTGGATACTAGCCCAGATTCCTGAGGTGGGGCTAGAACCCAAGACCTTCTGATGTTCCAGCCCCAAATGCAAGCAGGCAAACTACTGAGCCACTGAAAAAAAAATCTCCAAAATATTGAGTGTTTGCTGGGTGTTTTGCTTCACACTCTGGTACAGAACACTGTGTTTATTGCAGCTTTCAAGGTTGTAAGTGAGGTGTCTTGGGCTGTATAAAAATGATAGTTATTAGGGGCCTCAAAATGCCCACAATTCATCACATAAGGAGTGTGGTGCATGATCCTGAGTGGGAGATTAGGCACTGCTGTTTACAGTATACTCTAACTTGATGCCTTGCCGGGTTACTTGTCCCAGGTTCCTTCCCTTCTGACCATAGCAGTAGCTGCCCGTGGCAGATCAAATCAATGGCGTTCTGCTCAGCTGCACCCATTCTCTTTTTAGATCCATACCCCCGGGTCTAAGTCATGGAGTTGTAAAGCAGGCTGAAAATCTCTTTTCCAAAATAACAAGGAATCTGCATGTGAGAGCCAAGCAGCACTCCAAAACCACTACGTCCCCTCTATATCTGGCATGGAGACGGAGTTCAGACTAGAACCCTTAGCCAGAAACTGTGATTAGTGTACTTTTGCATATGTTAAGCTCTGGACTACTTGGTTGACTTACTCTTTTGGCCCTTAGTAGGAGGGTAAATGAGTTCTCTTGGAGTTAAAACATCCTCTGAGTATGTGTTATTTTTTTTTTTTTTTTGAGTAAGTGTAATTCTCTTGATACTCCTTTCAGATGCTCCATTCTTAAATTAAAGCACAGCTCCCTCCCAAAAGGAGCATTCTGATAACTTCAATCATTTGAACATTTCTTTTTCTCATTCATTTATGCAGACATGCATTAACAAATTAATTTAAAAAACTCCACTGTGCGCTACTTAAAGCTTGTTTTATTGTGATTGGCAAAGACTCAGTTGCAAACATTTAAGGAAAAATGTGCATGGAACCAGTGGTGCAAGTAGTAGACAAGAAGTACAGGAACTCAGGGATTGGCAAATATGAAATGCAGAATGAAGATCCTCAGTCTAAAGGATAGTTGTGTCAAGACACATCTGTTTAGACACTAGTAGACTCAGTTAGAGATGAGATGTTAAACCGAGGTCCCATCTGCCTGTTGTGGTGGTAGTTCAGGTGGATGTTAAAAATCCCATGGCACTTCTCAAAAAAGAGTGGGGGGAATTTCCCCAGTGCTCTGGCCAAATTTCCCCCATTCACAAAAAATACCACCAACAGCTTAAAATCTGGTTCAATTTTAGTTGGTATCCATCTGTATCCCTCCCCGGACGAGGCTCAAAATAGGCAAAATTGTCTAGTCCTCCTTCCCAGTCAACAAAAACTAACTAAATAAATAAATAATATTGAAGTATTTCTAGGAAAATAGCACTGTTGTACAAGTGAAATGTTGTTATGGAAACCCTGATTTCAGGTCACAGGCCCAGAAACTGTAATTATATTGCTGTTTCAGAATTTCAGTTCCAGTGTCAGTGGGAAGAAGTACAGGAACTCCGTTACTGCTGCAAAAGTACAGGAACTGAGTTCCTGTGCATTCCTGTTCGCTTTCATCACTGTGTGGAACCATGTTAGATACCAGCAGGAATCCTTCAAAAAAGATGATAAAGAAACCAATGAGTAACAAGAAATGACTTGAGACATTAAATGGACCCCAATTCACCATTTTTTAAAGATGTTTTTATTTGATAATAAGGCCTGTCAGTCACAGTGAGACCACTCAATCAACATTTCACTACTTTATTTTGTAGTTTCATCAACCTATGGGCTGGTAAATGTTGTCTGAAGAAATGGCAAGTCCAGAGAGTAAACTATACCGCTTATTGCCTTTACAGTGGGAAGGTAAATCCAATGGCAGAAGACAAATAGGGGTGTCTTACAAAACATGATTATGCTACCTCTGTCCCATGGTACATAAAGCCTTCTTTTGTTTGTACTTATTTTAATGTTCCTTGCTACCCACTGCAGGTTACTCCTGGCAGTCCATTAGAGAGCTCTGCTGCCTACTGAACACACTGTCTGCTCTCAAGTCCTGCCTCCAGGCTCTTCTGGATTCTCTGCCACCATGTGTCTGCTGGCTAACCCCTGCTACAACCTGGGAGAAGTGATTCCTCAGGGCAGGGATACTGGCTGAAGGGGTGGGACTGATGCACTGTGGGGCCAGGTGGCATATGAAGGATTGCCAGAAGTCTTCATCTAGATAAGTGGCTAGCTGATTTTCCTTGTTCTTGGGGGCATGACTCACAGCAACTGCCTGGCAGGCATCTGGTTGTGTGTGGTCACCTGTGCTTTGTAATTAACATGACTGATCATAATCCAGACTCCTGCTAGCTGCATGGGGCCTCACCTACTGGCCATGTTATGGGAGCCACTCCTGTAGCATACTGGTAGAGTTCTACTTTTCATCCCTGCAGGCAGGGATTGAATCTAGCCAAGGATATGTTTATCATTTCAAACACATGTAATTCAGTAGGTGGCAGTGATGATTACTGTCTTGTCTGGCCTTGATATGTAATGTACTGTACAGCTGCCAAGGGCAAACCTTGAGGGCACCACCAGGAGCTGCGATTGATTAGGGGTGGGTGAAGTGGCAAAATTTGCTTTGCAGATTCCACAAAATTTGCCAAGTATGAATTCACCAAATTCGTGAAGTTTTGCCTGGTGAAGAGGCCGTTTTCCATACGAATTGACCAAAATTCACTCGTGAAGTGGCCGTTGGTGGGTGGGGAAACAACACTTTGCAGTAAAAACATTTGTCAAAGATGCTGAGGTCAGTGGAAACTTCGCAAAGCTTCACAGAGGCAAATTACTGCCACTTCACAGGCACATCGTGTTCACTTTTGTAAATGAGGTAGGAGCTTAAACTGTGCTCTTTCATCTTTTAGGCCAGTTATTGTAAATCATCAGCAGTTATTCAGCCAATCAGCACTGGCAATTCCTTTGTGGAGGAGAGACACTCTGTAACTATTAGAGGGGAATGGAGGGCAGCTTTGAGTAAGCCTGAGTTTGTGAAATAAATATAATTCAAATAATTTACATTTACATTATATTGATCAAAGAGCTGAGGAGCACTCCTGTGACTAGGAGGGTGTATCCTCTTACATTGTTAGTCTGCATGCAATTACCATGGATGGGGGTCATCACAAATTTGTTGTTTGGGGAGAAACCTGCTAGGGCAAAGAAACAGATATTACAGGTACCTTCGAAGCTGGGCAGGTTAACTCTCCCTAATTTTGAATGATATACTTTGGTGTCTCAGTTAGCAGGATTGTGTCACTTATTACTTGGTAGTGAGTATCAGCAGACATGGCTTGCCATGGAAGTTGAAGATCAGGGTGGACTTCTGTCTCTCACAGGATTAAGCACCCTCTTGGTTACTACGAATTGGGATATACAGTCTTAAAAATCCTTTCACCCTACACACCTTGATTACTTGGATGTAAGTTCTTCAGTTATTGGGAGGGGGGTCTCAAATGTCCCCTTATCCTTCAATATTTGTAGTAGCAGTAGTAGTAGTAAATCTTTTTTATTCATCAGAATAAAGGAATACATTCAATTGAACAAAAGCTCATTTCCAATGACGTCCCAGCAAGATTACAAGCAGACATAAATACAACATGGAGGACAAATTATAATATGCATCACTAATTAATAACATATTACAAAGTTTCAATAAATCAATTAGTCAAATGTCAAGCATCACACTGAGTACAGTGAGTGGAGCTGTTTATCCAAATTTCATACCATTTGTACAAGTTGGATAAATAAATGGGGGTACCAATACTCTGCAAGGGTACGGGAATTTGGTTCCACAAAGTGGTTCCTCTATAGGGGACAGAAGACCTATTATTGGGTATTATTGGTATATTTTTTTAGCAATGATACAACTGGATTGGTACCTGTGTTGCAAGTGTTAACTAACTGGGCTGCCAAGGTTTTTTTTAAATACCTGGTCCTGAATTGAAGTCCCTGTCTAAGAAACAACAAGACACAGAACTGACTTCCCTGTCTAAGAAATGACAGAATGCATACAGAACAAACAGAGCTGCTTATATGCAGCATGCGTGCCACCCTCTGGTCAAGAAGCAACATTTCAGAAATCAAACTGGACTTTTTTCCTTTTTACAGAGATTCTGTTTTTGTTTTATATTATCTATTCAAATTATGATTTTTTATATAAAATATATCCCATTATTCGTTTTGTACCCATTTCATAATCGGAGTAATGCACTTCGAGGTGTGCATTGTGCTGGAATAACTTAGCCTTCAGCCTCATACTTCAACCCACCTCAAGATGTGCTGTTATCCCAGCACAGTGCACACCCTTGTCATGCCTTATGCTTAAATAATAACTTGGACATCATCAATAAGAAGGCTGTACTTCCATTGAGGGATTCTGGCAACACCATAAACCATGAGAGCAACGTTCAAATGGTTTATGATATCGTTAGAATCCCAAGATGGAATGACAAACCAAGTTACTGCTGGTTTGCTGTCTATTATTTTTTTTTATATATGGAACACTTGAAACATTCCATCTCACAATACCATTGATTTGATGTCAGAACAATAGTATTATGACTTTTTGATGTCAGAATGATGGTATCATGAGTTTTTGATGTCATCAATTCCTGATGTGAAAAAATGACATCCATATATTTCATCTATGTTGCAATAAACAGTAAGTAAACAAAATGTTTTTGCACACAAATTAGCAGTTGGGACCAGTTCCATACTTGGGTGTGGGGCTCTTAGTGCTGACTCTTCCTGTTTAATTACATGCTCATTTATGAGAAGTTGATGTGTCCAGGGCTAATTACTGATTTTTTATGTTTCACCACGGACTGTATATATGACTTTAGATAGTTTAGGCTTATGTAATGCTATGGTAATTTAATGTATTATTGTGCTGAGTTGAAAAAGTTTAATAAAAATTGTTTTGCAAACAAACAAAAAAAAGAACCACTTCCCTTCAGTTTGCAGTTTTGCCACAGTAAAAATACGCAAGGAGTTACCCATAACCATACAAAAAGTGTTCAGTGAAAATATATTATTGTGGTGTGGTAATACCACTGTAGTTAGGGTTGAGTTAAACCTCACATTTTGCACTTTAATATCTTTGCAACCATTCAGTGGATTTTCACGATATTTGGCATGCATAGTCTCATGGGGTAGATCTTGTGATGTGCCAAGTTTCGTTCCTGTTGGATGTGCAGAGTCTGAGATGCAGACAGTGAAAAAATGTAAAATAAAATTGCAATTTTTGTATTATTATTTGTCACCACACTGCACCCAGACAGTTTGAAATTTTAATCTGAAATTTTCAGGGTAGAAATGGTGTGCCCCACAGATGTGCCTTTTGCTGGTTTTTAAAAAAAATATTAATCCTTTCCAAAGTTATTAAATTTTAAAATTACGGGTTCTAAACATGCTCAGTCAGCCTAAAAAAAAAAGCTGTAAAAATTATTATTCATGAACGCCAAGAGTTACCTCATAGCTCATGAATAATAAGGAGTGTATTAGCATACCATGTTTTAAAATTGAGGGAACTAGAAAAATCAGGTGAAAACAACTAGGTATCCCTCCTTGGGAAGCTTGGTCTGTTCAAAATTACTGTTTACAACAATTTCTTTTTGGTTTTACCTGTTCACATTGCAAAAAGAACAGTTCCTTATGTGCCCCGCATTTAAAAAAAAATGTCAGCGTAATCCTAGGTCATGAATAATCATGAAATTACTTGCATACCTTTTCTGTAAAATTGAGGGAATTTGAAAATCTGGATAGATATTTCTGTACTCACTACAGAAATAGGAGACTACTTATTTCAATAAAGAAAAAGTGTCAGCTACAGTATATACTGTATGCGTAATGCCTCATTTTAAAAATAAAAATCTGAGATCTCATATTGTTGTAACCACTACAAAAATAGGAGACTGCCTCTTCCAGTAAGGAAAATAGAAGACAATTTCATATTATACCCAAAATGCTTTGCTATGCACATGTACATATTAGGTACTATACTGTAGTCAATACTGCTGAAACAGGAGGCTGCATGTCTGAGCAAGAAACATTTAAGTAAACTTTATAACTTATGAAAATTTTCTCACTGCCGTTTGTAAATCAGCCTATTATTTGTTATACTGCTTTAGAAAATGGGCTTGAAAAATAAAGCATGCTGATTAGCTGGAAGTCATCTCCAAACATGTATTTATTTTTCAACAATGCCATGTGAATAACAAGTGCTAATTTGGGATGCCCCATTACTTAGGATATCCATGGGCACTCCAAATTTTCTAATTGACCAGCCGCCATTTTTTCTGCTCAGTAAGCGAGAGACGTCCCCCCCCATTCAGTTCTATAGAGAGAGCACTTCAACAAAAAGTATCACTTTCATCTCAGGTTTATAAAAGGTAAAAAAAAAAAAACTTCCTTCTCTAACCCCTGCTGCTGTCCATGTCCATTCACTTCCATGATATTCAGAGCCATTCCTTTTGAAACACCGGCACCAATCACTGGCACTTTACATTCTCCTCCTTGTGCCACGCTAAGCGGGTTCACTCAATTCTCCACCGTAGGCACAGCCAGCAGTTCCCAACTTGCCTTAACTGACCTGCAGATTCAAAGCTGTGACACTGACTGGATTTACCTAATCAGCAGCCATGCTGTAGTCGTGCATGTTCTTCACCAGCACAGCGATGAATGCCATCACTCGGTATTAACTTTTTCCTGCTTCATATTACTGAACCAAAAAAACTCAGCCACAAGTGCTTTGTAGTTTCCACGTGGCCATTAGGCATGTAAACTGGAGCTTCAACCACGCTCCCTTTCTGGTCCAGCACACTACCCTCCTGTCCCACCTGTCACAGCCTTACACTGGCACTTCATCCCCAGCTGACATCACAAACTGCACACCAGCACATGCAGGCAGAGGAACTATTTTATTATAATACTTATTTAAAAAAAAATTTTTATTAACAATTTTTTACTAAACTTATTTTTTTACAGTGCCCACTTTCTAAGCATAATAATACCCTCCAGGGTGGGCATTATGAGATATAACAGACCTTCCAGGGGCTATAAGGCCCTCCGCCTGTGGTGTCGGGCCTCATTACACCCCTGAGTGGTCCATTATATCTCAGTAACACCCACCCTGTTGGGTATTATTGCTTACATAACCATTACCAAAAAAGAGTTAGCTGATTTAACAAAGCGTACTACTTTTTATTTTCTGCATGTTATAATTTATAATGGAACTTGCATAATTTAGTGACTGCCCTACAGATGGCTGGAGGGATCAGTTCTAGCCAGGGTAAGTGTATAGTTCATAATGGCACTCATGCATAATTCAGCAACTGCCTAACAGATGGCAGAAATGAGCGTAAAATTATGCACTTTAATATCTTTGCAATTGTTCAATGGATTTGCACGACATTTTACATGCATGGTCTCATGGGGGTAGATCTCTTGATATGCTGCCATCACTGCTCTTTGTATCCAGCTGTGGGATGGACCTCTCTTCAGCACAGGCGTCATAAAAATGCAGCACTCTGGGCATTCAGAGCCATCCCCAGTAAACTCCCGCAGTACACTGCTGACTGTCTGCCTCTAAACTTGATAGGCAAATATGCGATTTCCATGAAAGTGCCAAGGGTCAACACACATTTTGGGAGAGTGTCCATAAGCTTCGTGCTGCCCTCGCTCTGGAGTAAGCTTCAGAAATCATTAAAATTAAGTACCCCGGTCAGTCTTGCGGTGTTTAAGACATTGTATACCAAAACTGTCACTGAAGTATGCAACTGCTTCTATCACCCTTAGTTGACTTGCTGACTGCCTTCTGCCTTCCTTCCTATGTCTATCCATAACCTCATTCCAACCACTATCTCTCTCTATAATTTATTTCCTTATCCATGTGCCCTCACCCACCCTTCCACCCCGCCCATACATCATGTCTTGACCTGTCAACTTAGAACTTCTAGTATTGCAAATGTCCCTGTCTAACTCACACCTATAATTGAAACTGTATTTGATCCACTCTTCAGTCTCCGTTTTTATCTACCACAATCTTCGCCCTGAAAATGTTATGATAATACACATGTTGAATATGAAAACTATGTATACAACCTTTTACCAATTATTGTGTACATATATCTTCATTGTCTGTACTTAATTGCTTTGTTTTTGACCTTGTGTGATGCAGGTCCACCTTGTAAATGAGCTTGCTCAATGGTGTTCACCTGGATAAATAAAGATTTGATTGATAGATTGATTGATTTGCTAAGTTTTGTTCTGGTCAGATGTGCAGAGTCTGAGATGCGGATAGTGAAAAAATATGACAAACCATGGTTGTTTGCTGTTTTCTTGTCATCATCTTGTGCCCAGATGGTTTGGAATTTTGGTCTGAAAGTTTCAGGGTAGAAAGGGCTTGGCCCACAGATGTGCCTTTCACTGTGTAAATCTTACAACAGCACACCACCTGTCATGCAGTATTGCTTAAACTGAACGCATGTGTAATTCAGTGACTGCCTACAGATGGCAGAAGAAATCAGTTCTAGCTGGGTAAATGTATAATTTATAATGGAACACATGTGTAATTTAGCAACTGCCCTATGAGTAGCAGGAGAGATCAGTTCTAGCCAGGGTAAGTGTATAATTTATAATGGAACTCATGTAATTCATGACTGCCCTACAGAAGGCAGTAGTGAGTGTTAAATGTTGCACTTTAATATTTTTGCAACCATTCAACGGATATGCATGATATTTTGCATGCTTGGCCTTGTGGGGTAGATCTCTTGAAGTACCTAGTTCTGTTCTGGTTGGATGTGCAGATTCTGAGAAGTGGATAGCAAAAAAATATAAAAATCACCAATTTGTGCCATTTTGTTGTCATTGTACTGCGTCCAGACAGTTTGTAATTTTCATCTGAAATTTTCAGGGTAGAAATGGCTTACTCCACAGATGTGCCTTTCACTGGTTTGGTGAAAAAATATGAATCCCTTCCAAAGTTATTACATTTTAAAATTTTGGATTCTGAGCATGCTCAGTCAGCCTAAAATAAAATAGCTGTACAAATTATTATTCATGAATGCCTAGAGTAACCTCATAGCTCATGAATAATAATTAGCTTATTTGCATATTTTTTTTGCAAATTGAGAGAACTAGAAGAATCAGCTGAAAACTACAAGCCATTCCTCCTTAGGAAGCTTGGTCTGTTCAAAATCACTGTTTACAACAATTTCTTTTTGGTTTCACCTGTTCACATTGCAAGAAGAACAGTTCCTCATGTGCCCCACATTTTCAAAAAATGTCAGTGCAATCCTTTCTCATGAATAATCATGAGCTTATCTGCATACCCTTTCTGTAAAATTGAGGGAATTAGAAAAATGGCTAGATATTTCTGTATTCACTACAGAAATAGGAAACTACCATACTTCTCTTAGTAAAAAATCGTTGTCAGCTATATACTGTATGCACAATGCCTCATTTTGAAAATAAACATCTGAGATCTTATATTACTGTAACCACTACAAAAATAGGAGACTGCCCCTCCCAGTAAGGAAAATAGAAGACAAATTATTATTATACCCACAATGCCTTGTTATGTATATAGTAGGTGTTATACTGCAGTCATTGTTGCTAAAATAGAAGATTGCATTTCTGAGTAAGAAATGTTTAAGTAAACTTTATAATTTACCAATAATTTCTCATTGTTGTGTGTAAATCAGCTTATTAGCTGTTATACTACTGTAACCATTACCAAAATATGGTTGGCTGATTTAAAGAAAAGGGACTGCTGTATGTCCAAATACATTTACCGCCAAGTGGCAGCATCCCGTGCAAAGGGCTGGTGCTGAGTGAAGGGAGAGTTACTGTTTGGGTATGCGCACAAGGGAAACCCGGCATGTGTTCATCGTTCTAACCCGTGGGTTATAATGGTGAATTATGACCTGGTTTCCCTTAGGGAAAAAATGATCCCCAGTTATTAGAATAAATTATAATGTTTTTGAAAGCAGTTTTATGATTTTTCTTTAATTTTACAGTTTTAACAACTTTCCTGCACGTTATAATTAAAATGGAACTCATGTGTAATTTAGTGACTGCCCTACAGATGGCAGGAAGGATCAGTTCTAGCCAGGGTAAATGTATAATTTATAATGGAACTCATGTGTAATTTGGTGACTGCCCTACAGATGGCAGTAGTGAGTGTAAAATATTGCATTTAAATATCTTTTCAACCGTTTAACGGATTTGCATGAAATTTTGCATGCGTGGTTTCGTAGGTAGATCTCTTGATCTGCCAGGTTTTATTCTGGTTAGATGTGTGGATTCCAAGTGGATAGTGAAAGAATGTAACAAATCACTGTTTTTGCTGGTTTTATTTTGTCATCGCCTTGCACCCAGATGGTTTGGAATTTTGGTCTGAAATTTTCAGGGTAGAAAATGCTTGGCTAACAGATGTGCCTTTCACTGGTTTGGTGAAAAATATTAATTCATTCCAAAGTTGTTATTAGGTGTGGGTAACTCTCACAACATACCGTCTGCCAGGCATTATTGCTTAAATGGATCTTGTGTAATTCAGTGACTGCCCTACTAATGGAAGGACGGCGCAGTTCTAGCCAGGAAAGTATATAATTTATAACGGAACTCGTGTAATTTATTGACTGCTCTGTGGATGGCAGGAAGGATCAGTTCTAGCCAGGGTAAGTGTATAAGTTATAATGGAACATATATATATATTTTTTTATTTTAGTCTTTGGTAACCGGGTAAGGCCCACTAGGCACAAGTGCCTGTTTTCAGGGGCGACATGGGAGCACTGGGTGGTTAAGTGACTTGCTCAGAGTCACACAGCATGCAAGTGGAGGTTGTGAGAATCAAATTCAGGTCTGGTCTGCTGGATGTATCAAGCTCATTCACACCTCATTCCTCTAACCTCTAGGCTATACTGCCAGCCTAATTTAGTGACTTCCCTACAGATGTCAGTAGTGAGCATTACATTTTGCACTTTAATATCTTTGCAGCCCTTCAATGGATTTGCAACAAATTTTGCATGTGTGGTCTCATGGTGTAGCTCTCTTGTGGTGCCAAGTTTTGTTCTGATCGGATGTGAAGATTCTGAGAAGAAGATAGTGAAAAAAACAGAAATAAATTGCTGTTTGTTGCTGGTTTTATGTCATCACCTACACCCAGGTGGTTTGGAATTTTGGTCTGAAAGTTTCAGGGTTGAAAGGGCTTGGCTCACAGATGTGCCTTTTGTTGGTTTGTTGAAAAATATTGATCTGTTCCGAAGTTGTTATTAGGTGTGTGTAAATCTCGCAACACTCCCCCCCCATCGTTGTACATTATTGCTTAACTTGAACTCATGTATAATTCAGTGACTGCCTACAGATGGCAGGCGGGATCAGTTCTAGCTGTGTAAGTGTATAATTTATAACAGGACTCATGTATAAGTCAGCGACTGCCCTACGGATGGCAGGAGGGATCAGTTATAGCTGGGTAAGTGTATAATTTATAATGGAACTTGTGTAATTCAGTGACTGCCCTACAGATGGCAGCAGAGAGTGTTAAATGTTGCACTTTAATATCTTTGCAACTGTTCAATGGATGTGCACAAAATGTTGCATGTGCGGTCTCGTGGGGTGGATCTCTTGATGTTCCAAGTTTTGTTGTGGTCAGATGTGTGGATTTCAAGATGCGGATAGCGAAAAAACATTTAAAAAATGTTTTTTTGCTGGTTTTTGTTTTCATCACCTTGCACCCAGACAGTTTGGAACTTTGGTCTGAAATGCACAGGGTAGAAAGGGCCTAGCCCACAGAGGTGCCTTTTGCTGGTTTGGTGAAAAAACTAATAATCCATCCCAATGTTATTACATTTTAAAATTTCAGGTTCTGAGCATGTTCAGTAAGCATTTCAAAATAGCTGTATAAAGGGACATGGCTTGGACGCCTAGCATCACCTAATATCTCATGAATAATCATGAGCTTATTTGCTGACATGTTTTGTTTTTAAATTGAGGGAATTAGAAAAATCCGGTGAAAACTACAAGCTATCCCTTTGGGAAGCTTGGTCTGTTCAAAATCACTGTATACAACAATTTATTTTTGGTTTCACATGTTCACATTGCAAGAAGAACAGTTCCTTATGTGCCCCACATTTTTAAAAATGTCACTGTAACCATAGCTCATAAATAATCATAAACTTATTTGCACACCTGATTTTTTTAAATTGAGGGAATTAGAAAAATCAGTGAACTCTACAAGCTATCCCTCTTTGGGAAGTGTGGATTGTTTTGAAACATGGGCTACAAATCAGCATGTTAAATATTAGGGCTATAGAAGGAAGGTAATATTTTTTTTAAGTTATGTTAAAATAGACAGAGTATTGATTTTGTGTTCATGTGAACTTAAAAAGTTTCAGATAATTCAACGGCAAAGTTTTAAAAAAAGGCTTTTGGCAATACTGAGAAACAGGAAAGTATTATTGGTTTATTGGTTGTTTTAGTTTAGATCAGTTTTTTTTTTTTTGCTACTTTCTGGCCCGGATATTCAAAGGGGTTGCGCCTACGCAACCCACACTGCGCCCCAGTGAGATGTTGAGAAGGCTGCCTGGTGCAGCGCAAATCCCGATGCACTGGGGCGCAATGATAATGTAAGCAGCACAGATGCAGGGGGCGTGCCCATGCATATGCAGCACATCCTGATATTCAGCCCGGGAAGTGCAGCGAATATACCGGCGCACCCCTGTACTGTGCCGCATAGGAGGGCTCAGAGTTGAGCCTGTGCAGAGTAGGAGCAAATCCCGGCCACCCACAGGTGGGCTGCTGTATTGCAGGTCGCACACAGCAGCTCCAGCTGTGGGTGGCCACCCACCTGCCCAGAACACTGTCCGCAAGCACTCACAACCCTGGTGGTCTAGTAGAACCCCCCGCCCATAGCCGGCATTGCACGGTATAGGTTTATAAAGATATACCTGGTAGTCTAGTGGCCACCCAGTCCCGATACCCTGATGTGTAGGAAACATGACATCCCTGGTGGTCTAGTGGTCCCCACACTTAGTCCCGATTCCTGATAAATGATTAATAAAATGACCCCTGGTGGTCTAGTGGACTTCCGTCCGTAGTCATTTATCGCCAAACTACAGTTGAATCAGCCTCACTATTACCATACCCGCCTCGTTGCTGCCTCATCGCCAGCCCGGTTACCTGCCGACGAGGTACAGGCGAGGCTGTGCTCATTGGTCACAGTGCAGACCGTCGGGCTTGCAGGGCACATTGTTGAGATAGTCCCAAATATGTGAATGGAGTCATTCACATATGTGGGATCAATCTAGTACAGTATGTCTGCAAGCCCATTGTCCATACTAGGAACCAATGGGCTTACAGCCCATACTGTATCTGTCATTCAGCAGGCAGCCGGGCAGTGTGCGGGTGGGATGCAGCCGCCCAACGATAACAGGGGAGAGCGGGTGCAAGGGTTCTGTGGGTGGTGGTGGGGGGTGCCACCGATCACCAGGGCAGTTCAATATGGGATTCTACCATGATCACAGCTACGGGTGGGGAGGTGTCCCACTAGACCATCAGGGCCATTTTATTGTTGTTTATAGGGGACTCGGTGAGGGGACCACTAGACCACCAAGGATGGTTATGTTTCTTACACATCGGGGAATCGGGGACTGGTGGAGGCCAATTGGCTACCAGGGATTGCTTCATGAACATATACCGTGCAATCACGGCTACAGGGTGGGAGATGCCCCGGGATACCCACAGCTCATGTCATGCTGTGCAGGGCGCCAGGCGCAAGTTGCCGGCCTGTCCTGCGCAAGGTATGCTAATGAGGCCATAATGACATGCAAATGGCCCATTTTCACCTTGCATATATTATGGCCTCATTTACATGCCCCCTACTGAATAGCGCGGGTGCTGCACCTAGCGCAACTGCACTTGCGCTGGCACATCCCCATGCTTCCTATCTGTGGCTTGCACCGCTGCAGTGCCACTGTGACATGCGCAGTTTGTGCACTGCCCATGCAATATTCAGTGGTGCTGCACCATGGCGCAGCACCGTTGAATATCACCTGGACCTGGCCCTGGCGCATCATAGTTGCGCTGCACTCAGGCTTGTGCCACTGCCTGGCACAGGCTGAATATCCCAGCCCCTGTTTATTGCCATTTTGAAATAACAATACAGGTTATACAAATCATATGCAAGTACTCAGTACAATGTGTAGGTTATACAACCACATTAGGATTTAGGGAATAAGAAAATAAACCATGTCCTGCACACTGGTACAGAAGGAAATGGGGGGGGAATTCCTTAAGATTTAACCATTGTCCATATAATAGTCCCCAAAATGCCAGCCGCTTCAATGGCAAGAGTAGAGACCTTTAGGGAGAAGCAAAGTACATTTTAAATGCACTACAAACAGTGCTATATATTCTGTTTTCAGAACAGTCATACAGGGAAAAATGTGCTTTTACAGTGCTTGATTTAACACAGCAGTTCACCATTACCAATGGTATATTTTATTAAAACACTTTCCAACAATAATAACTTGTCCCACCCATATTATTTTAAGGCATAAGCCTTAGGCTATGTCAACCTTAGAACTAAATCATTTAATCTATTTTTCCCCTGGGCCAGATACTAAGCGCTATTAATGTCCCAAAGTCCAAATATAAAATGTTAGGTCCTTCAAAGAAAAAATTGGTAGCATATCTGTAGCCAAACCTTCCCCTTATTTAATCTGAGGTATCAGCAAACATCAGTTAACATCAGTTTTAACATTTTAACTGCAATAGAAAAGGCAGAACTTCATTATAAACTTGCAGTTGAATATATGGTAAGTCTCTCAGGTCTCCTCATCTTCTGACTCTGAAGCATCATGCCGAGGTCACGAGTGGGCCACAAATTCAGCCTCTGAGTGCTCCATCCACCTTCCAGCATCTTTAGGATCTGTGAATTGCCATGATTTTCCTCTGTAAGTGATGCGTAGCCTAGAAAGTAAGAGAAAAGAGTGAACAATGCCCAAAGACTGGAGTCGCTGCCGAACTGCGTCAAATTGCTTGCGGCGGGCTCTGGTCTGGTAGGAGAGGTCTGGAAACATTTTAACATCCCGATCTTGTAGCATGAGAGGGTAGGCTGCCTTAGCTGCAGAAAGCTACAGATCTCTGACTTCTTGGCCTGAAGTGCGTACAAGCACAGTCCTAGGGCCCTCAATGGTGGATGGTTGAACTCATGGATTCACACGATATGCTCTACGTAGTTGTCCCCAGTCAAAGTTGTCAGGTACTTCTAGCGAAGTTGCCATCCAGTCCCTTAAGAAAGGTAGTAAGTTTGTGCCTTCAGCACCCTCTGGGATGCCAATTAGGTGCAAGTTGCCTGCCCTCAGTTCATTTTCAAGATTCTCCATGTGGTTCCTCATGGCGGAATTTTCTTTAGTGAAGGCCGACACAGTTGCCTGGGTAGCTAAACTTCTCCTGTCTGATTCCGTCACTGTAGATTAAATTTCTTTCAATGCTGCATCATGCATATCCATTTTTGTCAGGGTCTTTTCTATCTTAGCATCCATCGATTTGTCATATTCCAGTATCGCCTGCTGGAGAGGAGTTGTAGAAGGCGCAGGCTGAGAACTCTCGCTTGAGCCTCCATTTGCTGCCTCTGAGATAGGCTGTGATGTGGTAGGTTTCTGGGTCCCTGTTAGCTGATTCTTCTGCTGACCCATAGTGATGTTTGGTATCCACTGATTCCTCAGGTTGTCAGGAGATGAAAGGTGGTACTTTAGGTAGTATAATCTTAGGTTAAATTTGATTTTTAGTGCAATTTGGATACTGCTGTGCAGGAGCTCTGCAAAAAGCTACCTCTCCAGAAGCTGGCTCTCTGGCACCCCCAGTTTGGATCTGTCTTGACTTAGGATAAGAAAACATTAACACAGTGATTTCAATGGTGGCAGTGTATTGTAGTGGCTAAGGCTCTGGGCTGTGATCATGGAGACCTGGGTTTGAATCCCACAGCCCCAATGAATATGGTCAAATGTTTGGGGGTTTATAAAGACTAATTATAGAAAAACACTCATGCATTTATAAAAACTAATTACAGAAAAAGTAGTATCTCAGAAAGTAATGAAATTCATTGCAAAAAAAACGTTGTTAATGCACTAGTTAGGATTAAAACAACAAAAGTGGGAAAATGTGATGTTACCCTTACCAAATGTGACACAATGGCAACACCATGGCACCACAATGGCAACACAGTGGTGAGCTACAAAATGTGCAATGGTACTACCTAGTGGTGCCATGGTAGTTTCAATTTTGATTATTTTTGTTGATATGGTAGGACAGTGGTACAATGGTATAACAGTGGAATTGAAACAAACCACTGTGATGCCATGAAAACCTTAATGGTAGTACAGTGTTAATCACATTGGTATTGCAATGGCAAATGAGTGGTATTACAGTGGTATGCCGAAGAACTTTTTGTAAGGGTAGGGTTTCCAACCCTAACACCCACCCACCCTGCAGGCAGCAACAGATGTGGGGTGTGCTTGGGTTGTCAACCCTAACGCTCACCCCATTCTCATATACTGTACCCATCTCAGCTTACTTATTCAAGGAAGGGGGTGAGCCTTCGGGCTGACAACACCAAGGCACACCCCACATCTGTTGCTGCTTGCAGGGTGGGGGTGGAGTGTTGGGGTTGGACAGTCTAACACCACATTTCACTGCTTTTGTTGCTTTAACCCTAACTAGTGTATTAATGAAGTTTTTTGCAATTAATTGATATACATAAACACACACACACACACACACATATGGACACACACACACACACAACAGGAGTGGGTGCTAAAATGTAAAGATAAAAACAACATCAGTAATAGCAACATATCAAAAACTATTGCTGTTACTGATGTCAAACTGGATATTTTTAAGGCTATTGTCAGCACAGTGGAATATTGAACCAATAAGGGATCAGCTATCATAGTGCTGATGACAGCATTGAAGTCAGCTGTTAAAATCAAAGAAAAACAGCAAAATCTTCAAACTGCAGATTTAAAAACTATAACTTGTAAACTACTACTGTATATATCAAATGTACAATAGCCAGACTCAGAATAGGCAATTTGTCACTTGCGAGTTGGCAGGACTTTTATAACTCTCTTGTGGCTCTGCCCTTCATAAGTTATAGTCCTGCCTCCTCACACTTGCATATTTCAAGTCAGCTCATCGCATAGCTATATATATATATATATATTTTTTTTTTTTCACTGTAAAAAACTGCATTAATGCACCAGTTAGGGTTCAGCATAACCCCACAAAAGTAGGGAAATGTGGCATTAGGGTTTCCAACCCAAACTCCCCAAGCAGTAAAAGGACAAGACCACACAAGCAACCACAGACATCCATCATCAGGTAAGACAAAAAACATACAGCTGTTTCCAGATAACACAAATGCAGCAGCACTAATGTGCTGCCTTCGTGGATTTGTACTTGTGGCAGGAACACTGTAGGACATACATACTCACTTCTGGCTGCTGATAAAAATCCACAATACTCAAATCACAGCACTACTTCTGTCTGCAGAAGTGCAGGCCCCATAGCCACAGGTACTCATGCACATGTTAAGACATACACACACTTCTGCCTAAGGGGCCTGTATTTCTGCAGTTGCAGGTGTAAGACATGCACACCAATTTCTGACTTTAGAAGCACAGGTCCCTGTGGGACCTGTAATTCTGCAGCTGCTGATAAAAATTGATGATACCCAAATTGCAACACTACTTCTGTCTGCAGAAGTGCAGGCCCCTGTTCTGCCAGCATTACTGTAGCCATAGGTACTCATGCACACTATACGATATACACATACTTTTGGCTGCAGAAGCCCAGATCCCTGAGGGGCCTGGGCTTCTGCAGCTGTAGATACAAATCAATGAATATAGCATATCAGTGAACCCAATTGAACCCTTCTGGGGTAAAGAGGAAAAAAAGCAGCAGGCTCAAACAGTGCTCTGCCTTCTGGTCTTGAGGTCCCACAAGCAGCAGGGGTTAAAACAAACTGACCCACTGCAACCTACACTGACTCTCAGGTGTTTGAGGCAGAACTTTTTTTTAAATAAATTAACCATTCTTGGGTAAAGAGTGTCACAAACCCACTCAGCAGGTCAGCCCTCTACTCCCAAAGTGCCAACCTCTGAGTGCAGTCTTGTGAACAGTTAACAGAAACAGGATAACCCTCCTGTCTGTTTTGTGGGTTTGAATTAACCTTTGGTCTCAGTTCTGGAGGGATTCAAACTGTGAACCTCTTGCTAGCGTACCCAATTCACAGGCTCAGATAATTCTGTCTTCGGGGGGCCAGATATCTTCACCTTTGGGCACCTAACCAGGTGTACAAAATGAACCCTTAAAAACTCTAATAAAGACCTCAGACTACTCTTACCTTTTTCCAGTTTGGTATCAACATTCAAGCTTATGCACAGTGTCTGCTTTAACCATATGTACTTCACTTGTTGAAGAAAAGAAATTCAAAGACAGACCAAGTAGGATCTAAAAATAGAGTTTTACTAAAATAGATAAAAGTATGTAAAACATAAAATACAGACCCATACATCACAAGAACCATATAATCTTTTAAAAGAACAAAGTTTTAGCAGTGTAATTCCTACTACAGTACTTAAATTTGTCTCTCTCTCTAAATACCTGCTTAAAGTACTCAAAGATGTGTCTTTCTCAGAGTGTAGATAGAAGTGTGTCTCTGAATGAAAAACAGAATACTGTTTAAAAAACTGTCTTTGCCAACCCCTTTGCATGAGGTCACCTAGCTCCTCCTCTGTTAATTAAAAATCATACACCCAGGATGTTTTATCATATTAATCATACATCCAGGATGTTTTATCATATTAGAAGGTTAGTTAATTAAGGTTACATCAGCAGAGACTCCTTTCCCCATGTGACTTCCCCAATCAAGTCTGAAAAATTTCCTTTCATCTATGAGCAGTATCCTCTCTCACACAGACATCAAAGCATTTATGATTTTGCACCAGTATGCCATAACCTGGTTTCCTCCTCTAAATGTCATAAAATGGATACTGATTTCCGTCTTAGCAGTTAAAGCTATATTTAACTTAGATAAACAGGAGATCCTTGATTAAGGCCTGTTCTAATCTGTAATTAGCTCCTGGCCTTCCAGGTAACACCTTGTATCTAAAACCTGTGTGTGTGTGTGTGTGTGTGTGTGTGATTTCACATGCTGTCTCAGCATCTCTCATGAGAGACAGTCCAAAACACATTTTTATATTACAAAAACATAGTGTACTCAGAACTGGCTGTCCACATGTCACAAAGAGAACCCTCAAGCAAAACTGAGCCCTTTGGTGCTAAAGAGCCGATAAGCAACAGGCTAGAAAAATTGCTCTAGCTGAACCGCTTTGTAGACCAAGGCTGTACTGATGTCTACCCAGCAGCATGCATCCATCTGCGTACATAATTCTGAGAAAGTACCAGTGGTCTGCTTTATGTATGCTGACAATTGGTGAATCTACACATCTCAACTTATGTGCAATAAAACATGGAAATTTTTATTTAGTGCCTTCTTTGTCTTGTAAAGGACAGAATATGGTATGTAAATTAATCAGGTGTGGCTCAGTTGCAACCACTGCCCACATATAGAATAAATCATGGCGTAGTGTTTGTAATGAGAATTTTATACACACACAAGGTGGTGGATACTACATAAACCCCGAAAGTGAAGCTTGAGGGGTTTATACAGGTATCCAACGCCGAGGGTGTGTGCGTAAAATTTGAGTTTTACACACTACCCAGTGGTTTGTTTTATATTATTGCTTGGGAGCATTTTCTTTCACCACAGCAATTATATATTTACAAATACATTTTTGGGCTGCCTTGGTAAGGTTGAAGCACTGTTCACAGTCAGGTTGAAGCACCTGTTTACTTTTTTATTTAAGCTTTTTCCACAAAGTGCAGTGAAAAGAAAAACATTAAAGTGTATTATTGTAGAGCTTAACTCTGGAGTCTGAGTGTCAGACTATAAGAGATGGTGAAGTGTCACAGTCAATGAAGGGAAGACCGTAGATAGCGCATGCGTGGAGTGAGAAAAACCTGGTGCATGTTTGCTGTTATAACTAGCTGGTTATAATGGTGAACTATAACTGGGTTTCCCTATAGGAAAAAATGCTCCCCAGTTATTATAAATAAATTAGGAATCTAGCTGTAATATAGGGAGTTTGTGTTAGTGACAGAATGTGGGACAAGACTGTGCAGCCATATCCCCTCTCTCACAGAACAGACTACTATTCCACACAGGCAGAAAAAATAATGCAGGAAAGGAGCAGCTCTCTCAACACCCGACCACAGTATACTCTCTCGGCACTCCTACTGACCTGACCAACCATGCTACACTCTCAGCTTGCACCCAACAATGAGGGGTAAGGGACATCTTTATTAAATATCAGAACCTTTATTAAAATACTGTAACTAAACAGAAGGAGACCTATTCCTGTTTCATCACATGAGTAGTGCTCAGTCTCTGCACCCGACCGACTACTTTCCACTCTCAGCAACAGGAGCAGCAAGGCAAATTAGTGACGGGAATATTATTGAAATAATAAAAAAAAAACTAAAGAAAAGGAAAGAATAGCTTTAATTTTTATTGAACCAATAATTCTCAGCTCACACTCTGAAAAATGGCCCTCTCGCTAAACTGGGCTGTTTTTTTTTTATTATTATTTGTTTAATAAAAGCACACCAGAATTTATTTGAATGGGGACCTAGGTTCAGGTTTTTCTTTAAGAAACATTATCATCTTTATGTATTTTCCAACTTTTAAAAAAAGAAAAAAGATGGCAGCCATCATGACCCAAAAATGTTTTCTCATGACTCAAAAATACAATTAGTCAGAACCTGAAAATTGCTTGTGAAAGGTAAATTTATGTGTCATATCCAAAGGGTTCTCCAGAAAACCTTACTGAGCATGCTCAGAAGCCAGAGTTTGAAACCTTATAACTCAGGAACCAATTCATATTTTTTCATGAAACCTTCAAAAGGCACTGACACCAAACCTGACTGGCATTCTTCTGAATCTAATTCCAGCAGCGTAACATTTTCTCCTGCATGCTTGAGAGACCTCCAGCTGGCATCCCAGCAGGCCCCATCTTCCACTTCTATGACACTGCCGCATTCACTCTACACTAATGTGATAATGTGCTGACACACTGATGCATACAGAAGCATCATGCGCATCATACTAAATTAAAACTGCGCGGTCACTCTGAAACACCTTTCGGCCATTCCAAAACCCTATTTTAAAAGCCCTCCTAGAGTTCTCCAACTTTCTCCACTCCTCCTTAGACACTGGTTCTCTGGCTGGTGCTGTCTTCATTGACGTCTCGAAAGCTTTCGACACTGTCTTCCACCCCCTCCTTCTTGATGCCCTTAGTCTCTCTGGTTTTGCTGCTGGGCCTATCTCCTGGTGCACCAGTTATCTGTCTGACCACTCAGCGTAAAATTAATGGGACCTACTCAGACATCTGTCCCATCTTTTTGGTTCCCCAGGGCTCCATTCTGGGCCCCTTACTATTCTCCCTTTACCTTAACACCCTTCCACGCCTTGCTCAGGGAACATTCTATTGTACGCTGATGATGCAGTCATCTTTGCCTCAAGTCGTAACCCTACTGCCTCCAGGACTCGCTGCAGAAGTCCTTCACTGAAGCCGAGGGCTGGTTCAAGGAACATAGATTGGTGATAAATCTTAAAAAACAAAACCATGTTCTTCACTCATCCCCAAAACAAGTCCTGCAACTTCAAACTCCTCATTCACTCTGGGTCCTCATTCCCACTCGAACAAGTTTGCTCCTATAAATACCTAGGGATCCATTTTGACCCTCCTCTCCTTCCATGGACACATCGCTGCCCTAGCCACTGCCACTAATATCCGATTGGGCATCTTACATCGGTATAAACACTGCCTTCCTCCGGAGGCTCTGCGACCGCAGTCACCTCCCCTCATCCTGTCCCTAGTGGACTATGGACTGCCGCGTATGGTGCTGCTGATCAGACCGCACTCATAAAATTCGACTACTCTGAATAAGGCCTGCAGGTTAATTACTGGAGCACCTAGGATGACACACACCTGTCTACTGTATGCTAAAGCGCTGGTACTTGATCCTCGACGCGCCTCAAATATCTTACCTGTACCTCACAAAAAGACCTCCTGGGCTTTCCCCACCAGGATTGACCACCACCATACGCCCGCTCTGTCCCACTAGTTCATACTCGGACCTCTGGGAAAACCTCTTGTTATCCCTAGAGCTAGGACCTCTCACGGCCAAAGAGCCTTCAGCTTTAGGGCCCCTCCTGGTTCAACACACTGCCCCTCCATCTCCGAGCTCCAACTATATCATGCTTCAAAACTTCCTTACGTAACCACCTTATTAACACCCGATGCTGTAACTGCCACTAAGTCAAAGCCGTATCAGTACTTATGACAAAGCTTATTACTAAGCTGCTAAGGACCATAACTCTGGTATTGTTTGCATCCATCCTACCTGTACCAGCTTGTTTGTATCTATGTCTTAATTTTACTGTTATACTTATGTGTTGTACTGCTATACTGTGTATTTTGGTTTGTCTTACTGTGACAAGGCACCTTTGTAAATGAGCCTGTGGCGCAAAGGTTTTCCAAACTGCTGTTTAAATAAAATAAAAAAAATAAATAAAACAAAACAAAGAACTAAAAATAGAAACATAGAATTTGTCTGCAGAAAAGGACAGCTTGGCCCTACCAATCTGCCCAGATGGTCCCTGCTTAGTCTGTCTCATAGCCCCTAACTGGTCTGTGATGATCTTCCCTACTCCTTGCCTATTTACTAATAGTTCCCTATGTCTATTCTGAGCATGCTTGAAGCCCCCTTCTATTGTCACTTCCACCATTTCCACTGGCAGTCTGTTCCAGGTGTCTAACACTCTTTCAGTGAATTAGTATTTCCTCACATCTTCGTTAAACTCCCCCCTCCAGATTTGTTGCATGCGCTCAGGTCCTGGTGCTCTTCTTATTCGAAAGAGAATCCCCTCCTGCACCCTGTTCACCCTCATGAGGTACTTGTAGATTGCTATCTATTCCCTCTCACTCTCCTTTCTTCTAGAGAGTACATGTTGAGATCCCTCGGTTTCACCTCTTAGGGCTTTTGGTGCCACCCCTGCATCATTTTAGTTTCCCTCATCTGGACTGCCTCCACTCTGTCTGTGTCCTTTCTGAGGTTCAGCCTCTAGGACTGGTGGGGTCTTGCCAGTGGGCGATACAGTGGCAACACCACCTCCCTCCTTCTGCTGGAGATACCTCTCCCAATGCATCCCAGCATTGCACTCTGGGCCTATCTACTGCTTTGCTACTTTGCCCTGCCTTTTTGAGGTCATCAGATATGATAACCCCAAGGTCCCTTTCCTGCTTAATGACCGACAGTACCTCCTCCCATCCTTTACTCATTTCATGAGTTCCTATGCCCTAGGTGCATGATTTTGCACTTATTGGCATTAAACCCCAACTTCCATGTTCTTGTCAATCCTCGAGTTACCAAGATCTCTACACATTATTCCCACCCCCTCCTGATTGTCCAGTGTCCACCTTATTACATATTTTGGGATAATCTGCAATAAGGCATACTTTCCCTTCCAGTTCATCTGCGATGTCACTTACGAAGACATTGAAGAAGACCAGTCCTAGTACTGAGCCTTACGGCATCCTGCTGGTGACTCTTCCATCACTAGCGTGAGTGCCGTCAACCACCATCCTCTGTCACCTTTTTTTTCATACAGATTTTATTTTTCTCATCATAATTAACATACATATATTCCATTTTGAACATTATACAAACAGAAGTTTAAACATACAAAAGAATCAGAACTTTATACTTGGCTGAAGGTTTGTAAATAATAAATAGCTTGTACACACTTAAGATAGTCATATTGATATCAGTGGGGGTAATATAGCTTCAATGTCTCTCTGTGGCAGATCTCAATCATAGCTTGTGTCAAGTAATTCCGACCATAACTTCTCATGAGATGTAACTTTCAGAAGTAAATACCACCACCTAGTCTTCTCAAATTCTCCTAATTCTGGGGCATTCCATTTCTCTAATATGAGCCTTCTAGTTATAGAGCCAATGCAAAAAATCACTTTTTTTATATATATATTTATTTAATGCTAAGGAGTCTATATCATTTAGGACCAGTCCTTACAATTGTAATGGTTGATTAATTCCCAGTATCTTAGCCGAGAGATTTGTTGTTTGTTGCCACCACTCCAGTTATGAAACAGCAATGCCATAAACAATGGTACAGGTTGGCATCGACCCCACATTGATGCCAGCATTTCTGGTTCCCCTGGTTTCCAATTTTTCCAGGTATCTGGGGTGTAAAATAGGCTCTGTCAATGATTTCTATCTGTATTGTCTTATTTTTTTACATATGTATAATCCTTATTACAATTAATTCTTAAAAGTTTTCCATTGCTGATTAGTATATTTTAAATTCATTTCCATGTTCCATTTCTTACTGGTTTTAGCCCAAGGTTCTTTATTGTTCTTAAAAGACAGTACATAAATTATCTGGAGTAATTTAGTCATACCCAGTTCAATTATATTGGTTTCATCATGGAAAATTCTATCCCGTGTATTCAATATAATATTACCATGGTTCCTAGTAAGGAAACTAAATTTTGTTTTAATAGTCAGGTAATTTAAAACATTTATTTTGATCTGGGTGGGGCAACTTTCTACAAATTTCCTATATGTACAGCATTTGCCATCATGAATTAATTGATGCCAGTTTTGAATTGGGGATTTACTCAGTGCCAACATAGGGCCTTTATGTTTTTCTGGCCAGAGTATCTTACTGGACCAAACATTTAAGTATAGCCTGGGAAGAAGTTTATTGTTGGCACCATCTTCTGTCACCTATCTGTTAACCAGTTTCTTACCCAGTTCACCACTTTGAATCCCACCTCTAGGCTTCCCAATTTCTTATTCAGTCTCTTGTGCAGCACAGTGTTGAAGGCCTTGCTGAAGTCCAGATAAGCTATGTCTACTGCCACCTCTGATCTATTTCTCTAGTCACCCAGCCAAATTAATCAATCAGGTTTGTCTGGCATTACTCCCCCAACCCCGTGAATTTACGCTGCCTTTGATCTTGCAGTCCACTGGATTCAAGATACTCTACCAACCTTTCCTTTATCAATGTTTCCATTAATGCCCCCACCACTGAGGTGAGGCTCACCAGCCTATAGTTGCTAGCCTCTTCTCTGCTGCCACTCTTATGTATTGTAGAGGGACCACATCTGCTGTCCTCCAGTCCTTCAGAACCATGCCCAGTTACCTGGGCTGGCATCAGGTTTTTGTGTAGATTTTTGTCAACTCATGAATGAATAAGTTAACTGAACACTGAAGCTGTACTGCTGTGTGGACTGTGTGGAGGAGAAGGTTGGATTGGATGGTGATGGCAAAAACCTGACGCCGGCCCTGTTTGTGGGCCCCAGGCAATGGACTTCTTGCAGCCCCCCCACCTCCTCAGAGTCAGACCCATCCGTCTGTTAAAAAAAAATAAACAAATAAAAAAACACCACCACCAGCCATCTTGCCATCACCATCCAATCTAACCCTCTCTTCCACACAGTCCACACAGCAGTACAGCTTTGGTGTTCAGTTAACTCATTCATTCCTGAGTTGACAAAAATCAGTTACTGTGAGATGCTGAATAAGGTTATCAGCAGCCGGCCAGCTCCTCCCTTAGTTCTTTCAGTTCTCTTGGGTGTATCCCATCTGGTCCCATAGTCTTATCCACTTTCAGAGCTGTAAGTCCCTTCTGGACTCTTTCCTCTGAAAATGGACTTGAGTCCCTCTCCCCCCCAGCTTTTGTTTCTGCTGCTTCCTTCTGGTCTGTCCCCCCTTCCCTTCACTGTGAAGACTGAGCAGAAGTACCTGTTCAGGATGTCTTCATTTTCTTGGCTCCCTTCTGTGCAGTCTCCCTCTGTCATCTTCCTCATCCTCATTGTCCCACCCCTTGTTTTTATCTGCTCACTTGTGAACCTAAAGAAAGTCTTATCCCCTTTAGCTACCCTCATGGCTATCCTTTACTCAGTCTGTGCCTTTGTCCCCCTCACTGCTTAACATGCTTCACTCTGTTTTACCTTGTATACCTCTTCCTATCTTCCCCCCACTACATTTCCTTATACCTCCTGAATGCCACACTTTTCCCTTCACCATCATGGCCACTTCCCCAGAGTACCATAATAATCTCTTTTTAAGACTGCCTGATGTAGTCAGAACAGACTTCTTATGGTTACTATTAATGAATCTTTGGGATCTGGAAGAGACATTTTAATCATGTACTACCACAGGTACTGTGTGAGAACTACTTTCATTCCTCATCACAGTAACTGCAGTAATGATATGCAGGCAGCACCTAAAAATCTCATCTACATCACCATACTTACCTCCCAAAAATAAGACACAGTTGGTGGCTTCTCCAACATCCCCCTTGGCAGAAGGAGACATAAATACATTATAAATACAGATGTACGCAGATGATACTGTTCCTTATGCCTCTGGTCCTCCCCCTGATCTGATGGCCAAGCTCCAGCTGGACTTAGACAGTGTCCAACACTGGTTCTGATCAAATCAACTGTCCCTCAGTGCCAAAAAATGGTCTCCGTGTTCTTTGGGACTAGGCAGGAGCTCTTCAGGCTTACTGACCTCCCCACCTTCCACACCCTAGATAGGACCACTATAGATGATGTTCCCACCTTTAAGTACCTGTGGGTCTGGCTCAATCGACACCTCGACTTCTCTGGGCATGTGGATGCAATCCACAAAAAACTACACCCTAAACTAAGTGAATTACAGAGGAACTGTGGTTGCATCCCCCTGCCGGCTCACAGAGCCATTCTCCAGCAAATGATTCTCCCCAATTTTGACTATGGAGACATTGTCTATGGTGCTGCTTCTAAGTCCACCCTGACTAGATTGGCTTCCCTCTTCCAATTGTGTTGCTTTGCTTTGGACTGCCTGCCCTGCACCCACCATTGCTCCCTTTATACCTCCCTATCCCTTCCCTCCCTTGAAGCCAGGTGCCTCACTCATTGTACCTCTTTTATCACTAAATTCTGGCTTGTCTCCATCCCCTCTTATCTCACCTTTCTCCTCTCTCCCTTCCCATTATACCCCTTGTAACTCTGGCTTCTGCTCCCTAGCACGCCCTACTAGGTCATCCTCAGCTGGCCAGGCTGCCTTCTCCTACCACTTCCCTAACCTATGGAATTCTCTCCCCCTCTCCATCCCCTATGCCTCTTCCCTATGCTGTCTCTCATCTCTTCTCCTCAAGTTCTCTTCTCACTCCTGCAACTGCACCAGACCCTCCTCTGTACCACTCCTTCCACACCCTCCACCCCTCACAGGCCTTGTCTCCTTCCCCCACTTACTCTAACTCCTCTTCCTAGCTCCTGCTGCTAACCCTGTTTTCCCCCCTCTTCAAATTGACTCTTCTTGAGTATCTACTGGTTAGCTTGGCTACCACCTGCCTGCAGTATCTGCACTTTGCACTTTAATTTGCTTCCTCTTGTTGTCCTCGGGGTGCATCCTGCTATATCCATGCCAGTGCACATATTTTGCTTAAGTGCCTTTCGATCTTGCTTGTTATATGTTGCTTAGTTATGTTTTTTACCTGTATAAATACTTTTCTAATTGTATTCATGACCCTTCTCTACCCCCTTCCCCCAGGATGCATCTGGAAACAAGCTATTACCAACTGAGTATGTCTTTCCTGGTGAAACATTTGAAACAGCCCCATTTCAGCATAAATGAATTTTGCACTTATGCCACATCTCCATTCAGCAGCCGTCAGGGGCATCTCCTTCCAGCCACCCCCCACATAGCAGCAGCAGCCAGTTGTATCTCCTTCTAGCCCTCTGTGTGTGTGAGTTTGGGGGGGGGGTACCATCACAATTAGCAGCATCTCCTCCCATCTCTATCTCTCCCCTTACACACAAAAAAAAAAATGTTTGCAGCAGCTACTCTTAAGCTTCCCGAGAGCCACAAAACGGGGGCACCATTGCAATTAGTGGCATCTTCTCTTGTCCCTTCCTAAAAGAAGAAGCCACTTAGTGACAGCTGCTCCAGATTAGTGATGTGACTAAACAAGCTGCTATCTGTGGCTTCTTCTTGGCCACCCAGTGGGCTGTGATCGGTGATCTCCTTGGGCTCATGCTGCCACCATTTCTGTCTCCCCACCTGACCCTTCCACTCAGCACATACCACCCCACACTCCCATCCCTTTCATGAGGTGGGATCATAAAAGGGCTATATGGGGTTGTAAGAATGCTATGTTGAAAATTTGGGATAAAAATATTAAAAAACAACAAAATTATGCGTGTACAATGACATTTTTCAATGCACGCTCATAACTTTGGCAGTTTTCAGTATTTTGACCCAAGAGTTCAGCATAGCCATTTTTTCACATCACCTCATGAACGTGACAGCTGTCATTTTTCAAATCCTGGCCAAAATGTGTTTTTGCACTTGTGGTGCAGAATGACATTTCAGCCACTATTTTATAAATGACACCTGTCATGTTCAGAAGGAGTGGTCATAAAAAGACTGTTGAAAATTTGGGGTCAAAATGTGAAAAAACAACTAAGTTATGAGGAAATGTTGAATTGTTCCTATGTTTACTCGTAACTTTATTTTTGCAGATTTTGGCCTCCTAATATCCTACATATCCCTTGTATTACCCCACCTCCTGAACATGACAGATGCCATTTTTCAAATCCACTCCAAAAATTGTTTTCACAGTCACACTGTCAAATCACCTTCCAAATTCACCAAACTATTGAAGTCTCTCCCGGCCATAGGATGCCATAGCAGTGATGGCCTATACCCGCATTCCTAAAACTTATCTCCCCCGCAATTGTCAAACCCCTCACTTTCATTTTCAATCTCGCCCTTACTACATCCACAGTTCCCAACTTGTGGAAACATGCAAATGTGGTACCTATCTTCAAAGCTGGTGACCCACACACCACCGACAACTACAGGCCCATCTCCCTCTTCCCCTATCTAAGTAAACTGCTTGAAAAAAATTGTTCATTACCAGTTATCAGAGCATTTAGAAAACTACAATCTCATATCCCTCCTCCAGCATAGTTTCCACAAGTGCCACAGCACCTCCTCTGCTCTGGCCCTTTTTTCTGATCATGTTCTAAGGAATATGGACCAGGGCAGAGCCACAGGTGCTGTCTTTGTGGACCTATCCAAGGCGTTTGACTTGGTTGACCATCACCTCCTTCATTCAACCCTGCTTCTTTTTGTCTGCTCCACTGGTACTGCTGCATGGTTCCACAGCTACCTATCCAACAGGTCCCTGCCCTCCCTGTATGCACTGGTGTCCCCCAGGGATCCATTCTCAGACCCCTGCTTTTCTCCACATCCATTAATGCCCTCCCCAAGGATAGTCTCAGTTGTAAAGTGCTTCTATATGCAGATGATCTGGTTCTCTATCATAGTGATAGATCAGTTGGGTCCATCTCCTCCACCCTCACACAAAACTACGGCTCTGCCCACCAATAGTTCCTCTCCCACAAACTCCTGGTAAATGAAATAAAGACCAAATCCATGCTCTTTGGCTCTAAACCTTTTCTTGCCAAGGCCACCAAACACAACTCCACCATCCTAGTGTTCACCCCAGCAGGCCCTCCCCTTGAAAATGTTCAGTCCTTCAAATACATAGTAGTCACCCTTGACCCCTTCCTCTCTTTCACTGAACACATCAACATTACCAATGCAGAGCATCCACCAAAAATTAGGCACTGCTTTCCATCTAAAAAATCTCCTATCTGCCGAAGCGTGCCTTGCCACTGCACATGGTAACTTACTGGCCCTCCTGAACTACTGCTTCCCTGTCTACTCCCTCGTATCCTCTACCTTGCGCTTACGGCTAACCTCAACCTACAACTCTACCTGTTGATTCATCCTCCAAGCCCCCTACCAGACCCACCACTGCTCTTTCTACCAGTCCCTAGGGTGGCTCCCTCTTCAAGGGCATTTCGACTATGCTACAGGCTGCCTTGTGGATAACTCACTCAGGAACCTAGACCAGTCCCCCTACGTGCAACTTCTGATGGAAAGAGTGATTTTGAGGTCTCTTAGGGCATCCTCTGTTCCCCCCCCACTAGAATTGCCCTGTGCCTCCACTGCATGGGGGTATTAGAGCTTTCTCCATCCCTGCTCCCTCCCTATGGAACAAGCTTCCCACTGTCAGTCCGCTTGTCTTCCTCTTACCTGGCTTTCAAACGGAACCTACAAACCTGGCTCCTAACTACTGCAAGCTGTCATTGCACCCAAAAATAACCTAGGGCCTAGTAGCCTACTTTCTCCTTAATGGGTTTTCACCACTCATTTTCCTCTGCCTCTCCAGTTCACTCCTCTATCACCCTCTATTTACCTAAAAAACCCTCTCACTAGTTTTATAGTTTTTTATTCTTGTGTTAGTCTTACTACTGTTTATATAATGTGCACTGTATGTATATAAAACTTTGCACTATTTGCACACCAGAACCCAACCCTACTGTTATTGTGTATGATGACTTATCTGCTGTACACTTTCTTTTTTTCCTTACCACCTGATGTTTACGGGTGTGTACTAATGCACTGTATGTACCACTGTTATATCTTCCATGTTGTTGCTACTTCGCTGGGCTGGGTTGTGCCTCAAAACGGTCCACTGGACCAGTGCACCTACCCGGTTATCAAAGGCATACATACATACTCACATACATACATACATACATAAATAAATAAACAAACAAACAAAATAAATAAAAATTACCCTTGTCTTCATCATAATGTCAGGTCATAAAAGACTGTTGGATATTGGAGTCAAAATGTGGGAGTCCACTGAAAATTAGATATTGCCTCTCAACTGCCCTGTCCTGGGTAGATATAATCTAAGAATGTGTAAAAGCAGGACACCACTGAAAATGAGATACTGCATCTCATCTGGTCTATCCTGGGTAAATATATAGCAAAAAGGTTTGCAAGCAAGACCTGGTGCAACAGCAATGCTAGTGGTGAACATTCAGCATTGACAAATGCTTGTTTTCTTAAAGTTCTAGCCCTGGTAACATTCTTCCTTGTTTTTCCCATTTTCTTTAGATCCATTTTTGCTTTATTTTGAAAATGCAGCAGGTGTGTATCAGTGCTGTAATAACCTCACTCCCTGGGTGGTTGAAGGATCTCAACTGCACCTTGGGCCTCACAACCAACCCAGGTCATTCAGTTCTTAAAGTATTGCCACACACATGACCAGATTATTCCTTACATAGCACAGTGACATCCATACGTCATTCTGTATATATCAAGATGAGACCTAGGTTTATACTGCATTACTGACTTCCATTCCCTGTCTGGTGGAGTCTTGGGAGACAGCCTCTGAAGGGAGGATTGTGCACGTCATGATGAATAAATCTGTTTGGATGAGGGGGTAACACTGACATCACAAAGCGACCAGGTGTTGCCCTCTGTGCTCCCCAACATTGAGTACTGGGTGGCTCCTTAATAGGGACAATTCTGCTATTAATGATGGCCTCCCATGGATGTGTCTAAGTGACAGTCTTCCCCAACCCTTTACAATGAATATGTGATCCCAGAATAGGTTTTCATTCCCCTCCAGGTGAAACAGGCCTCACCGTGGGAGGGGGTTGTGATGCAATGGAGGCTGTATGGACTGGAGATGGACAGACACATGCCAGTGTCCTGATGGGAGTTGGCCAGATGGAATACAGTGGAGGTAAGCACAAGCAAATCAAGGTAAAAATGGAAATGCAACCCGTACCCCAGCCAAGAACAGCATCTGGCAACCGGGACCCCCTAAACTTGTGCCACAGACAAGGCAACAGGCCACGAGCTGGCATAAACAATAGGCATCACCCCTAGCACTGGGGAAAATACGTGGCTTGGCAGTCTCAGAAATCAGGGGTTAGGGTACAAAATAACATTTATATTTACTCCGAGTTCTTGGAGAAAGGTGCTAAGGGCTATGCTAGGTCTAACTTCTGAGGGGGCCCAATAACAAGTTCACACTGGAAGCGTTGATTGTCCACTACTGAAGATGGGATTGTGCAGTATGGCTTTATTCTGACAACAGATGGAAAACACATAATGGGGTGGTCCCCCAGGCATAGGTGCCAGAACCAGAGGGGCGAAAGGGGCAGTAGCCACTTCAATTTTTATTTCTGTATGGCAAAAATTAGTATAGAAAAAGTGGCCTTTGTACCCTCATAAGTGCCCTTTTGATTCTCAGCCTCCTCAGCTTTTACCATCTTCCGGCACCCTTGCCCCCAGGTTGGAACTGACTTTTCAGGGCAACACACTTTTCTTTCCAGAAACAATATTTGTCTTGGGCATTTAGTACATTCTTTTCCACACAGAACTATCAAACTGTCCATCCCTCTGGACTAGACATTTACTTCCCAAAGTGTATGTCTTGGGGGGGTCCACACACTTTATTTTATCATTTCTCTTTTCTTTCCCTAAGTGTCTATTATGTGGGATTTGCCACACACTAAAAATATTTCAGATTCTTTCCTCCTGATGTGATGAACTTTGTTAACATGGCCAGGGTAACCTAGTGCCCTTCCATGAACCAGTTAGCCATGACTAAAGTTTCAGATGGGGGCCTGCCCACCCTGGCCCCAACCAGTCTCTGCCACTCCTTCAGGGTTACACCAAATGAGCCTTCATTTCCCTTGAATTGCAAAAGGACTCCCAACTTTAAAACTTCACATTCAGCACATATTTGTGGTGATACAGGGGCCCTGACAGGTGTATTCTAGCCTTATCTCTGGGCACATACACCTCAGACAACTCCCTAAGAAGCAGTCCCATGTAACTGCACTCACTGTTTTGTTTGTCCCTTTAATACAGACATGGATGCTGGAAGAAACACCTCTTCCCTTCACAGGTAACTTGTCATAGCTTCACACAGATCACTCTTTCTTTCTGGGCAGCTGACACTCTTCAGTACCTTCAGGGGATTGCCCCTTGGATCCACAGAAACTTAAGTCTGAACCACTTCTCTGTGGAATGACCCACTGGGATCCTGCTGGCAACAGTCTTCACCACTTCCTTTGGCACTTCTGGATCTTGCACACTAGAGTGAAAGACTTGAAAGACTACCGGAGGTCCTTCACCCAGTCTCAGAACAGACTGGCAGGCACCACCTATACCCCCCCTTTTTTTCCTGCTAATCCACTACCTTTCTTACCCTCAGACTCCTAACATATATGTCCCCAGCCCATATACCGTAGCACCCCTCCTAGAACAGCTGCAGTCCTGTACCCCTTCCCTCCATACCTACCCCTTAAGTTTGTGTATGTCCTGACCAATGATATGCCGTGCTGTTTGAAAATGTTTTAATATGCTGGCTGTTTCAGAGTGTTTTAATTCCCCTTCTCATACCATTCTCCCTAACCTTGTTAACCCTATACCTGAAATACTTGTTATTGCTCTGTGTATTTTGTTTTCTATTTCTGTATAACTATGCATATTTATCTGTACATAAAAGTGTTATTCTTGACCTTGTGTAACGCAGGTCCACCTTGTAAATGAGCCTGCTCAATGGTGTTCGCCTGGATAAATAAAGACTAGATTGATTGATTGATTGACCGCCACACTCTAAGTACTGCTGCTCACTCAGAACTCCACACTGAACTACTGCTGATTGACTACTCCTGTTTGAACATTCTAAACTGACCCAGAGCAGCTGATTCCAAAGTGGCTTATGTTGCTGCGAGAATTCTAAATGACATGATCCCTTCTCTGCTCAGGCTAGCTGAGTAAACAATAATGTCATGTTGCAAGGAGCTTTTAACAACTCCATACAGACTGCCCAGGAACCTTCATAGTCCAACACTGATAGGATTCTAGTAACCCCAGAGGACTGGGTGGTTACAGATATAAACAAAATTGCCCTTAGTATTTATAGTAACAATCCAGGTATAATTTGTCCCAGACTGTAAATGGCCACTGCATAGCTTGATGCAGACATTGCTGTGACTTTCAAAAGAATTTTGTACATAGTGTACTTGTTCTGTCTTACAAAACAAACTTTAATTAATGGTTAACCACTTTAAATCTTACACTCCCTAAAAATCCAGCTATTTTAAGTATTATACACTGCATCAGGAGCAGCTGTTCTGCCCTGGGTCCACCCTGCAGTCTATTTTAGTACTGATAATTTATGTCTCTATTCCTGTCAATGTGACTTCATGTGTTAGGTGTAGGAAGAGAGTAATGTAAATAATAAATATATTTCAGGTCGGCCTGGTGGTGCAGAGGGCTAAGGTGCCTTGTGCACTGCCTCTTACTATGCCGGTGACCTGGGGTTGGGAGAGAGCTCAGGTTGCCAGGGGTTGGCTGGGGAGGAGAGAAGTGACATTGGATGACAGCTCTCCTCTTCGGGGTGGGTGGGTTGGGCTCCCAGCCACTTATGACTCCCAGTGGAGACTGGTAATGCAACAACTGGGGTCACGTTGGGCAAGGGAGGGAGGAAGGCTGCGGCGGATGTCCGTGGGTTGGGAGCAGGAGCACACCCATTGCACACTGGACATCATTGCATGTCTGCGCCTCCAAAGGGGGAATCTCAGGTTGATGCTCACAAAAGAAGGAAATGCCCCAGATCCAAGTGGAGATGATGATGTGCCAGCCCCATGCCCACTGTTGAACCCTGCCCTCCCTAGTCCGGATATCCTCCGGCCAGCACCCTGTTAACATGGTGCTAGATTGCAAGAAGCGCCCAAGGTAAGTGTTGGACGGCCCCGCCCTGTGGGGTACAAGCCAGGGGGTACCCAGTGCAGTTGAGATGTCAGGTCAGAGTTTTGGGGGGAATCAAGGTTGGGGGCTCTCAGGCCGGGTGGGACAAGCTGGTGCCATCTGAGGGATGCCATTGGTCTGGTGACCAGAGGAAAAAAGGAGATAAAAAAAAATAAATGTACTTCAGTTTAAATCTGAACCCTCTGGTTATGTGTGGGGCATGATGTGAGAAAGTGTGTGTGTGTGATATGAGTTGCCCTTTATATATATATGGGTGTGTGGGGTCAGTTCTGTGAGTTGTAATATGAGGAACCCTTTGGATGTGTGAGGTGCAATGTGAGGAACCCTTTGAGACTATGTGGAGCGTGACAAGAGGAACCCTTTGGGTGTGTGGAATGCAGTATAAGAAATTATTTGGGGGTGTAGGTGCAATATGAAGACCCCTTTGAGCACATTTGGGGTGCAATATTTGGGTTGTGTAGGGTGTGATATGAGAAACTCCTTGGGTGTTTCATGACCCCTTATTACCCCAGCACTAATGCAGGTTTCTGCAGGCTATAAGTTTATGACTAAAAGTTCAGTATCAGATGTTTTCAAGCAAATTAAACATGCAGCTTCTGCAAATAAATAAATAAATAAATAAGCATGGGACTTTGGCTTGATCCACCTCTGTCATATTTTTTTTTTAATTTCGAATCCATTCCTGTGTGCCCTTTGCACATCAGGTCAACACTCCTGCGTCCTCCAAACTCAAATACACCTTTCAGTGTATCTACCCCTCCCAAACACAGCGTCTATTGGGGTAACCACCATACAATCACTGCAGGCTGAACTACAGATGAGGGTGAGCAACCCAATTGCCAGCCTACAATGTGATCCACCAGTGAGGACATCGCTGACACTCAACTGCACTTCTCGATATTTCCCATTGGCTGTATGTGTATAAGTCCAGCATCAGTGAATCTCTGCTGCATCCAAATCTGTTGTTTCAACCCTTGATGGTCTGTAGGGCTTTATTCATCTAAGAGATGAGGAGCTGAGACTGCTTAAATGTTACCTTCTATAGCATTTCATTGACAGCAAACTGCCACTTCCTGGATTGCACCAATCGGGAGGGAGGAGGAGCCTTCCCCTCTCAGGGGTGCTGATGCTGTGTGTTAGTTATATTCCAGCTACTCTGTACAGCTGCTCTTTATGTCTTCTCTACATGTCTTATCAATTACACAACTACAAATTAATTACTCAAGATAAATGAAAGGCAGTTGTTGCTGGCTCTAGGCAACTCTTGTTTCTTCTGTTTTTGCTCACTTCCTTCACGCAGAGGATGGTTGCCTTAATTATGCCTTCCCTTATTTTTCCCCACTGTTCCTCTACCCTTCAATGGCAATCCCCTCTCCCCACTAGGCAGTTTCTGAGGCAGTCTCCCATTTCTCTAAAATCTGGGACCCTTGTCCTCATGTGGTTTGTCTCTGCTCCTGTCTTAATGTTAACCCACACTGTACAGTGATCACTGACACCTAAGGGGACTGCCCACTGTGACATCTGCAGTGCTGTCCCTGGCACCAGTCCAGTACTTCCCCATCCCCAGTGAGTTTGTTAACTAGCTGCCTTGTATGGAGTCAAGGATGGCCTGCTCCTTGCTGAGGCTGCATCTGGAAGGCTTCCATCCACATCTGGCAGATTGAATTCACCAACTAACAGCACCTCCCCCTTATTTGTCATTCTGATGATGTCTTCCCTGAGTGCCTTATCCAACTCCTCTCCCAGTGCTGGAGGTCTGTATACCACCTCATACCGATAGCAGCTCCAGTACCTGTCTCCAGGATGACCCTCAGCACCTTCAGTCCTTCCTTTTCCTCTGGGTGCTCCTGTACCTCCATAGCCTTGATTCCCTCCCTCACATATAATACAACCACTCCTCCCCTTCTCCCTTCCCTGTCTTTCCTGAATGGAGAGTAGCCTGGTGTGGCCATATGTCAGTCTTGGCTGTCAGTGCATCATGACTCCTTTATGGCCACCAAATCCAGGCTAGCCTCCTCCATGATGGCCTCCAGGTCTGGAATTTCATTACCCAGACTCCTTGTATTGGAACACATGGCTCTCTGTACCTTACACCCTCCCTGCCTGTCTTCCTGCTTCACCCAGCCTGTGTTGTTCCCTGAAGCTCCCTCTGACATCCCTCGTCCCTTGTTACCCTCTCTGTTACCTATCTCCTTTACTTCTCTCCTACTGTGTTCCTGACTTATACGCTCCATCCTAAAACTTGTCCCCACCCCTGTCTTCTTGTGCCCCTGCCCTACTGGAGCTTTTTGTCCTCGGGCCCTCTCTCCTTATTGCGTCTTCATCAAATAAAATAGGTTAATAATCTGTTAATTTGATGATCAGCAGCAAGGGCACCTGTGAGGAGCGTCACTGCCTGATGCAATCCAAGATGGCCAGGTGCAAAGCTCACTAAGCAATTGCAGCACGCTGTGCTCCAGCATTTCTGCAGTACTGACAATGTGCCTTTGGTAGGACTGAACAAAAAGTGCATTGTGTCAAAACCTTGCTCGCACAGAAAGTTTAACAAGCAAAACTCAAACGCGGTATGTCTAAAGCAGTCCATCATGCCTGTGAGGTCACCGACCAACATTTCGTGGAGAAATGGAACACCAGAAGTAACCACACTGCAACACTTACCTCCGCTGCTACCACTTCCCATCCCACGAATCAGTCTTCTAGCCCATCAGACCTGCAGCTCCTGCAAGAACCGGTGGTATCTCCTTTGCCTCCAACTCCAGTGCTGGCCAGAAAAGAGAAGAAAAGGACAGGTAACCTGCTTGCTTTTATTTCAAAGTAATACAAGCCAAGAAAAGGCGTTGCAAAGAGGTTCGATCCTGAAAATAGCAAAGACGAATGAAACAGAGGATAGTCAGGGACCACAAGCAGTGCAGAAAGAGGGGTTAGCAGACAGGTTAAACAAGCTAACAACAAATCCAAAAGAAAATACAAAGGACACAGACAAGGCTAACACTGCAAGGAGTAAAATAACAGGACACCCAAGAAAACACAGTGCATAGAGACACAGAATCAGCACATAAAGACACAGAATTAAATATAGAACCACAAGATAATGTAACTCATTTAGAAAAACCAAGCAACACAAAAGCTCAAGACATAACAGAATTTAAAGGGAAAATGCTGGAAACAGCACAAAGTTTAATGTATTTCCAGATATATCGACTGAAACAAGTGAGAAACGTAAACTCTTCAATCCAGTTAAAGCAAAATTATATCAAAAGGGAATACGATTCTATATGATATATCCAGCTAAACTGAGATTTGTGGTATAGGGGAAACTGTATTCATTCGTGGGCAATATGGCCTGCTTTATCATTCTACTTCTTTCCCGGTTCTGCAACAAGGGGACTTGAGTCTGAAGGGTGGATGGCCACTAACTAAGCTGCTCCTGCTCTCCTTGTTCCCCTTTCTGCTGTATTTTCTCATCTAGGTTTTAAGTGAGTACCTAGGTGGGCAAATTTCTTGCCTAGAAAATATTGCACTAATACAAATCACGAGACCACTCAATCTGGGACCATGGCTCTCCTTATTGTGTTTTTATTGCTCCTAAGGTGCAGAGTTTTCAGCAATACAGTGCAATTCGAAGTACCTCAATGCAATTCAGTTCTCCAATGTACCTTATCAATACCTAATGTTATAACAGTCTACCGTGCAGACACTATGTCATTCTCCTCTCCCCTTTTAGCCTATTCCCCCCGGTTAGCCTACACCCCCTTGCTACTGTCCTCACCTATGTCCACCCAAGCACTTACATTGATCACGATCAACTATCATTACAGTGGTGCCACCTCATGCAGCACGATATGGCTGTCGCAGAAATAAAACAGTCTCCATTCTTATAAGCTTCTTAAAGAAAGTTATACTTCTGCTTCTTCTCTGCTCAGGAAATGTGGAGCTCAACCCTGGCCCCCACAACTTACCTCGCCTATCGATTTTGCTGAGGCCACAGGTCTCAAAATGATGATGGTCAACATTTTAAGCCTGCCTAAAAAACTTGTACAGCTGCAAGCCTGGGCTGCACACGTTAACCCAGACCTTATCATAATTACTGAGTCGTGATTAAAAAAGATGAACACTGATCAACAAATATCACTGCAGGGCTACAATTTATTTAGAGCAGATAGAGAGTCTAGAGGTGGGGGTGTGGTTATCTACGCCAAATCTAAGTACTTGGTCACCAATATTAGTTGCAAATCTCTAGCCAAGGAATTTGAGTTAGTTTCTCATGAGCCTTCATCTCCTCCTCGAATGTATCACTATCCAAGGTGACTATAGACCCCGTCTGGTGGTGATGAAGTCCTGAATCTTTGAAATCCATGTTCAGTAGATGCAAAACTGAAACAATATTTCTAGGAGATCTAAATATGGACTGGCTGTCACCTAAATCACACGGCCTCAAATCTCTTTGTGACGAGCTGGGTCTTGGGCAATTAGTCAGTGAACCTACTAGGAACAACACTCTAAATACTGCCAACAGTTCCATTCTAGATGTGGTACTAACCACCCATCCACACAAAATATCTCATTTGGCAGTGTTTCACAATGACATGAGCGATCATGGAATTGTTGCTTGCATAAGATCTCAAATTAAGGCCTGTCCGCAACCCATCTTTATAACAAAAAGATCCTTTCACAAATTCAGTGCAGTAAACTTCCTATCTGACCTGACCATGATCAGATGGCAAGATCTTTACCTAGCCAAAGATGTCAACAAGGCAGCTTGCATCCTTAATGACAAACTCACTACAATAATAAATAAGCATGCCCCTTTCATCAAAGTAAGGGTACGGAACAATTCCAACCCCTGGTTCACCTCGGATCTCAAGGCAGCCCTTATAGTTCGAGATAAGCTCTGGGCTAAAGCTAGACATTCTAAAGAATCTTTGGATTGGCAGGCCTTTAGAGCAGCCAGGAATAACTGTGTTAAAAAAACCTCACTCTGCTAAAGCTAACTATATTTCTACTCTCGAACAAGCTAAAGGTAACCCTCATAAAATATGGAAGACCATCAAAGCTATAGAAGGACGGCCCATGGCCCCCTCTGTCCCAACAAAGATAGTTGCGTGGCAGATTGTGGAAAACAGTTCCTAATCCTGGAGGAACTTAACTCCCACTTTGCCACAGCTGGATTAACTTTGACTCGTCCTGTATGCTGGTGCTGCGGTGAGCCAGCATACCCTCCCGCCACATCTAGTCCTGCACCCAGCCCCTTCCAACTGCGTGAGATAACTTATAAAGAAGTAGAAGATTCTCTTCTTAACTTAGACACCAAAAAAAGCGCAGGGATGATGGCTTGGAACCCTTTTTCCTAAGGTCAGGCTACGCCTATCTCACTGCCCCAATTCTCCACATCTTCAATCTTTCCATTACATCTGCTACTGTGCCGTCCTGCTGGAAATCAGCACATATCCTCCCTCTATTTAAATCTGGTGACCCATGAGATGTAAACAACTATAGGCCTATTCCATATTGCCTATCCTTTCTAAAGTTCTCGAAAACTGATCCATATTCAGTTAAAATCTCACTTGGAAACCTTCTCTCTCATTAACCCAGCTCAATCTGGCTTCCGGCTAATCATAGTACAATCACTGCACTAGCAAAAGTAACCAATGATTGGATCTCTGCTATAGATGCTAAGAAGGTAACTGGTAGTCTTTTGGACCTCAGCAAAGCTTTTGATACTATTGATCACAAACTATTAGTCAATTGCCTTGCAAAGTTGGGTGCCACATACCATACCACCCAGTGGTTCTCTAGCTACCTAACTGGAAGATTCCAAAAAGTAAAGGCAGAAGGCTTTTTTTCTGCTGCCTTGCCAGTTGCAAGAGGAGTCCCCCAAGGATCCATCTTAGGCCCTATCTTGTTTTCTCTGTACATTATGACTTAGTTGCTAACATATCTATGTCCAATCTGCACTTTTTTGCAGATGATACTGTGTTGTATACTTTTGGCTCATCGTTATCTGAAGTCAAGGGAGTGCTTCAAGCGGACTTCGCACAACTTGAGCATAATCTAATAAAGGCAAAGCTTCTGCTCCATGCTAAGAAGACTAAAGCGATGATATTCTCCCGCAGTGCTGTCTCAGGCCCCCCCAATACTCTTGCCCAAGACTTCATTGTCACCAAGCTAAACGAGCCTCTGGAGTTGTAACCAAATTTAAATATCTAGGTATCTGGATCGACAATAAATTATCTTTCAGTGACCACGTCGAAGATGTCTCAGAAGGTTAAAAGCAAGGTTAGGTTTCTTCTACAGAAATAGGCCCCTTTTCCCCTTGAAACTCGAAACAAGCTTGTACAGGCCACTTTTCTCCCTACTCGACTATGGCGATGTAATCTATTCCTCCACCACTCTTGCAAATCTAAGTAAACTGGACATCCTTTATCACCGTATGCTATGGTTCATTACCAACTCCCTCACTGCTCACACCACTGTGACTTATATGCAGCTGTTGGTTGGACATCCCTTACTACTAGACGCCTGCTCCATGCTGGGCTATGGACTCTTAAACTGCTCCTGCAGAAATTGCCAAGCTATCTCTCTTCCTTATTAGTATCTCACATAGTGCATACTCATTAAGAAAATCTGACTTTATTATGCTTGACATACCAAGGACGCTGGATTCCTTTGGTAAACGTATATTGCATATGCCCTTCCCTCCATTTGGAACCAATTACAAACCGTACTGAAACTAACTAGCACAGTTTCAATAAACTTCTAAATCGCTAAGTTCAGCCAAAATAAAAGACACCTGTAACTGTCATTAAGTCTCTTCCTTCCCCATGTGTGCCATATTTATCCACTGGTAAGGTATAATTGATTTGTCACATTAACTGCTTTCCTTCCCTTCTACTCCTGGCTTTATCTTTGCTTACGCCCACTGCTACTCTATCAAATCACTCCTCCCCCATATCAGTTGTAGACTGTTGTTTGTTCTAGCTGCCAAAATACTGTATATGTATTGCACACACCAGTCATCATGTTTCATTTATCAGTATGCAACCTGTAAGTCGCTTCCCTGTCTCATATCAATGTTTACCACCTGCGGTCACCCTATGTGGTACCCTTGTATGTATATCCAGCCTGTATCATGTAATGTGCATTTCATGTATATACTGTTATTGCCTATCTGTGTTTGTACTTTAAGTGTTTATGTCACAGGACCTCCTTGTGAATGAGCTTGCTCAATGGAGTTTTCCTGCAATAAACTTGAAATTGAAACTTGAAAACTTGAAACTTCATACCTTTGAAGATCTGGACGAAACCATGGAGGCTTATGAAAAAGAGTGTAGTGAAAAAGCAACTAACAAAACTGCAAGACAGGAACAAAATGGACAAACACCATACTCCCTGAATAAAACAAATCACTCAGTAACATTTGAATAAAATGGATTCAGAACAATGAACAGACATGAAGAAGTAAAGGGGAGAGGGAAAAATGATGGGCGTATAGTGTAATAATTACCAAAGCACTACAAAATGTTATTACAATGCTGTTGGCGCACAGCACTGCCACAGCTACAGTGTGCTGTGACAATGTTTGTCATAACCTTTTTTGGGGGGGCAGGAATCACTCTGATTTCAGGCTGCAGGATTGGGACACACTTGGGGGGGGCACTAGGGTGAATATGGCCTACTTATCAAATTGAACATGCAATTCCAAAAGGCTCAATCATAAATGGTTAGTGAAACATGAACATAACCAAAACACAGAAAACCAAATAATAATTCAATTAATTCACAGGGGTCCATGCAAAATAAAAATTAAAAATACTTAAACCTAATATTAATAGTGAGGCAAATAAGATATGGTTGATTGTCTAAACATAATGTCTTGGAATGTTAGAGGCCTGAAGAACAAAAACAAAATGCTTGAAATAATAAAATTTATTTAGAAATGAAAAATCAATACCGCAATGATTCAAGAAACTAATTTTATGAAAAATGAATCCAAATGGTTTCGCAATCGCTGGGGTGATGGAATAACATCTGAGCATTTAAACGGGATTATATTTAACAAACAGGCCCCTTTCCCCAAAATGAATAAAACTGACATGAACCCACAAGGTAGATGGGTCACACTAGAAATTAATATTCCAAATTTTAAGGCCACTTTGGCAACAGTTTATGCACCAAATACTAATAACCCAAACTTTTTCACACAGTTCTTTTCAACCTGATCTACTTTTCGACCACCATACATTACTGGAGGAGATTTCAATTTAGTACTACACACACAAGACAACATGTCAAAATTAGATAAAGCTCATAATTCAACCCATAATGTTATTAGGAAGCATATAACTGAACTGGGCTTAATAGACACATGGATACTTAACCAAGTATCCAAACAATAAAGTATATTCATATTGTGCACATACACAAATTTCATACTCCCGCATAGATGATTTTCTAATATCAGAATCATTAAAACACACAACAGAATATATTCAATACCCAGGTACATCAATATCAGGCCACTCACCATGCATCTTAAAATTAAAACTAAATGCACACAACATCCCCAAAAAATTGTGGAAAATGTACTACCCAATTTTTAAGATACCACAAATTACACAAAAAATTTCACAAGAAATCCAAGCATTTTTCAAAAATAATACTGAACAAGAATCCTCTATTAACAATATTTGGGAAGCATTCAAAATATGGATCTGGGGTAGAATGATCAATCTAGAAAACTTTAGACACAAACAACAAAACAATCTAATAAAACATCTTGAGCAAGAAATAGAAACTCTTCAGAAAATACACAGCAGAACTCTAGATATAAATATCTTTAATAAACTCATACAAAAGAAAGAACAACACAATGCAATATACACAGGTGCAAGAGAACGTCAAATTATGCAAACACGATCCAATTATTTATATCTATCTGACAAACCACTAAAGCTATTAGCATGGCAAACAAGAAAGGACCAACAACATTATATCCTAGCTATGAAATACACAGAAGATGTAATTATAGAACACCCAATAGAAGTCAATAAATGCTTTGAGAAATACTATACTGACCTATACACCTCCGAAATTAACCATATTGAAGAACAAGAAATAGAAAGATGTCTCCAACAAATAACTATTCCATCTATACCAGAAAAATATAATGAACTAATAGACCAAGAAATAACTAGTGAAGAAATTGACTATGCTATAACAGAACTGCCAGGAAACAAATCTCCAGGCCCCGATGGAATTGTCATAGAATTCTATAAAACATTAGACAACTCATACCAGTTTTACAGAAACCCTTTAACTCCTTCTATAAATCAAAAAACTACCAAATTCATTTCAAGAAGCAATAATACATGTCTTTCTAAAGAAAAACAAAGATCCGCTGAGCTGTGCATCCTATTGACCCATCTCACTACTTAATGTGGATTATAAAATATTTACAAAAATTATAGCCAAAAGATTGGAACCAATATAACCAGTCATATAATAACAAAGCCTGCAGACTCACCCTGAATGCTGAGCATGGAACTCACACCTGTACTCTGTATGAATGCGTGAACTGGCTGTCATTAAGAAACAGGGTCAAATTCCAGACTTGCATCCTAGGGAAGAAAGCTCTATTGGGTAAAACACCACCTTGTGTAGGCAATTTGATCAAGGTGGCCAACTTGTTACAGCTCACCAGGAAAAGGACTAGAGGGGCCTTGGCTATCCCCTTCTATCGCACCTCACTTGGGCAATGTGCATTTGCCTACCAGGCCCCCCTGTGGATGAATGAACTTCCCGGGCACCTCTTGGCCACCAATTGTCTTGCCCAATTCAAAACTGACCTCAAACAGCACCTAATAACACTCTCTAAGTGCACCTGCTCCTAAGTCCAGCCACACCCACTCTCTCTGCCCCCCAGCAAGCACTAGGCAGGCCTCAGGTACCTCCTTCCTCTGTCCCTTCTCATAACTTGCCTCAGCAATTAGTTTGCGTCATGCTCCTTCGGCACCCCCCACCCCACTTCCCCCCAACCCCAACTCTCAGTCCCATGAGTTTCCCTAACAGTCACTACTAATGCATGCTGCCTGATCATGCCCCCTCACACCCCACCATTTACTCTATCATGTCTTCTCTGCTCAGCCTCCCCTCACTCCCATTTCTCCCTATACCTTATCGCCCTTCTTCCCCCATCCTTCACCTCAACTGCAGTACCTACCTCTCTCTCTCGTACCTCCTTTCTTCACCCCACTGCCAGCTATCTCTGTCCCTCTGAACTACTGACAAGGCACTTTGTGGTTGCTTATTTCCCCCACCCTCATAAAGTGTTTTACTTATTATTTTAACTTGTACCTATGTTTTAAGTCATCCTGTAAGTTCTGAATCCAAGCTGTATCGTTCATTATGATGTACCTTTGCTTTCTCCTATTGTACTTTGTTTTGCAATCTATGATGTGGAACCTTTGGAAAAGAGCTGGGTCTCAAAGGTCTTTTCCGAATCACTAAATAAATAAAATAAACAAAAAAACCAATAAAGATCAAAATGGGTTTATGAAAGGACGATCACTTAATGAAAATATTAGACATTTGCTTAATATCATATCACAGAACACAAACAAAAACTCTATACTTCTTGCAATTGATGCAGAAAATGCCTTTAATTGGGTCAAATGGATACATCTTTGCAGTATTTATGGAGATGGGGTTTGGTGCATGGCTCAGCGGATGGCTACAATTGATTTACAGTTCACCTACCACAATTATTAAGACCAATCAAATCTACTCATCACCTATACAGCTACAAAGGGGCACCCGCCAAGGATGCTCTTTATTACCTTAATATTTATTTTGGTCATGGAAACAATAGCAATTAAAATTGGGAATCAGCCAAGGATACATGGAATTAATTTAAAAGATAAAATCAGTCTCTATGCGGATGATGCCTTACTTTACCTTTTACAACCTGAGACCTCTATTAAAGAATTAATTCATGTAACAAATCAATTTGGGAGAATATCCAGATACAATAATAACTGGGGAAAAACAACAATACTAAAATTAGACAAACAAGAAAATATAAACCTACCCACACAATTCAGCAGTATACAAACATATACATATATACAATATCTAGGCATCCAGGTTCCTACTAATCTTAAATAATTAATTACTATAAATTATGACTCAACATATGCAGAAACACAAAAAGAAAACTAAATAAAAGGATGAATTTACCATTAACACTTAAAGGTAGAATTAACATAATAAAAATGAAGGCACTCCCTAAATTAATCTTTTTATATCAGACTTAACCAATAATACTACCTCAAATATACTTTCAAAAAATTAAAAATAATACATTCATATGGACAAACAAAAACACAAGAATAGCCAATTTGATTCTTACAAAACCAAAAGATAATGGAGGATTAGCCCTACCAGACCCATATAAATACTATTTAGCTGCACAGATTACCACCGTATGGGAATGGTTAAATGAAATTGAAGACATATTAAACTCCACATAAATAGTGCAAGACACTCACCCATACCCCAAATTGAAACATCTTTTATACTCCGTCTACTATAATAAAGTAAAAGATAGACTGAGAGATGCAACCACAGAAGCCACTATCCAAACTTGGAATAAAGCCCATCAAATAATAAAAGAACCGATAACAATCTCTTCATATACACCTATATATATGAATTATAACTTTCTGCCTTCAACTAATTATAAAATCTTTATATTATGGCAAATTCAAGGTGTTCAATAGATTAATAATATTATACAAGACAATCAACCTAAACCCTTTATACAATTACAAGAGGAATCTAAGTTACCACAAACACACTATTTCCAGTATGTACAGTTATGTACTGTAGCTATATTAAAAGCAGTTCAAAAAAACAAAATAATCATATCGAATCATCATTAACTAAAATCATAAAAGAAAAAACTAAATAGCTCTGTTATTTAAAGCATTAGAGTACAATCATACCCAAGGAACAACATAAAGTGATAAAAAAATGGGAGAGGGAACTAGGAATAAATATTACAGATAAAATGGCAAGAAATAACCATATCTTTTACCACAAATATAAAAGTAGAGTAAATTACAACAAATTCAATTAAATACAACATATGGAACATTTTACACACCATCAAGGTTGCACCATATCAACCCAACTATATCCCAAAAATGCCCAAGATGCACAACTACATCAGGAACATTTGTACGTATGCTACACTCATGCCCATATCTGTCATACTACTGGTCCAAAATAACAAAAATAATACAGAAAGTAATAAAAAAAACAAGCTTACACCACAATTGACCTTGTTAGTACTGCCTTATACCAAGCTATAGAAACATAGAAACATAGAAGTTCATGGCAGATAAGGACCGCAAGGCCCATCCAGACTGCCCATTTCTTTTTCTTCCTTATAAATGTGTCATCAGCCTTTGCTCTGTCAATGGCCTATCTATTCATACTCATCTGTATTGCTCCCTTCTGCCTATCCCATGCCTGTTTGAAGACCTGCACAGTATTCATATCCACCACTTCCTGAGGTAGGCCGTTCCATGCATCCACCACCCTTTCTGTGAAAAAGGACTTCCTCACATTACCCTTTAATCAGCCTCCCTCTAATCTCATGCTGTGTCCTCTTGTCCTGCTATTTTTCTTATATTGAAACATGTTAGACTCTTTCACCTTGTTAATGCCCTTAAGGTGTTTGAATGTTTCGATCATATCACCCCTCTCCCTCCTTTGCCCTAGGGTATGCATATTGAGCTCCGTTAATCTGTCCTCATATGTTTTCTGATGCAGTCCCTGCACCATTTTGATTGCCCTTCTCTGGACTGCCTCAATTTGGATAATGTCCTTGTGAAGGTGTGGCCTCCAGTACTGCACGCAGTACTCCAGATAGGGCCTAACCAGTGTCTTGTAAAGAGGGATTATTACCTCCCTCTTCCAACTTGTGATACCCCTACTAATATACCCCAACATCCCCCTAGCCTTACCTACTGCTTTAGTGGTCTGCTTGGATGATTTCAGGTCATCGGTGATGACAAAGAACAACTCATATTCATCACCATAGCAATGATAATATTAAAAAAAAACAATACTATTAAAATGGAAAAACACCATCCCACTGACTGTTGAAACCTGGATTGGATTTATGATTGACAGAATGAATTTGGAAAAAAAATCTGCTATATGAAAGATGGAAAATGGAAGTATTTGTCCCTTTTCAAGAACAGATACAAAAAGTTATAATATAAAACATTAATGAAAAAAATAGATAAAAAGCCTGGACCCCATGGCCATGATGATGTATTAAAATAATTTAATTCAGATACTCTCAGATTAAAAATTAGTTTTTTAAGTCTGAGCCACAAAAAAAAAAAAAAAGAAACAAAAAATAATAAAATGAAATAAAAACAGAAAGGGCATTGCATTAATTGAATATACCATGTCCCTAACAGAAATATCATGATATTTTTCACTCGTGGAGCTTGACCTTTGACATCACTCTTAGCAGAGGAGAAGTGAGTGTCCAATCCAGTGCTTCTTTGGGAGGGGGTGGATCCCACTTCATGGCTGCCTCCTAGCAATGGAAACAGGAACATAAGGGGCAGCTGGCACTTGGAGAAGTACATGGACACTGCTCAGCATCCCACACTAGAAAATACTGGGCCTCCACATCTGATGACAGCTGCTCTGCCCTGACCATACCACTGGGTCCACAATCATCATGGTCCTGGATACAGCCGGAAGCTACAAAGGCTGAAATATGCCTTTTTTTTTTCTCTGAATCTTTTTCCCTCTGGTCGCGGTCTGCGGGGCCTCTCTCAGGCATCCTGCCTGCTCCTGCCCTGCCTGAAGTCCTCCTACCTGTGCCTCCTCTCTCCTCCTTCCTCCCTCTATCCACATTCAGCACCTCCAGCTTAACCCCTCTGGGGTGAGGCTGCTCCTCCTCTTTGGGCGCTCTCACCAAACAGACTCCGATGTGGTAGAGGGCCTGGGCAGAGGAACCTTGAAGGCCAGACAGGATGGACCTGGCTGTGGGTATGGGGGCAGGTGCCATCGCCTACCTCGCAGACAGAGTTTTTCCCTTGTTCTGGTAAGTGCTTCTCCCCCTCCCTTGCATGTGCACATCCCGATACATGGTGCACAGCAACCCCTGCCTGCACCACGTAGCGCCAACTACATGCTGCTCAGCGAACTACAGCACTTCCGGTCTCCACCAGGAGCTGCTGATGTGCTGAACAATCCCCCAGCCTTCCCCCCCAGGGAGGAGAGCAGCCCTGCGGGTAATCAATCCTCTTCCACCCCTGCCGTCCCCCAGTACCTCGAGCTCACTCCTGAACTTGGGTCACCAGTGTGGCACGAGTTGTGGTGTCCAGTGTCTCAACCCTCAGCGCCACTGGGCCAGCCCTGAAATATGCCTCTTGAGAGCTGCAGACACCAGGCCACATAGGGCACTACTGCCACAGCCACCTTCAAGGATAATTCGGGTCCAACAAGGGGCTTGAACAGTAGTGGGATGTAGGAAGGGAAGATTGGGAGGAGAGAAGCCCAAGCCTGTGGAACCATGGCTGTTGACCCTATTGTAGCAGAAGGTACCTAATCAACCCCCTGAGTGGGATGAGGGAGCCGGCATGCCAAGCAGGCAGACACTGCCAGAGAGCAGACCAAAGGGAGGGCCCAGCCCCACGCATAGTTAGTGATTCAATTGTGAGGGGCACTGGGGGGATCTGGATCTCATGCCCAATGGCAAAGAGATGGTCCGCTTTTTTCCTGGAGCAACAGCAGACACACTTATAGCCAGGTTAGTGGAACTCATGGGAGAGAGTGAGGGAAGGCCAGATTAGATAATGCACGTGGGCATGAATGATCAAAACAAGTAGAGAATGGAACAAGTGAAATTGGACTTCTGGACTCTGGAGAAGGTAGCAAAGGAGAGAGCAGGGGTGGTAACCTTTGCCTAGGTGCTACCACAGCCATACCTGAACCAAAGGGAACATTTTCACATGTTCCAGTTCATTGCATAGGTAAAGGGTTGATGCAGGGAGGAGGCATGTCAGTTCTTCGGGGCTGGCTCCTGAATTGGAAGGGATGGAGGCTGTTTATAAGGGGCTGCTTGTATTCCAGTGAGGAGGGCAGGAGGGTACTGGGGAAAGGTGGGAACAACACATATTTAGTTTGAACTGGAGAGGCGGGGAGTAAGAGTGTCAAGGCACACACAGTATGTCACAAACAAGGAAGACTTTGCTAGCCTCTGTCCATTGATCGATACAGCAGATTCTAGCATACTCAGGCAACGAGTAAAAGAGGGGGCAGGGAGAGCTGTAGAAAAGTGGCGTCCACCAATGCAAGGATTCTTGGCAACAAAACTCCATAACTTCGGGTGATGGTCATGGAACGAAGACTTGACTTAGTGGCAGTAACAGAAATGTGGGCAACCTCAAACCATAAATGGGACAAGACCATCCACGATATTCACAGTTCAGAAAGTACAGGGCAAGAGCAGGAGGGTAGCACTGTATGTAAAAGAGGGGATAGAGGCAACTGAAATAGCTAGTGTACTGCCTCAAAAGAATATTAGGTTTTAAAAGCAATCAACTATTACCTTTTACACCTGAGGTGCTTTTTCTTTTCCCTTTGGTTAATTAGAAGATTGTTTACCTCATGTTAGTAGGTGTGATGTGTGGAACAGCACTCTGCCTTGCAGCTGTCATATCTAGTTCTGTTCCCCCCACTACATCATCAGCATTATGACCTCACTCACTGTGACATCACAGCTATTCAAGAAGAGTCACTCAGTAGCTGCCAGGTCATTCACCTGTGATGTCACAGTTAGTGAGGTCACAGTGCTGATGATGTGTGTGTGGGGAGGGAGGGGGATAAAACTAGATATGTCAGCTGCCAGGCAGAGTGCTGTTCCACACATCCAGTGTAATACTGTCACATAGAAAACGTTATAATGAGTAAACAGAAAAAGGAAAAGTACTTCAGAAATAAAAGGTTACAATTGATTACTCCTTAAAATTTGTAACATTTTCCTGTCTACTAGCTCTTGAAATAGATAGCCTAGGTGAGTTGGTAAATTAAAAACTCTGTGGGTGCTAGCAGCAATGGGGAATGAGAACCAAATCTGGACTGCAGTGGTCTGCAGACCATCTGGTCAGGATCAAAGGTAGACAAGGAACTGGAAGAGACACTTAGGATGGCATCCAACCTAGGGGAGATGGTGGTAGTTCAGATTTCAATATGCCGGATGTGTCTGGAATGTTTCAATTGCAGCAAGTACTAAGAATCAACTCTCGGTGGATGCTTATCAAGAGGCAAATGTAACTCTGGCTAGTATTGGGGGTGAAGCTAGGGGAAAAGGCATTCTTTTGGTACATCTGGAAGAAGCACAAGGTAAAAGGGGGTATCATGAAACTGAAAAATGTGTAAGGGTAGGAGAGGGGGCAAAAGGAAAGCAGAGATATTGAACAATTATTTTTGTTCAGTATTTATCAGGGAGAAGTACGGCCAGTGCCAGAATGTGGGGTTAAGATTGGAAGGGGAGGGAGCAGTGGCTTTGGTGGTATGGTCAAAATATGGAGAAAAAGATGTACAAAAGCTTAAAGTTGAAAGCAGATAAATCTATGGGACCTGAGGGCTTGCACCCTAAGATGCTAAAGGAGGTAGCAGAAATTATATCAGGGCCATTTGCAAACATATTCAACTGCTTGCAGGTCACAGACTAGTCCCTAAGTATTGGAGGACAGTGGACATGGTCCAGTTACACAACAATGGAAAGAGTGATGAGCTAGTGAACTATAGACTAGTCAGATTGACATCTATAGTGGAAAAATAATGGAGTCTTTACTAAGGAAGCCAGCGGTGGTAGACTTCCTGGAAGGGAAGGGCTCCAGAACCCCAGATAACATGGATTCACGTGGGGACAATGGTATTTATATATTTATTTAAAAGTTTGGTATCCAGGAAAGGCACATGAAGCTGAGGCTGGTTTCCAGGTGTGACCTAGAGGTAAGGGGAAAGGGGAGGATTCAGGCAGGCAGTTATAACAATAAAGTGCAATGACAGCAGTTACAAATACAAGTTCAGAAGATAACAAAATTAGAGGTACAATACTTGAAGTGAAAAAAACAATGACTGTACACAGGTTTCTTAAAAATTTTACAAGGGCAGGTGGCTGGGGATATAGACAAAATGAGTTAGGAAGGGATGAGCCCTCCCTCAAGAGAGAGAGAGAGAGGGTGTGGGGTTGAGAGGGGCATATGAAAAGCAGGGGGTTCAGCAGAAAAGGGAAGAAGTGGAGTCAGAGGGGGTGGGTTAGAGAGGGGGTGACAGGAACAAATGAGGGGGAGAGCCTTAGTACATGCTTTAGGGATAGTAGAGATGGGGCTTGGCAAAGAAGAGAGGGGAGCCAGTTCCAAAGGGAGGGGAGCTGGTAAGAGAAAGCTGTCTGGCCAGCGTGGGGGGTGACGGTTTGAGAAGGAGTGTGAGTCCTGAGTGCCAAAGGAGTAAGAGGAGGGAGAAGAGGGGGAAAGGAGAGAAGATAGAAGGGGAGGGAGCTAAACCAGTATTTACCAAGGACGGCTGAGCAGTGGGAGTGACGATGCAAAGGTAGGGGCATGATGGAAAGTGAGGAATAGAGGGAGCAATGATGGGTGCAGGGAGAAGAGCTTGAAGCAAAATGACAGAAGGCATTGCAGAGGGTATCCAGTCTCCAGTCTGACAAGGGTGGAGGGAGGGGCTGCACTGTAGACCATGTCCACATGGTTGAAAATAAGGAGGATCATTTTGACAAGCAGGTCCCTGCGGACTTCAGTGGAGAGACAGTTTTTGTTGCAGTAAAGGATGCATAGCTTGGGGTGAAGCTTAGGTTGTACTGCATCAGTGTGGGCAGAAAACGCCAGGTTGCTGTCGAGCCACATACCACGATATTTGTAAGTGTGGACAATCTTCAGTTGGGTGCCATCGAGGGTGGAGAAGACTGGAGAAGGTGAGACCCTTGCTACCTTTTGGCTAGTGCCTAAGGTCATGGACACAGTCTTCTTGGTGTTTACTTTGAGCTGGCTGGCATGGAATCAGTGTGGCACATTACAGAAATCATGCTGGAGTGAGTATCTGACAGCAGATATGGAGGAGCTGGATGCATAGATGACTGTGTCATCAGCATCCATGTGTGTATGTAAGGAGACACAGACGGACGGGAGGTCATTGAGAAAAATGGAAAATAGTATGGGACCCAAGATGGAGCCCTGGGGGACTCCTGCCAGAATGGGGAAGGGGGGGATAATGCATCTCCTACTTGAACAGATTGCTGGTGGTTAGTAAGGTATGAGTGGAACCACTTAACTACAGGAGTTGACAGACTGACTGAGGCCAGTTTGTTTTGGAGGAGAGGGTGGGACACAGAATTGAAAGCCTTTGTAAGATCTATAAAAATGGCTGCTGTGACATGTCCCTGGTCCATCTCTGTAAGCTGGTAACGTGAAGAAGGGAGGAGATGGTGAAATGTTTTTTTTTGTTTTTTTATAAAATCAGACTAGAATGGGGAGAAGAGGGAAGAGGAGTCTAGGAAGTCGACTAGTCTGGAATGAACTAGTGACTCTCGTAGTTTAGCAAGGGAAGGAAGGAGAGAGATAAGTCATAGTTACCTGGGGAAGATGGATCACATCAGACAAACGGACTGCTCCTAGCTATCCTGGGGGTCACAGTATACATGTTACAGTAAAACAAAAAACTGGGCTCAGCGGTGAAACTGTCAATAACAGTCTTGCTCTGACTGGGGTTAAAAAATTACTTATTAAAGTAAAGCAATTACAAACAGACAGCAGGGGAATGCTCATGTTGCTTATTGTTTTGCTGAAGATAGATCACCCCTTTGTGGAGAAGGAGTACCTTGGCAGTTTTCCCAGTGAGTTGGACAGTGCAGAGGGAAAAGGAAAGGTTCAGAGGTGGGTGAGTGGGTAGAGAATAGCAGGAGCAGATATATGGAGGAGTTTGGGGTCCAGGCAAACAGGGCTGTATTTTGAGGAGTTGAGAGACTTGAAGACAAGGAAAACTTCCTGTGGAGAGACAGAAGGAAAGCAAAAACCTGCAGATTGGGGCAGGGGGAGCATTAGAGGACTGGTGGGAAACTGCGCAAGTTGTAAAGAATTTGTTAGAAAGGGAAGCAACAGCAAGGTAGTCAGAGACCAGGGAGCCATCTGCTTGGGGGTGGGGTGGGGAGGTGGGTTAAAAAGGGGAGTGGGTAACTTTCCAGAAATTGGAGGGAGAATTTAGGTTACACTGTAGGTTGGATTTAAAGTAATGGGCCTTGGCTGCTTGAATTGCCTTGGTGCAGGAGTTCCTAAGGCACCTGTAGTACCGGTGGTCAGAATCAGAGTGGGAGGTCTTGAAGCATGCCCATTCAAGGTCCCTAGATTTGCATAGCTCAGTGAGGTCGGGTGTGATCCAGGGGTGGTGGGAGCATCTCACCCTGGATCTTTTGAGGGGGGCATGAGTGTTCCAGGAGTTAGTGTGGATGGCGGTGAAGTGTGAGAGGGCTGTGTTGATATTTTGGGCACAGTATATAGGAGACCAGTCAGCAGAGGCCAGGTCACTTAAGAGGGCATCAGTGTCAAGGGACCTGAGAGGCCTGTGCCAGATGTATTTAGGGGTGGATTGAGGGGGCGGGCTTTCATAATATAATAGGTGAGATAGTTATCACTGAACACATTAGGGAGAACATCTGCAGCTGAGATGTGATGGGAGCACAGCACCCAGTCCAGAAGGGAGTGGTTTGAGGAGTGGGTGTTGAGCCTGGTGGGTTCAGAGGTTAGTTGGGTGAGATTCAAGGTTTCAATAGAGTGTAGAATAGGCTTCGAGGCTGGGGAGAGCAAGTTTAGATTGAAGTCCACGAGTAGGATAAGTTCACCAGAGGCAGAGAGGGAGACAAGTGAGGAAAGGGAGTTGAGGAGAGAGGAGCGAGAGATTTTGGGGGAGACATAAAGTATGCCGACAAAGATAGGGAGGGTGGAAGGGAGAAAAAGTTTGAGTAGCAGGAGCTCATGGGAGATGGGGGGCCTCTCTGAGGGGGGGATTGAACAGGAGATGTTTTGTCAGATGTATATTGCAACACCTCCTCCTCGCTTACCTCTGTCTTGGCAAAAAAGGTGGAAGTCAGGGAGGGCAAGCTGTGAGTCTGGGACTCAGGAATAGAGCCAGGTTTCAGAAATACAAAAGATGTCAGGGGAGTATTTCAAGGCCCACACCTTGAGGGAGTCTATCTTAGGGAGGAGGCTTCTTGCATTGAAGTGGAAGAAACTAAGACTTTTAGGCATGGAGAGGGAAGGGGGTTGGGGCACCAGGATTTGGTTCTATGCCACCAGCCAGGAGTAGGATGATAAGGAGGAGGGCAAGAAAGGAAGGTGTCTTCTGCTTTTTGTAACCAAAGGGAGAGAGCTGAGGAGTAGGGAAAAGTGGAGTGAAAAGAGTGATGGAGAAATTCGAGGTTTAGGGAGGGGTAGGAAGGAGACCAGGGTGGATAAAGTAAGTCGGGGTAGGGATGTAGGTAGGCAGGTAGGAAAAGGGTGGAAAAACAATATGAAGGGAGGAGAAAGGGAAGGGAAGGGGAGGGATGGAGGAAGGAGAGGGCAAGGGGGCATGGAGGTGGCATGAGAGACTGTGGGGTTAGGGAAGAGTAGGGGAGATAGATTAGGAAGGCAGGAACCAGAGAAGCATGGTGCTGGGGAATCAGAAGGGGGAGAGAGGAGAAGGAGGGCAGGGGGAGAGTTAGTCAGAGTTGGGAAAGAGTAGTAGAGAATAGAGAGTCACCGGTGCAATCAGAGCAAAACTGGGGGTGTGAGGTTGGGAAGAATACAAAGGTGACAAGGGGTAGAGTAATTACCAGCAAGCAGCTGCAGTGGTGGGGGGGATGAGGTGTTTGCAAAAACAACAGATAGAACTAGAGATCTGCAGTTAGAACAAATACAAAATTAGAGCAATAGCTACTGAGTGAGCACTGCAACCTGGCTGTATGAGTTAGAGGGGAAACAAAACAGATAGGTGAAATTAATAACTATGTAAAAGTTGGAAGCAATGCAAATAATAATAGGATGTACAGTACAGTAGCAGTCTGAAACAAATACTAATTGTGGCAGCAGCTAAAATAGTTGAGCACAGACAAGCCTGGCTATTAGAACTAACCAGTCAAACAAAGCAGGCAGGCAGGCAAAATAAGCAATCAAGTAGCGAGGGTGTGATGGAAGGGCAGTGGAGCAAACCATGATGGAGGGTGTCTGTTGGGCAGCATGGCCGGCCGACTGGCTGACTCATGGCTGACTCCAGGCAGACTTCTCAATGTCCTTAGTGCAGGGTCCAGTGCATGAAAGGGTCGCTGCTTGGATGGGCCGCTAGGTCAGGGCCAATTTAGTAGTGAGGTGCATGGAGAAAGTGCTGTCCATGCTCACAGCTGATTGGTAGAGGGCACAGACAGCAAAACGACAGCAAAGTCCTGGCTCCGGGGGGGGAGGGGGGTCCGAGGCATGGGCAGCAAAACAATGGAAAAGGCCTGGCTCCAGAGAGTCTGAGGTTTGGTGGCTGGTGGGGGGTGGTCTGGTTGAAAGCAGTCCCAGCTCTCAATAGGGAGCCCTGTAGTGGTGGCGAGGTCCAGTGGGAAACTGGTGCAGAAGAAAAGGTGCTGCAGTTTAAAATTCGCACCTGAAGTCTTTGAGTCCCACCCCAGCTTGCACCCAATTGGTGGAGGGCACAGGCAGCAAAAAGATGGTAAAATCCTGACTCAGGGGGGTCCGAGTTCTGGTGATTGGTGGGGGTGGTCTGGTGGAGAGCAATCCCAGCTCTCAGTAGGGAGTCCTGTAGTGGTGGTGAGGTCCAGACAAATGTGGTCGACTTCTTCAACTAGGTAAATATATCAGTAGACAAGGGGCAGGCAGTTAATGTAGTATACTTGAATTTCAACATGGCCTTTGACTCAGTCCCTCACAGGCAGTTGGTCAAAAAGATAACGGACTTAAGGATGGCAGAAAAATTGGCAACATGGGTGGAGAACTGGCTGAGGGGGAAGTGATGTGCACCAATGAACTAGCACACAAACAGTGCTAGCTAATGGGGAGTTTTCTGAGGTAAGGTAGGTAACAAATGGAGTACCTCAGCAGTTGTTGCTGGGACCAGTCCTCTTCAATATATACATCTGTGACAATGGTGAAGGCATGAAGGGTATGATCTGCTTCTTTGCAGATGACATAAAGCTCTCTGCAAGGGTGGAAGGGATAAAGGAGCACAGGGAGGACCTGGGCAGGTTGGAAAGCTGGTCAAAGATCTGGCAGTTGGGCTTCGTTACTAAAAAATGTAGTGATGCACATTGGTAAGAGGAACTCAACAGTGCAATAAGAAATTGGGAGTGGTAGTGTTAGATAGAACCACCAATGAAAAGGATCTAGGGGTCATAATATCAGAGAGCCTAAAAATGATTGCACACTGCAACAGAGTGGTGGGCAAAGCAACCAGGATGCTGCACTGCATAGAAAGGAGGGTGAACAGTAGAAGCCAGGAGGTGATCCTTCCACTGTACAGGTTACTGGTGAGATCGCATCTGGAATACCACGTCAGGTACTGGTGTTCATGCCAGAGGAAAGATTGCAGCAAGATGGAGGCAGTACAGTGCAGGGCAACCAAGATGGTCCATGGACTAGGGCACAAGACGTACAAGGACAGGGTTCAGGATTTGAAAATGTAACACCCTTGAAACAAGGAGCAAAAGGGGTGACATGATCGAGAAATACAGTACCTCCATGGGATAAATAGGGTGGAAGTCAAAGAACTCTTCTCCTTGAGTTCAAATACAGGGATGAGAGGGAACTCATTTAAGCTTGCAGGAGGGAGACTGAAAAGGGACACTCATAAGCACTTTTTCTCTGAAGGATTAGTGGACACAAAAATAAGTTGCTGGAGGAAGTGGTACAGGCCAAATCAATCAGCAGCTTCAACCGGGGATGGGACAGTCATATGGGGTGAGTTAAAAAAAGTGGGTCAGGTCGGCCTGGTGGCGCTGAGAGTTGAGGCGCTGGTCGCCACACCAATGACCCGGTTCGGGAGCAAGCATGGGTTGCTGGGGTTGGCAGGGGAAGGAGGGAGTGGATAGAGCATCCGATGGACTGCTCTTCTCTCCCGGGGTGGGTTGAGGCACAGTGACCGTCGTGGCCTGATACCTAGTGGAGGCTGGGTATCGGCACGTCTGGCCTGGTAGAATGGGGTGGTAAACAGGGCAGCCAGCTGGCGTGTTGTGTGTGGACACGTGCATGGTATGCCCCTTGTCAGCATTGCATGCCCTGCCTCCAGCAGAACAAAGAAAAGGGTGTGCCAAGTCTTTGCAGCTTGATGGCCATCCGAGATGTCCTGCGCTGGCTCCTAGGGGACTGCCGAGAGCGGATCCGGTTCAGTGGGGGAGTTGGTTGACCCCGCTGCCCACCATGGGGGGTGCCATGGGTAATCTGTGGTTGCCCTTACTTAGGAGACACGCAGGGTCGGACGGCAGCCGGATTGGAAGGATGCGGACACTAAGGCCGACTGGGACTCCGGGGGAAAAAAGTAATGTAAAACAATAAAAAAAAAAAAGTGGGTCAGAAACTAAGGGGAGAGATGGACACTAGGGCAAGTAGTAGAGTAGTTAGGGTGGGCAGACTGGATGGGTCAATGGGCCTTTATCTGCCATCATCTTCATTATATCTATGTATGTATGTATGCATGTATCCCTCCTCCTCCAATGGCCCAAGGCACCGCTTCCCAAAATCAGTCCAGTTAATTCCAGTTGTTTGCACATGCATGGGGAAAGCATTTGTTGTGCATACAACTAAAAAAAGCATACAACTGAAACTGACTAAATTACTGAACAGACAGAAAACAGTACAGACGCATATCATTCAGTGAATGCAATAGCATTTCTCTCCGTTTTCAGGTGCCAACAAGCATAGCTTGTAGCACTTCTTGTAGTCATGCATACTTATTTCTGCATTTACTAAAACTCAGAGTTACATTCTTTGAGTGATTTAGTTGCTGATATCATTGCTGAAGTCTGTGATAGAGCTTGCAGTAGGTTTGCAGACCGTGGAACTGTTAATTCTGTGTTGTAGACAGTCAACTTAATTCAGACTAAGGCTTGTGTGTAGGTTTGAATACAGTCTGAGTAGAAAGCACTCTAACTGCAGAGACTTAATTACTAAATTCCATTCCAGCTGTGTACGTGTGTGTGTATGGGGGGGGGGGTATCTGCACAAACTTAGAATTCATATACAGACTGATACCCAACAAAGAAAATTATTGGTGAATGCCTTAATGTTTGCTTGCATGTTGTACATCATTACTTCGTTTTCTCATTTCAGTTTGTGATCCATTTGCTAAGCAGTGGCTAGTATTGCATTAACCATCTAATTGTCTTCTTGAGTCTTCCTAGTTGCAAGATACACAATACCAGAGAAAGGAAGGAAGTCTGTCTGGAAATCCTGAGCTCGATTTTCAAAGGGAGACACAAGGCTTGACCCATAAAAAGGTTCCCCAAATGGTGCAAGTTAGACCAAGCACTGAGGTGATCAGTACACCTGCTCTTCAGGTGTAACAGTTATCTGACTTTGCATTCTTTTTTCACTGTTTACTCCAAAGCAATCACATTTTCCTTTGGAATTAAATTTGAGTTGGAAAAAAGAAATAATGAAAAATTAAATGGGGCTTCAGAGATGTCTCATGGCTAGTGAAGAGCATCCCACCGGAACTTCTTAGGGTACCAGTATAATTCAGCTTTGCTTCTCAGTTCTCAAATCCTAAGAAGTCACAAAGATTAGCCAAGAGACATCTCATGAGCCCTAATTACTCATATTACAAAGCAAGTCAGAAATATTGTATTTATATGACCAGATTACTTCCTTTGGGGCCTGTCAGTACCTTTGGGGCTTTATGTTTATTTTCTGAAGATTAGTGTTACTTTTTGTGGAATCTTTCATGCACCAGTTATGCTGTCTTTGTAGTAGCGCAGTCAGAGGACTGAAGTACTGGTTGTAAGTTTTTCCTATACAGTTGCACAGCAGGGCACTAGCAGGCATGTCCAACACACACACACAGAAGTTTCTGACAGGAATGTCTTCATCCCACTCTCAGCTGCTTACAATACTGCTCGCACTGTTTCTCCATCGCTCCTGCTACCAGTGCAACTTTCTGTGGTGGTATTTTACTATCCAGGAAAATGTACTGACAGCAGAGACCAGGCCATATATTTTCAAAGCGGGAGTGGCAGTTTGGGTAACTGTCAGATAGGGGAGTCACCACAGCTGATGGCAACATTGATAAAGGCCCTCTGTGGCAGGAAGCCATTTCTGTTGGTGGCAATATCAAGAAAGCCCTCTAGGAGCAGGAGACACTATTGTGTATTGCAATATTGATAAAGCACTTCTGGTGCAAAGGACTGCCACTGCAAGCTGTACTGTGCAGTGCATGTTTTTAAGTGTGTGTGTGTGTGTTTTTATGGGTGTACTGTCATTCGAATCTTCCGCCACCGAGTACTGTTGGTACTTTGATTAATAAATCCTGTTGTTTGTGTTTGCCACATATTTATAGCTGCAAGTGTCTCTAGCTGTCGTTCAAACAGGAAATACTATGTCAATGTAATGCCTGTTTTTTCTTAGCATTTGCCACATCAAACCAGTTGTTGTAATGGCCTCCTCTTCCTTGTCATCATAGTCATTTTCCCATGTGCTGTCTTCTACGAGTACCACACTACAGATCTCTGTGTTTGATTTCTCCAGATGTTGGCTTTTCATTGTCAATTGCTGTGTAAGCAGCAAAGTCAGCAGCCTGCATTCTGAGGGGGTTGGGGAAGCATATCAGGTTCATTCTCCATTTCAAAATGCTCTGCAATGGTTCAACAGAGGCTGGCTTTTCTGAAGCTGCTTCTTATTGTCTTGCATTTGATGTAGTTTCTTTTTCCTATGTGTAGCAGTCTCACATAGAGAGAGAGAGGCCTCCCACCATTACGGATTGAAATAGGGTCTGAGATAGTACAGACCACTTGGAAACCCAAAAAGGAGGCCGCCTTAGATGTGGTACCATGAGCAGGAGATGGAGCATTTGTAGGAGCAGTACACCCTCACATCTTGTAGATGTTATTTGTTTCCTTGTCAACAGACAACTCTTTTCATGTAGCTGTTGGGGATACATGTGTTTGTTTTAGTTTGTTTTCACTGTTCACACCAGCTGCTGTAACTAGCCTATGGGTCTTCATTCGGTACGTTTACATGCGGTCAGAGTTACGAATCAGACAGGAGTTTTGAATTACCCGATAACCGAGTCGGAAATCTGTTAGTCATGTAAATGCATAAATATCTGATTTTAAACATTCTCCGATATGTGTTGTTTTCGGATTGTGCTTGGTTGAAATCGTTGTTTTAAATCGGATATCTGTACCATGTAAATGGCATTCCTCTAATTTCTTCATGAAACGGACATACTCATGCGCAGTACAGTCACATAATGGAATTTTACCCTTGTAAACTGTGGCTCGAGATGAATATCAATTACTTCCGCATTCTTGCTCGTCAATTGCTGGTTGTCAAGCACGGTCTGGAGTGTTTTTTTTCCTCATTGATTTTAGACATATCTGTCAAATATTTTTTTTAAAAGTAGACTTTTTTTTGTGTTTTATGGATCAGACATATAGGTAGTTGACAGAAAGAAAATAGTAAAACTCACGAGAAGAACTTAAGGTGATTTGTCTTTATTCCCTCATGGGATGCTATTTTCATTAATGAAATGGTTGTAATTAATGTAATAAAATGTTGTATTATTTATGTGTTTTGTGTCACAGTCTTGTAATGCTGTCATAAATAATGCAGACGACCCTCACAAGCAATTCCTGCTAGCACATTCTTTTTTATATTTTCTCGGTGGTTGATTCTAGAGGGAGAGAGTGTGATTTTGTGTTTGTGGGGTTGTGGGGGGGGTAGAGTAGCGGTAGGTTAAGGTGTCAGTCAGTAAGTTTACATGTGTTTTTCACCAAGTTCTGACACTTCTATCGAACTGCAGTCATTTTGCAGGTTGTAGTATTAAGTGCCTGCACGCCTTGTGGTGCCTTTTCCAGAGTTCCCTATTCTTCGGCCCCCCCCCCAATATATAATCCATGGAATGGATTGAAGTTTTAACTTAATAAATACTAGATACTTTTAGCCATGGGGTGTTGCATAAGTAACACTATTGCAGCACATTTTACTTGAAGATGCTGTTCGTTTACTGCAGACCTGTTACTACAGAATCTCTTCATTCTTGATCTGCTTATGTATAGGCAATGCTGTAAGTTTACATTAATGTGTATATTAAAAAATCAGTAAAAAGATATCCTATTCCATAGCCTTACCAAATACAAGAATGCTGGAAAGGCAGGACCTGGGGTACTTTTGTTTGTGTTGTGAGCCCAATCCTTTACTTAAGGCCAGTGGAGTGGGACTCCGAATGAGGGAGTGGAGACACCCACTGCAACAGAATCTTCTACAGCTGGTGGGCATACAGTATTGGGGTCATGGGTGAACATATGCTGCCAGCTAGGCCCATCCTAGATTACTGCCACTGGAGACAGCCCTCAACGCAGGAAGGAAAGGAAATACTTTCTGGGGTGGAATAAAGGGTACATAGCACTCTGCTAGCTCAAATGATATCTCCCATGTCACAGAGCAACCAACAGCCTGGACCTCCTACCAGCCTCAATCAAGACAAATAGGCAGCTTCCTCTTAGTTGCAATAGGGGTCACCCTGAGATGGCATACATCAGAGTCCAAAGTATTGGGAGGGGGGTGAAAGAATGAGGGGGCGAAGTATAAAGCAGATTGTAAATACCAGAAGGGGAGAAAGAAGAACAATCTGATCCATATGCAAAAATGGGAATCATTCAATCATTCTTATCTAGTCAGTTTTTTTTGTCTAAACAGGACAGTTCTACCCTTATTAAATATGTAGGACAAATCCATCTTCCTGTTCGGCCAACACCTATGTCATAGATTCATGTAGTGCGCAAGTAAAAAGAAAAAAAAGGCTAGATTTCAGGTCACAAAACACCAGTAATGTGAAGCTCTACAGGACTGCAGCATGTCCAGATAGGCAGAGTGACACTGGGAGGACTGAAGGGTGATATGCTGGTGCCACGCTGGGAGCAAAGAAAAGCAGGACCCTAGTGAAAACAAGATGTTGTAGCCCTGGATTCTACTGTAAATGAACAAATTAAATAAAAAGCAGATTGAAAAAGTCATAGATCTCAGCATAAAGTCAGTCGATAGGGCTTTGTGAGATGTCAGTTTGGTTGGGTGTCCTCAGGCTGAGGAGCTCAAAGTTTTGTTGCACTGGATAAACTGCTTATATTTATGCACCTTACTTATAGTGTGGACAGCAGTTTCATGTCATTTGTGCTGAGTGAGTTCCGTGATGTTTTCCGCTGGTATTACATGCAGTACTGATGGTGTCACGCTTAACTGTGCTCCTGCATGCGACTCTGACATTTCCAGTCAAAATAAAAAGCAGTACAGCAATCACCACAAGATTTATTTGCAAGTAGTACGGGGTTTATTGTTCATGGGTTTCTGCTGTGGGAGAGTGAATGTTTTCTACCGTCCTCAGGCAATGGCAAAAATAGAACAATTGCCAATCCAAATGCAACAGCAGCTGTGTTTTATTTTCAGACTTGATTTCTGCTCTCCACCCACCTTGTCGCTTCCCCTGATGATTGCTTTTTGGGTGTTGGGGGGATTGGGGGTCAGTCTGTTTAGTTTGACAGGAGTAGATGAGGAGCTGGTAAATAATGCAGTTGGTATGCGACTTTGGATTCCTCAGTCTTGCAAATTCAAGGTCCAGTTGTAAAGCAGCAGCATTTAAAATGACCACGTGCAGGCAGCACTGGTTCCTGTGTCATCAGTGCTGCTGAGCAGTAGGATGCATGAATATCCCACAGAGGCGCTCCTACTTATCTGGAGTTTGCTGTGTCTCTTGTTGCTTTATCACCACACACACCCGGAAACGAGCCTTGGCTCAGTGTGACTTTCCAGGTTACCAGTTTTCCAATAAATAAAAATAAACAGACATCCTTTGAGCAATAAGGGTAAAGGATTTTAATGGCGCATTTTACAGTTGGTAACAATCTAGCAGGATCCCCATTCTGTGATAGTAGGATAGGGGCCCGCACAGCTGAAGCATGACCTCAGGTCAGGAAATTAAAAAAATTTGTGTGGCCACCATCTTTTAGGTATATTCTGACCTATTAGTGACACATGGAAACATAGAAATGTGACAGCAGAAAAGGACTCTCAGGCCCACCTAGTCTGCCCACTTGTCCAGCTCTCTGCCAGGATCTGCCCTTCACCCTCACCCACCCACCTTTCAGCATAGTCCAGTAAGTCATAGCTTGTAGTAATAATATGCAGTGTTAGACCTGAAAGGGTTGTTGCATTTTTTTTTTTTTTTAAATGCTTACTCTGCCTTCCATAATTTGGATTTGTTTTGGAGCCCTGCTGCACTTGCCGTTGCAGTTCAGCTGCTAGGCTGCAGAGGAGTGACCCACACTGTACAGTACCATGCATCTGCAAACTGTGTACCTTCCCTATGTTCCCGGTGGTGGATGAGAAAGAAAGAGAGAGGGAAGGGGATAGAGAGAGAGAGAGAGAGAGAGAGAGAGAGAGAGAAGGAGGGGGAGAGAGAGAGGGAGGGAGGGAGAGTGCGAGAGAGAGCGATTTTGTGTGTGTGTGTGTGTGTGTGTGTGTGTGGTTTTTTGGGGGGGTATACAGTAGGTGTAACATGACCATTAGTGGCATTCAATAATTGCATTTTTTATTTTCAACATGTGCTTTAACTCTTTCTGTCTGCTGTGCACCCATCTGCTTCTGACTCAGTAATCAAGAGATGTGTGGTTATTTCATTCCATGCCAGTACATGCCTCCCCACTACATATTCTTGAAATAACTGGATCTCATGATAAGCTGACACCACTGTGTGATTATGTCTGTTTGATGTTTAAACAGACAATTATGATGGATGTATTGGATCTGGACAGATTTACCATCCTCCTGTACCTGCCCCATTCCCTCTTAATCCTGATCATAGTATCCTCTGATACCAGTCCCCTAGGCAGTGCATTCCATGGCTCTACCACCCTTTCAGTGAAATAACACCTCCTCATCTACCCTCTGAGCCTGCCTCCTTCCAGTTTACACCTGTTTCCTCTCATTACCCCACCTCCTTCCTTTGTACCACCCTGATTGGGCCCCCCTTATTGATCCCTGTTATGTACTTATAGATCTCTATCATTTTCCCCATGTCCCTCCTCTTCTCTCCTCCAGGGTGTACATGTCACGCTCCTTGTGACCTAAGCAAGCAGTTGTACATGGGGAAAGATAACTTCTGCCTTTCTGGAGGTAATCCCCCTGACGATGCATCCCAACATCATATTTGCACTTGCTGCTGCCCTCTTACAGGTCTCTGAGTTGTTCATTTTGACATCAATCACCACCCCCAGGTCCCTCTCACCCTCCTTGACTTTAATTTTGTCTCACTAGTAAACCCCTTTGGGATGAGGCTGGCGCCCCCCAACCACCATCTTCGGAGTAGGCCCAGAGAGCCAATGCACTATCCATCTTAAGAACTGCTTCTGTACCTCACTTTCCTTCAGGTTAGCCAGCAGGTATAGTGCGTACTGAATCAAATACCTTGCTGAAGTCTAGAAAGTGGAAGTCCACCTTAAAACCCTGTTCCAGGGCCCTCATCACCTAATCATAGAACTCAACAAGGTTTGTCTGACACTATATCCCGGGGACAAAGCCATGCTTCCTATTGTCCGAATCCCCCTGTTTGCTTCAGTAACCCCTTAGTCTTTCTTTGACAATACCCTCCACCAACTTGCCGACCACCGACGTCAGGCTAAGGGGTCAGGATTTTCCAGCCTCCTCTCTTGATCCCCCCTTGTGGCTCAGCACAACATGGGCCATTCTCCAGTCTTGGGGTACCCATCCAGTCCTTAGCATTTGACTTGCTACAACCTTTGTGAAAGGGATTCACAGCCGCCCTCCTACAGTTCTCAGGTACTACACAATCCTCCCATGATTTGTTAAAAAAGGGTAGTCAGTAGTGTCACTAGTACTCCCCTTGTTTATATTAGAATAATGTGATGAATTCCATCAGGGCCACTACCTTGTCCACCAATGGTGGATTTTTTATGAAATTCTCAGGTGAAGTTATAATGTTTAGAAATTGTGTGTTTCCTTAAACGCGGATCCATTTTGGGAATGGCACATCAATAAGGGCCACGTATTTTGAAACGGACAGTAATTTTTACATCTCTCTTGTCCAACAGATTTCTAAGATGTCTGACAATAATAGTAAAAAATATTTTTGGGCTGAAGAGGAGACTGCTGTTTTGATCAGTTATTTAAAAGGGCTAGACATAGTAAGACAACTTGGTGGCTGTAAAGCTAGGAATAGCGATATTTATCGCAAAGTCATTGAGAAGATGAAATTGGCAGGATTTGTACGCACAGTAGATCAAGTGAAGCACAAGTGGAAGTTCCTGAAGACCCTATATTTTAAAGCAAAGAAAAACAATGGCAAAAGTGGATCAGGGAGAGCTACATTTCCCTTCTATGATGAAATGGACGAATTGATTGGTCATAGGCCATCTTCACTGATGATCATAAATGCAATCACAATTGATGTAGGGTTTAATGAAAACATTCCATTGAAAACTGGGAACACTAATGATATACAGTTGTTACCAGAACCTTCAGCTGGTGAGTGGAAGCAAGAAAGTAACTGAGGCATGAAGGAATGATTTGATTTGTAGTCGTGGCTGTATGAGGGGGTCAACATATTAACAGGGGCATCTCTTCTCTTGTTCTTGTTCTTTCTTGGTTGACAGTGCATCATGCTGTGCAAAAATTATTGATATGTAGGGGATATGGCATAGGTTAGCGTGCCATACACTCTTAATCTTCACTCAAGGTCTGTGCCCTCTAGTTGCCTCACTCGTGGCTAAGCCATGTGTTAGGATTTAAGATGTAACAGACCTCTAGTGAAGGTAAAATGCTTATGACATGCTAACCCATGCCATATCCCCTACATCCCAAGAATTTGTGCATGATGGCGTGATTTAGCTACACTTGATATAGTGATATACCATGCGACCTCCCATCAGTAACAAGGTCACTGTTTTTCGCTTTTTACTGGAAAATCCGGTAAAATTCTGGAATAAGGGCTGCCTGAAGACTGGTAAAAACAAAGATTTCATGGAATCTGGCATTTAATATCAGATCAGTAAATCTACAAAACGTGTGTTCTTCTTTGAATTCCTTCTTGTGCTATTTTCGGTGTGCTTTATTTAATGCTCTGTATATTAAGCCTTCTTTAATTCTGATTACTTATGCACATACTAAAAGAATGATAGAATCCTGGTAAAATCCAGAAATTAGAGTAACAATCACCGGTGCAATTTCGGAATCTGAAGTCTTGAAAATGGAATTTCATTGTTTTAATTACCGTAAATCAGTGGCCTTGATCATTAATAACATCGATAGTGTGGCGGTGAAATTGTAGCAATAGACATGCAGGCGCATCATCCCGTTATATGATTGAAAGTTTTGCACATTGTACAGCATATTATCCAACAAAGCATGACCCATTGTTTCTATATACCTTGCATGATAAACTCTTCACATACTGTATGCAGTCTAACTGTATTTTGAATGCTTCCCATAGAGTCATCGTTAATTGAAAATAGTGTGGACACAGTTACGGAAGATACGAGTCTGGGTCATGACGAAGCAATGCATATGCAGTCTTCTGATGAAAATGATGATTGTGCAGCCTTGGTGTCGCATACTGCGTCTGGTGATGATGATGACAATGGTGGAGAAGGCTGCAGCTATCATACAACGACACATATGTTTTTGCCACAGTTATCTATCAATACATTTGAGACAGTTTGTAATATGCAGTTTTTCCAACATCAAAGTCTAACTGAATCCACATTTTAGATGAAATCACTGTTAATAAGAAAAAGCCATTTTTTTTCTCCTTCTCAGTACAGCAGTCCTGCAAATCAAACACAGCAACCAGGCACATATATAAAACATGGAAAGGAAGTTAAGAAAAAAAATGAAATATAACAAAACTGAACCCCCAAAACATACTGTTGCATAAATCAAATATGTGCGTGTGCCTGCGGGATAACCAAATTATTTGAACAGTAGCATATGATCTTTCATAAATCTCACTCGTGGCTTTGCCAGTCATGAGGTGACTCAAGGTCACAGGAAAATGTACAAATCATCTGGTTATCCCAGAGGCACCCCTCGAGTATCCCATATGTATTCCCATTGATAGTTATAAAAAAGGAACAGATTACTGTCAAAGAAACAGACACGCATATGAGAAAGGATTATGAGAGTAATGTGTTTGGAGATTATATGACAAAGTATTTACACTGGTTATCACACCGTACTGCACAGCCCCTGAGTGTCGTAATATGTCAATCAGATTGCAGCATTTCTGAGACCCATTTTACAATACATTATAAAAAAACACAGGATGATTCAGTCACCTCGTGGTTCTAATTTCCACTGACCGCTTGAGCTTCACTGTCGAGGTGAGATGGAATAAAAATCCCTCTGTTGCAGAACACACTGGTTGCACATAGTTGCCCATCTAGTATTCTCTATATGGTGTATGGTGGAATGATGTAATGCATGGAATTCCGTGCCTGGAATTTGCTTGTTCTGATGCAGTGCTGTCAGAATGTTTACTCTCACCAGCACACAATACAAGGCCTCAGATGGTACCAGGGATTTTGTTTCATCTATACCTCTCTGACTTTTCATGGCAATACCAGTATATTATTTTAAAAACAAACAGGGTGGGTGGTAGATGTACTGAGATTGAAGACTTTTAAGAACGATTTGATCTAAACTACATTTGTTGTATGAATCTCCTGCTTTTGTGTCGATACAAATCATATGACTATTAATACTTTCCATTTGCTCCTCATACCATTAGGTAATGCATTGTGAATGGTGTTCATTCACAAATCTGGACTGTCATGTACGGTATGGGCTGCACGCCCATTGGCTCTAGCTCTGCACCAATGGGCGTGCAGCCCTACTGAACAATCAGTCGGGAGGCGGGCGGCAGGCGGGTGGATGCTCGCCCGCCGCTGCCGGGGGAGCGGGTGGTGGGGCTGTGGGTGGTGGGTGGGGGGACACTAGACACCAGGGAGATGTTTGAGGGGGTTGTCACTGGACATTCTGCCCACGATCGGGCATTACGGTCCACTGGACCACCAGGGAGATATTCGGGTTGGGGGTCTTTTACATTCTGCCCGGATCGGGCACTAGAGGTTGTTTCACGTTCTGCCCATGACCGGGCATTGGGAGATGTTTGGGGGGTTGTCATTATACATACTGCCCTTGATCGGGCATTAGGAGATGTTTAGGCGGGGGTTGTCAGTATACATACTACCCGCGATCGGGCATTGGGAGATGTTTGGGGGTGTTTTTACGTTCTGCCCGCGATCGGGCTGCAGGGTGCATCGGTCCCCGAAGGCTGCTGCCTGGCAGGGCTTCCAGGCGCAAGTCCTCGGGGATCGGCGCACCTACATGCTAATGGCATGCAAATGGGGCCATAATCAGATGCAAATGGCCCCCCTGCGCCTTGCATGAATTATGGCCCCATTTGCATGTCACCTTTTGAATATCGGAAATTTGCACATGGCGCAATGGTACTTGCGCCACCGCAAGTTTAATGCTCAACTCTGACAACTTGCGGTGGCGCAAGTTCCACTGCGCCATGCACAGTAGCTGTGGTTGGGGTGATATCTCAAAGGAGTTGCTCACTAGCGCAACTCCTTTGAATATCGCCCCGGCCACACCCCTGCGCAACTATTTTGAGCAGTGGAAGGGCTTGCGCCTCAGAATGGCGCAGTTTGAATATCCTGGCCTATATGTTACATAGGTGCAGTTCAATTTCTAATAACAGTTATCGTTAGGTATTTCTTATAAGACATACCTGATGTTACTTATTATTGCATTGCATTGCTTGCAGTTCTAGCTTCATAAATGTATGTTGCTTTAGAGACAACTTATGTCTTTTGAGTTTGCTTGACAAGAATAAATACATTTAAATCTATGTATAATGTTGTTTTCTTAATGGATACTTTGTTGCCATGTATTCAGTCAATATGGTTCTAATATGATTAGCAGATGGTAGTCCAGCATTACATGATCTGCCAACAGGCTGTGGTTGACTAATATCAATCCCATGTACATCCTCTATCCATCCAGCATGAACCTGTTTTTTCTGCTTCTCACAGTAATTGTGTAGTCCACAGCATGTTGCAATCACATAGGGGGTGAAAGTGTATTCAAACTCACTTTTTTTCTGCAGAACCCTCCAACGAGCCTTTAATCTTCTAAAAGTGATCTCCACTGCTATGCAAGTGGAACTCAGGTAAACATTGAATGACTCTTGCGATGGAGTCACAGTAGACGGATTTATGTATCCATTAAGTAACCACTCCATCATGGGATATACTGGGTCACCAGTAATGTACATGTTAACTAGCATGTTGTTCATCAACCTAGGTTTCTGCACTCAAACAAAAATATAGATGAATGATACTTATTTTACTTATAGGACTGAATTAACATATATTTTTTTAAATTTTTATGTTATTTTATAACATGGCAAGAAACAATCTAGAAATCTCATTGGCCAAGAGAGATCTGCTGACCATACATTAAATCTCTTTATATGCACATCCTCCCTGGTCCTAAACCACATCACACAATGAGCAAATCAGTCCTACCACAACCAGAGCTATCTTTCATCACTCTCCCTTCCAACACAATCATGGCTGCTACTTATACGCTGTAGAAACCTTCAACTGGGTATTCTTTATAGTTTTCATTACAACTGCTTCTTTGCTAACTGTGAAAAATCCCCCTTTTATCTTTACCTGCTCATCAGGGAAATCTCTTCTGCCTTCCCTGACAGTGAGATAACCGAGTCTCTGGCTCTAAAACAGGCCTGTGTTGTCTGTGTGTACAGTATGTTAGTGAATGAACATTCTGCTAGTAGAACTGAGCAGAATTTTGAATTCCTGTAATCCATGATAAACACTACATGAAAAACATTTCATTTCTTGAATATGGGGTAACTCAGAGAAAACAAAAACAGAATGAAGAAAGTAAGCAATAATACTATATAAACAAAGAAAAATGGTGATAGATATCTCACCCTGCTGTTTATCTTTTAGGTCAGAGCGAGAAGTTCTTGATGTGGTTAGTGAGTGTGGCAGTTTTGAACCACGCTCAAGCATGCATCACCGGGGAACTGTGTTTCAAAATAAAAAAAAACTGATTCTGAAAATAAAGGGTCATTGTAGAAGTGCAATAATTTGAGGGTGGTATCTGTAATAACCATACTCCTAGGGATGACCGCACTTGGCCTTTGGCTTTGTGCCTAATTATGCCCATAGTAATGTGGTTATCACACCGTAATGCACACCCCGTCATGTCTTATTGCTTACATGAACAATGGAGGCTCACTGTTGTCATCTTAACCATTATCAGTGATAATGTTTTTGTGGAACTGCAGTGCAAAGTGCACATCCTGTATGAATCAAAGAGCATGCCTTTCGGCCTCATGGTGTGGTGATTTTTTGGTTTTTTGTTAACTCCCCTGCCCCCACAAATGATAGCTGTCTGCAAACTCTGTCCTCTCCTTCCACCCACTACCACACCCTCTCATTGCCAATAGACACTTTTTAAATCTTGCACAATCTATACTGTATAGTAACTGAAACTCAGAAAATGATACAGTAATATTTTTTATTATGTGTTACTTTTGGTAAGTCATCAGCCCATGAAAATATTCTTGAGTTTTTCAAAACTTTTGCATCATGGGAGCTTCCTGGTGAACCACAGTTTATGTTCCAAAAGCTGGAAATACAAAATTAATATAATATAAACATACTTATTGTAACATGTTTGAGTCACATCTTTTGTCTAGTGGTACCTCCTCCCTTCTGATTCCCTGATCGTGATAACTGTAAGATAATTCCTTCCCTGGTAGTCAGGTGGTACCCCCTCCCTCCCAATTCCCTGATTGCGGTAACTGTAAAATAAGTCTTTCTCTGGTGGTCTAGTGGCACCCCCCCCCCACCTGTTGCCGTGATTGCAGTAATTCTCTGTACAATAAGTCCCTTGTGTTCCAGTGGCACCCCCACCCCCTCTCACCCACACAGAACCCTATGCACCCCGCCAGATACTGCCCGCCACCTGCCGAATGACAGGTACAGTATGGGCTTATAGGGCATACTGTACTAGACAGTCCCAAATACTTTAATCTTGCCGGGTTTTTTTTTTCTGTGTCTGAGGACCACCAAGTTACTCGCTATGTGAGATAAAACAAAATGGTGGCTGGTCATTCTGAACATTTGGGGTGCCCAAGGATACCCTAAGTAATGGGGCACCCTGAATTTGAACTTGTTTTTCAGTGGGCTCCATTGAAAAATAAATGCACACCTGGCATGGCCTTTCAGCCAATCAGGTTGCTTTATTTTTCAAGCCCATTTTCTAAATATATTATAAACCACTCCCTGCCATCCACAAGCATGATTAGCACATAATCCTTAGTACAGTAATAATAAAAAAAAAATTATGAAGATACCAATACTTATGATCAACAACTGCCTGCAACACGTAGGATGGCCAAACTTTGCTGTTAATAAAGTCTCTATATCCATCAATTGGAGCTTGGATTGGTATGTGAGTCCCATCTTTGCAGCCATCACTTGTGGTAAACCACTTTGTTTCTCAAATGCAGCAGCAATTTGTACTTCTTCAGATGTTGAGGGATACTTTATTAAATCAGATAACACTTCCATGAAGAAAGAAATACAGAACATATGCACAAACTTGTGGACTGTTGCTTTATGAATGCCAAACTGGTTTGCCACCACTCTGTACTCACAGTAGCTTCCCAGTTTGTACAGAACTATAGCAACATGCATTGGCAATGGTACAGGTCTGCATACATGTGTCATGGCTGGTTGCATATAAGGTGCATTATCTGGACCGGTGTCATAAACAATGCACGTGACATGGAAAAATTCTCTCGCCAGTCGGCGTCACTGAATTCACTAAGCACTATCCTCTGCCACCAATCCTGACTACGTATTTTCATCCACACAGAATGTTCACGCAGGTTACATGCTGATGCAGCACATATCATGCTGCTACTCAGCATATGGCAATTATATCATGCCTCTTGAATTTCAGCGTCATCTCTGTGATTCAGTCTCATCAATAACATGAATTGACGTTCCATACGACTTCTGAACGACATCATAAGAAATAGCATGTTTGTCATCAGACTTGTTAAGAACTGCAAATCAAAGGGCATGACAATGGAATATTCTTTTAAAATTGCAGCAGTAATGTAGAAAGGCAGATAAAGAAATCAATGTGTATGTTCCTGATATTATGGTGAAGAAAAATTATTGATCAATACCTGAAAAATATAAAAAAATGTTATTACAGCACTGCTAAGTTAAATTCGATCCATATGATTTTGATTGATTAATAATAACAGTGTAACTATTTAAGCAAAAAGGCATGACAGGTTATGCATTCTGTTTTGATTGTGGCACACCTCGGGTGTGCCTTTAGGCATTGCCATTTGCCTTCACTTCAACCAAACAAGAAGTGCTGTCAGCCCACCACAATCTACGAACTCGAGTGTCTTACTGTGATTATACAATGGGTCCAAGTTTTCACCATTACAAAAAAAAAATTATAAAATGTTACTAAATAATGTAACATAGTCCTTCCACATATGCTTTGCAAGTGAGGATCATCTGTCTTTCTTCACGCTTGATAAATTGTGTAATTGTTTACCATGTAATAGAAGACTTCAATGCTCTGCAGTACTCCAACAGTACAATGCCCCTCCCCCCCAATCCGCACTGATAATCAAGATGTGAGGCACAACTTCAGAATTGCCAGAGGTCCACATTGGTGGATCATGGATGTTCAGAAGGCAATGAAGGTTGCCTATCGGTGCTACAAACTGAGATGGTGTGATATAGATAATGGAGAGTATGAAATGATGGCCATGACACTCAACATGGTGTTGAGACTGGCTAAGGCGAGGACAGAGCTAAACTTGGCTAGGAAGATCAAGTGATGGAACAATAGGTTCTTTAAATATGTTGGGAAAAGGGGACAGTGAGGGGGCAGATTAGCATAATTAGGACAAGGAAGGGATGGGCAGAGGGTGCAGGAGAGCAGATCGAAGTAATAAATGAATACTTTGTCTCAGTCATAACTAGGGAAGAAGGGGAGCCACACCATATGTGGGGAAGATGCGGTGGACATGCGGAAGTGTCAGGGCCTGTAGAGACTGGAATTTCTGCTGAGTATGGGGGGGGGAGGTTGGGGTGGGGCTGGCACCATCAGGAGGGTGGCAGCCAGAACAGTATTGGAAGGAGTGGCACATGGAGGTTGAAACCCACATTGACAGAGTGAGAGATGCCCTCAGATCAATAAGAATGGAGAAGGAAAGCCTAGGGAAATTATTGGAGGAAAGGGGTTTTCCTAGATGATAAATCGCATGACTTTGTCCTGAGCAGATCTTACCAGGCAAACATTGTTCAGTTATATGATTGGGTGATGAGTATCATGGACCACGACACACCGGTGGATGTCCACTTTATAGACTTCACCAAGGCGTTTGAGTACGGACATCACAGTAGCCTGCAGTCAAAGCTGGAAGCAATGGGGTTGGGGAAGCAGATAATTAGATGGATAGAAAACTGGCAGTCGGAGCAAACTTAGAAGGTGGTGTTGTGGTGGTTATCACATCTCTTAAGGGGTCATCAGTTTGGGTATCCATCTTGGGGCCACTCTTGATTAACACCTATGTCTCTGACATATGATAAGGTATCAGGAGTTAAATGAACTTCTTTGCCAATGACTCAAAGCTGGGAGCGGTGTTGGATGGGCAGGAGGGGAGAGCAGTCCTGCAGGATGATCTGGAGGCCTTGGAGATGTCATCATGTAATTGAAAACTTAAATTAAAAGCAGGAAAATGAAATGTTCTTCATCTGGGGGCCAGAAACCCAGGACAATCATTCACCCCTGCCTTCTATTTTCCGCACTGAAGGTACTGGTCCAGACAGAACACAATTATTCAATCAGTATATATATATATTTCGCTTAAATGGGAAACCAGTATGCCAGCTAGCACCTTTTAAATTTGCTGCCATGATTGGCAAGCGGTACCAACAGCAAAAGATAATTATTAACTCATTACTTGAATAAATGCTTTATTTCATTGCTGTTCATTTCTTTGTCCATTCAGGGACCATTCAGTGAGATTGAGATACAAACCCCAAACTGAGTGAGGAGAGCAGCCCAACAGATGTTCAGTCATCACTCACCCAAGCAGCCCCCAAGTGACCTGCTCCATTTTTTGAACAGGTGTCACTAGTAGGTCATGGGGGACTTAAGCAGTAAACCATGACAGAATGTGGGTTATACTGGGATTTGCCCACGGCTGACCTGGTTTGACCACTCGGCTGAATGGTATATTGCAATTATACAATGTTCTCATACCTTTTTTGCAATAGAAAATTAAAGAAAAGTACATTTTTTGTTAGTTTTAATAAGTTTTAGCAAGTTTATTATTGCGCCACCTAAAAATAGTTCTATGCTGGTAGATAGAATAATGTCCACACCCTCTCCCCTGCAGTAATGGTATTTATTCTTTTAATACTGTGGGTGGAGTAATGTTAAATTGTCAAAAGGATGCAGTTATTTTCTTCCCCTATAGCTGCCTCCACAATTTGCTTTGATGGAGGAAAAAGCAGAGAGGAGTCACAAACATACAGTGAGGATTAGCTACTTGCCAGTGGTCATGCACTACAAACTGAAAGTTTTGTTGAATTTCTGATGGGGTTCTGGGTGTCCGGAAGCCAGTCAGAGACAGTCTCGGATGCAGTTAAAGAAATTTTTTTTGTGAGACACTGTGTCTTGCGCTGACATTGGTGGGACTACATTATCTATATTTTATGTCTAAATTAATTATAATAATGTTATAAACTTATAACTTCTGATTTGTTTCTTATGTTTATTGTTTATCATTAAATTATTGTTTGATTTTTTTATAGCCATATTACAATCGCAATAGGGCATTCCAGGGTGTGTGTCGTCCATGAATAATGTCGTGCTTCGACCCACCCTAGGTGTGGTGTTATTCAGCAATGACGCACACGCTGTCATGCCTTATTACTTAATTAACTTTATGGAGAAGTCACATAGGATGACCACAAACATGATATCCAGTCATAAGAGCAAGGCATATGGGTAGGGGTTGAAGGCACTGAACGTGTACACCGTGGAACACAATATAGAGAGGGGGAATGATTGGGACCTTAATGTACTTGAAAAGGGATAAATAAGGTTGATAAGGATAGACTATTAAAGCTGAGTGGCAACCATGACAGTAGGGGACACAGTCTTACGCTGATGGGTGGGATGTTTAGGAGGGAGGTTAGGAAACACTTCTTCACATAGATGGTGGTGGACACTTGGACTGTACCGCTGGAATAGATCCTCTCATTGAAGACAGCACATTTCAGATAGGCTGAGATAGGCACAAGGGGAAGATTATGATAATGGGTAGGGGGATTAGGAGGAATGGAGAGTGAGAAAAGGGACATTACCTCAAGCTGTAGACCCTGCAATATGAGTGGACTTTTTTTTTTTAAACTCCCTTTATTCACTTGACCCGCATGGAACTCTCTCTCCAACTGCCAACCTATGCCTGACTCTACCTCCCTGTCTGAAGCTCACCAGAGCAAGGACATTCCAGCCCGACAAATCACCAGCTCTGAGTCCCCTGAGGTAGGGCCGCCTGCCCTGTCACTCTATCTGTAATCCAATGCGCTAGTACTGGAGTCAGAGGAAGCACCTGGATGGTGAGTCTGATGGCAGAAGTTTGATCAGGACATAGGCGGTGCCTTCGCCTATCCACTGATCGGGATTTTTTTAAGCTTGTTCTTCCCCCTGCCAGTCCAGCAGTGCAGTGCACTCCAGCGTGGTGCATGCATGCTCCCGTGCACCTCCGCAAGAGAGTCGCCATGGCTGGTACCCTGTGTCAGGATCCTGACTGCTGATTTGACCCCAATCCTCCACTGGGGGTTGCCAGATGGCGGAATCATGTTCCCCCTCCCTCCCAAGAAAGGAGAGCAGTCTTCCGGACTCTTGATCATTTCCTACCCTGCCGAACCAACTCTGCTCCCTAACCCGGGGTGCCAGTGTGGCATGAGGTGTGGCATCCTGCATCACAACCATCAGTGCCACCAGGCCGGACAATATGAGCAGACTTTATATACCAAACGGCCTTGTTCTGCTGACTTCTTCAAATGTTTGTATGATTGTATTATTAGTTTTAGGCCCAGTGATGTGGATGGCTGAGATGCTGTACAGCACATTACCCCCTGACATGCTGGTGACCAGGGTTTGAGAATGGACTTAGGTGAGAGATGATGGAGTGACCAAAGGACAGATATCCTCCATCAGGGAAGGGGATTCTATGGCCCCCAGCTTGACCACCACATGGAGGAATCCAGAGGGATATGTGGGTGGGTCATGTCTAGGGTGAAAGCCCCACCTTTAGCGCACAGGGTGCATCTCCATGGAGGCTGAACATGCAAAACATGCTCATTGCACACTCATGTTTGGCCAGGACAGAACAAGAAGAAAGTGGAGGATGGGCTTCATGAAGCCCTGTATGTCCGTACAAAGACACTCTCTGACACTCTGTTTCTGCAGCACTCTAGTATGAGTTACCAGGGTTAGGTGACCGGTGAGAGAAACAGCCCCCAACATCTGAGGTGGTCAGAGATGAATGTGATAGTCGGGAACAGGGCTGATAAACCAGTCGTACCAAAAGGGAGGAAGTAAACAGTAATGCAAAAAAAAAAATTATGGCAGGCTGGTTGTAAAATAAAATACATTCTTGGCTTAACTGGGTATTTTGTCTTTGGGATTTCCATTTGCTACGACATAGTTTTTGAAAAAAAGACAGATTTCCCTCTACCTTTGAATCAAAGGTGAGCAAACAAGTATGAGCTGCAAGAGACAAAAGTGATGTAAAACACAATGCACAAACGAGCAAGCTATGTGCAGTCCATAACAATTATTGTACTAAATAAAGGGCAGCTCTAAATATCTAGGGACTTACGAGTTTCATTATGGTTCTTGAGGCCACACATGGCTGGCCAATTCATCCCAATGTTTTGCTCCTTACCCTGAAAATTCCACCTAAAATTTTGGCTTCCCCTTTGTCCAGAAGAAGAATATCCATGCACGGGTACTTGTGTTCAGTAATGGACATAATTCACTACATTTGGACAGTCTGACTGGCAAAAGTACTGCCCAACACATTCCAGCCTTGAGGAGGGATGGTATAACATTTGGGTTTAGATGAGCTCTGCTGTTGCTGTGTGTACAAGAGGCACTGGTTTCATTGAGGAAGTGGGCATAACACATGGCACTGGCTTACAACACAGAAAAATTCCAACCAAGCTGAAGATGCCAGCCAGTATTCCTGTGACTCAATGCAATGTGACTCCTGTCGTAACAAACTAGGGTCCTTATGTGGTTATTCATGCATTGGATGTGTGGGGTAAGATATAGAGGACAGTAGCTGGGGATTAATGACTATAAGGAAAGGGAGAATGACAGATACAAGTAATGGTTACACAAATGCACAAAAATAATTAGTGAAGAATTACCAGTTATTAAACTTTACAACTCTTAAACTTTTAAGACATTTACAGGTAACAAACACCAGCTGCACACATTAAAACCAGTGAGCAACCTTAGCTATGGCCTCTTTACCCTAGATGACACAAGATTGAATGACACGTAACACACATCATCATCTGCCGTGTTTTGCATTTAAAGCAGCAGTTGACTGAATGAGGCTACATCAGGACCTAGTGTGATTGAGTCCCATTCATTACAAATAACTAAAACATGCTGTTTTGAGAACACCAACCCTGCATTAATAATTAAATATTCTTTCTGGCATGACCTTCCTTCGTGAATAAGAAATATTACTGCCCCCCCCAGTCAGCAAACATCAAGTCTCATAGCAAAAAATGAACGGACGTGATCCTCCAATATAAGCACTATACGTAGCATAATCATTCCACTGCTAAATAAAATGCTAAATTTGTAATATTTCTAGCTGATCTGGTACACACATGTATCTGCTATAACACAAACACAGCATCTACCAGCTGATAGAAACTCTTCCGGCATCAAAGGCATCACAGCGCAAGCTCTCCGTGACAACACTCACAAATGCGCATAAAGGATTTGAAAAGTGCATGCGTGAAGACTGATAAAAAGGGAAACTCCATCGGGATTTCGGATAACTGAATTACTCGCATGTAAACTGCCATATCCCCTATCATCCCAGAAAAAAACGTCATGTAAACTGAGGATTCAGATATCTGAAAAGAAATCCAGGTAATCTGATAATTTACATTTTTGGAAATCAGCCCCGCATGTAAATGTACTGATTGTCTGGTTGTTGAAATCTCATTGTCCCTGAGAGCTGCATTAGCATATGAGAACATGATGTGTTATCAAATCAAACCATCGAATCAAATCAAACTTTATTTATAAAAGCGCAATTCCAAAATCGTTCAAAGCGCTTGTACAACTTAACCATAAACACAAACAAGTAAAATTAAAACTATACCATTAATTAAAACTCCACAGTATGTCTGTCTGCTTACTTAGAATTCAACAAAAGAAGACACAGCAGGGTGTTAAATACTTACTAAAAAATGTACTTTCAATTAGCTTTACAAACGGTCTTAGATACAATGCAAGTTTTTTCCTTTAAACTGTGTTCAATCTGAGCGTTTCTAGAGAGTTATTTCGGGTTATGTGTACTTTAAGTGTAGAGATACATGGTGTAAATGGGTGCTGTGGCATCATGTTCTCATATGCTAATGCATCTCTCAAGGACAATGAGATTTCCACAACCAGAAAATGGAGACCCCCAGGCTAGTTACAGGGATTGGTGTGAACAGTGAAAACAAATTAAAAGCAAACACATATATCCCCAACAGCTACATGAAACGAGTTACCTGTTGACAAGGAAACAAATAACATTTACAGGATATGAGGGTGTACTATTTATTTATTTATTAGCTTTTGTTTACTGGGTAAGCACACTAGACAAGGAATGCCTATTTTCAGGTACGATCCGGGAGATTACAAGAGCATGGTTTACAGAACAGTGCAAGGGAATTACAGCAATGTGAAATACAAGCAATGAGTAGGGTGATACAAATAAACAGGTACAGGATGAACAGATACGCATATGAGGTAAGAACAAGCAAACAATAGTTACATTTTGTGGAAATAATACAAGTGCAATTTGTCCCATTTTGAGGATGGTAAGTGCCGAGGTGAAGGGCATGCAGGGTAGATAATTTCCCTTACTAAAGCTCAGAGGGGGTAGGGGAACCAGGGAAGTGGAGGGTGCACAACAGTGTCCAAGCAGGGGTAGGGGATATCAAGCACCTTTGGAACAGTTACAGGCTGAGGCAGATTTCAGGTGTAACCAGAGGGAGCTCTTAAAGATGGGATGGGTGGGGGTACTTCTGATGGTTGCAGGTAGGGTATTACAGAATCTAGGGGCACAAACAGCAAAGACACAATCACCTGACAGTGTATGGGTTTTTGGGACAAGGAGGGGTTGCAAGCCAGCTGGCTGTAGCTGGTATGATGGTAGAGCCGTCCGAAGGAGTTTGGACAAGGCGGGTGGGGTGGCATTGCGGACGATTTTGTCTGTGAAGCAGCCCAAGACAAATGAGTGATAATTATCTGGGGACAACCATTGTAGTTGTTTGTATAAATCACAGTGATGGGTAAGTCGAGGGACAGCAAGGGCAAAGTGGCAAATATTATTATTATTATTAGAGAGGGTAGTGGATGCATGGAACAGCCTTCCTGAGGAAGTTGTGGAGTCTAAAACTGTGGGAGAATTCAAGAATGCATGGGACAGACATAAGGCAATTCTTGTGGGGGGCAGGAAGATATAGGCTGTTGGTTAAATAGGATCTGCGGCCTATCCTGTAGGTAGGGAAATGGGCAGACTAGATGGGCCTAGCGGTCCTTATCTGCCGTCAAAATCTATGTTTCTATGTTTCTATTATAGACCACATCCCATTTAGCAAGGCTAGTTTTTGCGGCAAGGGTAAAGATTGTCAGTCCATAGTTGAGAGAGGAAAGGAATAAACCTTTAGCAAGAACAAGCTGCGCAGTAGCAGTAAGGAACCCATGAGCCTGGTATGCAAGGCCAAGCTTGATATTTGCTGCCCTGCAGACATTTTGAATGTGTAGAGACAGGTTTAACTGGGGGTCAAGAGTAACTCCCAGGTATCTAAAGGAGCATGTAGTGCCAACTGGGACACCATCAAGGCTTAAAACATTGAGTGGGACAGGACACTTTCTGAGTTTGGCAGATGAGCCAAAGAGCATGAGTTGAGTTTTCTTTAACCTTGGGACCATTTAAGCGGAAGCTGTGTCAATTCCTAGTTTCCAGAGCATCTTGTGACTGCTATACCTAATCTCTGCTGATAGCTAAATACACTGGGATCTCCCTCTTTTACCATTTGCCCCTGTATAGCCCTATCCTTTTGCTGCACTATTCCACTCACAGCACTTCCTCCCTTATCCCTTTCCCATTCCTGCCTTCATTTCATCCTACCACAACCCCCCTTCCTTTATCCCTCCACTCCCACTTCCCCCTCTCCTCTGTTTCCTCACCTTGTTCTCTCCCTCTACCCCCACACCGTGGGTCTTTCCTGCTTAAGCTTCATTGTAGAATCTCCTTCCTTGCTCTTATTTTGCTCCTTCCACCCCCAATTCACCTCCTGTACTTTCTCTCCTTGTAAGCCCATTCACCCCTCTTCAGACAAGGCCACTGGCTGCACTTGACACAGTATTTATCTTGCCATATTGTTCTTTTGTTTATGTAATTACTTTCCTCATGTTGTACTACTTACCGAAACCATTGTAATTTGCTATTCTTGTGACTTGAAGTGGAACCTCTGTAAAAGAGCTCTTGGCTCAAAGGTCTTTCTGATTTATTAAATAAATAAATAAATAAAATAAATAAGTTTAGCATGAGCTAATTTGTCAAGAACCAATGTTGCAGTTTACCGAAGTCAGCTTGTAGGTTGTGTTTTATGGCACAGACATCACCTGAGCTAGCTCGGAGGACCAGGTCATCAGCATATAGGGTTGTGGTGCGATGGGTAGGGACCATTGGGAAGTCATTGATGAAAAGAGAAAATAGGATAGGGCCCAGAATAGATCTCTGAGGGATACCGATATTGATAGGAACAGGTTCCGATAGAGCTCTATTGTAGTTAACAAGCTGTAGTCTGCCAGTGAGATAGTTGGAAAACCAGTTTAGGGCTGGACCAGCAACACCAAGGGAGTGAAGCTTGGTACAGAGTAGGGAATAATTCACTAGATCGAAGGCCTTTGAGAGGTCCATGAAGATAGCCCCAGTCAGCATACCCTGGTCCATGGCAACCTTATATCAGATGTCATTTTAGCAAGGGCTGTTCCAGTGCTATGTCCTTTATGAAATCTGTGCTGTTTGGGTGATAGTAAGGTATGTTTACACAGGTAGTCCATCAGCTGCACTTCCACCACCTTTTCCAGTATTTTGCTAACAGCAGACAAGATGACTATAGGATGGTAGTTTTCTATGCGTTTCCGGTTGCCCTGCTTGAAAACAGGAACAACCTTTGCTGCTTTCCAGATTGCAGGAGCAATTCTGGTGGTGAGGGAGAGGTTAGAAATATGGCATATTGGGAGCGCAAGCAAAGGGGCCCCAATCTTTAGGAGTTTTGGTTTAAGGTCATCGTGACCAGCACTCATATGAGGAGAAAGGCCAGCGAGAAGGTTATAGGTTTCCCTCACTGAGATTGTTTTAAGATAGAAAGGTGGGCAAGACAAAGATTCTGGAGGGAGAAATGGTTAGAGGTAGATGACTCATCATTGTCAGTAGTAAACAGGGAGGTGAATGCCGAGAGATTGGAGAATTGCTTGTTAAAGGCACTGGCAATGGTAGTAGCATTATTGCAATTTCTACCATCGACATATCCGTAGTATCACACTGGCTATAACCCCCAACTATAGTTTTAATAGTGCGCCAGAAGTATCCCGGGTCCCTTGCAGAGAATAAGAGGGCAGCCTTGCAGTATTCACTCTTGGCATTACGTACGGCTTTTCTGCAGATGTTGTGGAGCCGCCAGTATTCATGGTAGTCAGACAATTCCTTAGAGGTTTTAAATTTACCCCAGTGCTTATCACGGGCTTTCATGAGGGAGAGCAAGTCCCCATGCAGCCATTTAATGATAGTGCCTCTAACTGTCTTTCTGACGCAAGGTGCATGCTTATCCTGCAGAGAGGGGAGGATGTTTAGAAGCTTGTCAAGAGCACTTGTGATGTCTGTGGCAGAGAGTACTGTGGCCTAATCTGTAGTTGCAAGATCTTGAAGAAAGACAGCAGAGTTAAAAGTGGGAGAAGTCTCTCACTTGTATAAATTTTATAAGGCACTTTGGGAGAGGAGACTCTCCAAACACAGTAGATGGGGGAACAGTTAGATATGGAGTCAGGAAGGACTCCAGATGTTGAGATCCTATCAGGCCTATTTGTCAGAATCCAATTGAGGAGTGTTCCTTGACTGTCATTGGGGTGGTTTTGTGTGGGCTCACTGATGAGCTAAGTAAGGCCCAGGGCCCTCAGCAGTGGTTCATACTGTTTGCCATTGTCACCAGACCAGTTTAGATTGAAGTCACCACATGTAAATACCTCATTTGAGGTGTTTTAAGGCTAATGCTATTGAACAGATAGGAGAGACCCTTGATACCCTGCTTTAGAGGGTTGCATGCACAGATGATATGAATTTTTTTGGTATTTCCTAGTAGGAGGAGCCCATGAAGGAATTCATAGGAGGCAGAGGAGGGAGCCAAGTTGTACTGGATTAGGGATATGCCAAGGTGACTTTTGTAGTATATTAAAAGACCACCCCCATGCTTTTTACCCAAGCGATCGTGGCTCAGGAGGCTAAAATTGGGGAGCACGAGGGTTGAGTCAGGAGTGGTAGGTTTCAACCACATTTCCATGAGACACAGAATATCAGGGTTATAATGGTCAACCCAGGCAGTCAGCATGATTGTGGATGAGACTGCGAACATTGAGATGTGCAATTTTAAGACCCTTAAGAGAGGACCAGGAGGGGGGTGTTAAAGGTCTGTTGTGAGGTGGGTCCGGGGTTCAGTTCAACATCTCCAGCAAGGAGGATAAGGAGAGTGGAGAACCAGAGGAGATGGCGCAGCCAGGTCCTCCTGTAAGGTATTTTATGAGGATGGTATCGCAAGCATTTGAGCAGTCTAAACTCAATTCTCATAGAATTTGGTGGGGAGCACCAGAGGGGACACACATTTGCTTGCCAGGAGGCTATAAGATTGGAGTAAGAATAGTCATCAGTGTGGTGCATCTCCAGAGGGCCTACGTATGGTGGGAGATAGACAGTAGTGAAGTACAGGGACCACAGGGAACAGAATAGGCAGGCTAGGTAGAATATTGTAGCTTTTTTAATAGCAGGCGCCTCAGGATGGAAACATTCAGTAATGCCTAGTTAAGTGACAGATCTAGATAAGGTAGAGTAGAAGCCATAAGTAGAACCTAGTTAGGGTGGAGCTGAGACAGTAAAAATGAAGTAGGCAAGGGCAGGACAATTTCTTATTGACAGCCTGTAAGATTTAAAGTCAGGTGATGTGTCAGAAAGATAGAAAGATTCTTGCCCTTTGAGTAGTGCTTACTCCTTTAAGAGGCCAGCATATACCATTGGCTCACTATAAGGGGACTCCTTTTACCCAGTTACATTACTGGAAAAGGGAGGGGGCCTTTGGCTCCATGTCAGTCACACTAACATGGCACAACCTGTCCAGTTTGGTGCTCAGTATTTAAGGCAATATATGGAGAGGGGGTGCACAGCACCGGTATATTGCCACACACAATAAGTCACGTGTCTTCAGCACTTGCATCCACTCATTTAAAACAGAGGCATTACCTTACCTTTTGTCTGTTTATTGCAATGAGAAAATACTATAAAAAAATTCCAAATAGTGTATCAAGCAACTGGAAGAACATTTGAAGCCACCTAACTATGAACATGGTCACACACTGGATCTAATCTTCTCACTCGGACTTGACATAACTGCGGTCAGAGTTGATCCGGTGTTTTGGTTGGATCATCATGTAGTTGAGTTTCAGTGTGAGATCCCCTGTTCTATCATCTCTACGGAGACTATCTGGCATCATCAAAAACATAAGTTGGAGCCTTGCAAACTCCAGGACGCACTGGACATCTCAGGCATGTTGCTAGCTTGTGCAAAAGGTCCAGAGGTGGCCGTTGATCACTATAATATGGTGCTTGTGACTGTCCTGGACTCCATTGCACCTTTCCATGTTTGCCCCTTGACCTTCCAATGTGGTTCACCTTGGTATTGTACTGAGCTGTGCTGGTTGAAGGCTAAGGGGCATAGGTTGGAGCATTCCTGGAGGAGATCTGGATCTATGGAGAACAGGTTGGCATTGAAACTCCATTATGCTGAGTATCAATGGGTAAGCAACCAGAAAAAGACAGACTTTTTGTCTCGATAGATTACTGCAGTGAAAAATCACCCAGCTATGCTCTTTTGCACTCTAGACAGATGGTTAAATCCTCCCTGTCTGCAGTCTGTGGGAGTCATTTCTGCAGAGAGGTGTAAAGAGTTTGGGCGCTTTTTCGGTGACAAAGTGTCCACCATCTGATCCAGTATTTCTTCTTGCAGCTTAGCTGGGGCTGGGGGATAACCAGCATTGTGGAGGCACTGATCTGTCTGCCTGGGATGAGTTTCAACTGGCTTCAGAAACTGAGGTCCTCTGAGTGGTCACCAGCTTGTGTCCTACCAACTGTGAACTGGACCCAGGTCCAACGTGGCTAATTATAGGCTGCGCTGAGTTCCTGGGTCCAGTTTTTGCTGAGACCATGAATGGATCCTTGAAGGTGGGTGTCTTTCTCTTGGCCCTGATAGAGGCGTTGGTGAGACCCCTTCTAAAGAAGCCATCCTTGGACCCTGACATTGTTCCAAACTACAGGCGGTCTCTAATCTTCCCTTTTTAAGGAAGGTTATTGAGAAGGTGGTGGTTGAACAGCCTCCTGTCGAAGGGGTAGCATTGCCCTGAAGCACCGAGGCTGGAGAAGGAGTAGAACCTCAATTTTTTTCTGGCATTGTACCTTGATTTTTATCTGCTTACAATAATGTGTCTATTTGTTATCATTTTTTATATATAATAAATATTATATTATTCTCCCTGAATAATCCGGAGTGCTGGACTTTTTTCTAATGTATATAGATAGTTGAACAGCTGTTGGACCACTTGGAGTGTCTTTCTATCTTTGAACCTCTCCAATCCGGTTTTTGGCCTCGGCACAGTACTGAGACAGCCTTAGTCAGGGTGACACATGATCTCCTCATGGCGAGAGATTGAGGGCAACATACTATCTAGGTGCTTTTGGACCTTTCTTCTGCATTTAACACGATGGATCATCGGGTGATGACTGATCGACTGACAAACTATGGGCAGTACTGGTGCAATTTTGTGCTGGTGTAGCTCATATTTGACTGAGATGTTGCAGTGTGTGGTTCTGAGGAATTTTACCCAGGGTCAGTCTGTGTTGCCCTGTGGTGTTTCCTCAGGGTTCAATCCTCCTCCCCATTTTATTCTCCGTGTATTTGCTGCCACTAGGGGAGATCATAAGATGGTACAAGGTGGGGTTTTACTGCTATGCAAATGATACCTAGTTGCACCTGTCCTGTGCCCCTGATGACACCTTTGCATCTTCTGTGCTGAGTTGTTGTTTAGCTGAGATAAACAATTGGGTGGCTGCAACTGGTTATGTCTCAACCCAGGCAAGATGGAACTCATGGTTATTAAACCCAGTTGTCGATGCTTCCCTGCTGGTGGAGGGGTTGCCCTCCCTGTGTTGGGTGGCCAGCACCTCTCAGCAGTGAGCACAGTCAGAGATCTGGGGGTCATACTGGATGACAGACTGACCTTTTCAAACAGCAGGTGTCATTTGTTGTCCAGTCTGGCTTTGATCTATGGAACATTACTAGGATCTGGCCGTTCTTAGCTCAGGATGACCTAGTGATGATTATCCATGGCTTTGTCACCACAAGGCTGGATTACTGTAACAGTATATACCTATGACTATCTGGAGGTTTGATGCGTCGACTGCAGCTGGTGCAGAATGCCACAGCCCAGATGTTGGCATGCTCCTCATCGAGGGATCACATTACTCTGGTTCTGAGTGCTCTGCACTGGCTGCCTTTGCGTTCGCGCATCACCTTCAAGATTGGGTTGTAAACATACAAGGCCCTACGTGGATTGAGTCCAGACTACTTAAAAGCACTCCTGATGCCTTCTCAACCTGTCCGCCCTCTCTGCTCCACTGAAGTGGGACTACTAGTGGTCCCCACCTCAAGGCTCAGGATATCAGGCAACAGAGCCTTTGGGGTGGTGGCACCTATTATCTGGAACTCTATTCCCTATCATATTCATGCAGCCATCTCTGTGGAGACATTCAAAGCCTCATTCATAACATTTTTATTTTAGCAAGCTTTTAATGGAACCTGATTTATTTTTAGTGGTATCTTTTCAGCATATTGTATGTATCAGTTCTGCATTTGTAAAGCACTCAGAGTCCTTGATGGATTGAGCGCTATATAAATAAAATGTATTTTGCCTTGCCTAACAATGACTTAGATGAAGCCATGCTGTTACGGTGAAACATCAGCTTGTGTGAACACACATCAGTTGTACTCATCTGCATTATCTTCCTCTGGACTTGCCCCAACCTCAGGAAGACTAAGGGGTGCTGCCTGAAACTTTTGGAGTATTTTCAGTTTCTTGATATGCTGCTTGCAACTCTTGAATGGAAATTTCCAAATTGCAATAAACAAGAGCCAAAAAGAAAGAAAATGTTTTACTTGCATGGATACTTACTTAGGAGACTTGTAACTTAATGTGTACCAGTATACCACTGCTGTGCATCCCCCTTCCTGTACTTTCATACTGTTTTAGTATTTGTTCAATATGTGTGGGTAAATGGAGCCCTGTTATAGCAATCGTGTAACAGCATATTTAAACAATTCCTCCTGAAATGTCTTCAGGGAAATGGAGCAAGTCAATTGCTTTCAATTTCATGATGTTCTGTGCTTGCAGGAGAAGGTGTGGTGATAAGATAAGTAAGGATTTTTTAAATACATTTACATTCACTTAGGTGGGCTGATGGTTACTGTTTAACAGTAGCCATTACCTTTGAAAGACAGCTATTATCCAATGACTAAAACAAATACTCAAACATGATTGGCCACCAGCCATGGGGGCATTCCTGCACATATCCACCGTAAAAAAAGAACCTGCCCGCGCACAGCCTTTTCGCTTGCCTTAATAGGACTCTGCCCTACTTTCCCCACACAGTTTATGGCTTCCCTGTCATATATTTCTCATCTTAGTTTTTAAAAAGGCTCTGATTCTGCCAGTACAAGCACTGCTGCACATCTGTTTCAGTCCCAGGTTTCCAACACACCTTACGAGCGGCTGCTGCCTCACTTTCAGGCTCTGAGCTCCCACTGCACAACAAAAATAGGCTGGCCACCTGCCATCCAAAGCCAGAGCTGTCCCTCCTCCTACCATTACCACACATCTTCCAGCTCTCCTCTCCTGTAGAGCCTACTACAACAGCATCACCCACTGACCATATAACCAAGTAAGGGAACTATTTTTCTAAATGTACACCTGCACTGACAAAAAAAAAAAATAACAAAATATTTGTAGCAGAGACCAGTAGGGAGGGAGTCAGAGCGTCCTCTGGATGCTTCACTCCCTGTGGGGGTGGAGGGGTGGGCAGTGCTGGACCACTTTACTAGTGTCTCCTGGAGATGGCTAGTGGAGGCATTCTAGGTGACATGGACCACCACACATTGCCGAATGTCTTCACCCCCCCCAGGATGCTGCTGCGGCCGCATGAATGTGGGAGGACCCAGAAAAAAGTGGAAATTGCCTGCCTGACTGCCGGGTGACAGCTGCCTCATTCCCCCGTGTCATGTAGCCACTTGCAGTGCCCCTCCAATCCTCCTAGCCCCCCCCGTGCTCCTCGGTTAAGGTAGTGGAACTATCCCCCCTCCTCTGCACCCCCTTGGGGAGGGCCCCCCTAGAAGGATTACCCCCAGAAGGGTTACTTCAGGCCTACAGAGGATGCAGGGCCAAGTGAGGATGGAATAGATGGCAACGGGGAATGGCCTGGAGGGTGGGGATTAACACTGTGTGGCCTGAAGGAGTGGCTGACTGGAAGGGCAGGAGATGTGTAAAAATATATCTGTAAACTTTTTTTTTGGTTTTTAAGCATACAGCAAAACACTTCAATAATAGTAATAATATACTCCAGTGAGTAACATATCATGGGATATTGCCATTTCTCAGCTGCATGAGTAACTTGACCTACAGCCCCATGACAACACACCAGAGGCATGCCTGTATCTCATGGTATATCACATCCTGGTGAGCTGTTTCATAATTATAAAATGGACAAAAAAAAGTCCTGGAACCTGATTGGTCAGTCTGAGGCTTTACTCATCACATGCTAATATGAGCTGTATTGACATACTAAAATTGAAGGTGTGGATACCTGACCGATGAGGGTCAGCTTGACATTAACATATTAGCATATTGAAATTCAAAGACTAGATACCTGACATATGTGGGGGTCACCTTGATGTTGGTGGTCAGGCTTATCACAACTCAGCCTATTTATGAAACTAAGCACCCCTTTTAAATCGTGGAATGAAGAGAGAAAGTAAGGAAACAGAATAACTTTAAAATGATTTGTAGGCTCCTTTGAGCAGCATTTGTATGTGTGTGTGTGTGGGGGGGGCGCACTGGATACTGTTTGTTTCTGATATTGGTCACCCACCAGTAGCACACCTACAACATTTAGAAAATGTATAAGAAATGTAATAAAACTCAGTGCATGAGCCAGGGTGGAGCTTGCTATGTCCTTACTTACCATTTACTTCCATTTTAAAGCAGGTTTTTAAATCTTTTCTTTTTTTTTTTGGTAAGAGTACATTGTGCAATTGCCTGTATCTGCTCCTGCAGTTTCATACCACACTAGATGAGGCATTTGTAAATTCCACAGCACATACCCTGGCGTGCACTATTGCTTTTTTATACTAGCTTATTATGTAAGAGGCATTCATGAACTAATTTGTATTTCATGAGCAGTTAATAATAGACAGGCTAATGTTTATTAATTGGTTTTGGTAACCAGGTAAGGCTCTCAGGAAGCAAGTTCCTTTTACAGGAGAGACCCAGGAAATAAACAGTTAAAGTATAACTTGATTTTCATGGCATGAAGGGGACCCTAAATTTGAATGTTTACACACTCCCTCGCCAGTCATATTAAGCAGCACTGTTCAACTGGAACAGAGCAGACACGAAAGGAAAAACATGAACAGTGCAATAGAAACAGAATAAGTCTGCTGTAAAGCACAACTTGAACAAAGCGAATAGATGAATATAAAAAAATGAAACTGTTGGGATGGGGGTGCAGGAATAACAGGAGATTCATTTGCTTGCACCAGAGACTGGAAGGAAAGAGATAAGGGAGTTAGCTTCATGTGAGACTAGAAGGGTACAACCTCTGTCTCGACCCCTCCTGCTTAGTGCTGCTAAAGCATTTAGATATTTTAACCACCAAACCACATTGTTACTGTAGGAGGCAAATAAGCTAATGTACCCTAATGATACCACTAAGTGGCAGCATTTTGCAATTGGTTAAGTACTGCAAAAATGTCTCAGGACATGGAAGTGTCATAGAAGCATGCAGTATGCAATATGGAAGAGGCTACAAGTTTCTTCTCATGCAGGGAGCGGTGGCTATTAAGTAAGCAACAGTTTGTTGCTGAATAGTCAGGCACATTCTGAAAGGGTTAGTGACTAACCTCTGAATATGACTAAACTCCGAGAATCACTTTGTTGCAGATGTTAAAAATTTCATCTGCTTGCCACAGCAGGTGAAACAGAATCTCCAAAATGGAAATACATCTTATAGCTATGGTAAGCAGCTTTGCCTTTTCTTCTTTTTCTTCAGAGCTTATGGATTTTGTTTTTTTTTAACTGACAGGCACACTTTTATCAGTACCATTTTTGTCTGAATTTTTTCTGCAGCATATTAGTTTTTTGCTATTTATCATGACATATCTTTTCTCCCTTTAGCTCCCTCACCAGTATCTGTCCCTGACCCTAGCTGCCTCCAGTGATATCTCTGGGCTTCCAGAGAACTCGTGAGCTCAGCTCCGCTGCCTCCATTACCTACGCCAAGCTCCACAACTTGCCCCTCATGGCAGGGTACCCTAGGCTAGGTAGATGGGGGGGGAGAGTATATCAAACAGGATCCCTTGTCATCAAAGCAGGGTAGAACTATCCCAGCAGAGATGCCCTATAACACTGATGCATGCACCATTTAGTGTAGGGAGGGACATCACCATGGATGGAAACTGAAGACAGGAGCACGGCTAGGTACAGTTGAATGCAGCACTGCCATTGCTTCCTTTGACAAAACATCCACAGTGATGGCAGAAGGACCTGGACCATGGCTGTGGAAAACAGGACAGGAAAAAACAGGATGCAAATAAAAAATCTGCTACAAGAACCTTTCTACTGCTTCTTGGACTGATAGGATAGGATAGGATTAAGCTATCTGTGTGTGGTAAAATCATTGAATGCATTTATTGTAAATCACTGTCCAAGCAGCTTAGTAACACAGCATAGTGCTGACCCTTCCTGCTGCATAGCAGTAACCATATCCAATTTGAGTATGGACACACCTCCAAGCCTAGCAACCAGAATCCAATTACTACTTATGTTGTTTAACCCTCTATGTCATCCTCCCTCTGGAATCTGTCTAGTGCTGCTGTGAATGCTACAGTATCTTCCACAAATTCAATAACTAGGCTATTCCACAAGTTTGGAGGGTGGTAGGAAGCCAGCCAGGCTCTGAGTTTGCTGGACCTTTGGGTTGCTGTCTGGTACCAGATTCTAAACAGAAGAGTCTGCAGCTTGCAGGCTTCAGTACCAGTCACTGCCCCTTTGCCATCTGTCCTCCAGTCAGGTGGCTGCTTGGAGAGAAAGGTGGGGCATTAGTAACACAGCATGGCTTCTGAAACACCTGTGCAGATAATCAGCTGTTCAAGTGAGTGATAGTGAGGAGGGAGGTCGGGAGACAGTTGGTCTCTGAGTTTGCTGGATTTTTGGGTTGCTCTCTGAGGCTGGACTCTAAACAGTAGTGTCTGCAGCCTGCAGGCTTCCAGATCAGTCTGTGCCCCTTTGCCCTCTGTCCTCCAGGCAGGAGGCTGCTCTCAGAGGGTGGGGCTTCTGCAACACAGTGTAGCTTTTGAAATGGGCTAAATACCATTTGTGTCAGTAATCAGCTGTTCAAGTGACCAGCAGTGAAGAGGGAGGTCGGGAGCCAGTTGAGCTGTGAGTCTGCTGGATGTTTTGGTTGCTCTCTGGGACTGGACTCCAAACAGCAGGCCTGCAGCTTGCAGGCTTCAGAATCAGCCTCTACTCCTTAACCCTCTGTTCTCCATTGGAGGTGCTGTTTACAGAGGAGGGAGGGCCTTCTCCTCTCTGTTTTTGTGGCCCTGACCTAGTGGACCTCTGCTGTGCTCTAGAGCCAAAGGGCCAAAGCATGTGGGCATCACACTGGGGACATCAGCATGGGACAGCAGCTGGCAGGAGACGCTGCACCCCAAGTATAACACCCTACACAGCTCTGTTCTATAATCTGACATGTAATTTAACTGCATAAATGTGAAGTGCGTGTTGTGTTCAGAAAGGTTGGGAGTGCATCAACCAGCATCAAGACATCAAACACTGTGAGTAGATAGAGGGGTTAAAGTAATACTAGATATAAATAGAGTACATTGAGTGGTGGGTAACTCATAGTATAACTTAAAAAAAAGGTTAGATGGTTCATATTGTTATAATAGTAGATCTTTCAAACTAATACCTGCTGCAGTAAGTTCTTTACTGTGAATTGTAGGTATGCACTGATGCTGTGGTATATTAATTAACTTTAACAAACAGGGAGGATTATTTCAGTTTTGTTGTCTTATATAGTCAAAACTGTTTAGCATTGTGTCTAAGGTACTTAATTTAATGTATTAATGCTTAACAAGGAGTCCATACTTGATCAGAGTGTGGGTAACAACTTAATGGGATAGGGCCAAAGCTTCCCCAGGTAAAGTGGGTAGTACAGGGAGGGCAGGATTAAACTGAAAGTAGGAACAGGCAAAAGTAGGAACAGATAAGAGGGTTACAAAAGAACAAGCAGGAGACACCCTATCTAGGGTAGGCTTACCAACTAGTTTCAGAGAAGCAGAAGGGAGAGTTGAAGTGCCATGGGAGTAGGAAGGAGGTAGGAGAGTACACCAAACTTGCATAGATACTAAGCAAAGAGAAGTAAGATCAGGGGAGTGATGCAATGCAATAGCTGTGGTGCAGCAGTGTTTCAGGTTATCTTCTGGAAACTGAGGTGCTACCCAAATATGTGCGCAACCCTTTGTGTTGCAGCCACAGGTTGCTGGACTCCAGACTGAACTGGCAAGAGTACAGCAGACCTTGTGCCCCACCAAGGGGCCACCAAGTCTGCCACCACTCCCCCAGAGAATGCCTAGTTAGAGGCAGAATGGATGAACCTTGGAGGGCTCCAGGAGGGTGGAAGTGGGAGGAAGGATTCATGCTCCTCCACCTATACTGCTGAAAACACACTGCAGAGCACCTTTGCCTTACTGGCAGAATAGAGGAAAATGAGAGGAGGTACCTGTCACAGTGGGAAGAGAGGAGGTGGAGGTCCTCGGAAGTGAAGACCCCAAAAGAAGGTAGGGAGAAGACCCAGCCAAAGAGGAAGCAGCTGCTGGTGGGGGTCTCAAATGTGATGGGGACAGACTTGTGAGCTTGTAGGGGAAGGATAGGGAGGTGAGGTGACTGAAAGGTTCTATGACTGGAAGGGATAGATAGTGGATCTTGTAGATCATTGGGACAGCAGCAGATGGGAAGGAGCTGGATATCATTGTCCATATTTGGGAAAAATGACAAAGCATGGTAGAAAGTAGGAGTGGTACAGGGAAACTTCACCGAACTGGGAAAGGGCCTCAAGCAGGTAGCAGGCATGGTTTCATTTGTCGAGGTGCTGCCTGTGTACAGCCAGGGGAGGCAAGGACACTCCACACCAGGGCATTTAATGGGCAGTACAGTGCAGTGGGTTAAGGCTCTGAGCTGTAGATCTGGAGACCTGGGTTTGAATCCCACAGCCACCTAGGTGCATACTGTGTGATCCTGAGCAAGTCACTTGACTTTCTTGTGCTCCCAGATGGCATCTAGAAACAAGCTTTGGCTTAGTGTGCTACTCCTGGTTAAACAATTTTCCCTAATGAATGGCTAAAGGCATCATACAAGGAGGAAGGCTTTGGATACATTGGGGATTGTAGACCAACCTGGGAGGATATGGGCCCCATAAGAGAAATGGTCTGCATCCTTTCAAGGAAGAGGACAGCAGTCCTTGGTGGCAGGTTTAAATGCTATTTGGATGAACATTTAAACTAGCTGGGAAGGGAGGCAACAGAACCAAGAGAGGCAACAGTTGCTCACCTCTGGATGGCAAACTATTAGGGTGGGAGGGCCTGAAACGAGAACAGTCCCCTATGGCAGATATGCAGAAAGACATGGACAGAGACAGGAAGGAAGAAAAGGGCACTATAACTGAGATAGCAGAGGACAGAGGACTGAAGGTGACCAGGAATGGTGAACATAAACAGGGAAGAGGTGAGTCAAAAAGGGCTTCGAAGAAAAACACAGGAAGGAATAGGTGAGAGAAGCAAGGTAGCAGACAGGAGGGAAAAAAGGTATGGAGAGTTATGTGTGCAAATGCAAGTAGCCTTGGAAATAAAATTCCAGACCTGGAAGCAATCATGATGGAGACTAACCTGGATTTAGTGGCCATAACTACTTTGCCAACTTTCAAATTCTTATTAAGATGCCACATAACTGACTCCTGCAACTGCTTTTCTTGATCCTTGTCCTTCTTTTTATTTCTACATGCTGTACTAAGCATGTGTAATGAATTGAAACTAATCCCACCCATTCCCCTTTCATCTTCCTCTCACCTCTACCTCCTTGGGGGTCCCTTCCTCTCATCTCACCCCGCTGCCCCTGCCTCCCTCCTTTCTTCTATCTATGCAAGCCTTACCAGTACCTTTCCCAAACTGAACAATATCCTCTGTATAGCCCTATGGTGACGTTGTCACGGTTTTAAGTTGAAGGTATTTTTGCAAACAACTTGTTTGTTCTCTGTATGCACTAACATTCATTGTCAGGCAACACATGTATGTATATATTGTATACTCTTTATATTGTATATTTCTCCCCTCCCCTTTTTGTATTATTCTACCATGTACGAGTGCATATGTTTTGCTTTTTATTTCTATTTTTGTTTTTTGCTTGACACTGTATAACTATGTTCTGTTATGATCATCATTGTACTTTTGTCCAGGCCCACTTTGTAAATGAGCTTGTCTCAACAGTGTTCCACCTGATTAGGTAAAGATGACTGACTGATTGATAACGGAGTCATGGTGTACTGTGCACCAGAACTGGGACATGGCCGTACAGGGCTACTCTCTGTTCAGTAGAGACAGGGCAGAGAGGAGGGATGGTATTGTATCATACATGAAGGAGAGAGAATCCAGGCTACAGATGTACAGGGATACTGAGGGTGAGAAGATGGACAAGGTACTTGGGGAACCCATCATCAGAATGACAGGTAAATGGGAGGTGATGCTAGCTTGGGAATTCAGATTGCTAGATGTGGAGTGGAGCCTACTAGCTGTGGCTTCAGCAAGGAGCAGGGCCATTCTTGACTCCCAAACAAGATGCTTTTCTCAAGCAGCTAGACAAGGAACCCTTTAGGGATGGGGCAGTGCTGGACCTGGTGCTTACAAACAGGGACAGCACTGAAGCTGTCACAGTGGGCGATTCCCCAGTGATCACTGTACAATGTGGTTCAACATAAATACAGGAACAAAGGCAAACCACACGAGGATCAGGATCCGAGACTTTAAGAGGGTAGATTTTAAAGAAATGGGAGACTGCCTCAGAAATTGCCTAAAAAGGGGGAATTGCCATGCAGGAGTAGAGGCACAATGAGGAAAAATAAGGGATGGCATAACAAAAGCAACCAGCCTATGTGTGAAGGAACCGAGCAAAAGAAGAAGAAGAAGAAAAGAGACCATTATGGTTCTTCAGGGAAGTGACAAGGGTGGTAGGCGAAGAAAGGTTTGCATTCGAGAGGTATAAGGAAATGCAGATGGAGGAAGCAGGTAGGTATACCTAGCAAAGCAGATGGAAGCAAACAAGATGGTGAGGGGAGCAAAGGTGCCAGCAGAGGAAAGGATTGCTAAAGGGGTCGCTAAAGGAATAAGACTTTCTTCAGGTATATAAGTGAGAAGAGGAAAGCAAAAGGAGGGACAGTAAGGATTAGAAGAGCAGAAAGGGGAGACTGTGCAGAAGGGAGCCAAGAAAAAGCTGGCATCTTAAACAAATACTTTAGCTAAGTCTTCATAGTGGAGGAAGGAGAGGATGGACCACCAGGGAGAAGCAGGAATGGGGAGAGGTGGACACAAGTCCATTTTTAGAGGAAAGAGTCATGAAAAGACTTACAGCCTTGAAGGTTGACAAGACTATGGTATTGGATGGGATTCACCCCAGGGTACTAAAAGAATTCAGGGAGGTGCTATCTGCCCCACTAGTAGCCTTATTCAACAGCTCACTGGGAACAGGTATCATTCCAGAGGACTGGAGAAAGACTGACGTGGTCCCTCCACAGGACAGCAGCAGCAGCAGAAAGGAGGCTAGCAACTATAGGTCAGTCAGCCACACTACAGTGGTGAATAAGTTAAGGGAAATTTTATTGAAAGAAATACTATTAGAGTACTATAGAATTCATAACTATAGCTGGCACTTAATTCTCCCTATGTTCATGGTACCAATAACAGCACTAAAATAAGCAGACAGTGAACATTTACTGTGTTTACATGTATTAGGAATCAATTACTTTGTAATCAGTTCATTCAGATTATAATCCTTTTGGGTTTATATAATGTTGAATTGACGAGAATGAATTGAATTGGTTACAAGGTAATCGATTTTCACTGCATGTAAACATGAAGATTTTGAATCTGATTGCAATCCTTTGCTGCAGTTTCAACAGTAAATATTGCAGAATCAAATCACAATCAGGTTTACGTGCACAAAGTTACTTAGTTCAAAACAATCTGTTCACTTGGACCATTGCTCTTGAACCGGATTCAAATGTGAACAGGAACCCAATTCTGAAAGCGTTTACATGAGCTTCCAATTGAGGACTGCTGCACTGATTCCTCAGAAATTGGAGTTCGAATCTGATTCCAGTGTGTGTGTAAACAAGGTCATTGGTAGACATGATCCTTTATTTGAAGCAAACATAACAAAAAAAATCACAGTTAAACTCACTGCCCACCAGCTGATTGCCAGATAGAATTGAACTTACAGGACAGTAAGCTGATTAGTGAGATTTGCATTAGAATTTGGATCCATTTGGCTTTTTGATTTGTATTGGAACCATGAATTTAGGTGATAACTACTGGATTAAGACCCAAACTTAACCCAAACTTAATGTAGTACTAAAAAGTCCGAAAGGTGCTTATGCGTCATTTACCTGTTTTACAGTATATGGAATCCAATGGTCTGCAAGACCACAGGCAACATGGATTCACAAGAGAGGGGAAGGTCATGCCAAATGAATTTAATAGATTTCTTGAGCGACTAGGGAAATTGATTAGGAAAAGGCAGTAGATGTTGCCTATCAGAACTTTAGTAAGGCCTTCAGCACAGTGCAGGAGTGTAATTAGGATGTTGATCAGCCTAGGAGTGGGATCCAAAGTGGTAAACTGGGTTAGAAAATGGTTAACAGATAAGAGACAGAGGGTGGTAGTTAACAGCACTCATTCTAAGGATGGGATAATGACCAGCAGGTTACTGCAAGGTTTGGTGCCAGGATCAATCCTGTTCAATATCTTTAAAGGAGACATTGTAAAAGAACTGGAGGGGAAGGTATGCCATTTTGCAGATGATGTCAAATCTGCAATAGGGTGCACATTCTGGAAGGGGTGGAAAAAATGTGAAGCAATCTTAGGAAACCCAAGGAATGGTCAAAAACATGGGGTTCAATGCCAAAAAGTGCAAAACCATGCATCTTGGACATAGGAACTCCAACACTGTCTGTAGGATTGGGGGAGGTACTGCCAGTCACTAGAAGGGAAAGGGACTATCTGAGAACCTCAAAGTGGCGGGGCAGTGTGACAGAGCAATGCGTAGGGCTACCGGGATGCTGGGGGTACATAGGAAGGGTATCACCAGCAGGAGGAGGGAGGTGGTGTTACTGTTATATCATTCGCTTATGCAACCACACCTGGAGTACTGTGTTCAGTTTTGGAGACTGCATCTCAGAAAGTACACTGACATAGTAGAGGCTGTCTAGAAGCAACTGAAATAGTGCAAGGTTTGTGTGAGAAGCCCTACAAGGAGAGACTGAGGGATCTCAACATGTACAGCCTGTAACACAGGAGAGAGAGAGAGAGAGAGAGAGAGATGACATGATAGAGACCTACAAGTACCTCAAAAGGGTGGATATGGTGTAGGTGGGGAGTCTCTTTCAAATGAGAACAAGCAACAGGACCAGGGGACATACAGCTGAAAAAGGGGAGTTCAAGAGTGATGTGAGGAACTATTTCTTCACTGAAAGGTTGGAAGATGTCTGGAATAGACTGCCAGCAGAACTGGTGGAGGCTGTAACAGTAGGGGCTTTAAGCATGCTTGGGCTAGGCATAAGGGTATATTAGATAGGAGGCAGGGAGGCTGGAGGATTGCCAGAGATCAGATGGGGTTTGTGGACACAGAATATGCAGGGAACATCTGAGCAGACTGGGTGGGCCAATTGGTCCTTTTCTGCCATCAAATTCCATATATCTGTGCATGTTTCTATGTCAACCACCCACTGTGTGAATTAAGGCTTTCTAAAACATGTCTCTGTGTGTACTTAATCTGCTGAGACCCTTACAATAACAAATACATCTCATCTCATCTCATCTCATCTCGTAAGATTATCCCAGTGGTTCAAATTTTAGCAGACAAATGAACCACCAGAGATAGACAGTAGGGACCTTGGTTCAGGGCCTCATCTGAAGGGTACACTTCTGGTAGTTCAGCGCCTCTCTAGTACAACATTACAGTGTCAGCAGTGTGTATGAGTGGGAGATCAGGTTCTTAATGCCCATAATAGTCAGTGTGGCCTAGTGGTTAGAGTACTGGCTTGGGAACCAGAAGGTCACAGGTTTAAATCCTGTTAGAGCCAAATTCTGTGTGAGCTAGGACAAGTCACTTAACCTTCGAGTACTCCAGCTGAGGAAATGGGTTGAAGCAGAACCCCACTGGAAATGAGATGTTACAGCTCAGCTGGACTATCCTCAGTAAATAAATTGTGAAAGAAAATGTGGGGCTAAGACTCACTTTAATCTCTCCCTAATCTGTATCACTAGACTTCTTTGCTTAAAAAATAAAATAAGTGAGACTCACTTTTTTTCAGTTTTTAACAAAGTATTAGCACACTTGGAGCATTCCAGCATCATCTTTTGTGTACCCTGTCCCTCTGCACTGCAGTAGGTTTGTCTCAGCTGGGGTTCCCAATCAATGGAACCCCACTGTGGGGGGTGTGTGGGTGTGTGTGTGTGTGTGTGTGTCCGTGCGTGTGTGTGTGTGTGTGTGTGGTTATGTCTGAGGAGGACTGGAGATGGGGAACTTGGCTTCTTATAGGGTGAAGGAAAAGGTACTGTGGATGGGAAAGGAGTGGTATCCTGCTAATCCTGGCCACCCTAGGAGGAGGAGGAGGAAAAAGATTAAGTAATGACTTTTTTATTCTAAAAGTCCATACTAGGCAGAGACTGTGCTTACCACTTACTGACCAATTGTCTAGTGCTTCACTGGCAGCCAAGATCTGAAAACTAGCTACATAGTTTTTGTTTTCAGCACACATGCTGCTAGAGCACCCTAGTCTTACATTTTTTGTAGCTAAACAGTTGATTAACAACATTTGATAGTAGCTGTTTGCCCCACCTATTTAACATAATGGCATGGCAGATAGTAGCACTTTTTGTGTAACAGTAACATTGATTGGATGATTTAGTGGATACTGTATACAAAGCCTTAGGGCATTTGTATACATCTGGGCAAAAGCAGAAGATAAAATATCAGGGAGCACGATTCACACACAAAAAAACCCCCTCAAATGCAACGCAACATTTTGCATTGCACTTTGTGATTGTCCAGGTGTTAATCTGGACATTATTTTTGATAGCGAGCCGACACTTAAATCACAGGTGTCAGCCATTGTCAAGTCCTCTTTTACCATCTGAGGAACATCGCCCAGGTAAAACACCTTGTTCTGCCTGATAAACTTTTGACTTTGGTCCATGTCTTTGTGACCTCCCACCTTGACTATGGCAATGCTCTATACATAGGGCTTCCTGGGGTGGACATCTGCCTGCAGCTGGTGCAGAATGCGGCAGCTAGGTTGTTGATGGGCTTATCTCCATCTAGCCATATCACACCTGTGCTCCTCGAACTGCACTGGCTGCCACTGTAGTGAAGTATCACCTTCAAGGTCGGTTTTCTGACCTATAAGGCCCTACACAGACAGGGACCGTGCTAGTTGCAAGACATCCTGTGTCCCTATCTTCCCCTCCGTCTGCACCGTTCCACTGATGAGGGATTGCTAGAGGTTCCCAGGGTCCGTTTGAAGACTTCAGGGGCGAGATCTTTTGCTTTTATGGCCCTAACCCTGTGGAACTATCTACCACATCAGGTTAGAGAGTGCCTGTCCACTGAGACCTTTAAAACTGCCCATAAAACCTATTTATTCAGTTTAACATTTTTAGATGCTTATTAATTAGGTAATTGCTGCATATCTTAAATTTTAATCTGTTTTTAGAATTGTTTTAGTTTTATTGCTGTTTGGTTTTAGTGTTGTACAGGCGCTTTGATAATTTTGAAAAGTGCCTTTTTATAAATAAATCTGACTTGACAACTTAAAAAATGCTATCCACAGATGGATAGTGTACCATGCTGTCTCACTGTGAATAGGGCTAGGTCGAGTCAGCAATCACCCCATTACCGCTACTTCTAACCCTAGTAGCTCCACCCAGACCCCCATCCTGGGGAATGGCCCTGCAATGAATAGCACAGCTGCACTATTTGGTATTCACAAAGGTAGCCATGCAAATTAACCCATTGGGCATGCAAGTGCTAGGTGGTCATTTGTATGCCCATTATGGGCCTACTTACATAGGCCACAATGGAGTTTAGAGTGCCCCCCCCCACCGATCGCCAGACGAAGTAAAACAAAAGAATAGTTCCTGGTGTCAGTGGGCCCACCCCATCACCGATCACTGCCTGATGTAAAAATATTACTTTCCCTGGTCGTAATGATCCCCCCAATCGCTGATTGCCACCCGATATAAAAAAATCAATTATTCTGGTGGTAGTGGTTCACTCCCCTAATTGCAGATTGCCACCCAAAATTGAAAATGTAAGTTTGCCCTAATGTCCAGTAGTCCCTCCTCCACCTGAGCATGCACCTGGTGTACTGAAAATATTTCCATGCTGGCTAGCGGTCCCTCCCCCCACCTGATCACCTACCCATTATATTAAAAATATTTCCCTGGTGGCTAGCAGTCCCTCCCCCCCACCTGATCACCCTCCTGATGTCTATAAATTACTTCCCTGGTGGCTAGCAGTCCCTCTCCCCACCTGATCACCTACCCGTTATATTTAACATATTTCCCTGGTGGCAAGCAGTCCCTCCCCCCACCTGATCACCCACTCAATATATATAGAAAATTGTCCCTGGTGTCCAGTATAACCCCCCCCATCCTGACCCTTTGTATAAAAATGTGAATCAGTTCCCTGGTGTTCTAGCGGACACCCCTTCCCATCCTCAATCCCCTGTATATTGAATGTAAACCATACCCTGGTGTCTAGTGGCCCTTCCCCACCCTGACAGGGAGTGACCCACCACCCTGCTCCCCCATCCTAAAACAGAGCCATGACCAACACAGCCCTCCTCTCTCCACCATGGCTGGCTGCTGACTGAGTTATCAGTGAGCGTGTACTGTATACACTGGTTAACCGGCATCAGGTCCTGAGGCAAGGAACTGCCTGTCATCAGTCTGACTGGGGTCAAAAGACTGAGCGTTGGTCCCCCTGGTGTCAGCTTTGTGATGACAGGTCCAGCCAGTGACTGTGGAGAATTTGGGGATGATGGTTGAGGCATTATTGGGGTTGGCGCTAGGGAGGCTGGTGTTGATGGAACAGGTGTAGGCTGATGCCAGTCTGGTGAAGCAGCCAGTGCTGGCCTGGAGGGAGAAGCCCATATATGGGAGCTGACTCCCAAGTGGGGCAGAGGCATCACACTCCCAGAGGAGGTGACCGCATGCCCCTGGTATTGTGAGGTGGCATTGGTCCCTAACGTTGGAACTGACTTCACTGACGCCTTGACTGGGAGGGCGATGGGAAAAGACCTGCCACCCAAGGAGGACCCGGTTGAGCCACCTGGCTGAGGACCTGTCTGTTGAATGGGCCTGAGCATCAGGGGCTGAGAGGCTGTGGATGAAGTCCCAAGCCTCAAGGAACCACCACCTGAGACAGTTAGGAGAGTGGGTGGTTTGACCATTGGCAGCCCAGAGGGAGAGAGGGTTGATGGAGTGGACGGGGCTGATCTCCTGTGGGAGGAAGACCCATGATCGGTGCATGACTTGCATGGGGTCCTGGAGCTGGACGCTGAATGGGGTTTCTCCCTATGCTTCTCCCAGTGTTTGTGCTTTCCCAAAGACTTCTTCTTTTCCTTCACTGATGAAGAAGTGGAGGCCCCGGAGGCTGGGGAAGAGGAGGTTCTCTGGAGAAGTTCCTTCTCCATCACTGAGAGTTTTGCTGCAGCAGGAACACTTCCAAGGTCTTCTGGCGGTGAAGCCGGATGCACTGTTTAAAATCCTGGCAGTGCTGGCAGGCCTCAGTGTCATGGTCTGGGCCTAGGCAAAAAAGGCACAATGAATGGCTGTCCTTGTGAGGAAGTTGTTTTCCACAAGCGCACTTCATTCATCACTGCTCAACAGACAAGGAAGGAGAAGAAGACATGCACAGATCACTGTTAAACTGAAGAAAAATTTGAAAATAATAAAGCACAGGTAATGCAGAGAAAATGGCGGTCGACTAAAGCAGAAGGCATCCGTGAAGGTCCAACTTGTGTGGGTCAACAGCGGGAAAAGAATTGAGGTGGTGCTGGGGATTGCCCCTTTTATATCATATGCAGATGTAGGGGGTCAGCCAATGTCAGGGGGAGATCTCCCGCTATATACCACTAGCTCGAAGTTTTATGTGGGATTCTGGCACCTGCCAGCTTCAGTCCAGACAGTGTAACCTGCTGCAAGACCAAGAGCCCCCTCAAAGTGAGATCAAGGAGAAACATCATCCCACACAAGAACACGAGATGAAAATCCTCACACACACCCACACCTTCTGATTCATCAGGGCACTAACCACCTGCTTAGCAATCATCCTGAAGTCTCAAGCCATTTCTTCCTGGTGTCAGCTCTCCTTGCCTCCAAAAACCAAGGGGTAGCAAAACACCCAAAGAGCCCGATGGTGGACACCCAAAAGGCATGAGGTTAGTTCAGCAGGTGACACTGAGGTGGCCCAAATGAGTGGGGTGCCAGAAGGGCAAGGGAGGAGAAAACAAATGGCTGCAACCTGTGCTGATGTCAGCCATGAGTGGTTTCTGTGATGCTGCTGGAGATACCATGCTAAGTCTAAATATCTGGTTGATCCTGCGTTTCCTCATATCTGATTGATCCTGCATCTTGTAAGGCTCCGATGCAACTGATTCTACTGTCACCATGGGAGTGTGGCTCCGTCTGTTTCTGCCGCTAAGGTAAGCAATGTGCAGTCTGTGTAGTGAGCGTGTGGAACCTCTAGAGGTTTTCAAAATGTTGTTCTGCTGCAGTAGGGTATAATCATGTTCCATGACCTTTTGAACTGCAGCAGAACAACATTTTGAGAACCTCCAATTCCCATGTGCAACAAGGGTCCACTATACACTCTCATGTTCTATGTGCTCCCCCACTATTGATCCTAACACACACACACACAGTCACATAGTCAGTGCAGCAGCAGTGCACAACCACCCATCTTTCCTATGCTACAGGTCTCATAAAATCTATTATAAATAGATAGGTAATCTCTCCATCCTGACTGGCCAGGACCTGTGTAACAGTACTACCAATGGGTTAAATTTGTTATTTTGAAAGTGTCCGCATTGGCAATAATGTGAAAACTGTACTTCCAGGGGCTGAAGGCACATTGCCTGTGGCCTCCATACTTTACTGTGCCCCTGGAGGTACAGTTGTCACAGTATTACCAATGCCCTATCATGTCTTATTGCTTATCTCTAAGGTGTAGGCCCCTAGTCTCCCATCCAGTGACTCCTTTTTAAGCACATCAGTACCAGACGCAGTAGCACCTGAGTTACTGTACATGTCAACGCTGTCTCATTGTCTTATCTTTAATAAGAATATGCACCTAATTGCAAAATGTATGTGTGGCCACAAAATTCACAACTTATGTGGATGTTTTAATTTAAAAATACTAGTTTTCATAATTCTCAGCTCAATTTCCATCATTTTGTGTCCTGAAGCCCTCTCCCACGTGCAAGTAATATGTAGTGCCCCACAGTTGACGTCCCCTGGTGTCCTAAAGGAAGGGGGGAACGTGTTTGAATAAGCCCCCAGCCCTAGCTCAGAATGATCTGTAAAGCCTATGCAGGGCTTGCTTCAAACCTTTCAGGTTTTCCTTTTATTTTTTTCTTTCTTTTCTCCCTTGCCTGCCAGCATTTATCAGAATACTTCCAGCCCCCAACCCCGTTGCCAAACACTGGGTACCTGCTCTGGTGGCTCCCCAGCACATGGGCAGAGGGAGTGGGCAGGCAGAGCAGGGCTCATGAGGATTTCACAGTGGAATCCTCAGCCCTTTTGAATGGCAACAGCCAATTGGTTAGTGACTGAGCTTCGAGGAGACAGCAGCAGTGAGAGCCAGTAAGGGAGGTATTTACCTGCTGATCCTGAGTCCCTCCCAATGTGCCGGCCAGTCCGGAATCACAGAGGCTCTCCCTTCCTCCTGCATCTTTTCTGTGGTAGTTAGTCCGGTTGTGCTCAGTGGTGTATTGTCCAAATTCATCAGGAGGGGTGGCAGTGAAAGGTCATTTCCTCTTTCTACAGTGGCGTCATCAGCTTAAGTGGAGGCCAGAGGGAGGAGGCTGACCCAAACCCTCCCTCCTATCACAGCTCTGTGATCCAACCCCAGCTCAAAGTGAAGTGGGTGGCAGGCTGTGAGGTGGCAGCACCAACCCCAGGTGCTGGCCACTAAAAAAAGACTCTTTTTTTTTTTCTTGTTTAAAAAAATGGACCTGTTGTCTTCTGGCATCATGGAGAGCAGCCTGGATGCAGGTAGGGGCAAGCCAGTCTCCAAGAAGCAGGACCACCCTCAAGGGGGTGGAGTGATCTAAGGCTCCATGGGAGCAAAAGAACAGTGGAGCAGGAGGCCACTGGCCAGTGAACCTCCCATGGTGCAGATTACAGCAAAGCTCCACTGCAGCAAGAGACTGCAGGTGGGCAGACCCTGGGTTCAGGACCGCCAATGGGCAGATGTCAAGGAGAAATGCAAGAGGGGTTGGATATTCAAATAACTAGTGAATATTTATGAAGTCACACACACACACACACACACACACACACACACACACACGAGTCTGCCAGCATTTAAAGAGACAGTGTCCCTTTTGAAGACTGCCAATGTGAGATGTTTAAAAGACTGTCTGGTGTTTTCTGGCCTGGTAATTAAACTATCCCTCTAATGACTGCCTATGGGTGTATGGATACCACTGTCCATTGCCTACCTGCCCCACTTAGAGACTGTCTAACTGTTCTACTGCCCCAACATCAGGGTCCCTGAACTGTGTTTTGTCAAACTGCAAAAACTGCCAATCTTGTGTTGAGCCCTATTTGCAAACAGACTGCCAATCTTGTGTTATGCCCTGTTTGACAAAGAGAACTATCAAACTTGCATGGTGCCCTAATTGCATAATGAACTGTCTAAACCTGTGTAAACCTGTTTACCTAAAGGACTGCCTACATTTTGGAGTATCCTGTTTGCTCTAAAATAACTGCCTTAAAGTTGTGATGCCTGTAGTGACTGCCTAACAATCAGTTATCCTTCTGCAAGACTGCCTTAAGTTTCTGTGAATCTGACTTTGAACCACTTCATAGTTTGGCAACCGTGCTTCCTCTGTAAAGTAAACAGATCCAGGAGCAATGAGAGTGGCCAGATCCAGGTAAGATGAATGCTCAAGAAACCCAGATTACAAATCCTTGTGTGTTCAGAGTGACCTTCCTACTGATGCCCAGAGGGTCTTATGAAAGAATCCATTGTTATGCATTGATTGGCGGTCTGTTTTGACCTATCTACTGATACCAAAAGTCTTAAAGTGCTTTCGGCCTGGTGGTCTAACATGACCTCTACCATGCAGCCAAGTCCTTCAAACCAGGGGAGGAAGTGTACCCTCTGGTGCTCCCCACTGTTCTGAGTAAAGTTTTTTGGTCCCTCTTGGGGTACATTTTCTGCAGTCCCTTCTGGTGTACTTTCCCTTGAAACTCCCCTTTTGTTTGCATCCCATTGTCTGTAGAGCCCACTCACAGATCATAATTCACAACTGCATCAAAGGTTAACTGGACTATCATTTCAGCAGTCACACAGTTTAGAGTTCTTGCAATTGTCCTAAAGTATAGTACTTACTTACAGTTTATAGATTTGCTTAGAACAGTGTTTACTAACAGTATACAGTATTGCATTATAGTATAACCTTCCATAAACATAACGTTTTACCAGTGGCTTAGTTTTGTTGTTTGATGTAACACTTGCATTCCCCTCTCTACTATAAATACCTTTTGTTGCATTGGAGTCAGCTTCATGCCTCTCTCTTGTAAGGTATCAGTTAATAGCAATTGACCTGGTTTCCCCTCCTCTAAATTCTCTGACATCTGCTAACCAGGTGTCACACAAAAATCCACTTTTGGGTGGTTGGCATAGTAGTAATTCTCTATCCCTCCAAGATATAGCCATGTGGATCTGTGCCCTGGCCTGATCTATTAAAGTTTGGTTGGCATAGTCCACCTACAAATAGAACATAATAAAGTACGTTAGCTCATGGAATGACAGAAAAACTGCAAAAGAAAGGAACAGTTTCTTCCACAGAAGTGGAACAAAGCCACTGTATGGGGTGAAGTGCAGCACAGACACAGGGTCCTCCTTATCTCTCAATAACTCATTGCTGCCAAGGCACTTTGCTAACACAGTGGTATGGAGATAGATTTTTCTGTTTTTCTCTAATCCCTTCACTAGTTTGAAGTGGCTGGGAAGGGGACTACACAAAGTAGTGAAACCGCATAGTTACCCTCACTTTGCTATGTCAACTTGGTATAGTGAAGCATGGTCACATTGCACACTCTGCTACAAAAGATAAAGATAGACAGGATATGATCCAGATGAACTATGGCTAACTTGCCTCAGATTCAAATGCTGGGTACATTTGGGTATTACCTAAATATAGGTGTCATTTGTCTCAGCAGCAGCAGCATGTACCTGGTCATAAAGTGTTTTATAATGGCCAGCTGGCCAAAACATTTCAGGAGAGATCACAAAAGGAAGAAGGGAGGGGGTGTTGCCATCTATGTGAAGGAAGGAATCAAGCCACAGAGGTACAGATGACACACTCTGAGTCTGAAGTCCTATGGATCACCCTAGGAGCTGGGGAAAAAGTCCCCCTTCCAAGTGGGGGTGATCTACAGAACCCCATCTCAGCAGATAGATAAAGACAAGGAGATGCTGGAAACCATCCTAATGATGACCAATAAAGGTGACTTGTTGATCATCAGAGACTTCAATCTGCCTGACATAGATTGGTCCTCCTTCACGGCATTATCAGACAGGAGCAATGAATTCCTCATGGCTCTTAAACAGGCAGAACTAAAACAGCTGGTGCAGTTACCCACTGGAGAAAACGCAATCCTGGACCTTGTACTATCAGACAGTACCAGGATCACGGATATCAAGGTAGGAATCAATCTAGGGTCAAGCGACCATAGATCAGTCTGGCTCACAGTCAAAAGATCCAAGAACACATGTCACACAAAACTGAAGATCCTAGACTTCAGGAAGGCTGACTTTAACAAAATGAAAACATGCATTAGGAACAATCTCAAAGTTGTAGCTGGGGGAGACATGGAGGAAACTTGTAAGCCATAAAGAGCGCAATCAATCTGGCAACAGCAGAATGCAAAAAACAGATAAGTAAATATAAAAGGAGGAAACATCCTCTTTGATTTACCAAAGAGGTAGCGTCCAGTATAAGGGAAAAAAAAGAGTTTTCAAGAAAAACAATGAAACTAAGAAAGAAAGCGACATGGAGGAATACAGAGCAAGACTCAGGGAAACAGGGAATGCAATTAGGTTAGCCAAAGCTTGAGCAGAAGAAAGAATAGCAGAAGGGGTTAAAGGGAGATCAGACCTTCTACAGATACATAAGGGAGAAAAGAAAAAGTAAGGGAGGTATCGTAAGGCTGAGAACTAGGGAGGGCCAGATTGTTGAAACCGATGGAGAGAAGGCAGAGGTTCTAAATGAATACTTCTGCTCAGTTTTCACCAAGAAGGATCAGGGAAGTGGACCAGTAATAAAGAATGAAGAACACTGCACCAATGAAACTGACACAAATTCCTTCACAACTAAAAGGGTCCTAAAAGAACTAGCAAAATTAAAAAACGACAAAGCTATGGGACCTGACAGTATCCACCTGAGAATACTAAAGGAACTCAGAGAAGAACTTACCATCCCATTAGCAGACCTCTTCAACAAGTCACTGGAGAGTGGCACAGTACTGGACGACTGGAAAAAAGCCATGGTGGTACCGCTGCACAAAAGCAGCAGCAAGGAAGATGCTGGAAACTACCGTCCAGTTAGCCTCACCTCAGTAGTGGGGAAAATCATGGAACTATTACTGAAAGAAAGAATTGTACAACATCTAGAAACGATTAGCCAACTAGACCAGAATCAGCATGGCTTCACAGTGGGGAGGTCACGTCAGACAAACATGACTGATTTCTTTGATTGAGTGACCAGAACGGTGGTCCAAGAAGGAACAGTAGACATAGTATATCTGGACTTTAGTGAGGCGTTCAACGCCATTCCACATCGGAGGCTGATAAATAAGTTGGAACACACAGGAATGGGACATAAAAAAGTAGGCTGTATTAGAAACTGGCTCCAAGGGAGAAACCAGAGAGTGTTAGTAAATGGCACTCTGTCGGAGGAAGGAGTGGTGACCAGTGGAGTCCCCCAGGTATTGGTGCTGGGACCAATTCTATTTAACATATTCATCAGTGACATTGCGGAGGGTTTACAAGCAGAGGTATGCCTGCTAGCAGATGACACCAAGCTCTACAACAGAGTGGACATGCAAGAGGGGGTCACAGAAATGATCACTGATCTAAAAAACTGGAGGAATGGTCAAAACAGTAGCAGTTGAAATTCAACGCCAAGAAGTGCAACGTTATGCACCTGGGGAGGAAGAACCTGTGCTGGAAATATACCCTAGGGGGAACAGCTGACTGAAACTAAGGTAGAGAGGGATATGGGGGTACTCCTATCTGACGATTTAAGGACAACCAGGCAGTGCGAAAAAGTGGTGCAAAAAGCTAGCACCATTCTCGGATGCATAGGAAGGGGTATCACAAGTAGGAAAAGCGAAGTGATAGTTCCAATGTACAGGTACTTGATGAGGTCTCACTTGGAGTACTGCATCCCGTTCTGGAGACCGCACCTCAAGAAGGACAAGGATTGCTTGGAAACCGTGCAGAGGAGAGCTACGAAGATGATACATGGACTACACAAAGAACCATATGAATTGAGATTAAACCATCTTAGGATGTACTCATTGGACAGGAGGAGGGACAGGGGAGATATGATAGAGACATTTAAATACTTTAAAGATATCAGCTCAGTACAAACACAGGATCTCTTCAGGGAAAACACAAATACACGGGCAAGGGGGCACAACATGTGCCTGAAGGGAGGTAGTTTCAAAATAAACAGCAGAAAGTTTTTCTTCATGGAAAGGGTGGCGAAGCCCTGGAACAGTCTGCCCCCAGAGGTTGTGGCAGCGAAGACAGTGGGGGAGTTCAAGATAGCATGGGATAGGCACTGTAGAAACCTAAAGCAGTAAAGAAACTGAGAGGGGGTAGCTTTCATGGGCAGACTAGATGGATTGCAAGGTCACATTCTGCCGGCACTTTCTTATGTTCTTATGTTCTAGTGTAATCATTCTGTAATTATTAGGAGATTTTTTTCATACAGAAGTAGATGTGATTGGCACATTCGACTTCAGTTTCAGAAACAGTGACAGCTTGATAGTTGTTTTACTTATAGAGGCTTTCACAGTAGTATTAGTTTTAGTAGTTGTTAGATAGTGGTAGTGTATAAGCATAGTTAGTGAGTAAAATGAGGACTAGTAAGAGTTAGTTTTGTTGTTTTTAGGTAGGACCCTGTTCAATTTGTGGTGCCATCTGGATTATTTTACTTTACTTTAGTGTGTGGAAGCCTCTGGTTCATCGCTGTGCCATGCGGTGTGAGAGAACAGGACTCACTAACTGCTAGTAATATTGGTACAAGGTGTCCTGGGGTGAATCTGCCAAGGACTGTCATGACTGGTGAGCCATTTGGTGCAAGCAGACATAGCTGAAGGAGTAGACGTAGCCACGTAGCGAAGCTGGGTTGGATTGCTTGAACCAGCGTGCTCAGAGAAGATGCTACAGTGGAAGGCTTGTGTAGTGGAGGGAGCACTTGCTGTGGACTGTGGTGCAGGCAGGTATACCATCTGTTTGCCTGCTGAAGGAGAGAGCTTGTCTGCTTGCACTGAGGATTGTCTCCCATGTGCCATTGAGAGTCAGTGTGGTTGGGGAGGGCTGGGTTAATTCTTCTAGCCATAAAGTTGCTATCGTCTGATAAAGTGTGGTGGGAGAACCCTCGAACTAGAATTGTTGTCTGTTTCCCATTTCCTCTGTATCTGTCCTGGCTGGTGGTGAGAGTACCACCTGGGATTTTACTTCTGTTTTACTTTGGCTCAAAGAACTGTTCCTCTGGTGAGAGAAGAGCATATCATACTTGTTGCAGGTATTGTTCTGGACTTAATGTTATTTATCATCTGGAATTTTATTGGTGCATCGTGATCTGAGCTGTGGTATCTCCCTTGTTTGTTTCTTTGAGTATCGTTCAATTCTGTCTAGGGAATTAGTAGAAAGTTATTCTGGGGGAAGGGGTGCTGTATGTTGATAGGTTAGCAGTGACAGGCTGGTTGTGTGTGTAGGATAAAAGTTAGTATTAGGGTGCAAATGTGTATGTGGTTGTGTGGTTAGGGACTAGGAGAGAATGACTGTGAGTTATTGTACACTGTTATTGGGTGGGGGTGATTTTGATGTGGGTGGGAGTATGTTTTAGATGGTACTATTAGTTAGCTCTGGGATGTGTCATTTGCAGCTGACCAAGAGGCTCAGTTGCTCCTTGTCCCTGGTCCAGGATACGTGCCCCTTCTCTGACTCTCCCACCCCCCTCACTGAGTGCAGCTTAACACTGGCGCAGGGAAGTAGGGATCTGGAGGAGGTGTGGAGGTGGAATAGGTGACTTGGGGAGGGCTGATGTGGAGGGTGCCATTAGTGTTGTGAGGGCCAGAAGATGCCCTGGAGTGAAATGGGGGCTCGAGAAAGGCCAGACGTGTTTAGTACTCATACCCAGGCATCCCACCAGACTGAGTGGGAAGATAGCTGAGGGGCTGGCTGTCACCATTCATCCTCTTCATGTAGTGCTGTTGCAATGCTAGATCAGTGAGGACTAAGTCCACTATTATGGTGGATCTCATTTCCTCTGTCAATCTGGCTTGCATTACGGTGACCTGTGCTGGGTGATGACTCCAGCTCAGTCTTAGATTTGTCATTCCTGGCCGAGTTCTTCATAGTGCACTGCCAGAGGAAGAATCGTGGGGGGGCATCTATTTTAGGTCTGAGCTGAACCTAGTGGTGCACCCGGTTGGGGGTACCTCATTGTTTGAATTTGTGGCTGTGCATGGGGGTCCTGGTGCAGTTTGCAGAATACTCCTCATGTACTGATCTCCAGGGTGTGAGGGGGATTTCTGCAGGAAATGATGGATGTTGTTGCCGACAGAGTGCTGGAGTCACCCAGATGACTTATTCTGGGTGACTTCAGTGCTTGAGTTTACAACACACTCTTGCAGTTTGGCGAAGCTTTCTTCCATGGTATGGTATCTCTAGGCTGTTGGTTCTGCAACCCACCAACATGGCCATGCCTTTGACTTGGTATTCTCTCTAGGGCTCAAAACTGGCAACCTTGAGATTGATCTGGTCAGTTGGCTTGATCATTGTGTCATCAGGTTCAATTTCAGGGCTTCCCCCTTGTAGTCCACCCCCTGTCGAGGTGGTCCAGTTCTGCCCTTTGCAACGGCTTTGGCCTGAGGGACTGCTAGGGGAACTAGACACCTTAGAGGTGTTGACAGCAGGTGCTAGGGGACTGGAGGAAGCAGTAGTGGTTGGTTTTAAATCAGCCTTAAAGACCCATCTGTGGCACCATGCTCATGGTGATTGAGTATTCCGTGTAATAGTATTTATGGTGCCGTCTGATTTTAAGATTGTTTTTAATTTTGATTTAAAAAATATTATTATTATTATTATTATAACAGGGCAGTCATTGTGACTTTCAGTCTTGTGGCACTGGTTCATGTACACCCACTGGTTTCATTTCCTTGGCTTGCCATGGGTTGACGGAAAGCTGAGGTAGATGAAAGCAAAGGGGTGGAGGTTGGAACATTATTGGAGGACATCCATATCCCAGAAGGACAGACCGACTTTGAAGGCTCACTAAAGTGAGTATCAATGGGCAATAACCCATAAAAAGGCAGTATTCTTGGCTAGGGAAACTGCTGCACAAAGGTCTGCACTCCAAAAAATACTAGCAGAACAATTTCTTAGTACAAAAAAGTGATGAACTTTATTCTAGGTTTGTCTGAAGGACTACCATAGCCCCAGTGGTTCGCCCTAACCAGATCTTCATCAGGGGACATGTTGTTACTTGGTTACAGTGCTCCTTTTAAAGTACTTTAAATTGCCCTGGACATCAGGAGCAGAGGCCAGCAGGGAGGGTATAGGGTGTCCGCTGGATGCTGTCCTCTTGGTGTGGGTGGGTGCGGGTCTGCACCACTTTGGAGCAACCCCCGGTGATGACGCACGATGCAGTGTGGATGCACACATGCCAGGAGGGATGCTAGGTGCAGCCACTGTGGGTGGGGGGTGGGGACCGGAAAAATTGAAATTCTCCCCCCAATCAACTGGATGATGGCTGCTAGGCCCCCCATTGCCACGGCAGCCCAGGATCACCTGAGCTGACCCCACAGGCCCCCAGGATGCATCAATGTGCCAACAAGCACTTTTCCCCCAGAGGGGGGACCCACCCGGGGCAAGACCCACCTGATGAAGGGTTATGTCAGGTTACCCAGGGACCACCAAGATGGGGCAGTGGATGGCAACGAGGGCATGGTGGTGGCAGTGGGGCATGTGTGGCCCGAAGAAGTGGCCGGTCAGGGGGTTGGGGAGGAGCAAAAAACAAGTACTTTAAATTTTATGTCACTCCAGCATTTCAGTGCAATGAATTGAAGAAATATACTCCATAAAAGTGCTACTCATTCCCCTTTTTTCTCTTGTTTGAATAAACATAATTTAGTTAAATCTTTTTATACAAAACGTTTCTTTAAGTGGTCACATGGAAGGATGGGGAGATTTGGGGGGCCAGAGGACAAATGGAGGTAACATGTGTAGATCTGGTGTGGAAAGGAGAATAAAGAGAGATGGAAAGCATCAAATATTAGCACATAATCACAAAATCTGAGCAAACAAAAAATGTTGCGGGCTTAATGACAAGATGCTTGTAACAGTTACTAATGTTAGGGGACTCAAATGTCATTAAAGAGGTAGTGGAACCAAAACAGACAGACAGGAAAATACAAATTTAAGAAGTAGCCAGTTGTATTTTTTTTTTTTATTTCTGAAGTATTTTTATTTTTCCTTCTGCTCATTAGAGTCTTCTGTGTGATAATATTGTGATGGATGTGTGGAACAACTCTCAGCCTGGCAGATGACATATGTATCTCTACCCCCCCCCCCCATCATCAGTCTTGTGATCTCACTGAGTGACATCACAGATGACTAACCTGGCAGCTACTCGGTGGCTGTTCCTAAGCAGCAGTGATGTCACAGTCAGTGAAGTCACAGTGCTAATGATATTGTGTGTGTGTGTGGGGTAGAGATAGATATGTCAGCTGCCAGGCAGAGTGCTGTCCCACACATCACACCTACTAACATCAGGTAAACAATGTTCTTTTTTTTTTTCAATAAAATTTTTTATTGTTATATATTAATAAAATATTTCCAAAACATGTACAAATATATTGTCAGTAATACATTCAGCATATAATTAGATTTACAAATTGTTAAACTCTAAAAAATACAAAAAAAAACAAAGAATAAACTAATAAGCAATATACTCGAAACTCTTACAACAAATAATTTCATCAACAGGGAAATAACTATAGCTCTTCACCCAAGTCTCATTGAATTTCATCATATGCCCATGTTCTACAACCTGTTAATACCATAAAAATAAAACTTAACCCAAAAAAGAGAAAAACAATATGTTCAGATCACTATCCCCTTATTTAAGTAAAATTATATTTTCAATTACTAGAATTACTGTTAAAGTATTTATTTTCAGTAAAATATAACAGGAAGAAAGAAAAAAGAAAAAAAAAGAGATTAGAGAAGATAACAGTAACAGATAAGGTGCTGCTCCTTTACTTCCAGTGTATGACAGAAACTTAAATTTGAAAACCCAATACCAAGAGTGCGTGCTTTAATAAAAAGTAAGTCAAATGCAAGAGGTGCTTTATATAAAACCCAACCTTTTCCAGTTCTATGCTGACATCCAGGCTTTGCCTCATCCCTAACATTATACAACCTGAGAGTTTTATAACAGGTCTTGAGTTTCCCCGGAAGGAACCGGAATAAGGTGCCCAATCTAGAATCAAACTTACTACTGAGATCCTTAAAGCCTAATGCCAGTTTTTGTATTTTAATATTTTCCAACAGCTGCAGCTTACATTCTTGAAAGGATGGGACTTTATCCTCTAACCAGTGCCTAAGTCTTGCCTTGGAGGCAGTATAACACAGTGGTTAAAGGCTCTGAGCTGCATATCTGGAGACCTGGGTTTGAATCCCATAGCCCCCACTTGCATACTGTGTGACCCTGAGCAAGTCACTTAACTTCCTTGTGCTCCCAGGTTGCATCTGTAAACAGGCTTTCAGCTTAGTGTGTCTCTCTTCTAAAAAAAAAAAAAGTAATAAGTTTCTAATAGAAACCCCAATTAGTAATGGAGAATATTTCTTCTCTTGTGTCCAGTGTGTGTTTTATTAAAGTGGCCTGTGATACAGGTTTCTATGTTTGTATTGTCATATAGCATAAGACAATTCAGAAACATATCTATAGTCTGATCCCATAAAGACTTGACTAATGTACACTTCCAAAACATAAGTTCTATTTCTGGACTGCTACCTGCTACATCAGGGGTCTGTGAGGGAGACCAGTGCCACGGGTCCCTCCCCCTGCATCAGGGTACAACTGAAGGGATTCTCCTCGGGGTAGAGGCACTGGTAACTGGCCAGGTGGACCTCCCCCGATCTCGAAAGGAACTGCATATCTTTAAACTTTAATTTAAAAAAACTGGGAGATCTCCAACCCCAGCGGGAGCCTCTGTTGTTTCGCTGAGAGCTCCACACTGAGTTTAAACCACAGCAGGGGGCCTTTGTTGATCTCACTGAGAGCACCAAATTCAAAAAAGGCTCTTGGTGGTCATTGGTGCTGATACCAGTGATGCTCAAGTGGCTTGGACATAAAGACACTCTGAGCCACACCAAGATTAGCTCTATTTCTGGACTGCTACCTGCTACATCGAGGGTCTGTGAGGGAGACCAGTGCCACGGGTCCCCTCCCCCCTTAATAGGGTGCAACTGAAGGGATTCTCCTCGGGGTAGAGGCACTGGGTAACTGGCCAGGCGGACCTCTCCCGATGTCAAAAGGAACTGCAAATCTTTAAATTTTAATTTGGAAAACCGGGAGATCTCCAACCACAGTGGGAGCCTCTGTTGTTTCGCCAAGAGCTCCACACTGAGTTTAAACTGCAGCGGGGGGCCTTTGTTGGTCTCACTGAGCGCGCCAAATCCAAAAAAGGCTCTTGGTGGTCATTGGTGCTGATACCAGTTATGCTTGAGTGGCTTGGACATAAAGACGCTCTGAGCCATGCCGAGATCAGCTGTATTTCTGAACTGCTACCTGCTGCATCAGGGGTCTGTGAGGGAGACCAGTGCCGCAGGTCCCCTCCCCCTGCATCGGGTGCAACTGAAGGGATTCTCGTCGGGGTAGAGGCACTGGTAACTGGCCAGGTGGACCTCCCCCGATGCCAAAAGGAACTGCAAATCTTTAAGAGGGAGGCTGCCCACTCTGTAGACAGCTATCTCGGATTAAGAGTGAAGTTCATTGGTTAAGGAGTAAGCTGGGAGACTTGGGGGGGGGTGACCAGGGATAAGGAGTGGGGGAATGGGTGGCAGAGGGGTGGGGATGAGGGGAGGCAGGGCAATGCCCTGAATCTAGAGGAGGTCATGTTATGACAAGTAAGGGGGGGATATTAGGGATAGAGTACCCCTGGTTAGGGATGTTGACGCAAACTGGAAAACTTATGGGGCAAACATTCTGAAAATAAAGAGAGTGGAGGGGGAAGAGTCAGGAAAGGCTGTTGGGGGGCAGCCTAGAAGAGCAGACAGTAGGAAGGGAGCTCTGAAGGTGGATAGGGCAAGAGGGGAGAAACTGGGGTGGCTTAGAGGGCCAGTCAGGGGAAACTCAGGTCACGTAATGGAGGCTGGCATAGAGTGTCATAATAAATTTGAGCTGCTTAGTAACCTGGTGGGGGAGGAAGGGGTTAGTGGAAATGAGGAAACTGGGACAGAGGCCATGGGGAGGGAGTCGGATTCCCATAGGGCATCACAGGTAGGAAAAGGATAGAATAGAAAGAGTCCCAGGGGAGAAGGAGAAACTTCAATGTGAAGCAGAGAGGGGAGATGCAATATAGCAGAAACGAGGGAGGAAAGCATGACTGGAGACAGGAGTGGGGTCCGTCCCAAGGATGGGGACCTAGGTGAACGGGACCTGCAGGGGGCCTCAGGAGGTAAGGATACCATTATAAGGGGCGAGGATGATGGTATGGGGAAGGGGACATGATCAGGGCCAGGATAAAAGGCCTGGAAATGAGTGGGACTAAGGGGACACCTATACGGGGGGGGGGTCTGAGCTAAGTGGGCAAAATGTTAAGGGAAGCAAAGAGACGAGGGTGGCTAGGGGGTCTCTCATAATAAGGTAGGAAGACTCCCATGAAATTGGGATCACGCATGGGGGGGGGTTGACAGTGCATAGAGGTAGTGGAAGTAACCATAAGGATGATGGTGGTATTAAGGTTCTGTTACTGGGTGACTCAATAATTAAGGGTATCCAATGGGAGGGACAGGGGGTGGGATGCCAAAACCAGGTGAAGGTAGTGAATATCTCTGGGCTGATGGTGCACAGAGCTAAGTTCATGGTGTACGAGCTGGTAAGGGATTGTAGAGGAAAAACAGATTTCCTGGTGCACTTGGGGACTAACGATATAGAGGGGCACAATGTCTTGGAAATCTAAGCAAGGTTCTGAGAACTTGCTAGAGTCTGTCGGGGTAATGGATGCAACACTTCCTTTTTGGAAATATTGCCGGTACCTAGGGCCTCAGTGGAGAACAAAAGGAAGATCACAGAGGTAAATGACTGGCTCAGAGTGGGGAAGAAAAGTGAAGTTAGAGTAGCAGGGGCGGGGGTTTGGGAGGATAAGGGACTGTATGCCAAGAACAGGCCTCACCTTACCCCGTTGGGGAAGGAAATCCTTAAACGGGGTGGTGGACTACATTCAAGAAAGGTGGGGTTTAAACTTGTGAGGGGGGAGGGATATCGGAGGGGCTGGCCTGAGGCCCCTCCTCCAGATGAGGGGAGTAGCCATCAAATCCAAGGGGAGGAGGGGGAAATAGTCATGGGGTGGAGGTTCCAGAAGGAGCAGAGGGTGGCTGGAGGTACATGGAATCCAGGTGTGGTTCGACAAAGAGGATCAGGGATAAGGGGTAGGGGGTGGTGTTAGTAAATGCCAGGAACTTGGATACGAACATATGAAATTTGCCATCAGACAAAGGCCTAGAGGTCTATCAAGTCTGCTCGAATGTGCAGCTAGCACCCCTTATTCTGCAGCTGCCCCTCCCTTCCACCCTTCCCCTCCATTGACCCTCCCCCCTAACAAGTTACCAGAGTTACAGGCCATGCTGTTCAAAGGAGGGGGGTGGATGTGGCAGCAGTCACGGAGACATGAGCCAACAACAACTATGACTGGGACCTAAACGTGATGGGATACTTCTTGCTTAGGAAGGCTAGAAAGGAGGGCAGAGAGGGAGGAGTGGCTATGTACATTAGAGATGGCATAGAAATTGCTAGAGTAGAAGAGGCAGAGAGAAATGTGGAGGTTTTTTGGGTCACCTTACGAACCCCGACAGGAGGTAAGGTCAAGCTGGGTGTAGTATATAGGCCCCCGGGATGGGTGATGTTCTGGAGGATGGTTTGCTGGACAACATTATTGCCCAGTGCGGACCAAAAGGGGAGAGAGTAGTGTTGATGGGGGATCTTAATATGCCAGGTACAAACTGGGGAACCATGTCCTCTAAGGTGGCCAAGGAGCAGAGGCTGCTAGACGGTTTTCAGGATGTGTTCTTAACACAGCAAGTGAGGGAGCCCACGAGGGAGGGTCATGTTCTGGATGTGGTTTTGGCAGAAGGGGATCTAGTAAGGGACCTGGTTGTAGAGGATCCCCTGACTGGAAGTGACCACGACACTGTCTGGTTTCAAATTAACATAGGGGGAGGGGGAGAGATCGAGGACACTGGCAGTGGATTTCAGGGGTGCAGACTTTATGGGCATGGGAAATATTCTCAAGGGTCACATGAAAGGGATTACAACAATGACGAACATGGAATAGAGATGGGAGGTCATAAAACTGGGACTTCATGAGGCAGTCAGGACCTGTGCTAAAGTGAAGCACAAGGGAGCAAGGTCACATAAACCGTGCTGGTGGACCAGTGAAGTTCAGGGAGCAGTCAGGGAGAAGAAGGCTGCCTACAAAAAATAAAAAACATCGAGACGGGAAAGGGATACAGAAACATACCATCTTGCATCTAGAAAAGTCACCCAGATGGTGCGGGGGGCAAAGTCCAGTAAAGAGCAGCATCTGGCACAGGAGATTCAGGGAGGGGAGAAGGTTTTTTTTCCAGTACATCGGGGAGTGGAGAAAAACTAATGGCCAGCTTGGCAGACAGAGAACAGATGGTGGGTGGATTGAAAAGGCAAGGGAGCAGGCAGAGGTATTAAATGAGTACTTCGTCTCGGTGTTCACTAGGGAAGGGGATGGGATATTTGTTAAGCAAGGCACGAGGGGGATAGAAGTGAAATTGTGTGGGATCGGGGGAGTAACAGAAAGGGAGCATAAGGGAGGGAGAGGCATCCCTGGAGTTTCACACCAGGACAAGGATAGAAAGGTCAGCAAGATGGGGGGATGGATGAAGCTATCTCCACCGAATGGGTGTGGAAAACCCTGAAGACCCTGAAGAAAGATAAATCTCCTGGGCTGGATGGCATTCATCTGAGGGTACTATGGGAGTTGGCGGATGTACTGACCGCACCCCTGGTGGAGCTCTTCAACAGGTCGCTTGAGACAGGGATGGTACCTAGGGATTGGCATGGGGCGCATGAGGTGTCAGTTCATAAAGAGGGGTTGAGAGAAGTACCAGGTAACTATAGACCCATCAGTTTGACCTCGGTAGTGGGAAAATTAATGGAGAGTATACTGAAGGAACGATTGGGGCTATTCTTGGAAGAGGAGGGAGGGCTGGATAGTAGACATCATGGGTTTGTGCCAGGTAGATCATGTTAAACCAACCTTGTGGAGTTCTACAAATGGGTAACATCGGAACTGGACAGGGGGAAGCCTGTGGATGTAATATTCTTGGACTTCAGCAAGGCGTTTGACTCGGTCCCCCACAAGGGCTGGTGGAGAAACTGACAGGGTTGGGAGTGAGCCCATTGATGGTCAGATGGATAGCAAACTGGCTAGCTAAACACACACAGAGAGTGGTGGTCTGTGGGGAGCTCTCAAACCCTAGAGAGGTCGGTAGTGGGGTACCACAGGACTTGGTCCTGGGTCCAATCCTGTTTAATGCATACATATCTGACATCAGGGTGGGTATAGGGTGTGAGATGAGTCTCTTCGCCGAAGACTCTAAGGTGGGAGCAGTAGTTGAGGAGGGAGAGGGGAGGTTGGCCCTGCAAGGGGACCTGGACACACTGAAAAGATGGGGTCTCACATAGAAATTAAATTTCAGTACAACCAAGTGCAAGGTGTTACATCTTGGGTGGGGAAACCCCAAACACAGGTACACCCTTGGAGGGGTGGTGCTGGAGGCCTCGTCTGGGGAAAAAGACCAAGGGGTCATGGTGGATGCATGTATGAATAACTCTGAGCAGTGCAGGAGAGTGGCTAGCAAAACAAATGGGATGTTGGGATGCATTGTAAGGGGAATCACCTCTAGGAGCTGGGAAGTGATTCTGCAGCTGTACCATGGACTGGTGAGGCCACACCTCGAGTACTGTGTACAGTACTGGAGATCGCACTTGAAGAGGGACATACAGCTCCTGGAGAGGGTACAGAGTAGGGCTACCAGGATGATTCGAAGACTGGGGGAGTTGACGTATGAAGACAGACTTGAGGAGCTCAGCCTGTTTACATTGGAGGAGAGGAGAGATTGGGGACATGATCGAGGTCTTCAAGTACCTCAAAGGAATAAATAGGGTAAACAGAGAGGGGATCTTTAGACTAAAGGAGGGAGGTATCACCAGAGGGCATGGTTTGAAGTTGGAAGAAGGAAGGATGAGGGGAAGAGGAAGAGGTTTTCAAGGAGAAGGTAGTGGATCCTTGGAATGTGCTGCCTGGCGAACTGGTCCATATTACCACTGTGGAGGGCTTCAAGAGAGGTGGGACAGATACAGAAAGGTGTATCGGACACGGGGGAGGGCCTTGCCTCCCAACAGGGATCTGAGGTTCGAGCAGACTTGATAGACCATAAGGCCTAATCTGCTGGCAATTAGTATTTTAGTATGTTAGTATGTTAGTGTTTCTGAAACCAAATTGCATTTATTACAATTTGGAGAACCTTGTAATCCCATTTTATGTTTAAGATGATAAGTGTAATATAGGTTGTGTATTGTTTTAAAATGTACTGTTTTTAAATTATCTGCGTTAAACGCTTTAGCTGAAAATGACCAAATCTTTCCCCAATCCCAATCATTAGTACTTACCCCCAAGTTCTTGGGACCACCATCTGATTGGTTCTAGAGCCAGTCCTCTAGCGCACTCTAGAAGAAGACCATGCAGATGTGAGATTGAAGGGGATAAATATAAGAGATCCAAGAATCCAGTGGTATTTTCATCTGTGGCAGATTCCAGATGAATTGCAGAGGCAATGATTGTTTTCAACTCCTCATAGAAAGGACCCTCTTCTTCTTTAATCTCATATTTATTTATAAGTGTTGCAAAAGGAATGAAAGTATCTTCCCAACTACATCCTGAACCCTTCTGATTCACTTTTGTATCCAGTTAATGTTAAATACATGAAACCCATTTAACATGAAATTAGAATATTATTCCAAATTGGTTGTTTTTTAGAATTAGGTAGATTCAGAAAGACCAGAGACTTAACATATCTTAAAACTCTGACAGAAACTTGCATGACCTTAGAATTCCTTATTGTAACCTTCTTGGCATAAATTATGACCTGTAAATCCAGACACGGCATCACGACTAAATATTTTTGCAATAAGACCCGTTCTGAAGTATAAACCTCACCACTGTTATGTCTAACCCATGCGAGATCTGTGAGAGTCTGGTCACTAAATAATAATGAAATAAGCCTAGAACCTTTAACTCTCCTTTTTTGGTTCTAGAAAGTTTATAATACACCATCCTGGCTTTTTTATATCCCCAAATATATTTAGAGATTTGTGAGTTTAGTCCCTCAATCAACTTTTTATTTATGTGACAAGGTTTCATAGAAAAATATACAAAACTCTAGGCAAAACATTAATTTTGACTGAGTCAAGCCAACCCCACATCCCCAAAGGCAACTTGTCCCATTTAGCTAGAGAGTCTATTACCTTGGATTTAAGCAAAGCCAAGTTTTTAGATATTGTTTTATTTACAGTTTCATATAGTTTTATCCCTAAATAGTCAATATATTCCTGTTTCCATGTTAGTCCCTGAGAAGTCACATCTACCTTAACACAGAGTTTGTTAAGTGGTAGAAAACTTGTTTTCCCTAGGTTCAATTTATAACCAGATATTTGTCCATATTCTTTCAATAAGTCCAGTATTCTAGGTATTGAGTTTCTGGGTTCAACAACTGTTATTCGCACATCATCAGCATAAGCTGAAGTGTGTAAGTTCTGATTCCCCACAATGAATCCCTTTATCATATTATCTGTATTAAGTTTTTGTATAAGGGGATCTATTGTTAAGTTAAACAAAAGTGGTGAGAGTGGGCAACCCTGTCTAGTACCTCTTCAGATATAAAAATAAGACGAGATTATGCCATTTGTAATTATAGCTGAGGTCAGATTTTTATAAAGAATTTTTACCCATTTAATAAATATTTCCGGAAACTGGAGCAGTTACAAAGTGTTGAAAATGTGTGGCCAGAGAATACAATCAAATGCCTTTTCAGTATCAAGGGATAATAAACCACAGGGACTGTAACACTTATAGCCTATTCCATAATGTGAACAAGTTTTCTTGTGTTATCTGAGGATATTCGTCCTTTCATAAATTTAGTCTGTTGTGTGGATATTAAATACACAGTGACTGGCACTAATCTGTTGGATAAAACCTTTGCCAGGATCTTAACATCCACATTTATTAGTGAGATTGGGTGGAAACTGTTATAATCTTGTGGATCTTTTCATGGTTTATGTCAAAGTCTTATTAACACTCTAGTTTGATCCACTGATAAACTCCCTTTCTCAACCACTTCATTAAAAACATTCTTTAAAATTGGCGCCATCTCTTGAACTAGGGTCCTATAAAAATTCATGGAGTACCCATCTGAGCCTGGAGCCTTAGTTGGTTAAAGTGAATTGATCGCTAGAACAATTTCACCCTCTGTTATCAAGGATTCTAACCTAACTTTATCCTCCTGTGCCACAGTAGGAATTGTTAGCCCATCACAGAATTCAGTGAGAGTGATTCCCATATTTGAAGCATCTTAATCCCACTCGAGGGAAACAGGAAGGGGGGGCATAATCCATCATAGCACTAAGCCAAGGGGGGGGGCAAGGTAGTGACAACTTTGTGCAGACTTGGTGGGAACAGTAAAAAGGGAAGAAAAGCATTAAGAGTCCTTTGGGTGGCAGACACCCTCCTAGGCAGAGTAACTTACATAATGATCAGTACAGAATGAAAAAGACAACAGTTCAATCAGGATTAAACTCAACAGTCCCAGAATCAACCCTTAAAGATGATCAGATCTTCAGTGGGGGGGGGGACTGAATCCAGAGTCCCACACACTGACCCCTACCATAACAGTCCTAGCAGAACACAGATAAAATAACTTTAACAAGAGAGGCTGCAGCAGGCTACTGTACTTTATTGAAATGACCCCCCACAGTGCTTCCAAACAAGGTATGGTATCTGATGTCCAGCATGAGTGAAGCCTGGTTGACCACTGTCTCCCTCACCACCAACTGCTACCTCGTTCTTACTGTGTGGGTGCCCACCTCAGTCTTGTCCTTCCACTGCATGCTGTTGTCTGGTGGGTCCACCTCCAAACTTTATGGATGTTGCATGCCATGATTAAAGATCAAGGTGGCCCCTAGCTACCTTACTCATGTTGGGCTTCAGATGGAATCACAAGCCTCTCTGGCTACCAGTAGTCCCTGCACCTAGCTAAACACAACTGACCCTCACATGTAGGAGGAAAGGGGGGTATGACTGGACTCTGTCTGGAGCAATTCATCAGTTCAGCCACTTGATTTGTGTGACATGAGCAATGCAGCCACTGCCAAGCCCTCACAGCCTCACCAGCAGACCCAGTGGGGTGGTGGCACTCTCTCCAGGGCCACTCCTGAGTGCCAGACTTCCTCTCAGGGCTGTCCTCAAGATGAGTAGACTCCAATCTGGCTGGGACTTATGTCTCCTACTGGTCTTTTCAGCCTGTTCCCCTCCCAGCCTTCCCACTACCCCTTTGTACATTGGCAGAGTTCCTTTGCTGTTTCCCATTCAGCTTACCTTGACTGTCCACTGTGGTGATTGGTTGTCTAATATGCACCTGCTAGGAAGATCTGCTGCAGGAGCTCTGCTGCCTACTGCAGCACTTCACAGGGGCCACCAGAACTTCACTGAGCCGCTGCTTGTTGCTCTCGAAATGGGAAGCCTCTGCCTCTACCCACAACTTGTCGTACTTCAAAAGGGTCTGCTTCTTGCTGCCCTGACACTACTGCGATTGTCAAACACTATGGATATCTTTCAACAGTCATGGTCTATCATGCAGAGGGGGCTGTGAGGGAGGGGTTTCCTTTTAAACATATCCCCATCTCTCTATACTGTGGCAGCAAATTGATCCAGTCTGGCTCTGGGCCAAGCCTTCAGCTGGGGGGACCCTGGAATGCCCAAGAAAAAGGCAGCAACTGGGCCTCCACCACATGACACTGGACAGCCCAGGCTAAGGTTGGAGAGATCAGGGGTTGTGACTGTGATGCTTGGCCAGCTGGTTATGATTGTTCTATGATATCTGTAATATAGAATGTGGGCATGTGAGTGTTTCACATGAGACATCCTGTTCTATGGGTGCCCCCCCCCAGGTCAGTGAAGTGACAAGTGACCTGAAACCAGGAGGTAATTAAAAGACTAGAGAGACTTAATTAAGGGTCTCCTGTTTTCCTGTCTTAATTAGAACTGACCCAGCTGCCAGGATATAGGGCTCGTAAACTTTTATGACATCTTAGAGGAAAAACATGTTATACCACCATGGTGTGAAAAGTTGTAAAATCTTTGACCTGCCTTGGTTACAAGAAACCACACAAGATCAAAGGAAAGGCTTGATTAAAGACTGTCATAATTTGGGAAATTAGTTTTTGCTGAAGTCACAGTATTTAAAATATCTCCTGACAGGAAGATCATTGTTTGTATATTTTTTATATTCTAAAAGGAGGAGCTAGATGACAACATAGAAGGGGTGTGTGAGAGAGACATTTTAAACTAGGACTTGTGTCTCATCTTAGTGACATATCTTTTGGGGCTCTTAAGAAACAAGATCTCTGATCTAACATAAGCACTGTACAGAGGTAATACATTAGATATAAAAGATCTAACTGTATGTTGGTAGGAGTTTGTCTGTAGTTTCCTTCATTTTTTTCTTTATGTGATTGTATGCTCTTTGATATTTTGTTCTGTGTTTACATTTTACATATTTTTATCCATTTTTAAGTAAACCTTTTATTTGAAAGATACTGCCTGGGTCTTCCAAGTTCTTTCTTTTGCATGTGATGTATAGCGGGTTAAGACTGACAAAACTGTTCAAGAGCTTGATGGTGTTACTAAACTTGGAAAAGGTAAGAATATACCTAAGGTCTTTTATAGAGTTTTAAGGGTTCATTTTGGAAGCCTGGCTTGGTGCACCCTGGCATAAGATTGTACCGCAATCCCCAAAGAGGGTACGAATCTGTGCCTGTACATCTGGGTATGCTAGCATAAGGTTCACAGTTTGAATCCCCCAGAACTTGAGACTAAAGGTCATTCAGACCCACAAGCAGACAGGAGGGTTACCCTGACTGTTACCTGTTCACATTACTGCACTCGGAGGTTGGCACTGTGGGAGCAGAGGGCCTGACCTGCTGAGTGGCGTTTGTGACAGTGACTTCTCTCCCTCTTACATTCCATCCCACTAGGATGATTTCTTTCTCCTTTTGTGCATATGTTTACTTTTGGAAAAGGCACTAAACTTCTAATAATACACTACAACAGGGATTACAGAGTCATTCAGGAAGCAGTCCTTGGGTCCTCTACTGTGATTTATCTCTGCCCTGAATCCTGGGGAGGATAGGTTGCCTAACGTGTTTTTTCAGGGGTTTCTAAGTCCTCTGTCTTCTGGTTAATAAGGGCCATTACCTTCAAATCTACCCCCAGTTCTTCCCCCATTCTAACTCTTGGGGTTCCCCTGTGTTGAACAACACCCATGATGGTTCATCTTCTGCCTCCTGCTTAGCTGGTGCTGTCTGAGCTTATCTCTTGGGGGCCCTCTGGCACCTCCTATTCTGGGACAAAAGGGTCTAGCTTCAACTATTTCCTGTGCATTACCCTTAGTTTGCCCCCCAACCCCGGCTTGACTGAGAAGATGGGAAGATCTGGGTGGTTCTGCTCAACTATTAAATATGGTTGGGGCTTCCACTTATCCTGAATCTAATTATGCCCCTTGGGCACTGATTCCTTAGCAGTGCCCTATCCCCAGGCCAGATCCAGGCACCCCCAGTGTGTTGGTCATTTTGTCTCTTCCATGCAAGAGTGACCCTTTCAGCAATTTCCTTTGTGACATTGCAGGCTGTCTTTAGCCACTCATAGTGCTGTAATATCCTTCATCTAGGCAGGTAGTGCTGCTTTTCTCCTTCCCACCTGCTGAACCAGGGGCAACCTGGGATTCCAGTTAGAGCAATGAATAGCCAGTGGACATGTGTACATACTCATTGTAGGCCATCACCAGCTCTGGCAGGTAGTCCTTCCACTAGTACATGTTCTCAGGTGGCAGCGACTGAAGCATGTCATTTAGGGTGTGGCTGAACTTTTGCATTGACAGTTGCCTTTTGGGTAGTATGGGGTAGTCCAACTTTTGGATATCCTGTGTAGACTTCAGAGTTCTTTGATGATGCCAGCTTCAAAGTTCCAGCCCTAATCATATCAGAGTGGACTCATGCAGGGCAACCATAGCAGCAGTGTTTCACAAGTGCTTTGGGCCACAGTGCGGGCTGTCTAGTTCTGGTGGGGATCACTACTGTATAGCAGGTGAACAAATCCATAAGAACCAGCACGGTTTCATATCCATTAGCAGTGGTTTCTGAAAGAGTGTAATCCATGGCAAGGGTCTCCAGTGGGGAAAGAAGCAACCATTCAGGTGAGCAGGGCCTGTACTCAGGGGGGGAAAACATCCTTAGCTGGGGTGCATCGCTTGAAAGCAGCTAACTGCTCTTGGACATTTCTGGCTATGCCAGTCCAGTAGTAACATTATTGTAAAGCCTCCACCATCCCTTGCTTCCTGAAGTGACCCCCACTGGTTGTGTTTGGCTTCAAATGTATCACAGGTAACAGCTGTGGCATCATAAACTATCTAAGTGATTCTCCACTGTGAGGTGAGTCATGTTCCAGTGCAGGAGGCCTTGCTCCATGACCAACCAGTCCCTTTGGCACCACCTGTGTTGCACCTCTGGGGTAAGAGCAAGTGCCTCCATCAGTGTGAGACTTCTTGTGATTCTCAGGGTATGAAAAACATGTTCAAGAGCAGGGTCCTCCAGATGCAGCTCCTGCGAGGCCAACCATAAATATCCCATCAAGGCTAGTGGTCAAGTATGACACTAAGCTGCTACTGTCTCCTTCATAGGTCCCTCTGCTGGCCATATACACACACTTGTCCCTCTGCTGAGTATATGGTCAAGATGTCATTCTCATCCACCCTGCCGTCTGATGCTGGCTGGTTAGGGAGCCTTGAAAAGACATCCACATTGGCACTGGTCCACCGAAACCTGTAACAAATATCAACATCCAACTCCACCAGCTAGGCTACCTGCTTCTATTCCACTGTCCCCCAGATCCATAGTGTCCAGAGGTTTGAGGGGGTTGTGGTCAGTCCAAACTATGCACTTGCTGTACATGAAATATTCCTTAAATCTTTCTGTGGCTGTCCATTTGAGGGCTAAAAGTTCTAATCTGAAGGTACTTTAGTTTTGGCCATTTTTCTCAAACTTCCTCAGCCCTTCCCTGCTCTCCAGTTGTCTATGTTTTCACTGACAAACAAGGTTGTCTATTGAAATCCATGGTCATTCCTGCTCTACCCCATCCCTGATCTTTGTCCATTATAACTCCATCCGTGGTTTGTTTATGGTTTATGTCCATGACTGATGAGCATGCACAAATGTTTGGAAAAACCATGCAATCAAGAGAGACTGTTCAGTTTAGCAAATGAAAGAAAAATTATTCTGATAAAATAATATCTTTAATTATTTTTGGTATCAGCCATGATTATCCATGATTTAAATATGTTTTTTAAGTGTCCATTCTTGGTAATGGTTTTCATATGTTGTTTTTAAATTATGGTATTAATCCCATTTTCTTCTCTTTGTGTCCTGTTTACGATTATAGCATGGCTGGTAGCCTAGTTAAAATATAAACACAGTTTTCATCACATTAGTAGAGCCATTGTTTAAACTACTTATGGTGTATATTTTATAGTAAAACTGTGTAAAATATTTCTGCTAGTCAGTTTAGTCTTATTTTGAGATGGATCCGCTTAGGCCTTGTATAGGGGTCTAGATAATTTAAGGGAAGCTAGAGGTATCAACTCCAAGTGCAAATATTAAACTGAAAGATATGACTCACTTATTTTTTATTATTTCTAGTTAGCCTCCTTTTTCTGTTTGTTTATGCCATTTGTTATTTCACCTAATCGTTATCCATCCAAAGCCTTGCCAGAATCTGTTTAATTCTCAGGTTAAATGATGCCATATCTCATTGTGTCTCTAAATGACAGCTACCTAGCATATCTTTATTTGTTTTTCACAGAAAAATTAGGTCCCCAAAATGCTTCAAGTTGTAGCTGTATTCCTAGACTCTAGTTTATCAATGGACAATGTTAATTAAAAAAAAAAAAGGTTCCACTTTGTTACTTTTTAGGTCTGAGTTGCTACAAAGTTCTTCAAGTATGATCTTTCTGTATTACAGCCTTTTCCAATATGTTTTCTGAATGTTATGCATGGACCATGGTTTATCTACGGCCACAAAAGCATGAGATAGCAGTCAAATTTGCACACTTATGGGCATATTAAAATTCAGACTTTTACGCTTTAAACCAATGAAAATAATCATATTAATAACATTTCATTGTAATTTATGAAGAAAACACTTGCACAATCAAACTGATTACTTGAACATGGACAAAATTAATATGAGAACTCTACATTTTAAGAGTATTTTTTTATTTGATGGTGGTATAAACTGCAATTAGGCCAGTCTATCAGTTCCAAATGAGGAGAGACTCCATTAGAAAGAGGAACAACCACAGTAATGGGAAACCTATATCAGAAGTATGTGTGGCTAACATGCATTTATTACAAAATGTTAATGTTGTTGAAAAATAAAATTACCTGAATGGTGTAGAAATTTGAAACAAAAAGCAAGTTCCAGCTCCCAAAATCACAATGTTCTGTGCACTGGCTCCCAACAGGACTAGAGTACTCAGCAAAAAGATGAGATCTGCGAAAACAGAACTCCCAGGTGAGGCTAGCACCAAAACATTGTTTATAAAATGGGGAGACAAAATCCTGCATCTTGACTAGTTCTTACCTGTGCATCAAATCTGTTCAATATACAGGTAAAAACTAGTGCTAAACAAAAGAACCACACTTAGAATCAATTAGCATTGAGCCATTAGAATGCTGACAGTTTCAAACACTGCAATTTTTCTCCTCACATTAGTGAGAAAACCATTATAAGCTTAACACAACAATTACAATTTCTATCAGCTTCAGGACTACTTTTTTACATTGTGAAATGTTAATTTAGCTTAAAGAGATTCACCAATTTATGTTACTGTACCCGATGTATGGGTGCCTTACCTCCTGGTGAATCTGTGTAGCTCCATATGTCGGTAAATATTTCAGTAGTATTCTTTAAAAAACATTCGGAAGTTAGGTAAACCAGGTCCCAGAGGACTTCCTGGTCTGAAGAGCTGCCCAAGGTCTGCCTCTGCGCTCAGCAACGTTATGCCGTGATGCTAGGGAGAGCATGGAAGCACGCTGCATTATAGTGAATGGGCAGCAGCTTTCTGAGTGGTTTTATATATTATAATGGTCAGTTTGTGGTGAAACGTGGGCACTGGTCCACTAACCAGGCCCTTGTTAGTCGACCAGTGCCCATGTTTCACCGACGGCCATTATAATATATAAAATCACTCAGAAAGCTGCTGCCCATTCGTGAGCCCCCGTGCCCTCCCTAGCATCATGTCATAACATTGCTGAGCACGGGGGGGGGGGGGATGGACCTTGGGAGGCTCTTCAGACCGGGATGTCCTTCGGGACCAAGTTTACCTAAATTATGAGTGTTTTTTAAACAACACTACTGAAATATTTACCGACATGTGGAGCTACAAAGATTCACCAGGAGGTAAGGCACCTGTATATCAGGTAAAATAAGGAAAACATTTAAGTTGGTGTATCTCTTTAATTCTGTCCCCATCCAGGAATTATGTGGCTAGCATATTTGAAACCAGCTGCCAGTTGGAGTGCCACTCCACGCTTTTCTGGTAGGTCGAGATAATTCCACTGAATTATCACTCACGCTGCTACCCGCCCGCCTGCAGGAGCGTATCAGGGCATGCTGACTCACAGTCCATGTTGATGTGTCTGTTACAAAATTGCACCCCCTTGTTTATATACATAATTTATTAACTTGCTGTAGTTTCTTTGCGGTACCTCAGTTCTTCTAAACCAAGAAGTTATTTCAGCTTACATGGAATTGCCACTCACACTGTCACGGGAAGGGGGGGAAACCACCCGATCCTGTACATGTTCTACAATCAGCTTTATGTTCCACCACCCTCAGCAGTTACTGTTCCCCCTTAAACACTGAAAAATGGGCAGTTAGTTACTATTCCCCTTTAAACACTGTGAACAATGAACAGTGTGTGTGTGTGTGTGTGTGTGTGTTGGGGGGGGGGGGTCTTAGCTACCAGCATGTGAATTAAAGCACATTAGAAAACTTAGTGATGTCATTTAATATCTGGTGGAAGGTCTATTTTATCAATAATGCTGATAAAAATAACCTTTTATATATATATATATATATATATATATATATATATATATATATCTATATAAAGTAGATTTTTGATTTTTGTAAATATTTAATTTTATTAAAATAAATTAGCCCATTTTATAAGTGCAATAAGACACTCCGGGGTGTGCACTGAACAGATATTACCACACTACCAGGGGCTGAAGGCACTCTGCCTGTGGCCTCATGCCTTATTATGCCCCTGGGCATGCTGTAATATCTGTTCAGTGCACAACCTGTCATGTCTTATTGCTTACATAGATGATGTCAGACAAGTTAAAACCTCAGCCAGTCATATTTATACATGGCAAACATATTGATTCTGTATGCATGGAAACATCAAATCACTTTCAATTGTGGCCACAACCTCAAAAAAACACAGAACTTAAAGTATGGCAGGAGACCAAGATGTCTGCACATTGGTGTGACTCAACAGACATGTAAAATGTTCATATTGGTTCAAGAAAGCTTCATAAATGAAAAATGCACAAGTTGCTGTTTGATAACAGATTTACCTTGAGATAGCAATTAAATTATATGGCAATTGCAGATTAATTAAAGCACTTACATATGGCACACTGATGAAATTTACTCCAAGAATATTGTGTATTTTACGCAGATAGTGAGTAAACAGGCAGGATGCTCATCAATCAGGTTTATATCTCATAATACGCACTGCAGGGATTAGCTCAAAAGAGCTGCACAGTTCCCAGGTAAAGAGATGACAAACACTGGAATCAATTGCTAAACAAAACAGCACCTTCCAAGCTTGTGATTGAAACTCACTTGTGAATAGGACACAGCCTTGCTGAGAGTATTAATGTACTGCACTGATGAGTGCTTGATGCTAAAATACAAAACGTATACCCCCATGGTGGCACTAAATATGAGAGATGCAACGCATAAGGGCTAAAAGTGTACTCTGGGGATTCACTTCCCTCCAGCTCAGATGTACTGGGCTGTATGCTCTCAGAAAGACATAAGATAAAGTGCTCAGTGCTGATGTGGTTGTCTTATATTTATTTATCTATTTACTTAAAAATTGGTAACTGGGAGAAACACTCTGAGCCAGGACTCATTTCCAGGAGTGATCTGGGGGAGTACAGATGGAGTAAAGTTACAAAACATCAAAAATGCAGTTACGTAGGCAACATTACAGAAGTAGTATCCATGTGGAGACCGATAAATAACAGCAAGGATTAATGCAATGATAAGTGAAGCAAACATGAGAGAAAACAATAACGTGTGCAGTGTCTGTTGGGGATAATATATATTGGTATAATGGTATAATATAAATACATTTGAAATGGGGGGGTGGGGATTGACGTACCACCTGTCTCACTTAGATATACCGAACTCAGGTTTAAGCAGCACAGATTAAATTATAAAGTGCGGGGGTCTGGAGAAACAGCCAGACAAAAGTCTCTTTTAAGATAACAGCTGGAGAAGGTATAGCCAAAGGAAATCTGATTATAACATGATGAAAGTCTATGATAGGTAGTAGCTGAAATAACACCCCAGCCCCTTACCATGGTGGAGGATAGCTTTGCACACAGGCCACATACCAAGAGGGATGGGCTGCTTATACCTTCAGGCAAAGAAGGCAGCCCAAGACCAAGGAGCCCAACCAGGTGTGGAATCCTTGGGGAATGCCATTGCCCAGGTAAGGCTGACAGTTCCTCCAAGTGTCCCCTATCAGAGCCACCTTTGTCTCATTCTCCTTCCTCTGTGTCTTTCCTGCTTTGTTCTCTCCCTACCATCTGCCATTCTTGTCACCCCATTCCCACTTGTCATTCACTTCTGGCCCGCTTTTTTCCTGCTGGCTCCACCTCGTTGTTTCACTCGGTTCCCCTGCCATGCCTGGCCTTCCGCCTGGATTTTTGCGGTGTTTTCCCCAGCCCTTCTATTAAAATAATGCATTCAGATGCCAGTGGTAGTGAGAGCCCCACCTGGGTATTCCCTCCATCCTACCAGTGGCTCGCTTTGTGGTTGCCGCATGCTTTGTGTTTACCTGTGCTATTCCCTGCTCGCCCCACTGCTGGTGGGTCTGGCTGTGAACTTCACGCTCCTGTAATTCAGCTGGTTCTGTGCCTGTCCCACCACGGTCTTGACAGATAAAAAAGTACCAATTTTTAGGCGTCTTTCTCAGAGTGGGTCAGTTTTGCTCAGCCCCAGCTTTGTGGCTGTGTGCTGCCCTCATGGTTATGGCCATCCCTTTTCAGCTCCCTGGCATCTTAGAGTGTGGAGGCTGCTTCTGCCGAACTCATGGTCCTCCCCACCCCCAGGTCTCCTCCTTGCCTGCTTGTTTCTGCATTCCCATTATTTTCCTTCTCCCATCATTGCTGCCCAGTCCAAGTTTCTGTGCCCCTTGCTTGGCATCTGCCTCATGGTGCCTAATAACCCCCCTCCTCAAACCCACCTGAAATTGAGCTACCTCAGCTCAATGCTTTGTTTCTGTTTGGAAATTTCTAATCAGTTGTAAATATTAGAAGCTCAGATATAAGCAGTGAACTCTATTACTGTTTTCTCAATCAAAAAAATCAGCACTCACCTAATTTAAGCATTTTTTAAAAAGTTGAGCTCTAGTAGAGAGCCTTTATATTGTCCTCACTAGTTGGCAGTAGCTTGATAATATACAATTCAGTTCTGGGATCTTTGTTGTAAGTTGAGTGAGAACGGACCATCAACTGAGTTTACGTGACAAGTGAATGAATGTTTTGTTACATCGTGTAACTAATTTAAAACATGTCGGTGTATGTATATGTATATATTACCTTGTATGATACTGTACATCTATGTCCTTTATTGTATGTAACTAAATTCGGTTCGCCCCTGAAAAAGGGACTTCTAGTGGGCAGACTAGGTGGGCCAAGCAGTCCTTATCTGCCGTCAAATTCTGTGTTTCTGTGTTTCTAGCCTCAGAGGGTTACCTGGTCATCAGAATTCAAATAAAAATAAATAAAATTAACTAAGGCACATATTTTCACAGGCTACAGCATGAATTGTCTGGGGATGCCTATAATGCCCACCTCCCCATGGCATTCTCCAACTGGCCTCCCTCTGCTCAGCTTCTGTTGTTCAAGGCAGGTTTCTGCCAGCTTTTTCCCTATATCTCAAGTGGGAATGCCATAATTTAAGTACAGTTTACCATGTGTAACTACAATATAGGCATCAAAGGAGGCTTTTTTTTTAAATCAGTTTAGTTGAATTGATAACAGTAAATGATGTCTTATTGGGAGATGGATATTAGATGAACTGAAATGCAACTATGAGTTTAGAGTTGTGTGCTTTTCCCTAATTTGTTAGAGGATTTATTAAATGCCCAGTTCAGTATCCATTTATGTTAAAAGTAGGTATGAAAAGTGGTCTATATACATTGGCTCGTGGTTCTGTCAATTTGCTTTGTCCCCCTTTTTGTCTAACTCCTCTTTTCTGATTCTCTGCTCCAGCAACTTGCATGTTTTATATGGTATTCATAAACATTTTTTTTTTTCATGGGAGCCTCATGAGTGGGCAATGCAGGAGGCAGGGGCAGTTTCCACGGAACACAGGCGGGTCTGTGTGCCAGACCTGAAGAGTCAGACATGTGGGAAGTGGAAGGGCTGACACTGTAGGAGGTGGGTGAGTCATGGGTGTTGACTTACAATGGGAAAAACGTGAGGCAGGCAGGTTGTAATGGCAGTTTGTAATGCAGCATACTAGGGAGGAATAAAAAAAATTATCATCATGCTAGAATGGTTGCAGGATAATTAATATGCAGGTGTACTAACAAAAAATGTATTTTGTTTTATACTAGTTTAGGTCTCGCTATTGTCTGGCTTTGCTTCGTCCTGAGATCAAGTATAGAAAAATATGGTGCCCAAGCAAGTGCAACAGGTGGAGGATGACCAGACATTCCTTGTATCACATGTGTTCTGGACTAGGGGACAGTACCAGGCCTTTATCAATGCCACCCAGTGTCTGAAAGACCTTGGGGGTTCCAACTGGATGCTAGCTGTGTCCAAACTGGAGCTTGGTCTTCAAGTCATCACCGGAGCTGGCCAGCAGTTCAGGTCAGATGCCACTGTGGACAGCAGGGAACCAGTTGGCTACAAGGAGGCCGAGTAAGGTGGATGCCCCTGCAGACAGCGGCAACCTTCTGTTTGTCTCCTGGAGTCAGTGGCACAAGAGAACAGAGGTAGCAGGAGGGGACAAAGCAGGCTGACTAAACATAAGACACAGACACTGGTGAAGGAGATCAGGCAGCAGATGGCAACTGACCAGGTTGAGGGTGGAAGTGCCTTGACAGTGGATCAGTTCCAGAGACATGGTGACTGCAGGAACAGGATGCTGGAGGACCAGTCTAGCCAGGTGGAGCAGGCATCCCCTGGTGAGTATGATAGGGAGCAAATAAGGGACTCATCACCTTGTTCAGCAGGTGGTACACATGTGGACAGTGATGACCATGTGGGGGGATGGGACAAACACCCTCATGAATGGGGATTCCAGGATTGGGGGGTCCTTCCCTCCAGCAGACAAAATATGGGATACGGCAAACTGTCCTGGATAAGGCAGCTAGGGAAGCAGTCCAGGCAAAGTGAACTGAGGAGCAGGTGCAGAGTGAAACCAGCCTTGGCATAGTGGAGGAAGTGGGGCAAAACTGGGTGGAAATACACTTCCTCACTGGCACAGGCAATGCACCAGTGGAGTCCAACAGGACTTCCACAACGGAACTCTTTGACCGCTTTTGGGATGTGCCAAGGGTGTTGCCTGACAGTCCCTGTGCCCCTCTAACTGCAACAGCCCTCATAACCACACTGCCATTTTTATGCAGATGCATCAATGACATACAGGTGCCACAATGATACATGATACGGAATACCCAATTTGAACACTGGCCAACTTTTCCATGGGGACCTATGTGGAACCAGTGGCCGCAGATGTGGCCACCATGTTCAGAGGGATGGGCAGCCCTGCACCCAGTATAGGTCCAATGATGAACCACTGGGGCTCATGGGGTATGCCACCCAAATGGTCTCACAAGTGATGTTGGCACCAGCAATTCAGGGATTAGCCGCCTCACAACTGACAGCAGTAATGGGAGTCCCACAGTTGACAGCGAGACTACTTACGCAATGACTGGCCATTTTGCAGTCGACAACGAGTGAGGGGGCACACAGCAGAATGCCCAAGTCGCACAAGGGGTGGTAGTCCAAGTCTGGGCAGGTACTGTACCCACCTCTAACTCACAAGAAGTTTCTTCCAATGAGAAGGGGGGGAATGGGACAATGGGGGGACAGAACAGTGCAGTGTCTTCCCCAGACAGTCGAGAACACAGTCTCTGTGCAGCTCAGCTAGGGGAACGGAGGCTCATCCATGCCAAAAAAGGCAGGGAACATTTGGGCATACACGGGATGGTTGACCCATTAGGTGACCACCTATTGGACACTGCGTAGGAGAAGATTTGGAAACGAAAATTTATTGACATGTTCTCCCTTTTACACCAAGAGCTCCCTAAAGGAGGAGGACAAAAAGGGAAAAAAGGAGAGGCCGCGAAGGCCCAAAATTCCCTTTACATTTGATAATTGGGCAGTGGGCTTTGATATATACATGTCAGTATATGGAATGAAGTACTCAGAGAAACTGGTGTCCCTGCTTAAATACCGGGACACTATCAGAGTTGCTTATCTATCATTTGATGGATACACCTGGCTCAAATATGGTGAGCAATTCCATTTGAAACTGGCACAGCATTCCATTCTCAAATGGGAAAGCATACACATGGACCTATAGGCCTGCTACATGACTCGGTGGAGACCCAATGTAATCACATGTATGGATAGCAGTCGTGTTATCGCCAGGCACGTTTCTGCGAGGACAGTAAAAGGGACTATAAAAATCTTGGGAAAAGAACCTATTATGACTATAATAAAGGGAAGTACTTTCATTTCTATTGCAAATACAGCCATATCTGCAAAAACATTGGGGGGGGCAGGGGTGGACCACAGGGTCACTGACCGTAAGGGCTTCACATCCAGACAACGATCCGATTAAACAGGGGGAGACAAAACAAAACAAGGAGCTGGAAAATCTGGCCCACTTGCCAGTGCAGCTTGGTAACTTCAACCCCTGGCTTTCCCGATACCCTGATCATAAGGTGGTACAATTTTTGACTGATGGCTTTAGCAAAGATTTTGAGATCCTATATAGGACTTCTCGAGTGGCCACCACAGCTCACAACCTCAAATCAGCTGTGGCCCTTCCTGAAATACTGGAGCAAATGATTGGGAAGGAAGGTGAGGCTGGCTGTGTAGCTGGCCCCTTTGAAAGACTACCACTGCCAAACCTCAGAGTATTTCCCATTGGGAATAGTCTCCAAGAAGACACCTGGTAAATATCAGTTGATGCACCACCTGTCTTACCCAGAAGGTGAATCAGTAAATGACTTTATAGACCCAGAGGACAGCTCAGTCAGGTACGCATTATTCAACACAGTGGTAGAGTTGGTCCACAATTTGGGTCCTGGTACATTGATGGCAAAAAATTACATCAAGTCTATGTTCCACCTTTTTCCACTAAGACCAAGGGATTACAAGCTATTGGGTTTCATGTGCTAAGGGCAATGATATTCTGACAATGCCATGCCAATGGGGTGCTTGGTAAGCTGTGCTGCTTTTGAGACATTTGTATCTTTTTTGCATCTACTTCTGAAAGAAAGAATTGTTGAGTACCTAGAGGCGAGCGGGGCACAGGACCCAAGGCATCATGGATTCACAGCGGGAAGGTTATGTCAGAAGAATCTAATAGATTTCTTTGACTGGGTAACCAAAGTAGTAGACCAGGCAGGGGCTATGGACATAGCCTACTTAGACTTTAGCAAGGCATTTGACACAGTCCTACACAAAAGATTAATAAACAAGTTAGCCAGCCTGGAGTAGGTCCCAGGGTGGTAGACTGGGTAAAAAATTGGCTGGACAACAGGACACAGAGGGTAATAGTAAGTGGAGTCCACTTTGAAGAAAGCGGGGTTACTAGTGGGGTACCGCAGGGTTCAGTACTGGGACCGGTCCTTTTTAATGTCTTTATAAGTGATATTACAGAGGGACGGGAAGGAAAAGTATGCCTCTTTGCAGATGACACAAAGATCTGCAACAGGGTTGATGCACAAGGGGGGTGGAAAGGATGAGCAGGGACTTGGCAAGATTAAAGGAATGGTCAAAAGTATGGCAGCTTAGACTCAATGCAAAGAAGTGCAAAGTAGTGCACCCTGGGAAACAAAACCCAGGAAGAAGTACACAATGGGGAGGTACTAACAACAACAAAAATGGAAAGGGACCTGGGGGTAGTCATATCAGATGACCAAAGGTAAGCAAGCAATGTGAGAAGGCAGTAAGGAGGGCTGGGGGATACTGGGATGTTTAGGGAGAGACATCACCAGTAGAAAACAGGAAGTTGTTATCCCTCTGTACAGACAGTTAGTGAGACCCCATCTGGAGTACTGCGTGCAGTTCTTGAGACCCCACCTCTACAAGGACATAGACAAGGTGGAGGCAGTCCAGAGGAGGGCAACTAAAATGGTGCAGGGTCTGCACCAGAAGCCATACGAAGAGAGACTAAAGGAACTTAATATATATACCCTCAAGGGAAGGAGGGAGAGGGGGGACATAATAGAAACTTTCAAGTACCTCAAGGGAATCAACAAAGTCCAAGAGGGTAGCATCTTTCAGAAAAAGAGATGTACAAGAACAAGGGGGCACAATTTGAAGATAGAGGGGGATGGCTCAGGGGCAATGTGGGGAAGTATTTTTTCATGGAGAGGGTGGTGGATGCATGGAACGGCCTTCCTGAGGAGGTTGTGGGGTCAAAAACAGTGGGGGATTTCAAGAATGCATGAGACAGACATAAAGTTATTCTGGTGGGGGGTTAGGAAGGAGTAAGCTGTTGGCTAACTAGGATCTGCAGCTTATCTGAAAGGTGGGGAAATGGGCAGACTGGGTGAGCCAAGTGGTCCTTATCTGCTATCAAAGTCTATGTTTCTGTATTTCTATGTTTCTATGTTTTGGAGCGGGCTACCAAACTGTACATGGGGAATGAACATATTATATACTATCTGGATGATTTTTTTTTTATTTGCAAGATCCAGCGGGACAGGTAAGTGCTTAGACACCTTAGAAGAGTTTCATACACTCGTGGCACACTTTGGTGTATCGCTGGCTCCAGAAAGATGGAAGTCCCCACTGCATGCCTCTCCTGTTTGGGAATTGAGCTTGATTCTATACATGTGGTCTCATGACCACCGCAAGAGAAGTTATGATCTGAAGATGGTTATTGGCAGGAATGGTGGGAACAAAAACTGTCATCCTACTGCAGCTGCAATCTTTTGTGGGGCATTTGAACTTTGCAAAGGGAGGCCATTGCAATGGAGATTAGCAGCTGTGACAGCTGGCCCCACAAGGCCACATCATCACATCAGGGTGTTGCAAGGCATGAGAGACGGTCTAAAAGTGTGGGAATTGTTTTTGCAGGGTTTCAGTGGGGTGGCTGTTTGGCAGGATAAAGCAAAGGAACACAATGAATTGGACCTGGTTACAGATACCTCTGGGGAGTGGGTTTTGGAGACTTTTTCAGGGCTCATTTATTTATTTATTGAATTTTGGTAACCAGATAAGCCCACTCAACCAATACAGTTTCTTTTTCAGGTGCAACCCGGATTGAAATAATACAACATAAGTACAACATTTAGAAGAGAACAAATATAATGAACAGTTCAATACAATGATATACAATTACAGGTACAGTTACAAGGTGACCTTGGAGTCAGCCCATGTTACAGCATGACAAACGAGCCATTAGGCTAAGTGCATAGTACACATTCTAAGCAGTGCAGAGATTATCTGGAGAAGTAGGTTAGCAGAAAAAGCTACAGGGAGGGGGACAAGAAGATAGCTTGAAAGTTTATATTTGAACTGAGTGAGGGAGGTAGAGGAGAGAATCTCATGTGGGAGTGAATTCCAGGTTGACATTGCTGTAAAGGCAAATGACCGCCTGCCAACTATCAGACGGGGGCTGGGAGTAACCAGGAGGGGGAAGGCCATGGAGAGTAGGGTGTGCTGAGTATGTTTATGGTTGATGAGATCACTCAAGTTCAAGTTCAAGTTTATTATAGGAAAACTCCATTGAGCAAGCTCATTCACAAGGAAGTCCTAGGATACGTGTGCAGACAAGGAAAATTAAATACATAATATCATCGTATTTAAGTTACAATATGTGGTACTTGTAGTAAGTAATGCTCAAGGAAAAACATAACAGGTAATAATTGAAGCAAAACCTGGAGAAAATTGTAAGTAACAAAAGGACAGACAGCAAAGGTGAGGGGGTGCGTAAGGAGGAGGGAGTGTATAAAAGTGGTGCAAGGAGGAAGGGGGAGAAGAGAGAGAGGGATCCTGGGGGAGAGGAGAAATGATAGGGGGAGAAATGGTAGAGGAGAAATGGGAGAGAGACTTAAAGAGAGCGAGGGGGGAGGGAAAGAGGGGACAAGGGAAGTGGGTGAGAAGGACGGGATGGAGAGGATAAGTGGAGATAGAGACATGGTGGGGAGTAAGGAGGGGTAAAATAATGAAGGAAGGGTCAAGGACCAGAAGGAGCTAGAGGCAGCTATGAGTATCTTTTAGTTTGGTTGCAGGAAAAGCTTTGAAGAAATTGATAGAGACTAAGCTGGAGAGTTTCAATGTAGACTGAAGCTGGTTCCAAACTGATGGAAGGGCATGAGAAATGGCACATTTGCCAAAGGAGGTACGAATCCTATGCACATCGAGGAGGATAAGGTCCAAATTTCTAAGGAAATATGAGCAGCGGGAGATGTGGATTAGAGATGTTAAGTAAGTCGGTAGTTTGTTCAAGAGAATTTTAAGAGTCCAAGCGCCGGCATGGAGCATCTGTCTAGTAGTAAGTGATGTCCAGCCGACAGATGCATACAGATCACAATGGTGGGTCCAGTAAGGGGAACTGGAAATGAACCATAGTGCACAGTGGTAGAGGACTACATAGATCTGAGGCTGAAGCAGAATTGTAGATTATGTATCTGTAGTCTGGTAAGGGGAGAAAAGTGGTCTGGACAAGCCTGGTTCTGATCTCAAGAGGAAAGAGGGACTTATTTCTAAAGAAAAAACCTAGCCTGGCTTTTAACCTGAAGGTCAGGTTATGAAGGTGGTCATTAAAGTTGAGCTTATTGTCTAACCATAGGGCAAGATATTTGAATTTGGAGACAACTTTGAGAGGTTCACCTAGGGAGGTGACAAGAAAGTCCTTAGGGGGGTCAGGAGGGAAGGAGGAGAACTGATTGAGGGTGAAGAACATGGCCTTGGTTTTCTTGACATTTAGGAGGAGCTTTGCATTAATAAGGTTGAGCTCAAGCTGAGCAAAGTCAGTTTGTAATACGTCTCTTACTCAGGTCAGGGTTGAACCCGAGGTGTACAGTACTGTGTCATCCGCAAAGAAATGCAAATTAGAATTGGATACGTTGAACTCTAGATTATTGATGTAACTAGAAAAAAGAATAGGGCCTAAGATGGAGCCTTGCAGAACTCCCCTAGTGGTCGGGAGGGAGGCTGAAAAAAGGCCATCTGACTTGACTTTCTGTGTTCTGTCTGATAGCTAAGTAGTGAACCACACTGAGCGGTAGAGGAGGTGGCACCTAGGTTGGTAAGGCTACTGACTATCAAGTTGTGGTCAGTGGTATCAAATGCCTTACTAAGGTCTAGAAAGACTGCACCGGTAATCTTCTTAGAGTCCAGAGCAGAGACCCAGTCATTAGTAACTTTAGCCAGGGCTGTGATGGTACTATGATTAGGCCGGTGGCCAGATTGAGCTGGGTTAAGAAGTGAGTAGGTTTCGACATGTTGTTTTAGTTGAGAGTAGATTAATTTTTCAAAGACTTTAGAGAGAATGGGCAGGATAGAAATTGGCCTATAGTTATTGAATAATGGGAGGATATGGGCAGATTTCTAACAGGACAGAACTGTGGCAGTGAGCGATAGATGATTGCATCATCCACATAGAGATGAACTGTGGCTCCTCCGCAGTTAAGTGGCAGGTCATTTAGGATTTCAGGCCATTTGGGATTGAATATATGAAGAATGGAGGCAGGGTGGGGTATAACGATGAAGCAAGTGAAATACAAGGCATATTTTTGTATACAGGAATTTGTTCTCAAGGTGTGCCCAGCCTAGGGAGGAGAGAACTTCACAGTGATGAAGATGAGGGTCAGAACCAAGAGTGTAATGCCCGGTCCTTAATTAGAGTTGATTGATATGTGCAAGAATGGATGCCTGTGCTCAGAGGAACAGCGAGGTGCCATAAGACAGTAGGGGGAGGAGAGCAGACATCACTATTTTTAGACATGAGGCTCGAGTCAGGAGGGAATGGAGGCAGTAAAGGAGACCAAGCCATTGATTGAAAGCTTTTGACAAAACATTGACATGGTTCTCAAAATTGAGTGAGGGGTCCAGGGTGACCCCCAGGTATTTAAAGGAGGTAACTATTTCTAGGGGTTGCCATCCTTTCATCTGACTGCAAGGGAGTGCTGAGATAAGGGTGCGGACCCCAAGTTATGAAACAACATGGTCTTGGTCTTCTTTGTGTTAAGGACCAGACAGTTATCACAAAACCTTTCCTCATGTACATGGAAATCAGATTCAAGGTTCCTATTTATCCAGCCCAGGTCAGAGGCTGAGCGATAGATGATTGCATCGTCTGCATAGAGATGAACTGTGGCTCCTCTGCAGTTAAGTGGCAGGTCATTCATAAATAATGAAAATAATTGCGGTCCCAGTATGGAGCCCTGTGGAACACTATGTTGGATTTGTCTAAGTTCTGAGAGGGCCCTAGACCACTTGACCATTTGGGAATGGTTTGCTGGGCAGTGGCCAAAGGAATGGGTTGAGCAACGACTCACAAAGAATATTACACTGCTGCAGTTTTTCCCCATTATGGTAGCAGTGAGAATTTGGGGATGCAAACTGGCAAACCAGTACCTCTTATTCCACACAGGCAACAGAGCGGTAGTGGACATAATCAATTTGCAGACTTCCAGGTCCGAGGATGTTATGAGGGTGCTACAGGTGTCTGCCTTATGCTGTCTCTAGCAAAATATCACATTCAGAACTCGACATGTGCCAGGCAAGACAAATGTGATCCCTGATCATTGATACCGAGTGTTGATTACAATTCGACCAATTAAGGCAGTTGGTGACAGACTCAGACCCATTATGCACATGGATACCGGAAGCGGTATGGCAGCTGGGGAAGCAAGAACACTGCAATTGGTACAGTCCTCTGTTACCCACTTGACATGGAAAAAATACAAAGGTAGCTTCTCAGCTTTTCACGACTTCTGTGGACATGAGGTAAGTGTGGCGCTGCATGAAGTGTAGAAACAGGTCCAGGATTATGTCCTCTACTTGATACAGTTAGGCAGGACGCCAGCGGCAATACGTTCACATTTGGCAGGCATGGCCTTTCTGTATAAAGTCCATGGTTTTCTGGACCCAACTGACACTACTACGACCAAAAACATATTGGAAGGGTGGGCCAGATCTAGGGGAAAAATAAAGGACAGCAGGAAGCCCAAAGGCCATCAAGAGCTGTCTGAAGTGTTAAAGGCATTAAGTGTGACATGCGGCTCAGGGTACGAGACTCGGCTGTTCAGGGTGCTGTTCTTATGTGCGTTCTTCAGAACTTTCTGAGTATTGGAGTTGGTACCCAAGTCTAACATGGCTGGGTTGAAGGTCAATCTCCAGTCCAGTGATGTCACACTGTTGCAGGACAGAATGTGCTTCCTACTTCTTAGGTCCAAAACAAATCAATGTGGACTGTCCAACCTCATAACCCTGCATAGGGCAGAAGTGGGTGACATCTGTCTGTGGTCATTGATGCATGACTATTTGGCTGACAGACCCTGGGGGGAAGGGGCATGTGTTGTATGTGGTGATGAAAAACTGATCAAAAGGCGGCAATTTGCTGCTGCCCTCAGGAAGTGCTCATAGATGGTGGGGAAAGGCACAAACTCCTTCAGCCCACACTCTTTTATGATTGGCACAGTCACTGAGGCAGCTAGATTAGGAATAATGGATCGAAACATTCAAGTACATGAAAGACATTAACAAGGTACAGGCACAGGAACTTTTTCACATCAAGAAGGGTTCCAGGACCAGGGGACATTACCTCAGGCTGCAAGACGGCAGGTTCTCTACCAACACCAGGAAGTTTTTCTTCACAGGAAGAGTGGTGAACACCTGGAACAGCCTGCTCCAAGAGGTTGTGGGGGTCAACACTGTTGGCGGGGGATTCAAGAATGCATGGGATAGCCACAAGAGAGCCCTGACTACAAAGGGCAACTGGAGTGTCAAAATAGGTCTAAAACAAATGGGCAGACTAGATGGACCTAGCAGTCTCCTTCTGCCGTTAACTTCTATGTTTCTGTGTTTCTAACAGATAAAAGGGGTGGGCAGATGGGCATCCAGCACTTACGAGGGATACATCAGGCCCCAGGTGGGGACTATGAGCATGCTAAATTGACAGGCTGGTTGGCCACAGGGGTCAACATGGACGGTATAAAGAGGTACAAATTAACACATGCAGTCCACTCATGCTGTTTGTTTTTAAGATGCAGTGGATGTGACCCCTAATATATGGATTATCGGTCATTCTTATATGCGGGAAGCTCGAAGGAGATCTGAAGTTTGACCCTATGGCACGGAATACCAGAGCAGCAGGCCATCGTTCATTGGGTGGGAATAGGGGACATAAAGTGGGGTCAACTTATGGGGACTGTGTACAAATTAGGGCTTCATAAGCAACCACATGTTGCTTTGGTGCTGCGTTTGGGAGGGAACGATTGGTCACCCTTGGGGTCCCCAAAATGATTGATGAAATCAAGAAGGGCTTAGTCCATCTCAGGAAACTCCTCCCTTGGACACTTATGGCATGGTGTTGGGTCATTCTGAGACAACAGTGGAGAGCAGCACACAATGTCTATGCAAAAGAGGGAAGTAAACTGGGAGGCATCACCATTTGCCCTCTCATATGGTGTAGAGGTCATTTGACACTTTCACATCACGAAGGAGTGTGGTGCACTTTATAGCAAAGATGGGATGCATTTATCTAAAATTGGTAATAACATTTTTAATGCAACATTGCAGGAATCATTCAAAATTGTGTCACAAAGCTAAGGGAAATCCCTGGTGCATTGGTGTGGAAAAACATGGTAAACATATTTTAAGTGGCAGTAAATTCATGGCCGATCTAAAAAGAAATTGTTCCAGGCAAAAAAGTTGAGCAAGTTGGGATTGGCTGACAGTCAGCCGGAGGTTTGATTCTGGGCAGATACGCTTCATGGAAACAGGGGGGTGGTCACACAAATTAGGGTGTGCACCAGAGCACATAGGGGAAATGACTTATGGGTGGGAGTGCAGCCTGGGTGGGCATGCTCCTCAGAAAGGTCATGGGTATCCTAGAATCTGGTGGAAAGGGAATTGTCAATGGAGAACCACATTTGGAGTGGTCTGTCCAACTTATGAGCCAGAGCTCCCCAGTATGCAGGACGCTGATTTAGGGTCAAGCAAAAAGTTGCATGAATTTGCTGCCCCATAGGCCTTAATGTGCTTTGCTTATATATAATCTGGTGTATATACTGTATATGTATATATATATTTCAATCTTGAAAATTATTTTGATGTTTGTAAAGATATTACCAAATAATGAAGTTCAGTAAAAGCTGCAGCCTTTTTTTCATACCAGGATTAAAATGGGGTGGTGTGTTTCTTATGGTAATGGGTGTTAGTCTGGGCAATGACCCCGAGAGCCACTCAATGGAGGGGGAAGGGACTTAGCTTTGCACATGGCCCACATACCAAGAGGGATGGGCTGCTTATACCTTCAGGCAATGAAGACAGCCCAAGACTAGGGAGCCCAATCAGGTGCGGAAGAACCTGAGGGGGCTGGCCCAGACCTCTCTAGTAGGGAGCGGCTTGGGCAGGTAGAAAAGAATGTGTAGAGAGAGGGATTTCCCTCTTTGGACTACCTCTGCATGGGCATTCCCACCCACCCACCCTGTGCTGGCAGGCCGTAGTGTGATAGGCTATTGTTCATCTAGTTGCAGCTTGAAGGATAGTGTGATATGAGGGTGGTCAATTCATGACTGACTTAATAAAGAAATTGTTCTAGACAAAAAAGTTAAGCAAGTGGGGACTGGGTGACAGCTGGCCGGAGGCATGACCCTGGGCAGGTATGCTTCATGGAAATGGGGGGGTGGTCACACAAATTAAGGCATGCACCAGAACGCAGGGGGGACATGACCTGCAGGCAGGAAGTGTGGCCCTGGGTAGGCATGCTCCTCAACAAGGGTCATGAATATCCCAGAATCTGGTGGAAAAAGGGGGAGGACTATCCAATGGAGAGACACAGCCCTGGATGGGTCTGTTCGATTTATGTGCGAGAGTTCCCATGGTATGCAGGACGCTAAAGGTTTAGGGCCAAGCCAAAAGTTGTGTGAATTTGCTGCCCCAGGATTCTTAATGTGCTTTGCTTATGCATAATCTGGTGTATATACTGCATATGTATATATATCGATCTTGAAAATGATTTTGATGTTTGTAAATATGTTACTGAATACTGAAGTTAAGTAAAAGCTACAGCCTTTTTTATACCAAGATTAAAATGGTGTGGTGTGTTTCTTATGGTAATGGGGGTCCGTTTGTATCAGTGTCAGTGGCTCAGCAGGTAGCACACTCGCCTCTGAGGCCGGGAGATCAGAAGGCTGTGGATTCTATCCCCACACCAGGCAACTGCGTTAAATCCCAATACTGACACTGTAGTGTAGCATGAGGGGGGTGCTGCACTGCTGAGGTGCCATCTTTCGGATGAGACGTTAAACCGAGGTCCCATCTGCCTGTTCTGGTGGTAGTTCAGGTGGATGTGAAAGATCCCATGGCACTTCTCAAAAAGAGTAGAGGAATTTCCCTGGTGCCCTGGCCAAATTTTCCCCCATTCACTAAAAATACCACCAACAGCTTAATCTGGTTCAAGGTTAGTTGGCATTCATCTGTATCCCCCTCCCCTGGGTCATGCCTCAGAATAGGCAGGATTTATCTAGTGTACTTACCCGCTCAACAAAAATGAAATAAATAAAGTTGGGCAAATGTTTGAGCTGGCAAAGTGCTGAGTGGCTGTGCAAACTAGCCAACTGTTGTGCAGAAAAAGGTTTTCTTTGGTGCAAAAACACAAAAGCAGCTAGTGGTACCAGGGTATATAAAGTACCAACAAGCTGTTAAGGTGCAGAGCTTAAAACAGCATTATTTTTAAAACAGCCTTATTTTTAAAACCCAAATCTGGGAGTAAACTATTGTAATTCTCATGGTGAAACAGTAGCCTGCCAAATTATATCACAGTTGTTTTGGCTCCAGAATTCATGTGGCTGCACTTCAAGTGTCAGTTCAGTTCAATACAGCCGTCTTGGTAATATGTCAGAATATATCAGGGTTTAAGTACAGAAATGTTGCAAATACTGGTGTGCTGAAGAAAACTCACACTATTAAATGCAAAAAGTAAGACGCTGACATCCGAAACTCCTGCTGGACAAATGCCTGACATAACCCAACATGGTGACATCTTGGGAGTGAAAATTTCCTCAGACTACTAAACTTCACCATGAAAAATGTACTGGCCACCTGCAAGAACCCAGGAACAAAGTGTTGGTATAGTAGCCCATAAACCCAAGCACTTGCTGGACATCAGTGGGCCTCAGAGGGGGGCCAGTCTTGCAGGTCTCTTATTTTCTCCTTATCTACATGTATCCCTTCTCTCAACAAAATCTGGCCCAGAAAGCAGACCTCATCACTGAGCAGTTGGCATTTACTGTGTTTCAGCTTCAGATCATATTTGCCCAGCCAGGTAAATACCAGCTGCAGGTATTGTATGTTATATGTATGTATGTATTGTTGTTTTGGTGTGGGTCGCACCTGTAAAAGGAACTTTGTTTTCCAGTGTGTTTACCCGTTAAGCGAACAAACAAACAAACAAACAAAAGTATTCCAGGTTAGTGTCTGGACAAGACTAAGATGTCATCCAAATGAATCAATAGCATCTGCAATACGTAGTCCCCCTACACAGTTTCCATCAGCATCAGCAGATGGAAGGTGGCTAGGTCACTGCAGTGGCCAAATGGCATCCAGGTCCATTTGTACAGCCCAAACGGTGTTGTCACAGCTGTCATTGCACAATCCTGCTCACCCACTGCCACCTGAAAGTATCCAGAGGTTATGTCCAAAGAGGAAACTGGGGTAGCTCCACCAGCACGTCCAATGACTCCTCAGTCTGGCGCAATGGGTGGACATTCTTCCTGGTAACAACTTGCGGTAGCTGTAGCAGAACTGGACACTCCCATCTTTTTACTTCACAGTGATCACCGGGGAAGCCCATGGGTTGCAACTCTCATAAAATCCCCTGAACAACTAGATCATGTATGTGCCTCTTGAATTCTGTGTAAACGTGTGGGGAAACAGTGCTGTTGCTTGCTTGGTACCACTGCCTCCATGGGAATCTTGTGGGCTACAATGGACGTGTAACCCAGATTGCTCTCTGACTATGAAAATATGAGCTGACAATGTTGCTCTAGTAGCTGCAGCAGACATTTTACCTGTCCTGTAACTTTGACAACTTATTGCAGTCCACTTGTACTGGGACAGGGGTTAAGGCTTAATGGGTTGCAGCTGGGCTTCACTGGCCACCTGGATGCTGCCTACATAGCTCTTCATCACCATCAATAAACTGTACCAGGGCTGGGGGTCCATTTCTTCTGGGCAAGTCATCTCCACCATTTTGGTTTGAGGCTGTAGGTGCACAGCATTCAGTATCCTAACTGGCACTCTTCCTAAAGTCACAAACACTAGTATGTTGGTGACCATTAGTCTAGAGGGAAGGCTGGCAGAAGGCATAGGGGATGCCAGGACTTGGCATGCTATCAATCCCTAGGGCAACTGGCATTGACCATTCAATATGTGTTCACTGATTGGTAGAATTATGACTCCACTAATTAGGCAATCTTTATGAAACTCAGTCATCTGAGCTTTTCAGTATCTTCGCATTGGGCCTCTAGCCATGTTGAGACAATATATATACCTGATATAGTTTTGGTCCTGATTGACCAGGAGTCTGCAGTACTGACTCCAGCAGCCCAGTCAAGTCCTTCAGTCCATTTAACCCCTGGGATGACTGTTACCACTAGCGTCCCTCCATTGGGTCACACCTGGAGATGAGCCTTGGCTCAGTGTGCCTTTCCCAGACACCAAATGTTTAAATAAAATAAAATAACATTCTAATGCATTGCTATTATCTTAGACAATGAAAATGCACTTCTGGTGCTCAGTTTGGCCCAAGCACTCTGCATCTGCTTCCACACACCTCACAACTGGGATGACAAGGCCATTGACTGTAACTGGATACACCTAGCTGGCATTCTTCAGTGAGTCTTTGGACATTTCGAAGTGTTTATAGAAATAGTATGCTGTTGTGATGGTATCTTACAGTGACATGATGCCCATTGGCACACACACCTGTGTGAATGCTACTACCACCATCCAAGGTCCAGCAAATGGTGTGTTCCTTATCACATTACCGCTTATCCAGTGTCTGTCAGGCATTGAGTGCACACCCCTTCAATCAAGATTTCAGCCTTGGGGCACACATCGAAGGCATGGGCCCTCCATTCATCTGATGGCCCACCACTTGTGGCCTTCACAGTCTGCAGTCCAACCCTATTCAATGTAGGGGCTGGGCCACCATCTCCTCTCTGCAGCTGTAGCCCAGGTGGTACTGTTTTTGCCAGGTGTGGGCAGTCCCTCCATGTGTGGTCTGGCTTGTTACACTCATAGCATGTATATCTTCCTTAGGAGTCAGTTCAGAGTGGTTATCTCTGAAGGTCCCTGTGACCTCAAGACATGCTGCTGACTTGAAGCCTGCCCGGGGCACTCACCAGATGATGCTGTTCCTCTTGGCAGAGGGCCAGCTTTTCCATACTCTCTGACAACTTCAGAACTGGCCCATAACAACATTCTTTGGTAGTGGTTACATGAACTGTTGGTGGCTCAGACTGCTGGTGTCACAGTTGAACCCATTCTGCTCCTCTGACCAGACAATGGTAACCTACATCAGTTCTACAAAGCTCAGGGTCGGTGGGTCCAATTGTCTTTTTCTTACTTCCTTCTGTACCTACTTCAGACCATTAACACATCCTGTTCCCTTTAATGTAACTTTTCCAAATGCTCCCTTAGGTTATAGACAAGACACACAACATTTAGCCAGCCCTGGCCCCTTTATGGCAGTATTAGCATTTCTGCAGGCTCATGCTGATGGAAAGCATGTCACTGCAAACCTCCATGAGGATGTTGGAAGACTCCTTCTACTTGCCCATATTCTTTGGTTACCAAGAACCACATGGCCTCTGTGGCCTGGCCTTGCAGGGGATCCCTTCCCAACTCCACCTGTTCAAGAAGCACATGTAGGATCCTCAGGGTAGGCTTGGTTTTGTGCACCCATTCTTCAACTGGGAGATCACCCGGCTTCTGTGACTGCTCCACAGAATCTGGCACCCTTTTTTCCTGCAGACACTGCGCGCATTGGCCAGGGCAGCCCGCTGTTCCTTATGAACTTGACAGATCCGGGCTTCTTGGTCTGCAGGCTTCTGCTGTAGCTCAGCCATTTTCATCTGCAGGCCTTCCATCATTGCTTCTCTGATATCACTGTGCTGTGCACCTAGGGTACCACTCACCGGTCTTCCACCCTGAGTTATCACCCCAAAGTTGCCCCTGCTGTGATTACGTGTCGATGCTGCCAACTATGCCAAATGTAAGGTGGCAACGGGAAACCTCTAACTGCATCTTATAGTCATGGCCCCTAAATATTCCCCACCCATCACAGAACAAATTAGTAACCTCAGCCTAACACAAATTTGTGGCTAACAATAAAATATAAATTAATGAACAATAAATATGGAAGGAAAGCAGTGGGTTAGCAGGGTGGTAGGCGTCCTACACGTACAATAACTTGTATAATGATTGGTACACAATGCAAAAGACTATAGTTCCATGAGGATTACACTTAGCAGTCCTAGAAATGTCCCTTCAAAGTGATAATATCTTCAGTGGGTGGTCATACTGTGTCCAGAGTCCTGCATACTGACCTCTATCTCAATAGTCTTGACAAGACACATTTCAAATAACTTAAACAAAAGGAGCTGAAACAGTCTAGTGCACTTTATTGAAATAACCCCCTGCAGCACCTCCAATAAGAAGTGGCTGCTAGTGTCCACTGTGAGTAAAGCCTGGTCCACTGCTGCCTCACTCAGCAGCAACCTACTACTGCAATCTAGTTGTGTGACCACTCACGTTCATCTGGTCCCTCTGTCTCTACCATCAACTGGTTGTTCCACCACTGTCTTGCTGCTCTGCCTCCATCTGGTCACTCCACTACCCCCCAGTTGCTCTGTCCCTCGCCGTCATCTGGTGTCCCACCCCTGAACTATATGGACACTGCATGCCTGACTATAGGCTGAGTGGGCCTCTAGTTTTTTGCTCAGATGGAGTCACAATCCCATCTTGACTACCACTAGTCCCTGCACCTAACTAAACAAGGCCAGCCCTCACATGTAGGAAGAAAGGGGGATGACTGGGTACCTCCAGGGTGGTTTGCCAGTTCAGTCATTCAATCCGTGTGCTTGAGGAGCCCAGCCACTATCAGGCCCTCACTACTTCACTAGCAGGCCCATTGGGGTGGGGGCACTCTCTATCAGCCCACTCCTGAGTACCAGATTTCTTCTTAGGGTTACCTCAAAGAAGAGTAGTCTCCAATCCGGCAGGGCCCATGTGTCCTACTGACCTTTGCAGAATGTACTCTTTCTAACCTCCTCACCAACCTTTGGTGCATTGGCAGACTTCCTTTGCTTCTTAAACTGGCTGCCCGCTGGTGGGTCAGGTTGTCTAAGATGCATCACAGGAGGATCCATCGCAGCTGCACTGCTGCCAACTGTGGTACTTCAAGTTGGCCACCAGAGCTTTACTCTGCTGCTCTATGTGACTCTCCAAATGGGAGCCACTGCCTATACCCACAGCTCGCAGTACTTCAGAAGGGGGGGGGCACTGCTTTCCACCCTGACACTACTGTGATCGCCAAATACTACAGACATCCCTCTCTGGCCATGGACTACCACAGAGAGGAGGATGCAAGGGTGGGTGTGCCTCCTTTTAAACATGCTTCCACCTCTTTATACTGTGGGACCAATCATTCCTGGCTGGCTCTGGGCCATTCAACCATCTGGGGGAACCCTGGAGTGCCTTCAAAAAAGGCAGCAACAGGACTACTGGACACCAGGGAGCATAGAATGGGTCAGAGAGGTTGAAGTTTGTGACCACTTCCCCCTTACTCAAACATAACATATGAGATATATTATTGGTGGCAATTTACCACATATATAGACATAAGAAGCCCAGACAAAGGGTTGCTTTTGCCAGTACATATCTTACAAATTTGAGAGGCCGTTTCCTCAGAAATGCAATTTTACTGTTACGAGAACCCTGCCTTCTGATGTAGATCCTTTATAAATGAGCCTCTGACTCAAAGGATTGTAATTCTGATACTGTTCAATAAATAAATAAATCAATAAAATAAAATGTGCATGAAGTCAATTTTTTGTGAGTGGAAAAGAGGGAGAGTTTTAAGATAAACTACATCAATAGTTTCAGAATCATTGCCCTTGATCTCTAGAACTTCCAAATTAACCATTCAGAGAAAGGTGAAGATGGTTAGGCTGCAGGTAAATGTTTTTAAACATGTAAAGTTGAAAATCCTATCTCCTCATTCCAAATAAAACCTATTCCCCACAACATGTGAGAGGACATGAAAGAATTATTAAAAAATATGTGTTTTTAATCACAAAGTTTTAACATTGGGGAGACCATTACTTGCATAAATTTTGAGGGAATGCCAGACAGTTCAAGCTGTCCTTTGCCCCAAGGATTGGGGCCAATTTTTGTTCTTACAATCCTCTCAAAAAGTGTGGTCAAGTCTGCCTATAGAAATATTTGTCATTCTGCAATGAATTTCCATGCAGTACTTAAAACTTGGCTCCAGTGTTGTTAACACCCCCGGTTAATGCCTCAATATTTGCTTTGTGCCAGTGTTATGGAACATGTACTGACAGAATGAGAAAAAACATATGAGTTTATTTACAAGCTCGGCACCTAGTATAATGAACATCTTGACTTGACAATCAAAACACTCTGTCATACCAGCCTCCCTAAATTATTTAAAGGACAACAGATTTCAACTGGTCCAGCTGAAGAAGGGCTTATGTCTGAAATGTCCTGGATTTCATTGTCGGCACTGTAAGCGCATCTTGAAATTTAAAACCTGGCCTCAGAAAATGTTTTGGAAAAAAAAATTGCTTTTGTCAGTTTCATTTTGTGTCAGCGGGGCTCCTGTAAGAAGTCTTCAGCTATTTTTCATAACACTTTCTCTTCACTGGAAAGCCTGTCTACCTTGGGGGCATTTTCAAGATTTCTAAAATAAGATATTCCAGCAGTTCCTAATAGGCAATGAGCCCTATTCATGGTCATTTTATAATTTTGTGTAGAAAACTCTCAGAAGACTGTAACACAATGTTTTTTACTTTCATTCTTCTGCTTCCAAACTGACTTCAGAAACTTCCAATAAATGTCTCCTTTTCAAGACCAGCTCAATCACTAATGCCAGACCTAGGATTCTGAAAAGTACTTGGAATTATCCCTTTTATTTTTGTTGATATTAGCATTTATATATTGCACCCTTCTGAAAAGCAGTTGTACTGCATTACAATTAAAAGGTAGTTACAGAAATGCATAACGATTGCCAGAAAGAAGGGCCACAGCAAAATCTATTTGTAGTCTTATTATGAAAAATGGTAGAAAACAAAAATCCCTGTAGTATCTTTTGTATCTTTTTTTTAGTAATCTCCTCACTCCCAAAATGATGAGAAAGCCAAATGGATAGACATGAAAGGGAATGTATACTTTCCACAGAAAACCCATTTCTTTAGTGTACATATAATACATTAGGAACCATAATAGTTGGTACAGGATGGGGAGGGGAATGACACTGTATATGAAAGAAAGTTGAATAGCTAAACAAGCATTTGTCAGTGTTGAACGTTTGTTTGCTGGCATTGGCATTGCTAGTGCAGGAGTTAGAGAGATGCATAGTAGGAATGGCAGTATTGAACCAATGCCAACCCCACCATGCAGAGACTGAAAGGCGTTGGGGTGTGCCTTTGGGTTGTCAGCCATAACGCTTATGCTATTCCACCTCACCCCACCCTGCAGACACCGACAGGTGTCATGGTGTGCCTTGGGATCTTCGGCCCTAATGCTCAACCCATTTCATTAGAAAATAAGCTGAGATGGGTGCAGTATAAGAAAATGGGGTGAACTTTAGGGCTGAAGATCCCAAGACACACCTTGTTGCCTATCAGTGGCTGTAGGATGGGGGTAGAATGCCGTGAGCATTAAGGCCGATGAACCCAAGTCACACTCCTGACGCCAGTCAGTCTCTACAGGGTGGGCATTATGGATGGAAACCTTAATGCCCCAGGCGTTTGTTGGTATTTTCACTCCAAATTTTCAAAATGGGCTATTTGGGAACCCATTTCATAAACAGTGGCATTATCATTTCACTACTCATCCTGAAAAGTGATTTCGCACAGCAACTACGCCATTTGGTACCACAGGTGTGGAAACACATTTTGGGCAGGATGTGAAAAATGACAGCTGTACTGTTCATGAGGAGGTGTGGAAAAATGGCAATTTTGAAATTCTGGAATAAAAATAAGAAAAATTCACGAAGTTACGAGCATGCGTAGAAAATGCGCAACGCACGCCCATAACATGGTCATTTTTTGGAAATTTTTCACCAGATTTTCAACATAGGCATTTTAGGACCTCTGCTCATGAACAGTATCACTGTGATTTTCTTAATCAGTCCCAAATACTGATTTCCCACAGCGACCGCGCTATTCTGCGCGCCAGACATGCGAAAACACATTTCGGCCAGGATATGAAAAATGACAGCTATACTGTTCATAAGGAGGTGAGAAGAAATATCAGTGTTGAAAATCTTGAGTGAAAATATTATAAATTCGCAAAGATACACATGTGCGTGGAAACTACGCAACGCACACTCGTAACACAGTCACTTTTTGGAATTATTTCACCAAATTTGCAACATAGGCTTTTTGAGAGCCCACCTCATGAACAGTGACACTGTAATTTTGGTAATCAGTCCCAAAAGGTGATTCCATGCAGTGACCGCGAAATCACCCTTTGGGACCGAATAACGACATGACAGTGACTGAATTCATGAGGAGGGGTCCCAAGAACCCCATGTTGAACATTTGGTGCCAAAAGTCAAACAAATGGCCGAGATATCTGCACAAGTTGAGAAAATACCATTTATGCAATTATACAGCTTACCGGCATTTCTTCAGCTCGCGGTCGACTTTGAAGAGTGCAGATGTGTTCCCGGTCCACTGAAGATCGTCGTGCTGGGCTTCGGAGGTTAGTATGAGGTGAGGGGGGTGTGGGGAGATGCAGTGCGCAGAGGGTAGCTGCGGGTTGGGGGAAGAGCCACTGGACTCAATGAGGGACCGTTTCCATTTTTTACAGGTTTTTTTTTTTTAAAGATGACTTGGGACTTTTGGCATGCTGGGGTGGGCTCACAGCATGCCACCTGGAAATTTGTTTGTTTGTGGGGGGAGTGGAGCCGATGGGGATTGGGTACCCTGTCGGCCATACAGTGTGCTTGAGGGGGGAGACTCGGGACTTTTGGCATGCTGGGGTGGGCTCCCAGTGTGCCACCTGGAAGTTTGTGTCTTTGGGGGGGTTAGTGGAGCCGACAGGGATTGGGCACCCCATCGGCCATACAGTGTACTTGGGGGGAGAATGCCTCAGCTGAGGGGAATTAGGCACCCCCTTGGCACACAACAACTGGGGGAAGGGCACATCTTACTGACAGGGATTGGGCTACCCCATCAGCAAAAGAACTGGAGAAGGGGGCATGCCAAGAGGGGGATTGGGCACCCCTGCCGGCTTCCCCAGGGACTGTGAAAGGTGGTGGCTGTCCGTTGGCTTCCTAGGGACTGTGAGAAGCCAATGGAGAAGCCGTCGCCATGTTAATTGAAATGAGACACCACCAAACAATGCAGCTGTAATTGATTGCTGCAGTCAGGGACCACCCCGCAAACACAGCTGATCATGACGGGGTGCTCCCTGATTGCAGAGGTCAATCTCTTTGTGCATAGTGGCATGCTCATTAACTGTCACTACTGGAAGCAAGGTGTTTCCTGCACACGCGCGTATAAGCGCAAACACAAAAAGTGCACAAAATACAAAACAGCCAGATACAGATACTAGTACCCAGCTTTATACTTCAGCCATGCTGTGCATAGTAACTCACAGTGAGGACAATAGGCACTGAATCAGAGAGTACCTATAAAACTAATCATACTAAGAAATGCTATGTGTCATTTTTTTTCTACTGGTGCGTAAATGGCTATACATAGATACATAGAAATTGTTGGCAGATAAGGACCGCTATGTGTAGGCCCATCTAGTCTGCCCATAAACCCTAAACTTGTATGCAGTCACCAGCTCTGGCGCTGAGGGCCATAAAATGAGGATTGTTAAATGATTTCATTGTTAAATGATTTTATTAAAATATTTTGATGACTGCCTTACACAGCATCAATTCTGTAAGGTAGGGAAGTCAAGTTACTACATATACAGGATAACCATGTACTCTTAATATAAGTTTCAAGTTCAAGTTTCAAGTTTATTTGCAGGAAAACACCGTTGAACACACTCATTTACAAGGAGGTCCCTTCTAATATAATAATAATAAGGTGATATAAGCCCTTATGTGATTTATTTTGACATCTGAAATCTCAAGATGTAGCCAATATGTGATTGTGTCAGATGTAGTATTACCAGGGGTTAACTCTTCTGCCTATGTTTCTAAGAAACAATTACTTAAAAGCATTGCATACTACAACAAATTTATATTTTTCACAATTCCAGTAGGGCAGTACCTGTACTGATTAATGCCTCATAGGAGTTTTCCCAATTTGTAGAGGATCATTTTCAGTTTCCTCCTGCAGAGTTATAGTAAAAGAAATCCAGACTCCTCTTAACTTTTCCACCAGTTGACTGCATATAGAGCTATCTTTTGACTATAACTTCTCTGTCAAGTCACTGGGTGGGAATTAAAAAAAAAACATTCCTGAAGCCATAGTGATCTGTACTGATTGGTCCAGCAGATCAACTGCCCACACTTTGTGCATGTGAGACACACATGAGTGGAGTGCTGGACCACTTAGTAATTAAATGAGAACTGTAAATCTCTGGCTCTGTCAGTTCAGAGCTGAGCCCCACTGTCACAGTCCTGACCCCCTGCTATCTTTACAACATACAGCTGGTATACATGGTATACAGCTAGTATACATCTCATCTCCCCTGCTCCTTTTTCAATCGGCATGGGAAGATTAACCCCTTCATACCTGAATTCTTTCAGCCTGAAAGACACATACATGGCTCTTTTTTCAAATTACTTCTATAATTCTGGTGAGAAGGGGTTAAAAAGGGCAATCTACTTTGGTAAAAAAAAACTGGAGTGGCGGCAGCCCCCCCTCGCTTCCCCAGTTCCATCACCTGTGGGCTGCCTGTTACATAGCCAGATGCTGTTGGTGCAGTGTCCATTCTTACTTTTAAGTATTGTACAGGAATTTGGGAGCTACTGCTTCTGTATTGTACCTCTGGTAAAGAATGCAGCTGTAATTGGCTGCTGCAGTCAGGGCCCGCCCTGCAAACACAGCTGATTGTGACATCAAGTTTCTTTGAGCATAGTGGCATGCTCATTAACTGCCTCCTACTGAAGCAAGGTGTTTCTTGTGCACGTGCAAGCAAACACAAAAATGGGAGGACATTGGGAAGGGAATGAATCTGTGTGAGTTGAAAGGGAAACTAATAGTCATGATATGGTCTAGATCTAGAACACCAGATCAAAATGAGGCACTTGATATTGACCTGTGGGAAGAAATCAGGACGATGATAGCTAGCAGTTAACACTGGAGACAAATTATCCTGACAGACTGGGAAAGTGAGTCACTAAGGGTAGAGGGGGGATAGGAATTCTTTAGACTAGCAGAGGACTGTGGACTGCTTATTTTGCAGCATGTGGAACAGGGTACCGGAGAGGAAAATATGTTGGACCTCTTACTATACTCAGTAGTAAGGATGAGGCTATAATAACATTAGAGATGGGTGCTCATTTGGGCACCAATGATCACAATACTGTTAAAGAGCACTAGAGCCAGACCAGTAGTGCAAGAGTAGCGCTACAGCTCGCTACATTGCTGATCTGAGTTAGGGAACAGACTCCAGGGCTTGCTGGGGGATGGAGGCTTGAATGTCACTTGTATGGCTCTCCTGCCTTGGGGGGGGGGGGATTAGCATGTCTCACTAATTGGCTGCTACCTGGTGCAATCTGGGTGGCAGCGCAGTATGACAGCATACAGGGAAAGGGATCCCACACTCAGAGGCTGGTGTTTTTCCACAGAGGCGGAGCAAGCACATCGTATCATTGCTCTCTTGTGGCCCTTTGGGAAGAAGAAGGAAATGGAAGAACAACACTGACTGTGGCTGGATGAAGGCCCAGTCCCCCTGTAGGCCTTACACCAGTGACTGGATGCCTCTGACTGACCCCGTGGCAGGAATCAGAGTAAAGTAAGACCCAGGTATATTGGATGACAGGGCTGGGGGAACCGGTTTGGATGGGGGCAGATCAGTAGAAAGTATTGATTAAAAAAAACAAAAACTTTGGGCACCTAAAATAGTTGTTGCTTAATTGATATTGATAACACGTAGTAGCAATGAAAGCTTTATTTCATAAAAACAATATTGCTGCAATTTTATTAGTCTCTATTTATGAAAATTAGTTTTTCTAAAAAGTAATAAGGTGAACATTTACAATGACAATTATTTATACCATGGTGTTCAGTTTCCTAGTAGGAGGACACCTGTGGTGTGACTAAAATGGCATCATGATTTTTTCTCAATGAATGTTATGGCTCAGAGCACCCAGGGCAGAAGCAGCTGTAGCAACACCACAATACAGTAATTCATCTTCAGCATTACTTTGTTCAAAAGATTAGTTTGCTGCAAATACTCAACAGTAAAAACAATACAAAACACAATTTGTATTTCCAAGGATCTTTAAATTTGAGATTGCAATAGCTGGTGAGCAGAAAAAAAAGGCAAAGCACTTAAAAGGGTTATTTATTTTTTTGTTTTTGTTTAATGGGAAGGGTACACTAGTCAAGTAAATGTCTATTTTCAGATGACCTGGGAGTATACAACAGGGTGAACGACAAACACAAGAAGATACACAGAACTGAAAAATAGCCTGGGGTCAGGCAAGCAACATACCACTGGAGCAATAAACAGTTCAAGACGTTTGCCTACACGGGTTTGTTTACATGGATGAGAGACTGGGTCAGGGAAGAGCTAAGCAAGGTTGGTATGGGGAGGAGGATTGAGGCAGTTTGGAACACCTTCAAAGGAGTCACCAGGAGTGGCGGATCCAGACCTGTGAGAGGCGAAAGCTATTTTTTTTTTTTTGCAAACTCTATTTTTGCCTCTCACGCCTACCTGAACTCTCTCCAGAGGGTCTCTCAGTGCCAGCCAGGTTCCTGCCCACCTGAAGTCCTCCTGTTTCACTCCTCACGGGGCCCCAGCTCTCCAACTGCCTACCTGACCACCCAACCCCCCGGCTTTGAGTCCCCCAAGGTGGGACCACCAGATTACTCCTCCTGGCACTCTATCTACTGTATAATCTAGATGAGTGACCAGGCAGGGGAGTAGAGCAGAGGAGTGAGCAGAGACCCGACATTGGGTGGAGTTGGCTGGCCCCCCTGGGCCCTCCCTCGCCTGTCAGGAGGCAGAAGGAATTTTCTTGTGTTCCTCCCCCTGACACAGCATGCAATGGTGTCAGCGCGGGTCCGCCCACAGATATCCTGCCGTTGTCAGATCCCCTTCTTAACCTTGCTACTGGGCAAAACCCCCAGCCTCCACCAGAAGCCACCACTGAGCATGGTATCTCCCCAGATCCCATCCCAGGGGAAGAGAACAGTCTACCGGACGGTGGTTCTTCTCCTCTCCCGATGGCCCAGGCTCGTTCCTGAACCCGGGTCACCAGTGTGGTGCGAGGTGTGGCGTCCAGCGCCTCAACACTCAGTGCCACCGGGCCACCCAAGGTGAAAGCTATAGGGCTAAGTAATGGTCTTGAATGGATGGATGTGAATGCTAGAAAACAACTGATGGAAAAAGAAGAGCACTTAAAGTGTTGATGGAGAAATGCCCACTAGGGAATAGAGCCAACTACAGACAGTTCCTCAAAGGGGTCAAAAATGGTGTCAGGGAACTGAAGCAAGCATTTTTTTAAAGAATGGGAGTATTCTGTGTGTGAAGAGCTAAATCCCCTTAGGCCCCCCTTGAGAATGCGCCACTTTTATGACCTCACTAATTTTAGCCCTACCCCATTCAAGCTAGATGTCAGGAGTACTGACTGGTCATACCTCTAGAACACAAATGATGTTGATCTGGCTGTGACACACTTCAATTAAATGCTCTCTGGCTTACAGGACAAACATGTCCCGTTTCCTACTAGAAGGGTTTGTGTCCCTGTAACCAAATGTCTTTTTTTTTTTATCATGGCACATTTTCTCCCTCTGCTGGTCGGCCCCCATCCGACCAACCCCCCCAGCCCGTCTTCCGAATCACCCGGCTTCTTACCTGCCCGACCGTGGCGGCACCTGCAGAGGGTCGGTCTACCCTGCTGACCGGCATTTTTTCCGCTTTTCTTTCCAGAGATCCCAGGAGTCAGCACGTATGTGCATGGAGGCGAGCATGTGCCGTATAGCCCTGGTCATGGCCTCCTTCCCCCACCCCCCTGGCCTACTGCCTAGGTCCCCTCTCTGGCCTGAGCTTCCTGCAGCCTCCACTGGGGAGTTGCCCATCAGCCGAGGGATGCCGCGCTTCCTCCCCAGAGAGGAGAGCCTGCCTGTCAGCAGCTCCATCCAGCTCCACCCTCCCTCACCCGTGCTGACCTCTGGTGCCCCGGGCTTGTTCCCGAACCTGGGTCACTGGCATGGGTTGATGTAAGGCGCCAGTGCCTCAGCCTTCTACGCCACCTGGCCGGCGTAACCAAATGTCGTGATTGTCCTCTTCTTACTCTGATCAAGGCCAGGAATAAATCCTGGTCTATATATAAGACCACTAGGCTCACATCCGACAGGTCAAAATATTATATCCTTAGACAGACTGTAAAAAAGTCATTCACCAAAACAAGAGCACATACTAAAGGTCTCTCCCTGACTCATCTATAAGTAAACTAAAACACTTGGAAGTGTTTTAAACTGGCTATGGGTCTATCAAACAACCCTCCTGTCCTTGACATGTGTATAAACAATGTCAATTGTAACAAACCCAAGACCATAGCCAATACTTTTAATGGCTTCTTCTCTGACCTCTCATCTTACATGGGGGCTTTCCCTCCTTCACCACTGACAGTTCCTCCTATCAAAGATCAATGCTCTGACCCCCTGAATAACCCTCAGTTTTACTTCCACATGGTTAAAATGTCTGAAGTGCATAAACTACTACAGAGTATCCTCATGGCCAAATCAGCAGGCTGTGATGGCACTGATCCAAATTTAATAAAGGTGGCTGCTACCAAATTATCATCACCAATCGCTAGAATTGTCAGGTTGTCCCTTATGTATGGGGTTGCACCAGAAAAATGGCAATTCTCTTATAATCCCAGTTTTTAAGAAAGTGGACACTAAACTTGTTGGGAACTATAAACTGATTGCCATTCTCCTTGTACTCAATAAAATACTAGAAAAGTTAGTAGCTTCTCAGTTAACTGAGTTCCTAACCAAACAAAACCTGTTGTCTTCAGCACAACACGGTTTGCATAAAAATCATAGCACTACCACTGCTCTCCTATCCTTCACTTACCAGGTTACAAATGCCGATACGGGTGAGTACACAGGAGCAGCATTCATAGACCCTCACTAAGGCCTTCGATCTGGTAGACCATCATCTCTGTGTACCAAACTATGCAACCTGGGAGTCTCCTTCTTTGCCCTACCATGGTTTAGGAATGATCTCAATGGAAGGTATCAACAGCTGAAAGTTGGTACTATTTTCTCCGAGCCTTCTGCTACCACAATGGGAGTGCCATAAGGCTCCATACTCAGGCTCCTCCTATTCTGCCGTCATATATAAATGACACTCACCAAGCCCCTTTACATTGCACCTGTCTTATGTGCAGATGACTTTGTGTTGCACCTAAGCTCGCGTAGCATCTCTGACATTAACATTAGTTTATCCACTGACATCCATGATATGCAGCAATGGCTCCTGTCTAACAAACTCCTCTTAAATATGGCCAAGACACAGGCCATGCTGTTTAGCTCTGCTCCCAAAATTAAAAACTGTACTACCCCTTAACTGTGTTGTGCAGAAATGGAATTCTCCTTGTATTGGTGCCTTCATTCAATTACCTTGGTGTCACACTTGACGCAACCCTTAACTTCTCCCTGCACGTAAGGAACATATGAAATTGGTGAACACCAAATTGGGTCTTTTATATAAGCTCAGCTAGAACCTAACCGCCTATCCATAGCCTGTGGAGTTCTGCTTCCTAAGCTTAATTATGTAGTATCTGTAATTCATGCATCTTCCAAAACTGACTTGCAAAAATGGGATGTTACATAGAATAACATCTGGCATTTTGCAATGTTCCTAAGCCACCATACGCATCACGGTACATTATATGCCAAATTAGAATGGCTTCCACCTGCTGCCCTGCATGACTTTATTTTTTTTAACCAGGAGAGACACACTAAGTTGAAGCTTGTTTATCGGTGTGATCTGGGAGCACAAGGAAGTTAAGTGACTTACTCAGGGTATGCATTTGGCACATGACCTGGCAGACCTGACACTTAGAAGGGTAATTTACAATATCTTACAAATCCAGTCCCCTTCTTCACTCTTTAGTCTTCTCCATTCTCCAATTGGTACCTACCCACTAAGGTCCACTAGTTGTTAAGTATTACCTATTCTGAGAACCAGGATGCATTTGGGAGACATTTCTTTCTCTGTTGTTGCCCCTAGGCTGTGGAATTCTCTTCTGCCTAGCATACACCTGTGTCAGACTGCTACTGCTTTCAAAAAGGGTTATCACAGCCACCTTCTTAAGTCTCATGTATGTTCTTGTGACTAGAGCACTACTTCAGAATTGTTTTTATAGCTTGTCACTAATGCTATTGCTATGCAGAGGCTGGTTAGATTGTTTATACTGTTGTTTATCATTAACAAGTAGTTTGTCTGCACCTCCTGTGACTATTTAACTTCCCTTACAGAAATAATTACATGAAATGTTTTCATGCTGCACACATAAAACTATCCAATTGATATGCATGCTGCAAGTATGATTTAAATGTTCAATTGGAACTGACTACATACATATGGCATGCTTGCAGCAAGCAAGTGTGGAAACCATGATTTTTATGTTAAATTGGGAAAAACTGCATGCATGTGGCAAGCGTGCAAAAAGCAAGTGGTCACTGATAGCTGCACACGTAAAAGTTAAGTGACTTGCTTAGGATTACACCATACACAAATGGGGGTTGATGAGATTCAAACCCAGGTCTTCATGCCTCCAAGTCTCCTGGCTTGCAGTTCAGTGCCTTTAACCACTAAGCCATACTGTCTGCACACATGTGGCTTGCTTGTACTTCAATGCATACTGTATCTGACTACATCTGCATGCAAGTGGCATGCTTGTAGCCACTATGTTTTTCAGTTTTCTTTTTCATCTCTTACTCATCTGAGTTTCACAGTTGAACTGTAACACACGTACCAATGGAAACACATGTGTTTTTTCCCACACCCAATATACAAACTTACCCACAGAATCACTTAATTACTTCTGTCTGGCCTGTACTCCTACTATTTTGATCTCCTGATGGCGAGAGACCAGAGAAAATGGTCCATTTGGTAATATTAGATCTGTCATCAGCATTTGACATCGTTGACCATGGGGTCCTACTTGAGTGCCTGAGGTGTATTTGTGGGCTTTCTGGAATTGTTCTCAGATGGTTCACTTCATACCTCACCAGAAGAACTCAGAGGGTGGTGTCAGGGTTTTTTTTTCCTCTGATGCCATCTCTCTATTTTGTGGGGTTTCTCAGGGCTCTGTATTGTCCCCCAAGTTGTTTGCAGTGTACATGCTTCCCCTTGGAGAAATTGTGAGATGGTATGGGCTGAGGTTTCATTGTTATGCGGATGATACCCAGCTATACCTGTCCTTTGCACCCGACCAGGAAGGAGCTATCTCGGTATTCAACAGCTGTCTCAATGAAATCCAGGACTGGATGAGGTCCAGCTGGCTGAAGTTGAACTCTGGGAAGACGGAGGTGTTGGTATTGGATCTGGATCACTGGATAGGGGGTCCTGGGGCCTGCTCCCCATCTGGATTGTTTTTTGGGGATGTTGAGCTACAGGTCTCTGAACGGGTGCTAGACCTGGGGGTGATATTAGATGCGGGGCTGACTCTTCGGTCCCAGGTGTCAGCGGTGGTTAAGTCATCTTTCTACCATCTAAGAAACATTGCTGGGATCAAGCATATTGTTCTGTCCGGTGATCTGCCAACTTTAATCCATGCCTTTGTGACCTCGTGCCTAGACTACTGCAACTCACTTTACTTTGGGCTTCCGGGGGTTGATATCTGCTGCTTGCAGCTGGTGCAGAATTCCGCAGCTCGGGTGATGATGGGTACTCCTAGATCTTCCCATATTACACCAGTGCTGTGGGAACTGCACTGGCTGCCAGTTCAGTGGCGGATCACCTTCAAAGTTGGATTACTTACTTTTAAAGCCCTGCACGATCTGGGCCCTGATTATCTGAAAGAACTCCTGATCCCTTATCAACCCATGAGACCACTCCACTCAGCTGATGAGGGGTTGCTAGAGATTCCAAGGGTGATTTTAAAATCTGCTGGGGCCCGTGCTTTTATGTTTGTGGCCCCTTCCCTTTGGAATTCTCTACCCCGTCGGATTAGGGAATGCATGACTGTGGGGAGTTTTAAACAGGCTTTGAAATCCTTCCTGTGGGAAAAAGCTTATGGTTTTACTGTTCATTGATTTGTTTCTGTCTGTTTTTATAATATTGTTTTCTGGATTTTTATCTTATTTATCTTATTGTATTGCACCTTGATATTTGAAAGGCGCAAAATAAATAATTATTATTATTATTATTTTCTCTCCATAGTTTTGAATGTTTCCACACAAACAGACTTTAAGGTGCTAAGACAAAAGTAGCAATAACATGACACACACCCACATAGCCAGTCCCCCCCATGCACTCACACTGTAGTGGGCACAACCATGCTGCTACAGACAACTCAAGTATAGATATATGTAAAAAGTCTCTTACTTGAGTACTAGGAAACCAGAGGCAGGAGTCTTTAAGAGATGATGTCCATAGGACCGAGTGCTGGGGCGTAGCCCCCCATGGAGTTATTTTTTATTACTATCTTATATGTTATGATGGTGCATTGGAGAATAATGAAGGCCACTGTTCTACTAACAAGACCCTTGTTAGTCGAGTGGTGGCCTTCATTAATCTCCAATTCTCCATCAATAATGTATAAAATAGTAATAAAAAATACCCCCATTCATTTTAATGGTGCACACCCCTGCAGTCTCCTTTGACCTTTGTCATAATGTGCCTGAGTGTGGGGATGTGGAGGTCAGCTTCACGGGGGGGGGCATAAACCTGACTATAGTGGGGCTCCGATAATCTAGGCATACCATACCACTCATCTGTCCTTGAATGCAAGGGACAGCTATAGAATGTCTGTAACATCTCTAAAAGGTACAACTTATTTGTTTTGACTGAAAAGTGATATGTAAATCAGGAAAAATTCAAATGTATAAGATTCATCTGTGTGTACTACAGAGCAGTGCATTAGAGTTGGGCTTAAACACACCCAGTTACTAACCAACTTTTTTCCTGGCTGAAGTTTTGCACCACCCCAAAAAAGAACTTTGCCCTGATTTTTCTCTCCGACTCCATTCCATTCAATACCCATCCCCTATGGGTTATGAAGCCGCCAAAAGGTGAAGAAACATGAAAAACATATCAATATTTCAGTCCTTCCTCCTTCCCCAATCCCCCTATAAAGCAAATTATTTACTTTTACTTACCCGGCCATGTGGCCAGAACCTGAAGCCTGGCACAGTGTGCCACCAGCCCAGTTTTCAGTCTGCTCCCCCTCTTTCCTTCTGCCTCAAGCTGGATGTGAGAACTGACCATCACAGATCCCCAACATGGTCTGTGACCAAGTCACCTCACCAACCGAACCCACCCAACCTGGGTTGCTTGCATCTTGCTTGGTTGCTGCTGCTGTAGCTGTTGCTGCACTGCACTGATCAAGACCTATGAAGGCCACCCACACTGCTGTCACCACTGCTGCTAAGTCTAGTTTGCTGCTGTTAGGGTCTGTGCTGTTTTTTTTTGCATGATGAGCCTAGTAGAGTAAGTAGGTAGCCTAGTCTTGAGTTAGCTTCTAGCTCACCCTCTGCCCTTCAGCCACCAGGGGAAATGGAGACTCACTAAGAGTAGACCAACAAAAGTATGCTGCCGCAGCACTGCTATTGAGAGTTCAGTGCTCACCGACTCCTCCAAGTTGTAGTGTGCAGTCTGTCTACTCTGTGGTGGGAAAGACAGTGTCGCACTTGCAAGACTCATGCACTCTTTCTTGGCTGGAGTTCATCCACATCACATGTGATTGTGCTGCTGCTAATAGGTGGAGAGAGTGGACAACACAATACAGACACAGTTGAGTCTGGAGAGTACCTGCAGTGTGAGCATACACAGGCCAGGTGGGCACTTGTTGTGCAAAAGATTAAATCCAAATTTAATGCCATTATTGCCACACCATAAGAACAACCTAAGCACAAATATGCGGGGGGGGGGGAGGCAACTACCTCTGCCTTACCTAAATGGCACTGCTGCTTAATGGTAGAAATTTATTCTCAGGAGCTAATGCAATGGTTTCCACTGTGTTCTGAGGTGCTGTATCTCCATATTTCACAATGTGTCCTGATCATCATGTGAGTTAGTGTCCCTCATTCTCTGAAGAAAGAGGGGTTACTAGTAGGGTACCGCAGGGTTCAGTATTGAGTCCAGTCCTTTTTAATGTCTTCATAAGTGACATTGCAGAGGGACTGGAAGGAAAAGTATGCCTCTTTGCAGATGACACAAAGATCTGCAACAGGGTTGATACACAAGGAGGCGTGGAAAGGATGAGAAGGGACTTGGCAAGGTTGGAGGAATCGCTGCTAGAATTTCTTTTCTTTGTAGCTTGCTTGGATTTTAAGTAATATTTTGTACTTGTATTGATTTTACTCTTGTTGATATAGTTTCTCTAATGTTATGTATTCGTGTATGTTTATGAAAAATTACCAGAAGTATGGTAGCTAGGATTCAATGCAAAGAAGTGCAAAATAATGCACCTGGGAAACAAGAACTCAGGGGAAGAATACACAATGGGGGGGGGTAGTAACAACAACAACAAAAAAGGAAAGGGACCTGGGGGTAATCATATCAGATGACCTTAAGGTTAGCAAGCAATGAGAAGGCAGTAGGGAGGCTGGGGATACTAGGATGCATAGGGAGAGGCATCAGCAGCAGAAAACAAGAAGTTGTTATCCCTCTGTACAGACAGTTGGTGAGACCCCATCTGGTGTACTCATGTCCAGTTCTGAAGACCCCATCTCTGCAAGGACATAGACAGGATAGAGGCAGTCCAGAGGAGGGCACTAAAATGGTACAGGGTCTGCAAGAGAAGCGTATGAGGATAGACTAAAGGAGCTTAATATGTATACCCTTGAGGAAAGAAGGGGGGCATGATAGAAACTTTTAAGTACCTCAGTGGAATCAACAAAGTCCAAGAGGGTAGCATCTTTCAGAAAAAAAGACGTGCAAGAACAAGGGGACACAATTTAAAGATGGGGGGGCGGTTCAGGGGCAATGTGAGGAAGTATTATTTCACAAAGAGGGTAGTGGATGCATGGAACAGCCTTTCTGAGGAGGTTGTGGGGTCTAAAACTGTGGGAGAATTCAAGAATGCATGGGACAGACATAAGGCAATTCTTGTGAGGGGTAGGAAGAAATAGGCTGTTGGTTAACTAGGATCTGCGGCCTATCCTGTAGATAGGGAAATGGGCAGACTAGGTGGGCCAAGTGGTCCTTATCTGCCGTCAAAGTCTATGTTTCTATGTTTCTATCACATAGAATGTAGACGAAAGGCAGTAAACTGTTGGCACCTAAGTTTTTAAATTTAGAAAAGGGACCATACTGTGTAAAACCTTTCAATCTGATTAGAGATCAAATAGCATAACCTCTCATTATTTACTATTACAGTTATATAGGCAAACCATTCTTCGCGGGATGGTGGATTTGGTTCTTTTCATTTGGAAAGTATCAGTTTTTTAAGAGCTAAAGAAACAATTAGCACCTAGCTAACTTGAGTTTTAGATAGGTTAAGTGCGATGAGAGCCCCAATACATATGACAGAGTAAAGAATACTATCTCAGATTTAATGGTTTCTTTACAGATCTTATGTACTTCCTTCCATATAGGGGAAATCTTGGGACAGTTCTAAAACACATGAAGAAAATTGGCATGTGGTGCATTACATTTTTTGAACAAATACCCTCTGGGTAAAAACCCATTTTTTTCCCATCTCCGTGGGGAGTAATAATATTGGTATAATATTTTAAATTGAATAGTCCTGCCTTGCACTTCTCTACAGGAGTAGTAAGCATTTTTCCAAGATGATAGCCAATCATCTGGAGAAATTTAACAATCCAGATCTTCTCCCCATTTAGATTTAAGGGATTCCATCCATGAAGCACTTTCAGCTTCATTAATTAAAGATTTGTATAACCATGAGACCCCTCTCTTTAAATTAGCTGTTTTATAAACCCTAGGCCATTCTGAATCACTGGGTGGCAGTCTTAGATTTGGGCCTAAAACTGATTCCATTAGTGCTTTCTTTTATCTGGAGATAGGCCACAAAATGAAGTCTGTTAAATCCAAACTTAAGTTTAAGATCTTCAAATGACATAAGAATGCCAGTGTCAGGACCAACCAAGTTACCTACATCCATGACACCAATTCTTTTCCATTCAGAATTTTCACAGAGACTACTATCTACTTTACTATTGGGATTATTCTAGAGGGTTTCCAGGTGATTTGGAAGGTTAGAGATGCTAAGTTTAGCCTGGAGTAGTTTAATGGTTCTAAGCGAATTAGCAATACAAGGGTTTGCTTCCTTTAACTGTGGGAATATTTTGAATAAAAAAATCCAAAGGTTTACCAGGACTGAGTATTTGTCATTCCACCCCAAACCAGAGAAGAGTTTATCATTATGGTAGGGGAGATATAAAGTACTGAATATTTAAAAAGGAAGGTGATCTGATACATCTCCCACCATGCTAGCCCAAAGGCACCCAAGGACCAGGGAGCCCTGTGTTTAGACAAAACAAACCTACCTGTAGGTAATTTGAGCCCCATAAAAATGACTTAATAATAGATGTAATTTTTGCAAATTTTGACTTTTCAAATATGAAGGGAATATTTTGGAAAAGATAAAAAAGTTTGGGAGCTACCATCATTTTAACTGAATTTATTCTTCCCCAGAGAGACATGGATAAACTTCTCCATCTTTCAAAATTAGATATAATCTCCTTCAAGAGAGGATCTAGATTGGAGTCAACTAATGAATAAATGCTGTGAGGAATCTTGAGTCCCAAGTATGTGATGGCTTCCTTTTTCCAACAGTCTTTCCCCACAAGATCATCCCCTAATTGTGTGATCCCATCATCATCATAAGCATGCATAATTTGGATCTTCTTCCATCAAGCCCGTAAATTTAGAGAATTTTTGTAGAACTGCCTTAAGTGCTATGAAGGAATCTCTGGGTTGGGATAAGGTGAATAAGAGCTCATCTGCATAAGCAGATGTTTTATTTGTAATTTTCCCTCTTTTAAGACCTATAATGTGGGAATCTAATTGAGTTTCTCTGATAAGAGGCTGTAATGCCAAAATAAATAAATATGGGGACAAGGGACATCCTTGCCTCGTTCCTCTGGTAAGTTTGAAGGTGGATGAGATCTGACCATTTGTGATAACTTCAGCAGTCAAATTGCTATACTGGTTTTGAATCAAATTAACAAAATAATCTCCTAGATTATATTGTCGAAGTACCTCAAATAGATAGCGCCACTCAAGTGTATCTAATGCTTTAAAGAAATCAATGGCAAGGACAGTTAATAGTTTCTTATCCACCTGGGCAGTATGGATAAAATTAATAAGCCATATGATGTTTTCTACCCCAGATTTGCTGGGGACAAAACCCACCTGCTCTCTTCCCACTAGTCTGGTAACAATGTTTTTGATTCTGTTTGATACAATTTTAACTAGAATTTTATAATCCCCATTTAATAAAGAAATCTGTCTGTAATTCTCACATAGTTGTGGGTCCTTTTCTTTTTTAAGAATCAGTTATATACACCCTATTTAAGGAATTAGGATCATCTTTTTGCAGAAGGCTTCTTCAAACACTTTATGAAGATACCTTGGGACAAAAGGGCTCAAAATTTTATAGAATTCACCAGGGATGCCAACTGGACTGTGGTTTTGTTATTAGGAAGCTCTTTAATAACTTGAGCAATTTCCTCAAAAGAAATGGATCTATTTAGAAATGCAGTGTCTGTGTGTTATCATGTGAAGGCAGGTGTGAGGACTCCACCCTATTCTGATGCCCCATTTCCTCAAACTGGGAGGTTTGTCTGACAGGGGTTGGAACTTGAAACGAGTCAACACAACATTTAAAAAGCCACTCCTGAAGCATGTTATCAGCTGTGCCAGCTTCTAGTTCCTCAGTGTGTGATGTTTGGGACTGTTTGAGCCAGTTGGACTCACTGCTGAGGAGTTTCTGGACTGTCGTATGGGTTGCTCTTGCCCAATTCTGATGCCTCATGTCCTCCATTCGGGAGGTTTGTCTGATGGGGCGGGGCATGGAGCTGTATTTCTATGCCCACTTCCTAGGTGTCTTCTGCTAAGGTCCTTAAACTGAAGGGCCATAGCTTAAGGGTATCACACTGTGGGCATCAATGTGGGGTGTCAATTGACAGGAGATGCTGCACCCCTAGTGTGACACTTGTATCTGCAGCACTACATTGCATTATTGTGGATCTATTACAAGTATGTATTAATCTTCCCTGCAATATACAATATGTATTTGTCTACCAGATAGGCCTTTGTTGCAATTGTGTGGCATTGTTTAATTATTTATCCATAATTCTGCTAATTTATTTTGTGCTACTGTTTTTCAGTTACCAGTTTATTCTGCTTAACCAGAGTAAGATTACAATCCTTAGCAACCTTTGTTTGTGAGAGTATACTGTGTTATTTTCTTACCATCCACTAGATATAAAAGTGTAGTTTAAATAGTACATATACCAGTTCTTCTGCTTTTATAGCCTCCACAGTTTAATTTTTGGTTTATTTTGTCTCCTGTCTGGTGAGGCTATTCATCCTTAATCATTTTATTTTTTGTTTACTTGTCTGCCACCCTTTTGGGTTCAGGCCTTTATCTCCTTGCAGCCTTATCCAGATAAGTTTGCTTCCATGATGCCTCCCCTTCTGAGTCTGGGTAACCCTACCTTCTTATCTGATTTCAGGCCTACATTCCTCTAGCATTTCTAATTAAGGTCTTCTTTTTTTTTATATATATATTCCTCTCTGCCCAGCCCTTCTTTGGATGGGCGCACCAGCCCTGTCACCCTGACCTCCACTGACAGTTATCGCCAGCCATTTTCCCCAGGGCTCCCCGGTTGGAGTCCCCAGTCCCCACTGAGGTCTGGATCCAGTTTGAGCTGGTGAGTCCAGCTAGTCAGGTGCAGGGCCTGCAGGTGCCCACTAGCATCCTTCTGCTGGCATTTTTCCTTGTTCTGTCCCTTGGGAGGTGTGGTATGCAAGGATGTCATGGCACACACCACTTGCCCCCTTATGGCATGCACTGACATCTGCCACACCTCCCAACCTTCTGGCCCAGGCTGTCTCACCCTCAGCTTCTGCCAGGGGTCAGGCAAGCATCGGGCTCTCCCCCCTTCCCCCCCAGAGGAGGAGAGCAGTCCTATGGATGCTTAATTCCCTTCCCTCCGGCTGGCTCTCTGACACCCTGGATTCACTTCCGAACAGGGGTCATCAGCGTAGCAAGTGGTAGCACTACTGTTGTACCACAGACTGCCTAGTTAAGGTCTTCTTCCCTGTTTACCTCCGTATCTGGGTCTGCCCTACTCCCCTGTAAACTTTCTAGTTATGCTGGTCTCCCCCCCATAAACTCATTGTCTTGGTAATGCCCATTTCCATTTACCTTTCCCTATCTGGATTAGGTCCCCCCCTTCCTATATCCTATCTTTTGTGCTTTCCTTTACTTTCATTTCTACAAGTTCCTAGGAGTTTCAGTTTTCTGTACTTTATTTCCACTATGCTGTTTTTTCTCTTGCATTACTCCCCTTCCTCTTCCCCTTCCCCTTCTTCTGTATACAGCCATCTACTGCTTCTCATCTCCTCACTATAAACTTTGCCTCCCTCTTCCTCTATACTCCTGTCCTCCTCTCTTCTGTATTTCTTTCATTCCCCCTGGTATCCTGGGTGTTATCTCATTCCATCTCCTTGGCTTCATATTGAAGCTTTCTGGTGCTTTCTGTCCCTTTTTCCCCCTTATCCTGTCACCTCCCCTTCATCCTCCTTCTCTAATCAGCATATTGGTTCTGTTAATCTCCTTGTTGCTTTTGGTAGCAGGAGACACTGAACTAATTCCTAGCCTCATCACCACACCACCCCTTCAGCTTCCCAAAGGACTGAGGGTTGCCCATTAAAACATGCACAGCCTCCTCCCTCAAACTGACTAGCTGCTACCTATCATGCTTAACTTACAGCTAGATGTATTTGTCATGTCTGAAACTTTGTTCTCCACTAAGGTCCAGAATTCTTCTGTGGCTATCCCTGGCTTCTCTTTAGCAAGGCAGGATTGCACAAAGAAGGGCAGTGGTGTTGCAGTTCACATATCTACCAGTATCCAGTGTGTGACTGTAGTTGCTGTCTGTTCTCCCTCCTCCTATGAGCTTCTCCTCCTCAAACTCTCCATTCTGTTCTCTGTTCCCATCTTTATTGCTAGGGTTTACCTTTGCCCTGATATGTACACTGCCTTAGTTACTGAGCTCTTCCTCTGTCTGTTCTCATTTCTTCAGAGGTGCGCTGCTCATCCTTGGTGACTTTAATATACATTCTCTCTCTCCCTCTCTACAAAGAAATTCTCCCAAAATGTGAAATCCCTCCAGCTCACTCAATTGATTTCTGACCCCACAAGCCTAAATTTTGAATCTTTACATCACTCATTCATAGACTGGGTCCTCTCATCCCATCCACACTGTATAATGGAGGCTGGTATCCTTTCTGATGCCCTCAGTGACCATCGTATGGTTTATTGTGTGCTTAATATACATCGTCCTAAGGCCACCCCTAAATTCATCTATCTCAGGAGATTGCCGGGATACTTGGAGGTGTTGCCAGTACCAAGAGCCTGCATGATCAGGAAGAAAAAGATAGAGGAGTTCAGTGACTGGCTGAGGGAATGGTGCAAGGAGGAAGGGTATGATTGTATTGGGGTCTGGGGAGAGACCAGGACAAATAAAACACATTTTGCACCAGACAGACTGCACCTCAGTATTGGGGGGGGTGTCAAGGGTCCTCAGAGACAAGCTGAGGAGAACCAAAAACTTAATTTAAACTACTAGGGAGCTAGGGTACACCTGCAGGCCCCGAGACTCTGGCAGGAGGAGGTCAACACACCTAACCCCATACCAGTGGGGGGGTGGAAGGGTGGAAGTGGAGGAGGAGGAGAGAAGGATTTCGCAGTATGGGGTGGGCTGGCACAGGTAACAGGGAGAAATGAGAAAGGCAAATGGAAGGGAAGGGAAGGAGGTACAGATTCTAGGTGGAAGGTGGTGTCCCTGAATGCATGAAGACTTGGAAACAAGATGGATGATTTGTAAGCATTGTTGACAGAGAGAGGAGTGGACATCACAGTGGTCACAGAGACATGGGCCTCACTTAACCCTGACTGGGACCTGTCGACCCCTGGGTATGAATTATACATGAGGGACAGGGAGGCAGAAAAAGAGTGAGGGATGGCAGTTTACTTAGGGAGGACATAACTTGTATGAGGCAGAGCTGGAAGACTAGAAGGTGGAAGCAATGTGGATTCAGTTACTGTCTAATAGAGAGAGGAAGGTGAGGTTGGGGTGCTTTATAGACCACCTACCCAGTAGGAGGAAAGAGGCAAGGAATTGAACACATAAATATTGACTGCTGCAGGGAAGGGAGAGGTGGTAATAGTGGGAGACTTCAATCTGCCCAATTGGATTGGAGGGTACCGGCCATGATCTGTGCCAGGAGTCATGTGATCCTAAATACACTGCAAAGTGGGTTCCTGGCACAGGGCATTGCAGAACTCACCAGGGTGGTGGCAATCCTTGATCTAGTTCTGATGAATGGGGACCACATCCAGGATATAAAGGTCAAGGAACCCCTGGATTTATTTATTTATTGAAATGTTTCATCAGGAGGGCTCACTGAGCAACAAGTTGCTCATCTGCAGTGTGGCCTGGGTGAAAGGGGTACAACTGGAATGAGACATTAAACATTCAAGTTACAAGATCACTAATCTCCCTGGATGGGAGTGATCGTCGCACAGTGAGGTTTTGGTTGGACATGGGCTGGGAAAGGCCCCCCACTAAGACTAAAATCCTGGATTTTAGAAAGGCAGACTTCAGAAAAATGGGTGAGCTGCTATGGAGTCATCTGGCAAGCATCTGAGTGGATATGGGGGTGGACCAAAGGTGGTCTGTCATCAAGGAAGTAATAATGGTTGCCACAAGGGAGTGCATTAGACTCAAAGGTAAGAACTCAAGGCCAAAGCACCCAGCTCGTTTAGTATTGAGGTCACTCAAGCAGTAAGGGATAAGAGATCAGCCTACAAGAAATTCAGGAGGACCCAGAAGGAGGAAGACATGGAGGATTACCTGAAGATGGCTAGTGTAGCAGGTAAGGTAGTCCGGGGGGATAAAGTTCAGAAGGAACTGCAGATAGTTGAGGGAATTAAAAAGAGAGAAAAGAGCTTTTTTCTCTATATTAGCGAGAAAAGGGTCAAGAAAGATGGGATTGTTAGGCTCAGGAAAGGGAACAGGTGGGTTGAGGAGAATGGGGACACAGTAGAAGTACTGGACGAGTGCTTCTGTTCCATCTTCATCAGGGAGAGAGAGAGAGAGATGGACCAGTGCCACTTGGGGAAGGAGGGGAGGGGGTTGGGGGCACATATGTTTTTTTTTTGCAATTAACATTTTATTGAACATTTAAATACATATACTTGCGGAGGCGAGGTAGGAATAAAAAATAAAACAGAAAAGGATCACATAAAGGACAATCAGTACAATCCAAAAACAAAGATACCAGCAGCCTCACAAGCCCCCACCCCAGTCCCTCCCACCCCCACCCTCCGTACAAGGCACTGCAAATAGATGTCATCTAAAAAGGAAAAGAGGCATCACTGCTATAGGTTCCTTATGAGTAAGCTGTTACCAATGGAGACCAGATTTTCTCAAAACGGGCCAACACATTGTTCAATATGGCAATCATTCTCTCAGTCCTGAGGCTTGAAAGAAACTCTGCCAACCATTCGGAATAAGTGATTAAACAGGGGTCCTTCCAATGTCTCAGCGCTATTTTTTTAACTATACAAGAAATCATGGTTATATAAAATTTTCTCTGTTTAACCGTACAATCCGACATATCGCCTAATATACAAATTTCCGGGGTAAAGAGATCCTCTAATCCCAGTAATGGATCCGCTTTACTTTTGATTTCACTCCATAAGGGGGCAATGTGGGGGGCACATATGTTTTGATAGAGGTGGATAGGGTGAAGACAGGGTTGCTAGCATTGTGAGTAGATAAATTTCCAGGCCCAGGCAGCATATACCCAAGGGTGCTGAGGGAACTGGTGGAAGAGTTTGCATATCCCTTGGCTGGTCTGTTCAATTATTTATTTATTTATTTCAAAAGTTTCACCAGGAAAGACATACTGAGCTGCAAGCAGCTAATTTCCAGATGCATCCGGGGGGGAGGGGGAGGAGACAGGAGAGTAATGAATGACAATCAGAACAATAGTTACATAGCAGGTAAAAACAATAGTTACATAGCAGGTAAAAACAATAGTTACATAGCAAGTAAAAACAATAGTTACATAGCAGGTAGAAACAATAGTTACATAGCAAGTAAAAAATAGTTGCAAGTAAAAACAATAGTTACATAACAGGTTAAAGCAATAGTTACATAGCAGGTTAAAACAATAGTTACATAGCAGGTTAAAACTAGACATCATATACTAAGCTACCAAACAATAAGCACATTTTGCAATTTGTGCAAATTATGCAAGGATAAGAAAGAGAATGCAATCCAGAGGGTATCAAGGAGATACAAAAATATGCAATGTGCAATGTATGCAAGGATGAGGTCTCCAGGAAGTATAGTATAAAGGTAGTACAAATCAATGTGCAGAGGAAACTGGGGCTTAACTGTAGAAGATAGGGCTTGTTGCTTTTGGGAAAGGGGGTTAGTCAATATTTAGATCAGGAGGAGTGGGGGAAAACAGATAATGAGTAGTGGAACAGGTGGACAGGTATCAGTTGCAAGTGCAGGTGTGGGAAGTGAAGTCATGGAGAAGAGGGGAGACTGAGCGTTTGGAAGAAGCAGAGTGGATGTTTAGGGGAAGAGAGTTCCATAGTTTCAGGAAGCGATAGGAGAAAGCAGCCTGGCCAACTAGGGATTTCCTTGAAGGGTGTGCAAAGGGACGATAGCCAGAGCTGTGAATGAGTAGCAGGAAGTTGGGGGAGGGAAGAGAAGAGAGGTATGGTAGGAGGGGAGAGAGCCAAGCCATTACTTAGAGATAAAGGAGGTACAGTGAGTGAGGCGTCTGGCTTCAAGGGAGGGGAGGGAAGGGAGAGGGAGGAATATAGGAAGCAATGGTGATGAGTGCAGTGTGGATAGTCCAGAGAAAAGTGACAGAAGTAGTGAAAGAGGGGATCCAGTCTGGCAAGGGTGGTCTTAGGAGCAGCATTGTAGACAATGTCTCCGAAGCCAAAGATGGGGATAATCATTTTCAGGACAATAGCTCCGCTAGCAGGAAAAGCAATGCAATCTCTATTCCTATATAACACACCAAGGTTAGGGTGATGTTTTTGTGGATGGCATCCACATGCCCTGAAAAGTCGAGCTGCCAGTCGAGCCAGACCCTGAGGTATTTAAATGAGGGAACTTCATCAATACTTCAATAGTTTACTAGAGTCAGGCGTAGTACTGCAGGACTGGAGAACTGCACATGTAGTGCCCCTCCATAAGCACAGTCCCAAGGATGACCCAGAGAATTACAGACCAGTCAGTCTGACCTATGTCATGTGCAAGCCCGTGGAGACCATACTTAAGACCAGGTTAGCAGAATATCTGGATTAGAATGGTATTCAGGATGAGAGGTAGCATGGATTTATGGGAGGGAGATCATGTTATACAAATCTGATCGACTGCTTTGACTGGGTCACTAAAACAATGGACAGGGGGCAAGCGGTGGACACCCTTTACCTGGACTTCAGCATGGCCTTTGACTCTGTAGCCCACAAGAGGTTAATCAGGAAGTTGGTGAATCTAGGGGTTGGAGAGAAGTTGACTGGATGGCTGCAAAACTGGCTGAGGGGCAGATTCCAGAGCATGGTGGTGGGTGGTGAGCTATCCAGCACTAGGGAGGTCACCAGTCCACAGAGGGGCTTGGTGCTCAGACTGATGTTGTTCAATGTCTTCATCAATGATGTTGAGGATGGCATTAAGTGCAAAATTTGCTATTTCAGAATTACACCAAGCCCTGTGGGAGAGTGGACACAGCAGAAGGGGTACAAGACCTAAAGGAGAATCTGGAAAAACTAGAGAGGGGGTCTGGAATTTGGCAGCTTGGCTTCAATTCAAAGAAATGAAAAGTTATGCACATTGGAGCCAAGAACCCAAGGCCTGAGTACAGCCTGGGAGGGGTTCAGGTATCTGCATCAGAGGAGGAGAAGGACCTGAGAGTGATGATCACTAGTGACCTGAAACACTCCATGCGATGTAAGAAAGCAGCAGCAAAGGCAAATAAAATGTGCTGCATTGCCAGGGGGATCAGCAGCAGGTGAGAGGAGGTAATACTGCCCTTGCACAGGTCATTAGTGAGATTTAATCTGGAATGCAGTGTATAGTATTGGTGCCCATATCTTAATAAGGACATTAAACAGCTGGAGATAGTCCAAAGAAGGGTAACAAAGATGATCATGGGCCTGCAGGGTAGGACATGTGAGGAGAGGCTGGAGGCCCTGAACGTGTACTCCCTGGAGGAGAGGAGGAAGAGAGGGGCCATGATTGAGACCTTCAAGTATTTGAAAGGAATAAACAGGGTGGACAAGGATGGTCTCTTCAAACTTAGTGGGAACTGACACATGAGGGGACGTGGTCTCAAGCTAGAGGGAGATGGTTTAAGAGAGAGAGGCTAGGAGACATTTCTTTATGGAAAGGGTAGTGATGGGTTGGAATGTGTTTCTGGAGGAGGTGGTTTCATTGAAAACAGTAGGCAGCTTCAAGAGAAGCTGGGACAGAGTTAAGGTGAAAATAACGGTCAAGGGAGGGGTGGACAGAAGGGAAGGGTGGATAGGGGGGCAGGGTCAGTAGTTTATGCTGAGGACCCAGAAATATGAGTAGACTACTGTAGATAGACCTGATGGCCTTATTCTGCTGGCTTAGTCATATTTTTATGTTTGTATCCCTCTTCCTAAAGGTGGTGATCATTCTCCTGGTGACTTCCGTCCTATCTCTCGCCTTCCTACTTTGGCTTAGTTACAAGAACATATTGTACTTTCTCTGCTCTCTTCCTTCTTTGGCTCCCTCTCCTTCTTCATCCCTTTCCTGTTTGGATTTAGTAACTCCCACTCCACTTCCACCTCTCTCCTCCGACTTACTGACTTTCCCTTCAGGTATGGACAAGGATCTGATCACCATTGACAGCTTTGTTGATCTTGCTAAAGCTTTTGACACTGTGGCACAACTGTCCTTCTTGACAAGCTTAAAGCAACAAGTCTTCCTTCTGGAGAAGCTTAAAGCAGCAGACCTCTCTGCCTCCACAGTCAATTGGTTCTACTCCTACTTTGAAGGCAGGTCTAAGCTTAAAGCAGGAGGCCTCTCTGCTTCCTCAATCAGTTTGTTCCACTCCTGCTCGAGGGCAATTCTCAAGCTGTTCAGTTTGGAAACTCCCCATCTCCCCATCTGTTCAGGCTTCCCTCAATGGTCTGTTCTGGGCCCATCTTCTTTCTATATTCTCAATATTACCTTCTCACTGCCTGTTCCTCTGCATCCATTCATATGTACACTGATGATACAGTACTCTTTGCATTTGGCTCCTCTCCCTATGACCTTAATTCCTAGCTGCAGGTGGATTTTGACAATATTCAGTGCTGGTTTCAGTCTAACCAACTGTCCCTCAGTGCGAAAGAAAAAAAAAGGTTTCCATAACTTTTGACACCCAACAGAGGCTTACCAGACTCACCTCCCTCCCATCATCCACACCCTTGGTGGTGGTATGACTGAGGATATACCCTCCTTTAAGTACCTTGGAGTCTGGCTGGATTGTCATCATGATTTTTCAGTGCACATTGAAGCCATACACCATAAGCTCCACCCTAAGCTTGGTGTGCTATACAGGAAGAAAGTATGTACCCTGCTTCCTGTCTTCCGTGAAATTGTTTTAAAGATGATTCTCCCTATATTTGACTATGGTGACATAGTTTACAGTGGAACTCCCAAATCCTCCATTGCCAGACTGGACCTCCTCTTTCACTCTTTTTGTCATTTTGCCTTACACTGTCCCCGTGGTACCCAGAACTGCTCACTCTACTCTGCACTCTCCCTCCCAACTTTTGATGCCAAGCACCTTTCCCTGTATGCCTCCTTTATTTCCAAGTTTTGGTCTGGTTCCTTTTCCTCCTACTTTACTTCCTTCCCTTCCCTTCCATCCTTCTTTCCTTCCTCCTACTTTTTCTCTGCAGCAGTGTTTTCCATTCCCTTTCTGTTCCATTTAAGAAATCTACTGTTGGTCAAGCTGCCTTCTCATATTGCTTTCCTAAACTATGGTACAATTTTTCCATCAGTCCGCTCTACTTCTTCTCCCTTATGTCTCTTCTTTGTGACTTTTTCTACTCACACCTGAAATTGTCAATGGCCCCTACCTCTTTGAACTACTTCCCCCTTACTCATATTGCCCTTGCCATTTTGCTCTCCTCCCACCACCCATGCCTGTAGGGGTAATTTTTCCTTGCTTATCCAAACTCAGTTTTATCTACCAGTTTACCTATACTGTACTATGACAACTGGTGAGCAATTTTTTCTATGGGCTCAACCAGTTATTATTTGCCATAATGACTGACTGATTACTCTGGCATTCATGTGGTCTGACTGAGCGCTACCTCATTGGCTCTAATGCTGTGTGTGGACAGGCTGAGCGCTTCTGCAAACATGGCAGCTCAGTCTGACTGTTAGTGAGGAGCAGCTGTAGGAACACTTGTCTCTCCTTCCTTTCTTATTTGTTTACTATCTATGTGGTTAATCATACGTTAAAAAAGTACTATCTGGCTGATCCTACTGTTCGTTGGCTTTGGGCAACACTCAGTGCGAGCAGGAATGGGGCCGTTGCTGTCTGACTACAGTGCTACTTAATCACGATTAAAACTGTAAGTAAAAAATAATTAAATACATAAATAAAATGCAGAAAAAGGCTCATTCTGAAGAAGAACAGAGGGAGAGGGACACTGTGTGTGTGTGTGTGTGTGTGTGTGTGTGTGTGTGTGTGTGTGTGTGACACAGGGACACAGAAATCACACGGGAAAAAATTGCTAGCCAGCACTTATACAAAATAATGCATGGGGTAGTGTCCACACTCAGATTTAATTCCCACCCTAAGTGTGGAATGCTTTGATAAACCCACCAAGCTTCACTCTCGGGTTTACATAGCATCCCACTCCTTGGGTGGGCATTAAATACTTGTAACACACACTACCCCATGAATTATTTTCTATATAATTACTGGTGAACCCCTTTCTCAAATGGTTTACTAGGCTCTTTAAAATACTGTAACAGTCTGAAAATTTATTATTACGGCATTCTGAAAAGTTTCTTTGACCAGCAGTGTCAATCAGCCATACCGCGCCAGCTGATTGCCTCTTAGTCTGCGTGTGGGCGGTCTGAACAGCGAAAGGAACATGGCGGTTCCATCCCTTCTCGCACTACAGTGTATCGTTCGTTGGTTAGGGACATATAACTAATGGGGACAAAGCTCCCTTTGTTATATTTATCTCCTTGTTCCCACTGTTACATTTAAAAAACAAAACTCAAATCTAGTTGGTCCCGCTGTTCCTTGGCGTCAGAACATAGTGCTAGCAGGGATGGGACCATGGCTGAGTACCAATAGCGCTACTTAAGCACAATGGTGATTGAACAGTGTAAGTTAACCAAAAAACAAATGTCCACAACATATTCAGTCTGCAGAGGGAGTGTGTGTGTGTGCATGCGTGTGCGCAAAGGAGAGTGTATGTGTGTGTGTGTGTGTCTGTGCGTGAAGCAGGGGTACTTGCTTTCTTTCTGCAGCACTGAATCCCTGCACCAGTAATTATAAAAAATAAAAGATAGGCAAGTGTGCGTTTATGGATTTTTTTTTGCACAACCTCAGTGTGCAATGACCTTATAAACCTCTCAAGCTTCGCTCTCAAGGTTCATGGGTCATAACACACCTAGGGTGTGTAAAAAAATTCCTAACACACACTTGCCAATCCATTATTCTCTATATAAGCCCACGGCCAGCTGCTGAATCTCATTTTCCTCTAAAAAAAACACTTACTTAAGCATATCATTAAACTCCAAAATGAAACCTGTAGCCACTACCTTGAAAATCCTCACCCTTTACTACACTGATATATAAATATTATCTAATTATAAACAGGTTACAGTCTTTTACAAAAAAAAAATCACAGCACTGCTACAGTTACAGCACAAGGAAACCATATATAACAACGTAACTCAAGTAGTGTACCTCCCAGTTGCTTAAAATTAAGTGTTTGACCTGATAAAAAAACAGCACAGACTTCAGCTGTTCCACCGCTAACCAGTCACTTTCACCCGCTTCAGCACACACACACACACACACACATACAGACACACACACACCCTCCATTTTACTTAGGTTCAGTCACTGTTCTCACTTCTTCCCTTCTGCTGCATATTACAGGTGAGGTAGATTGAAGAGAGCAGCTGAACTGCTAGATTGAAACCTGTGAAAGGGGGGGAGGGCTACAGTCCAACTACTGATGTGGCTTCAGTTGCAAGTGAAACCGGGGTTCCTAAGCTCCCAGGTCACATTTCTACAGTATGTAGGGCCAGGAGAGCAACTCACCAAACTCTGGCTAGTTACAGAGGTGGAGAACTCCTAGTTAAAATGCAGCTGCTGCCACAAATGCCAACAACTGGTCCTGTCTTTCCAGACCACATTTCTACAGTTTATGGGAGTCTGGATACCAAATCGAAGTGCTGCAACTGAAAATGGCACCTAAACATGGCAACAGTAGCAGGTCAGCAGGGCCAAGCAGAGTGGCATGACTGAGTTGTTCCCATTACACTAAACAAGACAGAAAACAGCACCATTTATTACCCCCCAAAATGCTCAAACCTTACTATTTTAATTACAGAGCTGCCGTCAATCCACGGAGCAGGGGAACAGAGAAGCAGCAAGCTAGCATCTTTTTAAACTGCTCACTCTTGTGCACAGGGAGTGAGTCACCACTAAGCACAACAGGGGATGGGGGCATCAGGGCAGAACTGATGAGTATGGTGGGTAATGAAAGTGACTCCGTTTCTTAAAGTGTAAATTGTGAAAAAAATAACTAGTTTCCTTTACTCTGCAGTACACTCACCACGTTAAACAGCACAGCACCACCTGCTGGCTACCTACTGCAGAGTACTATTTTATCAACTTTTCCTACTTTCAGATCCTTTTTCTACTACTTATTTTAGCACAAAAAACACACAGTTTTTTGCTTAATATAATTTTATTATAGAGGCATTTTATAAGGGTAATAAGCCACTCTAGGGTGAGCATTAAAAGATTTTAATGCACTTCCCAGGGACATAAGGACACTCTGTTTTTGGCCTCATGCATTAGCACGCCCCTGGGGCATGCATTAAAATCTTTTAATGCAGGGACATTAATCATTTAGCAAGGGGTGAGTGTAGCACCCAAAAAAGTGGGGTTTACCTACTGAGCCTTCAAAGGCTATCAGTGGCCCTACCTTCAATGCCTGTGACCTCCAACTAGAATTGGTGTTGAATACCAGGTGAAGCAGAGATGTGGTTTCTTGTTCTGTGCCACTGACAAAAGGTGTGCCTGTGCAACTGAAGAGGACCAGAGAGATCATCACTGAGATCATCACGACGAATCAGATTACAATTGCAACTGACTAATGTTTTAAAAGCAAAGGTAATGCATAATGCAGCAAACAATGTGTATGTAAACAGCAGCAGTCACAGTGTGCAGAATGTAGACAGATGGACATCACCATTATTGACCTTAGACCCCATGATCAGCCAACTGAAATGCAAGGGGTCCTGTTAGAGACTCATAGCACTCTGGCAGAAAAGCAAACAAAGTGCTTGGCTTCCGTTTTCAGCTGCCAGAGGAACTGAGAAAGTAAGAGATAAATCAGCTAATGAGATGAATTGGGAGTGAGCTGAAATGGAACCACTCCCCAGCTGGGAAGTTTCAGTCAACCCTTCTTGGGCACTTGGAAGAGAGAGAGAGAGAGAAGTGCTGAAAAGGAGGGCTGAGGACCTAGACATGACTCAGAACCAGGGAGCCTGGTGGAATCCTGTTCAAAGCTGCAAAGAGTTCATTTTGAACTGTGTCTGCTGTTGAATCCTGCAAAGCTGCAGAACCGATTTGTTGTGTTTCTGCAAGGAAACTGCTATAACCAGAGGTAGGAACTAACCTGTTCTACCCTGCTTGTTGTGACCTAGGGAGAGGTGGTTGGGAGCTTGTCTCTAAGTATGTGGTACCCTTGATCCAGGGAGTGCCCACTGGATAGAGACAAGGAGCTCTTTGGTCTGGGCCCTAACATACCACACTGCTTTGTGCTGGAAGAGTGAAAGGAAGAGCTGAGAGATGAAAGTTATCAAGGCCTGCTTCAAGCCATCTGCCTGCTGCCGAGGATATTATTATTAGTATTATTATTATTCTTTGGTAACCAGGTAAGGCCCACTAGGCACAAGTGCCTGTTTTCAGGAGCGACCTGAGAGCACTGGGAAAGTTAAATGAGTTGTTCAGAGTCGCACAGTATGCAAATGGAGGTTGTGGTAATCAAACCCAGGTCTGGTGGACGTACTAAGCTCATTGCTTGTTACTTAAACCTCTAGGGTATACTGCCAGCTCCTAGGCTATAATGTCTGCCCAGGAATAAAAGCAGGTAGCCCAGCTGGCTGAGTTGGACTTTGACATTTGGTACAAGTTTGGGTGGGTCAGTGCAAATGTAGATGTCTTGTCCAGACTCTCAAACTAGCCAGAACCAGATAGCAAGGTAGACAAGGAAGACTTCTTGGTCATATACTCAGCAGAGGTGCGAGTGTGTGTATGGCCAGCAGAGGGACCTCTGAAGAAGATTGCATTTGGTCTGTGAGATCACTGCTTTTTTTTTTTAATCAAGTTTATTGTTTTTTTTTCTATTTATACTATATACTCCTTTCTAAGGTAGCCAGAGGCAATATCTCAGACCTGTAATGGATTACCCCACCATGGTGGGGCCAGGAAGGGAGCCCCCCTCCTGCAGCACAATCCAAATCCAGAGTGGGCGGCAGTGGAGGACCGGCGAGACATGGGAATGGGCATCATGGAGCCCCTGGCCACCATATTTCCCCTTTTCTTTGTCCCCTTCTCCATGTGGCATCTGGCATGAGCATGTGCCTGTAGGGGCATCTGCACACCACACCCACCGATCACGTGCCTCCTGTACTGTATCACCCCCATCCCCCACCAGAAGGCGATCAACAGGTGGAGCAAGAATCCCTCCCTCCCTCCCCGAGAGAGGAGTGCAGTCCTCTGGATGCTCGGTCCTCTCTTCCCACATGACCCGCAGCAGCCCAGGCTCATTCCTAACCAGGGTTGCCGGCATGCCGTGAGGTGTGGCATCCAGCGCCTTAACCTCCAGTGCCACCAGGCCAGCCAAGTTTGTGTTTTTATAGAGTAAATACATGAATATCTTATAAGCATATGCCTATACATAATTAATTCACTTAATTGCTCTAATAAGCATCATGTACAAGTCTATAACATTGTGTCGTCATTGGGGGGTCTGGAGATATAATTAATTTTACAATAAACTCATCACTTAGAACATAAAAAAGGCTGTTGATGGAATGTTTTCAACATTTTCACAACAAATAATTTTCTGTACTGGCCCAAATGGCTTACAAGCTGAGGACAAAGTAAAATTAATATAACAATACAACAAGACTTTTGACCCCTCACACATTAGCAAGCTTTCCTCTGTGTTGACATTATAGCACTTCCTTATTGTTGTGATTTATCACAACCAGTGAAAAACAAAGGTTTAAATCATTAAAAAATCAGTTCTGTTGCTGGCCTGGTGGCACTGAGGGTTGAGGCACTGGACACCACACCTTGTGCCACGCCAGCGACCCATGTTTGGGAACAAGCGCAGGCCACTGGGGTTGGCAGGGGAGGAGAAGGATTGAGCATCCCAAGGAATGCTCTTCTTCTCCGGGGAGGGGGTTTCCAGTAGTCGGTGATTGCCTGCCCCCTAGCGGAGGCTGGGGGGCAGAGCGCCGACACTGATGATGAAGGCGGAGATGGGGCAGATGCCTGGAGGAGTGTTCACGGGAGCATGCGCTTTGCCTCCTGGTGGCATCATTGCACTCCCCACCCCCGAGGAATAACAAGAGAAAAGTACTGTCATGCGGCTTGATGGTCATTCCGGGATGCACAACCTGGCTATGAGGGTATTGCCCCAGTACACTGGATCTGTTCCTGGCAGTGAGTAAGGGGAGCTCACCACCTCCTCTCCATTAGGGGCAAGCCGTGGGGGTATCACTGGGGGTGAGAGCCTCAATAGGAGCCAGGGTGCACCAGGACAGTGGCCAGATGTGGGCTGACTGTGGGGGGATAAAGAAAAAAAAATCAGTTCTGTTGCATTCTAGCTGGTGTCACAGGTAGGTAGTCCATTTTGTCAGACAACAGAGATTCAGACCTGTCTAAATCTCCAACTTTGGATTCTTCAGCAGACGCAGATCTGGACTGCAGGTTCTTCTGTAAAATAATAAATTTTACCATCAATGTGCGATGCTTGGCCAGCTGGTTCTGATTATTGTATGATATTGGTATTATAAATACATGGTCTGTGTATGACCATTTCAGTGGGAGAGATTTGGCCTTTAAATTATAAGGTCAGCAGCTGAAAATCACAGGATGTATTACACTGACCAGGAGATTCCTGTAATTAAGACTTCCTTAAACAAATGGCATTTTATTACCTTTTTATGACATGCTCAGGCTTTTGAAGTTGAAACAAAATCTAAAGTTTATGACGTCAGGAAAGAAAGGGTAATTTGGCTTTCCTTATGAAGTTTAACACCTAAATGACAAATGCTGTGATTGCTAAGATCAAAGAAAAATATTTAACTAAAGGAGGTCATATTTAGGAAATGTGTTTTTTTTCCTTCTGATGTCACATTATTTAACATACCTCCTGGTAGGAAATCATGTTTGTAATTTTATATTCTAAAAGGAGGAGCTAGATGACTCATCAAGTGGGTGTGGAAATGGAGTTGAAAATGTATCAGTGTATCTGAAATGTGGTATATCATCTTGGGCTCTGAAGAAACAAAGTTCTCTGACACCTAACTTTAAACACACTTACAGAATAATACATTAGAAAAGATCTAAATGTATTGTGGTAGGAGTTTTATTCTGTAATTTTTCCCATTTTCTTTTGAGATTGTAAGCTCTTGATATTTGTTCTGTATTTTATCTTACTTATTTTCATATTTTTAGTAAAATCACATTTTCTTCGAATACTGCCTGTGTCTTCCCAGTTCTTTTTGCATGTGAAGTGCCTGTATTTTAAGTCTGACAACTGTTTAAAAGGCTTAATGGTGTTACTAAGTTTAAAAAGGTAAGAATATACCTAAGGTCTCTTATAGAGTTTTAAGGGTTCATTTTGGATACCTGGTTAGGTGCCCTTAGGTGAAAGATATATTGCACCCCCCTGAAAAGGATATTATCTGAGCCTGTACATTTGGGTATGCTAGCATAAGGTTCACAATTTGACTCCCCCTAGAACTTGAGGCTAAAGATGATTCAGGCCCAAAAGCAGACAGGAGGGTTACCCTGTCTGTTACCTGTTCATGCTATTGCACTCTGAGGTTGGCACTGTGGGAGCAGAGGGCCTGACCTGCAGAGTGCATTTATGACACAGTGAAGATCCTTGACTTTGCAGGCTTCGATAAGGTCACTTGAGCTCCTAGTTCAGTCAATGCTGCATGATAATTTAAAAGCCAATGGTGTCTCCTCTGCATCTCTCGGGAGAAATCTGTATAACAAGGTACTTTAAAGCCTTCATATGGGAAAGCCCCTTTTTTCCCTTGCCAGATTAAGTAAAATATCCTCATTGGCAACAGAGTCTAAGATTGGAATTAACATTGGGGGAGTGCTCTGACCTTGCTGCAGAAGAGTATGAAAAGCCGTAACCACAATAATTTCTTTGGCATTTATTTGTCTGAGCAGGGTCCTGGCAACAACAAATTATCCTGTGCAAAGGCTACAGGCAGACCTAGAATTCAAACATTAAACTCTCATATCAAATTGTGCAACCACTCAATTTTATGATTGATTGAAACTTGCTCCCTCATGAACATATCCTTAGCAGCTTGTAGGGTTAATATATCATTATTTGCCACACCAACTTCCTTTTCAAGCTTAACAGTCTGGTCTGTATTTTTTTCCATTTTGTGAGCAATCACCAAAATAGTCTTGGAAACTGCATCCAACTTTGTATTTAAATCCTCAAATGGCGATTTACTTTCTGTCAGTAATATATGTATAATTTTTTCTGTAGCTTCCTTGGATTCAACCACCAGTTGAAAAACAGCAGTCAAAGCTGGTTCTTCTTTCTTGTGGATAAGTAACCCAGCAAAAAAAAAAGTGCAAAATAATGCACCTGGGAAACAAGAACCCAGGGGAAGAATACACAATGGGTGGGGAGGTAGTAACAACAACAAAACAAGAAAAGGACCTGGGGGTAATCATATCAGATGACCTTAAGGTTAGCAAGCAATGTGAGAAGGCAGTAGAGAGGGCCGGGGGTATACTGGGATGTATAGGGAGAGGCATCAGCAGCAGAAAACAGGAAGTTGTTATCCCTCTGTACAGACAGTTGGTGAGACCCCATCTGGAATACTGTGTCCAGTTCTGGAGACCCCATCTCCGCAAGGACATAGACAGGATAGAGGCAGTCCAGAGGAGGGCAACTAAAATGGTGCAGGGTCTGCATGAGAAGCCGTATGAGGAGAGACTAAAGGAGCTTAATATGTATACCCTTGAGGAAAGAAGGGAGAGGGGGGACATGATAGAAACTTTCAAGTACCTCAAGGGAATCAACAAAGTCCAAGAGGGTAGCATCTTTCAGAAAAAGAGACTTGCAAGAACAAGAGGACACAATTTAAAAATAGAAGGAGGGCGGTTCAGGGCAATGTGAGGAAGTATTATTTCAGAGAGGGTAGTGGATGCATGGAACAGCCTTCCTGAGGAAGTTGTGGGGTCTAAAACTGTGGTAGAATTCAAGAATGCATGGGACAGACATAAGGCAATTCTTGTGGGGGGCAGGAAGATATAGGCTGTTGGTTAACTAGGATCTGCGGCCTATCCTGTAGGTAGGGAAATGGGCAGACTAGATGGGCCTAGCGGTCCTTATCTGCCGTCAAAGTCTATGTTTCTATGTTTCTATGTTATGTAGAAGACAAAGAATATCTGTGTGCAAGCACTGAGACAATGGTTACCCCAAAGGGCATTTGGCTGGAATCACACATGCCCCCACAATGCAAAGCATAATGGGCTGCATATGCAAATCACCACAGAATATTATGCTGGTTCAACTTTAAGCAAAAATGCATGGTGCCGAAAGGCCTCTCACACAGTTTGCAAAGGGTGCCAACAGAAGACATAGACACGTGTTTCGTCCTACCAGGACTCATCAGAATACCTCATCTGTTGGACACCCCAGTGGAATGAACCAGCTACCCTAAGATGGTCTATCTGGGTTATGTTGTGTTGAACCCCCTTGTTCCCAGGGGTTACTAGAATCCCAGTAAGAACCAGTGGCAGGCAGGGATATGCAGCTTGTGAAATGCCAGGTAAATGTATTTCACCGTGTCACACTCTGTTTTTCAGTCTCAGCTGAGCTGGAGTGATGATGTAATCTTAGAATTCTTGCAGCTGCAAAAGCCACACTTGTCTAGCTGCAAGGGAGATAGCTTTAAAATGTTGAGTTAGTCTGTAGAATGGAGCTCTAGGAGGAGGCTGCATCTGCTGTGTAGCTTCTCAGTTTAACTCTGACAGAGAGCTACCACTGTGTTTTAGGTAGTTTGGTCTCACCCTAGAAGAAGAACATAGAAGACAATGACTGAAGTGGTGGAAACTGTTCCAAGTGGGTTTTTCTTTGCCCCATCCCAGGAGGGATGGGGCTATCTTCAGGGTTCAGGGGCAATTCCCTCACCCAGTCTGTCTAGTGAAGCTGCCTGTGACAACTTCTGAAACTGTGAGTACTTTTGTGTCAGCCCAGGAGGGGCACCTGCATTCCTTGTGGTGAATATTCTCTGACAAAATTTATTTATTGAAATAGTTTCACCAGGAAAGGCACACTAAGCAACAAGGTGCTCGTCCCCCGGTGCGACTTGGGGGGGGGGGTACAAGGGGGTTGGATAACATGCAGGTTATCAACTGAGCAAATAACAGAGGCAAGTAGCAGCATATGGATACAATTGTATTAAATGACAAGCAACAACACATGGAGTACATTGGATATTGTATGGAGCACATAACAATTACTTGACATATAGCAGCAATACAAGGGAAAATTTAGCACACAGTAATATGCAGGTATAAGCAACAGGAGACATAGAACACATGATGGTGCAGGACAAAAAAGCACAGGATGAAAGTGCATAGGTTGGAGCTATATGTCAGCATTTATAGCAAAGCTAGGGCTGCTGGTCGGGCAGTGGGGAGGGGAGCAATTGGCGCATGGCCGAGTCAGGTACAGGAGCAATTAGTGGTGAGAAAGTTAGCTAGGGCAGTAGAAAGAGAGTGGGCAGAGGAGGAATGCCGAATTTGAGGTGGGAGATCATTCCATAGCTTGGGTAACTGGTGTGAGAGAACGGCTTGGCCGGCAGTAGTCTTCCGCCTAGGGATTGATAGTTGGCGGTAGTCGCAGGATCTAAGATAATGGGCGGGGGAAGGGGCAGCTGAGAGCATGGAGGAGAGGTAGGAAGGGCTGGTGCCAAGCCATAGATTAGATACATTATTAGGCCAGTGTGAAATGCCGCGGTTTCTGAGAATGGTAGTGTGAGGCAGTGAGGTCTGATAGTGAGTGAGGTGAGGCATCGAGAGCAAAGCGGCAGAAGACATTAAAAAGTGTGTCCAGCTTAGATAGGATGGACTTAGGGGCTGCACCGTAAACAATGTCACAGTAATCAAAGGAGGGAAGTATCATCTTCTGGACCAGTTCACGTTGGACGGGGAGGGGGGGAGGCTACTGCGGTTCCTATAAAGTGCACCGAGCATGGGGCATAGTTTTTCTGAAATAGCATCAATGTGGTCTGAGAAGGAAAGATGGCAGTCAAGCCATACCCCCAAGTAGCGGAATGAGGAGACATCTTCGAGTTTTTGACCATCCAGGGTGTGGAAATAGGGAAGGGATGGGAGTCTGAATAGGCGTTGTCGTGTGCCAAAAGTCATCGTGACAGTTTTTTTTACATTTAGGGAGAGCTCGTGAGAGCCGAATCATTGCTGTACTTCGTTGAAGTCGGCTTGGAGGTTAACTTGTACCACTTCAGGGTCAGAGCCTGAGGAGAAGAGTACAGTGTCATCTGCATACATGAGGATTGCAGTAGTAGGGCAGATGAGCGGTAAGTCATTTAGGAATATAGAGAACAGTATGGGTCCAAGAACCGACCCCTGGGGGACACCGGTAGTTAAGGGAAGGGGGAAGAGATAGCATTTGCGACTCTAACGGACTGGGTTCTGCCAGAGAGGTAAGATCTGAACCAGTTGGTGGCAGCAACAGAGAGGCCTGATTCAGTGAGACAAGAGAGCAATATGGGGTGGGAGACGGTGTCGAAGGCTTTCGCAAGGTAGACGAAGACTGCTGAGGTGATCAGCTCACTGTCCATACCAGTTAGGATGGAGTCGATAAGCCTTATCAGGGAGGATGCAGTGGAGTGTCCCTTTCTGAAACCTGATTGGTAGGGTGTGAAGAAATTAGAGTCGGTGAGGAAGGAAGGAAGTTGGGTGAGCACAAGGTGCTCTTGTAGTTTTGCTAATACTGGGAGGAGTGAAATAGTGTGGTAGTTGGAGGGGGAGGTGGGGGTACCTCCTTTTGGGAGGGGCAAAAGGGACCCTGTCACCTAGACTGTTTCTGTTTTTAAAAGTGACTGCCTACGTTGGAGTCTAGAGAGAGAGAGACTGTCCAAGTACAGAACTTTCAGTCATTTAGTATGTTAAGTGTGAAAAACATTTCAAGATAGCATCTACAAGTTTTCTGTGAGGGTGTTATTAACCAGATGAATGGTCGAGTATAAACTTGGAAGCAAAAGGTGAGGGACCCCCCCATCTGGAGTAACCAGTTTACCTCTCCGGGTTCAGTTTGGGCACCAATTCAATTTTCAGTCAATGCATTTGGCCAGTGCCTGATGGAAATAGTTACCCAGATGTGGGTTTTGGATTCTGTTTTCAGTTCACCTCAGTGTAGTGGGTGCTGGAAGATTTTGATCCTGTATGTGTTCTTTGGTGGTTATGTGTGCCACCAGTATTCCTCATGAAATATGGGAAAGTGTCCTAGTACTGGCCGTGTGTGCCTAGTTGAGAAGAAAGTGTCCTAGTACTGGCCATGTGTGCCTAGTCGATGGGAAAGTGTTCTAGTACTGGCTGTGTGTGTCTAGTCGAGAAGAAATGTACCAGTAACTGGCTGTGTATGCCAATATCCATTTCAGAACCTGAGAGTTCACTGTGTGTGTTACTTAAGCCGCCTGTGCTAAATGGGAATTCAGGAATATCTGTACCTCAGTAATCTGCAATACCAGTAGGAGTAGCCCTGTGGGGTCCATCTTCATTTTGTGATTATTCTCTGTGTATGTGAATAAAAGTCACACTCTAGAATCCCAAACTGGTTTGGACAGTACTGTTATTGCTTCCACTGTGTCTGGACTTACTTGGGTGCCCCTGTCCAGAAGTGCAAACCTAGCATAATTGTGAGCAAATGTTTTCTCCCGGGGACCTGGGTTGCTGGCCATGATAAATGTTCCCATCAGGTGTGTGCCAGGTAGTTGCCACACTTGGTTGCCTGTCTGTAACAGCAGGCTCAGAAATAAATGTACTGTAAACTGTTCTGCAAACCCCCACCCTTATCTTTTGCCCCTAGAAGCTATGTGGTGAGAGGAGCAGCCCTGCTAGTTAAACAAGGGGGCCGATGGAGGGGTTACAAAAATGGGGGCTTGTCCGATGATGTGTTTGAATTTGGGAGAAAACAAGAGATGTTTGCTCAGGTTGTGGCTAGCGTTCTGTCTGTCTGGCAGTTGGTAGCCCAAAAATCGGATTCTTTGCACGTAAGGGATTAGACCAGGGTAGTGCCATCCGTATGTGCCTCTGTGTGCCTGCTGTTCGTGTGCTGCTGTGATTGTGCCAACATTTACCAAGAGGCTGTAAAGCCAGATTGTGTGTGCCCCTTGTCCTGCATCAAAAAGAACATTTGCCAGCTTTAATTTTCAAGTTGTGACAGGAAAAAGTATTGTGAGCTGTGGGAAACAAAGATACAATTGTGCCCTGAAAGTTTCAAATGCTTGCTGTGTGAACTGGGGGAGTCGCTAAAGAAATAGCCAAGACAAATGGTTCGAAATGGTGCTCCCGCCGTGAAGTTACAGTTGAAAGAAAAAAAAGTTGTTTTGCAGTTACAATTTGGCCTGCTTGACAATCACCGTGAGGGAGAAGAGCACGAGTAGAGAGACAGGCTCATTTGCATGGTGTCGAGTGATTGGTGAGACTGCAATCAGTCCCACCCCCTAGCCAGCTTCAGAGTGCTGCCTAGTGTTTGAGATGGAGAGAGCGAGTGGTGTGCAAGTTGGTAGCAGGAGAATCGTTGCGAAGACTATAAACTTTTGATTTCTGTAAAGACAGACTGTTTTCTGTGCTAAATCGGGCTCAACCCATAATCCGATCGACTGGGGAGAAAGTGTGGTGCTTGTAGAGACAATCGGCGGTACCGCCAGCCAGTTCTGACCCAGAGGCCTTCCAGGATCGGCTTTAGGCCGAGATTTTCCATCAAAAAGCCAGCTACTGACTCAGTGAGTACCATTCAGCAAAACTGAGCTCAAACTGTGTTGTGATTTTCAAAATCCACCTGGATCTGTGTGTAAACAGTGTGATTGTTTTTGCAAAGAAGGACTGTAAAGTAATCAAAACAAGCAAGAATTCTGAGCAATAGACTGTAAGCATGTATTATCGATTCAGCAACAGTATAATTTTCTGAGCAAAAGAGAGACAGTGAATTGTATGAGAGGCTGCAACAAACAGGCAATCCTGTTCAAGAAATACTGTGGCTTTAGTGACTTTAAGCAAGTAAAAGTGATTGAAAACTAATGGTAAAGTCCAAGAAAATCATAGATGTACTGAGGAAGAAAAGCAGTGCAGTCAGTACAGTTTGAGCAAAATTTATCAGTATGCAGTAAATCGGATGCGCAGTGGCTTGAGTCAAATGCAGATTGTTGATGTGCCAGGAGTGCTGCCGCCGCCATTACAGGGTAGGGTAGTAAAGTAAACACAGCAGCAGGGAGCCATTTTATGAGCGTGTTCCAAGTAGAGTGAACTCAGTAATAACAGTGAACTTTTGTGTTTTTATCTACAGTCATGGCTTCGGGACCATCCCACTACCAGGATCATGCCCAGGCTATGATAGCTGAAGAGGTTACCAAGCTTAAAGAAATAGAGCAGTGTTTCTACGGTGGAAGTTTGCCTCCTCGTGTTGCGATTCCCGGATACCCTGTGAGAGTATGCGTAATGTGCTTCAAGGCTGGAAGGGACATATTCATGATTCCTCACTGTTCAGGGTGCTTAGAGAAGCAAGGTCTGTCCAGAGCACCTAACATTTGTTTGGCTCCCACTTGGACAAAGTTGCAAGATCCTTCTAGTAGCAGCACACAGCACCAGGTTGAACCTGTGGGGGCATCAGAGTGTGGCACAAAGGAAGAGGGTGTAGATGTACTACCAGAGCAGATTCCTCATGATGTCTCCCTGGCTGTGTTGCAGATGGACAGTGCGGAGGGAGAATCAGTGGATCCATGGAGAGAGGGTTCTAGTCCTAGCCTCATAGGAGAGGATCATCCTGTTAATGTGCCCATGCCTATCTTGAAGGAAGCAGAGCAGTGGTAGCCAGTGTCTGCCATCCAGCCATTGCCATACCCATGTTGTTCCACCAGTCTTGTATTCCAGGATCTGAGGTGCCTCCAGTTTCATCAGCCTTGCAGTGTGCCTTTCCAATTTCATCGCCTGGCCTTCCAGATGACATCAGTCCAAGTTGACATCAGCCCAGCTGTTTTCCTGATTCATCACCTGGGATTTTGGATGACATCAACCCAGCTGTTCCTTTCCTGTTCCAAGGTTCCATCTCCTAGGTGACATCAGCCAGAGATGCTAGCAGCCCAGCAGTTTCCAGACATCCATCCTGTTTTCCGGAAGATGTCATCCCTGCTGTATCTGAAAAATGCTGCCAGGGAGATTCTTTGGCTGGAGATCCAGGTGATATCCATTTTTTCGTTCTTCAAGAACTGGTAAGTCCAGACTTTTCTTACCTTATTGACATTGCAATACACATCCTACACCTAGCAGACTACAGACTGTTGAACTGTCCACAAAGACTCTCCACTTTGGATTTACAGTAACTTAGGAACTGTGTTTCACCGGGCTCCGGCCCAGGAGAGACTCTTTCATGGACCCTGCCTTCAGGCACTGTTTGTCACTAGCTGGGACATTTAGGGCCTTCCATCCCCAAAAGGTGTATTGTACATAATGTTGATATTTTCTACTGTTTTGTACTTTTCTACTTTTTTTTTTCTAAAAAAATATTTTTGGGGATTCTCCAGTGTTTTGATGGTATGGGTTATTGTTGTTGTACTGTGTGTTTTGCAGGTTTGCTGTGTTTTGTCTTTTCTCTTTCAGGAGGATCCTGGTGAAGAAAGAAGAGAAGACAAGAAGAGGACTGGAGGGACTCATCTGAGTTCCTCTGTGCTTCAAAGTGTCTTTTTTTTTAAGTACTGTGTAGTTGTTAACATGTGTTAACCTTTTCCTTCCTCAGGTGTATTTGTGGGGGAGTGTGGGAGTGTAATGCTTGTGTATAGTGTTAGCTCTGTGTTTAGTTTGCAGGTGTCCTGGGCTGGGGGACGGTTCCCCTGTTTTGGGTAGGTAAGTTTTGGTTAGATAGGTTTTCCCTAGAGGGCTAGGGGGTGGACAGGTTGTGATCCTGATCTGCAGTAGGGGTCACAGCTCTGGTCTATTAGGGCTATGCTCTGGGCAGTTCTTCCAGGGTCACTGGTATCCATAGTAAGATTGTAGTGTAGGGGCTGATGCATCAGCCAATGGCCTCTGGGCCCTTAGTGTTGTCTGCCTGTGCCTGGCACATGGTAGGGGAGAAGGTAGCGCTTCCTCCCCATAGTCAACACAAAGATAGGATGGACTGGTGCTGGGTAGGTAATGACTGGGGACAGTCATTTTCTGGGCTAAGGGTGGGTGTAACCCTCTTGTTCCCAGGGGTTACTAGAATTCCAGTTAGAACCAGTGGCAGGCAGTGATAGGCAGCTAATGAAATGGCAGGTAAATGGATTTCACAGTGTCACACTCTGTTTTTCAGTCTCAGCTGAGCTGGAGTAATGATGTAATCTTAGAACTCTCGCAGCTGCATAAGCCACAGTTAGCTAGCTGCAAGGGAGATAGCTTTAGAATGTCGAGTGAGTCTGTAGAGTGGAGCTCTAGGAGGAGGCTGCATCTGCTGTGCAGCTCCTCAGTTTAGGTCTGACAGAGAGCTACCACTGTGTTTTGGGTAGATTGTTCTCACCCTAGAAGAAGAACATAGAAGACAGTGATTGAAGTGGTGGAAACCGTTCCAAGTGGATTTTCCTTTGCCCTATCCCAGGAGGGATGGGGGCGATCTTCAGGGTTCAGGACAATCCCCTCATCCAGTCTGTCTAGTGAAGCTGCCTGTGACAACTTCAGAAACTGCGAGTACTTTTGTGTCAGCCCGGGAGGGTCACGTGCATTCCTTGTGGTGGATATTCTCTGACAAAAGGGACCCTGTCACCTAGACTGTTTCTGTTTTTAAAAGTGTCTGCCTACTTTGGAGTCGAGAGAGAGAGAGAGAGAGAGAGAGAGAGAGAGAGAGGACTGTCCAAGTACAGAACTTTTAGTCATGTAGTATGTTAAGTGTGAAAAACATTTCAACATAGCATCTACAAGTTTTCTGAGGGTGTTATTAACCAGATGAATGGCCGAGCATAAACTTGGAAGCAAACGGTGGGAGTCTCCCCATCTCGAGTAACCAGTTTACCTCTCCGGGTTCAGTTTGGGATCAAGTTCAATTTTCAGTCAGTGCATTTGGCCAGTGCCTGATGGAAGTAGATACCCAGATGTGGGTTTTGGATTCTCTGTTTTCAGTTCACCTCAGTGTAGTGAGTGCTGGAAGATTTTGAGTCTGTATGTGCTCTTTGGTGGTCGTGTGTGCCACCAGTATTCCTCATGAAATATGGGAAAGTGTCCTAGTACTGGCCGTGTGTGCCTAGTCAAGAGGCAAGTGTCCTAGTACTGGCTGTGTGTGCCTAGTTCATGGGAAAGTGTCCTAGTACTGGCTGTGTGTGCCTAGTTGAGAGGAAATGTACCAGTAACTGGCCGTGTGTGCCAATCTCCATTTCAGAACCTGAGAGTTCACTGTGTGTGTTCTTTAAGCCTGTGCTAAATAGGAATTCAGGAATGCCTGTATGAGTAGCCCTGTGGGGGTCCATCTTCACTTTGTGATTATTCCTACTTTGTTATGTGAATAAAAGCCACACTCTAGAATCCCAACCTGGTTTGAACAGTACTGTTATTGCTTCCACTGTGTCTGGATTTACTTGGGTGCCCCTGTCCAGGAGTGCAAACCTAGCATAATTGTGAGCAAGCATTTTCTCCCAGGGACCTGGGTTGCTGGCCATGGTAAATGTTCCCACAAGGTGTGTGCCAGATAGTTGCCACATTTGGTTGCCTGTCTGTAATAGCAGGCTCAGAAAGAAATGTACTGTAAACTGTTCTGTAAACACCCACCCCTCTCTTTTGCCCCTAGGTGCTATGTGGTGAGAGGAGCAGCCCTGCTAGTTAAACAAGGGGGGCCGTGTGGGGGGGTTACACTTATATTTTGAATGTGTATCTCTGTATGAGAGCTCAGGTTCCTCAGGGCTGAAGTCTGAATCAGACCTGCTATCAGCTCTGACCCAAGACTGCACCATGAGTGACTACACAAAGTCACTGATTTTTTAAATTCTTTTCAAGCTTTTTAAGCTTTGGTTTTTCAGCTTTGCACATCTTAGCCTCCATTGTCTTAATGTAATATGGAATAACACTTGCAAAACAATCAATTTAGGCAAAAAATTGATGATGTTTAAAGCTCAACCATGCCAAGAGCTCAAGACAGACATGTCTCCCTGTTCAGTAACAAACTCCGCACCTTCTAAGAATGCCAGTTTGAGTACATCCATAGCTGCTTCTGCACAGATCCAGGCTGCATAAGTATTAGCCTAGACAGCCAGAGATTGCATCAAAGATTCCCTGTTGGGTTACAATTTGTGGTTCGGTTCAAGCCTCCCTGTTTTGGGTTACAAACATTGTTCTTGTTTAAGTGCTAGCAAATAAAAGTAATTTGAGTGTGGTAAATATCAAGTTTATATTTAAAGAAATGCACCAGCACAAGATCCTGGACACTGCAACATCAGGCTGGCAACTGTGTGGGTTTACCTGGGTACCCAGTGTCACAAACCCACTCAGCAGGTCAGGCCCTCTACTTCCAAAGTGCCAACCTCCGAGTGCAGTCTTGTGAACAGTTTAACAGAACAAGGTAACCCTCTTGTCTGTTTTGTGAGTTCGGATCAACCGTTGGTCTCAAGTCTTGGAGGGATTCAAACTATTAACCTCTTGCTAGTGTACCCAATGTACAGGCTCAGATATTTCTGTCTTTGAGGGGCCAGATATCCTTGCATATGGGCACCTAACCAGGTATACAGAGATGAACCCTTAAAAACTTTAATAAAGATCTCAGATTTAAAATGCTTCTCTTTCCAGTTTGGTATCACCATTCAAGCTTATGTCTAATGTCTGCTATAACCATATATACTTTTCTTACAAATAAAAAAGAAGTCAAAGACAGACCAAGTATGCTCTAAAAAGAGTTTTACTAAAAATAGATAAAAATATTTGAAATACAAAATACAGAACTCTTATATCACAAGACATACACATCTTTTTAAAAGAACAAGGTTTAAACAGTGCAAATTCCTACTTACAGTACTTAGATTTGACTCTCTCTCTCTCTAAATACCTGTTTACAGTGCTCACAGATCTTTCCTTGTCAGAGTCTAGATAAAAGTGTCTAAGTAAAACAGAATTATTCCTTAAAGTAAACTGTATTTGCCAACCCCTTTTGTGTGAGGTCATCTAGCTCCTCCTTTGTCAGATTATATATAAAAATATATCTAATAAAAAAAACAGGATGTCATTTCAAAGTATTAATTTTGCAATCCTCAGCATGACTCATATGTTCTTCAAATGACACTACTTTGATCTCATGATAAGCTTCCCCTTCCAGGACATGAAAGCATCTTTATGATTTTGCACTTCTATGTAATAACCTGGGTTTTTCCTCCAACGTCATAAAATGGATATGATATAGCAACTACAGCTGTAATAAACTCAGACAAACAGGATCCTTGATTAAGGCCTTCCATGTAACACCTAGTAACTAAACTGTGTGTGTGATCTCACATGCTGTTCTCAGCATTTTCTCATGGCTTTCAGCTTTCAGCTGAAACCTGGGGGGGGTGACCGAGGTCACTCCTAGAGCATCAGATTTTCAGCAGAGACATTCAGTAATACAGTTAATATTTAAAAAAATGATACAGCACTCAGAACTGGCTGTCCACGTCACAATTCCTCCCCACCTAGACTGAATTTGGGGGTTCTATCCCCTACATGGGATGAGCTTCCCAAATCAGTTCACTCCTCATAGACCCTAGACAGCCCATCTGAGTTCTGATTTTTCACTCCAGCCCTATGAATGATTGTCAGATCATAACCTTGCAAAGCAAGACTCCATCGTAGCAATCTGCCATTGTTTTTTCCCATCTGCATCAGTCAAACCAGGGGGTTGTGGTCAGTCTGCACCACAAAATGCTGCCCATACAAGTATGGCTCTAGCTTCTTTAGGGCCCACACTATGGCAAGACATTATTTTTCCACCGTGGAGTAAGCTTGCTCCCTGGGAAGTAACTTCCTGCTCAGGTACACTATTGGGTGATCTGTCCCTTGGCTGGATGTCTGGCTCAGTACAGCCCCAATACCCACGTCTGAGGCATCCGTCTGAACTATAAAGGTTTAGCTATAGTCAGGACTTGTCAAAACAGGAGCACTGAACAGTGCCTCCTTCAGTCTGGTAAAGGCTTCCTCACAGGTTGGGCCCCAGGTAATTTTCTTTGGCATCTTTTTCTTTGTCAGGTCAGATAGGGGAGCAGCCAGGGCACTGTAATTGGGTACAAATTTCCTGTAGTACCTTGCTGTCCCTAGAAAGCTCCTGACCTGCTTCTGGGTTTCTGGTCCGGGCCATGCCTGGATCACCTCTATCTTTATTTGGTTAGGACGGAGCTGTCCCCGGCCTACCACATGCCCGATGTATGCCACTTCTCCCATGGCCACCTGGCAGTTCTCGGCTTTTACAGTGAGCCCGGCCCTCTGTATCCTGTCCAGCACTTCCCTAAGGTGGGATAGGTGTTCCTCCCAGCTGGTACTAAAGATAACAATGTCATCCAGGTACGCCACGTCGTACTCCTCAGCACCATTTAACACCTGGTTCAGCAACCTTTGGAAAGTGGCCAGGGCATTCTTCATTCTGAAAGGCATTACTTTAAACTCAAATAAGCCTATCGGAGTGATGAAGACCGACCTCTCCCTAGCTCTGTCTGTCAATTCTACCTGCCAATACCCCTTGGTCAGGTCAATAGTCGTAAGGTAGGTCGCCCCTCCAAACTTGTCCAGGAGTTCATCCATCTGGAGCATAGGGTGGGTGTCGGACTTTGTTACTGCATTCAGTTCATGATAGTCCACACAGAAATGGGTAGAGCCATCTGGCTTAGGTACAAGGACTATGGGTGAGGCCCAGGGGCTGTGGGATCTCTGGATTACCCCTAAATCCAGCATCTCCTCCACTTCCCTCCTAATGCCCTTTTGGACAGCCTCTGACACCCGATATGCTGTCTGCTGTATGGGTGTCTGTGTCCCTGTCTCCACATCGTGTGTCGCTAAGGGATTAGTCCAGGCTTGATGCTAAACAATGGGGAAAAGTCTGCTAAAACCTCCTTTACTTTCTGGATCTGGTCCGGGGTCAGCTGGGGAGACAATTTTACTGCCTCCACAGAGGACTCCTGCTTGCTTCCTTCCAGCAAATCCAGAAGGGGGTCTCCTTCATCCGTCCCCTCCCCATGACTACAGACTGCAAACACCATGTCAGTCCTATTTGCATATGGCTTCATCATGTTGACATGGTACGTCCTTTCTGTCTGTCTTCTGTCAGGTAACTCCACAATGTAGATCACATCATTTACTTTCCTAACCACTTTGTACAGTCCTGCCCACTCAGCTTGCAGCTTGTCTTTCCGGACCAGAATAAGGACCATGACTTCCTGACCCACCATGTATGAGCGAGCTCTGGCTCTGCGGTCATATCACACCTTTTGTTTCTGTTGGGCAGCTGCTAGGTTGCTCTGGGCTGTCCCCATAAGCTCCTTCAGCCTTTCCCTAAACCTAAGGACATAATCCACAATGGGAGTTCCCTGGGTGACGTGCTTTCCTTCCCAGTCCTTCCAGATCAAGTCTAGGGGCCCACATACCCGGCGTCCATATAAGAGTTTGAAGGGGGAAAATTCTGTCAACTCTTGGGGCACCTCCCTGTATGCAAACAACAGGTGGGGAAGGTATTTCTCCCAGTCCCTCCCATGCTGTTCAGCAAATGTCCGCAGCATTGACTTTAGGGTACCATTGAATTGTTCCACAAGTCCATTGGCTTGTGGGTGATATGGTGTCGTACATCTCTGCACCACCCCACAATTCTCCCAGAAACATTTCATCAGGTCCGACATAAAGGAACCCTTTCAATCGGTGATAACCTCCTGAGGAAACCCAACACAGGAGAAAATCCCAAATAAGGCATCTGCCACTTTGTCCGTCCTCAGTGAGGATAGGGCGACTGCCTCTGGGTGCTGGATGGCATAATCCACCACAGTCAGTATGAATCACTTCCCTGAGGAGATGGGGGTATTTAAAGGCCCCACAATATCCATTCCCACACTCTGGAATGGCTCCTCCACTATGGGCAATGGAATCAGGGCGGCTTGAGTTTTCTTGCCTGTCTTCCCTATTTCTTGGCAGCGATGAAAAGACCTGCAGTACTCTTTCACCTGCTGGGTGAAGTTAGGCCAGTAGAAATTCTGGGCCAACCACTGCATTGTGTGCGCGATTCCCAGATGACCAGACAAGGGAATATCATGTGCAATTTTGAGCAATTGCTCACGATACCCCTGGGGAACAACAAGCTGCCTGCCTAGCATCCCTCCCTCTGTCTGCACTGCCTGAGTATACATAAGTCCATTTCCCCAATAAACCTTATGTCTGCTGTCACCTCCCTGTGTTCCGTCTGAGTCTGCCCAAGCCCTCAGCTTCTCTAAACTAGGGTCACTCCTCTGAGCAGCTGTGAACCCCTCACACATTCCCAAAGCACGAGACAGGTCACCTTCGGTCACTAAACTAGGGTCCCTAGCACTAGCATCGGGGTCCTCAGGATCACTGTCAATCCCAACCCTCGGACAATGGGTCACCCCTTCCTCATCGGAGTAACCCTCTGTAGCTGTGTGGTTACTAGCTACTAGGGAAATTCCTACCCCCTCTATCAGTCTCCATATCAGGAGACACAGGCTGGGGAACCAGCCTCCCCGTGGTTTCCACAATGGCTTCCATGGGGTTCAGGGAACTACAGTTTTCCCTTGCTGCTTGGCTATGGGTAACTGCACATACCATCCCCTGTTGGAGCGTGTTACCCAGGATCACATCCACTGCTAATGTTTTGGCTACAGCCACCTGTTGTACAGTTCCCCCTGGTTCACCCCAGTCTAAGAGAACACTAGCAAGGGGTAATGTTTTCTCTTCACCAGTAAACCCTTGTATAGTGACGTATTTATTTGGTCTAAGCTGACCAGGCTGTACTAGATCCCCTTTCACCAATGTCAGGGATGATCCGTGTCCTTAAACCCCTGCGTCTGTACACCATTTACCATGACTGGGTGCATGTGTTCCCTCATGTTCACTGGCATGCTTCCAGGGATACACAAATAACCCACTTCTTTTCTAGCACCCTGTTGTGTATTATTGCTCACCTTTTTGGGCACTGTCTGGCAATATGCCCAGTTTCTTTACACAACCAACAGGCATTTCTTACTTCAGAGAAATATTTTCATTGAAACCTGGGGCTAACTGGTTTCAGTGGAGGCAGTGAGGGTTTTAGCTGCCCTGAAGGAACGCTTCTCCCTTTCTGCACTGCCACACCCACCCCAGTCACTCTCAGAGCAGGTCTGCTTTTGGCATAGCAGTCCAAGAGTTCAGCAGCCTCTTGCACTGTTTTGGGATCTTGGTCCTCTAGCCGGGTGTTTAGCTCTGCTGGGCATGCCCAATAAAACTGTGCTAATAAAATCACATTTTCAGATATGGATTGATTAAGTTTTGTGCATGCAAACCTGGGAGGGGAAGGGTGGTAGGGGGGGAAGAAGGATATTATAAATTTTCTTTAATTCAATTTTGTTTTATTTTGGGGGGGATGGGGGTAAGGGAAGGGAGGGAGCATATGTTTTTCCTGATAATATCTGAATCCAGTCTTTGTATCTTGTGATAAGTTGTTTGTTGTACGCTGAAAACTTTAATAAACTTTGAATAAAAAACAAAAATCACATTTTCAATTTTATCAACAGAGTTTGCCTCAATTCCTTCCCACCAACATTTTAAAAACTGATGTTGTTTCGTGACTAGCTCCTCGTAGCTCATATCAAGGCTTCTCCTGAGCTTACGGAATTTAGCTCTGTATGATTCAGTAGTTAATTCAAACTTTTTTTAACAGTGCAGCTTTTAGTTTGCTGTAATCATTGCTGTCCTCATTGTCCATTTGGCCCAATACATCCCAAGCTTTTCTGGTAAGTAGCGGGGATAGCTGGAAGCTCCAGGACTCTCTAGGAATTTTAGCCTGAATACAAACTTTTTCAAAAGAATTTAAAAAAGTGTCCGCATCTTCCTCCTCCTTAAATTCAACTATTAATTTGGAGTTCAATTTGTAACCCAGTCCTGCAGTCCCAGTTAAACCCAAGCCACTTACCTGCTCTGGTGCCGCTGGTCGGAGTCATAGCTTCTCCAGTTCATGTTGCCTATGGTGCTCCTCTCTCTTCTCCTCTGCAGCTCGCTGGCGCTCATGCTCCTCACGGTCTGCCTCCCTCTGTTGTTGCTCTGTCTCTTGATGTTCACGTTCTCTCTCACGGTCCGCCTCTCACTTCTCTCACTCTGCCTCTTGGCGTTCTCGCTCTGTCTCCCGGTCCACCTCCCTCTGTTCTTGCTCTGCCTTCAGTTCCATCCTGCGCAACTCAATTTGCAGCCTGAGTACCTCTGGATTCAGGATACTGGTGACCTTCCCCTGCTGCTGTGGCCCTTCACTGACAGTGGCCCTGCTGTCCTCCTCATTGGCTCTGGACCCTTCACTGGCCACTAGCCCTTCCACACTTGAGGTTTGGGCCTTTTCAGTCACAGTTGGTGACTCGCTGCTCTGGGTATCTGCTACCATCAGGGCATCTATGAGGTTCTGCTTGCTTGCTTTCACCTCAAATGGGACTCTTCTGTCCCCACTCAACTGCCTTAAGTAATCTACAGTGTGCCTGCTGTAATTGGAAGTTATCTTTCCTGACTACTGCTACTCTGACTGCACTTTAGAAAAAAAAATAAAACGGGTAAGAACTTGACTGTACGCCAAGTGATATATAGTTCTGTTTCCTTTTTAAAATAAAACTCTGTCTTTTTTCTTTCTTTGCAAGAGAGCTTACAGGTCTCAGCTGACACAGAACAATAAAAGCTTGTGATACCAAAATTATCCCACCGCTGCCAACCAATCTGTCACAAACCCACTCAGCAGGTCAGGTCCTCTACTCCCAAAGTGCCAACCTCCGAGCACAGTCTTGTGAACAGTTTAACAGAACAAGGTAACCCTCTTGTCTGTTTTGTGAGTTCAGATCAACCTTTGGTCTCAAGTCTGGGAGGGATTCAAACTGTTAAACTCTTGCTAGCATACCAAATGTACAGGCTCAGATATTTCTGTCTTCGATGAGCCAGATATCTTTGCCTATGGGCACCTAACCAGGTATACAGAGATGAACCCTTAAAAACTTTAATAAAGATCTCAGATTTAAAATGCTTCTCTTTCCAGTTTGGTATTACCATTCAAGCTTATGTCTATTGTCTGCTATAACCATATATACTTTTCTTACAAATAAAAAAGAAGTCAAAGACAGACCAAGTATGCTCTAAAAAGAGTTTTACTAAATATAGATAAAAATATGTGAAACACAAAATACAGAACTCTTATATCACAAGATATACAAATCTTTTAAAAGAACAAGGTTTAAACAGTGCAAATTCCTACTTACAGTACTTAGATTTGACTGTCTCTCTAAATACCTGTTTACAGTGCTCACAGATCTTTCCTTGTCAGAGTCTAGATAAAAGTGTGTAAGTAAAACAGAATTATTCCTTAAAGTAAACTATTTGCCAACCCCTTTTGTGTGAGGTCGTCTAGCTCCTCCTCTGTCAGATTATATATAAAAAATATATCTAATGAAAAAACAGGATGTCTTTTCAAAGTATTAATTTTGCAATCCTCAGCATGACTCATATGTTCTTCAAATGACATCTCTTTGATCTCATGATAAGCTTCCCCTTCCAGGACATGAAAGCATCTTTATGATTTCGCACTTCTATGTAATAACCTGGTTTTTCCTCCAGCATCATAAAATGGATATGATATTGCAACTACAGCTGTAATTAACTCAGACAAACAGGATCCTTGATTAAGGCCTTCCATGTAACACCTAGTATCTAAAACGGTGTGTGTGTGATCTCATGTGCTGGTTTCAGCATTTTCTCATGGCTTTCATCTTTCAGCTGAAACCTGGGGGGGGCGGGTGAGTGAGATCACTCCTACAGCATCAGATTTTCAGCAGAGACATTCAGTAATACATTTTATATTAAAAAAAAATAATGCAGCACTCAGAACTGGCTGTCCACGTCACACCCAGTAGTTTAATCAAACTGCATTTGATGAGTAAAGAGGTTAAAGTGCATTGCAAACTGTGGGCAATCTTCTTATGTGGGTAGTGGGAGTCCATATGGTACAGTAGGCCTTACTTGGGGTAATTGTGTGGGTGCAATGAGGGCAGATATGTATCTGAGGACAGGCTCATCTCATCAAGAGACTGCTTACGAAGGGCATAGCACTGCAATTATTGAACTTGTTTTTCTACTCTTCTTACTGCTAAGACAATTGTCATATTTCATATTGCATAATCTCTTTTTTCCTTTACAAGACCTGCTCCAGAATAATAAAGTCTTGTTGTTGGTCTGTTACAGTTTGCTGTGAACATGTTAACAGAGATCTACAGTAATTGGTAAAAAAGTGTATTTTGCTAAAGTGTGGGTATGGGAACTTGTTGGTCTCAAGGAAGTGTCCGACAATCATTGAGGATGTGTGTTGGCCCACTATTTCCTTCTCTGGGTGAAAGCACAATGCTATTCACTTTGTTACCCTTCCAAACTAAATCCCTCAAGTAAGGAGTTTAACAAGCTCAGGCTCCATCAACCTTCCTTGACCCTCATGGGCACAAGGCAGGGGTAGTTACTGAGAATAACTTTGCTAATATTTGCATGGTGACCTAGTTACATGGATAATCCTGCAAAGCTTGAAAAAGTGTTTTTGCTACTTCCTTGTAAGTTCAATAGGACTCTGTAGCATCACCAAGAACAGTTTTGTAAATCCCTGCTACATTTTAGACAGTTCTGCTCTATTTTTTTCATACACTTCATTTTCAACACATTTCTTCTTCTTCTTCTTGTTCCTCCTGGAGAGCTTGAGCCCAGATAGAAAATGTGTTTTTAACCAACCACAGGGACAAGATCCCTGCTCAGTGAGCATTATAAGAGCTACTGGTTGGAGCTGGCTCAGTGACACAGAAGGCTGAGGCACTGGAACTTCACCTGCTGCCACACTGGCGACCTGGGTTCTGAAACAAACTTGGGTCACTAGGGGTTGGCCAGGGGGCAGAGGATTGACCATCTCAAGGACTGCTCTCCTCTCCCATGGAGGGGTGGCTAGCCATTTTGGCCTTTGACTGCCACCAGGTGGAGGCCCAGGGGTAGTGCAGGTTGCAAGTGACTCAACAGTAGAGGCCATGGTTCCGTAGTGCATACATGCCTCCACATGCATGTGCCTATGTGCCACTGGTGCCAGTGAATTGGGCATAAAATGGAAAAAGGGCTGGAGCAGGCTTCATGAAGCAGTGCACACTCTCCTCTGGCCAGCACCATCGCCTGGCCACTGGCATCTGGATATGTGTACCGGGGGATGGCCCTCCCACTCCCAGCCCCGCCACACAGATCAACTTGCGGGGGACACTCTGGTAGTGGGGGGAGGTGAGTGACAGTCAGAGGGAGGTGAGTGACATTCTGAGGGAGCAGAGACATCGCTGATACCTGCCCACCTGCAGCCTGAGGGAGTAAAACCATTATGGAAAAAAGAGCTGCCAGTTGGCGGCATTACCAGGATCCCACTCTGTGGCCATGAAAGGAACCACTGGTGGGTGGCATTATCAGGAATCTGCTCAATGAGAATAAAGGAGCCACTGGAAGGTGGCATTACTCCGAGCATGCTCAGTGGCCATGAAACAAACCGCTGATAGTTGACATTAGCCAGCAGTGGGCACCCTTACCAAGGGTCCACTTGTCAGGCATGAACGTTGACACCAGCAGGTGGCAAAACCAAGAGCCCACTCAGTGGGCAAGATGTGAACCATCAAAGACCAGAATTACCATGAGCCCTTTTGGCAGTCATGAAAGGAGCAATTGGCAGGTGGCAATAAAACAATGTTTTATGCACACCAGTACTTTTGCTGGTAAAAAACAAACTGCAAAAGAAATGTGTTGTAAATTGCAAGTTTTTTGTCAGGCAACAACTATTTTATGCAAAATAGTTCTTACCATAGCTCCCCATATTAGCCACATATCCGCCACATGTTGGCCACATATCTGTTCCACTGGCAGACTGACACTTCGGCCAATGAATGACTGCCTCACAGGCTGATTGACACATCAGCTAATGGATCCCATCCAACAAACATGTGATTTTCAACATGGAAATGTCGACAGCTGACAATGTAGGTGATTCTACCATGCGATAGGCTTCAGCTCCTTGTAGAAATGGCCACACATATGCATTCAAATGAACCCAGAGCCCCACAGCACCACTGACTGGCAGGAGGGAGAGGCTGCTTTCTGTATCACTCACTGGCTAACAGTCTGACACACCTACAGACCCCAACACCATCCAAATACGTTTGCTTTGCAAGCAAGCATAAAAACAGATGTGAACAATTGGGGTATGAACCATCCTTGCCTGTTTTGAACTAGAACCAAGAATAATGAAAACACTGAAAGGTACTAAAAGGTTCTGATTTGCAAACCTTACCATGAACTTAATAATTTGCATGTTATTTTCTGTTAATTATATGCAAATTACGTTTTAATTACTCATTTACATTTCAAACCTTCAAAGTGACTTTTTTTTCCAGAAAAGTTCTTTTTGTTTCTAAATTTGAGCACTGGACAAGTTGTTTGGTTCTCTTTTTAGAAACAGTGTTATCGATCCATAGAAATATTGTCCCCATTATCCTACCTAACTGAAAAGTGTAGCACCATCTGAGATAGCTAGGACCCTGGGCAGATGTTCCTAACTACTTTAACAGAGTGTGTGCAGTGAGTGTGTTTGCTGGCACCCTTGACCATTTGTGCAGGACTCTCTCTTTTCTCCTTGCTAATTGCCAACTCTTGTATTGGTGAACAAAGCAGTCTGTAAAAAATAGTGCTCTTTACATGTGAGAAGATGCAAATGAGAAAAGTCCTACAGTGCCGAGTATGGGTAGGTAAAATTAAAAAAACTTCAGGGGGAATACTTGAGGAATTCAGTTTTTTGCATTCATGAAACAAATACAGATTTTTGGGAAAATCTTATGCCAAAGTTTGCACTTGGAAAAGTTTGTTGACTTGCAAATTTTTTTCTGCAAGTTTATTCTATTTATTTATTTTTATTTCCAATTTTTTTTTACCAGGAAAGGCACACTAAATTTGTTTCAAGGTGTGAGTTATAAATGTTAAGAATTTTTTTCCAAGTTCTAGATTTTGTGGCTTAGTAGAACTTTCCCCGAATTATACAGACTTGCAGATTTTTTTCCCACAGCCTGCTAAGTTTAGTATTTCATTCTGAATTGAGACTGCAACTTGCAAAATGTACATTATCATTGCAGATTTCTTTTGTGCATTTCACAAAAGAAGTGGACAGGAACATCCACAAGTTGGCCCAGTCCTTGTGCTGGCAAATAGTAACAGCACAGTGTTCTCTGGTGGTTGCTGTTTGCAGTATATGAATCGAAGACTTAATCTAACCTCCGAGTATTCAAAGAAAAGGGACATGCAGGGAATAGGGTGCAGCTACAACAACAATGTTCAGAGCCAGAACGCAAAGCCAAGACTCAATGGAGAAGAACTGAAAAAGGCACAGATTAGAGTGTCATGATTTTATTGGAAAGTTCAGGGTGCTGTAGCCTCTTAAGCACAAATCAGCCCACCCCCCAGGAAACGTCTACATTATTCAAAACACTGGGGTGCTGGTCTGTACTCAAGAGGCTATAGCAGTTTAAACATTTCAATAAAATGATGAAAATTTAATCAGTGCCCTTTACAGCCAAGTTTGCTTTCCTTTTCCTTTATGTTACAGAGCTGCCATTTTAGATAGGAAATTGCATTATCTTCCAAGGACCAATATGGCTACAGTCTTTTCTTTACTATGAAATGAGAGCTACCACCATCAGCCATCAGAAATGGCAGCTGTGCAACATGAAGAAAAGGGAAGCCTGATCTGACACCTCTTCTAAATCTAGCTTCTTCTGTTCAGAATGCTATTTCACTTGATAAAGGACCTGTGTGACCCAGAAGCTTGTGTACTATACCATCTTTGTACAGGGCGTATGTTGGTCCAATAAAAAATATTAAACTACCCATCAGCTCACCCCCCATGTGTGCTAGTTTGGTGCGCTTGCTGTGGAGGTCACTGCCGGAGGTCGTGAGGGTCTGGAAGTGTAGCCCTCCCCCACCCTAAGTGCTCGAACCAGCAGTTGCTTGAAATCAGCTGTGCAGCCACCCAGGAGGTCACTGCCGGAGGTCGTGAGGGTCTGGAAGTGTAGCCCTCCCCCGCCCTAATTGCTCAAACCAGCGGTCGCTTGAAATCAGGTAGGTGCCATTTCTCACTCACTCTGCAACAATGCTTGGTCGGCCCTTGCTCGGACGAACTGTGTGTGTTTGGTGCCTTTTCCGAACTCAAACAAAGCTAAGGCTGACTTTTAGCCCCACATATGTGGAGATAGTTTTTTAAACGGCAGGGCTATGCTAAAACTGTAGTGAGTTGAGCTACTTAGATATGGTGCCTTAATTTAGACTGCAATACTGTAGTGTGTGAGCTACTTAGAGATGGTGCCTTAATTTGCACTGCAAAACTGTAGTGTGTGTCTCCTTAAACCATGTGCCTTAATGTTGCACAATTCGCTGCTGTCTGAACACCATAGTAATCTTGTTCAATTTGCTAACTGTTGTCCCCACTTATTCAATTGATACACTCTGCTTTCTGAATAATAGAGCTGTTAAGGATTAAGTCTCTGAGCAGTGCAGTTAACCTCTGACCCCCCACCCCCCTCCCCAGACAGTCCTTGGTGTATAAAATAAAGTGCCTTACTTCTTGTCTTCCCACAGCTGTGCAGCCACCCAGGAGGTCGCCGCTGGAGGTCGTGAGGGTCTGGAAGTGTAGCCCTCCCCTGCCCTAAGTGCTCGAACCAGCGGTCGCTTGAAATCAGGTAGACGCCGTTTCTCACTCGCTCTGCAACCACGCTCAGTCAGCCTTTGCTCAGACAAACTGTGTGTGTTTTAGCCCCCTCCGACGCAGGGCGTCTGCTCCCCACTGCCCCCGCCACCACCCTTCATGGACTCGCTCATTAATAGCCGCCCAGGTGACGCCCCTGGTACTTTTTAGCCTATCAGCCACTTTTACTATCTGTAGGTTATACCTACCCACGACTAGGCGTTCCCTTCCCCTACCATGCTCTGGCCCTTAAATACTACTGAGTTTTCTCTCTCCACCTCCACCATGTTACTGTGCACCTCTCTCTCTCTCTCTCTCTCTCTCTCTATTGATCCTCCCTGCGTCCCACCCTCCCTCTCCCAAACTAAGAACAAGTAGCAAAAACTCAACACTCAACCCTCAAGCTGGCATAATATCCACACCCAGCTCCACCATCCCTAACTATTGCCTAAGCAGTGTGCGCCTACAAGCCCAGGCCAGCACCCAGTTGGCTGCACCTTCCCGCAGTGCCAGTCTTATCAAAATTAACTTCTCCTTTTTCACCCTCCCTCACCCATGTCATCTAGCCACGTGAATGACTCTATGGAGCCCCTCATTCTCATGCCTACCTCCAACAGATCTTCCACCGTGCCTCCCCCCTTTTTCCTACTTATTCCCCCTATCAGCCCCCCTCACCCTAAAACTCCCAATACCCTCCATAGGGTATGTGCAGAAACCATCCCATTTGCTAAACACCCGATGACGTAACAATCACCTCCGGTCACTTATCCTGCTCCTCCTACTGACGGGCAACGTCCACCCCAATCCTGGCCCTCTGACAGCACCTCAGCCCCTCCAACGGACAGCCAATGGGCTGAACATTGCTTCCATAAACATCTGCAGCCTGCATAAAAAATCGGACCCTTTTCAGGCATGGGTCCTCCAACACCACCCAGACATCATAGCACTGAGTGAAACATGGCTCTCCCCCTCCGTCCCTGATACAGCGGTCTACATCCCTGGCTATCTCCTCTATCGCTCTGACAGAATCGGTAGGTGAGGGGGTGGCTGCGCTCTCTATCTTAAAGACTCACTCCCAGCTCAATTACTCCCCCTGCCACACCTAACGTCAAAGGCTCAGGCACTCACCCTAAAACTTACCCTAGGCAAGCCTACCTCCCCTCTCCTCATCACTATTGCCTACATCCCTCCCAAGGACCAGAAGCAAGCTTTCTAAGATATCCTGTCCAATCTAGCCACTTTCCCCCCAATCAGGAAAAAATTATTATGGGTGATTTTAACATAAATTGGCTGTCCAAGTCAGCCGCCATGTTTATAGATGAGGCCAATGCACTTGACCTCACTCAGATAGTCACTGCCCCCTCCCGGGTAAACTCCTGTACAGGGACATCTTCCCTCCTAGACCTAGTTTTCACTAACCATCCCCACAGAATTACCAACACTCAAGTTCTCCCCGACGCTCTAAGTGACCACTCACCTGTACTCTTCACCTGGTCCTGCATTGCCCCCAAACCCCCCTTAAATTACCACCCATTGCGAACTTGGGCCTGGTAAACTTGACCAACTCAAAGCCTACCTCGGTGCCTGAGACTGGACCCCACTAGCAAATGCCCTCCACCCTGATACTGCGCTAGAACTATTTATCACCACTTTCAATAACGCCTGTAATAAGTTTGCCCCCTCTACCAAGAAAATGTCCAAAGGCAACCATGCCCCCTGATTCTCGGATCACCTCTTGGGCATGCTGCGACACCGTGATGCCCTTTGGCATCTAGCTAATGAAACTCAATGCCCTGTGGACAGGCAACGGTATAGGGAAGCCTGTAATGAATGCTCATAGGCCATTCGCACAACCAAAGCAGAATATTACAAAGCGTCCTTAACCACCACATGGGGCTCCGGATGCAAATTTTGGAATAATATTAAGGAACTCCACGGCAAAAGTACTAACCTACCTCCAGACCAGCTGGTAATAGACGATCATCTCTCGTCGGATCCCCTCAGTATAGCCTCAGCCCTAAACTCCACCTTCACTGATCTCAGCCATGTCCTCCCCTCTAATTTCTTCGACCCGCCGCCCACCTGGACTAACACCCTGCCACCCCACACTCCACCTTTCCACCTTCACATCCTTACCCTACAGACCACCAAACCCTACCTTGCTAAAGCCCTTAACCACTCTCAATTTAGTAGTGACTCCCTAGACATACGGCTTCTCTGACTCACCCTCCAGGAAGTCCTTACCCCTCTCACCCATATCCTCAACCTCTCTCTCTCTCTCTCTCTCTGTCAGGTGAAATATCCCACCCACTGGAAATCCACCTACATCACCCCGGTACATAAGAATGGAGACCGCACCGCCCCATATAATTACTGCCCCATCTCCATCCTACTCCCACTATCCAAAGCATTAGAGCGTATAGTCTCCGATCAACTCACAGACCACCTTATCAAATATAACATGCTATGCAACCATCAATACGGTTTCCAAAAGGGACACAGTACCACCACTGTGCTCCTTGAATTTACCTCACATATCCACACTGCCTTAGACAGCGGCCACCTCACCGGAGCTATCTTCGTGGACCTCTCTAAAGTATTTGATACCGTCAACCATGCCCTCTTTCTAAACACACTCGCCCACAGCGGCCTCTCCAATGAGGCAGTAAATTGGTTCACCAGCTATCTCTCTGACAGAACACAGATGGTTAGGGTAGGCACTGTGCTATCCTCCAGCCTCCCTGTCTGCTCCGGTGCCCCTCAGAGCTCCATCCTAGGCCCCCTGCTATTCTGTCTATGCCTAAACTCCCTCCCATCGGCCTGCCCCACCAACCTACTCCTATATGCTGACGCTGATGCCCTTTTTGCAACTGATCCAGACCCCCTGAAACTCCACCAAACACTCCAACACTCACTCCATGCGACTGAACACTGGCTCACCTCCCAGCGCCTAATTATCAGCTACAATAAGACAAAAGTCATGATTTTCTCCAACCCACAGAACCCACTGAAGAACCTCTGCCCCAATTTCTTACTGTAAACCTAACCCCCCTCGAACAAATGGACACCTTCAAGTACTTAGGAATCACAGTTGACCCAGCCCTCAGCTTTAATCAACATATCCAGCGTCTATCTAACATACTAAAATGCCAGCAGAATAGGCCTAACGGTCTTTTGTGTCTGCTCGTTTGGTCAGCCCCCACCCTGGGTGCTGACCTTGCTGTCCCCCTCGCCTTCTCTGGCTTCTCCCTTCCCAGTTCTGGATATTCTTGCTGCATTGGATTTTGCTTCCTGAACCCTTCCCCTGTACCTGTCCCACCCCCTCTTGAACCCCTCCACTGTCTCTGCCTCCACCAGCCCCCTAGGTAGTGCATTCCATGGCTCCACCACCCTCTCAGTGAAGTAGCACTTCCTCCTTTCTCCCCTGAATCTTCCCCCCTCCAGCTTCCACCCATGCCCTCTAGTGGCCCCTTCCTCCTTCCTTCGAAGCACCCTGACTGTTCCTCCCCTATTTACCTCTCTTCATGCCTGAGAGCCTCTATCATGTCCCCGGTCCCTTCTCTCTTCCAATGTGTGTACATATTTAGCTCTTGAGCCTCTCCTCATAGGTCCTGTCCCCCAAGCCCCAAATCATTTTGGTTGCCCTCCTCTGGACCCTCTCCAGGAGGTTAATGTCCCTCTTATGTGGCCTCCAAAACTGCACTAGGCACCAGGTGCGGCCTCACCAAACAGTTATACAGAGGGAGTATCACTTCCCTCCTTCTGGAGGTGATCCCCTAGTGATGCATCCCAGCATCCTGTTGGCCTTGGCTGCTGCCCTCCTACAAGTCTCAGAGTTGTTCATCTTGACATCCACCACCACCCCCAGGTCCCTCTCAGCCATTGAGACTTGTAGTATTCCCCCCCCCCAAGGTGTACACTTGGCCTGGGTTTCTGCCCCCAGGTGGAGTACCTTGCATTTCCCTGCATTGAACCTCAGCTTCCACTTTCTAGACCATCTTTCCAGAGACTCCAGGTCCCCCTGCAGAGCCACCCTCCCCTCCTCCCCATCCACCACTGCCCTAAACTCTAGACTTGGCGTACTTTACTGGCACAAACACTACCTCACCCCTGAGGCTCTACGTCTCACCATTAACTCCGCTGTCCTCTCACTGCTAGACTACGGCATTCTAATCTACAGTGCTGCTCCCACCTCTGCCCTAAATAGACTTCGTCTTGTACTAAACAAAGCCCGCCGACTTATACTGGGATGTGATCGTTCCATTCACACCTGCTCCCTCTACAGTGCCACAAATTGGCTAAACTTAGACAACAGAATCAAGTACCACACCTGCTTAATGACCAAAAAGATAAGCCTAGGCCTCACCCCAACTACCCTAAACAAAATCAGCCACCCAGAACCCCCTGTCAGAGTTACACGTAACTCAAGCAAACCGTTACTAAGGGTACCCCATTGCCGGACCTCCAAATTCCAAAGAACTTTCAGTTACAATGCCCCATCTTGGACCAATGCACTCCCCACCCTAATATCCAGCGAAACAAGATTAGGCCTTTTTAAATCTAGTCTAAGGAATCACCTCCAGGCCTCCAGCCTATGTGATTGCCCCTAGACCAACCTCAAATCAGGCTCCAGACCCTTTCCCAGAGAAACTCTGTCTTGACAAACAGCCTCTCCCCTATCTTGGGCTGTGCTAAACCCCAATATTCCATGATGTCCTTGTCTATAGTTTCACCTTTGTATCTAGTGTATATCACAATATGAAATTAGGTAACCTCACAGCTTCCTGTATGTTTTCTGTTACCCCTGTACCGCACTGTGTATAACATTGGAACCATTATAATCTCTGTAATGTAATACACAGCAACCTGTCTGTTTCTGTTTCCCCTGTACCACACTATGTATGACGCGGAACCTTTGTAAATGAGTCTCTGACTCAAAGGTCTTTCTGATTATCTCAAATAAAATAAGCTAAATAAAAAAACTGCCCAGCTGATTGGAATTTCCCCTTTGCTGAGTGGTTAAAGCTGCTACATTTAGGGTCCCAAGTTTAAAGTACCAGCAAGGGCTGGGGCTGTGTCTGCCCCATACTGTACCTCTCAACTGTCCCTGATTTCCAGGGACATCCCTTATTTTTCCTCAACAGTTTCCTTGATCCTTTCTAAATTGAACATTTCTGTCTCTTGCAAATAGGAATTTGAAACATAAAATAATTCCAGAGACATTAGTATTGCAGTCTAGGTCTTCTCACAACATTATTTTCATACTACACCACATATTGTCACAGTTTCTTGAGCTGATATTACCATTAAAAAAATGTGTCCCTAATTTTGGTCATTTGTCCAAGCCTTGTCCCTGATTTCTGAGGAATGAGGTTGACAGGGATGAGAAGCAACATAACACCAACAACTCACTCTGTCTTTAATTCTGTAATTTGCCTGTCACCAGTTTCCCAGCCAGGCAAAAAAAAAAAAAAAGAAATCCCACTTTTTAGGGCTGCATGGGCGGAGCCTGCTGTCCTTTAATGATCACAGAGCGAGGACTCTGCATATTTTCCTTAATTAAAAAAATTCCGGATTCTTTCTTCCCATCACAACCCCACCCCCTCTCTGCTGCCCATGCTCTACTGCTATCCACACAGCTTCTCCCCACCCTTTATCTGCCCATCAGCAGTCTATCCCCTTCCCGGTGTCCCTTCCTCCACTCCTCTCCATCCTGTTCTAAAAAGAAACCCTTCCGTTACTGCCCACTGTGCACTGTACTGCCCCATCCCTCTGTTTCCATCCCCTTACTACAAAAGAAATCCAGCTGCCCCTCCATTCCCGTCCCTGATTTCCTGAGCCCCGTCTCTCCCACTGATGGAATCCCTCTGTGTCTGCCTCTCACTGTGCACAGTGATGGTGTTTACCTCCCGGGTGTGGGTACAAATGAAGAAACGGTCTTTTACCTGTGTTCGTTTCTTACAACAATCTCTCCAGTTGGGGGAAGGTGAACTCAGGCAGCTCCAGAAGTGCCCCATAACGTTCCAAAAAGGAGCAGACGATGGTGAAGTTAGGACACAAACTGGGTTTGAAATCCACTGAAGCTGCCATCTTTCACTGTTGGGGGGGATGAGCAAGCTTGGAGGACTGGGGCTATCCCACAATACCCAGGGAACAGTGGAGGTCTTTGAACGTTCCACCTTCAGACCAGCATGCTCGGCGGTTATGAGATAAAGGAGCCCACCTGAGAACTCAAGTGTTTTTCCCCAAGAGGACGGGGCTAGAAGATTCGGGGTACATCAGTCAAGAGGAGGGACGTTTAAAGTACAGAACTCTAGTTCTGTGGTTGAAAGTCTGCAGCTGTCTGGTAATCACTTGAGTTGGCTTCCTTTCGTGGTTAAATTTGGGTATGTGTATCTGGCATATATTGTTACTGTTTCCAGGAATTTCTTTATGGTAATTCACAAGAATGTTTTCATCCCAGGCATGTCATGGTAGTAGTGACAAACGGTGGCTTCATTGCGGGGGGCCAGTGATATTACTCGTGCAAGATGGCTACCCTGCGGGACATGGCAGACAGAGTGAGTAGGACATGCCACCAGCGGTACATTATTTATTTCGAAAGAGAAGTGAATTTCGATCAAACAGGGTTTAGTAAAGAAAGCAAACCTGGAGCCATGTTCTCCTGTTCCCTGCTGCTCCACCTGGAGAGGACACTGAACTTGGATTTTGGCTGGGTAACAACATGCGATGTGGATGGATTGTGGACGGCGTTGACGTTGCCGAATTTTATTGCTGCATTGCAGGCTCTGTAAAGATAAGAATGTGTGCACGGATAATTGCCATTGCTTTTACTGGCAAGCTTATCAGGTTTAATTTAACTTAACTATTTTAGTAATGTGGAAGACTGTCATTTTGGTGTTACTTTTGTGTGTGAGTCTGGTATCATGATGTGCCCCCGGGTGCCTTGGAAATTGACATTCATCCAAATCTAGGTTCAAGCATGTTGCATGATGCACTCGGCTCCTGGAGGGGATGGGCACAGGCCTCTCACTCAGTGTTCCTGCATCACTGCCAGCTGACAAAGGAGTGGTACTAGATCAGTAGTTGTACATGCAATATAACCAGTTTCAGTGACATTATAGAGCTAAAGATCCACTATGGAGAAATCTGTATGGGTCCAAGATATTTCGAGGTATGCACAAATGTGGCCCACTGGTTGAGTCACAGTGATTCTGCTCACTAAGCTGGTTACAGGTTTTTGCCCCATCCTAGGTTTCTCGAGTGCTTTACATGCAGTTAAGCTGAACACTCCACTGGAGTTATTTTCAGGCCAGCATGGCCACAGCCTGCAGTCCTTTAATGATCACAGAGTGAGAACTCTGCATATTTTCCTTAATTACAAAAACCTGGATTCTCTCATCCCTTCACAACCTCACCCCCTTTCTGGTGCCTGTGCTCTACTGCTATCCAAACAGCTCCTCCCCACCCTTTCTCTGTCCATCACCAGTCTATTCCCTCCCCAGCATCCCTTATCAGCTATGTTTTCAGTGCTGCAGTAGCTCCTCCCCACCAAGCTCCGCCCTGCTCCTCTCCATCCTGCTCAAAAAAGAAACCTTTCCACTACCACCCACTGTGCACTGTACCACCCCCACCTCTCTGTTCCCATAACCTTACTACAAAAGAAATCCTCCTGCTACCACCCACTGTAAGCTGTACCACCTCACCCCTCTGTTCCCATTCCCGATTTCCCCATACTACAAAACGCTCCCTGGTTTTGGGGGACATGCTCTCTCCACAGAAGAAAGTATCTAGTGACTCGCAGAGAAGTCTGCCTGTTTTTAATTACTAATGGTATGCTGTCTTTGCCTAAATGAAGATATTTCTTACTACATATTTTAATACACTGCTCCAGACTGTAGCATCCAAAAGTGTCCTGTTAATGTGTCTGTGGTAGAGCTGTTCTCTACCCAGGAAACTAAGTGCTGTCCCAGCGGGTGTCCAGGTGGTGTTGCAGACTACCAGTAAATGGGAGTCCCTGAGAATGCCCTAGTCCTGGACTGGAAAGGGAGGTTCTTGCATGACATACCACCATTCCCAATTATAGATATCCTCCCCACCCAAACCTCCCTCTGTAGCCCCCCCAACCCCAACACATGCAGCCCTTTTGGCTCTGGCCAGAGTTTGTTTCGCCAGTTGCTGCCATTGTTGCAAATCCTCCCTTTCCTGTGCACAATAAATCACATTACTTCTCAACGAGTGCTGTGGATTAGCAATGTGTTTATCTAGTTCTGTACATTGCTGAAAGGCAACACAGGGTTAAATCCCAAAATAGGCCAGAGATTTGGAAAAAAAAAGTTCTTTCAAATAGGATGTTTTTGCAGGCAGTGCTTTTATCAGAGGACTATGCAGCATCTATATTTAACTTTAGCGACTCGCTATGACAGCATACCTATTGTGCCCACCTCAAGGGTAGCAGGAAGTGGTGACAAACTGATATATATTTTTGGAAAGGTGTTGGAGGAGATGAACAACCAGGTGTCGCTCTGGGCCATTTATCCAGTCACGTTATTCAAAGTATGTAGTCGGCTATTATTTGAGCATGTTCTCCTGCATTAAGGAATCTGGATTTGATAAGGTACTTTCTGAATATCTGTAGTCAGTGGAATCTGAAATCCTTCATCCCTCTACCCCTTTTTCTCTTCTTCTCTTGCAGCCACCTGACTGCACTTTGCTTCCTACTAGAAGGATAACCAAGCTGCTCGGACACAGCCAGTCTGTTTAGTGGATCTATGGACATGCGTGGCTACAGCTGGCAAAGGGTTAGACCGGCTCTGTAGATGGTGGACATGGGGCAGTGTGTTCACTGTTGTGTGTGGTTGGACAGGGAGTGGGTGGCTGTAGGCAATGTCAGCTCAGTTTAGCAGTGCAGTGGCTGGGTGCAACTGACCCTGCTGTGGGCAAACTCAAAACTGAGTGACAGTGTGTGGTGAGATTTTAGTGCTGCACCAAATCCAGGTCTGCCCCGTGTCTCGTGAAAACTGTTAGAATTTCTTATCCCCGAGACAGTCTTGAAATCCCTCAACTTCACTGTAATAGATAGAAAACAGGACAAGGCTATCTTGGTGTACCATTTTTTCATTATGAATTTGAATGGCCAGATTAATGTTTCACTGGTAACTGTGGTCACGAGATGATCCTGAATAGTCAATATCTTGGCATATAGCATACATATAACAAAAAGTCCACAAATGAGGAAATGTTTTCTCATTTCCTGCTGTTTCCCATCTTTTCTGTTAGTTATATCTACCTGTGGGTGTGTAACATAATGCACTGAGGTGCACCATGCATCATGACCATCTCATGACTAAACTGTTATCAGTGAACCATTGAGCTGACAAGTGAGATTCATAATTAAAAAGTGAAAGGACCTAATGAAGGGACTTCATGTAGTCTATTAAGAAGGTATTACAACTAAAAAAGTGTACTGGATTTTCCTGAGACTAATATGACACCACTGGCCTGTAACGGGAAAACAGTGGTACACCAAGAAAGAGTCTCATTCTGTTTTCTGTCTACTACAGTGAGTTTTTAGTGTCCTTGTGCATGTGCTGCTCATGCCAGACCTTGAATTCAGCTGTAGGTTTAACCCTCAACAATAATGTTTAAATTGTTTTATTTTTTTTATTTAGTTTTTGATGACCGGGTAAGTGCACCAGACCCAAAAGTGACTATTTTCAGGCACGATCCAGGAGGTTACAACATCAACATGAAAAAACAGTGATGATATAGTACAGTATTGGAATACAACATATTAGGGATACAATTAAAATACTTGATGACTAGCTTTCACTATTTTCTTTAGTCCAGTGTGTGGGTAGACTGTCTCTCCTCTACACTCGCTGTGTGGTAGCGTGGCCTGTCCCATGAGTTGGATGGCTCAGTGAAAGTTGGTTCCCTCCCATTTACAAGAAATGGTGCTCGTCCCTCTGCTGCCCATTGGTCTGAGACAGAGCCAGAGATTCAGGAGGCAGCAGCAGCATTCACTGTATGCATTCTGCTCTCATCTCTGCTTTGCCTATCTTAAGAGTACCCTGAGTGTACCTGCAGCTGCTGCCACACTGCAGTGCCCCTTCTGCTGCATGCTGCATGTGCCTCTTGTTGTACTGCTGGATGATGCTGGAAATCCATGCTTATGAGACTCAGGCTTCACTCTGGGTCCAGCTGCTGCAGCTGGTGATTGTATGTACTCGCAGCAGCTCGCTGACTTCAAAATGGCAAGGCACAGGATCACACATGGAGCCTACCTGTGCATGGAAGACTTCTCTAGACTGTTCCCTCAATACTCCCCCCCCAGCATGCACCAGTGATGAATTTCATAACTGGATCTGGCAACTGTGAAAGGGAGGGCTTGAACCCAGAACCACACTGCTGACTGCTGCTACTCAAAGAACCCACCAACCAGTTATAAGCCAACTTGGCAGGCATGAAAGGAGCTGACACTGAGCGACATCACACTGACCAGGAAGTTCAGAAACCAGGAGTGCTGGTAGTTTAGAAGTGGCAAGCTCAGAAAGTGGCAGTGCCCATGCTTCAGGAGTAGAGAGAAAGAAATGCTGAAGAATGGCAAGTTCAGAAACCAGCAATGCTGGTGTTTGGGGGAGGGAGCAAAGATTCTGCCTTGATGGCTTGTGGGGATGGTTTGGGAGTTGGGCAGATCTGGCAGTGGAAGGGATTATGGATCTGTGGCTTGGGGGACAGCCTGAGAGGTGGGCACATGTGGCGGCAGGGGGGACTGTGGATAGGTGGCTCAAGGGATACTTCAGCAGGCAGGTGGCTCTGGCAGTGAACAGAAAAATAGGTTAGGAAATTTGCAGATGACATGAAATTGGGAGTACTGGCAAAAAATGAAGAAAGGGCGAATAATTTTCTGAGGCACCTGCAAAGGATATCTGAGTGGGCAAATATTTGGGACATGAATTTCAAGAAAGATAAATGCATAGTGTGACATTCAGGAAAGAAAAATAGAAGAATACATTATTAATTGTCACGGACAACTATAGCAGACTGCATGGTAGTCATTTGACAAGCATACAAGTGTCAGAAGGCTACAGAAAACTGACCTAAAAAAATAAGGGCAATAGTATGAAGTATAACCCCTTGCAATCAGATTATTCACATTTAGTGATGAATGAATAAAAGCAATGTAAAAAGAAAATAAATCAATATATGAAGACTCACAAAGTAAATCCCCTTGATAAAGTCTTATAGGTGAAATGTCAGGTTTATTTGGAAAAGAAATGAATGCAAACAGATTACAGAGTGGCTTATTCTGAGGGCTAGGAAATGACCCCCACCCTCAGTAGTGAAAAGAGTGTCTTGCACCTTCAGTGGGGTCATCTAAGACACAGAACGAACTTTAGCAATTACCCACAATACCAAAGACTTGACAACCATAGAAATAACAGTTTGTAATTCACTACAGTCATGGAGCACCCAGCCTTCCTGTAAATCAAACTCTCCAGCCTGAGCATACAGCACCCTTGTTTACATTAAAACAAATCTGACCTATGCTGTGTGATGACCTTGTCATAGCATATTGCGCTACCATCCAGATGCCTTGGGTTTGGGAGTTAGCTTGTGACACCTTTATATGGTGACTGTGGTCATGGATTGCTGCCGGCAGCAGGCATCCTCAGCTGAGGAAAGAATTTACCATGTTCTATGGCCAAGAGACCAATGTGATGGGCCAAGAAGGTTCATGTCCTAAGCAGGGAAGCTGCATGCCAACCAGGTCTGTTCCAGATGTAGCACAGTGCAGTGTGGGTCGAGGGTGGCTCTGGGAGAAAATTGGGGAGCAAACCATCCTCAGTCATCTAAATGAGGCTTGCTAATACTATTGGGCTCTGCATCCAATTAAGCATATCAAAAATGTTAACATGAACTGCAGCTTTAAGGCCTGTCTTATAATGCAAATGTGTTTTGAAATGTATTGAAGCCTCTAGCAAAGCTGAAACATGAACAGAGAAAAGATTCCAAACTCACTGACAAATGTGATTCTTTCATTAAAAATATTCTCAGGTGGATACCTTCTTCCAGGATGGACCATTGAAGCTATTTTAAAAGGTATTTCCAAACTAAAGCTTAAAATAACTTTGAAGGAGGTACTGTGCCAACACCTGGAGTACCTAGTCACATTCTGCCAGTTCAACACTTTGGCTGTGTGCAAGAATGTCAAAAGGTAGGCGGTCTGTTAAATACTCAAAGTGATACATATAAAAACTGAAGATTTCCAAATGTCCAACCGTACTTTGAGAAGACGGCCTTGCATATAGCAGAGTGTGAGAGAGTATGTTTACAGTCCTTACTGTGAACTCCTTCCACTAGCCCATTCAATTAATGACTCTCTGTACCTGAAATCTAGCTGAAAAGTTATCAAGCTATGGTTAAGGGCCTAATTAACACTGGTAGTTTCTTTTGGTAGTAAGCATAGAGCATGTGGGAGATGGGAGAAGACTACACAATCCATTAGGGCCCATCCCTTGCTGCTACTCCCACCTTTGTGTGTAATGTTGTGCAAACAAGGTCATAGGCTCACAGATTCATAGGTCATTACAGACAAAAAAACACCTAATGACTTATTGTGTCTGCCCGTGACTACTCAGTGCTCATATCCATACATTTTTGTCATATGTATATCTAGATAGATTATAAGTGTAGTTATTGAACTGCAGTTGACAGTATTAAATGGTAACTCATTCCATAGTTTTTACAACTCTCTGAGTAAAAGTGCTATATTCTCCTAATGTTTGACAAGTACCCTTTATTTAATTGGGAGTTATGACTTATAATATTGTGGGTGCTCTTTTTCACTTTTAAATGTAATGTTTCCAATAAATCTGGAGTTTGTATTGCTCTGAATATTTATTTTATATGTATTTATTTAAAAATTGGTAACCAGGAAAGGCACACTGAGCCAAGGCTCATTTCCAGGTGTGACCTGGGGGGACAATACAGGCAAATTAGATAACATTACGTAGGTAATAATACCTGACAGGGTGGGTATTATTGGGATATGATGGACTGCTGAGGGGCGTAATAATGACAGAGGGCCTTATAGTCCCTGTAAGGTCCGTTATATCCCAAAACACCCACCCCGGAGGGTATTATTACACTTAGAAAATGGGCCAACATTATTGTTATTTTTCTAATAATAAAATTCATAAAAATAGAGGGTGAAATATTAATAAAAATGAAGAGAAATGGCAGCTTATTGTAAAATAGTCTGTTTAGTGTCACTGCTTATAAGAAACTCTTTTTTGTATTACATTGCAGTGCAGTGTCTCTCTTCGCTAGTGGTACACATTACTGTTACTTTTCAGTCTCCCGCACCATAAGTTTTCTGAAGGGGCTTTTCCGATCAAGATTTTTCTGTATAGTAAAAAAAATGGTTTTGTTTACAGACTGTGAGCGGGGAACAAGCGGCAGCTGTGGAATGAGAATGTTGTGCACTCATGTTGTGCCTGATTCAATAGAAAAAAAAAGGTATTTTGATTTACTTTTGAACTGTGAAACATGCTAGTTCGGCATGATCAGAGTACGAAGAGGAGCAGAAGTTTTCTCAATTTAGTCCCAGACATGAGGTTGCACTGCCAGCTAGCGTCCATTGTGGGAGCGGGCTGGCGATCCAAGGATGGGAGTGGTGGCAGTGCTGGTGTTTTGTCCCTGTTGCTAGCATAAGAAAGAAAGAAAACAGCTTTTTTGTGTGCTGTTTTTTAAATACAGTACTGTAATAGGAGGTGTAGGGAGTGAGACTGTTCTGAGGGCTGGTTTGAGGAGGGAGGGCCTCTGGATCACTCTCTCGGTTAGCGAGCTGGGGGAAAAAACAGCTACTGTGATTCCGATGGAATCCAGGCACAGGGATACCAACTGGTGATGGGTGCTGCCAGGAGGGATTAGTTATTTAGAGGGCTTTGTTAAAAAATAACATCGATGCCAGGGTCTCTCAGGCAATCAGAATTCAGCTTTTGTCTTGGCCATTTTCTAAAATCAAATAACAATGCACACAGTGCAGTTATACATACACACATGAATACAAAGGACATAATGAAAAGTAGTCACAGTGCAGTTTGGCAGGACATGCAATCATGTTAGCGGGCATTGATGCAGGTGCAAGGAACAGCAGGAGAGAGACTAAGCAGGTGCTTGAAAGCAGATAGAGAGGTGGCTTGATGAAGGGAAGGCGAGAGCTGATTCCAGAGGGAGGAAATATGAGAATGAGGTCCCCTGTAAGTCATCATCTCTCCAGGGTGAAAGGTTTCCACTCTTTAATATGGTCTTTGCATGTAAGCTTATCGATCCTATTGATTATCCTGGTCCTCCTCCTCCTCCTTCTCCTCTGTACACCCTCTACCCTTTTAATATCCCTCTTGAGATGAGGTGACCAGTATTGTGCTCGAGATCTGTTCCATGTACTGTTACTGTAACTCTCCGTGTAGCAGCTTGGGAAATTAAGTAAAAACAGTACATGGTTTTCACAAAATGTTTAAATGTTTTTAAATGATGTTGACAGTTATGATGGCAAATAATATGCACAGTATTTCTATTTTCTATCCCCAGTTCAGTGCGGTCTGCCAATTCTTATCAGCTATACTAATATCAGCTAAATTGATCATGTTAATTTTGCCTGCATAAGAACTAGTGCTGTTTTGTTCAAGACCTAGCACTCCATCTAATACCAAACAGAAAATATAACTACATTTTTAAATTAGACAGCAAGCACTTTTTCATTCTGAAGCATTTTTTATTCTTTTCCATTTATATGATTTTCTGCCTTATAGTACAAGGTATGATATGTAGAAAAACTCTTTCAGAGGGTTGATGTACTGTATTTAGTGCAATTCACCCATCCATAAAGGGGAACTACAGTCAAAACTTATAAAACATTTGAAGAGTGTTTTGAATTATAAGTGTAGTCATATTGTGTCCTTCCCTTTGTTTGCTGTAAGGAGTTTCTTCTAAATTTACCTACGAGTTTTACGGCCAGTGGGGATCTCCATCTCTGCATTTTTTATTGCTCTTTTTTTTCCTACAGTGCCTCTTGTCACATATGACAATGATGCATTTGCGACCATTAATTTAGCAACAGCTGGTTTTATGTCAAGTTTATAGTAGCAGGGCTGTGATATTAAGTAACTCTTCTTATCTGAAAGCACTGATGAAGGCTACATTTACAGAGAGTAAACACCTGAGAGGACAATTGTGTGGGCTGTTCTATAAGGAAACAGCTAGATCATCACTAATTATAGCACTGGTGACCTGGCAGTATCTGTTTACTTTTTTATGGCTATGTGTAGTTTGATGAAATTAAAATCTTTAAATACAAATCAAATTGGTTCCTGGAAAATAGACTCCTCATAAACTCCAACAAAACTAAGGCCATGCTTCTGGGGTCAAAACCCAAGATCTCTAAACTGACCAATACTCAGTCTGCCCTGATAGTACTATCTCCACATGCCCCCCCTTGAAAATGCACCCTGTTTCAAATACTTGGGTGTGACCCCTGATGTCGCCCTAACCTTCTCCGTACACAGCAACAACACCTTGCAGTGTATTAACCAGAAACTGGCAGTGGGCTCCTGACTAAAACACTATCTGACCCCCGAGGCCCAGCTTGCCATAGCACAAGACAGCCTCCTTCCCCTTATGGATTATTATGCCCCCATATATACCAGATCTCCTCACAACATCTCACCAGGCTTATTACCACCTTCAAAATCAGTTGGGCAGACAAGATAGACCATTAGGCCTAATGTGCTGGCAACTATGCATGTATGTAAAAAACATCTGTAGATTTGCACTGATGGCACCCTATTCCACCCACCATTGCTCCCTATGCCAGAGTCTGGGCTGGCTCCCCCACCAGGCCAGAAACAGCTGCTTCCTCGGCTGCACCATTAATGCCATCAGAAGTGGAGACCTGTCCACCTTTTTCTCCTTGCTCAAACAAAAAATACTGCCCCCACAACCTTTGGCATTCCAGTGTCCTACGTTTAGAGGATCCCCGGATATCCACCTGCCTGGGTAGCAAGGCCTTCGCCTATGTCTCACCCAAGCTGTGGAACAATCTACCTACCTCCCTCCACTCCCTTGACGCACACCTAGCATTCAAATCACACTATAAAGCTGCCCTGATGGCTGCCACCAAGTGTACCTGTTCCCCCGGGTGAATCATGCTATTTCACATTTCTGCCGTGGATTCTTCAACTGACTGTAAGTATGACTGTTCAGTCCTGATGTACTGCACTAGACATTTATTGCAGTTTGGCTTCACTTTCTGTATTTATTACTCTACAACGTTACTGTATTTTGCACCCACACTTTATATTCCTATTGTCCTATTTCTGTACCAGTTGCTTCTATGACTGTATTTCCTAACTGTATTGTATTTCCTAATTGTACCTATGTGCTGTCTTTATGGCCCAGGTCGTGCCTGAAAATGGTCCATTGGCTCAGTGTGCCCACCCGGTAAACAAATACTTAAATAAATAAAATTAATTTATTCCTGGAGGCTAGATCTAGACACATACATACAGTAGAAAACAAAAAAAAGTTTGGATTAGAAAGAGTTATTTAGTTGAGGCCAGAACATCAGGCTCCTGATAGCAGATTGCTGTCGCAGCAGCTAACACTCTCTGTATCAATGTCCTTGGATGCATTACCATCACATGGGACAAGAGGCAGTGTCGGAAAAAGAAGAGCAATAAAATATTCAAACACTGAGATTCCCAGAGGCCATAAAACTAGCAGGAAAAAAAAACCTACAGCAAACAAAGGAAAGAATACATTAGGACTACATACACAAATCAAAGCACTCTGCATAACATATGTTTTTGCAAATTTTGACTGTTATTCTTCTTTAAATGCTTCATCAGAATTAAGACCTTACTGACTGCGACACTGCAACTGATCAATTCTGGACACTTCTTTCTGTCTCATTAATCACCTCTGATTAGATCTGTGTAAACCTCCCAAAGACTGATCTTGCAAACATGGTCCATTCAACCAGATAAAGTTTGCCAAAATCCACTTAGCTTCAAACTAGTTCACTGTGGTTCAACTGTAGAAAATCATCGTTTTATGGTTAAGAATGTACCAGGACAGTATTCACTTACTGCCCCAACATGAAGCATACAAAAAAGCAGAATCGTGTAGTGACCAACAGCGAAGGCTACTGGTAACAAAAATTATGTCCATTCAGGCACTACCAGACATGGATGAGGCTCAAGTCAATGCCACAGATAAATGTTGCACACAGAGTACCTGGCCAACTTTGCTAAAAAATTTTATATTTGTATAGAGCCTATGTAGTTCCAAAAAGTCTTAAGACAATGGTGCAGCAAGTATATGAAAGCTACAGGTTCCAAAAAGTATGCCCATTCAGACAGTGCCAAATATGGACAAGGCTTTATGTTATGCCAAGGGCAAGTGTTGAACACATAGTACTTGCCCAAGACTGTTAAAAAAGTAAATGTTTGCAATTATTTGCAGGGCCACTGGTTTTCATTTTTACTGGAACACTTGATACGATTGTAGAACTTGGACTGCATGAACACTGGTAAAAATAAAGAATTTCATGGAATTTTGCATTTTATACCAGATCCATGAATCTATAAAATTTGTATTTTTCTATTTTTTTTTCTTCCTTTTTTTCCCATATTCTGTTTATCTCCTGATTCTCCCCAATGGCTCCCTTTTGACTGCCCCCCAGCCCCCTCACCCGGTTCCTCTGGGGCTTACCTTCATCGCCGTCTTCTGCCACAGGACTTGCGGTGGCGGTGCCTGGTCACTGGTTCAGGGCCTGTGGAGGGTCAATCTTCATCCTGCCACCTTGAGTAGTTTTCCTCCTGATTTTCATCCTGAGCCCATGGACATGCAATGAATGTGATGTCTGGGCTCTGCTGGAGATGGCCCCAGCATCCTGAATGTGGAGTCCCTTCCCTCTGTGGTGGCATGCATGTACTACCAGCCAGGCACCGCCAGGTGGCAGAAAAGCAGTGCGCTACACTAACCCCCCTCCCTGAGGAAGGAGAGCTGTCCTTGGGATGCTCGATCCTTCCTCTCCCCACTGGCCCCCAAGCAACCTGAGTCCATTCCCAACCCCAGGTCACTGGCATGGCAGGAGGTTAGGCACCCAGTGCCTCAGTCTGCCACGCTACCGGACAAAAACTTGTATTTTTCTTATAATTGCTTCCTGTACTATTTCTATTTGTTTCATTTAATGCCATGTATATTGAGCCTTCTTTTATTCTGATTGTTTACACACATATTAAAAGAATGACAGTAGAATCCCATTAAAACACAGAAATTAGACTAACAATCACCAGTGCAATTCCTGGAATTTCAAGCCTTGAAAATGGAATTTCATTATTTTAATCACTGTAAATCAGTGGCCTTGATTATTTGTAAAGTTGACAATGACAAGGGTGAAATAAGCAACCCATATGTGATTGGCCACTGGCCTGCAAAGATTCTTGTGAAAGTTCCCCACAGTACAATACTGGAATTATCTGGCCATGCATATGCTGTAAAGTACCAGCCAACATGACTCAGTCCCGCCAATCAGAAATATTGTGCCAGTTTTCGAGAATTAGACTTGGGGATGTGCAACCTTCATAGGACATGCCAAATACCATAGAAATTCATTTAGGTGTGTCTTAGATGATCAGACCAGACATACATAAGGGTGGGTCACTGAAACGTGGATGGACAATTTTACTGAGCAGTGAGCAATAATAGCAGGAGAGCAGTTACCCAGATAGCCATGACAGCCAATTAACAAAATTGACATTGATGACAAAGGTGCAGCGTCCTGGGCTAAGAGAAAAGGAAACACAGTAGTGGCAGCAGGAAGAAAGACTTGTGTTATTAGTAATGTAACTAATGGACACAGAAGTCCTCACCATCCATCTCATTAATTTCTTGTGTTAGAGCTGATAGTGTAGGAGATTCATCGTCTATAAACCTTGGAGTGGCATCGGTCTTGTTAAAATGAGCAGGTTTACTTTTAAAAAGGCAAGCATTTCTACATTTTTGTGGAAAAGCATGTTCTTTTGTTGCAGACTACATTGCCTGAAGTACCAGAGATTATCTCTGAGTACATACTTGCAAGGGGAGAACTGAGGTACTCAATGGTTACCTCTGTCAAAGCGGGCCAGACGGTATTTTTTCTGGTGCCAGTACAATAAGAGCTCATCTACTTCTGCCACACTATGGAAGTCCATCATTTGCTGGCCTTCTTAATCAAGTCATAGTCAGACAAGTGTTTCCCTAGTGACTTGTCATCAACTGATATCTTTGTTTTTCAGCAGCAGTAGTTCACTGCTGACTTGAGAACAAGGACAAGTGTCCCCCTCCCTGTTCATCAGGATCAGTATCTCCTTAGGACCCACAAGCTCTGAACCAGCCCAGTTGCATGGAGGTCTGAGGCATCAGTGCCTTACCTCATGCCACACTGGCGACCCATGTTAGTGATGCAAGCGGGTCTCTGGGGGTTGGCCGGGGAGGGAGAGGATCGAGCATCCAAAGGACAGCTCTCCTCTCTTGGGGAGAGTGGCTTGGCAGCCCCTCTGAATGACTGCCCCCCCCAGGTGGAGGCCTGAGGGTAGCATGGTACTGGGGTGCCAATGGAGGGTGGGTGATGTGGGACTCTGCAGCATGCGTATGCCTCCACGTATGCACACTGATGTGTTGCACCCCAGCAATGGGGAGGGCAGGGGAGAAAATGGTGGAACAACACCCACAGCAGCAGATGAAGATCGACCCCCACAGGCTCCACACCGGTGGCCGGGCTGGCCAAATCCTGTGGCTGGGATGGCTCGAGGTAAACTCCTGGAGGAACCAGGTAACATGGCTGAGGGGGGGGTCGATCAGATGGGGGGGCACCAGGGAGATAGGAGCACAAAGTACATGTGAAAAAAAATGGATCCACAAGCTCCTTCCTTTATCTGGCCTGTCACTGGGCATGCAAGAAGTGACAACTGGTCTGCTTTAGCTGTGGTTATATCCTCTAACCTTTTCTGCAGAATACATGTAAAGACCAGATGGATAGGCTACTGTTTACAGAATTGCTCATCCTTACTGTCTTTTCACCACAATAATGTCCCAAATGTGTTCTTAAAGTAAGGATCTAATAGAGGAGCCATGATGTAATGGTCAGTTGTGCATACAGTATTTCCTTGATATGTGCGTGTGTGTGTGCATGCACGTGCACGTGTGTGAGTGTGACCCAAGAAATGTGTTCCTCATCTTTCATCTACATTAGCAGAATTGGCAACCTTCTCCTCATTTTGAGATTTCATGCAAACAAGTGACAAGTTAATCAAGGCAATGAGAGGCAGTGCCTGACTTTGACTGGCTACATCAGCACTTGCGACCCATGTGGCCTCCACAGAGGGCTTTAACACACAACAGAGAATCTTCATTAGTCACTACTGATTAGGACTAATGTTTAGCTCTCTTGCCAGTACTGTCCTCAGTTGCATACTGGTGGTTGGCCTTATATTGTTTTAGCAGCCACTGCCTGATGGAATTCCACCTGGTTCACACATCTGATTTCAGGTAGGTGGGGGGGGGGGGTTCTGCTGCCTTAATGTTGCATAACAGCTTCGATGCCTTAACAGAATGGCTAAAATTACCACAGACTTTTGGGGCACCCCTGCACAGTTCTGCACACTGCCACCTTCATTGTATAGAAGTCCATGACCTACCAGGTTTATACAGTGAGTAAAGCATGGATTATGGGTGCACTCACCCATGTGGACTGCCAATACAGTGTTCTTTGCAATATCTGTTATTTTAAAATCTATTTGAATGAGAGTTGTGTCAGCCACACATCAGACTTTTACTTATTGCACTCTAGGATGTTTTCTGTGCAATAGTCTCATCAGATCCAAAGAGGCATAAAACTGAGATCAGAAGGTGATGGCGATTTGCTGCTGAGAAAGAAAAGGAAGGGGAGATGTTGACTCAATGGCAGTCACTACATATAATCTGTGGTCTGGTCAGTCACCCACATGTCAGTGGTCATACAAACAAACAGCTGGCACAACAAATATTTTCAAGGCAAGGGATACAGTCTTGTAGACACACTTTGTATCAGAGTGTGTATAGGTCATCCATAAAGTGATAACTGACTACATTTAAAAACTTTTAATATGTTTTGGTCTAGTGGGCTTGACTTTCTAAGGCCCATTAGATTGATGCAAGATGTGCCGAGCACCTGCCTATGAGAAATGCCAGTGCACAAGGGGCCCTGCACCAGGTTTTGGTAGATGTAAAGTCTCAGCACCAAAGTCCACATGGCTGCCGCAAGTGGACTGTTGTGTCAAGATGATGGTGGGTGGGAGGAGTTTGACAGAAGCTGCCATCAGCCCCTACACCATGCCACTCTGTCCCCATGACTGCATGCCAGGCCTGTATTGATGCATGGCAGCTGATGGCGGGAGCAGCAGGAGGCACCCATGCCTGCCCACCAGGACAGCTAGGGTGACAGCAGGGCAGACTAGTAGCAAATTACAGGGCCTGGCAATTGGCATGCTGTGGATGGCCATGGTCCCAGCTTGACTCTGGCCAGCCAGCAGAGCCTCTGCTACTGACAGTGCCCTAGTAGGACGGGGTTGCCGGAGGACCAGGAAAACACCTTTGAGTGCCGCTATTTGATGCTGCTTCACTGTGATCTGGTGTGGCGGTCAAGGTGCCTGGGCCCACAATACCAACTCCTATGACATGATGTGTCAAGTCCAGAGAGGACTGCCCGGTCCATGTGGGACTCTGTGGGCACTTGAGGTCAGCAGAAACTACCCATGGGGGGGGGGCATGTGGCATGGGATGAAGGAGTGTCCTGCCACCACAAGGGGGAACATGAAAGTATGGTGTTAGACACACATCCTCTATAACAGGCACCACTGACAAATGGGACCAATGTGGCATGGACATTTGTATGCAAGACTACACACTGGCACACTGTTTTGCATGTAGTGATATGTATGCAGCGCATGACACCGTGGAAATGCCAGTTCAATGGAACACCTGAAGAGAGCAGAATATTGAAGGTATACTACTGGCTCTATTGCACAGGTGTCATATCGTACCCCTACTGCAGAGCATTGAACACCCCATACGGACTGATCTGATGGCATACCAGTGACTACAGGAGAGCACCAAGAATGCCTTGTGGCACCCTTGTACTGCAATAGTCAGCGAGGTCAAGTAGTCATGCCAACAACAGCAGCGACACAGATGTCTCCACTACACTTCATCAGTGAGTCACTGTGCATTGCACACTGCCACCATAGCTCTGCTTCCATGACCTGGTAATGCTCCACCCAAGGCAATGCATTGTGCTATGTCTCTACAACCTACAGTGTACAATGAAAACCTATTGTGGGCAATGCAAATGTTTGTCTGTGGGTGTGACACACATTCACAGTGTATGGGGGTGGCAGTGCAAGGCTGCAAGGGATAGTTCAACACATTCTGTGGTCATCATCTTAAGGGTCCTCACCATGCTTGGCAACAGCAGCTGCAGTTCTTTATATGTGGCCCACTCATCTGCAGCTGTGTTTTGGGTCTGTGATACTCAGGTACAATACTGCCATGTATGTGGTGCTGCCATCTGGGTTAGGAACCATCTATGCAGATTTGCAACTTGCTCACAACTACCGTTCTGTGTCTCAGTGCCAGCTTCCCACAGTATGTCCCCAGAGATCTCCATGGGGTGCCATATGGCCTCATAGCAGATTGTGTGTAGGTGCCATTAGGTGCTTTCCATGCTTTGAGGTGCGCCCATGGACCAGTACTGCTGCAGGCACCCCACTGGAGAATGGCACGGGGGAGGCACTGCAGCATCATGCCACTCCCACCACATTCCACATGCACTACTGGGGGGATCTGTGCTGCCAGGTGGCATGGGAGTGCACCACAGACAGGTTGCACCAACAGTGGGGACCATGACCCACACTGCCTTTGTCGCCCCAGTATGTGATGTTTGCCCATCCTGTGCTGCAGGGTTGCTCTGGCCATTCAGTATCATGGATGGTGGTGGTGTATGGGTCATTAGGCCAGTTTTGGCTGGTCTAACCACTAGCATGACCTGTGGCTTTGGCAGGGCTTCCAAAATTCCAAGTAGAGGGTGCTGCAGCCAGGATCTGCTGCATGCCCCCTTTCTGCCACGACACAGGCATGTGGGGGGCACAAGCATGGCGCAAGCCCCAATGGCACAGGTGGCCCCTATGTTGGCACAGGCACTGTTTGAATCTTGGAACTGATGCACGGTGTGGCACAGGGGGCCCCTTGCATCACTTCTCTTTGGTGCAAACACCATGCACCAGTCTCAGAGCTTTGAGAATCGAGCCCAAAGTGTCACTTTTGGAAAATGCTGATATTTTATTGATTTTCTGTATTTCAATGCATTTTATTCTTCGTTGCTAGGTGTATTTTCATGGAAATGGGATCCTTGAGCCCTACAGTACATTGTGCACACAAATTGAGGAGAAGGTACGCTCACTGCTGTGGAGTACTGCAGCTGACTATATGCTTTTCTTATTCTTACAAAAGGTACGCTACCTGTTGCCTGAATTCAACTAAATCTCTCATTCCTTACCTCTCATCCCAGTTTTTGATCTGGTTTAGCTCCCTTTTTACTTGTCTTTCCCTACTCTGCTGTGTTGAAAGCAGCCGTTCTGAGAGGTAGATGTAGCAGAGGCAAGCCAAGATTACAGCTGTGAGCAGGGAAGTTGTAGTGGCAGCTGAGAAGAGGATTTGGGAGGCCCAGTTGAGTGTGCTGATGAGTATTTTTGGGGCACAGCAGTGAAGCTGGAAAGCAGTCTGGGCTGAACTTGAGCTTGTTTGCATGATGTGGCACAAGCAGTTGGGCTGTGAAGCTGTGATTCCATGGCATAGCAAGGTTCTGGGTGGGCCATGGTGCAAGCTGTATGTGCTGGGAGAGTCCAGTTGCCTGAGTGTCTGGTTCAAGTTCTGGGCACTGCTACAGGGTCTGACAGCTGAGAAGGGCTGCAAGTTCGGACATGCCTGCTCTGAAGAGCCACAAGGATTGTAAAGTGAGGAGTAGGTAGTCCCTGAACTGCATTGTTCTCATTCTGAACTGTCAGACTTCTGTTTAGACAAATACATAAACAACAAGTTAGCCGACCCAGTGGCATGGAGGGCTGAGGCACCTGTGCTTCAACTGCAGCCAAGCTGGCAACCCTGGTACAGGAATGGACCTGGGTCCCTTGGGGTTTGGCCATCCCACAGGATGCAGTGTTCCTCCTGGGAGGGAGGTTTGCTAGTGCCTCTGTGATACTGCCACCTGGGTGACCAGTGGCCCGATCAGCTGCCACAGGGTTCTGGGAGCACAAGTCGGTGGTGGGAGCCCGATTCATTGTGGGTGCAGTGGTGGCAGCCTGCATCTTGGTCACCAGTCTGGGACTTGTCCTGTGTCCGATTGGGTAGCAGCTTCTAAGAGATCCCAATGTTTGCAGTGTGCTGAGGAGTCGAGACCGCCAGGAGCAGCTGGTCTGTAGGAGCTGTTTCCATGGGGTGCTCGTAGTGTCAGTGTAATACTGGAGTGAGCTGAGACCCACCTTATTCATTGATTGTAAGTGTCTACAGGAGGGAGAGTGGAAGCAGCCTGCGCATCTCCAGCCTTTTTTGTCTCCAAGTCTGCTGGCACCATCAGTCAGAGCCTAATTTGGATCCTAGGAAGAATGTAGCAGTGAAGTTCCCTGGATCAAATATTTGCTGTGGAATGTAAGCATGGCTTGTGCTATGTGGAGAGCCCACCATTAGAACTGTTCCTCACACTCCATGGAGTGGTTGATTTAGTCTCCAGTTAAATCTGTTTTGTACTTTTACATGTTACAGACAATGATCTTAATCAGTGAGGAACTTTGTGATTTGCTAACCTCAGTTGCCCCTACAGCTGTTAGCACCCCCAGACTATCTTCAGAACCTGGTAAATGAGTCAATACTTGTGATGATGTTTCTGGCTGTGAGCCCCCCCCCCAAAAAAAATTACCACCTTGCATACCCCTAGACACCGGGAAGGGGGCTTACACTCAAATCCCACCCAATGAAATTTGCTAAAATGCCATTGGTCCAAAAAGGGTGTCAACCACTCCAGAAACCATAGTGCCCAGTGCACCGAGGACTGTTGCACAATATCTCCCACACTAGTCCATAACAAATAGTGAGAAAAAGGCAATGAGATTCACCAGCCCAAGGACACCCTCTTTAACTGGTAAGTAAGTAATGTTTCTTTTCACCTCGATAAGCCTGCTCCCCCAGAGCATTTGAAAAAAAGATGCTAAAATCCCTGTCTCCAGGGACACTGGGGGAGGGTAAACATAACTAAGAAACAAAAACACTGGTAAAATAAAAGATTTCATCACAAAGACTCACTTTTTCTTAGAAAGATGCCATGCTATTGGAAAGAATTAGACTTATGAGGAAACCAAACCAAACTGTGACCTTGGTTGCTTACCCCTTACATAGCACCATGCTTACTACGTTAGAGTACCCCTTGATACAAGTATTAGTTCAGATGTGGTAAAGCTTGCTTCACTCACCTCAGATAATCAAAGATGCCAGATATTTGGTGTGTCTAATAAAAGACTCCCAGTTCCTCCACAAACATCGTAGACCATGGCTTTCGCACATGGAGTAGGCAAGGGCTTCGATACCACTATCAATACTACAGTCAGGGACTTTTTAAATGTTTTGCCAAACTTCAGCAATAATTTCATCTCCTTAGAACTGTTCATTACAGATACTTGGAGGCACGCCATTATTTGGGCAACAGACTAGGACTAGCTTGAGACAGGGAGGCAACTTCCTCTATAATAGATTTTATAATTCAGGTCCTGGAGATGAGTAGTCCCAACAATTTCATTTCTAAAGCATATAAACAGCATATAACAAATACAAACATAAAATAAATAAATAATAACATATATAAAGCATATAACAGATGAGTGCGTTAGGCTCGGGGTAAGAACACAAGTGCAAAGCGCCCAGCTGGTTCAGTTCTGGAATTGCCCAGGCAGTAAGGGAAAAGAGGTTGGCCTATAGAAAATTCAGGAAGACCAAAAGAGAGGTGGATAGGGAAAATTACCTAAGGTTGGCTAGTGAGGTAAGTAAGGAAGTCCGGTGAGCAAAGGCACAGAAGGAGTTGCAGATAACTGAAGGAATTAAGAAGGGGAGGAAGCTTTCTTTCGCTATATAAGTGAGAAAAGGGACAAGAAGGAAGGGATTGTTAGGCTTAAGAAAGGCATGGAGTGGGTGGAGGATAATGGGGGAAAAGCATAGATACTAAATGAATACTTCTGTTCCGTCTTCACCAGGGAGAAGGATGGACCAGTGCCTTCAAGAGGGGAAAAGAGGAGCAGGGAGGGAGGGGAACACAGACGTAGTGAGATAGAATGACAGAGTGAAGGAGGGGCTGCTGGCATTGAAGGTGGACAGATCACCAGGCCAGACAGAGTACATCCAAGGGTACTAAAGGAACTGGCTGAGGAGCTGGCAGGACCACTGGCAGACCTATTTAATAGTTCACTAGAGTCAGGCATGGTACTGCAGGACTGGAGAATGGCACATGTAGTGCCCCTCCACAAAAGCGGTCCTAAGGATGACTCAGGGAATTACAGACCAGTTAGTCTGACCTCTACTGTGGGCAAGCTCATGGAGACCATACTAAAGGAAAGGTTGGTGGAATATCTAGAGGAGCATGGTCTCCAGGATGTGAGGCAGCATAGGTTCATGGGGGGGGGGGCATGTCAAACGAATCTAATTTACTTCTTTGACAGTGTCACTAAGACAGTAGACAAAGGCCAAATGGTAGACATCTTCTATCTTGATTTCAGCAAGGCCTTTGACTCTGTGCCCCACAAAAGGTTAATCAGGAAGTTGGTGGATCTTGGACTTGGGGAAAAGATGGCCAGATGGGTGGAAAACTGGCTGTGGGACAGAACCCAGAGGGTGGTTGTGGGGGGAGAGTTATCTGGTACCAGAGAGGTAATCAGTGGGGTCCCACAGGGCTCTGTCCTGGGGCCGGTGTTGTACAATGTCTTCATTAATGACATTGGGGATGGCATTAAGGGCAAAATTTTCCAATTTGCAGATGACACCAAACTGTGGGAAAGTGGACACAGCTGAAGGGATACAGGACCTACTGGAAGATCTGGAAAAGCTGGGGAGGTGGTCCAGGATCTGGCAGCTTGGCTTGAATGCCAAGAAATGCAAGGTTATGCATATTGGAGATAAGAATTCCAGAACAGAGTACTTCCTGGGTGGAGTCTGAGTATCTGCATCAGAGGAGGAAAAGAACCTAGGAGTGATGATCACTAGTGACCTGAAGCACTCTACGCAGTGCAAGAAAGCAGCAGCAAAGGCAAACAAGATGCTGGGATATATATCTAGGGAGATCAGTAGTAGGAGAGAGGAGGTTATACTGTCCTTGTACGGGTCACTGGTAAGGTCGCATATAGAGTATGGAGTTCAGTACTGGTGTCTACACCTCAAAAAGGAAATTAACCTGCTGGAGAAGGTCCAGAAGAGGGCTACAAAGATGTTAGTGGATCAGCAGGGTAAAGCATATGAGGAGAGGTTGAGGGCACTAAACAAGTACTCCCTAGAAGACTGGAGACAGAGAGAGAGAGAGAGAGAGAGAGAACATGATTGGGACCTTCAAGTACTTGAAAGGGATAAATAAGGTTGATAAGGAGAGTCTCTTTAAGCTGAGTGGCAACCATAACACTAGGGGGCACAGTCTTAAGCTGGAGGGTGGGAGGTTTAGGAGGGAGGTCAGGAAGCACTTCTTCACAGAGAGTGTGGTGGACACTTGGACTGCACTGCCGGAAGAAGTCATCTCATTGAAGACAGTGGGCAGCTTTAAGAGAGGCTGGGATAGGCTTAGGGAAAAAGTAAGGATCATGGGTAGAGAGGATGGGAGGAGTGGGGAGAGAGGGCAGGGATACTAGCTCAAGCTGTGGACCCAGCAACACGAGCAGACTTGATAGACTGAATGGCCTCCTTCTGCTGGCTTCTTCGTAAGTTCGTATAAAGCCATACGAGCTAGTATGGTACATACTACAGCTATAATACTACAGAAATGGGACGGAGAAACTGGCCTTCAGATTTCTCAAGGAGACTGGCAATTAATATGTCTTAGACAGCATAAAAATACATCAAGCCACCAATGGAAAGAATTCGGATGGAAAAATATCATCTATTTCTTCTGTACGCCACATATTACAGCCCAGTATGATCCTCTTTCCTGAAATATATGCTGGTGAGGCTGCGGCTTGGCTCCAGCCAGACATACACATATATTTTAGATGTGCCCTATTATTAGACCCTATTGGCAGGAGATAGAAAAATCACTGAATAACCGTATCCCAGAATACGGAGTGCTTCATCTACAGGCAGCTCTGTTCCTACCATATCCCCAGCTTATTAAGGACCAGCACTACCGAAAACAGTTGGGTATTCGGCTCACATTGGCCAAAAAAGTATTAACTAGAAACTGGCTCGCTAAACATAGACCCGAGCTTCGAGAATGGAAGGATGTGGTTATGTCAATACACCGCATGGAAAAACTTACTGTTGGCCTTAGGAACAGACCATCTACTTTAACTACATTCATGAATCAATAGAATATCTGGATAGCATGGGTAGTGGCACTCATAGACAATGTAATACCATAGATCGAACAAAACGTGATGGTAATAAAATGTCAGCATGCATGCCTGGGTCTTTCACATTGTGGAAGCAATATTAGCTCAGTACTGTTTTGCATAGATATTCACTTGAGTAGTCTATATGTGGATTGATGTAACTATGACATTTATTTGGAATGGTTCCAGTGCCATTATTGACATGTGGATTGTATGATGCAGGTTGATAACTGCTTTTAATTTGAATTGTATCTACTGATGGTTCCTAGTCTTTCAGTTTAAAATTGTAATAAAAAGACAATTACAAAAAAAACCAAAACAAAGATGCCATGCTTTCCATCTGGCAACCTTAGTGCTGCCTTCTGAAATCTTTAACTCCCAAATGTGAGTGGCATCATCCTCACTACTAAAATTTATGCCCTGAAGTGATAGGTAGCCCCATTAGGCCCGCTAGATGAGAACTGCTTGCTTGGTTCAAGAAATACCCCTAACATTTAGTAGTAGTAATCTTTGAGCCAGAGTAAAGAGAACATTCCTGGACCATTGAAAATGCTTGATAACAAGAAGCAACATATATCATATGTGTATGCCAGAATTTGTGGGGCAGATAAGCCTGTGGGGTCTCAATCAGAGATATAGCAGCTGCCTGATTCAGTTTTCTTAGGAGCAGGTCAATTCCCAATATGTATAGCAGGGAACTCAGGGGCCAACCTTGCTGACACCCCTTAGTACCAGAATCCATGTTCCCATCCATCTATTGACATTGGGACAAACTACAGCCCCATCATAACAGGCCTTAATCCAGTCTCTAAAGGAAGATGGAAACTCATACGTTCCCAGACCCTTAAGATGGATAACCCACTGGCACAATGGTAGTGTTTCCACCTGCAACGCTGACAAATTGGGTTCAGGAAAGAGCATTAGAGAGTTGGCCATGGGGAAGTTGGATAAGCATCCCATGGACAGCTCTCCACCTCTGAGGGAAGGTTCAGTGGTGTCCGGCATTTGAGTGACACCCAGCTATGGATGGGTGTACACCAAATTGGGACCACACATTAGGGATGAGACAGCAATGGATATCTGCAGGGCATGCATGGGTGTGCAAGCCTACACGCAACATCACTGCATGCCCATGCCTTGGAGGTACCATACAAGTAAAAACCCTTCATGGCTGTGCAGTGTGAAGCTGAGTCCAGAGAAAAGCCTCCCCAGCTGAATGACACCTTGCTATGTTCTTCAGGGACTACTGATTGATCTTGGTCCCTTCCTTAGCTCCCCCCGGCTGAACCCCCCTGTGAACAGGAAGTTACAGGCCTCTCTGAACTGGTTGGCAGGGAGGATGCTAGGTAGGGGAGTCCTTCAGAACTGGGTTGATTATGGGGTACATCCCCAGAGCCACACAGAGGTGAAGAAATAGAATTGATTTAAAAAAAAGATAGGAATGAGACAACCTATTGAAGGCCTTTTCCTGGTCCAACAATAGAATAAAACCGGCCAGATTACCTTTTTTTCTAATGTTCAAAGATTTCACGTAACAAAAGAAGATGGTCCTGGATTTTCCTTCCTGGGACAGTACAAGACTGGTGAGGGATCTATGATGGTATCCAAAACAGAACTTAACCTGTGACCCAGCTTTTCCATTAAGATTTTGAAACAGCATTTAGAAGGCTAATCTGTCTCCTGTTACTAAGATCCTGTTTGCTGCCCTTTTGAAATAGAAAAATCATTAATGTAGTTGTCATGGTGCCAGAGAAAGAATTATGCACCAGACAATAATTAAAATCCTCAGCCAAATCAATACATTTCTAGTCTTGCGTAACTTTATACAGCTCAACTGTGATACCGGCCACCCTGGGAGCTGTGCCTTGATTTTAATGCCTTAATTGCAGATTATACTTTTGCAGCCAAGATGGGCTGTGTCAACTTCTTCTCCAAAGCATCAGGAACCTGGAGACAGCATAATCCATCCCACAAGGCCAAACTTTCTGGACTGACATCAGTGTCATACTGTAGTGCTGTCCTGACATGTCTAATAACTTTGGTTATAACGTCGGGTTTTGTTTGTAAAATCTGCCCCCAGATGACAGACTAGAGTGCATGACCCTGTGCTGGACCCATTTGGCACAGCCTTCAAAAGGTGAAACAACCGGTTGTTTACCCTGGCAGCCATATCTTTGCTCCACCAGGAGGGATGATGTCCTATCATACTGATAGTCTCTCACATTGGCTTTTAGCTGAGAGATTTGCTGGTTCAAATTAATCCCTTTTTCGTGTGCACAGGTTAATCATTTATGGAGCTGATATGATGGAGCTAAGGGATGAATACTTACAATAGCCTTTTTTGCCAGATCCTTACCAAGTCTCTGGAGAAACATTTTAAGGTCTGATTTTGTATCCTTCCACCAAGCTCAGCTAGAGTCAAACATGTTCTTAACAGTGACTGTCAGAAAAAAATTGCATCAAGAACTTCTTCACCTCAGTAGATTGCAATATATTATTATTAACTTTCCAGAGGCCAGTACCTCTACCTTGTCCTCATGCTGACCAACCTGCCACCCCCCCAGAGTATGGTCTGATATCTCGGCAGGAATCACTTCGGCTGAATTCACCGGAAGGTACTGGGAGACAAAAAGGTAATCTTTACGTTAGGCTAGAGATCCTTTAAAAAAGGTTACTCCTCACCCTTTTTTGTGTGTGATCCTATCTGTGTCCACTAGATTTGCCATAGAAATCATAGACTGTAGAAAGTAGGCATCACAATACCTTTTAGACCCCAGGGCATTTTGGATATGGGAAAGGGAGACATGTCACCATTCCATAATAACTCTTCTGGTTGTACAAAGAAAAACTGAATTTCTTTAAAAAAATAAATCCATTTTATTTTAGACTGAAGGGGTGCATAAGTGGAAATCAACCTAAGTTGCTGACAGGAAACCAGAATATCCAGGATGAGCAACTGCACAGGGAAAAGATTGAAAATGTTTGTACCTGAAAGGATCACATCCTTGAAACAATCTCCAGTCCTGAGCAGGCTTTTGACTCCGGGGGACCAAAAAGAGACCCCCCCTACACATGCAACCTCTGAGCTTGCAGGATGTAGGATGGTGTCTGTAACCTCATGTCCTGTAAGAAAAAATAGAGAAGCGTAAAGACTGTAAAAAAGGAAAAGTCATTAATCTTCTCTTAGGATTCTTAATGCTGTTCATATTCAGGGAGGCCCAAGACAAAAACACCTCAACCATTGCGATGAGTAGCAGCAAGAGCCGTAACGCGTTCATCAAGGCTGCAATTTACTGAATCAGGTTCTTCTCCTGGAGTCTGAGTCCCCATGCTTCTCAGCACCTGGGGGTTCTGGGCCAGGGTCCTCAGTTTCAGAAGACAGTCTTTTTTGAGGATGTAGTCGAGGAAGTATCAGAGTCCTCTCCCTTCTCAACTTCATCAGAGTCTTCCCAATTATTTTCCTCAGTTGCTCGTATTTATTCTATAACTTGATCAAGTCACATTTGAGCATTTTTGTCTTGGGTGGTTGATGTTTTTGTCTGTTGTCATTGAACCAATGTCATCCCCTTCTTAGGAGGTTTTGGTTTGGAGGGCATATCAGTGGTTCCAACCCCAGAGACTTGCAGTTGCTGCTCCGCAGATGTAGTGGGAGATCTTGAGGAAGTCACATCCTTATTCACATGTTCCTTACCATCCTGTTGCATGTCTGTTATGGCTGCTTGTGATGGGCCAGTAGTGGGGACCACAGATGAGCTGGAAAGTGCCAACACGACAGGTGTACTGGATTGAATGTCCTGGGTCTGTGATTCCCCCAGGCAACCATGATCTGTGTGATATACCTCAGTGGGTGGTTCAAAAGCAGGAACTAACAAAAGATTATTTTCCTGAACAGGTCTTCTTAGTTCAGTTGTTCCCACCCATTATGTGCTGCCCTGGGACAAGTCTTGAAAGAATAACCCTATTCTCTGCAAAGATTGCATTTCAAGACATTTTCAAAATTGGAGCTGGCATTACTAAACCCATAACAGAGTCCACAGTGAAGACGGTCATAGGCACTGCTGAAGTGGGACAGGGACCTGCACTTATAACAGGCTTTGGGTTGGCCCAAATAGAAAAATAATGCCCCATCTCAGCTGATGAAAAAGGTATTGGGGAGATGTTGTACTCCAGAGTCCAGCTGCCACAGTTTAACCTTAAAATGCCAGCCCACCATGGATTCTGAATCGAAAATAGGTTCAGGGCATCCTTGGACTTCACATTTCTGTTGTAGCTGAAAAAGAATATCTGAAACACTTACACCCTCATTATGGAACAGGACCATAATGTTTTTTATTGCAGGTTTCATGAGAGGAATGGCAACAAAGGGAACCATAGGGCAGAATACCTGACCTCTGAATACTTCTAGAACCTGTCCAGAAGTTTGGATGTCTTAAAGCTGATACCATAGACAGATTCTGTGGAAATATGTATCAGTGTATATATTTCCTGAGTGAAGAATTTCCTTGAGTTTTTAAGAAGATTCCTGGCAACAAACACCCTGTTGTGAACAGACTCTGGGTCACACCGCTATTCAGTCAGACAGCATTCTGACATCTAGCAGGCGCAGATCGAGACTTGAACAAGTTGGCCATTGTAAACTGAGGTCTTAGTTGTTCAACAGTGTCCTTATCCTCTGACCCAGCCTGGTCAATGTGTCTAGCCTGAGAGGTAGTGCTGGGTTGCAAGGTAGATATCAGAGTCTTGGGGGGGTCCTCTCCAAGGCCACAGAAGTCCCCCCAACTAGGGTATCAATAGTATCCAACAACCCAGGAGCAATTAGTTCAGAAACAGTAGCAGACGCTGATGTACCAGTACTACTGTATCCATTACTGGAAGTACCCTGCTAGGGTGGGTTAGAAAGTGTGCATCTGGAACCAGTTATCTCTTTATCCCTCAGTGACTCCTTCAGCAAGAACCCCATCACCAACTTCAAATGAATCAAAAGTGTTAGGCACTGCAGCTGAAATGTCATTGTGAGAAACTGCTGGTTTACCCATGGAGAATAGCACTGCTGTATCTTGCGGCGGCACTGAATGAATTGCTGATGCCTCTGTGTGACTCCTGGACATCTCTGATGAAATACTGTAGGTAGAGCTGAATACCCAGGAGGTGGCTCTTGAGGTCCAGACCCCATTCCAGCCACCATTACTGGGGACACCTCAGTATCGAGTTGGGGGAGGAGTTAGGCAGTTATGGGGAAATGCCAGCAGCCATGGTCAAGGGTTTGGGGCACACAGACCCACCTTTTTTTCCCCCGCAGCTTGTAACTTAGGGCCTAGTGCAGTTTTCATGACTGTAATTATGTCAGCTGCCTTCAGTGCTTATCCTAACTGACTGCCATTGGGACTCTTTGTCCACCCCATAGCCAGGAGAGCCTGCTCAGCTGACCAGTCTGAATGAGGTGGCAATCCCTGGGACCCCTCCTCATGCCCAGGAGAGCCTCCATCATTGGTCTGTGCAAGGGGGCAGAAACCCCTTGATCTGGGAACACTGGAGCTGCAGGATCTGCCAGCATTCCAGCTGATGCTTTTAATGTTACTGTGCTGTCAGTTTCACTGAAACCTGGTATATCCAAGGCAGTATCCTCCTAAGCCAGGAGCCAAAGTAGCAATGCTCAGCCTTTCAGTCATTCCAGCAGACAGGATTCTTTCTTCAGGGACAATAGTTGATTGGATTACAGGTATAGTAACACCTCTGTTCACCTTATCTGGAGATTGACCAAATACTCTGGGATGGTAAGCGTCACAAACCTACTCAACAGGTCATCCCTCTACTCCCAAAGTGCCAACCTCTGAGCGCAGTCTTGTGAACAGTTTAACAGAACAAGGTAACCCTCTTGTCTGTTTTGTGAGTTTGGATCAACCTTTAGTCTCCAGTCTTGGAGGGATTCAAACTGTGAACCTCTTGCTAGCATACCCAATGCACAGGTTCAGATAATTCTGTCTTCGGGGGCCAGATATCTTTGCCTATGGGCACCTAACCAGGTATACAGAGATGAACCCTTAAAAACTTTAATAAAGACCTCAGATTTAAAACGCTTCTCTTTCCAGTTTGGTATCACCATTCAAACTTATGCCTAGTGTCAGCTATAACCATGTATACTGTTCTTGCAAATGAAAGAAAATCAAAGACAGACCAGGTATGCTCTAAAAAGAGTTTTTACTAAAAATAGATAAAAATATGGCGTAGTGGCACTGCACCAGCGCAAGTGGCCAGAGAGGGGCAGGAGGTGCGCTAGCGCAAGTGTCATTGTGCTAGGTGTATCAACCATGATATTCAGAGGTGCACATGCAAATGGGGCCATAATGCATTGCAAGGCACAAATGGGCCCATTTGCATGTCATTATGGCCCCATTTGCATGCAGGTACACCCATCCCCGGCTACTTGTGCCTGGCGCCCTGCCAGGCTGCAGCCGTCGGGGGCCAACGCCCCCTGCACAAGCGGCAAAGTGCCCCACAGCCCGATCGCAGGCATAAGTATAAGAATAATAATTTCCTAAATCCCTGGTGGTCCAGTGGACCGCTCCCACCGATCGCGGGCACAAGTATAAGATAATAATCTCCATAGTCTCGATGGTCCAGTGGACCGCTTGCAGCCGTTCAAGGGCAGAGTAAGAATGATTATCCGTTCAGGTGTCCAGCGGTGGCCTCACTCTTCCCACTTCCTGCCATCCTGCTTCGCCGGTCGGCGCGGTGGCAGTTCCCCACCGCAGCTTTCACCCCGCCGCTTGTTGACTGATTGCGCGATAGGTGCCAGCTGTGGCGCCACTGGTTCATGTGCCATCGTGCTGCAGACCATGACAGCCATATTGAGTCCAGATATGTGAATGAATCCATTCCGACATATCTGGACTGTGTAGTACATTATGGTTCAGATGCCCATTGGCCCACACTGTGGATCAATGGGCGACAGCTGTACTGTACGCAGTCGGTGGGCGGCTGGGCGGTTTACGGGTGGGGAGCTGCCACCCACTGCTGACCAGGGGGGAGCAGGGTGGCAGGACTCAGTGGGAGGGTGGGGAGGGGGTACCGCTGGACCACCAGGGATGGGATCTAATCTTTTTTATGAGTTCTGCCCGCGATCGGGCTGCGAACGGTCCACTGGACCACCAGGGATATAGGAGTATGTTATTCTTATACTTATGCCCGTGATCGGGCTGGGAGCAGTCCACTGGACCACCAGGGATATAGGACTGTTTCATTTCCTACTTCTGCCCGCAATCGGGCATGGGGGGCACTACCCGACGGAGGGTGCCGCTGGAGCTCGGGTGGCCACCCACAGCTGCAAGCTGCCGAGTTGCGCCCTGCAATACGGCAGCTCACATGTGGGTGGCCAGCTGTTGCTCCTTTATTTTTTGGAACAAGTGTATGCGGCACATGTAGGGGTTGTGCCTGATGGGCTCCGCATCCCGGCTGAATATCGAGATGTGCGGGTGCATGGCGGGCACGCCCCTACTTGCGCCATACATTAATGATGCACCCCGCACATCGTGGGATTTGTGCCATGCATCTTTCCTGTTTGAATATTTCACGCCTGGTGCATCAGTGGTTGCGATGGCGAACTGTGCGCGCCATGCGAACCCTTCTGAATATCCCACCCATTTTTTTCAAAAATGCAGAGAAGTTCTAATATAGAAATATACTGTAAAAGAAACTAATATGATTCAACAAATTTAGACCTCCATGTTTGTTTGACATATAAAAAATATTCCATTTAATGGGATTTAATATGCTGCCCCATATAACTTGAAAAACTAAACTGAAAATTTTCAGATCTGTTTCCTTCAGGGTGGATGTACCACACTTAAATAAGTAAAAATGGTAACAAAAATGTCTTAATCACCACTACTTTTTCTGTTTGGGCCTTTGCCAATTTTTCCATAACTTTACTTTTTGGTCATCTTCTTGTATTTTATTTTTCTAGTTCATTTTAGCTAGGTCACCCCTGCCAAACTGAAGACCTAGGATGTATATTAGATCATCCAAGACTCATATTCTTGCAATATTTGTAACACTTTCCACTTCAGTATTAGTAACATATCCTCTACTTTTTTTCCATGAATACTCTGGCACCAGAGGCTGACAAAAACTTCTGCAGTAGGTGTAAAGCTCTTTCACCAGATTGTCTTATTTTTTGTTATGGCATATTCCACCCCCCCCGTGGCTGGCCCAGGTTTGGTGGCAGGGTACAGCCGATCTGAAGCGTCCATCCCCCCATATGGGGCATCACGCTGCACAGCTGTGGGGTTGGGATTTTTGTGTAGTTACCATGGTAGCTGCATAAGTCCCTCAAACCCACTCCTGAGTATGCCAGCACGATGCACCAAAGTCCAGGCAGAGAACTGTGCAGAGGCACGACTTTCGCTAAGTGCCTAACAGCGCTCTCCCTCCCAACACCACCTGCTAGTCGGAATGGTTCCAACCCTCCCCAGGAGAGGAGATCTGCCCAACAGTGGCTTGATCCTGCTTCTTCCCTCCACCAACCCCCGATGACCCAGATTAGTTCCTGAACCCCGGGTCACTGTTGTGATGTAAGGTGTGGCTTCCAGCATCTCAACCCTCAATGCCACTGCTCTTTCACCAGATTGCTTCATCCTGAACATATAGACAAATGTCATCTGCATAAGCAGATATAGTAATAGATGCTGTATCATCTATATTACCCAGACCTTTAATCTTAGGGTGTTCATGAATAGCTTGAAGTATGGGATCTATGCTAAAAACATATAACAATGGACTGAGTGGACAGCCTTGTCTTACTCCCCTTTTTATTGTCAGTGCTGTTCCTTAGTGACCATTGATCTTTGGCATGATTTTTGCTACTTTGCACATTTTCCTAATCCATTCACACAGCTGTATCAGAATCCCATACTTATTCAATACTTCAAAAAGGTAATCATGATATACCCCCTCATATACTTTTTCTTGGTCCAATGATAGAATATATACTGATTTTTCTCTTTTTCCCCAAATTCCATTAGCTCTCATGGCATAATGAAATTATCACCCCTGACCCCCCAAACCTGCGAGTTCCTCCACACCCTCCCCCTCCTTGGGAATACAAAAAAGGTGCATCTCATCTGCACTTATAACCCTCCGAAGGGTGGCAAACTAGGGCTCTCCTCCCTGCTCGAGCAACTTAGGGACAGGGTCAGCCCAAATGAGGTCCACTAGGATGACCTAGGGGACCTTAACCTCAACTGGCTGGGGCCCAACCATAAGCAGTTCGAGCCGCTGCTCTCTGGCCTTGCTCTCAGTCAGGTCATCACTGAACCCACTAGACCCTCCCGCCATGGAGACACTGGGATGCTCATCAACTGGGTGATGAGCAACCGACTCAACAACATCATCCAATCAGGGATACTCCCTGATTCCATCTCCGACCACTCCCCAACCTACTGCGTATGGGGCTCTACCTCTCCCAAAGTCCCCAGTCGAGTGCTCCTGATGAGGGACTACTCTAAATTCTCATCTAACCACTACCTCGATGACCTACGGAGGGTTGACTGGTCTAGGATCACTTCTACTGATGATCCTGTTGCAGTCCTAGACCATTTCATTGCAGTATTTGTCCCACTGCAAAACAGGCATGCTCTCTTCTCAAAGAGGAGAGTTCGAGGCACAGCCACAAAGTGGCTTCATAGTGACCGTCTCTCCCTCATGAAACAGTGTTACAAAAGCTGGGTAAAACACAGGCTCTCTCGTAATAATGATGACCTCCTGAAGTACCGCCAGCTAAGAAATTCCTGCAAGCGAGCAATACGTGCCACAAAAAGTGAGTTCTGCAGAGCTGCCCTGCTTGCCTCGGCCAATAACCCCCGGTGCTTCTGGACAAACTTGAAAAATCTTGTCGGAGGGTCGGCCAAGGAACAGCTCACTGATATGCTCATAGAGGGTACAAACTACAATAACCCCCTAATCATCGCCACCACATTTAACCGCTTGTTCACAGACCTGCCAGCTCCCACTCCTTCCCTACTCTCTGCCCCAAAACCACTGGGAGCGCCCCCCGACCCGTCCCCCCTTCTACCTCAAACGAGTCACTATTGGTAAGACCCAGAAACTCCTTGCTGACCTCTCCCACCACATGGGAGCTGGCCATGACAATCTAGAGCCGAAGCTTCTTAGCCTGGGGGCTCCTCTCCTCGCCCGACCGATCGCCCACATCTTCAATGCCTCACTTATCTCAGGGATCCTCCCTGACCTGTGGAAGGTTGCTAAGGTCATCCCCATCCTTAAACATGGCAACCCAAAAGACGTAAATAATTATCGCCCCATTGCTATACTATGCGCTGCCAGCAAGCTCCTCAAAAAGGCGGTTGCTTCGAAACTCTCTCACTACCTCCAGTGACATGATGTTCTAGCCCCTACCCAGCACGGTTTCCGAAAAGGGCACAGCACATCGACCACCCTGGCCGTGGTCACCTCCCAGATCCGGTCCGCAACTGACCAAGGCAAATTGACAGGGGCCATCTTCGTTGATCTATCTAAGGCCTTTGACCAGGTGGACCACCCCCTCCTCCTCTCTGCCCTGCAGTCTCATGGATTCTCCCTCCATGCCCTTGACTGGTTCGTCAATTACCTAGGGGGCAGGCAGCAATACACCTGCTTTAATAGAACCCTTTCACCCTTCTCCCCAGTGAACAGCGGGGTGCCCCAAGGATCCGTCCTTGGACCAATCCTGTTCTCCCTGTTCATTAATGATTTGCCCTCCGCCACTACCAATGGGCACCTAACTCTTTACGCCGACGACCTAGTCATCCTAGCCAGCTCACAGAACATCACCTCCATCAACTCCCAGCTCAACTCTGATTTCTCTCATATCAGGAACTGGCTTGATGGACACAAACTTACAGTGAACCTGAAGAAAACGCAGGCCATGCTTTTCGGCTCTGTGGCCAAAACCTCCTCCTGCACGATCCCCCTTAAAATCCATGGGTCAAGTGACTCCCTCCTTCCGAACACTGACTCTGTTAAATACCTAGGCATCACTCTCAATCCTCAATTGGATCTCTCTGCTCACATTCAGACCATTTGTAAAGCAACAGGTCTGAATAATCTAAAAAGTAATTCTTCATACTCAGTAGAGAACAACACCTCTACCCACTGTATACCTGCCCATGACCAGAAAACCTCGACTCACAGGCATTCAATAAAAAGGTGTTCTTGAGTTTCCTGAACTTTAGCACAATGTTTCCCAGACAGTATCTGTCCTCTAAACTTTTGTGTTTATTATTATTTTTAACTGATAATTTCCCATGCATGGAGAGCCATAACATAGCCCACATTCTTGCAGGGATCCTTTTTATGTTGGCTTGTGCGCACATGCAAGCAACATCATGTGGTGGTAGCACAAATGCAGAGGTGTGTCAGTGTTGGCCAATGCAGGGGACGTTTTAGTGGGTGCATCCCTCAGCCCCCAATCAGTGAGCATGCTGTTGATGACAGCAGTTTCAAAGAGAGCCACAGAGATGAAACAAATCTACCACTGCAATCAGACAAGCTCATCATTGCAGTGGCAGATGGCATGCCTCCATTACGTGCCTTTCCTGGTGAAACATTTTAGTAAAAATGGTGGCTCCTGCCATCTGCCACACAATCCACAGAAAGCTGACATCCAGGTACCCAATCCCCATGTTGGCATGTTTGAAGCTCCTGCCGCCCTCCACACTGCAACCTCCCACTGCTACTGCCCTCCCCGCTCCCTCTGTTTCCTATTCCCGACAGAAAAAAAAACCCTCCCGCAACCTCCCACTGCTGCTGCCCTGCCTGCTTCCTCCATTCCTCATCCCCTGACAGACAATAAAACCCTTCCGCAACCTCCCACTGCTGCTGCCCTCCCTGCTCCCTCCGGTCCCCGTCCCCCAACAGACAATAAGATCCTCCTGCAATCCTCCCTCCTCCCCTCCGTTTCCATCCCCTGACAGACAATAAAACCCTCCCGCAACTTCCCATTGCTGCTGCCCTCTCTGCTTCCTCTGTTTCCCCATCCTCCGACAGGAAAAAAAGGCCCTCCATCAACCTCCCACTGCTGCTGCCCTGTCTGCTCCCTCCATTCCTCATCCCCCGACAGACAATAAAACCCTCCTGCAACCTCCTACTGCTGCTGCCCTCCCCACTCCCTCCATCCCCCTCCCAGAATTGTAGCACACTGGGACCCAACCCCAGTGTGCCTATTATTTTTGTTTCTTAACCTGTAAATGAAGAAAACCTTCGCTCGTGTTTTTTTTCCCTGCAAACAAGAAAACAGTCCACCGATGTCTCCCCATTCCCCTCCCTCATCCCCACTTTCCCTCTGCGCACCCACCTCTACACCCCCCCACTCATACTTACCCTCTGGAGGTTGGGAGCAACGATCTTCTGTGGACCGGGATGCGTCTGCACTCTTCAAAGCCGAACTGCGATGTGAAGAAATGACGGTAAGCTTTATAGTGGGAAGCAATGGGGGTTTCAACTTAGGTTGATATCTCAGCCATTTTTTGGAATTTTGGCCCCAAATTTTGAACATGGGGTTCTTGGGACCCCACCTCATGAACATGTCACTGTCATTTTGTTTCTCAGTCCAGAAAGGCAATTTCGCAGTTGCTGTGCGGAATCACCTTTCAGGACCAATTAATGAAACAACACTGCCACTGTTCATGAGGTGGGGTCCCAAAAAGTCAATATTGCAAATTTGGTGGAAAAATTCTAAAAAATTACTGTGTTATGAGCATGCATTGTGCAGTTTCTATGCACGCTCATAACTTCGCCAACTTTTAATATCACTCTACATTTTCAGCAGTGCAATTTTTTCACACCTCCTTATGAACAGTACAGCTGTTATTTTTCATATCCTGTCCAAAACGTGTTTTCACACCTGTGGTGCACAATGGGCACGGTTGCTGTGCGAAATCAACTTTCAGGACAGATTAACAAAATCACAGTGCCACTGTTCATGAGTAGAGGTCCAAAAATGCCCATGTTGAAAATTTGGTGAAAAAATTCCAAAAAATTACCGCATAACGGAGATGCATTGTGCAGTTTCTACGCATGCTTGTAAGTTCGTGCATTTTTCATATTTTCTCTCTAGATTTTCAACATTACCATTTTTTCACACCTCCTCATGAACAGCATAGCTGCCATATTTTGCATCCTGCCCCAAATGTGTTTCCACACCTGTGGCTCTGAATGGAGCAGTTGCTGTGTGAAATCACCTTTCAGGATTGAGTAACAAAATTATAGTGCCACTGTTCATGAGTTTGGGTCCCAAAAAGCCCATGTTGAAAATTTGGAGTGAAAATACCAACAAATGCCCAGGGAATTAAGGTTTCCAACCATACACCCACCCTGCACAGACTGACAGGCTTTGGGGGCGTAACTTGAGTTCATCGGCTGTAATGTTCATGGCATTCTACCCCCACCCTACAGCCACTGACAGGCATTGAGGTGTGCCTTGGGGTCTGTTGCCCTAACATTCACCCTATTCTCCTATTCTGCACCCATCTCAGCTTATTTCCTTATGGAGTGGGGTGAGAGTAAGGGCTAAAGACCCAAAAGCCCACCACGACACCAGTCAGTGTTGTCAGGGTGGGGTGTTGAATGGTGTAAATGTTATGGCTGATGACCCAAAGCCACACTCCCAATGCATTTCAGTCTCTGCAGTGGGGTGGCTTTAGTTCAGTACTTCACTGCCATTCCTACTATGCATCTCTCTAACTCCTGCACTACCAATGCCAATGCCAGCAAACCAACATTCGGCATTGACAAATGCTTGTTTGCAATTAATGTTACTATGACTTTTTTATAATGAGATGGAAGACAAGTCCCAAACTGTAAGGGTTCTGAACAAGATGTACTTAAAATATATTTATACAAAATCTTCCTTGGTTTATTCCATAATATTAAGTATTTAACATGCCAAAGGTGAAGTTTTTCAACCTACCATGAAAGAAATCAGGTAAGACTGGTTCAGATTTCCTAACTCTATACCATCTTGGATTCCCCGCTGCCCAGTTCTGGAAAAAATGATCTAATAAAAGGCAGAAACGTTGCCCCCACTGTCCACTTTTACCATCAAGTATTGGACTGAAATTGGCTGAAAAGAATATACTATAAAAAACTATTTGATTAATCATACCTATCCCTCCTTCTGCTATTGCCAATTAGTGATATTTCTCTTTAATGTTCAATCTACTACCCCAACAAGCTGCAAAAAAGACTGTATAACTTAACTTCCATATATATGGGGGGGGGGGGTACACATTTAGCTAAGAAACAAAAAGGTAGGTAACAGAAAAGTTTTAATATAATTAACCCTTTTCTTTTTGGAAGCTAAAAGTTGTTTCTGGAACTTTGCCTTCTGCCTACTTATATTTTAACTCCCAGTTATAGGTTTTATCATCTGAATTACCAAACCATATGCCTAAAATGTTAATAGGACTCGAAGTCAAAGAGATATTTGCTACTGATTGACAGAGATAGAAACATAGACTTTGACGGCAGCTAAGGACCACTTGGCCCACCTAGTCTGCCCATTTCCCTACCTACTGGATAAGCTGCAGATCCTAGTTAACCAACAGCCTATTTCTTCCTACCCCCCACAAGAATTGCCTTATGTCTATCCCATGCATTCTTGAATTCTCCCACAGTTTTAGACCCCACAACCGTCTCAGGAAGGCAGTTCCATGCATCCACCACCCTTCTCTGTGAAAAAATACTTGCTTACATTGCCCCTGAGCTGTCCTCTCTCTATCTTCAAATTGTGTCCCCTTGTTCTTGCACATCTCTTTTTCTGAAAGATGCTACCCTCTTGGACTTTGTTGATTCCACTGAGGTACTTAAAATGTTTCTATCATGTCCTCCCTCTCCCTCCTTTCCTCAAGGGTATACGTATTAATCTCCTTTAGTCTCTCCTCATATGGCTTCTCTTGCAGAGCCTGCACCATTTTAGTTGCCCTCCTATGGACTTCCTCCATCCTGTCTATGTCCTTGCAGAGATGGGGTCTCCAGAACTGGATGCAATACTCCAGATGGGGTCTCACCAACTGTCTGTACAGGGGGATAACAACTTCCTGTTTTCTGCTTGTGATGCCTCTCCCTATATATCCCAGTATCCCCCCAGCCCTCCCTATTGCCTTCTCACATTGCTTACCAACCTTGAGGTCATCTGATATGATTACCCCCAGGTCCCTTTCCATTTTTATTGTTGTTACTACCTCTCCCCCATTGTGTACTCTTCCCCTGGGTTTTTGTTTTCAGTTGATCAGTTGAGATCTTGAGTATTCAAAGCTACCCCCACACTTTTGCTATGATTAATACGTGACCCCAAGCACTCTGAAAACAGTTTCAAATAATCTGCTACTACCTGTAGAGACTGTTCAGAATCCAGTTACATAAAGATCCTCTGCATAAGCCATGGTTCTTCTCAAAACAATTCTCTGCATTATCCTAATAACCCCTATTGCTCTGTTTTGATTTATTTTACAGAGTAAGGGGTCAATTCCAATAATATACAGAAGAAGACTTAATGGGCAACCTGTCTAACCCCTTTTGAAACCTGAATTCTGCTACCCATGAGCCTATTCATACTGGGAATTGCAACAGCATTCCTATAGCAGATTTTAATCCATGAGATAAAAAGTTTGGGAAACCCATAGTGTTTTAACACTGAAAATAAAAAAAGAATGTGAGATATGATAAAAAGCTTTATCCTGATCTAGGTAAAGTACATAACCAGATAAATAACCCTCAGATCTACCCCCAAAAATGTGTAAAAGAAACAAATGGTCCTGGATTTTTCTGTTAGGAATAGCGCATAACTGAAATGGATCAGTTATACTATCTAAAACAGAACTCAACCATGAACCTAAAATTTTGGTCAGAATTATGAAATCTACATTTAGTAGATTAATTTGCTTCCAATTACGTAAGTCTGATTTAGGTCCCTTCTTACAGAGAAACACTAAAACAGCTTCGTACATACTTGGTGCCAATGTACCTGAGCCAAGGCATACATTAAACAAGTCTACCAGATCAGTGGCAATATATTCAGTGATGACGTTATACAGTTCCACAGTTAACCCATCCTTACCAGGAGCTTCACTGGCATTAAGGGATTTTACAGCCTGATATATTTCTATGGGCCAAATAGGCTGGGTTAACACCTGCCCTAGTCCAGAATCTAGCTGAGGACACAATAGACCATCCTAAAATTCCCTATGGCAGGTTGACTCCCCTTGAGAAGTAGAAAAAAAAGGAGAGTAGGTGATTATTCTCCACCTGAACCAGACCAAGCAGATCTGAAATACTTCTCCCCTTTGAATATAATAATTCTGTAAAATGCTGTTGGGCAAGGTGCTGAGAGCAACTGTCAAAGGGATTTAATGAAAGCACCTTGCCCTGTGCTAAAAACCTCTGTTCAGCTTACAGGAATTATACAGAAATGACTTCATTTCTTCTTTATCAGACAAAATTTTTGTTTTATTTAGATCAGGGGATAAATGACTCCCAGAAATCAGAGCTTGTAATTGTTCCCTCAGAGACAAATACTTACATTTCCAATTCCCCTTAGCTTTACACACCTTCTGGAAAAAAACCTTTAGGTCTAATTTTGTGTTCTCCCACCAATCTGATAAAGAATTATACAGACATTTGACTGAAACCTGGGCAAAAAGTAAATGAAGAAGATCCTGTCTTACCTGTTCATCAGGTAAAACCTAACTATTCAGCTTCCATAGCCCCCTGCCCCCAATTTTCTGACTAGAGTTTTGAATAACACAGCTTAACACCCAATGATCTGAGAATTCAAATGCTATAGTCTCAGCTGCATTTACAGGAAAGCTGTCTGACAAAAAGGAAAAGATTGATCCATGATGCTAAGGTACAAACAGTCTCACCACCAGACATACGCAAATGTTGGTATACATCCCTTAGAGCAGCAGAATGAATCATATTCCCTAGACAATTCGAGTCACAGTAACATTTTTTTCCATAGAACCAACTAATTTTTTATCAAGAGGACAATTGAAATCCCCTCCCAAAATTACCTGTCTAGCAGTGTGTAAGAAGGGCTGCATCTCTTTAAACCCCCAAGTTATTTTTGATTTTAACTGGGAAGCATAAACATATGCTGAAAATTATGTTTCTGCCACAAAATATCCAATACCCTACCTTGGACAACATCAATCAGTTTTTGAACAGTAACATCTGTCTCCACAAATGCATTTCCTACACCAGAGTAGGACTCCTACCCTAGAGACCAAAAAGACAACCCCCCCCCAATAATGTTTTGGTTTGAGCTACACCCTCCTAAGTCCTTAACCTGCTATCTTGACAAAAAAAAAAAAAAACAGATATCATACCCCAAGGACTGGGCTGCCAAAAGGATAATTAGCCTCTTCCTCCTATTTTTGATACTATTGGTATGAAGTGTAGCACAATTTAAGGAAAAGCTAGACATCACACACACAAAAAAAGGAAAAGATAGTACCAAAAAATCACCTTCATTTTTGTACCTATCTCTGAGACCTGCTCCTTGTATGCATCTGAGGTAGCCCACCCTCATTAATATTATCGGAGCCTCAGAGAACAAACTGGGCTGTGAGGAGGCTAAGGAGAAACCATTTGATTCCTACCCATATGTACCCCCCCATGAATCACCTTTCTGTAAGGGGTCAAACTTGTTGCCCAGGGTCACTGTATCTCTCTTTTGGTGTTTAGGTCATGGTTGTCTACCACCAGAATAAGATCTCCTCACTCTCCAGAAGGGAGAATATTTTCAATGGGGACCGGAGAAGGCGGTGGGGGCATGTTTGTATTTAGGGCAGGATCTGCCTCAAGTACCTGAGGAGTTGTATCTGGTACCACTGCAGGTGAACCCACTGATCTAACATTAAGGCTGGATGCTTCTGGCAGCTCTGAGTTAGGCTGAAATCACAGCAGTGAGAAAATAACAAGGTGGGGCTGGAGGTGCAAGTGTAGTACTCTGTGTCCAAAATGGAATCTTGATTCACAGGTCCAGAGGGATTATGTGCAGCCCAAGGACAATTTTTAAAAGCATGACCCCTTTCCTCACACAAATAACATTTCATTATGTTCTCACATTTCATATGTGCATGACCAAAACCCCGACACAATCCATAGTGCAGCCTGTCACAGGCATTAGTCAAGTGGGTTTGCGACTTTGCGCGCCACACTTGTAACTCTGACTCAGAGGACAGACTTGCCTCAATAGGATTACAAGCTGAGAGGCCATCTTCATGGTGCACAGAAGAAGATTCAGTCTCCACAACTTTTGGAGGAATTACAGGAGCCATATTCATGGTATCATTTTACCCAGCAGCAAATAAGACTGTTGGAGTAGAAGCCATATATAGAGAAGCAGGAATTTTCAGTATTTCTGGAGGTACAAATTCAGTTACCTGATACCCTTTATCAGAGCCTGCAGCTTCACCCAATTCAGAGGGCCAATTCACCAACCATTGTGAACTATCTAGGGATAAAGACCACCTGCATTAATAAGTGCAGCCACAACAGGGGAAGGGGAATCTTTAGCCAAGCATCTTTGTGAAGCAACCACAATTACAGACCACACCCTGGCCTGAGGAGGAACTCCTCCTGACCCCTCAGTCAGTGTGCCTGCTACTGCCATACACTCCGTCTGCAAGGATGTGACCAAACTTACCCCCAAAAATTCAGACTTAATAGAACATACCTTGGTAGTAGCTGGTAGTGAAACACCATCTGACTGCTGAGTTTTGTCTTCTGTAGGTTTTTTCTGTTTTGTTTCTCCTGCCATTTGGCCCACAGCTGGGCCACTCCCTGAAGTTACCGGCTCTGGCACTGTCAGTATTGGATCTCCCGACATCTCAGGAGGTACTCTCACAGACTGTTCATTGTCTTCTGTAGCAGCTGCAAACCCTGAAACACCACACTGGTAGCAGTTGAGGAATCCTCAGAACCATCTGGCATACTAGACGCTCTGGCCCATAGTGCTGGAAACTGGTTGTCAAAATCATCTGTGACAGCCTTCACCTAGGCTGTTATCTGATGCTGAGCTAGGAGTAGCGCCTTCCATTCAGCAAACTTTCTTTCTTCTGCAGCCAGTAGACTAGCCTTTTTATCCTCCAAATCCTTTACCAACAGAGCCTCTGCTGTGAAGATTAAGCTTTTGGGTCCCTGGCCAAGATCCCCGGAGTTTCAGGAACTGCTTCAACTTCCATATAGTCAGTTTATTCTTTTTTTTTGTTATAATTTACTTCTTTATTAAACACCACTCAGAGGGAAGCAATACAGCATGTACGTTACAATAAAATAATCTATTCAGCCATGCCATAGTCACTAATTTCTGAATAAAACCAATTATCAGAATGACATTAACAGACTGTACACATCCGAAAGGATTCCATCGGGTAAACAAGAATTTTGAAATGTCTAAAACACCATTATACAAGAGTTGCACCATACTATGAATCTAAATCCAAGGAATAATGTTAAACCTCTAAACGTCAGATCTCTAATTATCTACACTTTACTATATGGTCAGTTACTTCAACAGATTCAGGTACAGAACATTTTTGCACAGAGGCCTCCTCAGAAATTTGAACAGGGAGGGAGGCACACTCCTCTGTCCTGCCAGCACATCCATCTCCTTCTCCAAGGACTCACTCTCCACTCATGAAGTGGAGAGCACCCCCTGCCTCTGGAAAGAGTAGGGGAGTTCCCCGGTGTCACGGCCAACATTCCTGTAAACCCCCCCAATTTTGATGGGGATTACCTTTCATATCTTCCTGGGCTCCGCTGATCCCCACTGCCTTGCAGGCATTCTGCAAACAGAGCTAAATCCATGGCTGTTGATGTTCTGCTGTTGTTCTGTGTGTGTCCATACCTCCATGCCATCATGTTATCACTTTAAGGGATTCAGCCTGTGTATAGCATAAACAGCCTGGGCTGCATCTGAGTAAATCAAGTCTCATGACCAGCTAGGCATAGCTCCCATCCACTCTAATCAACAGTCGCTAGCAGTGTAGAGAGAGAGCCCTACAATAATCTGTAACTGTTTATCACTAAAACTTTACTGTTGGTAAAATAAACTGTTTATGATGCCAGTACTAGACTTCCTGATGGGAGCCGCCATCTTTGGTCTTGGACTCCTGCTTTGGACCAATCAGAACCAAGGGGTCCTCGAGGGGTCCTAATTATGGTGCCTTATGTGAGAAACCGTGAAATGTCAGGTTGGCACCTAAAAGGACCAATGGGAGCACTGGAACTGTGATTGACAGCTCTCCCAGCCAACCAGAATCCAGAAAAAACAGACTTAGTCCAGAACTTCTTTCAAACTATGGTGCACTTCAGCTCAAGACTCCAAGAAGAGAGGAGCCTTTGGAGCTCTGTGTGTTTCCCCAGGAGATGCCTGTATTTCCTCCTGTGGTTCAGTTTTGGGTCCAACAGGGGATCAATCTCCAGGAACTACCTGATAGCAGACTGTGGAGTTTCTCAGCATTTGGCTGAGATACAGTAGAAACCAGCCAGAAACCAAAAAAAAAGAAAGTCTGCTGTTTTTCAGCCACTGCAATTGTGGCCTACCGTGTGTGTGGAGGAGTTGCTCCAGGGATTCCTGTGTAAAGAAAAAGGAGCCAGCACTATGCAGCAATGAACTTTGCCAAATACCAGCTAGAGGATTCACCAGCATGCAGACCAGATTGTTCAAAATTCACTTCCAGCCTGGGCCTATGCCATCCCTGGTCCGGCCAGATTGTTCCTGTACCACCAGCAGCACCATCCTGGTGAGGGACCAGTTTGGGTGAGTCAGCCACTGCGAAGCAGCTGTGCATAGGTTGCGGGCCACCTACAGGGAAAGGCCGTGAAGTGAGGGTGAGTCATGTCAGCCCTGTTCCCCACCATCAGCTTCGGCCAGTAGCAGGTCTTCATGTCATCACTGCCATATTCCATCTTCTGGGTACAGTGAGTAAAACCAGGGTAGTTCCCTGCCACTGGCCTCTAATTACCTATGGTACCATCTGATTTTGTTTGCCAGTTAAAGTGTTAAAATTGACTGGGCCATCTGGCCACGGATGCAATTGATTTTGAGTTTTTCCAAGTGTGTTACATATGTTTAAACACCTTATTCTATCAAGGGTCCCAATGCAGCTGCAATGCCGGCCAACCCATGGCACTGCTCAGGCATGAATGTTTCCACTCTGGGTATCCAGTAGTTGCTATAACCATGTGAATGCAGGGACTGACTAGCTCAAAGCAATATAAATCTGCTTATTGCAAATGCCTTAATGCCCATTTTGATTCTCACCCCTTCTTTGTTACTTTCCCTAAATAAACTTGTTTTACTGTTTCAAGTTTAATCTGAGCCATGAGCATATTATTATTTGGTTTACAGTAATAATAATAATCTTTATTTCTATAGCGCAATTCAAAAAACAGTGATAAGGTATATGCTAAGTACAGTATTCTTAAAGTGCATGGTTGTATTGAAACTGTCTTTTACAGGGGAATACAGGGTGCTAATCAGAGGTCTAGACACTGTTGAAAAGTGGGTTGAGTGTGAGCATATCATTAATATTGAAATTGATTTGTATCCTAACTGTTAAGCACTGCATTTGCTCAGCTAAGCGTATAAGGTCACTAGGCAGGATTTTGGGTGGTATTAGCTTCCCAGAGGGTTGTACCTATTGTAATAGTTACCCACGTAAGCACTTCTCTGGGTGGAGGCACCATAATTGTAGTACAACTACTGGTAGGCATGCCCTGGTACCAGTTAGTCATGAACCCAGGCCCCTCAACCAGCATTCAGGCACACAGGCAGGGGCAGTAGCTCTTGGTATAGTGGCACCTGGGTTACAGTCCCCCTGTCAATAAAACAGGTCCATGCAACATATCCTCCACAGGATGCACCTGTAAACAAGCTAGCATAGCTTATTTATTTTGGTTTAGCGTTTGGGAACACTAATGTGCTAAATAGCACTTTGACATAGACCAGGAGCAATTGAAATCATCTAAACTGAGCAATTTGTTTGCAAGGACTCTATGACCCCCAGCACTGCTTCCGGATCATTCTGGGATACTTAAGCTGCCCTGCTGCAAGCAGGGTGAGCGTGTGCAGGGTGTGCACGGTCGTGCGTGTGGAGACGCGTGCAGAGACATGCATGTCGATGCATGTTATGCATGTTGTGCAAGGGTAGAGGGAGAGGTCAAGACACTGTAACTGGTCTGAGAAGTAGGAGACGTAACATTGTAAGTACATCTACCCTTAAAAGTGTCCGTGTAAACTGAAATGGAACGTAATATGGAATTGACGCAAATACTTAAAAATAACAATGGGGTACAATGTGTAGGTTGTGATATGTATCTCTTTTATGATGTACCAATTGTTGAGTCTCCCTTCATTTGTTTAAAATGCAACCCAAATTATGACATGCAAAAAGAATTTTCCCTTTTTAACACAAGACTAAAAGCGTTGGAAACTAGTCAGCAGGTACTGCTAAAGAAAACAGAGATTGCAGAATTAAATACAGGCCAGAGTACAATAAATGATGATGAATCTTTTGAAACCCAAGACCAGGTTCTAAATGTATGTATAAACCCATCCCTCTATACTCAAACTGACCAGGAAAAAGAATCAAACATCAGTGCTTGTTCAAATGATTCCAGCAAAGCAGCTAAAAAAATCACCAATTTATGCCCGAATGTAACAACAAATAGAAAACGAGCAAGGGACAATGAGATACAGGAAACTCCAGATGCTGATTGGTATGATGTCCAATCTAAAAGACCAGTAAAAAAGAAAAAGGGGAGAAAAGCAGAGGTGTTTAACTTAACTCTATTCAACAGTTTTAATCCCTTAAATGCAGTAACGGAAGAGGATATTATTACTTCCCCTGGTCTCCTCCCCATAACCTTAATAAATAAAGTCAATGAAACACAACAAAATAACAAGACTACTAATGATAGTATAGTTACCCCTCACCCCCTTATTACATCGCTCATAGAACCAGAATATGTAAACATAGGGCAAGGAAATATAACCGACCAACCAGTTCAAAATAACACAAATTACATACCAAATGAACAATTTACTAATATCACAAATCCCATATCACAAAACCAAGCTGTATCAGAACAAATCTTTATACTAGGGGACTCCGACACGAGAGTCACTGACAGATACAATACTAGGGGAAATAAGGAGAATGTAACCAGCTGCAGCTATAGTGGGGTGACAATTAAAGACATTACTCAATTACTTCCAGGAATGCTACAAAATATTTCAGAACCAAAAACTGTTTTGTTACATGTGGGAACAAATAACTTTGGAAAACAAGAGGTGGAAGAAATAATTCAGGAAATGGAAATAGCGATAAAAACATTACACGATCATAAAGCTACCCCAATAATATCTGAAATTCTCCCTGTACCTAGGGCAAGCCACAAAAGAACAAGACAAATTAAAAGTTTCAACAATTGACTACATAGATGGAGCCTATCAAACAATATACAGTGTTTAAGAACCTGGGAAAAATTTGAAAACAACCACTTATTATATGGCTATGATGGGCTACATCTAAGTAGACAAGGATCTAGGCTACTTGGCTGTATCATGCATAGTGTATTGAACCAGACAAAAAACTAAAAAAAGGGGCAAAGGGAGCCATCCATAATGAACAACAAAATACATAAACTACAAACTTTAACTAGCAAACCCAAGGGTAATAAAAGAACATACAATAGAAAAACTGGATTGGCATTTCTCCCAACCAATGCTCGGAGCTTACATGGAACAAAAATGGATGAACTCCAGATCCTAATGATGAAAGACAATATAGACATAGCTGCAATAACAGAAACTTGGTGGAACAAAAATTCTGAATGGAATATAAATATACCAGGTTATATAACTCATTTCAAAAATAGAAAAGGTAAAGTAGGTGGAGGGGTTGCACTGTTTATAAAAGACGATATTAAATTCAAACCAATCATTGATACACCAGAAAGTATTTCCACTGAAATCACTTGGGTAGAACTGTTGGGGGATAGACAACCCAAATACCTCATTGGCCTTTGTTATAGACCTCCTGACACAGATTCAACAAGTAATCAAGTTACTGTATATTTGATAGTATGAGTAGTAAATCCAACTATAAAGAAATAATATTAATGGGAGACTTTCATTTCTCCGGTATAACCTGGATCAATTATACAGGAAGTAACAACCAATGAAATTCCTTTCTGGACGTCTGCTCATCTAATGGACTACATCAATTAATTAAATTACCAACAAGGAAAAACAACATCCTTGATCTACTGTTAACCGACAGCCCTGATGAAATTACTAACATTCAGGTTAAAACACTTATACAAAACAGTGATCATAATATTATAAGATTTGATAGTGGAATATAAATTAAACAAGAAACTGGAGAAAATAGTTTTCAAAGACTATAACAAAGCAAATTTGGTTCAGTTAAAATCAGATCTTTCTGAATGGAAATGGGACGAAGAATTAACCTCCCCTGATGATCTCTGGACCTCTGTTAAAAATAAAATATTAGAATTAGAGGCATAATATGTTCCCAAAAAAATAATCTGTAACAAAAAAGGTAAGATTCCATCCTGGATAACACCCACTATAACCAAACTAATTAAACAAAAAAAAACAGGCACACTAATAAATGAAACGGGATGGGAGTAATTTCAACAAATGGAAGTATAGATCAACCCTAAAAAGTTGTAAAAATAAAATAAGCATAGAAAAAAAAAGTTTGAACATGGGATAGCATACAGAAAAGATGGAGGGAAAAGCTTCTATTCTTACATAAACAGAAAAAAACCCACCTCGGATAATAAGACCCATAACATTAGATGCAAAAGAGATAATAGCTTCTCAGGAAATTGCATATGAATTCAATAGATATTTCACATCTGTATTTTAATACTAAAATGAAATCTCATGGCATAACATTAGGAAATACCAACGGAGAAGATCTGACAATATGAAAGGATGAGATTATGACTCAACTAAGCAACATTAATATAAATAAATCACCAAGGCCAGATAAACTTCATCCTAGACTCCTAAAAGATATAAAGGATTGGCTATTGGAACCCTTACACAAACTTTTCAATATGACCCTCTGAAGTAATAAAATACCTAATGATGGGAAAACAGCAGTGGTTACTCCAATCCACAAAAAAGGAGATCATGCAGACATTTCCAACTACAGACCAATAAGTCTGACATGTATAATTGGAAAGATATTTGAGTTCTTACTTAAAACCAGATTAGAGAAAGACCTAAATACTAAAGGGCTCAGAGACAAATCACAACATGGTTTCAAAAAAAACAGATCTTGTTTGACGGGAAACTTGGTGTTTCATGAATATATTAGTAAGACCATGGATAATAATATATCCGTGGATGTGGTTTATCTTGATTTTTGTAGGGCATTTGACAAGGTCCCCCATGACCTTGTAATTCATAAAATGAGACTATTAGGTATAAACGATGAAATTACCAACTGGGTAGAAGCATGGTTAAATAAACGTACCTAGTGTGTATGCATTAGGGGCCATTTGTCAGAATTACGTCCAGTAACAAGTGGAGTACCTCTGCAGTCGGTATTGGGCCTAATGCTGTTTGACATCTTTACATCTAATTTAACCACCAATATCAACAGTTTTTCTATTAAATCCGCTGATGATACCAAAATAGCAGCATCGGTTAAAACACCGGAAGACGTATCAAACCTTGTTAATGATCTAAAGAAAGTTGAGGTATGGGAAGATAACAATCGGATGTCCTTTAATACAAAGAAGTGTGTAATTATGCACTTGGGTACTACAAACATGCTAAACCAGTATACATTAAATGGTCATAAACTATCTTCTACAGTCCAACACAATGACTTAGGAATAATTATCAACTCTGAATTAACCTCTGGTAGTCATTGCAATTCTATTATTGACAGAGCCAACAGACTTATAGGTTGCATAAAAAGGAGTTTCACATCCTGCAACAGGGAATGTGTCCTGCCATTGTACAGGGCATACGTGAGACCACATCTTGACTACTGCTCTCCTCTTTGGAGCCCGTACCTTAAGAGAGACATTGTTAGATTGGAGGGGGTACAGAGGAGAGTAACAAAGCTAGTTACCAACATGCATGATCAGAGTTATGAGATGAGGCTACAGGAACTGGACATGTACTCCTTGGAGTTGAGGAGAAAGAGAGGAGACCTCTTATTAATGCACAAGACACATACAGATACTGAGCTAATAAACCAGTTAGACATGACCTATAACAGACGAGAATGTAAATTAAGAAATCATACCCACCAATTGGCACTAACATATCCCAGAACCAATAAAAGAAGATCATACTTTACCCAGAGAATAATTCCACTGTGGAACACCATTCCTAGTTCACTTTTGAAATGTAACAATCACGTTACATTCAAACAAAATCTTGATTGATTCCTATTGTAAATTTAGGGATGTTATACCAGCATGGCTGGAGACATACATATATGGGCCTCGGCCTTCTGTATGCCTATTCTTTCCTAGTATGAAATCCTAGTGTGCCTTTCCTTGTCAAAAAATTACAAAACAAAAACGGTCAGGGACAGGACATCCTGTGGTGGACTTGTGGTTGTGTTCCCTGGCCCCAAATGCAAGTCATTGGGGCCTGGGGGATTAACTACCAGTGTGGACTTGATGGCAGAGAGTAGGTGGTCGGTGGCATCAATAAAGAAAAGAACTGTTCTAGTTAATTTTCCTGCTCCCTGGCCCTGTTTATCCAGTTCTTGAGGAGGGCCAAGTGAAAAAAAGAGACTACCAGTGCAGCTTCAGTCATGGAAAGGAGATGCTTGGTGGTGACAATAAAGGAAACAAAAAAAAGAACTGCTGCTATTCTCTCGTAGCAGTTTCTTAATGTCCCATATCACAATTCTGCGTTGTCCCTTGGCATACTCCTTTAACTTCATGTGCCTGATTTTTGAAGGGGTTAGAACGACGCAAGGGACTTGCATCAGAAGATATCGATACAAGGGGTGACTTAAGTCACAACTTGCATCGAACGTGATTTTCTAAAGCAGCCTGCATTAAATACTGATGCAGCTGCACCAAAGCCCCCTTGCAACAAGGTTGTGGCAAATAACCAGGTGCGACAGGTCGCAAGAGGGCTTGCACCATGGCAGGGCTGCAACATCCCTTTTTTTTGGAATTTTGCAAGGCCACCATGGACTCATCAAAGCATGACTTAGACCAGTCAGGAGGTGGTCTAAGTGGCTTGCACCAGTGGGACAGGGTCTGAGCTGGGCTGTTGGGGGCAGAAGGAGCACGGGAGGTGTCGTGGGGGGGTCGGGGAGACAGCTGAGCATGAGGGGGTGTGATTCTGGACCTGGCAGAATGTCTTTTATATTAATATTTGCATTATTGCAAACACCGTATTGTACGTAGGGTTCTGTAATTGTATAACAGTTCTATAGTCTGTTCTCACAGAGAACAGTGCTCTTTCATACCCCAGCATGTTTATTGTTCACACATTTCTGGCTGTCATTATAAGATTTGTCATTACCATAGTACATAACCCTGAGGCTTTTGCTGCCAGTCTATCTCATATTATTGTGCTAGAGAGTACAGTACCAATACAGTATATTCCAAATAATAAGCAGATCAGATCCTGTACATCCATGCAGGGGCAAGTGCTAAGGTCAGCTATCAACTTCAGCATATGTGCAGTAACCTGGCAGACCTCAAACCATTGGCATACAGATCAAATCAGCAATGGTATACCTGGTAATTGGAGTACTGTTTGCATATCCACAGAGCCAATGGGATGAGACCGCCAAGAGGGGGGTGCCAAAGACAGAAAGTGACCCCAAGATAGTATTATTTCTAGAGCATACCAGACTTTTCCAGCTATTATTCAAGCAATAAGGCATGATCAGGGGTTAGATTAACAGTCTGTTAATCACCCCCTAGGGGTGTAATGTAGCATGAGGCACAGCTGAGTGTCATATTGCTTCTAGGGGGTGATTAACTGATTGTTAATCTAACTCCTGGGAGTGCCTTATTGCTATTATAAATATTGTTCCAAAAGAAGATGGTTAAAAGAATACTTTTTGAAAGTTTTCTTCATTTAATGGGAGATTTTTAATAAAATAGCTCTTCCACCAACAGTTTAAGAATGAAGGTTCAAAATCAGAATGCATCATTCCAGTCATTCAGCAGTGCTAAAGGATGGAATGCTGACAGGAAGAATTCATGTGCCATTGTGGTCAGGCTGTACATGATAGTATAACATGGATTAATGTAAGGCTGTTGGAATCCTAACAGCCAATCAGATTGCAGCATTTCTGAGCACCTTTTTATAATTTATCAAATATTTTAGGTTGGACACTGTTGACTGTGTCTTGTTTTTTTCCATAGTGTGGATTTTCCATAGTGTAGTGGTATATTTGGTGGTATTGTTTTCATAGTGAAGGGATTTTCCATTGTTAATGGTATGTTTGTAATGGTATGTTTGTTAGTGTTTTTCTGTAGTGTAGTGGGTTTTTTTTGCCATTCATATTTTATTAAAGATTTTCCAATACAGAGAATAAATCCACCAAGTAATATACATTGTACAAACTGTTTGAGTGCCATTACTGTAATGATTCATTCTCTCCCTACCCCCCTCCCATCCCCTACTACCACCTCTATTCCCAGTACAGCATCAGACTCTGAAACCACAACCTGTAGTTTGATAAATAAAAGCCCCTTAAGCTTGTAATGAGTATAAAGCCTGTAGCGGACCCCAGATCCTATTGTACTTCTTTAACTTATTTTGAAGACTAGCAATGGTTTTCTCTGTTCTAATATTAGCTAGTAATTCCTGAAGCCATTCCGCATAAGTAATTTCCAGGGTATCTTTCCAATGTCTAAGGACCACTTTTTAGCTGATAAAGAGATTAACGCCATATGCTATTTCCTGTTCACGACTGTTATACCAGAGAAGTCCCCCAGAAGACAAACTTCTGCTGTGAACAGGTCAGACAACCCTAGTAGGGGATCAACCCTTTATCTGATGCTGGTCCAGATTGGAGATACTTTGGGGCAGCTCCAGAAAGTGTGAAAAAGATCCCCTCTTTCCAGTTGACATCTTGTACAAAGGTGGTAGGGCACAATACCTAACCTGGCCATTCTTTGAGAAGAGTAATATATGTTATGTGATATTTTAAATTGCATCAACCTAAGTCTATCCTGAAGCAAAAATTTGTGACAATTACGCAAGAGGAAAGGCCAGTCCAACTCTTTGTCCGGGAAGAAAGATGACCAAAATGCTGTGGGGTCCAGGTTATTGGGGTAGGCCCAATTGTATTGAGTATTATATATTTTAGAAACCACATGCGGGGAGCCTGCCAACAAGCTTAAAGTATCCTGGAAACTAACAATGGCAGTTGGTGGGGGAACTACCCCTAGTACCTTTATTAGAAGGTGGCGAAGCTGAAAAACCTTGAAAATATATTTATGGGAATTTGAAATTTTTTCATGATTTCAATGGAAGAACACCATTGCCCTTCTAATGTGACTAGATCCTTGAGCTGACAATCCCCTATCTGGGGAAGCCAATTGGCTGTAAGGAGTCTACCTTCCAGTTGAAATCTTGGATTATATCTTAATGGTTGAGATAAATCTTGAGTGTTACTATACTTCAAAAAGGCACACAACTGAGAGTGAGCCCTAATAGAGGTTTATATGGGGAAACCATGTAAAGATGCTGGGAGAGATCTCAGACTTGTATAAATCAATACCTGAGGAGAGAGACCTAACTCATTTATATTAGCTAACTCTACGTTTAACCATATCGGGGTATATGTAATATGGTCTAAGGGATCCTCCACAGTCAACCATCTAAGATACTTGTTAACCTGGCTGGCCCAATAATACAAACTAATATGGGGAAGTCTAAGTCCCTCTTTAACCTTGGTCGCCACTGATTTATGGAATGCCATTCTGGATTTTTTATTTGCCCAAATAAACGTAGATTTTTTTAAACCAACCTAGTGGAAGCCAGACGTTCAAAAGATTGAGAGGGTGAAAAAGACAGGGGAAAATATTCATTTTAATTAAATTAATTCTGCCCCAGAGAAAAAGGGGAAGCAAGGTCCATCTATTTAAATCTTGGTTTATCGTGCGAACAAGGGAGTCTAAGTTCAGCTGTTGAGTACACGCCGGGCTTCTTGTTAATGTAAGTCCAAGGTATTTAATTGAGTCAGCTTTCCAATAAAGCCCAAATACAGTGATATCTTGCTTACAAATTTTATAATTGAGCGGAAAGACCATGGTTTTATCAACATTAAGTTTGTAGTTAGACACTTTACTAAAACCCCCAATTATTTTCAACAATGGGGGATAGATGTTGCTGGATGCATAATTTGAAGCAAAAGATCATCTGCATAGGCTGAAACTTTAGCTACTGACCCACACAGAGGTATGCCTAAAATATGTTGTGCTGCTGCTAACTTTCGGATAAGGGACTCTAGATATAAATTGAAAAGCAGTGGGGATAGAGGACAACCTTGTCTAGTCCCCACATGCAGTTTAAAGGATCTTGAGATTACCCCGTTACAGGAAACTCTAGTGGTAGGACATGCATATAACGAACTAATCCATCTTCGAAATACTATGGGAAAACCAAATGTCTGCATAGTCGCAAATAGATAATTCCAGTGGACCCTATCGAAAGCCTTCTCGGCATCCAGGGAGACCAAAACCATAGGGGATTCCACATCCCTGGAAGCCGAGAAGACATGAGCCAGAGTCCGAAGATGATCCACTGAGGACCTACCCTTCATAAAACCTACCTGTTCCTCCCCTGTTAACGAGGGAAGAACATCACTCACTCACTCTGCCAGCAGTTTGGCCAGGATTTTAACATCATGACTAAGCAGTGATATTGGCCTGTAATTTGAGACCAGATCAGGAGGCCAGTCTGGCTTGGGCAACAATACAATTAAAGCTTCAAACAGGGATGTGTCTGTCACCTGGCTGGCAAGAATATATTGGTAAAGTGGCAAGAGAATAGGAATGAACTGTTTAGAAAACACTTTATAAAAATTTGAGGAAAACCCATCCAGACCAGGAGTTTTATCTGATGGGAGAGAGTTAATGACTCTTTCTACCTCACATTTGGAAATATTAGATACAAGTATGGCTTTTTGAGACTCTGAAAGGGAAGGTAGTTGGGATTCTGCTAAATATTGTTGTAACTCCTCTTTTAAAGGAGGATCCTTCATGGGACTGTAAAGTTGTTGAAAATAAGTACTAAATTCATCGGCTATTGCTAACGGTGAAGTTATAAGAAAATCATTGTCTATGGAATGGACCGTAGCAATAAATCTAGCAGATTCTTGTTGTTTAATACGCATTGCAAGCATCCAACCTGCCTTCTCTCCCTGGTCTGTGTAAGCTGCCTTTGTTTTAATAATAGCAAACTCTGCTTGTTCTCCTAACAAACTTAAATATACATCTCTCAACTTAACTAGCTCCTGCTTAAATTCCTCAGTTGAAGACGGAGTGAGTTTGGACTCCATGCCCCGAATTTGCAACAAAAGAGATGTAATACGCTTTTGATTGTCCTTCTTTCTCCGTGAGGTCAAGCCAATCAGAATCCCTCTCAGATACGCCTTTAGTGCACCCCATTCCATGTCCGGCTTCTTTGTAGAGCTACAGTTAGTAGAAATAAACTGTACTGTCTGGTTTAAAATGTACTTAACCGTCTCAGGGTCTTTCAAAAGTTGGTTATTAAATTTTCATCTACTTCCCTTTTTGGGAAGAGATGAAAAAGATACTAAACATGTAACCGCCGAATGATCAGACGGTGGTCCTGCAACAATACTGGCATCTAGTACCCCTGGTATCAAAACTTGAGAAATCAGGATGTAATCAAGTGTAATGGGTTTTATTAGAGACTTTGTCTGTTTTGTCCCTACAGTGTTTCCATGGTTCAGGGGCCTCCTATAAAAAAGAGGCATGGCCTTGGTGGTCTTCCCCTTAGTGTCTTTATGGTGTACAGTCAGGAGCAGTGTTTGGTCTGCCATCAGGAGCAGCAGTTTGGTCCTGGAGCACACACTGCAGGGCTAGTGACAGCAAGTAAAATTTGTTTGCAGTTAGGAGCATCATGGGAAAAGAGGACCAGGAGCAGCATTGAAGGCCTGAATGAGAGACCTTCAGCTTGAGGGACATGGTTGCTTGATAAGTGATGTTGGAGGATGGGTGTTGGGTGCGTTCCTGGTATAAGCTAGGGTAGTTTTCTGCAGATAGATTTGTATAGGTTTAGGGTGGCTGTTATTTATGTTAATATGGTGGCTGTTCCATGTGTTGAAAAGCTGACTGTTACATGTGTTATTAAGGTGTTTTGTTACATGTGTTATTAAGGTGGTTGCTATATATGTTATTTAATATGGTGGTTCTTGCTGTGTTCATTATGTATTTAAGCAATAATGCATGACAGGGTGTGTGTCATGCTGGGATAACGTCACGCCTTGGGTGATTGAAGCTTGAGACCGCTGGCCGAGTACATTCAACACCCAAGAAGTGACATTATCCCAGCACGACACACACCCTGGAGTGCATTATTGCTATTATACAATGGCTTGTTTGGAAATAAAATGAAAAAAGGAGAAAAATATAATTTATTTTTATTTTTTTATTTGACTTTTGTGTGTGGATGTGTACATATAGAAAAAAAGTCCAGTTTTTCTCTTTGCCACTAGGTGGAGCACCACGAATAATGCCAGTTGAGATGCATAACTTTTGTTCTTTTCTGTGTCTTTCTTATGTGAAGAAACCTCAGCTTAAAACTTTGACTAACAAACCCCCCCCCACCGATTCGGCAGCTAACTTTGTTTTTTTTCTTTATTTTTGGTACTGCAGTTTCACTTTAAATATATGAGCCCTTTTTTTACTGCGGCCACCGAAGCATTTGCTGACTGCAGGCAGTGCAGTGCTGAAGTGGGGAGGCAGTGCTACATGAGTCGGAGCAGATGGATGTACACTCTGAAGTTGTACTGGACTGAGAGAAAACAGGCTGTCTGGACCACAGAGAAACGTGAGGGACATGTGTGTACTCGGAGGTTTGCAGGCGGCAAGTGTACACCACGGTAGTTTCCTGTGCACGTGCTGGATACAGCAGGGCACAAAACAGTTGTTTAGAGTTACGGCTTTGTTCTGTTATACATACTGTTTCAATTTCAATGAAGTGAGTTGGGGGCTTACAATAAATGTTAGCAGAACAAATAAAAAAAGAAAGAAAGCTTCTTGAAGCAGAGTTGTGGACTGGGAGGTGAGCGACTGCACATGCTCTGTAGTGTAAAGCTGTTCGTAACTGGATTTTAAAAAACGTGATCTGGCAGGGAAGCACTTTTCCCTTTCTTGTACTTGTAAAGCAGTAGGGTAGCCATGTACTGTGACCTATTTTGTATGTGTTTTCTTTTTAAACAGTGACAAGGTGGGGGGGGATGCTCTCCGTTCTTCTGTGTGATGCAGAACAGGCGACGCACTGGATTGTGAAGGCAGTGGGCTTCCCTGGTCAGTTTCGGTAAGTGACGGGGAAAAATGACAGTGAGTTGTGATGTCCACTGAGTGAACTGCAGTAAAATATTTGTTGAAGTGGGAGGGATTTTGTTTGTTACAGATACATTCTTGGCTGGCAGGGTCTGTGACTTGAGCGAACAGTGGGAAGCCGATTGCAAATGCCGCTTTCAGTTTGGGTTATAGATAGGACAGGCACTGATTTTTTTTCCTGTGATTGGGTCATGTCTGTGCTGGGACTAGACCCATGATGTTGTACTGGGATAACATCATGAGTGTAGCCCTACACCGACCAATCACAGCCCAGGATTCTTTCTTGACATTGTATAATATTGTGTTATTAAACTGTTAATAATCTGGCTGTGCAGTAGCACACAGTAACTCCCATCATCACAACCAACAAAAATCCTCATAAAACCATTTCCATACATGTTAATATACTGGCAGTATAACAGCGTCAGGGGCTCAGTAGGTTGTACACTTGCCTCTGAGACCAGAAGATCTGAAGAATGTGGGTTCTAGCCTCACAGTAGGATCCAAGTACTGACACTGTAGTGTATCACTAAGGGGTGCTGCACTCCTGAGGTGCTGTCTTTCAGATGAGATGTTAAACTGATAATCAATGTCCCATCTGCCTATTCTGGTAGTTGTTTAGGGGGATGTTAAAGCAGGCCCGTAGCCAGACTCTGACAGCAGGGGAAGCCAAAAGGTCCTGGGGGGCAACTATTATATGTGTATCACATTACAATAATGCAACAGATATATCGTTGTCTTGCTAAAAAATATTAATGTGTTTAACAACTTTAAAGATAGAGAAAAGTATATTTCACAAACACTGTGTACACAAGACCAGTCCCTAACAGATCAGCAGTATATAAAAGCTGCACTTACCTTTCATTAAAGATGAGCAGTCGTCAGAAAGAAAATATGCTTGTCAGGATGTCAGAACAGTTGAATTTGACAGGACTTCTCAGAAAAGCAATGCAAAAATGTGTCCATGTTCATGGCCCGCTTTTTCTCAACAGCAAGAAGAGTTAAATTAGCTTGATGTCTCTGAAGCATGCTTCACCTGTATGGCTGATCAATCCTTGATAGAGTCAAAAATGGACATTCACACATGGCAGTAGAGCAACCAAACATTGCCAGAGTAGCTATTAGTCCATATGTTGATGAAAATGCTTCTCTTTTAGAATATAGTGCCTTTAGAAGAGCTGAGGTTGACCGCTCTGTTGACTTGTTTTTCAAGTACCTGTTCACAACAATTATCTCCTCTTTCGAAGGAAGTTCAATCCCAAGTTCCTCAAGAGACTTGAGGGCATCTAGTGGCAAGTAGTCATCTTTTAAAGCTGAGACAGAACTGACCACAGAGTATAAGCAATCCTTGCTTTTGAACCGCAGATCCATTTCACTCAACACTTGGTCAATCGTTGAAAAGTAAGCAGATTGAATTTTAATTTTAATATCTTCCTCTCCCTTTCCTTGGCCCAAAGTCTCTGTGACTATGGAATTCACTATTCAAGATGACTTTTTGCAAGTTCTTTTGGGTTTTCTGGGTCTGGGTGACAATGGACTTGAGTCCTTATCAAGTAGTGATTCTGCCTTAACTTTTCATTCATCAAATTTGCCATTTTCCTTGAGATTAGAAATCTCCTGGTGCACAATGCCAATCAGTTCCATTTCAGTCATCAATCCTTTTGCGTGCGATTGAAGTATTTCATCAACAGGTTGAATAACTCAGAGAATCAAGTTCATCAGAATAGCAGAAAATGTGAATCCGATATGCAGAACAGTAGCCAGATATCCCCTGGCTTCAGGGATCAAATTGCCATCCATGTCAGTGCTTGAAATTTTCTTTAGTCTTCACAATTTCTTTGTATTCCTGAGTGATGATCTTAGTCATTTCAAAGTGGCCTGACCATATCTGCTTGAGAAGATGCTTCAAATGCCTGCCCTGCTACACTGCAGACACTTTTGGCTGACAAAAAAAATTAGTAAAAGGAACTGCAGTGGTCTAAATATTGACCGAGGATAGGAACTGATGATATCATGTGAATAATCACCTAATGTACGAGGTGATTATAGAAATGCTCATAAGGAATTTTGCGGCCCAGTTTACATTGTGTATGCGCTTGAACACCACCTTTTCCCCTCACATGACATTGGCGCCATTGTAGCATAGAGATATCATCTTGTTGGTGTCAAGTTTAGCATCTGACAAGCTAGTTAATGTTTTATCAGTCATCAATTTGGTGTCCAACTGATCAAGACCAAGAGATGGCATATCTAACAGGGACTCATGTACTTTACCTTCCTTTACATATCTGAGTCCAATGGAAATATTTTCATTATTTTTAGAGTCTCTAGTTCCATCCTCAAGTAAAGTGTACCAGCCTACATTGGCGTTTTGTATGTCTTTCAGGCACACTTTTCTTTACTAGCTGTGCCAGTGTCTCAATAATTCCATTTTGAATATCTGGAGACAAATATGTTGCATTTTTTGGCATCTGCTCATGAAGTTTTGTGAGTTTGGCATCCTTTTTCATGGTATACGGAAACATTTTGATAAATAGTCCTTCAGACATTTCTTTATCATCACCACAGAATAAGCTGATTTACAGCGAGAAACTGAACAACTTCAGCAACATATGTTATATAGTACCTGTTATCCTCCAAAATATCTCTTGAAAATATGGCTGAGATGCTTTTATCAGCTTCAACACATTTCTTTTGTTCACTTCATTTTGACATGGAGGTTATATATACAGGTGATGCCGAATGCTGCTTGAAACCTTAATCTTTATCTCCCAAAGTTCATTTCCAATTTCAAAATCCTGTAGTTGTAAAAGGAGTTTCCTTTGAACCATGGGGATTAAATATGCGACAAGTGAAACAGAACCCCGCATCTCTCTCAGGTGAGTATTCAAGCCAGTTGAAGCATTTATACCACTCAGTCTGAAAAGACCTGCTGTTTTCATCTCTTGGAAACTTGTTTACAGGACTGTAAGGCTCTTTGGTGTTTAAGTCATTTGGCGGCAGCGTCGATCTAACTACAGATGGGCCTGGTTCTGGTTCTTCTTCTGCAATCTTATTTGTTCTAATGAGGAATTTATTCATCGCCACGTTCACTGTCTGTTGATTATACTATGATGGGTGGCACAGACAGAAGCTGCCTGCTTGTCTACAGGTAGCCAATAAAGCTGCGGTCAACTAGAACTGGTTATGCACTAATGCATATCCTGTGCAGTTTATGGGCGGCCGCCTCATTCACATGTCTGTGGTCTCCTTGTGTCAAACAACTCCTTTGTTTTGATGACTTATGAATTAAAATAACCTCAGTGCATAAGCACTGAGGCAAGGGTTACCCCAAAGGGCATTGGCACAATGACCCAAACTCGTATGACCAACTTAGGGCTGGTTCATTTCCCCTGGGGTGTGTTACAGATGAGGTACACCGATGAGTCCTGGGTAGGACAAAACATGTGTCTGTGTCTTTCGTTTGCACCCTTTGCAGATTGTGTGAGAAGCTCTTTGGCACAATGCATTCCAGCTTAAAGCTGAACCAGCCTAAAATTTCATGGTAATTTGCATATATCTGAAGATGCTTTGTATTATGGGGGTATGTGTGATTTTGGACTTATGAATTGCTTCTTAGCAGAGGCTGAGGGGGCAAATTTTGGTGGGGGGGGCTCCTTCTTGGCTATAGGCCTGTGTTAAAGATCCCATGGTACTTCTTGAAAAGAGTAGGGGTATATCCCTGGTGTCATGGCCAAATCCACTGTTGTTTTGCCAGTTACCACCCCTGACCTTCCTTCTGTCAGTCTTTCTTGTTATATTTGAACATTCCTCACATTTCTCTCTATATAACCTTACTATCTTATTAACCCTTTCACTCCACAGGTCGGGTCCATGGTTTCTACACTTATTATATATCTTACTGCCATTATCTGTATAATGCTTGCCATTATTTTTTTTTGTTTCTACCCATTGTATTTTTGTAGCACTGCTGTAATGTTCCTCTATTTGTACTATTGTACCCATGTTGCTGTTGTTCAACTGTTCTCCTTTTGTTGTACTCTCCCGGGTCATGCCTGAAAATAGTCATTTTATGGCTAGTGCACCTACCCGGTTAACAAAAACTAAATAAAATAAAATAAATAAAATTTTCCAATTCATTAAAAATACCACCAACAGTTTACTCTGGTTCAGTGTCAGTTGGCTTCTGTCTTTATTCCACCTCCCAGCTGAGGCTGTAAATAGGCAGAACTGTCTAGTCTTCCTTTCCAGGTCAACAAAAACTACATAAATATATATATATATATATATATATATATATATATATATATATATATTATTTGCTAAAAACAGTATTAATGCAACAGTTAGGGTAACTTAGGGTAACTTAACACCAACAAATAGGGAACTGTGGTGTTAGGGTTTCCAACCCTAACTTCCCACTCCACCCCACCCTCCAAGAAGCAAAAGGAAGAAACATTAGAGTCTTGAATCTGGAGTCTTGGCAAATCAGTGATGAAGTCTTCCTTGGGGATGTCAACCCTAATGATCACCCCTCCCCCCAGCCCATAGCCTGTAGTCCGAAGCATAAGCTACAGCTCCAAGTCAGTGCCTCATAGAGATACACTCTTCAAAGATAGAGAAGTATGTCTTGCCATGTGTTGACAACACAGTTTGTTGTAGCGTTCTTCATGCAAGGCCTGCTGCATGAAGAAAGGAGAACATGTGTGACATTGTTTGCTCAGCGAACGGCGTGGGCATTAGGGTTGATTACCCCAAGGAAGACACCACCACTGATTCACCAAGACTTTGGAGACCCAAAACCCTAATGATTTTTTTCCTTTTGCTGGTTGGGGGTGGGGGTTGGGAGTTTGAAACCCTAACACCACATTTCCCAACTTTTGTGGTGTTAAGTTACCCTAACTGGCACATTAATAGAGTCACATACTGCATCAGAAGAAGTGGGTTGGCATGAAAAATGAGGAAACAGCAGCTGAGGGGATGACGGTCCAGTTACTACAGGACTTGTACCATCGACAGACCCACAGCTGCCACCACCCACCCAGTCCCATCAGCCACCATCCCAGAGACTTACCTCATACTATTGGTACCCCCACAGATTTCCCCATGGTGGGGCTCAGAGGGGGAAGGCCATCCCCTCTTGACTGTCAGTCAGTTTGGCAGTCCATCACCCTGTTGCTGTTGCAGGGCATGTGACAGGTGTTCCCTTCATCCTATCTAGGTGTCAGTCAATGAGCAGATCAACATGGTCCTCCCCCTGGGAAAGCAGAGTGGTCCCAGGGATGCTGAATCTTGTCCACCTCCCCCATGCTGGCCTCAAGAGCAACCTGAATCCATTCCTGAACCCATGTTGCTGCTGTGGTACTGGTATCTACCCTCCCAACCAACCCACTTTAAACAAAAAAACAAACTCTGCAAGTCCTTCCCACCCTGCCCAGCTAATCAGTATTTATACAACTCATACTAAGCCATTTTCCATTTTATGTCTACAGGTCCAATGGAACAATGACCCTGCTGTATCAGTTAAGTATAGTTTTATGTTTATGCACCCTTGTTTGTCCTAGTTAGTTATTCAAGAGTTGCAGATCCTTTGTGACCCCATCACTATTCTTATTTTACAGGTACAACTGGATGTTCCCTTGAGACCACCCCCATCCAAGGAGCCCCAGGATCCATGTAAGAGATCACTTGCTTATTATCTATGCTATGATGGTAAGGTGTAGTGGTGCAGCTCTAAGTATTAAGACACTGTTGGGGTTCACTTGTTAGGTGGTTGATGATGCAGGGATTGAAATATCTCCACTATTCTGTTTATTCCCTTTTGTGCAGGTCCCAAGGACACAATTCCACTTACACAAAAAGATAGGACTTTATTGCCCCCCCCCAAATAAAGTTAATGCAGGCATTAGGGATGAAGACTGTAACACACACAAAGTAAGTAAATAAAAACATTAGGGTTTGGAGTATCAGGAGTCTTGGCAAATTGGCAGTGTGGCATTCCTTGGGGTTGTCAACCATAGTGTCCACCCCCTTCCCTGAGCAAACAAACATGATCTCCTGTTTCATGCAGGGCCTACAGGCCTCCTGGCCAAAGCACAAGATACAGCGCTGAGCCAGTGCTTCATATGCATATACTTGTTGAAGTACAAAAGAACCCCAAAGCAAATAGTTTGTAGTTCTTTTCCTTCTCTATTTTGGGCTCCCCATGACCCAAACAAATAACATCCCCCTTAAGGGGTGGCTGACTGTCTCTCTCTGGGCTAAGACACAAATATGACACATTGATGAGTCCAAACAAGGACAAAACATGTGTATGTGTCTGCTGTTCTTAGCCTTTGCTGATTGCACTGTGAGGCCTTATGGCACCATGCAATTCTGCTTAAAGTTGAGCCAGTCCAAATTCTCTCATGGGGATTTGCATGTTTCCCATGATGCTTTGCATTACTGGGGTATGTGCAATTGTGTACTCTTTGAAGGCTGAGAAGCATGACTCACCACATGTTTCCAACAGAACTAGTCATAGCTGCATAAAGTAAGAGACCAGGTATAACCTTGTTTGCTCATGGGAGGGGTGTGCATGAGGGTTGACAACCCCAAAGATCACCACCATCACCTATTTGCCAAGACTCCTGAGAAGCCAGACCCTAATAGTTTTCATTTCCTTGCTTTGTGTACTTTGCATTTTCAGCTCTAACGTTTGCATTAACATTTTTCAGAGAGCATATTTGCATCCTCATTTGTGCTAAATAGAATAGTGGAGTTATTTCTAGCCCTAAATCACCAAACAACTAACAAGTGAAAGCCAACAGTGTCTTAATACTTTTACTTGCACCATTACACTGTATCATCTTAGCATAGATAATAATAATAATAGTGATAATAACAAGCATTTGTCAATGCCGAATGTTGCTTGCTTGTATGTGCTGTGTAGGTATTTGGAAGTCAGTGGAGTGCAAATATTGAAAATTCGCAAACTTAGGAGCGTGCGTAGGAACTGCGCAATGCACGCTCGTAAAACAGTCATTTTTAAGAATTTTTTCATCACATTTTTAACATAGCCATTTTAAGACCTCTGCTCATGAACAGTGTGTCTGTGATTTTCTTAGTGTGTCCCATACATTGATTTCGCACACCAACTGCGCCATTGTGCGCTACATGTGCAGAAACACATTTTGGGCTAGATGTGAGAAATGACAGCTGTACTGCTCATAAGGATTTGTGGTAAAATGGCAATGTTGAAAATCTGGAGTGAACATATGGAAAATTCGCGAACTTATGAGCGTGCATAGGAACAGCGCAACGCATGCTTGTAAAGCAGTCATTTTTGTGAATTTTTTCACCAAATTTTCAACATAGGGTTTTTGGGGGCCTACTCATGAACTGTGATACTGTCATTTCATAAATCATTCCCAAAAGGTGGTTCCGCCACAGTGACCGCGAAATCACCTTTTGGGGCCGATTAACGCCATGACAGTGACAGAATTCATGAGGTGGGGTCCCAAAAACCCCATGTTGAAAATTTGGTGAAAAAATTCCCCAAAATGCCTGAGATATGCAGTAAAGTTGAAAAAACCCTATTTATTCCATTATACAGCTTACCGGCATTTCCTCAGTTCGCGGTCGGCTTTGAAGAGTGCAGACGTGTTCCCTGTCCACCGAAGATTGTTGCGCCGGACTCTGGAGGTAAGTATGGGGTGAGATGGGGGTGTGGGGAAGTGAATGCACAGGGGTGGGTGCGGGTGGGGGAGGGGTCAGGACAGTCAGGGGAAGGTTTTTTTTTTTAGGTTTGTTTTTTTTTACTTGGACAACGCGGGACTTGTGCCACGCTGGGGTGGGCTCCCAGCATGGCAGCTGGATGGCTGTTTGGGGGTGGGGGCAGTGGAGCTGATGGGAGATTGGGCAACCCTGTCGGCCATATGAACTGTTGCCATGCTGGGGTGGGCTCCAGCATGGCACCCGATAGTCTCGGGGACAGTGGAGCCGATGGGGGATTGGGCACTCCGTTGGCCATCTAACGCTAGCCACGCTGGGGTGGGCTCCCAGCATAGCACATGGAACTCTGTTGGGGAGAGTGCAGCACAGCCGACGGGGATTGGGCACCCCCGTCGGCTATACAGTGTGTGCGTGGGGGGAAGTGCATGAGCATGCAATATGTGTACGTGTGCATGTGTGTGTGGGAGGCGGGCATGAGCAAGCGATATTATTGCTGCTCACTGAAGCGTAGCTCTCCCTTTCAACTGTACGGCCCTGCATTTTCAACTGCCGTCATGGACAGCTGCAGTATTCATTGGAGAACTGCGGCCGTGCCTGCAAACACACTGACTGAATTGGAAGACGGGTGCCACACCTCCAAAAACTCGAATGATGGCACTATGTTTCTTGCATATGCATGCAACAACATAAAAATGATAAGGATGTGCAGCCAGCATGGATGTGGTCACTGACTTGACAAGTACCCCATAATGGACCCTAAGTCCCTTCAGTCATCACACTACTATGTCACTACTGTACTGCGCTTATATGCGGTTTTGGTTACCTGGAAACTGATTTTATCTAATGTATCCCGGTAACAAAACTTGCATGTAAACGGCAGCTCCCAGAAACCAGTGTTTTCCAGTGAACACGTTACCAGTATGGGGTATACTGATAATGCTACATTTACTGACTGTGTGCGTGTATACCTAGTATGTATGTTAAAAACTGCACATATAGTACAGCACAGACTTGCGCCCCCCCTGTACACAAAGAGACTTTGAAGGACACAGCCCAGTACAGATGTGCACACCACATTGTTGATATAAATGCAGAGGTGCCTCGAGCACAGAAGCCGTGGCAGACAGACTTGTAAAAATATCCCCTCCCTATCCAGTAGAGATGACACACAGACTTGTCAAGGAAAAACCCAGGTATGGCTACACAAGACTTAGCAGAAAAACACCGAATCCAGTACTCATGAGACTTGTCAAGCACATACCTCACCCCAGCATAGAACACACTGGTCTGCTTTAAATCTAATGCAAAATTAGGTAGCAGAGATCCCATTTCCATATAACCAGCAACCGTGGCTCTCAAACCGAGATCTGGCTGTAGTACCGAAATTGCAATACAGAAAAACGTCGAGTAGCAGGCACTCACCAGAAATAAATATGTCAGGACCTACAAGAAACACCAGAACAATAGAATATGTCAGGACTTACAACAAACACCAGAACAACACCCTTTGCAAAGCAGGCGCATGTTTTTGCGGATCTAATGTGTCACTGATTAGAGAGAGAGAGAGAGAGAGAGAGAGAGAGAGAGAGATGTCAGTGTCACGCCGGCTGGATGATCCCCAAACAGCCTGTAAGTTCTGAGTAAATGACAAGTCATCGACCTTATTGCAGGCTAACAAGACTTCTGAAGTTCTTGGTAAAGTATGTATTTCTCGGTTTCCACCTCCTGACTGTCCCAAACCGAAGAGGGTGACTCCTTCTGTGTTCTGCGTGAGTCGAGACTTGATACCCATAAAACATCTTCCATCCCCCATAGGTTCTGTTGCTAAAAGTAGAATCCGTGATACAATTTATTTACCTTTCGCAGCCTCCAACCCCATAGCGTTAGAATAGACTGAATATAAATCCCTTAGGTGGTTCCCAGCAAACGTCCTCTTCTCGAGTGCTGCTGCGGCTGCTGCTGACATGCTTTGGCGAGGCTCCTTGCTCACAGAGGTGATTCCCAAAATCTCAAGTGCTGCTGCGGCTGCTGCTGACATGCTTTGGCGAAGCTCCTTGCTCACGGAGGTGATTCCCAAAATCTCGAGTGCTGCTGCGGCTGCTGCTGACATGCTTTGGCGAGGCTCCTTGCTCACGGAGGTGATTCCCAAAAGGTCTGAGGCTGAACTTTGCTCTCATGCCATCCTACGCCCTCAATTTATATGCACCTTCAAGATCAAAGTTGGGTCCAAAGTGTAAAGGCAAGTTGAGGGGTTATGATATGACTTGTGCAGCCAGGAGACTATGCCCTGCCGCTTGCAACCCTCTCTGATCTTCAGATTAAACAATGAGAGAAGCTGCTGTTGCCATCTGCAATCTACAATCGGGGAGTTGGCGACTCACACCTTCCTAACCAGCTCCAGATGAAACACATCTCTTTAAACAAATGTATGCATTGGAGAACTATGTGGGCACATGCAATACACATTTTAAGGGATTGTGTGAATAAATTACAGTATTAAGTGCAGCTGGCTCACTGATGTTGCTAACTGGAATGGGGAAGGGTACATGTGCGTGTGTGTGTATACAGTGTGTGGGGGGGTGAGCAGCAGTATGCGTGCGTGTGTGTGTGTGTGTGTGTGTGTAGGGGGAGCGCACATGAGCAGGCGATATCTTATCGCTGCTCACCGAAGTGTAGCTCCCCCTTTCAACTGTACTCCACTGCATTTTGGAGCTGTCATAAACAGCTCCAGCAGGCATTGGAGAACTGCGGCCACGTCTGCAAACACACTGCCTGAATTGGAAGAGGGCTGCCACACCTCTGAAAACTTGGATGATGGCACTATGTTTCTTGCACATGCGTGCAAGCAACATAAAAATGACTTCCTACCTGGATCCTGGGGATTTTGGGATGGGGGTTGAGTGGCCTGAGGGAACATCCAGTTGTACCTGTAAAATAAGAATAACAATGGGGTCACAAGGGAGCTACAGCTCTTTAGTAACTAACTGGGACAAACAAGGTAACATAAACATTAAACAGTAGTTATCTAATACACATGGTCCTCACAAATCGAGGTTGGTGTCCTGTTACAGCATGGCCATTGTTCCATAGGACCTCTAGACATAAAGAGGGAAGGGGAGTAGTATGAGTAATAAAAATACCAATCAGCTAGGTCAGGTGGGAAGGGCTTGCAGAGATTTGGTTGTTTGTTGTTTGTTTGTTTGTTTGTTTAAAGTAGGTTGTTCAGAAGATTAGATACCAGTACCACAGCAGCGACCTGGGTACAGGAACAAACTTGGGTCCCTCATAGAGGCCAGCGTGGGAGAGGTGAACATCATTCAGCATCCCTGGGACCATTGTCATCTACCGGGGGGAGGGGCAAGTTGCTCCACTCATTGACTACCAGCAGGGCAGGATGAAGTCACCAGCATTTCTACACCCTGCAACATGACCAGGGTGACAGACCGCCAAGCTGGCTAAGAGTTGGGGGCCAACATCCATCCCTCTATCCCCAGTATGGGTAGAATCTTTGGGTGGGTATCAAGGCTACAAGGTAAACCCCTGGAATAGAGGGTGACTGTTCTGGTGACTGTCAGTGTACCAGGTAAAACAGAGAACCCATAACAGCATGGTCTAAACTGTGCGGTCAAAACTGTGCTGTCAAAATAGCAAAATCTAAAACAGCTACAGGGATAGCATAGCGTAGGCAATGTAAGTGCTATCCCTGCAGCTGCTGGCCATGGAGGGAAACAGGCAAAAGAGTCTACTGTGGAATGTGCTGCTGAGCAGCTCCTGTGGCATGGAGGGTAGGGCACAGGCAGTGGTGGTCGGTGGAAGGTCGTTGGGCTAGGATTTGACTCCCATTCCCCAGACATTTTTATTTTTTTTTACTCACTGATTTCTGTAGTGTCATCTGGTTTATTATTTCTCCCCCCTCCCAACTGCTGTGCTGCCTGCATCTGCCCCCACTCTGCACATTTTGGCCCCCACCCCCAGTGTTCCTGCTGGGTTCCACCTCCCCTCCCCAAGGATTCCCTCATCCCCGCGGTTCCTTCCCATCCCCGAGTTGCCTCCCTCGTGGAGGTGATTATAATTAGATGGGTTTATGTGTGGCACTATGGTAGCGGCTGGTAGTTTTGCTGAGTGCTAGTGTTGATTTCAGCATTTGTGTTTTGCAGTTTTTGACTGCGCTGTTATGGATTTCTCTATCATGATCTAGTGCTGTCTGTCAGTAGTAGGGTATCTGTTGGTGGTGTGGGGCATGCAGTGACCAAACCTCCATTCTGCCGGCTGCTCTTTCCCCATTTTTCATGCCCACCTAATTCTCCTGATGTATGTCCCCATCGAGCCTTGACATGCACATCAACCCTTGTGAGGGAAGGCTCCATTACCCTCCGTAAGGTGTCACCTGTACAGCTGAACACTGTGCTTGGCCCTCCGTGAAGAAAGCTATGACTGATTCAGCTGGCCACATGTGGCAAACCATACTTCTCTACCTTCAAAGAGTATATGCCTATGAGGCACTGGCTTGTATTTATACCTTGTGCTTTAGACAGGAGGCTGCATGCTAGGAGGAGGGGCTGGCATTAGGGTTGATAACCCCAAGGAACACCACACCACTGATTTGCCAAGACTCCTGAGACTCAAAACCATAGTGTTTTTCATTTCCTCACTTTGTGTGCTTCGCATTCTTCAACCCTAATGCCTGCATTAACATACACACACACACACACACACACACACACACACACACACACACACACACACACACACTCGCTACTTTGCCACTAATTTTGTTCTTTTTAGGTAATTCCAAACAGTGATTCTAACTCAATTATCTACTTTCTGTGTGCATTTAATCTAGCCTTTTTTTATTTGCAGCCCACATGCTGACACAGCACTCTTTTCTTTTTGTTCTTGCATTGTTTGTGTGTACGTTACACAGAATGATGGCCTAGCACATTGATTTTATTTGTTACAAAACATTGAGGGGGGAGGGAGGGAGGGCTAATGAGAAAACAAACAACTTCATGGGTATGACTTTCTGTGTAATTGAAGCACTGAAGTACTGGCGAAGGGCCAAGGAATTTCCTCAAAGTCACCTGTTTCTAATCCTTGTTACTTAAAATATATCTGAAGATGTAGGCTAGCACTACTGCAGTATTCTAATATTACTGGAGCCAGTTCTGAAACTCGTAGTAACATCTTAATATATCTAGCCAATGGCCTTCACAATGTCAGTTTTCACTTGCTGATGTCTGGTCCCACAGTCTGTGCTGGGAACCTTTACTGGATTCACGTTCAGATAGTGAGTTAGAGCAGGCTGAGCAGTGCTCAGCAGAGTAGGAACAGTGCTTAGATAATAAACTCTTACTGCCTAGAAGAGTAACTGTGTTCTGCTACTGTATTTTGGCAACTGGCAGCATTTGTCCTGCACAGAATTAGACAGAATTTCAAGGTACCACACGCTAATTTAAATTCTGCAGCCTTGTTGAAACTCTAGACACAGATATGTGACAGTTACAACAGAGATTAATGAGGCATGACCAAGGGTTTGATTTTTCTGTCAAGTGCTTCCATCCGTTTTTAATAAACAGAAGAACAACATAAACTCTGAATGCTTGCTCTCCGCTGTTTAAACGGAATGTATATTTTGCATTAGAGATGATTTATTATCCCAAAGAGCTGGAAGCTGTCTTCTGGGTCCTTTTTATGGCATTGGTGTGTTGCCCACATTTGAACACGCTATTTCCTACAATGTATCCCCCTTTGCAATGTTGCCAAGGTGTGGAGCCTTCGACACTTTGTAATCTTTGCTCTGAGAATTGGCAGGCTAATATTTAGGTGACCCTTATATAATGTCACTGTAAAAGACTAGATCTTGCAGGACAGCAGCTGGGCAATGCATTACTAATAGTTCAATAAAGTATGCAAAAGCATGGGATGTTTTTAAGAATGGCATTTTTGAATAGAACAGTTTCTTCCCCTTGTGGATGTAGGACCTGTTACCCTACCGGGGCATTATGCAGTGGTATATTTTTCTATCAAGACTTCATCCCTTTGTTTTCTTTCACTACCCACATGAATTATAGCAACAGATGGAATGTATATTTTGGAACTGCACATTTTAAGTGTAAGTAGAGCACATCACACAATGTATTTGAAGTTGTTTCTAAGGATGACATACTGTATTTGACTTACTGCATTGATACCGATGTCATATTGTCCTCCATGTAGTGTCAGTACGGATCAACAACAACTATTTATGCTGCCTTTGCCAGAAACAGCTTCCCTCCTCCCAGCCTCCAGCACCCCCCATTTAATACTGCCTTGCTTTTGTGAGGATACTAGTGTACAGTATGCCACACATGACAGAAGGCCACGTTGTAAACCACTAATCAGGATGACTACATTTCTGTATGATTTCTTATATGCTGTAATGCAGCCTGACTTGGGGCCCTGCTCTAAGTACTTGGAAGGCAGCCTTGTTATAAAAATGTTGGCACAGACTTGAATTAAGATGGTACTAACATTAGAGATGCTATTATAAACATGATTTAACTAGTTAATGCTGGGTGCATTTTAAAAACAGAAACTATACTATACATTTTCTCTTTCATTTAAAGAAGGGCATTCTAGAAACTTGATTGCTATCTTCAATCTTAGCAGCAGGCACTGGAGGCATACATTTAAAAAGACATTTGCATAAGCAGTTACGGGCTTTGTGTATATGTGTCTCTGTGTGTGGGGGTGGATTTTAATGTGACACAGCTTTCCCAAATAATCTTTGAAGCTCAGTTTCTAATGCAGTGTGTACACAAACAGTAGTACATCATCTTTGAAACGTCAACTATTATGTAATTTTAAGATGGGCTTTGCCCTTTCAAGCAGGGTTGTATTAAACAGGGCACAGTTATTGTTTTTAGTTCTTAAAAATAATGGTTAAATCCAGTGTTGCTGTTTTGCCATGAATGATGCTTTTTTTCCAGGGAGGCTAAAACAAAAAAAAACAGTACTGCGTTTAATTTTTAAGTGGTGTTGTGTGATCAAAGATCATCAAACCTACACAGGTGGGACAGTTTTTTTTCTGTGGACATTTTTTCCTTGTGGAACTGATCTATTGCATTGACTGCACCATTGTGTCATCTGAGGGTGAAATCCAATGCCTTTTACATAATTTGTGTTTACCCATGTGGTACCACTGTGAAATGTATATCCTCCTGATTTCCTTAGTTACACAAATGTGGCACAGATTGTTAAACGGAAAATGCCGTATTGCCATTTCACTGATTATGGATGCATTTTATGTATTAATTTTCTTAAAAAGCAATAAAATATACATTTTAAAAAGTTTACATTTAATATGGTATAACAATTGCAGCTGCTATTTTATTTTGCCCATGAGACTCTCCTATGAATTAATTGTAGCACCTAAACAAGATTATCATGGTGTAGAAAGAAAAATAAACTTAATTTAACAATTTTTCTTAGAATATTATGCAGACAAGTTCTTTGATAAATAATAGAAATCAGTTTTCATTTTCTTCATGGTTTAGAAACATTCATACAATTCATTCTTTTAACTATGAAAAACTAGAGCATACTGCATAGTGACATGGCTATTACGGGGGCAGATCCCAGAAATCATTGTTACTTACACTAAACATCTGTGTTACAATGATCAAAAGTAAGACTTGGGCCTACGTCTCTGTTACTGCTGCTGATTAGGAATTTGGAAAAGTGTTCAAGAGGAGTCAAAAAGCTAAGAGACAGCATCACTGTGGCTGTGTAGCCTAACCCATCAGAAGCATCATCTGGCATCTGAAGAGCTTGTATCTGTGTCACTATACAGCATGTCAGGTCACTATAATTCTCTGGTTAAGCAGAGGACAAGAAACAGGAACAGTCAAGACTTCTTGTGAAACCGGGGCCTCTTGACATGGCAAGGAGGACTGTAATCTTGTTAATGCAGTCCTGAAAAAAAAGAAAGAAAGAAAGAAAGAAAGAAAGAAAGAAAGAAAGAAAGAAAGAAAGAAAGAAAAATGTTGGTTTTGCTAAATTATATTAGTTGGATGATCCTAACAGTAAATGATCATTATTTAAGAATGTTATTAAAAAAATAAAATTACTAAATTCTCACAGCTTTTATTGCCTCTGCTGTGTTGGCTGTTTGGGTCATCTGAGGAGATCTAATTCCTTTTTAAGTCCAGTTTGTCTGCCAATATGTCTGCCCTTTCTGCAGGTGCATGCACAGGAGCCTGAGGCAAGAATATCCATGCTTTCCCTAAAGATCCCATACAGCTTCTGCAGCTCAGATGGTTCCAATTTGAGGCCTACACTCGTTGATGTAGCTGTATTGAGTTTCTACCCTGAAACCAACAAAACTTGCTTCACCATTTTGCTTGGATTAAAATATTTGTCCCCCTCTTTTTTGCAGGGCAGAAGAGGGAGTCCCGTAGCCATCGAAGGAAGGAAATCATTACAAGGTTCTACAGAAGTAGGTCATGTGCTACAGCTGTTCATAGTTTAAGAGGAAGAAACATGGGACCTCGAATGTGGAACATGATTCCTTCGAAATGCTTGAGAGCAACCCAAGAAAAACATCCTCAGAGGCTTGTTTAATAAACATTACCCATAATAGTCTCAATGTGTGCTCACGTTTCCTTAGGAGTTTGCACCTACTTCTCTGAGCTAACAAGATTCTGGAATAGAGCACAGAATAATTTAATGAAGGAGATTTAATAGTTTGTGTTAAAGCTAATATGGTCCATTAGGAGCTGTCATTTTTATAAACAATGAAGATATATTACCCTGCCCTTCAGTGTAAAGTCATTCCATACAGCATTCACAAACACTAGTCAACACTAATGTTCTGAAGAGTATACAAGAAGAAATGCTCAGATTTTACTTTTAAATGCATTTTTTTCCTTTCATTTTTTAGTTAAGGAGATTAGCTAAGGAGTCTCGAGAGCATCATATCCAGCATCTAGTTCAGAGAAAAAGAGATCAGTGTGTAAATCATTAAACCCTTAGAATCCAGGCTTTGAAACATGTGTTTTTTGATTTTGCCGTAAGACCTAATTTAAATGGTGCTTCCCATGGCTGAATTGCTTCCGAACAATCGCCAGATTATCACTTAGAGTGTGTTTTACTTGTTTTATGTTAAAAGAATTTTCTATTAGTCCTAATAATAAGTTCTTAGAAAATGCCTAATTGCTATTTTTACAGTGCAAAAAAAAAAACCTTCACATTTCACCATGTAACTGTTTGCGAAGTAGCATACAATAGAGAATGCAAAGAATTCCAAGTATAAGAAGAAAAATAGACTGCATATTTTTATTATGTCATTACAGAGTGTTAAATAACTTTTGTGATTGTTACAGCCTGCTGATACTGTAAAATAATACACTGGTCCATTTTTGACGCAGTACTTAGCACCCTCTAACAAGCAATAAGTTAAGGTTTTTCTATTATTAAAGAGTCAGTGTCTTATTTTACGAAAGGTTGATTCCTGCAAAGAAGCAGAAAACTTTGTTGTTGAAGCAGCACATAGTGGAGATCTGCACCTATTTTTATAAAATTACTAACATAGGAACACAGAAACATAGATTTTGTTGGCAGAAAATGACCTTTAGGCCCAATCCAGTCTGCCCCTTGTCCCTGCCCTGTCATCATTGTATGCATCTGCTATTAATGCTTATTTATTTATTTGAAGATAGTTTGCAGCACAGCCTAAAAAGCCAGGTTGCTTATCTACAATAGGGTCCTTCCTAATATGACTAACAGTTCCACAGACAATGATACATGGTTACAGGTTACAGTACATATTGCACAAAAGTACATTTACGCAAGTATTTTGTTTCCTCGACAAAACATAAATGTTCTTTATTTCAAAGTGGTTATTCTTCTAAAAAGCAAGGCTTGGAGCTGTTCTACTGTCAGTGGAGAATGAATTCTACAGTGCTGGCCCTGCATACAGAAATGATGCTTTGATATAATTAGTTCTAACTTTAGGGAGGTATAGATAGCCATTTATACTGTGTCAAGTTTCTTGGGAGTAGACTGCTAACAGGGGTTGGAACTCTTTGGCCAAGTAAAAACAAGCATTTGTCAATGCCAACGGTATGCCTGCTTGTATTTGCTGTGTAGTTGTTGGACATAGTTAGATAGCACAGAGCGTAACACTAACAAATTACAAGTTACAAGTGAAATTATCATGATTGGGAAATGAAGAGGTTCACACATAATGCTGTTGTTTTCTTAGTCTGTGACCTTAAATTTTCTAAGTAGTAGTTTTTATTACCCCAGCATAAGAATATAATCTTGTCACCCATCATGCAGGTTGGATCCAGCCCCACCTTGCATCCCATCCACCTTTCTGTCCCCTTTAACCCTACCAGTCTACAAGTCACACACATACACACACACACACACACACACACACACACACACATGACAGGGGCTGATCGTGCCAGATCCAACCTTCCACCTGCTCCTTAGTGTGGAGGCAGGAGCTCCTGGGGTTGGGGAAGAGTGGATGGTGGCAGAGGTTGGGGCGGAGTGCACCAGGGATCACCTTGCTCAAGGTAGGGCTTTTCTTTGATCTTTGGGTACATGCCCCTTGGGACATCAGCCTATTAAGCTGAAGTATCATGCATGCAGAGGGCTCAGAGTGGAGCTTGGTGGGGTTCCCCACTCACTGCTGCATTGCCAATGTACTGGCATGTGTGGGCACCTACTGTAGGTGACAGTATTGTGGCAGCCGCAGTGGCCTTCCCTCCCTGGAAAAGGAGAGCATCCACTGGGATGCTCGATCTTCCTCTTCAGCTATCCCCGGACAACTCAAGCTCGTTTCCAAACTCAGGTCACGAGCATCACCAGCAGTAACGCTACTACTGCATCAACTGGCTAGCCCACCTGTAACTTCTTGCCTTGGGAAATGCTCAAAAATGGGAATATAATACTAGTATTCATCCATCTCTCTTGGTTTTATCAATTAAATAAACACTGTATTTTTTTTTTAAGTTGTACATTTTATTTATTTATTTATTTAACAAATCAGAAAGACCTTTGAGCCAAGGGCTCTTTTACTGAGGTTCCATGTCAAGTCACAAGAATAACAAATTACAATGGTTTCAGTAAGTAGTACAACATGAGGAAAGCAATTACATAAACAAAAGAATAGTATGGCAAGATAAATATTGTGTCAAGTGCAGCCAGTGACATTGTCTGAAACAGGGTGAAAGGGATTACAAGAAGAGAAGGACTTGGAGCAAATTGGGGGGGGTGGAAAGAGCAAAATAAGAGCAAGGAGGGAGCTGCCACAATGTAGCTTATGTAGGAAAAGATCCACGGGGGGGTGGTAGAGGGAGAGAAGGAGGGAAGTGCTGTATGTGGAATAGTGCGGCAACAGGGTAGGGCTATACAGGGGTGAACAGTAAAAGAGGGAAGTCCCAGTGCATTTAGCTGTCTGCAAAGATTAGGTATAGCAGTCACAAGATGCTCTGGAAACTAGGAATTGACGCAGCTTCCACTTAAATGGTCCCAAGGTTGCAGTCATCACAATCTCAGGAGGAAGGGAATTAAATAAATTAGCCTCTCTAACTGCAATGGATCACTGTTGGAGTGAGGTTCGACAGCGAGGGACAGTAAAAGTTTGGCTTACAGAACTTTGTATGTTATGAGTGCTTGGAAGGGACTGAAAAGCTGAAGGGAACCTAGTGGTAGGAGACCAAGAGCTGCCTTCTTAGCCAGAAGGCAGGCTTGATATTCAATGCAAGTCTGGAGCTGAAGCCAGTTTGCTTGTCTGTAAAAGTCACAAGTGTGAGTATGATATGATGCACCAGTTAGTAGACGGCATGCCTTATTCAGAGCTGTGGCGAGCTGCTGTAGGGTTGTGTCCATGGCGGTACCATAAATGACCAAACCATATTCAATAATAGACACAATTGAACTTTGGGTAAAATTGTCTTTCACTGATAAGCTGTACAACAAGGCCCTGTGAAATTTTTTTACTCATCAGTGTTGAAAGTAGCACACTCAGGCTTTTTACACTATTTTAAGACATAGGTTCAGATCAATGTGACCACTTTTTCTGTGTGTGCAATAAATAATGAACAGCCATGAATACCCTGTGTGTTGTTAATAAAAATGAATGCAGAATAATCTGGGTGGTTACCCCAATCCCATACAGAGTAGGCAAATATATATGAGCCCCTCATGGGATGCTCACCTCACTATGCTGAGGGTAGTAGAGAAGGCAGGCTGACTGCTGGCTGAGACTGAGTGCTGTGTGGTGAGCTGCATGCACTGTAACCCTGCTAGGTGCTGACCAGTTACATAACAGCCAGGAGAGAAAAGCAGTGTACACCTGGCTGCTACCAATGCAAGGCCAGACCAAAAACCACTCTGCTCTGAAGACATTGCTCATCTCCTGCTTGGACCAAGGGGATATGGGTGAAATCAGGACAGCTGGACTGGACCCAAAATGATAAAAAGTGGACAAATGGTACTGGGTGCAACTTGTGTGGCCCTGCTGTTCCAGCCGGACCACTTAGTCCAGTTTTTACCATTTTGGTCCATCTGTTCAGGCTGGTTGGGTTTTCATGAAGGGTGAGGCCTTGGGTCAAATGTGAACCACTGGAGTTAGACCAGACCAAAACCGTCAAGGGTCCAGCAGACCAAATTTCACCCACACCCTCTACCTAGCTGAAATCCAGACCAGCCAATGGAACAGACAAAAATGGTAAAAACTGCACTGACTGGTCTGGCTGGACTGTACAAGTTACTTCTGGTCCGTCTGGTCAATTTGGACCAGCCAATATGGTTTTTACCATTTTGGGCCAGTCTGGCAGTCTGGATTTTACCATATACCCGGACAAGGTTCCAACCATGTCGTGCATCTTTCACTGCTTGGAAATTGTTCCCTGCCCATATTAACTGTCTCTGTGGAAACTCTGTGCTTCACAGCGATTGGACTGTAACGGGAGTGAGCATGATCTATCTATACACTCCATGACTGTTGGACTGCCAAATAACAAAAGCTTGGAATCAGATGGAATCATTCCAAAGATTGGAAGCAAAAGAACAAACACAGTAGAAAACAGGAAGTTGTTATCCCTCTATACAGACAGTTGGTGAGACCCAATCTGGAGTACTGTGTGCAGTTCTGGAGACCCAGTCTCTGCAAGGACATAGACAGGATGGAGGCAGTCCAGAAGAGGGCAACAAAAATAGTGTAGGGTCTACAGCAGAAGCCATACAAAGAGAGACTAAAAGAGCCTAATATGTATACCCTCAAGGAAAGGGGCTGGGGGACCTGATAGAAACTTTCAAGTACCTCAAGAGAATCAACAAAGTCCAAGAGGGTAGCATATTTCAGAAAAAGAGATGTGCAAGAACAAGACGGCACAATTTGAAGATAGAGGGGTGACGACTCAGGGGCAATGTGAGGAAGTATTTTTTCAGTGAGGGTGGTGCACACATGAAACAGCCTCCCTGAAGAGGTTGTGGAGTCAAAAACAGAGAGGGAATTTAAGAATGCATGGGACAGACATAAGGCAATTCTGGTGGGGGGTAGGAGGAAGTAGGCTGTTGACTAACTAGGATCTGCAGCTTATTCATCAGTGTGCCTCAACTGTATGACACCCCAGTGGCATGAACCAGCTTCCCCTAAGTTGGTCTATCTGGGTTTGGTTGTGGTGAGCCCAATAAAAACAAAAAACAAGCTAAAAGACAAAGAACTGGGAAGCCAAGTATCAAAGAAATTCAAAATTATACATATCCCCATAATGCAAAGCAACATGAACTGTATATGCAAATCACCACAAAATATGCTGGTTCATCTTTAAGCAGAAGTGCCAAAAGGCCTCTCACACAGTCTGCAAAGGGTGCCAATAAAAACAAAAAACAAGCAAAATGACAAAGAAGCTTAGTGCGCAAGCACTGAGGCAAGGGTTACCCCAAAGGGCATTGGCCAGGAAGCCACTAAGGTTCTTTGTCTTTTAGCTTGTTTTTTGTTTTTATTGGGCTCACCACAACCCAACCCAGATAGACCAACCTAGGGTAACTGGTTCATTCCACTGGGGTGTCATGCAGATGAGGCACACTGATGTGTCCTGGTAGGAGGAAACACATGTCTGTGTCTTCTGTTGGCACCCTTTACAGACTGTGTGAGAGAGGCCTTTCAGCACCATGCAGTTCTACTTAGAGTTGAACCAGCATAATATTTTGTGGTGATTTGCACTATGGGGGTACGTGTGATTTTGTATTTCTTCAAAATATAATAAGACTGTTTTGTCCCCAAAATAAAATAACTAGCCTGATCACCTTGGTTTTGCATTTTTATACCATATTATGGCCAGCAAACACTGTGGGAATATAACTGGAGCACAGACAGGGCAGCAGATTAAATCCAGAGCAGACACACGGGAGATAAATTTTAACTGCAGAGCACACTGGGCAGATAAAAAAACTGGAGCATGCAGCAGGGTTGAGATTAGATGTAATATTATGGAATAGTGCTGCTTTTATTGCAGTCCCCAAAATAAACATGTAAGTTAATTTTTACTCAAGTACCTGAGTAAGGCAAGACAAGCTGTAGTGCCCCAGGGAAATTGGGGGCATCATAGAAAATAGGGGATCCTCAGAGACATGAGGGGTCAGACAGTTATGGGGACCCTGGCAGCTTAATGGGAAGCCCTTGAAAAGCTTTAGTGACCCAAAGAACAGGTCCCACTCCATCAGACAGTTCTAGCAGTCTAAATTCAGGGTTTTAAAAGAGAACCATTTTTTTTTCTCCTTTGTTCTTCCTTCCCCCTGCTCAAGACCGACACCTAGTCAGCTAAAGCCAAACCAGTTGGGCCACATTCCTGTCCCACAGGGGAGAAAGAAGCCAGGCTGAGCCCTCAGCCAATCCCTGTGGCCAGAGTAGATTCAAATTTGGAGACTTCTTTTTTTAAGCCACTGACCCAGCCTCAGGAGGCTGACCCCTGGATGAAGGAGCCAATCCCCTGGCAGGTAGCCAGGACCACCCCAGCGTAGAGGAGGCTCTGCACAGGCTAGAGAGAAGAGAAAGAGTTTGACCAGGGAGGGTGAAGGACAGTAAGGCAATGGATGTCTGCTTCTCTGTTAGGAGGTTGAAGCAAATCCCCTGGGTCCCTTCGGTGTAACTCCCTCCAAAAGATCTCCAGTAGCAGCCTCTGTCAGTTTTCTGCAGCTGTTGAGTTGGGTCCCTTAGTGCGCTGAGTCTATTTGGCAGGGAAACAGACCCAGTGAAGCTTTTATGCAGCAGTCTCCAGGAGAAGAGGCCTTATTACTCCTTTGTGGTTGTGCATTCCCCAGGGTACAGAAATCCTTGTTGAACTCCAGGGGCTCTTGCACACACCTCACACCTCATCTAGGATTCCTCTGGTGCCTCTTCCTTGATTCAGGGAGGGTCCCCGGGAAGCCCAGTATCACCTGCACCCACCTCCAATGACCTCCACAAACTCCAAGTGCTCGCCACGACGCCCCAGGTTTGAGTTGCCAGTCGTAAGTGGTAGCCAGCTGGTAGCTAGAGCCCACTAAAGTGAGTCAGGTTAGGGGCCACCCTGGCTCTAGCTTGAGGGACTTCAGTCATCCACTGAACTTGGAGTCACGTTGCCCATTCTTCCACATAGACGTTGTCCCAAGGTGGCAATAGTGCCAGTGGCCTATACCAAGGCCTTGCCAAGGATTGCCAGGCTCTGTGCCTCATCCCCCAAGGTGGCGTAAGTACTGGTGGCCCATGCAAGAGGCCACACCGAGGGTTGCCACACTCATGATTGTACCATCCGTAGGTGTCTCGTGTTCCAGTAGCTCATCAGGAGGTCACACGAAGATTGCCAGATTCTGAAGCTGCAGGGGTGAGGTGGTAAGGGTTCTGGGGACCTACCCAGAGGTTGTCCAGTGGATCATCACACCCAGCATCCTTTCCTCGACTGGAGATCACCTCCCCAAGGTCACTGCAGCTGACAACTCCAGATAAGGGTTCTCTTCATCCACAACCGGGCATCAGCATCCATTCTCAACCAGGCGCTTCCCTTTCGATGTTGCCTCAGTGACACCAGGAGTCGCCTTCTTTCCAGGGCCAGGAGGCCTACAGTGCTTTACTCTGTTTCTGGTTCACTGGGGGACGCCCCATTTTATGGCCTGTATAGGAAGCTCTTCCGTAGGTTCACACTCAGCGGTCGGCCAACCAAAATACTAGAAACCCAAGCTTGGTGCATCGGATTGCTATGTCCTTAGGACTTGAATCACCTGGACTTTTGTATGATATTTGTGGGGCCAGTTTGAGGTCCCGGTAATCTTATTCATTCTTTCTCCTGTGTGATAGTGATAGTGAATGCTAAGTCTTTTCTGTGTGCTCCAACTGTTGCTAATAAACCTTGCATCTTGGCTCTAGAGTACACCTCCAGCCTCTCCTTCCAGATTTATCTGGCATCACCCTAAACTATAGGGGTACAAACCACCACAGCTCGTCCACCACAAAGGCAAGGCAAGGCAAAGTTTTTTTTCAGGCACCCAATCCCAGAGATGCTGGGCACCATACAAATAACTATACACTATTCATAAAATGCAACACAAAGAGACAACATACAAATAAAAACATCAGATAATAAGACAGTTAATAATGCTAATAATCCTCAAAAGGGCTTTACCAGAAATACATACTAAAAGATAATGTCTGGGAATGCTTGACTAAACAGAATGGTCTTGAGGCAGGCCTTAAATACTTCCGCAGAAGGGGCCTCCCTTACTGATGGAGGGAGCGGGTTCTATAGGACAGGACCGGCGACACTAAATGTTCTGTTGTGGGTGGTCTTTAGCCTCACCCTAGGAACTGCAAGGAGGCCCCTAGAGGAAGAATGGAGGGAGCAGACAGAGGCAACGGGTGTTAGAAGGGCAGACAAGTAACCAGGGCACAGCCCGTGTAGGGCCTTAAAAGTGAGCAATCCCACCTTGAAGAGGATCCTCCGCCTGACTGGAAGCCAGTTCAGTTCACGCAGCACCAGGGTGATGTGGCAGTATTTATGCTGCCCTGTCAACAGCCTGTCAACAGCCTGACAGCTGCGTTCTGCACTAGTTGCAGCCTGTGGAGGATACCTCCTGTGACCCCAAAGTGGAGCAAATTACAGTAATCAAGCCTAGACATTATGAAGGCATGTACCAAGGTGGGGAGGTCCAGAGGTGGAACTAGGGTCTTGATCATGGCGATGTTCCTAAGATGGTAAAAGCTGGTCTGGACAATGGATGGCACCTGTGCTTCAAATGTTAGAGTTGTGTCAAAGGTTACACCCAGATCACGCACCCTAGAGGAGGCCTTCAATGGCACGGATCCCAGGAATAACCCGGTAGCTGCACCAGAGGCCATCCTATCACACCTACTGTTTGACTCCACCACCAGTACCACCATCTTATCAGGGTTCAGTCGCAACCTGCTGGAGGCCGTTCAATCATTGATCTCGGCAAGGCATCTATTTAGCACTTCCACTGCATTTGATGTCCCGGTACAAAAGAAAGATACAGTTGGGTATCATCAGCATAGCAATGAAAAACCCAAACTGTACTTCCTAATCAACTCTCCTGGGGCAGCATGTACATGGCAAATAACATTGGCGACAAGACCAAACCTTGATGTACTCCACATGACAGGAGGTTAGGGGAGGAGGAAAAATTCCCCATCACTACCCGTTACCTCCTGTTCATGAGATAGGACTCAAACCAGCAGATGACAGTGCCGGTGAGCCCACAAAATTCCCTCAGATGGTCGAGTAACACACAATGGTCTACCATGTCAAATGCTGAGGAGGAGATTGAGGAGAATGAGAATTGTCCCTTCTCCTGTTGTTGGGGGGAGAGAAGCAGCTAAGCTGGGGGAACAGCATTTGTTGTTGGAAGGAGAACCAGCTGGGCTGCAGGAAGACACTTCTTTGGGGTGTTTGGGAGCTGTATCGGTGACTGTACCATGATGCACTGCTGTTTTTTTTCTTGTGGGTTCAGTGGTCTAAATGTTTCAAGCTGAAATTGACTCTCAGTCTTGGTCATCATGTGGTATGCTGCAAAACAATCCTGGGACAAAAGAACAGGCAGTTGCTGAACCAGTCAATGTTGCCATGTGGTGCAGTTTCTCACGGTGTTGTCTGTTGTAGGGGGGAGAGAAGCCACCAAGCTGGGGAGTGGCCTTTGTTGTTGGAGCACGCATCAGTGGAGAGACTAAGGGGTGTGTGCCTGGGATTGCATGTGCAGTATCAGACCCAGGATTAAAATCAGAGACACCCACAGTGAGTGAGAAAGATAGAAAGGGTGAAGAGGGATACATCTGTGAGAACTCTGAGCTACAAACTGAGAGACTTACTGAGCAAGGACCTTGACGATCTATGGATCCAAATCTGTTGTATCTCCCAGGGGCAACTGCGAGTGAGCTATGTGGAACCAAAGGCTCTGCTCCATGCTATAAGTTGCTGACCAAAGATTGGGAGTTGTTTTTTGATCCCGTTGAGGTACTGATGCCAGAGCAGCAGGATCAGAAATGTTAAGATTCATCTGCCAGCAACAGCAACAACAAAAGCAACAGATTTGCCAGTCAAGTGATGCAGTTTCTGTCGGCTTTGGTTGTTGTTGTTGGGGGGGGGGAGAAGCAGCTAAGCTGGGGGAACAGCATTTACTGTTGGAGGGAGAACCAGCTGAGCTGCAGGAAGACACTTCTTTGGGGTGTCTGGGAGCTGTATTGGTGACTGTAAGACTGCAGTGCTGGTTTATGCAAATTAAAGGAGCCAGCCACTCTGTGAAAGGAGTGGATGTCTCTTTTCAACTATGAGCACGTTACACCTCGAATGCAGAATACCAAGTCATGAACAGCCTTGCTGATATTGGGCTGTCACTGCTGAGCCCATTGCTGCCTGAGCCGCATTGGACCCTACAGTGACATACTTCTGAAATGGCCTTATTGTAACAAAATGTTGACATGCAAACAAACATGAAAATGGCCTTATTGTAACAAGATATTTGCTTCATGCTGTGCGTGCAAGCAAACATAAAAGTCCTTCCATAGAATTGTTCTACCATTCGATGAGTAGCTGCTTCTTTAAAGGGGAAGTAAACATTGCAGGAGTCACTCAAATTGTGAAAGCACAAGACAAGACCATTCAAATGAGGTACGAGGCTTAGCTGTAGGTGTCAGGATTCCTGGGATATGAATATCAAATTATCTGTAAATGAAAACAAAGCAGCAGCCATTCCATGTAATCTTAAAACAGGAAGTGATGTCACTGAGGGGCCAGCTCTATGTTGTTAATAACAACTTGCCCCACAGTGACATCACTTTCTGTCTCAGGATCCCACGAAATGGCTGCTGCCTTGTTTTGATTTACAGAGTATTTAGATATTCATATCTCAGGACTCTTGACACCTACAAGAAAGTTCCATACCTCATTTGAAATATCTTTTTTTTTTTTAACCTTATATTTATTTCTCCTTACCGCACCATCCCTCCACTGAATCAGACATCCTCAATTCGCCTTCCACACTTCCAATGGTACCCCCAGGAGCCTACTGCTAGAGTGGTCGCCTGCTCAATGGTTCCTTAGGTATCCCAGTACACCCCCCAGGTGGGGCGGGGAGGAACCGCCCGATCCTCCCCCTAATAACAGTGGAGCTGGTGATTCACATTGGAGTCTGCCTTGGTGAGCGCCGGTGATGTGGACTGATGCCGGAGGAGTCGTCGTCTAGGAGTGACGGGCTCCATTTTTCTCCTGTTCTGCCCTATCCCCTGCAGTTGTCGGCACACTGAGAGAGCCAATGAGGAGGCACATGTATATATGCTGCTCCTTCCCGGGCTCTCTCAAGCACTGTCCTCCTGTGCGCCCTGACCGCATCGGCATCCGGGTTCACCCAGGAGGTGGCGATATAGCAGCGGGACAGACTGGTAACCCTCCCCAGAGAGGGAGAGCCACCCTTGGGTGCTCAATCCCTCTCTTCCCCTGCCGACCCCTGACGGCCCAGGCTCATTCCCAAACCCGGGTTGCCGGCATGGAGCAAGGAACCCTCAGCGCCACCAGGCTGGCTTTTGAAATTTCTTTTTATCTGCTTTCACAATTTGAAAGACCCCTGCAATGTTTTACTTCTCCTTTAAAACACTCAGTAGTGTGCCTGCTGAATCGGGATCTCTTGTGTACCTCCTGTGTGGGTGTAAAACAAGTCATCTTTTGAAACAAGTTGCAGTGTTGTTGAAACTGTGATTGTTAATAATGAGGATGATTTTGTTTTGGCCAGTGTTTGACTTACAGTGCCGTGATTGAGCTTATAACAGATGATAACAGTGAGTAAGACCCCACCTACAGTACTGTGTCCAGTTCTGGAGACCACATCTCCGGTAGGACATAGACAGAGTGGAGGTGGTCCGGTGGTATGCAACTAAAATGGTGCAGGGGCTGCATCAAATACCCTATGAGGAGAGACTAAAGGACTTCAATATATACACCTTGGAACAGAGGAGGGAGAGGGGGACTATGATAGAGACCTTTAAATACCTCAGGGGGGTAACTAACGTACAGGAGGGAGTATTTTTTATGGGAAAAGATGCACGAGAACAAGAGGACATGCAATGAAACTGGAGGGGGTAGATTCAGGAGAGATGTGAGGAAGTACTTTTTCACAGAAAGAGTGGTAGATTCCTGGAACAGCTTTCCAGCAGAGGTGGTGAGGACAAAAACATTTGTGGGGTACAAGAATGTAGGGACTAAGCACAAGGGAACCAGACTGGAAAGGAATGGGGAGGAGGCCAGAACACCAGCACAGCAGCAGCTCTACCACTCATGTTGCCAATGATCCTGGTTCAGGAACGAGCCTGGATCGCTGGAGGGCCAGCCAAGGGGAGGAGGACTAAGTGTCTTAGAGACACCCTCCTCCTCCAGTGTGGAAGGGTTTCCGCTTCCGCTGTAACACCACCACCTGGGTGCACATTGGTGGAGGTGCAGCTGGGGGTGCCACGTGGGAGGGGAGGATGTAGGCAGGGGTCCAGAGCAGCATCGTGTCTCTGTGTGTGCCATCTTCTTGGATCCCACTGCATGCTGCTGTTCTCAGGGAGGGGAGGAAAAAAACTAAGAAAATGGCCCTGCTCCATCGCCCAGCACCAGTGCCTGAAACAGAGTGTCCCAGCACCATAGTTGATTAGTGGGGAGGACTTTGCCTCCCCCCCTTCCCCACCTGGGGGGTTAAACTGTGGCAGGATAGAGGTAGCTCCATCCAGGATGCTGGAGGCAGCAGGTGGGGAGTGGAGAGGAAGGGGTATCAAAAGCATTAAAAAGGAAAAGTACAGGGAGAGGGAGGGAGAAAGAGCTATAGATTGTGTACGGTCTGTGGTAATGGTGTAAGTAGAGAAAAATGGGCAGACTTGGCGGGCCAAGCAGTCCTTATCTGCAATCAAAGTCTATGTTTCTGTGTTTCTATTATGTTTTGGCAGCAATCGTGATGACATCCCAGACTTCTATGGAATGCTTGGAAATTGGAATTATCTTAAAGCTGATTATGTGCTTGAACTTGTTTTGAATTTTAAAATTTATATTTATTTTAGGTTAATTTTTCATTTAGACTTCTTCTGTGGGCTGCGATGTCAAACACGGTTTCTGGAACCATTCTTTTGTAAACCACGGTTTTATGAGGGGCAAGTGGCAATGAAAAGAAACATTGAGAACACGGATACTAATGAATAGCGACAGATCAGATGTGTTTATGCTTACTCATGCCACTCTCAGGACATAATGTACATAATTCACTGATGACATGGTAAACAAGTTTAGTTATGGACTGGGTTGGCCTTTATTTATTACAGTTTATGAGAAATTAAGCTGATTCTGAGATGGGATATTTGCGCGAGTGCATTTTTTATGACTCAGCTTTTTATTAAATGTGTTTGAACCTTAGATATAGGGCCATTCCTTGATGGGGGCTGTACCTTGCTACCCTACCTTGCTCATGCAGTCTGACATTAAACAGCGTGTTTGCAATAAGCAAACGTTAAGTTACTTTTGTGAACTACTGTATTCACGATACTGAACTATGTAAATTCCCCCACGCTGATGTGCAATAAAGCTGGGTGGCACCAGCACAGTACAAGTGCATGCCTGAACCATTTCTAATGTGGTATCAAGTGAGGAGTCAAGAATCCTTACTATGCCCGATGTTACAGTGCAGTGGTCCAGACATGTGCATCCCTGCACAGTTTACTACTGGTGCAATAGGTGGTGTAGTCACTGTCACTTTGAAACAGTCAGTCCCAGCAGTAACTGTATTTATTTATTTCCAAAGTTTCACCAGGAAAGACATATTAGGCTATTAATAGCTCATTTCCAGATGAATCCTGGGTGGGGAGGAGAAGAGGAGTACAAGAAACAATCATAACAATAACTTATACAGTATGTTAAATTAACAAGCAGAATAAGAACAGTAAAAACATACAGTGACAAATTATATAATAAGATTATACAGTGAAAAGTATACAATGAGCATTAACAACAGGCAGTTTATACAAGGAACAAGGTGGATGGCCTGCCCATAAGGTTTCAGGGAAATGCATTACAGGGTGTGGAGGTATGTAGTGCTAGATTGCTGTGGGGTGGAAAAGGAAACAAAAGGAGGGGATAAACAAGTGCTGATTAGTGGGGAAGAAAGGAGGAAAGAGAGGAGGAGGGTAATTGAGAGGTGGAGCAGAGGCAGGTCTAAGGGGCAGTTGCAGGAGTGAAAGGTGAAGTTATGGAGAAGAGAGGAAAGAGAGCATTTGGAAGAGGAAGAGCAAATGGACAGTGGGAGGGAGTTCCAAAGTTCAGAAAATCAGGAGGAGAAGGCAGCCTGGCCAGCAAGGGATTTCCTAGAAGGAAGTACAAGGGACCATAGCTAGAGTTAGAAAGGGTGTATGAAGAGGGTGGTGGGGGAAGGGGGGGGAGGAGAGAGGAAAGGTAAGAGGGGAAGGAGGCCAGCCAGAACTGCGAGATAAAACAAATTCAGATCATATCCACCACAGCTGCATAATGAAGTTAGTGAAGTTGCGTGGAATTGTTAAGGAGGTATGGAGAAACAACACAATGATTTGTAAATAATAAGATTTGTTTTAGTTTCTGTTCTAAGGAAGGCATACACATTATTAGGAAAATATATGGAGGTGTACATTTTAATGGATGGAATAGGAAGCTTACAGAAGAACCCCAGAGCAAATGCCACTGATGTATGTATTATCCCAGATGACATTGGCCAGACAGCCAAATTTTAAAGAAAACACAATTGCATATATTCCGATAATGCAAAGCATCAAGGGAAACATACGCAAATCCCCATGCTGGTACAGAAGGTGGCTGTATATGAAAAAGTAATGGCTGGCATATGTTCAGCCTTGGAATTATTTACATAGTTTTTTTTGTTTGTTTTTTGTTTAAGAAAAACAAGGTTTTTGTCCATGAGGTGATATAAGTTATTTATTTAGCTTTTGTTGACCGGGTAAGTGCACTAGACAAATCCTGCCTATTTTCAGGCACGACCCGGGGGAAGGGGATACAGATGAATGCCAATTGACCTTGAACCAGATTAAGCTGTTGGTGGTATTTTTAGTGAATGAGGGAAATTTGGCCAGGACACCAGGGAAATTCCCCTACTCTTTTCGATAAGTGCCATGGGATCTTTAACATCCACCTGAACTACCACCAATCCAGGCAGATGGGACCTCGGTTTAACGCCCCATCCGAAAGACGGCACCTCAGAAATGCAGCACCCCTCTCATGCTGCATTACAGTGTCAGTACTGGGATATTAACCCAAGTGCCAGATGTGGGAACTGAACCCACAGCCCTCTGATCTCCCGGCCTCAGAGGCGAGTGTGCTACCTACTGAGCCACTGACACTGACATATATTTAAGCAATGTGTTGATGTCAGGAAGTCAGGTGTAATGATGATGGACTGTTAGAGAAACTGTGATATAAACTTTCAGAGGGGGTATCTTTTGATAAGGGCAAGGTAGTTAAGCTTGTGATAATGGGAATATTAGGAAAGTATGAGGTCTACGCTGAAGTGGAGTACAAATATGCAGTTTCATAAGTGTGTGCTCAGAGTGCAGGCAAATGTGATATGCAGGTTTGTTTTAGAAATAGGTAAAAATAGAGATACATGCAATTAATAGAAAGATAGATAATTACATAGACATATAGATAGAGAGAGACACACAGACAGACAGGCAGAATAGAAATGGCAGTGAAGTACTGAAGTGACACCAACCCCACCCCCACCCTGCAGACATGGACATGCATTGGGGTGTGCCTTTGGGTAATTGCCCATAATGCTCATGCCATTTCACCTCACCCCACCCTGCAGACACAGACAAGAGTCGAGGTGTGCTTTGGGGTTTTCAGACTTTACCCTCACCCCATTCTATAAGGAAATATGCTGAAATGGGTACAGTGTAAATGAATGGAGTGAACTTTGGGGCTGAAGAGTCAAAGGCACACCTTGATACATGTCACTGGCTGCAAGGTGGGGATGAGAGTGGAATGGCGTGAACATTAGTGTTGACAATCCCAAGTCACACCCCTGATGCCTATCAGTCCCTACAGTGCAGGGTGTTATGGTCAGAAATCCTAATGCCCTGGGCGTTTCTTGGTATTTGCACTCCAAGTTTTCAGTATGGGCTTTTCGGGACCCCACTGCATAAACAGTGGCATTATCAGCTTATTAGCCGAAAGGAGATTTTGCACAGCGACTGTGCCATTTGACACCACAGGTGCAAAACACATTTTGAATAGGATGTAAAAAATGACAGTTGTACATTTCTTGCTTCAGTCACTGCTCAGCACATCTGTTGCATGACCTGCTTAATGACATTTTATATTTGCTATGCAATGTACTGCTGCTATGTCTGGGGAAGTACCTTTTGTAGGTTGCAAGAACAGTCTCAGAGGAACACACACACACACACACACACACACACACACACACACACACACACACAGCAGAACACAGCTGCAAAATGATTAGATTGTCTACAAGCACCATTTTCCATGCAAGACACAAGCAATTGAATCAGAAGCACACAGAAACACACATACACACACACACACACACACACACCAGAACACACCAGATTACAGCAGTAAAATGATTATATTTGTCTACAAGCACTATCTTCTATGCAAGTTGGAGCACGGTGGGTGGGGGTTAAGGCTAGAGATCAGTTATGATCCATGACATAACCACATGGTCAGAATATTAAATATTTTAAAATAAACAAATACAAAAGTAACCATTTCAAGAAGAAAATGCAAACTGTGACACTTAACAGTTATAGGGTAAGTTAGCACATCTGGACTTATTTGCTGCATATGCATCTCAGTTGCTAAGGGGTCCTGACCATGTTCACCCTTCCTCAAGCCAAGCCAGCTACAGTATGTCAAGCAATAACATGGATGGAAAAATGATGCCATATTTTCAACAAGAAGTTAGCATTTTAAAAAGACAGTGCTTTAGACTGAGAAGCAGCTTGTGTAGGTGCGTTCATCATGCAAGCCAATATATGTTCTGGTTGCGTTCCATAAGGCTAACCAGTGGGAGAAGTAGGGGAAAGGGATAGAAATCTAAAATAGAACCATTTAACCCATTTGTGATTTAAAGTTGCATGACAGAAACGTGGCTTCCAGAACTGGACACCATATTCCAAATGAGGCCTCACCAGTGATCTACACAGTGGCATCACTACCTCCTTCCTTCTGCTGGTAATACATTTCCCTATGCACCACAGCATTCAACTGGCTCTCCTCACAGCTTTGGTACATTGTTTAGCCACCTTTAGGTCATCCAATATGATTACCCCAAAATCCCTTTCCATTTTTATGACCATCAGCCCCCCCCCCGTAATCATTCCCTAGGTTCCTGCAACCCTTCCTTATTCAGCAGGCAGGTGTTCCCAGGGCGGAGGGAACTTGCATCTAGGAATAGGGAGGAGATACCTCATCATTTCTACCTTTTCTAGGTTGCAAGAACAGCCTCAGAGGAAGGAACACACACACACACGCAGAAGAACACAGCTGCAAAATGATTAGATTGTCTACAAGCACTGTTTTCCATGCAAGACACAAGCAATTGAATCAAAAGCACATACACACACACACACACACACACACACACACTCCAGAACACAGCGGCAAAATGATTAGATTTGTCTACAAGCACTATCTTCTATGCAAGTTGGGACACGGGGGGTTAAGGCTGGAGATCAGTTATGATCCATGACATAACCATATGGTCAGAATATTAAATATCTTAAAATAAACATAAATGCAAAAGTAACCATTTCAAGAAGAAAATGCAGACTGTGACAATTAACAATTGTAGGGTAAGTTAGTGCATCTGGACTTATTTGCTGCATATGCATCTCAATTGCTAAGGGGTTCCGACCATGTTAACCCTTCCTCAAGCCAAGCTAGCTACAGTATGTTTACCAATAACATGAATGGAAAGATTATGCATATGAAAATGTATTAATTATGCTGTACATACCCTAAGACTCAAAGTGTATCTCCTTTGGCTGCCATGATGTCTGTGGGTAATTTGAAACAAAAGACAATATAACAAGACACTGGCCTCCACAAGGAAGCTATTAAACAATAGAGCAAACTGCACTCTGGGAAGATTGCCTGGGACAAGATGCAATAAAAAAACTGAACAGCAGGTTCCAGGGAGTATAAAACAACCAGGAATGTTAACATCCTGTTTCTAGTGTCCCTGATAAAATAAAATAAAAAATACAGTTGAGATTTTTTTTAATGTCAGCTCTGATCAGAATAGGTTTCAAAATCACCAATTGTTTTCTTGTTCAATATTTTTCTAATACATACTTCTCAAACTTAAAAGAAAAAATACACTTTATCATCAAAGGATGTGTTTACCAAGTACTGTGCCCATGATTAAAATAATTTGAACCCCCTTCCCCAAACATGTGCTCTCATGCGAAACTGCATGTTTAACTGTAAAGATAATTAAAAAATGTATTTCTAAATGCATTACTAACACCAATGCTTACAAAGTTTTGAAACTACTAAAAAGACAATCTATATATAAACTATATATATTATAGTGGCACAGTAGTGCCACTACAGTTAGGGTTGAGTACCTCATTTAAGGTTAAAGTCTGAAATTCTGCAGGTTAATAACTTTGCCACCATATGATGGATTTGCCTCAAATTTGGCAGATGCAGAGCAGTGCCATAGATCTCTAGATGTGCCAAGTTTTATAATTGTCAGATATAAGGTTGCGGAACTACATAGCAATGTATAATGTGGTAATTATGCTTTTTTGAGCATTCTTTGCTCGTGCCTACAGGTCGCATGGTTTGTGTGACCAGTCTGAAACCTTTAGGAAACATGCAACCGGGGTCCCTGAAGTGCCTTTTGAAGATTTCGTGAAAAAATATTAAACTGTTCAAAACTTATTCAAAAGACAAGTTTCCTATTATAGACAATGGGAAAAGTTAAACCATTCAACAGTGTCGCAAATGGAGTTTTTAGTATCTCAAATGACCCATGTAGTGTCATGAGTCAGCTATTTTTTTTTTCAGTTACTGGTCACAGAAATGCTTGGCATTTAAATTTGGGACCATCTAGGGACACAATTATTTTTGTGTTCACCTAGTCGAGCCCTAAGGATGCTAGCCATGTATTTTTTTGGGGGGGTTAAACACCCCAGAAATATGTTTTTGAAATTTTTGTAAACTGTAGTGTCACAAAGTAGTGTCACACTTGTGACACTTTTGTGATTTTTTTTTGCAAAAGTGTCGGGATTTGCAACACTGCTTTGCAACACTATGCCCAAAAGAATAGGAAATCTTTGCTACCCTGCTGCAAAAGAACAGTTTGGTGTTTGGGGCTGAAATTTGGAGGGAAGAAAGCCAAGATCCCACAGATGTGCCTTTTGGTGGTTTGGTGACAAAATATTACAGGGCTGCAAAGTTACGGTACTCTGAAGTTGATTATTTTTCCCATAGGCTAACATTACAGTGTCTGCCATGCCTTTCGGGGCCCGTATCTTGGAAACAATTCGAGATATGGACTTTTCATCGGAAAAGTGCTTAGCTCCCCAATAGGGGCCTAAGCAGAAAACTAGCCAGGAAAGTCATAAATTATATGAAATTTTAATTTTTTTTCTACGTCGTACGGTTCCTGAGATAGAAGCAATTTAGTATTCCAAGTGTTCATTTTCTGCTCGGAGGCCCATTTTCATTATGTATACATTCTTTGTATTCACTGTGTTTCTCAATGCAGCTTTTGGGGGAAAAAAGGGTGTGTGTTTTCATTACTGTTACACTTAGCATTTCCACTTGTGTTTCCGTAACCGTTTGCATTAGCGTTCCCTTCTACGCCACCATGTGTGTTACCCTTTGCATTTTCGTTTGCGCTTGCATTACTGTTAACATTTGCATTTCCATTACTGTTTTTGTTTGCGTTTCCTTTTGTGTCACCATGTGCATTTCCATTTGCGTTTGCGTAGGCGCTTCCGTTTGTGTTTCTGTTTCCTTTGGTGTCATCGTTGCTGTTACTGTAAGTGTTTGCATTTCCAATTGTGTTACCGTGACAGTGCGCATTACGATTTGCATTTCCGTATGCGCTTGTGTTTCTGTTTTCATTAACGTTTGCGCTTGCGTTTCTATTACCGTTTGCGTTATCATTTACGTTTGCATCACCATGTGAGTCACCATTTGTGCTTCCATTTGCAGTACTGTTACTTCACTATTTATAGTGCACATTCTCAAAAAGAAGGTAAATTCATGGCAAAAAACTATGTTTAATGCATCAGTTAGGGTTGTTCCACAGTGACAAAGTGAGGAAATTCGATGTTAGGGTTCCCACCCTCACCCCACCCCCACCCCACCAACAGGCATCAGAGTGTTCATTGGGGTCATTGGTCCTAACTCTCATCCCATTCTCCTATACTGCACCACCTCAGCTTGTTTACACGTGGGATGGGGTGAGAGTTAGGACCGATGACCTCAATGCACCATGCCTGTTGGTGAAGCGCAGGGTGGGTGGTGCTAAGAAGGCTAACCACTCACTTTTATCACTCTGGTAACTGCTGATGCATTAAATAGAGTTTTTGTCATGAAATATATATATATATATGCATGTATTGGTAAATAAATGTTGTTAATACCAAAAGTTGAACTTTATGTTTTTAGTATATAAATGTTTAAGAAAAACCTGTGGCTCTTTCAACCTAAACCAGAATGCTGTGTCTATTGTTTTCCTCGGGAGCTGTAGTTTCACTCCTTAATTACGTTTTCCTTCTGAGGCCCCAGGTGGCTCTGATAATCATTTGTTCCAAGGGTTTTTAAGTCAGTTTGAAGGCATTAAGTAACTTCTGTTCTCTGAGTCCTTAATAAAATGCAGGGACTCCATAGATGTGTTCTGTTGCGTCTTACAGGTCCCAAACTAGTGTGTCTTGTTCCAGCAGCATGATAGAGCCACCTCATGCCCCCCCACATGAATCAAAGAAAAGGTGGGGGTGGATCTTTAGGCACTTCTCAGGTGGAGGTGGGGGTGGATCTTACTCCCCACAAAAAACTAATGCTGCCTCCCACTACTCAGGTTCTAGTTCTTGTACCGCCCATTTAAGAAAGAAAATAGTACCCTGCAACCATTGACTAACATGAAAGCATATTTATTTGAGTGTGGAAAACATTTCTTGGAGCAGGGTAAGGCGGAGGAGCCTATTTACACCTTCAGTCAGTTCCATGGACAGAAAACATGAAATCACTCCTTTTGCACATGCAAAACATCTGCAGGCTCTGCCTACTGCAGCTGTAAAAATCACAATGAGTTAGGCACCTAGATTCAAGGGAGAGAGAGGAGGGAGAGGGAGGAGTATAAGGGACAGTGGTGAGTGCAGGTAGAACAGTCCAAAGCAAAGTAACTGAAGGGGTGAAAGAGGGCGTCGGTCTGGCTAGGGTGGTCTTTGGCACAAGACTTTAGACAATGTCATCATAGTCGAAAATGGGGAGAATAATTTTCAGGATAATATCTTGACAAACAGGAAGAGGGATGCAGCTTTTATTTCTGTATAATGCATCAAGTTTAGACTGAGTTTTTTGTGGATGGTGTCCATATGCCCCAAAAAGTTAAGATGCTGGTCTAGTCAGACCCAAAGTACTTAAATGAGGGAACATCATTGATTGTGGTCCAATCTAGGGTGTGGAAGGAGGGGAGAGAGGTGAGCCTAGAGAGCTTCTGCTTAGTGCCAACGGTCATAGAGACAGTTTTCTTGGCATTTAAGGATAGATGATTTGACTGGAACCAGTGCTGAACATTACTAAGGTTCAGTTGAAGCCTGGACATCAGCTCAGAAGGGGAGGAATCAGAGACAAATAGGACTGTGTCATCTGCGTACATATGGGTAGATGCAGATAAGCAAGCAGAGGGGAGGTCATTTATGAAGACAGAGAAGAGTAGTGGGTCATGGATGGAACCTTGGGGGACATCAGTGTTAATAGAAAGGGGGGATGATAAGGAATCACCAAGTCTAACAGATTGAGATCTACCCACTAGGTAGGAGTGAAACCAATTAGTTGTAGAGTCAAAGAGACCCGCTGCCTTGAGCTTGTCAGGAGGAGGGGGTGGGCAACAGTGTCAAAGGCTTTGGCCAAGTCAATAAAGATGGCAGAGGTGAAGAGGCCCTGATCCATGCCTGAGAGAAAGGAGTCAGTAAGCCAGAGGAGGGAGGAGGTGGAGGAGTGGTGTTTACAGAAGCCAGATTGGAGATGAGAGAAAAAGAGGAAGACTCAAAGAAGGGGGAGAGCTGAGACAGCACAATGTGTTCTTGTAGTCTAGTTGAGTTGAGGAGCAGTGAGATAGGGTGGCAGCTTCCAGGGCTGGAGAAGTCCCTACCTTTAGGAAGAGGTATAACAGTGGTATGCTTCCAGGAGTCAGGGACAGAAGCAAGGGAGAAGGAGAGGTTGAGAAGAGAGGTGATTGGAAAAGAAATGGCAGGGTGAGACAGGTATAGGAGTTTGAGGTCAAGCCCATTGGGGGTCCTACCTTTGAGAGAGTTGAGGGCCAAGACAACATTGAGAGAAGCAGCAGGAGTGACAGGAAAGAAGGAGAAGGAGAATGAGAGAGATGGATAGGGTGGGGGGTAGGGGGAAGGAGGAGAGAAGGGAGGAAGCACAGGAGGTGATGAAGGAGTTGAACTCTGAGACAACAGAAAGGGGGTCGGAAATGAGAGTGTCACTCACTTTAAGAACTGGGGAGGAGGACTGGGTAGGAGGGGAGAAGAGGGCATGGGTGACCATCCACAACTTGGAGGGGTGACTAAGGTTGTTCTGGAAGGTGGATGAAAAGTGCTCAGCAAGTTGGTAGCTAACAAGTCTACATGGAGCAAGGACAAGTCCAGCAACCAGAAGAACCAGATCTGGAGGATTTTATGAGGGGGCCTTTGGGGCGATTAATTTTGCGCAAGCAATAGACCATATGGAGGTCACTATGGTGTCAGCGAGGGTGCCAGCATCTGTGATACGGTGAGGGTGAGAGGTAAGTACCCAGTCCAGTAAGGAATGGTTGATGGGTCTATGATTGTGTTGGGCTGGGACTGAGATAAGTTGAGTCAGTTGAAGAGACTTAATATTTTGGGAGTTTCAATTGTGAGGGGGAGATTCAATTAATATTAAAGTGTATACAAATAATAAACAAGTAATAGTGTCCTATTTTTTCTTTTCAAGTCAAATCTGTATAGAAAGAGCATAATATTTTCTGACTCATAACACATGCTCAGATTGTTTTTACTGTCTTTGTCCAGGAAAGGCACACAGCTACAGCTTGTTCCAGGGTGTGTTTTGGGAGCACAGGGAGGTTAAGTGACTTGCTCTGGTCACACAATATACAAGTACAGCATGATGGAATCAAAACCCATTCTGCTGGATGACTGAAGCTTGTTCACAGCTCTTTGCTTTAACCTCTAGGCTGTACTGCCAGCTGATAATCAAAAACTTCACATTTCAAGGCTGGCCCCATGATGCCAGGCCAGTAGGTACGTAGCCACATTTACATCTTGTAGACCTGAGTTCACACCTGAAACTGTAAGAAAATAGGCTGTAAGAGAGGGAATGGAAAAAGACAGAAGTTGATGCTGTGGCAGACCCAGAAATCTTACTGACATGAACACAGATAGGGTTTAAAAATCCTGATATGGGACCCCAATACCTGTTGGCACCACAGAGCCAGCCTTGAGATGGGTCATTTTTGATGATCAGCTGGCAGTATAGCCTAGAGGTTAATGCAACCTTAAAGATGGATTATTTTTACTAACAGTTTGCAATGTAAAAGTGACAACTCACTAGCTTCAATGACAAAACAAGTATTATAAATGTAGAAAGTGTTGTAATAACACCTTAAAAACACACAATAAAACAAACAGACAATTTCCTATTTAACCTACAGTCAATGGTGGGCCAAGCTTCTCGGTGACATCATTTCCTGTTAGGAGACTAAAACATATGGCTGCCCCCTAGCCCTTAATTACAGGCTGATTTACATATGAATAACTCTGGACTGCAAAGACTCACAGATAAACACAATGGCTCACTCAAATTAGTTGTTTATGGTCTTTCAGACATTAAGAAACCCTGTTGATGACAGTTCTCCTTTAAGGCAATAATGATATATAACTGGAATAGATACAAATTAAAACAAAGCAATAATTATGTGAGGCATGTACAAAGGTTTAAAACACGGCAATAGTAATATAACAGCAGCGTGGAAAGGTAGAATGGCCTAGAGCTTAATATAGACCTATATTAGGATAGGCAGCCTATAGATAGTAGTAAGACAAAAACATGAGCCACTTATAAAGAGCAGATAAATAAAGAGTGTTTAGGCGACCTTACATAAGCTGCATTAGGGTAGGGAGACAGGAGTGGAGTGGGGAAGAGTGGCTGGCAGACCGTCTGACTCCAGCAGACTCAAGGCAGACAAATGTCCTTAGTGCTTACGGTCTTTTGCACGGATGGGATGCTTTTGCTTGTAAGACAGTTTGAGGCAGATCACACTGGCCGCTTCCATGTCCGCCGCCCGACCAATCCAGCAAGTCCTTGGCCGCCCTCCTGGTTCTAAACCTCGGATACCTACCCCAGGTACTTCCGCCAACTGAACTTTACTCTGGTTGGTGCAGCATTGTTTCAAGAAGATTCTGATTGGTCTGCCTGCTTTCCTAGCCACAGCCGATTGGAGCGCCTTTCTGCATTGACTTAGCATTGCCTGTTTTGACTATTTGTATCCAGCTAAATTTGCTCAGTTTTTCTCCTGCCCCCCAACCCCTCCCAGGCCTCCTTTAAATACTGTATCGCACCGCCCTCCTCTGTGATCTACCATCCTGTTGGTTCACTGTGTCCCCACACACCTCCAATCATTTTTTCTATGCTCTTCCCTGTGCATCAGTTTTCATTAAATACTGCTTCTTATTCTTGCCTATCTTAGGTAGCCCTTTTAGGGGTGCCCTCTATTTACTTACTTACCCTGATTACTCCTCACTTCTTTGTTTTTCCCACTGGACCTACTACCTGGTCTTTCTGGCTCAGATATAACACTGGAACACTCTTAACCTTAAACCTTTTATCAGCCAGACTACCTCTACTACTATACTCAAAAGTCCACTCAAACTTCATTTCTGCTCTCTCATTCCTATCCTCCTAGTGTCTCCTGCTTTCACTTGTACAATGCATTAGTACCTAAGTTCTGCTTGGCTTTGCTCCATCTGTCCCTGCCTATTGCTACTCAAGACCCCTCGGCCATGCCTGATTATCTGCCCCATGACTACTTATACTCCAACCTTCTTCTGTTACTGACCCTCTGCTGTGACTCCACTCCACTACTATTAAATAGGTCTGGATTCACATGGTTGCCTATGTCCTACAAAACTGCCCCCTGAACACTCGTGTCATATGTCCCTTCCTACGACGGAAACTCTAGTATCTCCTTCTAGTGGCACTATCGCTCTCTGGAGATGTTCACTCAAACCCTGGTCCGGCCAACAATATACCCAGTCTCCTTGCTAACACCAAAGGTCTCACTATGGTGCACCATAATATCAGGAGCCTTGTACACAATTTCACTGAACTGGAATCCTGGACTTCCCTCTACAAGCCTGGTATCATCTGCCTTACTGAAACCTGGCTCAAACCTTCTATACCAGACTCTCTATGCTCCCTTCCTTCATACAATCTCTTGAGACTTGACAGACCTGCTCCCAAAAGAGGTGGTGATACAGTTGTCTATTTTTAAGATCACCTCAATCTCTCTGCCATCTGCTCATCTTCCCCAACCCACTGTGAAGTGCTACATGTCCTTCTCACTCTTAGCTCCAAAAAATGACATATTGTGTGTGCCTACAACCCCCCCTCTAGTGGCCTCAAAGGCCTAGATGAGATGCTTGAGCAGACCTCTCTTCTTTCCGGGAGAAATTAGGTTCTTATACTTGGGGATCTCAACTTAAATTGGCTGGGTAACTCTCAATCCACATTACTGACCAGGGTTCAAAGTTTCAACTTGCACCAGGTGATCAGTGACCCCAACAGAACTGCTCAATGCTCCAACACTAGAACTCTGCTGGACTGGATAATGACAAACCACCAGGAAAACATCATCTCTTCTGGCATATTAGCTGATGCCATCACCGACCACACCCCTACCTTTTGTATATGGGGTAAGGGTAGGCTTCCCCCATCGAAACCTCGTTTCATTACTTTCCACAACTATATCACCTCGACCCACAATCCTTCTTACTGGACATTGCCACTATAGATGGGACCCCTTTTTTTATATCTAGTGATGCCCAAACTGCTCTAAATCACTTCTTGACTCACTTTCTTGACATTCAGGACAAACACTGCCCTCTTGTTACCTGGCATGTAAAAAGCAAACCCACCGGCTCGCTAAAATTGGACCTGCTCTCCAAACTATGCCAGAAAGACAAAAGCTGGCTCAATTACAAAACCATGGGGCAACCTGCCGACCTCAATTCTAGAGAGCCCTACAAAATTCCTGTAAGAAGGAAATCAAAAGGGCCAAAAGTGCCTACTGCAAGATATATTAAATAAATCCTATGGGAATTCCAAAAAATTCTGGTCCCATATAAAGTGCTTCCTTGGCTCAAACCCGGCTCCCACCCCAACTGACATGTCTCTAAATGGTGTCCATTGCAATAATCCCAGTACCATTGCCAACTTTTTCAACTTACAATTTTCTGACCTCACCAATTATACCTCTTCCTTCCCTGCCCAATCAAATGTAACCACCCCACCTGATGTCTTTGGGCCTAAATTTTATTTCAAGTCTGTCTCTAACCATGAAGTACTTAGACTGCTTAACAACATCTCTGAATTCACTGCAGTTGGATCTGACAATCTTGAACCGAAGCTCCTAAAACTGACTGCCCCTTATAAAGCTGCACCTCTAGCCAAGATTTTTACCCTCTCCTTATGCCAGAGCCTTGTTCCAGACATCTGGAAACTAGCCAGGATCACCCCCGTCTTTAAAAAGGGTGACTGGAAAAATCCTTCTAATTATAGGCCCATAACCATCTTGTCAGTTCTCAGTAAAATTCTTGAAAGGCTCTTTGCTACTCAAACCATTGACTTTTTTCAGAAATATGACCGTCTAACAACTGCACAGCATGGCTTCTGCAAAGGTCATTGTACCACCATCGCCTTACTCAAGTTCATGTCTGATACCCTTGAGGCCATGGACTCAGGACTCCTAACTGGGGCAATTTTTATTGACATGACTAAAGCATTTGACCTTGTCAACCACCCAATCCTCTTAGCTACTCTAAGATCACTAGGCTTTTCACTGAATGTCATTTCATGGTTTCACAGCTACCTTTCGAATAGGTCTCAATTAGTTAAATTTAACTCCGCCCTATCGGACATAGCTACCTTAAACATCGGTGTACTGCAAGGGTCTATCCTTGATCCCTTGCTTTTCACCATTTTCATAAACAATATCACCTCTAACCTCCATCAGACTTCATCCCTGTTATACGATGATGACATTGTTCTTTACTTCAGTGCTAAAAATATTGTTGACATCAACCAACGACTCTCTCAGGACTTTCATCAAATTCAACAGTGGCTGCTCAGTCATAAACTAGTCTTAAATGTATCTAAGACCCAAGCCATGCTATTTGGTTCCAATGCCAAACTCAAACACGCTCAACCTAAATTCCATGTCTCTACTTCAAATAGCTCATCCGTCGGGGTCGTACACTCTTTTAAGTATCAGAGTGTCACCCTTGACCTGTCTCTCAACTTTGACCTTCATATCCAGCAGACATGGAAGCTGGTCAATATGAAACTTGGTATTGCCTACCAAACCAGCTATGCACTCATCCCCTCCACTAGGCTTGCCATAGTACAGGGTGTACTCCTGCCGTCACTCACCTATGGGGTTGCAACATATGACTCAGCAGGTAAAACATGTTTTAGGAAGTGGAATGTTATCTACAACAATATCTGTCATTATGCGTCATCTTCTCATCAGATGAAACACCACTGCTTCCTTTACTCTGAACTTGGATGTTTTTCTCCTCCTGCGTCTAGATCCTATGCGTATGGCTCGATCATAGATAATATAATCAGAACACAAATACCCAAGCCCCTGGTGAGCCTATTTCTAAACCAGACTCCCAGCTATGGCTTACGCTCAGTGGACAATGCCCCTGTCCACATCTCCAGACATGACTCCTCCAAAGGTGCTAGCACATTCTCCTGTCATGCCTCTCAACACTGGAACTCTCTCCCTCTAACTATATGCTTAGCCTCATCCCATGCCTCTTTAAAAAAATCATTACGTAACCATCTCATTGATTCCTGCTCTTGGTCTTGTTTCGAACCATCCTAGCCTTTCTTCCCCTCTAAGAACACTGCACTCCATTACTATTCTCTATGAATTGTTTCCCTATTAAATAAATTAATATGCTCTGCTGTCCTCTTCCTGTTACTCTATAGTCCTACCCTCATTACTTCTGGCCCTCACCTCTCCCTATGCCTCAATTCTGTACTCCGTCCTACCCTCCTTATCTAGCATCCCTACTTCTATCTATTCCTAACTCTCCTATATCTATTCTGTATGACTATTATAGTGTCCACAGTCATCAATGTATAATTCTACCTTTATTGTTTCTGAATGAAGCTCTTATGACCTTATTTTATTATATTCCCTCCTTATACTCTTTATACTCCTGTTTTGTATTTTACCCTACCATTTGTTTATTTCTGATATGTGCACAGTATTCCACTCCTTGAAAATTGTCTAATTATGTACTGTAATTACTGTACTGTTTTTTTTTTTTTTTCAGTTGTTTTACCAGGAGTAACATAGGATTTTTCATATGTCCTGTTCTGTAACCTCCCGGGTCGTGCATGAAAATAGTCATTGCTATGGCTAGTACACTTCACCTGGTCAACAAAAAATAAATATTGGATCCTGGAAGCCAATTGGCTGGTAAGGAGTAGATGTTGATTCGGAGGATTGGTCATGGGAGAAAGTATCAGCTCCAGGTGCTAGTTCAGCTGTAGGAGTGCTGCAGGGGGAGCCCCATTTAACGCAGGCTTACAACCAATGGTAGTCTAAATGGCAGCTGGTCACATGGCTTCTTGGCATTGATTGAGCCGAATAATACAGTGTCCCACAGCAGCAGCTTTTCTGTCCCAACTCCACACAGTCACTGAGCTGGAGGACTGGCCAGGGGAGAAAGTATCAGCTAGAGGTGCTAGTTCACCCATAGGAGTGGTGCAGGGGGAGCCCTGTAGGGGAGGTAGTATTCTGACTGCCATATGTACAAATGAACATGGTGATCTTCAACATGTCTTATACACAATAATCACACTGATTTATACTGTAGGTAGGCCACAGATCCACTCACCTACACATCTTTGCACATTATGGAGTACTGGATTTGGATTTGGCAAGAGTACTGATAGTTCTTCTGCTATCAAACATACCTGTACAGCACTACAGCACAAGCAGTAATTTTTTGTCAATTCTATTTATGGCACTCCAGACCCCAGAACTCTCTCGGGCTACTCAGTGTCCTACCGCCCATCGTGATGCCACCTCCTCAAGGGCATTCCTCCCCCTCCCACATGAACCCTCTCCGGCCAGGGTCCATGAGGAGATCGAAGGGGTGGAGGCAGACAGCCGGTGTAGGGTGTGTGGCGGTGGGCACTGAGAGCCATCGTCTATCTGGGCTGGAGGGATTTTCCCTTGAGTTATGCCCCAGATGCGGGACGTGCAATGCCACCTAGCCCGTGACATGGATGCTCCCATCCATGTCTGGAATGCAGCCGCCTGACATCTTCCCCCTGTATGCGAGCCCCTGAGCATTGCAGTGCAGCCAGTCTCCACCAGGGGCTGCTGCTACGCCAGGCTGTCCCTGGATCTGTCCCCAAGAGAGGAGAGTGGTTCTCTGGATGCTCGATCCTCCCTCTCCCGTGCCAACCCCTGGCAGTCTGGGCTCATTCCCAAACCTGGGTCAATGGCTTGGCATGAGGTGTGGCATCCAGTGCCTCAACCTTCAGTGCCACCAGGCCGACCAGCACAAGCAGTATTGACAAGTTATCAAATAAAATTGCCTATTACCCACTTAGAAAATACAGCACATGCTTAACCATGAGTTTTTCTTTTTGTGTGTTATATACCAGACAAACATGATAGGATGGAGGAGCACATTGCTATAGGAAAGTTTTGGCCATATAACAGGCAGTTTGTTGGTGAACTGGGAGGCTCTCCCCAGATCATGGACAAGTTGCTTAAGTGGTGCTGATTTTACAGTGGCTGTACTGTTTCTGCTTGGAACACTAAACTTCATTACTTCTAAGATGTTTGTTATTCAATAAATTATCATTTTCCCAAGTGGACACCTGCTAGCAACTTATTACATACTGTATCGTAACATATTGGAATTGTTTCACAGGCATGGGCAGGCAACTGTTTTTTTGTTGTTGTTGTTAATATCGAGTATTACACAGATCGATATCCCCAGCCAACTACACAATTACTGTATTACTGCCTACCACTCTCCTACATTTATAAACATCCTAATGGGACACCCTCCAGAACTAATTTTAGTAATCAAAGCCATAACTTCCCCAGATACAGTTTGTTGTCAAACACTGCTTTGCAAACTCAGACTTATATTTTACCAATTTGTACATTTACAACATTAGCACCTCAACAATTATTCCTGTGCATGAACTCACTTGTCCCTTTAATTCACGATGTGCCTGTGTGTGTTGGACAGTAATCTTCAGTGTATGAGTGCTTGTATTGTACGTCATATATACAATGTGCTTCATGTGCTTGCTACCATTTACTATTACTGTTGCTTGGATTTCTGAAGCATGCCTTCACCGCACACTAAGGGGCACTGCATTCCTGAAATGCCACGGCTCTGCCCGGTGCGTGTATTCGGCAGTTGTTAGTAGTAGCTCCACCTTGATGATCTGGTCAATTATTACACTCCATCAGAGTACAGTGCTAGTGTAATGCACTGTGTTACACCATCTGGTATGCTGACTAGCACTTATGTTGAATAATTGACTATTGCAGCAGCAACTATCAGTTGCATCCTGAGACTAACAGAAACCGGCAGGGATTGAGGTCATAAATAGAGCATATCTATGAAAATCTCCCACACTTGCATCAGGCAGACTTGGGCTGTTGCAGGCAGTAGTCTATTACACATCTGTGCCTGTTGCATGGCATTTGAAAATTATGCCCAAGCACGTTACAATCTTGTTTGTGTAGCTCATCCACTGACAATTATTTCTTTATGGCATGAAGGGGAGTAGGTTCTTGTTGTTTGAGCTGAGCCACTTTGGCTTAGATCTCAGTAACCCCCATGTGGGGTTGTGGTGGGGGTTACAGATGAGTACTGGAGGCACTGCATAGAGCACCCTTGGGGCATTTTAGAAAGTACCCTGCAGGACAGATTGCAGAGAGTACCTGGGTGGGAAGCTAGAACCACCTTGGGGGTACGTTGCATGGAACATTGGGGGGGCAGCACTGTGTGGAGCATCAGGGATCACAGTGAGCACAGAGCGTCCTGGTGGAAGAATTGCAGAGCTCACCAGGTTCCTTGAGTAGAGTATTCAGTGGAGCTGTTGGGGGGGGGGCTTTGCACAAAACATCAGAGGGACATTATTTGGAACACCTTGGGAGAATTGCATGGAGTACATTGGTGGCAAAAGGACACTTGGTGGTGAGAGGGCACTGCACAGCGATATTTTTGTTTGCCTGATATTAAACTGCTTCCTTTGCTGATCTTGCCTGCTCCTGATGGTTGTTGCAATTCTAATAACTTGGAATAATATTGCCTTGACTGTTGCCGCTTTCCTTCCAGCAGGCACAAGACATACAAAACACAAACACAGAGATGCAAGCACTCTTAATTGATGCATTTATTACAAGACATAATTACGCATAATTTGAAAATAAATTAATACAAAAAATCAGGCACACTGTCTGCATGTAGTGTACTATTGACTGACATCAAAATTACCTTCTTTTATATCATTTGGTAACTCGCTAGGTGCTGATGGTGTGTCTCCTTTTTTGTATTAATGCATTTAGCAAAATTACATGTAACCAGATGTGCAACTATGTCTGCTAATAAATTCAGGTATTGGGACACATAATCTAGACTGGAGTGATTGCTTCTCTGTTGTTTGGCAGTTTTTGCAAGCACCTGATTCTGCAGTAATGCACCCAACTTTTGTTTTAGTTACAAGGCACACTCCTGGAGAGTAATAAAAGACTTCATAGCATTCATTCAAATGTTTCTGCAGTTGGGAGCTGTATCAGTGACTGTAAAACTGTGGGACTGGTTTATGAAAATGAAAGGAGCCAGCTGCTCTGTGAATGGAGTGGTTGGCTCTTTTCGACTACAAGCAATTTATACCCCCAAAACAGAGAAATGTGACATGATCATACCTGAACTGTGTTGGACCTGATAGTAACACACCTCTGAAATTATCTTATTGTAATGAGATGTTCGCTTCATGCTGTGCTCACAAACAAACATAAACAGGTAATAAAGGGTGAACCATTCAGACTGCAGTGTTTCCTAATTTCTAGATGAATGTTTATTCTCTGTGGCTGTTGTTGTTAAATATATAACTCCTGGATTTTCTTTGCATCCAAATATGATTCTGCTTGCTCTGTTTTGTAAAACACAGTCTTTCCAGAAGTCCCTGGATTCTACATTATACCAAAATCAAGTTTGTATGATCAAAGTGTAGTCAGATTAATGCATTGTAGACTGTAGATACTGTTTTCAGAGACTGGCTGCGTCTTATTCTCCTAAATAATGACAACTGTGCATAGTGTGTTTAACAAGAAAATATAGAGATGTGCTTTAAATGTAACAGAACTATCAAAGAAAATCCTCAAGTTTTCAGTTTTGTTCATAGATTCACGGAGAATGCTATGACTAGATAGACACACAGACAGATCATTTGTGTATGCAAAATCATGATCTGTTTGCAGCTGTGCTGCCTTCTTGGCTATCTATCTCTCGCCTTCTGTCACTTACTCTTTTGCTCTCTGTCTCTCTCTTTCCCTCCTAAAAGAAACTTCAGTCTCAGTGGGACTTCCCTGGTGAAATAAAGGTTGTGAAATTAAAAGAAAGTCCATGCTTTTATGCCACTTTTATATGATTGTGTTATTGGGTAGATGAAAGCAAGTATTTTTCTTACCTGCCCTCAACAGTCCAGGTGATTTCTCACTTCACTAAATATTTCATTTTTTGCGGTAGTCTATGTTTCCAACGTGAGCACCATTTGTTTCAGCTATCTTCCAAAAATCCCCTTGGCAAGTGTACTATTGACTTTAATGTGTGTTGAACTCTTGGCTGATGAGTTACTCAGAAACAGCCTTGGATATGAGGCCTGGGACGAAACTTCTAGTCCTTCAGGAGGAACCTGATTGCTGAGTGCTCAACACAAGTGGAGTTCAGTATTTGGTATTTTTATTGGACTTTTGCCATGATGTCAGCAAATAAAATCAATAGTACAGTCCAAGAGCTCATACAAGCATACATTATATAGAAACATGCAGTAGAGACCATAAAAAACATCAGTGGGATTCTCACATAACTTCACATAAATACAAGAATAAACGCTCCCTATTGCATGTTATGCAGTGTCACAGTGCTGAACTAGATAAATAAAACATTTTCTTGGGACCTTTAAATGCCATAGAGGCACCACTTAAAGAAACTACATAACTCTGATTGAAAGGACTCACAGATATGAGACCTATTGAGCTCCCCACCGCCCGGATGATAACTGGTTAGAATTGTGTTTCACGAATAGTGCTGTCTAAAACAACACTTCCAATACTGCGTATGCCTTTACAGTGACAGGGGTAGAATAGTGCATGTCAGCTACCACTACCCCTGTCACTGTTAAGGCATACGGGAGAGTCAAGTAGCTGCAAGCAAGGTGCTTGATCAAGCTGCTCACATGGTGGAGAGGCTAGGGCACTCACGAGCAGAGGTGACCCGGAGACCTGGGTTCTGTTCCCGGTCTCCTGGTTTGTGGCCTTAAAGATTTCCATTCTGCCTGATTTTTGTAAATTTTGTTTGTCCCTCCAAAGTGTTGTTTCCCTGATTATTGCTTTTACTTGATTCCCCCTCCATGGTTCTCCCCATCCCAAGGTCCACCCCCCAGAGCGCTATTGTGACTTACGGCATTTTGACCTAGTGCCCCCATGGACCATGTCCTTAATGTTATCCATACGGATGTAGTAGACCCAGCAAAATCTTCACCAGGAAATATATCCAAGGAGGTTCCCTCACCTAAAAATCCCACATCTGAAGCAATAACCCTTATCTAGGCTCCACCTAATTGTCAAGCGCATGCCAAATCCTTCCCCAAATACCTCCCATAATAGTTTAAAAAAAATCCCTCAGGGTAAAACTACCCAGAATATATTTTTCAACTCGAATATTTTTGGCTACTACTCCATACATCCCTCACTCCAGTGTAGCAAACCCCAAATACCTTTCAGTAGATTTCAAGAACAAATCATAACCTAAAAACAGCAAAAAGGAAAAAATTATGCACCCAGATAGGAACAGTTCTATATGAGTCCACACAGCACATTAATATCTCTTACTCAGCCAGTGCATTACTATCTCTATGCAATGTGCAGTTGAATGTCCATTTGTACCCAGGGCTAATGGTGGTGTTGGAACGTTGCCTGAAAACAGTAAAATTACATTTTTTCATACAGTATCTCATGGCTATAACTACAACACAGAAACAATGCCTTGTTGCCTTCCCAAGATTTCTTGGATTTACATTACCTGAATCCACATCCCAGTGAGCACAGTCCAAAGCTTAACATTCCTGATCTACACAAATAGGATTCTGATCAGACAGTACCTTACCTCCACATAACAGGATTAGAGATAGTGGTGTCAGGGCACATTTCTTCTTAAAAATAAGTCCTAGATGATAAGGCATACTGACATATCACAGTAACACTGTAATTGAAGACTAAAGGGGCTCTAGGGCCATCAAGTCTGCATTTCCCACTTCATAAGCAGTGCCAACAAGTATGCTGTGCAAACGCGTAGCAATGGATGTGCAGACATGTAGTAGTTTACAATGATTCCCCACCAATCCTACTACCTAGGATACCCGGAGAGCCACTTTGTAAGCAAACATTTGTCATGGCTTATCTTGAAGGCCTGCACTGTCTTCATAGTCACCATATGTGCTGGTAGACTGTTTCATAGATTCGCCACCATTTGGGAGACAAAATGCCTTCCAACATTAGCCATAAATTTACCACCTTTATGCTACAAGGCATGCCCATACATCCTGCTGGAGTGCAACCTTGTAGATACCCAGGAGTACAGAGAAGACTGAGATTATGCACCCTTCCCCCAGTCTTCTTTTCACCAAGGTGAACTGGTTTTGTTCTCTATATGTTTGATCAGTTTGGTGGACCTTTGTTGCATCCTCTCAACTGTCTCAGTCAGTGTCCTTTTTGTACTGAGGAGACCAGAACTGCACACAGTACTCCAGGTGAGTCCTGACTATACGAATCAAAGAAATAAATGAGCACTCCAGTGGCTGGAAAAGTACTTTATTGCACAAAATAACAATCGGACTGTGCCATGCCTGAACATACAGTGAGGCCTGGTGCTTTGAGTTACCAAAAACTCTTCCTTAGGGGGCGTGGTCATGGTCTCTTTGCCAGTTATTGTGTCATCATGACATAATGTGCAACACCGGCATTCTGCCATCCTGAATAGGTACTTCTGCTCAGTCTTCATAGTGGAGGGAGGGGAGATTGACCACGAGGGAGAAGCAGGAACAAGGGAGGGGTAGACACAAGTCCATTTTCAGAGAAAATAGTCATGAAGGAACTTGCAGTTCTGAAGGTGGACATGGCTATGGGACTGCATGGGATACACTCAAGGGTACTAAAGGAACTAAGGGAGGTGCTAACTGCCCCACTGACAGCCTTATTTAACAGTTCTCTGGAAACAGGCATGGCTCCGGAGGACTGCAGGAGAGCAGATGTGGTCCCTCATTATAACAGCAGTAGCAGGGAGGAGGCTAGCAACTCTAAGCTGGTCAGTCTCACTTCAGTGGTGAGGAAATTAATGGAAACCCTGCTAAAGGGATGGCCGGCAGACTATTTTAAATTCAGTGGGCTACAAGACCACAGTCAGCATTGTTTAATGGGGGTAGGCAATGGTCATGCCAGATGAATCTGATTGATTTCTTTGACTGTGTGACCAGGGAAATAGATGGGGTTGTCAGTAAATATGGCCTATCTGGACTTTACCAGGGCCTTTGACACTGCTGAGACTGATTAAGAAATAAGACAGCTTAGGGATGGGATTCAAAGTGGTGAACTGGGTTAGAAACTGGTTAATAAATAGGCATCAGAGGGTGGTAGTTAATGGCACTCACTCTAATTAGGGGAGAGTGACCAGCGGGGTGCCACAGGACTCAGTACTGGGATAAGTCCTCTTCAGTGTCTTCATAAGTGACACTGCAGATGAACTGGAAGGGAAGGTACTGTACATCTTTTTGCAGATGATACAAAGTCTGTAATAGGGTGAACCATCAGAAGGGGTAGAGGAATGCACAGGGATCTAGGGAAACTGGAGGAGTGGTCAAGATCATGGCAATTGGGGTTCAATACCAGAAAGTACAAATTATGCACCAGGGCACAGAAACCAGGAGATGGGCATAGGATGAGGGAGTTACTGACAGTCACTAAGCAGGAAAGGGACCTTGGAGTTATTATAACTGATGACCTCAGTGGCATGGCAGTGTGATAAAGCAGTGGGTAGGGCTTGTGGGATAATGGGGTGCATAAGGAGAGGTATGTTGAGCAGGAGGAGGGAGGTGGTGTTGCGACTATATCACTCACTGGTAAGACCCCACCTAGACTATGGTGTCCGGTTCTGGAGACTACACCTCAGAAAAGACATGGACAGGGTGGAGGCAGTCTAGAGGAGGGCAACCAAGATGGTGCAGGGGTTGCACCAAAAGCACTATGAGGAAAGACTGAGTGATCTCAACATGTGGACCCTGGATGGAAGAAGAAGAACAAGAGGGGATGTGATAGAGCCCTACAAGTACCTCACAGGGGTGAACAGGGTGCAGGATGGGAGTCTGTTTCAAGTGAGAAGGAGCAGAAGGGCCAGGGTGCATGCGATGAACCTGGAAGAAAAAGTTTAAGAGTGATATGAGGAAGTACTTGTTCGCTGAAAAGGAGGTAGGATCCTGGAACAGACTTCCAGCAGAAGTGGTGGAAGCAAAACAGTGGGGGACATCAAGCATGCATGGGATAGACACAGGGGAATATTAATAAAAATGCAGGGAGGAGGGAGGGTCACAAAAGACCAGTTAGGGTCTGCGGAGAAAGACTAGTCAGGAACATCTTGGCAGACTGGGTGGGCCAAAGCAGTCCTTTTCTGCCTGGAAATTCTATGTTTCTGTGTTTCTGTTACCTGTTTTATTGCCTAATTTCCATTGGAATACCTAAAAATTGTAAATATAATGCATTATTTTCAAGCTTTTGGATTTTGATGGTTTAGTACCTTACTATTAGTGCAGGATAAGTGCTATAGCATGCCATCAAAACAGGAGGAGGCGAGGCGGTACATAACATCAATATTAACAGTATTAAATGTACTACTAACATACTAAAATGCTAAAATGCCAGCAGAGTAGGCCTAACGGTCTTTTGTGTATGCTCATTTGGTCAGCCCCCACTTGGGAGTTGACTTTCTGTCTACCCCACCCCCTTGGGCTTCTCCAGTCCCAGTCTAAGATATTCCCCCTGTATTGAACTTTGCCAGCACAACCCTACCCCTATACCTGGACCCCTCTTGGACCCCTCCACAGTCTCTGCCTGCACTTGTCCCCTGGGCAGCGCATTCCATGGTTCGACCTCCCTCTCAGTGAAGTAGCACCTCCTCCTCCTTTCCCCCCTGAGACTTCCCCCCTCTAGCTTCCACCCGTGTCCTCTAGTTGCTCCCCTTTCCTTTGAAACACTCCAGCTGAGCCTCACTTATTTATCCCTTTCATGTACTTGAAGACCTCTATCATGTCCCCCCATCCCTCCTCTCCTTTCCTCCAACTTGTACATGTTGAGGTCCTCGAGCCTCTCCCCATAGGTCCTTCCCCCTAGCCCCAGATCATTTTATTTGCCCTCCTCTGGACCCTTTCCAGGCATGCAATGTCCCTTTTTAAATGCGGCCTCCAAAACTGCACACAGTACTCGAGGTGCAGCCTAACCAAGCAGTTGTACAGAGGGATCATCACTTCCCTCCTTCTGGAAGTAATCCCCTTAGCGATGCATCCGAGCATCCTATTGGCTTTGGCTGCTGCCCTCCTACAAGTCTCAGAATTGTTCATTTTGACATCCACCACCACCACCCCCAGGTCCCTCTCAGCCATCGAGACCTGAAGCATTACTCCACCCAGGGTATACACTTAGCCCGGGTTTCTGGTGCCCAGGTGTAGAACCCTGCATTTCCCTGCATTGAACCTCAGACTTCACTTGCTTGACCACCTTTCCAGAGCATTTGTTCCTCCTGCAGAGTCACCCTCCCCTCCCCTCCTCTCCATCCACCACCATTCCCAACTTCTAGTGTTCCGTAAAGAGACTCATTTCCTCTTGATACCCTTTCTTATGTCAAAGACATAGGCGTTAAACAGGAGGGGCCCTAGGACCAATCCCTGAGGGACTCCACTGATGACCCTCCTTGGAGATGAGCCTAACCCCCCAACCAAGACCCTCTGGATACACTCCGAGAGCCAAATTCCTATCCATCTGATCATCCATTTCCCCACCACCATTTCCCCCAGCTTATCCCGTAAGCTCCCGTGAGTCAAACACCTTGCTGAAGTCAAGAAAGAGGACATCCACTGGCCTGCCCTGGTCCAGGGCACTCATCACCCAATCATAGAACTCCACAAGGTTTGTCTGACATGATTTTCCTGGGACAAAGCCATGCTGTCTATTGTTCCATTACCCCGGCTTCTCCAGTACCCCCCAGCCTCTCCTTGATAATACCCTCCATCACCTTACCCACCACCAATGTTAGGCTGATGGGCCTGTAGTTCCCGGTCTCCTCTCTTGATCCTCCCTTGTAGATAGGCATGATATGTGTCACCCTCCAGTCCCAATGAACACATATTCTCACTGGGCTTATGCACCAAGGTGTGTGTTCTGTGCCCATATGGGGTGCAGCACTGGCGTGCTCATATGTACCGCAAAGACAGTGACGACATGCACCATGCTCCAACATGCTCACAGCACAAGCAGCAGCATGGTTGGTGTGTGAAGACACATGCAGGACCAGGTTGAGTAGACACAGAGGAGGCTGCTGGTGCATGGCCACACTGCCTGACCCCACCATATATAGACATCCACACTGCTCTGACAGCGCACAGTGAACTTTGCACACCTGCAGAAGTGAATGCTGTCACCATGGAGGTGGAAGGGCACGTGGGAGCTGGGGGTGGCAGGAGAGCTGCACCTGACACAGAGTTGGCCACCAATGGGACAGATGATGGATGGCCACTGGTCCATGGCCATGCACAGATCTGAGACACTGCATGGTCAAAGTCTACCAGCTTTTTAGTGGGGCAGGTGGCCATCATGGTGGCAGACATCAGGGAGCACTATGCCACTCTATAGGGAGCACAGTCCTTGAAAGCATCGATAGAGACCAAGGCCAGGCTGTGGCTTGTCATCCAGGTGGCCATCAATGCTGCTGGTCAGGAGACATGGGCATGGGCTGTCATCAAGCATAAGTAGCGTCACCTCCTGTCAGCAATCAAACAGAAGCTGATGGCAGCCAAGTGATCACATCTGGCCACTGGTGGAGGGGCCACCCACCCAGGCATATGGCCTCAAGGTGGTTGAGTGACTTGTGGCAGATACTCAGACAGAGGCATCCCTGCATGGATAGGAGGAGAGCATGGACACACTTTCAAATATGCTGTGTCCCTCACTGGCTGCTGGAGGGGCTGCACTGCCAAGGTAAATTCCCCTGTATTGTATCCCACGGACCACAAACCAGAACCATTGCCAGATGTGGAGGCAGCCAAGTCACCCATAGACAGGAGTCAGGACAACCAGATCAGCTGTGCCAGAAGGGAGCAGACCAAACCAGGTAATATGGCACTGTGTGCAGGGGCACAGTTGTCTCGTGGAATGTCCCACAGCAATGGCACGTGCAGTAACACGTCATGTCTCCTTCCCCACAATCAGCCTGCAGGCAGCAATGGCACTTGTGGAGGAGGATGGCAGCCCAGATGACCAAGGGAGAGACTGGAGCTCAGCAACAGCCATGCAGAAGGTAGATGAGGATGTGGACAGCGCTGTGCATGGTATGCAGCAGCCCCCTGCACACAAGCATGCAGCACATCCACAGTATCCCAGGAACCTCAGTTGGCACCCAGCAGACATGGCACCATGTCACCCAGTGGGCAAGGGGACATGGGGTGATATGCACATGGGCACAGCTGGCCATCACAGACACGCCAGCCTCTACATGCATCCACCTGCTGGACCAGGTGGCCAGTGCCACCGTGGGGGACAGCAGAGGCAAACACAGTGGCAAGAGGACAGTGGGGATGAGGCCCCTCTGGCTTGTCCTCCACAGTGCATGACGTGGAGCTGAGAGGATGATCCTCCACCTACTACCCTGAGATACAGCAGCTCAAACAGGACTGGCTGTGGGCCAAGCAGGGCACACTGAACAGCTAAAACACACAAAAACAGAGGGTGTTATACCCAAGGTGAAACCAGTTTTGGCAAAATGACCCTGGAATATCTTATCTCTAAAATTTGCAATTCATTATTGCCAGATGTTAGAGGGTGTAAAACTCTAAATGGTTTTGTATTAGCATTCTGATGTATTTGTGGATAAATGTAATTGTTACTAAACATTAAAAATGGATCCAACCATTGTACAATAATCAGTGAGGCAGCATCCTTGGACAAATTTGGGAATTATTAAATTAATTATGATTATTGCTAATGAAAACCTTTGTTTCCTTTAACAAATTAATTAAATGCCAAGGATGACTTGATCATTGCACAATGTCTAGTGACCATTTGAAATTTGATTATGTCATTCAATACTGATGGCCCTGATTGCCTAATATGCTTAGTGTTTGTATACAAATTGGCATGTATGTTATATGTCTGTCAAATGTTACTATTCTATAACTTAGAAATGTATATCAAAAGCTATTAATTACAACTTATAACTGTTTGAATTACAGGAGAACCTTGAAAATAGGATCAGATTGGTCCTAAAAATTTCTTCTGCCAAAAAATTAAGAATTTTACTACTATAGCTATGCATTTTATTGTCAAAGGAGGGGGCATGCATAGAGGCATAGACTGCATTGATGACATCTTCGAGTGAATCACAGACACCATCCTAGCCAGGACTCCCTCTCAGCACCAGGGTTGTCAGTCCCACTGGAGTAGACCCCCCTCGCACCGTCACAGCCAGCAGTCCCACTGGAGCAGGCCCCTTTCACACTGCCATAGCCAGCAGTCCCACCAGAGCAGGGTCCTCTGACACTGCCACAGCCAGCAGTCTCAACAGAGCAAGTCCCACTCACACTATCGCAATCAGCAGTCCCACCAGATCAGGCCTTCCTTACACTGCCACGGCTAGCAGTCCCACCAGAAGGCTCCTGTCACATGCCACAGCCAGCAGTCCTACCAGAGCAGACTCGACTCCACTGCCACAGCCAGCAGTCCACGGAGTAGGCCTCACCACACCACCACATCTAGCAGTCACACTGAAGCAGGAGGCCCACCAAATGACACCACCAGCCAGGATGTGGACAGGCACACGGGGCCAGTCAGAGGAAAGGCACCCATGAAGACCTGCTATCTAGGCATGTGTTTCGCTGAACACAGTGGACACCCATCCAGAAGGGACAGTAATGCACAGGCACACGTCTGAACCCCCCAGTACACCACAAGCACACATCTGAACCCCCCAGTATAGCACAAGCACACTGACCCCCCAGGCAGCACAACCACATGTGAACCTCCAAGTATAGCACAAGCACACATCTGACCCCCCACAGCACAAGCACATATCAGAGCCCCCAGTATAGCACAAGCACACATCAGACCCCAGTTTAGCACAAGCACATGTCAGAGCCCCCAGTATAGCACAAGCACACATCAGACCCCCCCCACTACAGCACAAGCACACATCTGAACCCCTCAGTACCGCACAAGTATCGAGACCATATGGCACTCATGGAGGGTCACCATCACTGTGCCACACCTGCCCGGACTGCCCATGCCCCCACCCCCTGCCACACAGGCATCTCCTGGCCACTGAATGTCCCCTACACAAGGCCTTGCCATACCACCCATCCACACAGTGTTTCTGCACCCCAGCCATGCAGGGCCTCACCACCCCTGTTGCCCATAGACTGTGCCCTTGCCCATCATGTGGCAGGTATACACTCTGTAACTATGTTATACAGCATGGCACATGCAGTGAACACTCTGCACACCTTCCCGGAGGGAGGGGGCATTATTATGTCATCGGTCATGTTGAGGCAATGGGACCTCATCTTCTGGAGGCTTCTTGTCTTCTCCACCACAGACCTCATCTTGCTACTGGCCATAATGGATAGCTGCTGTCATCTGTGGGGGAGGAAACAGCAGGGTTAGCACAGGTTGGCTGCACAGCATGGACAGTTCTGCCAGTTGGGTAGTGGATCTGCACCCACTGATCAGCTATTCATCCCTGCCCGCATGTGCCCTTAGCAAGGAACTTAGCCTGGAGCTGTCATACATACTGGCATCATGACATGATCTGGGGTATTTTGCACACACATTTGTGATGATACCTGCGAATCACATACCACCTGGTAGTTTAGGCTGTGGAATCCCTTGCGGTTCCTCTTTACCATCAGCGGTGCCAGGATCATGGCGTGAATACTGTCAGTAGCTCCCAGTACATTAGGCAAGTCATACATGGCATAGAATACCTCCTTCCTGAACTGTATATCACGCTGTGTGCTCTGAAATGAGATGTGCTCATTCACATGCAGGAGCAATGACATTAGTGACCTGATGCAGTGCTGTGTACATAGACAACTGACTGACTCCATTGACATTGCCCGCCACCCTCTGTAGGGACCATGTGGCATAGTATGACAATGCACACAGTGCCTTTATCTTCACTGACATTGCCTGTGACCATCAAGTACATGGGACAACATTGGCACAGACCATATTGCACAGCCATGTGATTGTTGCATGGTCCATATGGAACTATCAAGGCACTGTGGCCCTCTGCCCATGCTCCTGCTCCCTTTCCCCATCCATCAGGAGAACATTCATGAGCTGTTTCATGGATATCCCCTGGGACAGTGTGTCAAGCTCAGCAGACAGCTAGTATGTGGTGTGTGACCTCCACCTGGTCTGTGCATGCACTGACCGTGGCTGGGATGGGTCCACCTCCCATTAATGTCTGGCCTGAGTGAGGCCCTTTAAAGGGAGTATACCCAGCATGCCAGTGGAATGATACGGCATGCACAGGTGACAACTCTCCATAATGCAGAGTGCAATGGTGGTAGCAGCTGCACCAACACACAGTGCAGGACACCAGGACAGGGCCTAACCCATGTAACCTGTAGAGAAAGTCCCTAATACCATACCAGGGTGACAGGGGTATCCTGTGGGACATGGCAGAGCCTAGCCCAGTAAGTATGCGAGGGGCATAAGGTGGGGCAGTGTGTGTGCTGTGCATGTAATTTGTTGTGCGGTGTCACTTATGGTGCCTCACTACTTTTGTCTCCCCTTGACTCCCATGGCAGACCAGCGATGATGGTGTTCCTGCAGAGAAAGATGGTGAACATGGCGGTGCCCATCATCATGGCATGGCAGGCCCAGTGGGACCTGAGAATCACTGACTGGCTGGCCTGGAGGGGAGTCCATGGACATGCAGTATATTACAAGGACAACCTAAGTGTGTACTGGGCAACAGCAGAGCCCTCCCAGGTAGGTGGATCTGTGTTACTGGCTGTGTCCCTGCCCTCTGACCGGTGCTGCCAAGGGGATGCAGCTCTGTGTGCATGACATATCCTTCATATGCTGCCGAGGCCATGCATGTGCATCCCTTTCATACTTGTCTTCTATCTTCCTCTCATTCCAGGTCTACTGTGAACAGATGAGGAGGCTGGTGCTGGTGGAGAGAGAGTACATGGCCACCTAGCTGATGGGGTCTAGAGAGGACTCCCATGAGTAAGAGGAGACCCAAGCTGGTGGTGCTTGTGTAGGTGTGGATGATGCAATATTTGTTGATCATGACAGGAGCTTCCATGTACCCCATGCCACTCTTCCCAGAGAGCCAGAAGCCAGTGCCAAGGTAATGTGTTACTGGACATTTATATTCTTGTGGAGCTTTGCATTGTCTACATCTGTTGCTGCTTTTGGTCCATGCCATGCACTGCCGGTACTGTGTACTCCACACCCCATGTCTGTGTGTTTATTCTGCCCAGTGGTATAATGCTGTCTGCTGCAATTAGCTTGTGATGTGGCTGGTGGGCAAGCTGGGGGGGGGGCACAGGGATGGCATATGCTTCCAAACCAGGGGGCCTAGGGTGTGGCCAGTAGGCCTCTGAGGGGGGCACTGGGATGGAATGTGCCACCAAGTCCGGGGGCCTTTGGTGTGGCTGATGGGCATGCTGGGGGGGCTGCTGACATGTTGGGCTGTATGCTGTCCTGCATGACCATGTACCAGTTTGTGTTGCAGGTCCTGTGTGCATTGTCCTCATCAGTTGTTGCTTTTGGTCGATGCCATGCACGGCTGATACTGTGTGATTAAAAGACTGATTACTCCATGTCCTATGTCCATGTGTTTATTCTGGCCAGTGGTATCATGTTGCTGTACAGCTGGCCTGTGGGTGGCCGATGAACATGCGGAAGTACAGAGGGTGGTGTGTGTGGCCAAGCCAAAGAGGCCTGTGGTATGGCTGGGGGGCATGCTAGAGAGCAACTGATATGTGGGGCATGCTCTGTGCTGTCCTGTGTAGCCATGTAACGGTTTGTGCTGTATGTCATGTGTACGTTGTCCTCATTGGTTGTTGCTTTTGGTTGATGTCATGCACGACTGGTACCATGTGATTAAAACACTGAGGACTTCACATCCCATCCCACGACCATGTGTTTATTCTGACCAGTGGTATTATGATGCTGGTCAGTGTTGGCCTGTGATGTGGCAGGCGAGCATGCTGGGGGGGGTAGCACAGGGATAATGTGCACCACCGAGTCAGGATGCCTATGGATTGGCCAGTGGGCAAGCCAGGTGGCACATGGATGGTGTGTGCCACTGAATCAGTGGACCTGTGGTGTGGCCAGTGGGCATGCCAGGGGGCCTGGGGGTGGTATGTGCTGCTGAGTCAAGGGACCTGTGGAGTGGCCTGTGGACATACTTGGGGGGCAGTCATTGCGTGGGGTGTGCTCTGTGCTGTCCTCCATGGCCAAGTAGCAGTTTGCATTGCAAATCCTGTGTGCATGGGAGATACAACAGGCCTACCCATGGTGCAGTGTTGCGCCGCTACCCCTACATGCTGGGCCAGTGTACCACATGTTGTGTATGCACGTGTGTGTGTGGTGTGCACATGCTAATATGCAGTCACACCCCTTTGGCCATGCATAATGCTTCTGCAGTGCCCCTATATGCTTTTCTGTTGCACGTGCTTATGTAGTGCGTATGTACATGGCACATGGCTATGGGTGGTACATTTTCCTGACGTATCCCCGATGTGTGCTGGGTAAGAATGCTGTGCCATTAAAGCATAGGTCCCAATAACAGTAAATATCTATAAGTGCTTATAAATGTTTGTTTAAACATGCAGTTCCATTCTGTCTTTTCTTTAAAGAAATAAATAAATATATAGCCCAGTGGTTCAATGGCAACTAAAAACTGCAACAGAAATGGCAATGACCCTTTGTGGGACTACATTCATTTTAATAGGGGCTGTCAGCACTAGTACGTTGATTAGGGAATTCATGGGACCATTGCTCAGTATTGAAAGCATGGGTGGAACAATGTTGAAAAGGTGTCCTAATATTTTACTTCCCTCATTAAGGTGAGACTGATCATAGACATGTGGAAGTAACAAACAGGGAGGGGAGTGTAAACCAGTGTGTGCAAACAGTGGGAAAATACAATTGAAAGTGCTATAGTGCCCGGTTATATAGCTATTGTGACTGCCCAAGATTAGAAAACATATTTATTCCACATAACTCAGCAAGTCCAAATTACTGAACCGCTATTCCATACCTACCCTTCTACCCAGGGAAACCAGGTGAGCCCCTTGGTAAGCAGACATTTATCTTGGCTTACCTGCGCTGTCTTCATATCCACTGTCTGCACTGGTAGGCTGTTCCATAGATTCACCACCCTCAGGGAGAAGAAATGCCTCCCAATGTTAGCCAGAAATTTACCACCTTTATGCTTCAGGGCATGCCCACACATCCTGCTGGAGTCCAACCTTGTTGATACCTGGGAGTATGTGGAAGACTGAGATGATGTCCCCCTTCCCAAGTCTCTTTTTCTCCAGGGTGATTTGGTTGTGTCTTCCATGCCCCTGATCAGTTTGGTGAACCTGTGTTGCACTCTCTCGACTGCCTCAGTGACCGTTTTGTATTGAGGAGACCAGAACTGCACATGGTACTCCAGGTGGGGCCTGCTGTGGCCTTGTAATATGACAGGATTGCTTCACTTGCTTTGCTGTTTACCACCCCCCCCCACCGATGCACCCCTGCATTCTTCTTGCATTCTTGACAGCAGCCAAATATTGCTTGTCCCGCCTTGCCCCTTGTCCATTATGACTCACAGGTATTTTCCTCCCTTTAGTGCAGCAAAAGGGGCCCCACACAATATATATGTCCTACCTCTGTTTTTCCTCCTGTAGTGTAGCACCTTGCATTTGGCTATTTTATTTACTGCATTAATTTTATTTGCACATGTATTTGATTTCTGGTATCAGTCTCAGTAAATGTTTCTTACCATGAGCATTTTATCTACAAATACCAGCAATACTCAGTAGCTCTGCTATGTGCATGCTAGACTATCATTGTGATGCAATAATGTGTACTTGTCTTGGGCAAGGAAGAATTCTGGCAAGCTCAAAGCTTGGCTCCATAAAGCAATTGGAATCAGACCTACACCACTAAGTCTTGAATAATGTCCTTGAACAGGTTCCATACAAGATAGGTAGCTTAGTGCAATTGGCATTGGTAGAACAAGTGCAATCATGCACTCCTTCACACTAATGCTAGATAAGTGACTTGCTGGCTCATAGACATCCCCCACAGTTCAGTACATCAGTCACATCATCAGAGAGCTGGCTGAGAGGGACACTGGGAAAGATAGTTTATTAACATAGCGGGTGGAGGATTGTAAGATCAACCAGATAAGAAATGAAATGACAACATAGTAATTAAATAAGAAAGTTATCTCCTAATCCATTTTTCTTAATTGAGACCTGAAGACCCTACAGCATTACTGCAGGGTAGATGCAGATTCCCCTTTAGCCTCCAGGAAAGTTGCAGTCCCCAGTTTGTGACAATAATTTTCACAGCAACACCTTCTAATGTTACAAACTGAGGATCATGACTTCATTGGAGGTGGAGCGGGAGGGGGACAGTGAACCTGTTTTCATGGTAATATGCTCAGTCTTAAAGACTGAGGGGAGATAAATTCAGAACATTAAATAAAAGTGAAATTGTGCACGATTATTATATTTTAAAAGGAACATAAACCTTGCTTTACCTTTTTTAATACAATTTTAAATTTCAACATATGTGTACCCCTTCAATCTCCCTACTGGGCTTTTTGTCTTTTATTTGTTTTAAATTAATTATTCCCTCCCCCCCTCCTTTTTAGGGTTCCTTATTGGTGCTGCCCTTTTCCCGCCTCTTTTCATATTTTAATAATTGTTTCCTGAACCTGCTGACATCAGGTGAGCTGAACCTCGCAGTGCAAGTTTCACTTCAGGACCTCCACTCAGCTGATGTCACCAGGCGACATAACTGATCAGTAATTAAAATGTGAATATCCGGCAGAAAATAAATGACATCAACAAGGGACCATAGAAAAGGAAAAACACTGCAAATTAAAACTGAACTAAAAGAAAAAGTACAACAGGGAGATGAAGGAGGCTACAAACATACTCACATTTCCAATTTTATAAAAAAATAAAGAAAGCTTTGTGTTCCCCTTAAAAGGTCTTGCTGAATACTGTAAAATCACGTTAAAGGATTTCATAAAATGGGTAGGAAAATCCCTGCTTCCTGATTGCCAGTACCTATGAATGGGTCACAGAACTACCAATGGATAGCATTTTTTTTAATTTTAAAATGTTCTTCACACACCCATTTTATAAACGGAGTATAAAATTCAAGGGCATTGGTAGTACTGTGGTAGCTGTACTTCCAGGGGCTGAAGGCACTCAGTCTGCAGTCTCAAACCTTGCCCCAAGCACGTGGCTGTCACAATTCTACCAACACCCCATCATTCGTTACTGTTTACATAACAGTACTTTCCATTCCATTCAGGGATGAGGCAAACTAGACCTACAGGTAGAGCATGCCCACTGAACATCTGAAATCTTAGCAACCTGGCAGCTGTTATGATTTATTTTAAAAACATCAAAACAATAAAGGGCATTTAGAAAGATAACTGAAGTATAAAGAAAAGTGACTGCCCAACCTTTTGAGAGCATGCAAATGCCCCATCCAATGCACAATCATCTAAATAATGGTTAAATTTAAGTAATTCCATATTTGAGCTGGTGAGCGCAAGCAGAACTAGAGGGAATGACCTCCAACTGGAGGACAGGCAGAAGAATTGGAAACACTGCAAAACATTAGTTGACGCAGAGGGCATTAACATATAGAATAGCTGATCCAGTAAGGTAAAGCAAGCATTCTAAGGCTTTCAAAGCAAGACTAGAAAGATTTGTGGGATGCAAGGAAGCTTGGATGTGTGTTCATACTCAGATTGAGTATAGCCACTAATGCGTTGCATGAGGGGCAGATGAGATGGAACCTAAGTACCTACTGACATCACAGTGCTATGTTAATATGTGTAACCACCCAGTCTCCTGGGGTTACTAGAATCCCATCAGTGTCATTGCTAGGTAGGGAAGGCAGCTGGTGAATAACTGGTTAAATGGGGTTTTCACCTGCTCACTCTCTGTTTACTTAGCCTCAGCTGAGAGGAGAGAGATGATGTCATTTAGAACTCTTGCAGCAGCATAAGCCATGGCAGCTGACTCAGAGTGGAGGTTTTAGAATCTTGGGTCAGTGGCCTGAGAGAGGAATCTGTGAGAGGAGTCTGTAGTGAGCAGTTGGAGGATAGAGAGCTGCAGTTGGAGGATAGAGAGCTGCAGTGTGGGCTCTGACAGGAGAGCCTATTTTATCACCCTAGTTCTGATAAACATCTGCCTGCCAAGAGCAGTGGTGGAAACCATTGTCTAGAGCAGGAGTTCCTGATTTTTCATCTCCAGAGAGATGGAAAGGACTGCTACAGGATGGATCCAAGGGGCCATCCCCTACTTGATCTAGGCCCTTTGAAGCTGCGTGTTTGTTTTCCAACTGTGAGTAATCTGACTTTGTGCTTCCTTAGGGAAAGTACCTGTTCTTGGGTGTTTTCTTTGACAAAGGGAAATATACACTGGTTTCTGTTCTAAGTTGAGACTGTTCTCATGGTTTTTTTTTTCAACTCTATTTATTCACCTGGTGGTCCGGGGCATCTCTTGAGCTGGCTTGCTCGGTGTTCCCCCTAACCGCTCACCTGAAACACATTCCCCGACAAAGACATTGGGATCAGGATCCCCTCCTCTCCTGCCAGACCCATACAAGAGGAAGCTGAGGATCCCCAAGGGGTAATGTCAGAATCATGGCTGGCATTGACCATGTGGAGGTCGAACCCCAGAGACCAGCCATCGCCTCACCCGGCCATCAGGGGCATTTCCTTGTTTTCTCCCATCAGAGTGCAGCATGCAATGATGCCTGTGCATGGCTGCCCTGCTGGCATCTGCCGCACTCCACCCCTTGCGTTCTGGCTGGTGTACCTGCAGTACCCCCGATATCCATTGGGGGTTGCCAGGACACTGAGCAACCCTGGAGCCCTCCCCAGGGAGCGGAGAGCTGTCCTCGGGATGCTCAATCCTCTCCCTTCCCTGCTGACCCCTGGCAACCCAAGTCCATCACTGAACCCGGGTCACTGGTGTGGCGTGAAGTGTGGCGTCCAGCACCTCAACCCTCAGTGCCACTGGGCTGACTACTGTTCTCATGTTTTAAAGTTGGCTGACAATTGCGGGGTCCCTAGAGAGACTTGTGCACATTGTTCAGGACTTTAGTTTCTACACTCAGAAGTAGTGTTTTTCATATGAAGGATGTGAAAGTCATTCCAAGATGCATATTCCTAGCTGTTTTACCAGACATTTTGAGGTGTAACTCTGAAAGAATGGCTGGGTATGGACATGGAAGTGAAAGGTGGGCAGCCCCCATCTGGAGTGACCAGTTCAGCACTACAGGTTCTGTAAGGGTGCCTGGTTATTCAGAACATAGTGGTCAATGCCTGAAGAGAAAATTTACCCCCTGGTGTGGGTTGTGCTAATTATGAGCCCCTGTGAGCTCAGCTGTGGCCAGTGCCACTAGAAGAAATCGTTCAGTTGTGGCCAGTTGCCACTTTCTGAAGTATTTAAGTCCTATGCCATATGGGAAATGTGTGATCCGTTGTAGTCAGTGCCACTAAAAGAAATGTGTGCTCAGCTGAGGCCATTGCCGCTGAAGAGAATTCAAGGTCCTGTGATATATGGGATATGTAGATTTTCTGTCTGATACAGATTCTGTTGTTCTGCCATTGCCTTATGCCATGATGTGTAAACCTTGGTGGCCCACCTTTGCTTTGTTGTACTATCTTTTGGAATAAAGTCACACTCTAGAAGCCCAGCCTGGTTTGGACATTCATGTTACTGTATCCTGTGTGGAATTACTGGGTACCACTCCAGAAGTATAGACCTAGCATAGGGTGCAGCAAAAAGTTCTCTCCTCAGGACTTGGGTTTATTTGGTCATGTGTATTTGCTTTTGTACACCCCCACCCCTTTTCTGTCCTCTAGAAATAACGAGCCTGGTATACATTCCCAAAGCCAGGGATGATACCGATTGTCCGAAGTAGTTTGGGTGTCTAGTCGAGGGTACCAAGGAGTAGCTTACTGTGCAAAGTAGCGGGAAGGGGGGTTACATATGTAAATGAGGATTGCTCACACATCTAGTTGTGCCCTCACAGTGCTTTCTAGGGAGAGAGCACTGCAATAGTAAAAAGGCCAAATAGTTTTCAGTTGGGCAACTTGTCTTCATTTGGAAGTAAAACAGAGTTGTGGAGGTCCAATTGGCTTGAAATAGGTTTTTTTTGCAACATGGAGGCAGCTAATATACATTTTTTGGCTTAGTCAAAAACCATTAGGCCTTGGTTGGCAATATTGAAAATTGTGTTCCTCTGTTATCAGCTCATATTCCTCTACATTGGAGCCCCAGGCCTCCATTTTGTTTGAGGTATGTCCAAGCAGTTACAGGGTGTAGTGGTCCCAGTGTGAGTGGCTCAGTCAGACTGGGATTCCTCATGGAAGTCACCGTGGTAGAAGCTAGGAAGCTAGGATGTTAGAAAAAACTGCCTCCCTCCCTCCCCAGGGGATCCGTAAGTTTATTTATTTAGTTTTTGTTGACCAGGTAAGTGGACTAGACAAATTCTGTCTATTTTCAGGCACGACCCAAGGGAGAGGGATACAGATGAATGCCAACTGACCTTGAACCAGATTAAGCTGTTGGTAGTATTTTAGTGAATGGTCCTGCAATTGTGAACTCTCCGATGCTTGCTTGTTTTAACTAGTAGATTAACTTACCTTACACCTCTGTTATGTTATAACAATGTGCTCTACTTGGGATTGTAAGTAGTCATTTAGGGCTGAAAGTCACTTAAGGCTCTAAGTAGTCATCAGGGAAGTAAGTAATCATTGTTCTTCAAAGGGCTCTACTTAGGACTGACACCGCACCTTGTAGTTTTCTCCCTAGCCTACTGTTAATTGTCACTCCCCGCTTGCCATTTGCATTTACCCTGCATTATTATTGCACTGCTTGTTACTTTGTTACTGTAAGTTTAGCCCAGAGTTTGTGACCCGTAACTGCTACTGTTGTTTTTTTCCCTTTCTGCTTGTGGAGTTTAAAGTAAGCTGCTTCTTCTGTTTTGCTTATTTGACCATTTGTTTCCCTCCCTAGCTCAAGAGGTCAGCCTCTCCTGAGCTGTCCCTATAAATTTTACGTTGTAATATGTCAGTCTTCCTGACTCCTGAACTTAACAAATTCTGGGGTGCTCCTACTTGTCACCTAGTGACAAAAACTGCACACTATGACAAATCCAATTCCTGTTCTTGTAATGTTGACTAGTTGTATACATCTGTTTACTGTCTGTTACGTCTATTGTTGTATTTTAATTGTCGGGTGTGACTGAAAAAGGGCTGTGTTCAGTTCACCTCCTGGTTAAAATAAAAAAAAAAAATGAAAAAAAAAATAAACCCTAGTGGCTCCACCTTTTTTGAGTTGCACCTTCTGACTCTTTGGGGTGACTTTAATTCTCTGTACCATAAGACACATTTTTGCCCTTGCTCCTTAGTATTTTATCTGCCAAAGCTGTATTCACCCCCATGCTGCTTGTGTGTCATTATCAGCTGCGTCTGGGTTAAAACCACCTGCAGGTTTTGAGGTCTTGTACCTCTTAACAATTTTGCTTGTTTAATTACTCAGGGCTTGCTCGCCTTTTATGTGTGGCAGTAGTGTTGCTATCAAGGGGCCCCAGCATGCTTCCCCCTCTGCCTCCTTCCATTCTCTGTTGATACCTCCACTTTTATTTCTCCACTCTCCTTCATGTGCCCCACCCATCTACCCTCTCCTCCCCTCCCTCCTTACAGACCTCCACCTACCTCTCCTCTCTTCTCTCCAGCCTTCCTAGTCTTCTCTGCTCTCACTGCCTCAAGTTTGAAACCCTGTGGTGTTTACTCTCAGCTGAACGCCACTCACCAGTCCCTCCCCTTCTAATTGTCTTTGCTGCTGTAGGTCCCTCAAGCTCACCATTACCTTGTGTTTCTGCTGTCTGGCAGTGATCAGCTCAATCCTGGTCTTTCTGCCTCCTTCCCACTTTCCCTCTACCTAAGGGTTTCAGTGTGTTTTACCTCAGTGCTTGAAGTCTACTGCTTAATTTGAACCAACTCTGGCTATGGGCCTTACAGCTCTTCCAAGATGTCTTGGTCATTAGAGAATCCTGGCTGTTTGCCAGGGTTACTGATGAGGACATTGGGATCCCAGAGTACATTGTCCATATACAGGGTCGGGGCAAGACAGTGGGTATTGTGCTGAGGTATCATCATCACAGGCTCTTCACTGATGTCATCCTTCAGGTTGCTTCCCCCTATGAACTGCTCTTGTGTAAACTTTTGTTTCCCTCTTCTCTCCCTATAGATGCGGCATGTATTTCTCCTCCCTCCAGCCTAAACCGGATATCATTCTGGACTTCCTCTGTACCTTTCTTACACAGCCCTCTCAGGGGGAACTCCTTTTTTTGGGGACTCTCTCCTTCCCATAAGTCCCTCTCTCTCAGAGAGTTGAGTCATTTAACCTTGCTCAACTCATCTCAAAACTAACCTGGTTTAACCTTCACTCTTCCATTCGCTCCTCTGTGACTGGGTTCTTTCCTCGCACCCATATCATATTCATGCTTCTGGTTCTCTCCCAGACTCATTCAGTGATCACCTCAGGGTTTACTGTGTCCAAAGAATCCACCACCCCCAAAATACTCTCTGCAGTACATCTGTGTCAGATTGTTCAGGTCCCTCAACCTGACCTCCCTCCTAGATGCACCCCAGGCCCCTGATTGGTCCTCTCACCTTTCCTACAGAAATTGATGAGGCCCTTTTATTTTCTCAGTCCAATCTTACCTCTATCCATGACATGCACAACCCTTCAATAGGGTCAGGGTGTGTGGAAACAACCTCCCTTGGATTACCACTGCACTCATTTCCTACTTTAGGACTCATGATTCAGTGTGGTCCCACCACAAGGCCTCAGGTGCCATCAAGGATTTTGGAGATATCCGTATCTCTTGAAATTCTGTCACTAAGTCCCTCAGAGATGCAAAGACTGTCTATTTTGCCTTCAGTCTGCAGTTAAGTCTGCATTTCTCTCTAAATTTTGACAGATTACACACTCTTCTTTTGCATCTTCTCTCAGCTGACCTCTTCAGTCATCACTCTTGACAGCTCCTTCATTTCTCTTTCTTCCCTCGTGAACTTGCTGCTGCCTCCCACCACCACATCACTGCTTGCACTGTTACTTCCTCACCTGTCACTACCCCCCCTCTTTACCTCACCACTTCCTTACATTCTTTCTCATTCTTCCTCATCACTTCAGCTGATATCCTGTCTGCCCAGTGCTCACTCAGCCCCTCCAAGGGTCACAGCCATGATGGTCTTGACCCCAAACTCCTTCATCTGTCTGCTTCAGCTACTGAATAAATAAACATTGAACGGAAAAACTCTAAAGGTAACTGAGGAGGAAAAAGATCTTGAGATTTTAATATCCAACAATCTGGAATTAAAAAAAAACATTGTCATATGGTGGCAAAAAGGGCAAATATTAAATATTAACAAATATCAGGAGACATATCCCAAGTCAGGATATAAAGGTTATACTGCCCTGGTATACATCATTGGTCAGACCTCATCTTGAGTATGGTGTCCAGTTTTGGTCTCCTAGTAGTAAGACAGAAATAAAAGCTTTGGAAAAAAATCAACACAAAGCCACTGGGATGATAATGACCCTAGATCACTTAGATTACAATAAGAGACTTAACATTTTAGAACTATACTCATTGGAATATAGAAGGCATCAGGGCAATCTCTGTCTAGTTTACAGTGCATTTTTAAACCCTGATTTATAGGATTGTTTGGCACTTAGGACAAGGGACTCATATTATGATACTCGGTCACATGGCTTGCAGCTAAAAGGAGATTTGTGTCATACCAGGAAAAGTGTCCTGGTTCAATCAGAGGGTGGACAGCTTGTGGAATCCCTTACCAGTGGAGATAGTGGGCAGTGGGAGTATGGATATTTTTAAGACTAAGTTGGATGAATATTGTATTAAGAATAATATCATGGGCTACTTATTTTGATTTTGGCCAGCCAACATGGGGCCTGCCCATTTGGCTTGTATTTACCTATGATACCTATGATACTGTTGCCCATCTCTCTACTCTCCTTACTGTTTCTTTGCCTTGGGGCTGCTCATGTACTTAGAAAAAGACAATACCCTCCATCTTCACAAGCAGGGTGGGTCTCCTCTCCTCGTAGCTAACACCCTATCTCCCTACTCTGGCTAAAATCCTGGAGAAGTTGGTTCTATCCCAGTGCTCGGCCTACCTCTACTTATCCCATCTCCTCTACTCCTTTTAGTCTGACTTTTGGAAGGCCCACTCCACTGTTTTCTCCCTCCTCCATGTCACTGATGCAGTTCTGTAGGGGATGGACATGGGCCACATTACCTCCCCAACATTCATTGACCTAACAAAGGCCTTTGCTGCCATACCTCACCACACCCTCTTGGAGAAGCTGAGTGCTGCTGAACTGTCTGAACTCATATTGAATGGTTCTGATCTTACCTCACTGACCAACACCAGTCGGGTCAGGTTGGTGATGCTTATCTCCTCCCCATCACCTATGGTGTGCACCAAGGATTCATCCTGAGTGCTATCCTTTTCTCTCTCTCTCTCTCTCTCTCTCTCTCTTCTTCAACAATCTCCTTTCTGTCTGTGTTTCCTCTAAGATTTAAATGTATTCAGATGACATAGTCTTCGTTGCTACTGGTGCCTCAGTCCCTGAGTTGGAAGTGTCTTTAGGGAGTGACTTTTACTGCACCCAACATTGGCTCCAGCCAAACCACTTCACCTTAAGCTTCATAAATATGGTTACTATGTCTTTCGACACCAGGCAATGCCATGCCAGGTTCAGTCACCCCCCCCCCCACTCTCCCTCATCTTCAGAATCCTGGATGGTGCTTCACTTAAAGGGTCTCCCACTTCATGTATCTTGGTGTGTGACTGGATAAGAGATTAGACATCTACATTCATGTTGATGACATGCATGAAAAGCTCAGTCTGAGCTCAGTGTCTCATACAGGAATCATTCCAAACTGCCCCTCCTGGTCCATCAAGAGATCCACCAAAAGATGATCTTACTGATGTTTGATTACTCTGATGTGGTCTACAGTTCCACCCTAAACCCACTCTGGACAGGCTGGACCCCTTCCTTCATTCCTTCTGTCACTCTGCTGCATACTCTCTTCAATGCACACACCATCGTACCCTCTACCAGAACCTCTCTATTGCCTCTCTTGAATCTGGGTGTCTCTTTACTGTGCCACCTTTCTCTCAACATACTTGCTTACCTCATTCCCCTCTTGCCTCTCTGGTCTACTCTCATTCTACATTGCCTCTTCTTACTGGCTCTGCTCTTTGGACTCATGCTCCTTTAGCATTTCTCACTGTAACACAACTGCTGGCCAAGCTACCTTTTAAGTGCCATTGCTCATCCCTCTGGAACTCCCTTCCTCCTGCAGTCCACCACTCCTCCCAATACCCCTCCCTCAAATAGCACCTCAGAGCTCACCACACCCCAGTCTGTGCCTGCCTCTTATACTCTACTTGCTCTATAACTCACTAATACAATAAGTGCACTACCCTTACTAGGATGGTACAATCCTGGTTGCTTCAAGCCTTTTATACAACAGTTTGCAGTTAATTGAGACTCTAGTTCTTGGTTCTTCATAACTGCTTCTATAGTTTTGTATTGTAATTTTAATTCATACACTTCTCATATGTAATTGTGGCCTTGCTGCTGTTGATTTCATATTTACTCATGAAGGTCAATCGTGTTACATTGTACTGTACATATTCTTTCTTTAGGTTTTGCCCTGTTTAACTCCTACACCACTTTGTATTTATTGGCATTTTATTGTAGCTCATACTGATTTTTGCCTGTCTGCACTAATTCTCCTTGTGTCCTTGTCTCACTCGGATGTAAGTCTTGGCTCAGTATGACTTTCCAATCACCACTTTCTAAATAAATAACTACATCTTTATGTACCTCTGCAGTTCAGGCTGCGTAGGTACTCCTATGTTAAATGTTGATTTACAGTGGTTTATAACTCATCTGTACTGCAAAAACATCATTTTGGACCCCTTTCTGCTTTTATTTAACATATTCTCTGAATTTAGCTTTCTCTTAGTCATAATAAATATGTGGATTCACATACAAATGAGATTACTTTCCCAAAGACTTTATGTGCGCTGGCTACTAATCTACACCTGACATTATTATGCTCTGTTTATGACATCATCATTTCCACAGCAATGAATTGTAATATCATAAACGGGGCATTCTGATGTTCATTGCAGATGGACAGCCAGAGCAGACACAGTTAAGGGGAACATGAACCTATTTAGTTCAGTGTACATAGTTATAAAGAAAAAGGGGACACTAAACACAGAAATGAAGATAATCATCTGACTGTCACAGAGCCCTCTGGTTGATAATTGGTTTAGCTCATGTAACCAATGCTGCCACCAGCCTGGTATTAACCCACACAGGCTGTTCCCTACTCATTCAGCTTTACCTAGCTCACACAGTTCCATGTCATGATAGCGATTGCAAAACAGTGATCACTATCATAGTAATGTATGTCGCTGAAAGCATTTCAGCGATATACAAACACATACAACCCGACTTCTGTTTTTTCCAAATATTTTGCAAGGGGAGGCGCTTTACACCACACTGAATAATGACTCTGAACTCCAGGGGGTGCACATCATGGAGGAGGCTAAACACGACTAAAAAACAGAGCCGCAAGCAGCTGCAAAACAACTGCTCCCAGCAAGTCCTGAACCCAGTTCCTGCTGCTCCATAGCCAGCCACCCTCACCATCACACCACAGGGCTGGCTTGGCTGCAGCAGGATCCCACCACCCATACAAACCCTTCCTGCTATCCCTCCCCTCCACCTCCCTATCCCTCCCCTTCCGGTCGCTCTGCTCACTATAGGGTCACTACCCTAGAAGGGTAGCCCTTCATGATAGCGCTATAAATGAGTCGCTGTTTCTACAATCGCTCATTTATTATTGCTATCATCACTGACTACTGCTCAAGTTGTTTAAGGCTCTTGGCCTAGGAACCTACAGTTCGCTCCAGGCACTCTGTCGCTCTGCTCCTGTAACTGAATAATATATCCTCTGTGGTGCATCACAGAATAGTCAGTAAAATAAATTACCTGTGCTTTTTAAAACACTACCATCACAGATATATTAAATATTAAAAAGTTATTGTTTACAGAATGCACAAGATATACAAGCAATTAATGGAAACACATATCACCCTAAGGAAATCAGTATAAAGAGCATTACATGATAGGAAAATGCATGATAAAAAAGCTAAACTAGGCTAGAGTCTAAAGGTATCCCATTAAATGAGTGATTCAATATGAGTGACTCATTATGAGTGAGTCAATATTGGCGCATGTCATGTGAGTGACCTCTGTATTACAGCGAATGTCATGTCAGCGAATTTCAGTTCTGCTACGGCAACTTGTGTTATGGTAATATTTAACATTTATTTGTAATTTGCGTGGCCTTGGAGCTGGTTATATATAGTCCGGGGGGTTTGATGGGTGAAGCCCACCGATGGTGGGTGTGGGGGGTGTAGCTCCCTTGCATAAAATATAGTGTAGATTTTGGATTGTTTTCCTTATGTTTTTTATATAGTGCAGTCGCTGTTCTGACATTTGCTGTTCTTGGTATTCAGTGTATTTGTTCCCATTGAAAGGTCTTTCCTTAAAAATAGACTTTCCACTCACGACTTAACTTCCACAAAAGAACTGCATGCAGCTATTTGGGTAAGGGCTTTCTCTTGGTTGCAGACAGCTGTTAGCTTTTATAAGCTGGGCCCCTATAGCCTCAGCGAACTCAATAGACGAAGCTGCAGAATACTTTAAAGGTAAATTTCTCGACATTTGGAATCAGCACGCCACACTTCGATGCATTGGAGTTCATGGGAGTCACCTTCCATGGATCTCACCTGAACTCATAGCTTGTCAAAGAGCACGGGACCAAGCTTGGAAGCTACATCAAGCCTCTAAACTCCCTAAAGACTATGCTGCATATCATTCTCTTTGCAACAAGTGCACAAAAGCCACTCGTTTGGCTAAGGCAGACTACTTTAGCTCAACCTTTCAATCCAACATAAACAATCCCTCTAAATTCTGGAAAGTCATCCACTCACTCTTCTCCCCCCTTCCACTCCTCCCTCCCCCTCCTCAATATAAACAACACCCTTATTACTGATCACTCCAGTGTTGCTACTGAATTTAATTCATACTTCACCCTCACCATCAAAAGCCTGTGAGCTCCTACAGTCTGAATTCTCCCTCCTTCAGCACAACCTATTAGAAAAGAAATTATTACTAAATGCCAAGAAAACCAAAGCTATGTTCTTTGCTACCAAGAACTGTTCTTCCACTATCCCATCATTCACCTCCCACAATTCTCTACCATCCTTGGTGAAAATCTGGAATATGTTGACAAATTCAAATACCTAGGAGTATGGATAGACAATAAACTAGACTATACTACCACGTTGAAACTCCTAAAAAGCTAAGAAAAGACTTGGTCTATTCTATAGGATCAAACACTACCTGACCAAAGAGTCCAAACAAAGATTAATCCTAGCATCATTCCTGTCCCTCATTGATTATGCTGACTTCCTCTATGGTCATTGCTCCTCTCCCATCTAAACAAATTAGACACCCTGTATCATAGAGCTATTAGATTCATTACTGACCTTCCTCTAGCACCCATCACTGCTCTCTCTACAATGCAGTCAGTTGGACATCCCTGCAACATAGAAGAAAAAAATGCTGCTATCTGGGTCTACAAAGCTCTGACAAACAAACTCCCTTCCTACATCTCAGACTGCTTCAACCGGATCACATCCAGGCCCTACACCTTGAGGATCAACAAACTGATCCTGCTGAAGATTCCTATCACCTGCACCGGTATGGAAGAGCTGCAATCAGTTATTCCCTGGCACTTATCTGGAATTCTATCCAAAAGTCATTGAAAATGGATACACTGATTCCTCTTACATCCTTCAAAAGCTGTATACCAGCCTAATCCCAGATCCGTGCACTTGCTTCCACAAGGCCTAGTCCTCCCACACCCCAACCTCCCACCCTCTCCTCCCTCCCCCCCTCTTTTAAAGCTCCTTCCTATTCTTCTATCATTCATCTGGTCCTTTCCCATCAAACCTCATACATATATGCCCACCATGTACCATTATCCATGCCTTATCCCTACTAGACTGTTTGTTTCTCTCCTTTATTAGGTTTTAGGTTTATTGTCCTTGCCTTGTATATATGTAAATATTTGTACATCCATCTCACTCATAAATGGTTGTATTGTGCTTATTCAATATCATGTTTTTGTATACAATCTGTAACCTTTTTGTTATGACCACTCAGGTCCATCTTGTAAATGAGCTATGCTCAATGATGTTCGCCTGAATAAATAAAGATTTTGATTGATTGATTGATTGATTGATACTTCACCTCTTGTGCCTCTGCTCTCCCATCCTCCTTACTATCTACCAGGCCAGGTGCCCCCTTCACCTCACCAGACACACACTGTCCCAGTCTTCTTGTTTCTCTTTCACTAAAATTGCCCCTTCTGACACCTTGGATGCCTTGCAAACCTTAAACCTATCCAAAGGCAGTTCGCCTGATGGCTTGGACCCCAAGCTACTATATCTCCCAGCTACGGCTATCTCTGCCCCACTGTCTGACCTCTTCAACCTCTCATTTGAAATGGCAGCCATCCCACCTGTTTGGAAGCATGCCATTGTTCTTCCCCTACCTAAGGGTGGTGATCCTTCCCCACCGGGGAACTACCATCCCATAGCCCTCCTTCCCACCCTTTCCAAACTGCAAGAACACTTGGTTCTTGCCCAACTCCCTTCTTATCTCTCTAATTCCAACTTTTTCCCTCCCTTCCAATCTGTTTTTTTGAAAACCCACTCCCCCACCACCTCCCAGATTAGGCTTACCAACTCCATCCTCTCAGGGATGGACAGTGGTCAAATCACGTCCGCCATTTTTGTTGACCTAGCCAAGGCTTTTGACATGGTTTCCCACACCCTACCACTAAACTTCCTTTCCTCAGCAGGTCTGACTGACTCAGCCACTAACTAGTTCAGAGCCTACCCTGTAGGTCAGACACAGTCAGTCAGAATCGCTGGCTCCACATCCCCCCCCCCCATCAACACTGGTGCCCCTCAAGGGTCTGTGTTGGGCCCTATACTTTTCTCCATATTTCTTAACGACCTACCATCTGTTTGTACCTCAATCTCAATACATATGTACGCAGATGGCACAGTCCTCTACACCTCCAGACAGTCCCCCACTAATGTTGCAAACAGACTTCAGCAGGATTTCAATAATGTTCAGCATTGGTTTTGCTCTCATCACCTTTTTCTAAACACCAAGAAGAGTCTTCATGACCTTCGGCACTAGGCAGAGACTCTCTAGGCTCCCCTCCTTGCCCTCCTTCCATACCCTTGATGGGACAGTCCTTGAGGACACCTCCTCATTCAGATATCTGGGTGTTTGGCTTGACCAACATCTCACCTTCTCTGGTCATGTGGATGCCATCCTGAAAAAGCTGCACCCCAAGCTTGGTGCTCTATACAGGAACCAGAACTGCCTCCCTCTCCCAGCTAGGAGAGAACTTGTCCAGAAGATGATCCTTCCTATTTTTGACTACTGTGATGTAGTCTACAGAGCCGCTCCCAAGACCTCCTTAGCCAGATTGGATACTTCTTCAACTCCTTCTGTCGCTTCGCTCTGGACTCTCCTCCTCTCACCCACTACTGTCAACTCTATCACTCTCTGGCATTTCCCTCACTAGAAAATAGACGCCTCCATCATTGTGCTAAATTTGTCTCTAAATTCTAGTTTGGATTGCTCCCATCCTATCTCCCTTCCTCTCTATCAGTCCTCCCACCCTCTGCCCACACCACTCCCATTCCTTGGTTGTCCCTCACAGGTCTACCGCTGTAGACCAGGCTGCTTTCTCGTATCACTTCCCAAAACTGTGGAATTCACTTCCTCACCAGATTTGCCACTGCTCCTCCCCGTAACTTCAGCCCTACATAATTTCCTCTCTGTGGATTGTACCTGCAATTAACCTGCCTGGTATTCCTGACCTGCTTCCCAACCTCTATCAATATATTAAGTAACTATTCTGAATTACAGCTCCCTTCCGCTCTACTACTTTCTTTCCTGCAGTGATCCCTACCTGGCCATTCCTTGGGTTATCTATAACTAACAGTATAACTATGACTTTAGATTCCTATCAATCTACAACTATTAATACATCTGTAACCTTGTTTGCTATTCATCTGCTCCCCTTCTAGCCTTGCTACCTTTCCACGTCTGCCGTTACTCCATATCCACCCCTTCTTTTCAGGCTAAATGATACCATCATCATGAATTTAAGGTGTTTCCTAATGTTATGCACTTGACCTGTCCATTGTGACCTCTGTAAACAATTGCACTCATATGCTGCACTTAATATGTTTTTTCTGCTATTTGCTGTTCACTGCTGCCAATACTGTTGTAATAATGTTTGCTGTTGTATGCATGTATGTATTTCCACTACCCTTTCCTCCAGGATGCACCATAAGATGAGCAACTTGTTCAGTGTGCCTTTCCTGGTGAAACGTTTCAATAAATAAATAAATAAACAAACAAGCTGTTATTACATGGCACTGTCCCTGGGTACAGCTTAACCCACTAAGAGAAGAGACAGTTCCTCACTTGTGCATCCCTTGTGCATCCTCTATTATAAAAAGGGTCTGAGAAATGGAGCTTTCTGATTGACAGCAAACATTCTAACAGCCTTATGTTAATCTTTTATTAACATACATGTAGAGCTTAGCCATATGCTGAACAAGGTTTAACACTGTTTAAAAACATTTTTTATTATAATAGCAATAAGGCACTCCCAGGGATTATGTTAATGGTCAGTTAATCACCCTCTAGGGGCATGTGGCACTCGGCTTCACCTCATGCCACAGTACACCCCTAGAAGGTGATTAAAAGACCATTAACATAACCCTTGGTCGTGCCTTATTGCTTAATTATAGGATGCCTTGAGCTCCCATAATGCCATAGAACTGTGCAATGCGGTATCCACAGCGACCAGTTGTTTACCTGTACCATTGAACCAGACCCATTTCACCCATAGCCAGTCTTAACTGCTGAAGGAGAGGCCTCCTTCATGAAGAATAACAGATTATGCTATTACATTCACATTTAAACAGAATAATCTCTAATCTTGGGCAAAGAAAGGCATATCATCTGAAGTACTCTGTGCAGACTGGCTAGATCCACAGCAGTGAGCCTTTTGTCTACATCCGGCAACCAGACTGCCTGGTGTCCCCACAGTCAGCCTTAAATGGCCATGCTCAGGGGTGTTTAACTATGATCAGAAGGCCATCAAGGGCAAGAGAGTGCATCTTGGGATCTGTGTCCTTTTAGTGTAAATGAATACATTTTTGGCTAGATTAATAATCCATTTTCTACCTAGCCTTTTGTTGTCATTTTGTGTTTTCTACTTGCTCTCCTGATCCCAAGTGGTGGCAGAATCCCCTGCAGCAGTTGTTTATGCTCTTTTACAGAACAATGCCCTACAGCATTTTACGATCAGCAGATATTTTAATAGTTACAGAATGAAAACAGAAAAATACATTTATATACATTCTGTGTCACGGTGTCTATAAATTATGATTTTTTTTTTATTTCAAAGTGTTCCTTGGGGTGCCAGAGTCTCTTATATGCTAGGAATTTGAAATTTGGTGTGCTTCCCCACTGAGCAAGGGACTGGAGATCCTTCAGATGTAATAAAGAAAACCAGACAAGCAGTTTTAACACGATTTTCCATTTTCTTGCAAAACAGGTAAACAATTTGGCTCTGGACATGAGCAGCACAGCCATGTTCATAAGGCTATACATAAGATCGGTAGTTCTATAATCATATGACACAGGATTATTGGAATGACCTTATGATTACAGGATTTGCCCCATAATTATATGAAATCCCCATAATTTCATTTTATACAAACATAGTATAAAACTGTAAAAACAACTTGACTGCCAACTTTGAAATATTCTTCCCTGCCAGCCAAGGACAGAAAAATGTCACAAGGTCCCAGGAGGCAAACTCAATCTGCTCCTATTCAGCAGGGCAGATAATTTTCTGTAGGTCTTGCTCACTAGTACACACAATAGCAACAGCTACAATGCCCCATGAGCAGGACTGTGTCATTATCTCCCATCGCATCAGCTGCAGTCCCAGTTAGTGGGACTGTGTCACTACCTCCCACAGTGTCATCAGCTACAGTCTTTGATTAGTAGGACTGTGTCATCACCTCACACAGTGTCATCAGCTACAATCCCCCATGAGCAGGACTGTCACTATCTCCCACAGTGTCCCCAGCTGCAGTCCTCCATGAGCAGGACTGTGTAACTACCTCCCACAGTGTCATCAGCTGCAGTCTTCAGCTAGTGGGACTATGTCACTACCTTCCACAGTGTCATCAGCTGCAATTCCGCCATGAGCAGGACTGAGTCACTACCTCCCACAGAGTCATCAGCTGCAATCCTCAGTCAGTAGGACTGTGTCACCACCTCACACAGTGTCATCAGCAGCAATTCCCCATGAGCAGGACTGTGTTACTACCTCCCGCAATGTCATCAGCTGCAGACTCAGTTAGTGGGACTGTATCACTACCTCCCACAGTGTCATCAACTGCAGTCCTTGGGTAGTGGGACTGTGTCACCACCTCACACAGTGTCATCAACTGCAATCCCCCATTAGCAGGACGGTGTTACTACCTCTCACAGTGTCATCAACTGCAGTCCCTGGGTAGGGGGACTGTGTCACCACCTCACACAGTGTCATCAGCTGCAATCCTCCATGAGCAGGACTGTGTTACTACCTCCCACAGTGTCATCAGCTGCAGGCTCAGTTAGTGGGACTGTGCCACTACCTCCCACAGTGTCATCAGCTACAATCCCCCATGAGCAAGACTGTGTCATTGCATCCTACTGAGTCATCAGCTGCAGTCCTTGGTTAGTGGACTGTACCACTACCTCCCACAGAGTCATCAGCTACAATCCCTCATGAGTAGGACTGTGTCACTACCTCCCACAGTGTCATCAGCTGCAGACTCAGTTAGTGGGACTGTGTCACTAAATCCCACAGTGTCATCAGCTGCAGTCTCAGTTAGTGGGACTGTGTCACTACCTAGCACAGTGTCATCAGCTACAATCCTCCATGACCAAGACTGTGTCACTACCTCCTACAGTGTCATCAGCTGCAGTCCTCAGTTAGTAGGATTGAGTCACTACCTCCCACAGTGTCATCAGCTACAATCTCCCATGAGTAGGACTGTGTCACTACCTCCCACAGTGTCATCAGCTGCAGTCCTTGGTTAGTAGGACTGTGTCACTACCTACCACAGTGTCATCAGCTGCAATCCTCCATGAGCAGAACTGAGTCATTACCTCCCACAGTGTCATCAGCTGCAGTCCTTCATTAGTGGGACTGTGTCACTACCTCACACAGTGTCATCAGCTGCAATCCCCCATGAGCAGGACTGTTTCTACCTCCCATGGTGTCATCAACTGCAGTCCTTGGTTAGTAGGACTGTATCACTACCTCCCACAGTGTCTTCAGCTACAATCCCCTATGAGCAGAACTGTGTTACTACCTCCCACAGTGTCATCATCTGCAGTCCTAAGCTAGTAGGACTGGGTCACTAACTCCCACAGTTCCATCAACTGCAATCCCCTATGAGTAGGACTGTGTTACTACCGTGAACAGTGTCATCAGCTACAGTCCTTGGTTACTAGGACTGTGTCACTAACTCCCACAGTGCCATCAGCTGCAATACCCCTTGAGAAGGACTGTGTTACTAACTCCCACAGTGTCATCAGCTGCACTCCTTGGTTAGTGGGACTGTGTCACTACCTCCCACAGTGTCATCAGCTGCAGAGCTCCATGAGCAGGAATGTGTTACTAACTCCCACAGTGTCATCAGCTGCAGTCCTCGGTTAGTAGGACTATGTCACTACCTCCCACAGTATCAGCTGAAATCCCCTATGAGCAAAACTGTGTTACTACCTCCCATGGTGTCATGAACTGCAGTACTTGGTTAGTAGGGTTGTGTTATTACCGCCCACGATGCCAGCTGGAATCCCTAGTTAGTGGGGCTCTGTCGCTACCTCTCACAGTGTCATCAGCTGCAGTCCTTGGGTAGTGGGACTGTGTCACCACCTCACACAGTGTCATCAACTGCAATTCCCCATGAGCAGCACAGTGTTACTACCTCCCACAGTGTCATCAACTGCAGTCCTTAGGTAGTGGGACTGTGTCACCACCTCACACAGTATCATCAACTGCAATCCCCCATGAGCAGGACGGTGTTACTACCACCCACAGTGTCATCAACTGCAGTCCTTGGGTAGTGGGACTGTGTCACCACCTCACACAGTGTCATCAGCTGCAATCTCCCATGAGCAGGACTGTGTTACTACCTCCCCCAATGTTATCAGCTGCAGACTCAGTTAGTGGGACTGTGTCACTACCTCCCACAGTGTCATCAACTGCAGTCCTTGGGTAGTGGGACTGTGTCACCACCTCACACAGTGTCATCAACTGCAATCCACCATGAGCAGGACGGTGTTATTACCTCCCACAGTGTCATCAACTGCAGTTCTTGGGTAGTGGGACTGTGTCACCACCTCACACAGTGTCATCATCTGCAATCCCCCATGAGCAGAACTGTGTCACTACCACCCACAGTGCCATCAACTGCAGTCCTTGGTTAGTAAGACTGTGTCATCACCTCATACAATGTCATCAGCTGCAATCCCCCATGAGCAGGACTGTGTTACTACCTCCCACAGAGTCATCAGCTGCAGACTCACTTAGTGGGACTATGCCACTACCTCAAACAGTGTCATCAGCTGCAATCCCTCATGAGTAGGACATTGTTACTACCTCCCACAGTGTCATCAGCTGCAGTCTCAGTTAGTGGGACTGTGTCACTAAATCCCGCAGTGTCATCAGCTGCAGTCTCAGTTAGTGGGACTGTGCCACTACCTCCCACAGTGTCATCAGCTACAATCCCCCATGAGCAAGACTGTGTCACTACCTCCTACAGTGTCATCAGCTGCAGTCCTCGGTTAGTAGGACTGAGTCACTACCTCCCACAGTGTCATCAGCTGCAGTCCTTGGTTAGTAGGACTGTGTCACAACCTTCCACAGTGTCATCAGCTGCAATCCCCCATGAGCAGAACTGAGTCATTACCTCCCACAGTGTCATCAGCTGCAGTCCTTCATTAGTGGGACTGTGTCACTACCTCACACAGTGTCATCAGCTGCAATCCCCCATGAGCAGGGCTGTTTCTACCTCCCATGGTGTCATCAACTGCAGTCCTTGGTTAGTAGGACTGTGTTACTACCTCCCACAGTGTCATCATCTGCAGTCCTAAGCAAGTAGGACTGGGTCACTAACTCCCACAGTTCCATCAACTGCAATCCCCTATGAGTAGGACTGTGTTACTACCGCGAACAGTGTCATCAGCTACAGTCCATGGTTACTAGGACTGTGTCACTACCTCCCACAGTGCCATCAGCTGTAATACCGCTTGAGAAGGACTGTGTTACTAACTCCCACAGTGTCATCAGCTGCACTCCTTGGTTAGTGGGACTGTGTCACTACCTCCCACAGTGTCATCAGCTGCAGAGCTCCATGAGCAGGAATGTGCTACTAACTCCCACAGTGTCATCAGCTGCAGTCCTCGGTTAATAGGACTGTGTCACTACCTCCCACTGTATCAGCTGCAATCCCCTATGAGCAAGACTGTGTTACTACCTCCCATGGTGTCATGAACTGCAGTACTTGGTTAGTAGGGCTGTGTTATTACCGCCCACAATGCCAGCTGGAATCCCTAGTTAGTGGGGCTCTGTCGCTATCTCTCCAGTGTCATCAGCTGCAGTCCTTGGGTAGTGGGACTGTGTCACCACCTCACACAGTGTCATCAACTGCAATCCCCCATGAGCAGGACTGTGTTACTACCTCCCCCATTGTTATCAGCTGCAGACTCAGTTAGTGGGACTGCGTCACTACCTCCCACAGTGTCATCAACTGCAGTCCTTGGGTAGTGGGACTGTGTCACCACCTCACACAGTGTCATCAACTGCAATCCCCCATGAGCAGAACGGTGTTATTACCTCCGAAGTGTCATCAACTGCAGCTCTTGGGTAGTGGGACTGTGTCACCACCTCACACAGTGTCATCATCTGCAATCTCCCATGAGCAGAACTGTGTCACTACCACCCACAGTGTCAACAACTGCAGTCTCTGGTTAGTAGGACTGTGTCATCACCTCACACAATGTCATCAGCTGAAATCCCCCATGAGCAGGACTGTGTTACTACCTCCCACAGAGTCATCAGCTTCAGACTCAGTTAGTGGGACTATGCCACTACCTCAAACAGTGTCATCAGCTGCAATCCCTCATGAGTAGGACATTGTTACTACCTCCCACAGTGTCATCAGCTGCAGTCTCAGTTAGTGGGACTGTGTCACTACCTCCACACTGTCATCAACTACAATCTCCCATGAGCAAGACTGTGTCTACATCCTACAGTGTCATCAGCTACAATCCCCATGAGCAAGACTGTGTCACTACCTCCCACAGTGTCATCAGCTGCAGTCCTCGTTAGTAGGACTGAGTCACTACCTCCCACAGTGTCATCAGCTTCAGACTCAGTTGTGGGACTGTGTCACTAAATCCCGCAGTGTCATCAGCTGCAGTCTCAGTTAGTGGGACTGTGTCACTACCTCCCACAGTGTCATCAGCTACAATCCCCATGAGCAAGACTGTGTCACTACCTCCTACAGTGTCATCAGCTGCAGTCCTCGGTTAGTAGAACTGGTCACTACCTCCCACAGTGTCATCAGCTACAATCTCCCATGAGTAGGACTGTGTCACTACCTCCAGCAGTGTCATCAGCTGCAGTCCTTGGTTAGTAGGACTGTCACTACCTCCCACAGTGTCATCAGCTGCAATCCTCCACGAGCAGAACTGGTCATTACCTCCCACAGTGTCATCAGCTGCAGTCCTTCATTAGTGGGACTGTATCACCACCTCACAGTGTCATCAACTGCAATCCCCATGAGCAGAACTGTGTCACTACCACCCACAGTGTCAACAATTGCAGTCTCTGGTTAGTAGGACTGTGTCATCACCTCACACAATGTCATCAGCTGCAATTCCCCATGAGCAGGACTGTGTTACTACCTCCACAGAGTCATCAGCTTCAGACTCAGTTAGTGGGACTATGCCACTACCTCAAACAGTGTCATCAGCTGCAATCCCTCATGAGTAGGACATTGTTACTACCTCCCACAGTGTCTTCAGCTGCAGTCTCAGTTAGTGGGACTGTGTCACTATCTCCCACACTGTCATCAGCTACAATCTCCCATGAGGCAAGACTGTGTCACTACATCCTACAGTGTCATCAGCTGCGGTCCTCGGTTGTGGACTGTATCACCTACCTCCCACAGAGTCATCAGCTACAATCCCCCATGAGTAGGACTGTGTCACTACCTCTTACAGTGTCATCAGCTTCAGACTCAGTTAGTGGGACTGTGTCACTAAATCCGCAGTGTCATCAGCTGCAGTCTCAGTTAGTGGGACTGTGTCACTACTTCCCACAGTGTCATCAGCTACAATCCCCATGAGCAAGACTGTGTCACTACCTCCTACAGTGTCATCAGCTGCAGTCCTCGGTTAGTAGAGACTGAGTCACTCCCTCCCACAGTGTCATCAGCTACAATCTCCCATGAGTAGGACTGTGTCACTACCTCCCGCAGTGTCATCAGCTGCAGTCCTTGGTTAGTAGGACTGTGTCACTACCTCCCACAGTGTCATCAGCTGCAATCCTCCATGAGCAGAACTGAGTCATTACCTCCCACAGTGTCATCAGCTGCAGTCCTTCATTAGTGGGACTGTATCACCACCTCACACAGTGTCATCAACTGCAATCCCCATGAGCTGAACTGTGTCACTACCACCCACAGTGTCAACAATTGCAGTCTCTGGTTAGTAGGAATGTCATCACCTCACACAATGTCATCAGCTGCAATCCCCTATGAGCAGGACTGTGTTACTACTTCCCACAGAGTCATCAGCTTCAGACTCAGTTAGTGGGACTATGCCACTACCTCAAACAGTGTCATCAGCTGCAATCCCTCATGAGTAGGACATTGTTACTACCTCCCACAGTTTCTTCAGCTGCAGTCTCAGTTAGTGGGACTGTCACTATCTCCACACTGTCATCAGCTACAATCTCCCATGAGCAAGACTGTGTCACTACATCCTACAGTGTCATCAGCTGCAGTCCTCGGGTTAGTGGACTGTATCACTACCTCCACAGAGTCATCAGCTACAATCCCCCATGAGTAGGACTGTGTCACTACCTCTGACAGTGTCATCAGCTTCAGACTCAGTTAGTGGGACTGTGTCACTAAATCCCGCAGTGTCATCAGCTGCAGTCTCAGTTAGTGGGACTGTGTCACTACCTCCCACAGTGTCATCAGCTAGAATCCCCCATGAGCAAGACTGTGTCACTACCTCCTACAGTGTCATCAGGTGCAGTCCTCGGTTAGTAGAACTGAGTCACTACCTCCTACAGTGTCATCAGCTACAATCTCCCATGAGTAGGACTGTGTCACTACCTCCAGCAGTGTCATCAGCTGCAGTCCTTGGTTAATAGGACTGTGTCACTACCTCCCACAGTGTCATCAGCTGCAATCCCCCGTGAGCAGAACTGAGTCATTACCTCCCACAGTGTCATCAGCTGCAGTCCTTCATTAGTGGGACTGTGTTACTACCTCACACAGTGTCATCAGCTGCAATCCCCCACGAGCAGGACTGTTTCTACCTCTCATGGTGTCATCAACTGCAGTCCTTGGTTAGTAGGTCTGTATCACTACCTCCCACAGTGTCTTCAGCTACAATCCCCTATGAGCAGAACTGTGTTACTACCTCCCACAGTGTCATCATCTGCAGTCCTAAGCTAGTAGGACTGGGTCGCTAACTCCCACAGTTCCATCAGCTGCAATACCCTATGAGTAGGTCTGTGTTACTTCTGCAAACAGTGTAATCAGCTACAGTCCTTGGTTACTAGGATTGTGTCACTGCCTCCCACAGTGCCGTCAGCTGCAATACCCTTGAGAAGGACTGTGTTACTAACTCCCACAGTGTCATCAACTGCACTCCTTGGTTAGTGGGACTGTGTCACTACCTCCCACAGTGTCATCAGCTGCAGAGCTCCATGAGCAGGAATGTGTTACTAACTCCCACAGTGTCATTAGCTGCAGTCCTCGGTTAGTAGAACTGTGTCATTACCTCCCACAGTATCAGCTGCAATTCCCTATGAGCAAGACTGTGTTACTACCTCCCATGGTGTCATGAACTGCAGTACTTGGTTAGTAGGGCTGTGTTATTACCGCCCACGATACCAGCTGGAATCCCTAGTTAGTGGGGCTCTGTCGTTACCTCTCACAGTGTCATCAGCTGCAGTCCTTGGGTAATGGGACTGTGTCACCACCTCACACAGTGTCATCAACTGCAGTCCTTGGGTAGTGGGACTGTGTCACCACCTCACACAGTGTCATCATCTGCAATCCCCCATGAGCAGAACTGTGTCACTACCACCCACAGTGTCATCAACTGCAGTCCTTGGTTAGTAGGACTGTGTCACCACCTCACACAGTGTCATCAGCTGCAATCCCCCATGAGCAGGACTGTGTTACTACCTCCCCCAATGTTATCAGCTGCAGACTCAGTTAGTGGGACTGTGTCACTACCTCCCACAGTGTCATCAACTGCAGTCCTTTGGTAGTGGGACTGTGTCACCACCTCATACAGTATCATCAACTGCAATCCCCCATGAGCAGGACGGTGTTACTACCTCCCACAGTGTCATCAACTGCAGTCCTTGGGTAGTGGGACTGTGTCACCGCCTCACACAGTGTCATCAGCTGCAATCCCCCATGAGCAGAACTGTGTCACTACCACCCACAGTGTCATCAACTGCACTCCTTGGTTAGTAGGACTGTGTCATCACTTCACACGGTGTCATCAGCTGCAATCCCCCATGAGCAGGACTGTGTTACTACCTCCCACAGTGTCATCAGCTGCAGACTCAGTTAGTGGGACTGTGCCACTACCTTAAACAGTGTCATCAGCTGCAGTCAAGGCCCCACTAGAATTCTCGGCCGCAGAGATTTTCAGAACTGCAATCTACCTGAACTTCTGTGGTGCATAAAATTCACTCTTCTTGGTGATTTTTATTAATATTTCTTGTTTATCCATGGAATCTGGTTCCCTTCCCTCTTTTTCTATCAAAACCTCCCTATATGCTCAGAATGTGATGTTATCATTGCTATAACATCATACATTAGCTAACGAAATGGCTGCATTCTGTAACAGAAATGAACTGTCACTTATCTACCACAGCTCCCACTGCCAGAGATGGTGGCACAGCACATAATGCATGGTGATATTTGCTCACCTGCTACAGCCTAATACAATTTTCAGTCTTACATTATTGCGCTAGGGCCAACTTAAACAGAACCTTGTCAATAGCACAGATTTAAGTCCATACTTCACTTTGTGCAAACCTATTTGTGCCTTTAAGGTATAGAGATGCCATCTGAAATGAATAACTGGTAAAATGAATTTAACTGTCATTTTTAAGAAAAATAAAGTAATTATGCCCAGAAAAGGGGAATATAATAATGTGTAGACCTGTTGAAAGACTAGACCTGTTAAACAAATAATTGCACTGTACGCATTTTTGCCAGGGTTATTGATTACATATTGTCATTGGTTGATTGAATCACCTAAAAGTTATCGAGAAATGTTATGTGCAGGGACAGCTGTTGGGCCAGAGGTAGCATGCTGTGTTTCCGTGCTGGCAACTCAGGTTCAGAGATAATCTCTGGGAGTTGGCTGGGCAGCACAAGGTGGTGGAACACATCACTGCTCAGAGCCTGGGAAGGTATGGTGCAGTGTTCTGTCACATGGTGGACACATTGTGATGGGCTGGAGAGCTCTAGCTCACAATTGTTTTCACATACATGTCATGGCCTGATGAGTGTTATGCAGTGTGTCAGGGTAAGCAGGTTGACATGAAAATTAGTTTTACAATAACTCCTCTATTCCATTTCCAATGGGACCTGTATGAATGAGGATGCAAGTTCATGGAAATTAAAAAAAAAAATATATATATATACATATACACCACACACATACAGTATGTCAGTCTCACCACACACACACACACATTTGTATGTATGTTACAGATTGCATATAAATATATAAGTGATACACAGTGGGAACCTCATGAGTGGTGTAGAAAGCACATACAAATATATAAGTGATAGACAGTGGAAACCTCATTAATGGGATATATAGCATGCATGTAGAAATACCTTATTGATCACATAAGATCCCCTCTGCATACGTCATTGATGCAACAGGCTAAGACCTTAAGGGAGAGAAATTTGTTCTGCTTTTTTAGGCATAAAATGATTTTTATAAGTCTGTTATTTTTTGAACTGGTGTTACTGTGCTTTCCACCATCCTGATTGCTATAACCACTGCCATGAAAGTGAAGTCAGGATGACAAACTGACACTGTGATGTGGTAGTATGTTAGTGCCGCAGAACTTTTGCAGAAATTACAAACCACTGCCGCAGAAGTTCTGCGGCAATTGGAAGTCTTGCCTCAGAACTTGGTCCCACTGTGCCGCAGAAAAGTAGGGGCCCTGGCTGCAGTCCCCCTTGAGTAGGACATTGTTACTACCTCCCACAGTGTCATCAGCTGCAGTCTCAGTTAGTGGGACTGTATCACTACCTCCCACAGAGTCATCAGCTACAATCCCCCATGAGTAGGACTGTGTCACTACCTCCCACAGTGTCATCAGCTGCAGACTCAGTTAGTGGGACTGTGTCACTAAATCCCACAGTGTCATCAGCTGCAGTCTAACTAAGTGGGACTGTGTCACTACCTCCCACAGTGTCATCAGCTACAATCCCCCATGAGCAGGACTGTGTCACTACCTCCTACAGTGTCATCAGCTGCAGTCATCGGTTAGTAGGACTGAGTCACTACCTCCTACAGTGTCATCAGCTACAATCCCCCATGAGTAGGACGGTGTCACTACCTCCCACAGTGTCATCAGCTGCAGTCCTTGGTTAGTAGGACTGTGTCACTACCTCCAACAGTGTCATCAGCTGCAATCCCCCATGAGCAGAACTGAGTCATTACCTCCCACGGTGTCATCAGCTGCAGTCCTTCATTAGTGGGACTGTGTCACTACCTCACACAGTGTGATCAGCTGCAATCCCCCATGAGCAGGACTGTTTCTACCTGCCATGGTGTCATCAACTGCAGTCCTTGGTTAATAGGACTGTATCACTACGTCCCACAGTGTCTTCAGCTACAATCCCCTATGAGCAGGACTGTGTTACTACCTCCCACAGTGTCATCATCTGCAGTCCTAGGCTAGTAGGACTTGGTCACTAACTCCCATAGTTCCATCAACTGCAATCCCCTATGAGTAGGTCTGTGTTACTACTGCGAACAGTGTCATCAGCTACAGTCCTTGGTTACTAGGACTGTGTCTCCTCCTCCACAGTGCCATCAGCTGCAATACCCCTTGAAGAAGGACTGTGTTACTAACTCCCACAGTGTCATCAGCTGCACTCCTTGGTTAGTGGGACTGTGTCACTACCTCCCACAGAGTCATCAGCTGCAGAGCTCCATGAGCAGGAACGTGTTACTGACATCCACAGTGTCATCAGCTGCAGTCCTCGGGTAGTAGGACTGTGTCACTACCTCCCACAGTATTAGCTGCAATCCCTTATGAGCAAGACTGTGTTACTACCTCCCATGGTGTCATGAACTGCAGTACTTGGTTAGTAGGGCTGTGTTATTACCGCCCATGATACCAGCTGGAATCCCTAGTTAGTGGGGCTCTGTCGCTACCTCTCACAGTGTCATCAGCTGCAGTCCTTGGGTAGTGGGACTGTGTCACCACCTCAAACAGTGTCATCAACTGCAATCCCCCATGAGCAGGACAGTGTTACTACCTCCCACAATGTCATCAACTGCAGTCCTTGGGTAGTGAGACTGTGTCACAAGCTCACACGGTGTCATCAGCTGCAATCCCCCATGAGCAGGACTGTGTTACTACCTCCCTCAGTGTCATCAGCTGCACTCCTTGGTTAGTGGGACTGTGTCACTACCTCCCACAGTGTCATCAGCTGCAGAGCTCCATGAGCAGGAATGTGTTACTAACTCCCACAGTGTCATCAGCTGCACTTCTTGGTTAGTGGGACTGTGTTACTGCCTTCCACAGTGTCATCAGCTGCAGAGCTCCATGAGAAGGACTGTGTTACTAACTCTCACAGTGTCATCAGCTGCACTCCTTGGTTAGTGGGACTGTGTCATTACCTCCCACAGTGTCATCAGCTGCAGAGCTCCATGAGCAGGAATGTGTTACTAACTCCCACAGTGTCATCAGCTGCAGTCCTCGGTTAGTAGGACTGTGTCACTACCTCCCACAGAATCAGCTGCAATCCCCTATGAGCAAGACTGTGTTACTACCTCCCATGGTGTCATGAACTGCAGTACTTGGTAAGTAGGGCTGTGTTATTACCGCCCACGATGCCAGCTGGAATCCCTAGTTAGTGGGGCTCTGTCGTTACCTCTCATAGTGTCATCAGCTGCAGTCCTTGGGTAGTGGGACTGTGTCACCACCTCCCACAGTGTCATCAGCTGCAGTCCCCCATGAGCAGGACTATGTTGCTACCTCCCCCAGTGTTATCAGCTGCAGACTCAGTTAGTGGGACTGTGTCACTACCTCTCACAGTGTCATAAAGTGCAGTCCTTGGGTAGTGGGACTGTGTCACCACCTCACACAGTGTTATCAACTGCAATCCCCCATGAGCAGGATGGTGTTACTACTCCCACAGTGTCATCAGCTGCAGACTCAGTTAGTGGGACTGTGCCACTACCTCAAACAGTGTCATTAGCTGCAGTCCCGATGAGTAGGACATTGTTACTACCTCCACAGTGTCATCAGCTGCAGTCTCAGTTAGTGGGACTGTGTCACTACCTCCCAGAGTATCATCAGCCACAATCTCCCATGAGCAAGACTGTGTCACTACATCCTACAGTGTCATCAGCTGCAGTCCTCAGTTAGTGGACTGTATCACTACCTCCCACAGAGTCATCAGCTACAATCCCCCATGAGTAGGACTGTGTCACTACCTCCTACAGTGTCATCAGCTGCAGACTCAGTTAGTGGGACTGTGTCACTAAATCCCACAGTGTCATCAGTTGCAGTCTCAGTTAGTGGGACTGTGTCACTACCTCCCACAGTGTCATCAGCTATAGTCCCCCATGAGCAAGACTGTGTCACTACCTCCTACATTGTCATCAGCTGCAGTCCTCGGTTAGTAGGACTGAGTCACTACCTCTCACAGTGTCATCAACTACAATCCCCCATGAGTAGGACTGTGTTACTACCTCCCACAGTGTCATCAGCTGCAATCCCCCATGAGCAGAACTGAATCATTACCTCCCGCAGTGTCATCCGCTGCAGTCCTTCATTAGTGGGACTGTGCCACTACCTCACACAGTGTCATCAGCTGCAATCCCCTATGAGCAGGACTGTTTCTACCTCCCATAGTGTCACCAGCTGCAGTCCTTGGTTAGTAGGACTGTATCGCTACCTCCCATCTTCAGCTACAGTCCCCTTTTAGCAGGACTGTGTTACTACCTCCGACAGTGTCATCATCTGCAGTCCTAAGCTAGTAGGACTGGGTCACTAAGTCCATAGTTCCATCAACTGCAATCCCCTATGAGTAGGCCTGTGTTAGTACATGAACAGTGTCATCAGCTACAGTCCTTGGTTACTAGGACTGTGTCACTGCTTCCCACAGAGCCGTCAGCTGCAATACCCCTGAGAAGGGCTGTGTTACTAACCCCACAGTGTCATCAACTGCACTCCTTGGTTGAGTGGGACTGTGTCACTACCTCCCACAGTATCAGCTGCAATCCTCCATGAGCAGCAATGTGTTACTAACTCCCACAGTGTCATCAGCTGCAGTCCTCGGTTAGTAGGACTGTGTCACTACCTCCCACAGTATCAGCTGCAATCCTCTATGAGCAGGACTGTGTCATTGCCTCCCACTGTGTCATCAGCTGCAGTACTCAGTTAGTAGGGCTGTGTTATTGCCTCCCACGATGCCAGCTGGAATCCCTAGTTAGTGGGGCTCTATTGCTACCTCTCACAGTGTCATCAGCTGCAGTCCTTGGGTAGTGGGACTGTGTCACCACCTCACACAGTGTCATCAACTGCAATCCCCCATGAGCAGGATGGTGTTACTACCTCCCACAGTGTCATCAACTGCAGTCCTTGGTAGTGGGACTGTGTCACTACCTCACACAGTGTCATCATCTGCAATCCCCCATGAGCAGAACTGTGTCACTACCACCCACAGTGTCATCAACTGCAGTCCTTGGTTAGTAGGACTGTGTCACCACCTCACACAGTGTCATCAGCTGCAGTCTCCCATGAGCAGGACTGTGTTACAACCTCCCATGGTGTCATGAACTGCAATACTTGGTTAGTAGGGCTGTGTTTTTACCACCCACGATGCCAGCTGGAATACCTAGTTAGTGGGGCTCTGTCATTACCTCTCATAGTGTCATCAGCTGCAGTCCTTGGGTAGTGGGACTGTGTCACCACCTCACACAGTGTCATCAGCTGCAATCCCCCATGAGCAGGACTATGTTGCTACCTCCCCCAGTGTTATCAGCTGCAGACTCAGTTAGTGGGACTGTGTCACTACCTCTCACAGTGTCATCAACTGCATTCCTTGGGTAGTGGGACTATGTCACCACCTCACACAGTGTCATCAACTGCAATCCCCCATGAGCAGGATGGTGTTACTACCTCCCACAGTGTCATCAGCAGCAGACTCAGTTAGTGGGACTGTGCCACTACCTCAAACAGTGTCATCAGCTGCAGTCCCCGATGAGTAGAACATTGTTACTACCTCCCACAGTGTCATCAGCTGCAGTCTCAGTTAGTGGGACTGTGTCACTACCTCCCAAGTGTCATCAGCTACAATCTCCCATGAGCAAGACTGTGTCACTACATCCTACAGTGTCATCAGCTGCAGTCCTCGGTTAGTGGACTGTATCACTACCTCCCACAGAGTCATCAGCTACAATCCCCCATGAGTAGGACTGTGTCACTACCTCCTACAGTGTCATCAGCTGCAGACTCAGTTAGTGGGACTGTGTCACTAAATCCCACAGTGTCATCAGTTGCAGTCTCAGTTAGTGGGACTGTGTCACTACCTCCCACAGTGTCATCAGCTACAATCCCCTATGAGCAAGACTGTGTCACTACCTCCTACAGTGTCATCAGCTGCAGTCCTCGGTTAGTAGGACTGAGTCACTACCTCTCACAGTGTCATCAACTACAATCCCCCATGAGTAGGACTGTGTTACTACCTCCCACAGTGTCATCAGCTGCAGTCCTTGGTTAGTAGGACTGTGTCACTACCTCCACAGTGTCATCAGCTGCAATCCCCATGAGCAGAACTGAGTCATTACCTCGCAGTGTCATCAGCTGCAGTCCTTCATTAGTGGGACTGTGCCACTACCTCACACAGTGTCATCAGCTGCAATCCCTATGAGCAGGACTGTTTCTACCTCCCATAGTGTCATCAACTGCAGTCCTTGGTTAGTAGGACTGTATCACTACTCCATCTTCAGCTACAATCCCCTTTGAGCAGGACTGTGTCACTACCTCTCCCAGTGTCATCAACTGCAGTCCTTGGGTAGTGGGACTATGTCACCACCTCACACAGTGTCATCAACTGCAATCCCCCATGAGCAGGATGGTGTTACTACCTCCCACAGTGTCATCAGCTGCAGTCTCAGTTAGTGGGACTGTGTCACTACCTCCCAGAGTGTCATCAGCTACAATCTCCCATGAGCAAGACTGTGTCACTACATCCTACAGTGTCATCAGCTGCAGTCCTCGGTTAGTGGACTGTATCACTACCTCCCACAGAGTCATCAGCTACAATCCCCATGAGTAGGACTGTGTCACTACCTCCTGCAGTGTCATCAGCTGCAGACTCAGTTAGTGGACTGTGTCACCAAATCCACAGTGTCATCAGTTGCAGTCTCAGTTAGTGGGACTGTGTCACTACCTCCCACAGTGTCATCAGCTGCAATCCCCTATGAGCAAGACTGTGTCACTACCTCCTACAGTGTCATCAGCTGCAGTCCTCGGTTAGTAGGACTGAGTCACTACCTCTCACAGTGTCATCAACTACAATCCCCCATGAGTAGGACTGTGTTACTACCTCCCACAGTGTCATCAGCTGCAGTCCTTGGTTAGTAGGACTGTGTCACTACCTCCCACAGTGTCATCAGCTGCAATCCCCCATGAGCAGAACTGAGTCATTACCTCCCGCAGTGTCATCAGCTGCAGTCCTTCATTAGTGGGACTGTGCCACTACCTCACACAGTGTCATCAGCTGCAATCCCCTATGAGCAGGACTGTTTCTACCTCCCATAGTGTCATCAACTGCAGTCCTTGGTTAGTAGAACTGCATGCTACCTCCCATCTTCAGCTACAATCCCCTTTGAGCAGGACTGTGTTACTACCTCACATGTGTCATCATCTGCAGTCCTAAGCTAGTAGGACTGGGTCACTAAGTCCCATAGTTCCATCAACTGCAATCCCCTATGAGTAGGCCTGTGTTAGTACCGCGAACAGTGTCATCAGCTACAGTCCTTGGTTACTAGGACTGTGTCACTGCCTCCCACAGTGCTGTCAGCTGCAATACCCCTTGAGAAGGACTGTGTTACTAACTCCCACAGTGTCATCAACTGCACTCCTTGGTTAGTGGGACTGTATCACTACCTCCCACAGTGTCATAAGCTGCAGAGCTCCATGAGCAGGAATGTGTTACTAACTCCCACAGTGTCATCAGCTGCAGTCCTCGGTTAGTAGGACTGTGTCACTACCTCCCACAGTATCAGCTGCAATCCCCTACGAGCAGGACTGTGTCATTGCCTCCCACTGTGTCATCAGCTGCAGTACTCAGTTAGTGGGGCTGTGTTATTGCCTCCCACGATGCCAGCTGGAATCCCTAGTTAGTGGGGCTCTATCGCTATCTCTCACAGTGTCATCAGCTGCAGTCCTTGGGTAGTGGGACTGTGTCACCACCTCACACAGTGTCATCAACTGCAATCCCCCATGAGCAGGACGGTGTTACTACCTCCCACAGTGTCATCAACTGCAGTCCTTGGGTAGTGGGACTGTGTCACCACCTCACACAGTGTCATCATCTGCAATCCCCCATGAGCAGAACTGTGTCACTACCACCCACAGTGTCATCAACTGCAGTCCTTGGTTAGTAGGACTGTGTCACCACCTCACACAGTGTCATCAGCTGCAGTCTCCCATGAGCAGGACTGTATTACTACTCCCAGAGTGTCATCAGCTGCAGGCTCAGTTAGTGGGACTGTGCCACTACCTCAAACAGTGACATCAGCTGCAATCCCCCATGAGTAGGACATTGTTACTACCTTCCACAGTGTCATCAGCTGCAGTCTCAGTTAGTGGGACTGAGTCACTACCTCCCACAGTGTCATCAACTGCAGTCCTTGGGTAGTGGGACTGTGTCACCACCTCACACAGTGTCATCAACTGCAATCCCCCATGAGCAGGGCGGTGTTACTACCTCCCACAGTGTCATCAACTGCAGTCCTTGGGTAGTGAGACTGTGTCACCACCTCACACAGTGTCATCAGCTGCAATCCCCCATGAGCAGAACTGTGTCACTACACCCACGGTGTCAGCAACTGCAGTCCTTGGTTAGTAGGACTGTGTCACCACCTCCCTCAATTTCATAAGTTACAATCCCCCATGAGCAGGACTGTGTTACTACCTCCACAGTGTCATCAGCTGCAGACTCAGTTAGTGGGACTGTGCCACTACCTAAAACAGTGCCATCATCTGTAATCCCCATAAGTAGGACATTGTTACTACTCCACAGTGTCATTAGCTGCAGTCTCAGTTAGTGGGACTGTGTTACTACCCACAGTGTCATCAGCTACAATCCCCATGAGCAAGACTGTGTCACTACATCCTACAGTGTCATCAGCTGCAGTCCTCGGTTAGTGGACTGTATCACTACCTCCTACAGAGTCATCAGCTACAATCCCCCATGAGTAGGATTGTTTCACTACCTCCCACAGTGTCATCAGCTGCAGACTCAGTTAGTGGGACTGTGTCACTAAATCCCACAGTGTCATCAGCTGCAGTCCTTCATTAGTGGGACTGTGTCACTACCTCACACAGTGTCATCAGCTGCAATCCCCCATGAGCAGGACTGTTTCTACCTCACTGGTGTCATCAACTGCAGTTCTTGGTTAGTAGGACGGTATCACTCGTCCCACACTGTCTTCAGCTACAATCTCCTATGAGCAGGACTGTGTTGCTACCTCCCACAGTGTCATCATCTGCAGTCCTAGGCTAGTAGGACTGGGTCACTAACTCCCACAGTTCCATCAACTGCAATCCCCTATGAGTAGGTCTGTGTTAGTACCGCGAACAGTGTCATCAGCTACAGTCCTTGGTTACTAGGACTGTGTCACTGCCTTCCACAGTGCCATCAGCTGCAATACCCCTTGAGAAGGACTGTGTTACTAACTCCCACAGTGTCGTCAGCTGCACTCCTTGGTTAGTGGGACTGTGTCACTACCTCCCGCAGTGTCATCAGCTGCAGAGCTCCATGAGCAGGAATGTGTTACTCACTCCCACAGTGTCATCAGCTGCAGTCCTCGGTTAGTAGGACTGTGTCACTACCTCCCACTGTATCAGCTGCAATCCCCTATGAGCAAGGCTGTGTTACTGCCTCCCATGGTGTCATGAACTGCAGTACTTGGTTAGTAGGGCTGTGTTATTACCGCCCTCGATGCCAGCTGGAATCCCTAGTTAGTGGGGCTCTGTCGCTATCTCTGACAGTGTCATCAGCTGCTGTCCGTGGTTAGTGGGACTGTATTATTACATTCTGCAGTGTCATCAACTGCAGTCATCAGTTAGAAGGACTCTGTCACGACCTCCAACAATGTCATCAGCTAAAATCCCCCATGAGCAGGACTGTGTCACTACCTTCCACAGCGTCATTAGCTGCTACCCCATGAGCATGACTGTGATGCTACATCCCACAGTGTCATCAGGTACAGTGCTCGGTTAGTGGGACTGTGTCACTACCTCCCTTAATTTCATCAGCTACAATCCCCCATCAGCAAGACTATGTTACTACCTCCCACAGTCTCATCAGCTGCAATTCCCCAAGAGTAGGATTGTGTTACTACCTCACACAGTGTCATCTACTGCAGACCTTGGTTAGTAAGGCTGTGTCACTACCTCCCACAGTGTCATCAGCTGCAATCCCCCATGAGCAGGACTGTTTCTACCTCCCATGGTGTCATCAACTGCAGTTCTTGGTTAGTATGACTGTGTCACTACTCCCACAGTGTCTTCAGCTACAATCCCTATGAGGATGACTGTGTTACTACCACCACAGTGTCATCATCTGCAGTCCCAGGGCCAGTAGGACTTTGTCACTAACTCCCACAGTGCCATCAACTGCAATCCCCTATGAGTAGGACTGTGTTACTACCTTGAACAGTGTCATCAGCTACAGTCCTTGGTTACTAGGACTGTGTCTCTGCCTCCCACAGTGCTATCAGCTGCAATACCCCATGAGCAGGACTGTGTTACTAACTCCCACAGTGTCATCAGCTGCACGCCTTGGTTAGTGGGACTGTGTCACTACCTCCTACAGTGTCATCAGCTGCAGAGCTCCATGAGCAGGAATGTGTTACTAACATCCACAGTGTCATCAGCTGCAGTCCTCGGTTAGTAGGACTGTGTCACTACCTCCCACTGTATCAGCTGCAATCCCCTATGAGCAAGACTGTGTTACTACCTCCCATGGTGACATGAACTGCAGTACTTGGTTAGTAGGGCTGTGTTATTACCGCCACGATGCCAGCTGGAATCCCTAGTTAGTGGGGCTCTGTCGCTACCTCTCACAGTGTCATCAGCTGCAGTCCTTGGTTAGTGGGACTGTATTATTCCGTTCTGCAGTGTCATCAACTGCAGTCATCAGTTAGAAGGACTCTGTCACTACCTCCAACAATGTCATCAGCTACAATCCCCATGAGCAGGACTGTGTCACTCTTTCCACAGCGTCATTAGCTGCAATACCCCATGAGCATGACTGTGATGCTAACTCCCACAGTGTCATCAGTTACGGTCCCCGGTTAGTGGGACTATGTCACTACCTCCCATAATGTCATTAGCTGCAATCGCCCATGAGCATGACTGTGATGCTACATCCCACAGTGTCATCAGGTACAGTGCTCGGTTAGTGGTACTGTGTCACTACCTCCCTCAATTTCATTTAATAAACTTTATGGATTTAATTTTTTCCAACAACACCTCACAGCAGAACAGACAATGAATAAATTGTACACACATTCATATTATGATAAAAGAAAAAGAGGAAGTAGATACACATGTATCATGTTAAGGTATATGTTTATAGATTACCTCATGTTAAATTCAAAACCGTATTATCGTTGCCTGTTCCCACCCACCCTCCCCTCCCTCCCTCCTGTCTGCCACTATATAAACGACCAAAGGTGTTATAACACCTTTGCCTTACCGTACTACCTGTACATATCTATAAAGAGGAAAATCAAGAATATAAAAAACAGATTAAGCAATATTAAATTGCTAAAAGGGTATACACTGATTCCCATCTTGATTTATACTTCTCCATTCTATTATTAACCCCAGCAATGATGAATTCTACATGTAAGGCAAACATAATCTCTTTATACCATTCCATATATGTAGGAGTGCTTGATTTCTGCCAATGTCTCAAATGACTTTTTTAGCGCAACATGATATTAGGGCCATGTGTGCCCTCTGTTGACACCCTTGTAAACCAACGTAATCTCCTAAAACACAGATTTCTGATTTGAAATAATCTGATAATGCTAAAAGCGGGTCAAGACATGTTTGAATACTGTGACAAAATGGAGTGATTTTGTCACAGGCTAACATGTGAAGCAGGTTGGCGGACCCTGCTGACACCTAGGACATTGATTGAGCTGCCCTTCCCATTTGATATAGTTTAAGCAGGGTATAGAATAAATCATGGTTAATGTAAAATTGCATCAATCTGTATCTATCCACTTTATATATTTGTATAGGTGCTTCCAAATGATGGACCAGTTCCGGGAGAAGAAGTCGGAGATAGAATATTGTCCCACCGATGAACCCTCATACCCTCCAGATTAGCAACTTTTGTTAAGAAAATTTATATGCATAGGATATGATGTGAGAAGAGGAATGGAATTAATAAAGGAGATATGGCAGAAGTAAAGGGACAGTTCCATTCTTCCTGACCAAAATGTTGTATCAGCGTGTGGGATATCTGGAAATATTTGAAAACATATCTAGTGGTCCAGCTAAAAAGATGACTAGCTTCATCATAAGAAAGAAGCTTTTTATCCTGAACCAACTGGTTCACACTAACAACACCCATATCCGGCCAAAAGAGGTGAGATTTAATTGCTTTGCCTGAGATTAAAAGATTAGGATTGGAAAGCAAGGGTTGGGCGGTGTCCTTATACGCATCCACTTTGAGAAAATTAATTAATTGATGTTGCGTTTGAAGTGTGGAACCTAATGAAACATAGAAACATAGAAGTTGACAGCAGATAAGGACCGTAAGGCCCATCCAGTCTGCCCATTTCTTTTTCTACCTTATAAATGTGCCATTGGCCTTTGCTCTGTCAGTGGTCTATCTATTCATACTCATCTGTATTGCTCCTTATGTATATCCATGCCTGTTTGAAGCCCTGCACTGTAATCATAGCCACCACTTCCTGAGGTAGGCCGTTCCATGCATCCACCACCCTTTCTGTGAAAAAGTATTTCCTCACATTCCCCCTTAATCGGCCTCCCTCTAATCTCATCCTGTGTCCTCTTGTCCTGCTATTTTTCTTATATTTAAACATGTTAGACTCTTTCACCTTGTTAATGCCCTTAAGGTGTTTGAATGTCTTGATCATATCACCTCTCTCCCTCTTTTGTTCAAGGGTATACATATTGAGCTCGGTTAGTCTGTCCTCATATGTCTTCTGATGCAGTCCCTGCACCATTTTGGTTGCCCTTCTCTGGACTGCCTCAATTTGGTTAATGTCCTTGTGAAGGTGTGGCCTCCAGTACTGCACGCAGTACTCCAGATGGGGCCTAACCAGTGTCTTGTAAAGAGGGATTATTACCTCTCTCTTACGACTTGTGATACCTCTACTTATACACCCTAACATCCACCTAGCCTTACCTACTGCTTTAGAGGTCTGCTTGGATGATTTCAGGTCATCAGTGATGATGATGCCCAAGTCTCTTTCTTCCTTTGTGACTGCCAGCAACTCCCCTCCCAGCCTATAGGTGGCTTCAGGGTTTCTCTTCCCTATGTGCATGATCTTGCACTTCTTTGCATTAAATCCCAGTTGCCACTCTTCTGACCATTTTGCTAGTTTATCCAGATCTCTTCTCACTCTGCCCACCCCATCTGGATCATCTACTCTGTTGCAGATCTTGGTGTCATCTGCAAACAGACAAACCTTACCCTCTAGTCCATCTGCAAGGTCACTAATGAAGATATTGAAGAGGACTGGCCCCAGGACTGATCCCTGAGGTACCCACTTGTGACTTGCATCTCTTCTGACTGTATACCATTTACCACCACTCTCTGTTTTCTGCCCATCAACCAGTTTTACCACCCAGTTGACTAACTTCTGGCCCACCCCGAGCCTACCCAGCTTATTTATCAATCTTCTATGTGGAACAGTGTCAAAGCTTTGCTGAAGTCAAGGTAGGCGACATCAACTGCTCCCCCTTGGTCCACCACTCTGGTTACCCAGTCAAAGAAATCTATGAGATTAGTTTGACAGAACCTTCCTTTGTAAACCCATGCTGTCTTGGATCCTGTGCCTCTATGGATTCCAGGTGTTGCACTATCCTTTCCTTAAGGTGCCTCCATAATCTTGCCCACTACTGAGGTAAGACTGCTGGTCTGTAGTTCCCTGCCTCCTCCCTGCTACACTTTTGTGAGCGGGATCACATGAGCCCTTCTCCAGTCTTCTGGGACCTCTCCTGTGCTCAGAGACTCACTAAACAGTTCTGCTAATGGCTCTGCTAGTTCCACCCTTAGCTCCTTAAGTACCCTGGGATGTATGCCATCAGGTCCCATTGCCTTATCCACCCTGAGCTTAGCGAGCTCTTGTAGGACCCTTTCTTTTGAAGGGGAGTAGTGCTCACCTCCCTCCCCCTGTGTCCATGGTGCAGAGCTGTGGGCCCTGCCCTACCTTCTTTCAGTAAATACTGAGCAAAAGTATCTATTTAGGATAGATGCTTTTACAGGGTCCTCCTCCACATGTTGCCTTTTCTCCATTGAGCTTAGCAATACCCCTCTGGACTTTCTCCTTTCACTAATGTATCATAGAAAGTCTTGTCACCTTCTTTTACTGTTGTGCTAGTGTTTCCTCAGTTTGGGACTTTGCCTGCCTTCTGCCTTCCCTTTAGGCAGTTTGGTATGCCTCCTATCTTCCTCCCTGTGTTCCTTTACATTTCCTGAAGGCCAGCCTTTTGGCTCTGACCTTTCTGCTACTGTATTTGAGAACCAAAGTGGTTTCCTTCTTCTTTGCACTTCCTTTTCTGTCTAACACAATGGGATGTTGCTTCAAGTATTGTATCCTTAATGCTTGCCCAATTTGCCTGTATCCCTCACCTGTGTTTCTTTTGCCAGGGCTAGCTTAACTCTGTTGGCCATCTTATCAAAGTCAGCTCCTCTGAAGTCCCATATCTTTGCCTTGGAATGGGATGATTTAGATGTAGTAGCCAAATTGAACCATACCATGTGATGGTCAGTTCTGGCAGATGTTCCTGCTGGTATTGACCAATCTGTATCCGGCATGTTGAAGTCTCCCATTATCAGAACCTCCCCTTTAGCTGTCATGTTTTGTATATCTTCTAACAGTAATGTGTCTATGCCTTCCCCCTGGTCAGGGGGCCTGTAGACAACCACGGTTCTTATGGCTGTCCCATTTCCTGTTTCCAGCATGATCCACAGTTCTTCTGGCTCCTTATGTGTATTCTGAATTTCTGTAACTTTGATATTTTCATTGACATACAGGGCCACTCCACCCCCTTTTGCACTTCGGTCTCTTCTGAACAATACCATAGGTACTGAAGTCTCCCAAGTGTGGTTACTGGTAAACCATGTCTCACTGATTGCTACTGTGTCCAGTTTAACCTCTGACATTATTGCCTGCAGGTCTGGGATCTTATTTCCCAGGCTGTGAGCACTTGTGTCCATGATTTTCCATTGGCCAGATTTCGGTGTGTTAGTTGTTGGGTGAGGCTTGGCATTTCCCCTGTACGTCGTATGGGGAGATGGACCTTTTTTCTTACCTGGTGATGCAAATGAACTGCAAACATGCTGAATCCCTGTTTGACCACTAGCTGAGGGGGGAAGGGTGTTCTTCCCATTCGATGTGTGGGGTGCTGCACCCTCTCCCCATTTGCTAGTTTAAATATTCTGCAAAGACATCAAACTTCTGCCCCAATGCACTGACTCCCTCCTTAGTCAGATGCAGTCCATCAAATTTAAAGAACTTTCGCTCCCAGAACTGTTGCCAGTTCCCTACAAATCTGTGTCCTTTTCCTGGCACCAGCCTTGAGCCACATGTTTAGTTCCCCTATCTCCCTTCTCTGACCTTCCGTCCATCTGTCCCTTCTCCCAGACTGGCAGGATCTCAGAGAAGGAGATGCAGACGAAATGGATGATAGTTTGTCACCCAGCCTGGTCATGTGTTCATTGGTCTCCACAACTGACCGGCTGGCGAGATCGTAGTCCCTATGTGTACAGGGGCGCCAATGTTTCTCCTGCTTTGTGAACAATTTTATAATGCGGTCAGTGTCTCTCCATGCTGATGTACCTGGGAGACATCTGACCATTACCCTGGCTGGAGATGGGTATCAACTCCCCAAATCATGGAGTCTCCTATGATCACAAGTTTTTTGGATTTCCTTTTTGCTTTTTTTATTTTGGTTCCTGATTTGGATGAGTTTTGTTGTGCTAGCTCCTGTGCTGCAGTGTCCTGCTCTGCAGTGTCCTCTGCCCCTTTGTTTGATTTCAGAGATAGAGGCAGATACCTGTTTGTAGTGTTTATATGGTTTTTGGAGGTAATATGTTGGAGAGCAGAGAGTGATGGGGCACCAGTTTGTCCTCTAACCACCTGCCAACCTCCTGGACCAACTACCCTCTGCTGTCGAGGTTTTTCTGTTGGATGTTGGGGAAATGGTGGGTGGTTCTCATAATGTATTTCCTCTTGAATATGAAATTTGAGGTGCGCAATCTCTGCCCATGCTGCCCGGAGCTGAGCCCTCAGGTCTCCAATGGCCCGGTATGTAGGACATGTAGGCATGTAATGGTGTTTCTTTTAAGGATACAGGAAGTTTCTTCTTGCTAATATAAGGAAGGGCCTTGGGGTCTATATTATTTTCAAAACAGAAAGATTGTTCAATTCTAACCCAGGAAGGACAATACATAGGCCCTATACTACCAACAGGAGGTTGCATCCACTATCTAATCCTCATCAAGTGAATAGCAAGGTAGTATATATAAAAATTGGGAGCTTGAAGTCCTCCATCACTTTTAAGATGCATAAGTTTACAATAACATCTTCTAACTTTTTTCTCCTGCCATATAAACCTGTTGAGGATATTCTGTAACTGGGAGAACCATGACAATGGAAGGGCCCCGTTAAACATTTGTAAAGGATATAGAATTCTGGGTAGCACATTCATTTTTACTATGCTCATACATCCCCATATAGAAAGAGGTAATTTTGACCAACGTCTAAGATCTTCTGATGAAGTTTTGACTAGATTATCTAAATTAAGTTTTTCATATTTTTGAGGAAGTGCAAATAAACCCTAAATATTTAAATTTTGCGGAGTTCCATTGTAATTCCAGATTTGTTATTTCAGATTTCACTATGTATTTATTAAGTGGAAAAACCTCCGTTTTTCCAATGTTTAACTTGTAATTCGAAATAGCTTCAAATTGAGAAATAATTTGGAAAACAGCAGGTATTGATTGCACAGGGTTGGAAATATGGAGGAGCATGTCGTCAGCATACACTGAAATTTTGTATTCCCTCTCACCTATTATTATGCCAGATACAGATTTCAAGCTGTTAATTTTTCTAATGAGGGATTCTAAATATAATTTAAAAAGGAATGGGGAGAGGGGACAGCCTTGACGGGTTCCTTGAAATAACCTAAAGACAAGGAGAGAATCCTGTTACAGTGAATTTGAGCTGATGGGGAAGTATACAATGTTTTGACCCATTGTATAAATTCCATTGGAAAATGGTATTTAGCTAATATCATGAAAAGGTATTCCCAGGAAACCCTGTCAAAAGCTTTTTCTGCGTCCAGGGAAACAAGTGCTGCCGGTATAAATGACTCCCTGGACACAGAGAAGAGGTACGCTATTTTCCTAAGATGATCTGAGGAAAACCTGCCCTTTACAAACCCTACCTGCTCTATACTTATCAGGGATTCCCAAACCTGGGCTACTCTGGAAGCAAGGATTTTGGCTAAAATCTTAAGATCTACATTAATTAAAGAGATTGGTCTACAATTAGTAATGTAGAGGGGATCTTTGCCAGGTTTGGGGATGACAGTTATAATTACCTGAGTCAGAGAGGTATCAGATATTCCAAATTTGTAAGTATAATGAAAGGTGTTTAAAAGGATAGGGGCAATTATCTCCTTAAATTTTTTGTAGAAGTTAGTAGTAAAGCCATCTGTGCCAGGGGATTTATCTGGGGCAAGGGACTCTACAGATTCATAAATTTCTGTTAATGGAATCAGAGCTTTCAAAATGTTAGCCTGATTAACTGCTAAACTAGGAAGATTAATATCTTGGAGGAAATTGTTGAGTTGTTGAGACAGAGAGGGGAGTTCAGGTGCAGAGTATAATTGTCGGTAGTATTCTTGGAAAGCATTAGCAATTTCCAGGGGAGAAGACAAAAGTTCCCCAGTCATCGAATAAATTGAGGTGATTATTTTATCGGTTACTTGGGTCCATAGCCGAAGGGCAGTTAGCTTTTCTGCTCTTTCACCTTTGTCAAAATAAGATACCTTGGAGCGAAGCATTAAGAATTCCGTCTTTTCTGCCAATAACTGATTGTACTAGGAACGCAGAGATTCCAACTTTTCCACTCTTCTATGGGGGCCAAGGGGAGGAGAAGCCTCTCTTGATGCTCTAACTGGGCTAAAATCGAGGTAAGAGCTGCTGCTCTTTGTTTCTTCCTCTTTGTCGCTAACCTGATTAATTCCCCCCTCAGTGCACTTTTCAGTGAACCCCACAAAAAATCTTTTCTGGGCTGTGATGGGACATTACTATCCATAAAATTAGAGATGAAAGTTTGAAGGAGCAATATTTGGTCTTCTGATTTCAAAAGTTGATTGTTCTATCTCCAAATTCTATCTCTTTGTATATTAGGAGATAGATTCAAATGAAGATGAACAATACAATGATCAAAGATGACCTTTGATGTATAATAGGCTCGAGATACCCCCGAAAAGTGGTCTACTGTTATTAGAAAGTAATCTAACCGGGAAAATGAATGGTGGGGAAGGGAATGAAATGAAAATTCTTTTCTATCTGGAAACATTAGCCTCCGTGGATCTATCAAGCCAATAGAATTCATGAACTCTTGTAATGCCTTTTGTCCGGTGTTACCCTAGCCAGTTGGCTCGGACCTATCTAAAATATTAGACAGCACCTGGTTCCATTCACCTCTAATACTATGGCAACCTTGTCCAGGAGGCAAGAAGATCCATGAGGCTCATAAAAAATTCAGGGTCATTGCAGTTAGGGCCGTAGATGGAGCCTAATACCAGTTCAGAGTGCCCCAACAGGGCCCTCAGAAAAACAAATCTACCTTCCGGATCAGAAACTTGTTGTATAAGATGAAATGGGATTTTGAGGGCAATCAGAATGGCAACCCCTCTTCTACGAGAGTCAATACCAGACCCAAATACTCGGCCTACTCAATTTCTATGTAGATAATGAGTTTGACTAACCCTAAGATGGGTTTCTTGCAAAAAAGCAACATCAATTTGAAGACTTTTTAAATGAAGTAGAATCTTGGTCCTCTTGGCAGGAGTCTGAGCCCCCTTTGTATTCCAGAAACAATATTTAAAGCTAGCCATGTGGAATTATGTGGATACGTATGCTATAATCAAGAGTAAAAAGTATAATTCTAAGTACCAATCCAAGGGGGAGAAGAAAAAAGAAAAAAAAATCCATTTAGTCCTCATATAGTGGCAGACAATCCCATATCCCTTATTTTATCCTCCACCCCCCCCCCCTTATTTACATCTACCAGGCTTGGTCCTGAAGGGCCTAGCTCTGGACCCCTGCTTTATGGTATAAAACAAATCCTCAACCACCCATAACCAAAGTGCAAATTTTGAGGTCCCAACCCCAATAAATGATACCGACTGTTTCTCCAGTAGCCAGGCAAACATGCATACCCTCCCCTCAACGACCCAATAAAAGCAATTGTTAACAGAAACAGTTCCTAGTTTAATAAAGAACAGATGTCATCTTCTTATTACCTGCTAATCTGTCTGCGGTAAATCTTACAAGGAAAAAGAACCCTGTATTCGGTAGGGGGTATACTATCAGTTTTTACCTAAATATTACCCCAATAATGGGGAGGAAAACAAATAATCTTTTGCCCCCATTAAAGCCTAAAACACCTCTTCCAATATTGATCTCTAACATCCCTGTTGTAAGAACAGCTCATAACGTAAATTATGACCAGACAAAAAGCATCTGATTCCTAGAAAGTTATTTGCGTGGCACAAAACCCTCACCCATCTTAGAATAAAGGTGAAAAAGAAAAAAAAAACTAGCAGTAAAGCTTCCATTATTGGAATGTTAATGTCCAACGGCCTGACATCACCGTAATTTTGGTCACAAGTCGAAGGTTCTCATCTACTGTCCACAACTGCGTGATCATGCGTGCAATCATGATGTCCGACCCATATAATGCTAACTTAAAATTTCGCTTTATACACATAACTAAATACAAGCCCAAGAAATTAAAAGGAACAGGAGAAACTCTTCACAGGCTTTTTTTTAGTTTTTTCCCCAGTCTGACTTATCAGTATGCTACGCATACAGCAGAAATATAATTCTGGGACTGGCCTTTACGGGTCTCCTCCACTCGCAGCAGATGAGGACAAAGACCGCTTACCCGAAGACACCAAGGATCCTTAGGGCACAACCTCCGCAACTTACCAGTCCGGTTCCATCACTTCAGGATCCACTTTTTAGGATTTAAACATCTCTTGGGGGCTCAAGCCAGTAACGGCAACATCAGTTTCCCATTGCCCCATCAATACTATCCTAACAATGCAGGATCCTTCATAAACTTAATAGCAGTAGTACATTAACGCGGAGTGAAGAGATCTGGGAAGAGAAGAGCAAGCTCTTTGGCTGCTATCCCTGCATTCTCGAAGGTTTTCCAGCTGCCCCCCTGAAGTACAGACAGTCGAGCAGGATAAAGCATGAAACTTTATTCGCAGCAATCAATTTAGTGACCAATTATGGTACTCTGCCTGTTTTGTCGAGTTGCCGCTGGGTAAATCTTGAGAAATTCAAATCAGGCTATCCTCCCATTTAACTTCTTTAAGATCTTTGATTGATTGTGGTCAGGATATGTGCTGACGATCTATGTAGCTCAATAGTTTCAAGATTAATGGTCTAGGCTTTGCTCCTGCAGGGGCTTCGTGAGGGCTCTGTGGGCATGGGCCACATAAACCGTGGAGTGTGGAGGAGGGCCTGCAATTTTTAATAATAGCTTTTGTGTAAATGTAATAGGCAAATGCCCTCAACTTCTTCTGGGGCCCAAAATAACCAAGTTGTTGCGCCTATTATGACCCTCAAGATCTTCAAGTTTTAACTCTACCTTGTGTAATTTGTGCCGAATAGAAGACATTTTAGGCTCCATACGGCTTGCCAGGTTTCAAGTGAAGCCATATGAGCAGAGACATCAGACAGGGCTCTATTAGCTTTGCATCTCTTTCAAATCTGTGGAGAATTCTGCAAAGGCCATTCTTAAAGAAGCCATTTCAATTAGAAATCTCTCCTCCGAAAGAGGCTGCCACTACTGGAGGTTAACCCTTTAATCGCACTGGCTGTGCGTTTTGACTTTTTTGGCCTGCTTGTCTGGCATTGTGGGAGGTGTTCTGGTCGGGAGGACCGTTTTCATTTCGGCTTCCATTTCTCTGGATGATGCCTCCAAATTCCAGCTGCTTCGATGTTTGGTGTTTGCTGACAGCTAAAGATATTACCCGATTTGGTTAGGAATGGCGATCTTCCGGTTTACTGAAAAAAATACCGAGAAAATTAGGTCGTGGGAGCGGGAGCGATAGCGCTCTGCAACAGCTTAGGGAGAAAGCATCACGTGATCTCCCTCCCTCAATTTCATCAGCTACAATCCCCCATGAGCAAGACTGTGTTACTACCTCCCACAGTGTCATCAGCTGCAATTCCCCAGAGTAGGATTGTGTTACTACCTCCCACAGTGTCATTTACTGCAGACCTTGGTTAGTAAGACTGTGTCACTACCTTCCACAGTGTCATCAGCTGCAGTCTTAGTTAGTGGGACTGTGTCACTACCTCCCACAGTGTCTTCACCTGCAATGCCCCATGAGCATGACTGTGTTATTATCTCCCACAGTGTCATCAGGTGCAGTCCTCCCTTAGTAGGACTGTGTCATTACCTCCCACAGTGTGATCAGCTGCAATTCACCATGAACAGAACTGTGTTACTACCTCCAACAGTATCATCAGCTACAGTCCTCGGTTAGTAGGGCTGTGTCTCTACCTCCCACAGTATCATCAGCTGCATTCCCCCAATGAGCAGGACTGTGTCATTGCCTCCCACAGTGTTATCAGCTGCAGTCCTTGTTTAGTGGGACTGTGTCACTACCTCCACAGTGTAATCAGTTGAAATCCCCTATGAGTTGGACTGTGTCACTACCTCCCACAGGGTCATCAGTTGCAGTCCTTGGTTAGAAGGACTGTGTCACTACCTGCCACATTGTAATCAACGGCAATCCCCTATGAGCAGGAATGTGTCACTACTTTACACAGTGCCATCAGTTGCAATCCCGCAAGAGCATGACTGTGTTACTACCTCCCTCAATGTCATCAGCTGCAATTCCCCATGAGCAGGACTGTGTTACTAACTCCCACAGTGTCATCAGCTGCAGTCCTTGGTTAGCAGGACTGTTTCACTACCTCCCACAGTGTCATCCACTGAAATCTCCCATGAGCAGGACTGTGTTACTAACTCCCACAGTGTCATCAGCTGCACTCCTTGGTGAGTGGGACTGTGTCACTACCTCCCAGTGTCATCAGCTGCAGAGCTCCATGAGCAGGACTGTGTTACTAACTCCTACAGTGTCATCAGCTGCAGTCCTCGGTTAGTAGGATTGTGTCACTACCTCCCACAGTATCAGCTACAATCCCCTATGAGCAGAACTGTGTTACTACCTCCCATGATGTCATGAACTGCAGTACTTGGTTAGTAGGGCTGTGTTATTACCGCCCATGATGCCAGCTGGAATCCCTAGTTAGTGGGGCTCTGTCGTTACCGCTCATAGTGTTATCAGCAGCAGTCCTTGTTTAGTGGGACTGTGTCACTACCTCCACAGTGTAATCAGTTGAAATCCCCTATGAGTTGGACTGTGTCACTACCTCCCACAGGGTCATCAGTTGCAGTCCTTGGTTAGTAGGACTGTGTCACTACCTGCCACATTGTAATCAATGGCAATCCCCTATGAGCAGGAATGTGTCACTACTTTACACAGTGCCATCAGTTGCAATCCTAAGAGCATGACTGTGTTACTACCTCCTCAATGTCATCAGCTGCAATTCCCCATGAGCAGGACTGTGTTACTAACTCCCACAGTGTCATCAGCTGCAGTCCTTGGTTAGCTGGACTGTTTCACTACCTCCACAGTGTCATCCACTGAAATCTCCCATGAGCAGGACTGTGTTACTAACTCCCACAGTGTCATCAGCTGCACTCCTTGGTGAGTGGGACTGTGTCACTACCTCCCTGGTGTCATCAGCTGCAGAGCTCCATGAGCAGGACTGTGTTACTAACTCCTACAGTGTCATCAGCTGCAGTCCTCGGTTAGTAGGATTGTGTCACTACCTCCCACAGTATCAGCTACAATCCCTATGAGCAGAACTGTGTTACTACCTCCCATGATGTCATGAACTGCAGTACTTGGTTAGTAGGGCTGTGTTATTACCGCCCATGATGCCAGCTGGAATCCCTAGTTAGTGGGGCTCTATCGCTACCTCTCACAGTGTCTTCAGTTGCAGTCCTTGGTTAGTGGGACTGTGTTATTACGTTCTGCAGTGTCATCAACTGCAGTCATCAGTTAGAAGGACTCTGTCACTACCTCCAACAACGTCATCAGCTACAATCCCCCATGAGCAGGACTGTGTCACTACCTTTCACAGCGTCATTAGCTGCAATCCCCCATGAGCATGACTGTGATGCTACCTCCCACAGTGTCATCAGTTACAGTCCCTGGTTAGTGGGACTATGTAACTACCTCCCACAACGTCATTAGCTGCAATCTCCCATGAACATGACTGTGATGCTACATCCCACAGTGTCATCAGGTGCAGTGGTCGGTTAGTGAGACTGTGTCACTACCTCCCTCAATTTCATCAGTTACAATCCCCCATGAGCAAGACTGTGTTACTACCTCCCACAGTGTAATCAGTTGAAATCCCCTATGAGTAGGACTGTGTCACTACCTCCCACAGGGTCATCAGTTGCAGTCCTTGGTTAGTAGGACTGTGTCACTACCTGCCACATTGTAATCAACGGCAATCCCCTATGAGCATGAATGTGTCATTACTTTACACAGTGCCATCAGTTGCAGTCCCGCAAGAGCATGACTGTGTTACTACCTCCCTCAATGTCTTCAGCTGCAATTCCCCATGAGCAGGACTGTGTTACTAACTCCCACAGTGTCATCAGCTGCAGTCCTTGGTTAGCAGGACTGTTTCACTACCTCCCACAGTGTCATCCACTGAAATCTCCCATGAGCAGGACTGTGTTACTAACTCCCACAGTGTCATCAGCTGCACTCCTTGGTGAGTGGGACTGTGTCACTACCTCCCGCAGTGTCATCAGCTGCAGAGCTCCATGAGCAGGACTGTGTTACTAACTCCTACAGTGTCATCAGCTGCAGTCCTCGGTTAGTAGGATTGTGTCACTACCTCCCACAGTATCAGCTACAATCCCCTATGAGCAGAACTGTGTTACTACCTCCCATGATGTCATGAACTGCAGTACTTGGTTAGTAGGGCTGTGTTATTACGCCCATGATGCCAGCTGGAATCCCTAGTTAGTGGGGCTCTATCGCTACCTCTCACAGTGTCATCAGCTGCAGTCCTTGGTTAGTGGGACTGTGTTATTACGTTCTGCAGTGTCATCAACTGCAGTCATCAGTTAGAAGGACTCTGTCACTACCTCCAACAACGTCATCAGCTACAATCCCCCATGAGCAGGACTGTGTCACTACCTTTCACAGCGTCATTAGCTGCAATCCCCCATGAGCATGACTGTGATGCCACCTCCCACAGTGTCATCAGTTACAGTCCCTGGTTAGTGAGACTATGTAACTACCTCCCACAACGTCATTAGCTGCAATCTCCCATGAGCATGACTATGATGCTACATCACAGTGTCATCAGGTGCAGTGGTCGGTTAGTGAGACTGTGTCACTACCTCCCTCAATTTCATCAGTTACAATCCCCCATGAGCAAGACTGTGTTACTACCTCCCACAGTGTCACCAGCTGCAGTCCTCGGTTAGAAGGACTGTGTTATTACCTCCTACAGTGCCATCTACTGCAGTCCTTGGTTAGTAAGACTGTGTCACTACCTTCCACAGTGCCATCAACTGCAGTCTCAGATAGTGAGACTGTGTCACTACCTCCCACAGTGTCATCACCTGCAATCCCTGATGAGCAGGACTGTGTCATTGTCTCCCACAGTGTCATCACCCGCAGCCCTTGGTTAGTGGGACTGTGTCACTACCTCCACAGTGTAATAAGCTGCAATCCCTATGAGAAGGACTGTGTCACTACCTCCCACAGTGTCATCAGTTGCAGTCCTTGGTTAGTAGGACTTTGTCACTACCTCCCACATTTTAATCAACGGCAATCATCTATGAGCAGGAATGTGTCATTAACTTACACAGTGCCATCAGTTGCAATCCTGCATGAGCACCACCCATTGTGTCATTAGCTGCAGTCCTTGGTTAGAAGGACTGTGCCACTACCCCCCTCAATGTCATCAGCTGCAATTCCCCATGAGCAGGAGAGTGTTACTACCTCCCACAGTGTCATCAGCTGCAGTCCCCCATGAGAAGGACTGTGTTTCTACCTCCCACGGTGTCATCAACTGCAGTCCTTGGTTAGTAGGACTGTGCTACTACCTTCCATGGTGTCAGCTGCAGTCCCTCATTAGTGGGACTGTGTCAGTATCTCCCACAGTGTCATCAGCTACAATCCTCGATGAGTAGGACTGTGTCACTGCCTCTCACAGTGTCATTAGCTGCAGTCCTCGGTTGGGGGACTGTGTCACTACCTTGCACAGTGTCATTAGCTGATTAGTAGGACTGTGTTACTACCTGCCAGGGTGGCATCTGCAATCACAAGTTAGTGGGACTGTGTCACTATCTCCCACAGTGTTATCAGCAGCAATCTCACATGAGCAGGACTGTGTTACCAACTCCCACAGTGTCATCAGCTGCAGTCCTTGGTTAGTGGAACTGTGTCACTACCTCCCACAGTGTCATTAGCTGCAGTTCTCGGTTAGGGGGACTGTGTCACTACCTTGCACAGTGTCATTAGCTGCAGTCCTCCGTGAGCAGGACTGTGTTACTAACTCTCACAGTGTCATCAGCTGCAGTCCTCGTTTAGTAGGACTGTGTCACTACCTCCTCAGTATCAGCTGCAATCCCTATCAGCAAGACTGTGTTACTACTCATGGTGTCATGAACTGCAGTCCTTGGTTAGTAGGGCTGTGTTACTACCTCCACGGTGCCAGCTGCAATCCCTAGTTAGTGGGGCTCTGTCACTAGCTCCCACAGTGTCATCTGCTGCAGTCCTCTGTTAGTGGGACTGTGTTACTACTGCAACAACTGCAGTCCTCAGTTAGTAGAACTCTGTCACTACCTCCCACAGTGTCATCAGCTACAATGACCCATGAGCAGAACTTTGTCACTACCTTCCACAGTGTCATCAGCTGCAGTCCCTGGTTAGTGGGACTGTGTCATCTGCTCTCACAGTGTTATCAGCTGCAGTCCTTGGTTAGTGGAACTGTGTCACTACCTCCCACAGTGTCATCATCTGCAGTCCTAGGCTAGTAGGAGTGTGTCACTATCTCCCACAGTGCCATCAGCTGCAATCCCCTATAAGTAGGACTGTGTTACTACCTTGAACAGTGTCATCAGCTACAGTCCTTGGTTACTAGGACTGTGTCACTGCCTCCCACAGTGCCATCAGCTGCAATACCCCTTGAGCAGGACTGTGTTACTAACTCCCACAGTGTCATCAGCTGCAGTCCGTTGTTAGCGGGACTGTTTCACTACCTCCCACAGTGTCATCAATTGAGATCTCCAATGAGCAGGACTGTGTTACTAACTCCCACAGTGTCATCAGCTGCACTCCTTGGTGAGTGGGACTGTGTCACTACCTCCCACAGTGTCATCAGTTGCAGAGATCCATGACCAGGACTATGTTACTAACTGCTACAGTGTCATCAGCTGCAGTCCTCGGTTAGTAGGACTGTGTCACTACCTCCCATAGTATCAGCTGCAATCCCCTATGAGCAGGACTGTGTTACTACCTCCCATGGTGTCATGAACTGCAGTACTTGGTTAGTAGGGCTGTGTGTCAGCCCACCTGATGTCAGCTGGAATCCCTAGTTGAGTGGGGCTCTGTCGCTTCCTCACAGTGTCATCAGCTGCAGTTCTTGGTTGAGTGGGACTGTGTTATTCGTTCTGCAGTGTCATCAACTGCAGTCATCAGTTAAAGGACTCTGTCATGACCTCCAACAATGTCATCAGCTACAATCTCAGGACCAGGGCTGTGTCACTACCTTCCACAGCGTCGTAGCTAGCGCAATCCCCCATGAAACGTGATGCTACCTCCCACAGTGTCATCAGTTACAGTCCTGGTTAGTGGGACTATGTCACTACCTCCCACAACGTCATTAGCTGCAATCCCCATGAGCATGACTGTGATGCTACATCCCACAGTGTTATCAGGTGCAGTGGTTGGTTAGTGAGACTGTGTCACTTCCTCCCTCAATTTCATCAGTTACAATCCCCCATGCGACGACTGTGTTACTACCTCCACAGTGTCATCAGCTGCAGTCCTCGGTTAGTAGTACTGTGCTACTACCTCCCACAGTGTCATCAGCTGCAATTCCCAAGAGTAGGATTGTGATACTACCTCCCACAGTGCCATCTACTGCAGTCCTTGGTTAGTAAGACTGTGTCACTACCTCCCACAGTGTCATCAGCTGCAGTCCTCGGTTAGTAGGACTGTGCTACTACCTCCCACAGTGTCATCAGCTGCAATTCCCCAAGAGTAGGATTGTGTTACTACCTCCCACAGTGCCATCTACTGCAGTCCTTGGTTAGTAAGACTGTGTCACTACCTCCCACAGTGTCATCAACTACAATCCCTGATGAGCAGGACTGTGTCATTGTCTCCCACAGTGTCATCACCCGCAGTCCTTTGTTAGTGGGACTGTGCCACTACCTCCACAGTGTAATCAGCTGCAATCCCCTATGAGAAGGACTGCGTCACTACCTCCCACAGTATCGTCAGTTGCAGCCCTTGGTTAGTACGACTGTGTCACTACCTCCCACATTTTAATCAACGACAATCTCCTATGAGCAAGAATGTGTCACTAACTTACACAGTGCCATCAGTTGCAATCCTGCATGAGCATGGCTGTGTTACTACTCCCCTCAATGTCATCAGCTGCAATTCCCCATGAGCAGTCGTGTGTTTCTACCTCCCACTGTGTCATCAACTGCAGTCCTTGGTTAGTAGGACAGTGGTACTACCTTCCATGGTGTCAGCAGCAGTCCCTTTTTAGTGGGACTATATGACTACCTCCCACAGTGTCCTCAGCTACAATCCTCGATGAACAGGACTGTGTTACTACCTCCCACAGTGTCATCATCTGCAGTCTTAGGCTAGTAGGACTGTGTCACTACCTTCCACAGTGCCATCAACTGCAATCCCCTATGAGTAGGACTGTGTTACTACTTTGAACAGTGTCATCAGCTGCAGCCCTTGGTTACTAGGACTGTGTCACTACATCCCACAGTGCCATCAGCTGCAATACCCCATGAGCAGGACTGTGTTACTAACTCCCACAGTGACATCAGCTGCAGACTTTGGTTAACGGGACTGTGTCACTACCTCCCACAGTGTCATCAGCTGCACTCCTTGGTTAGTGGGACTGTGTCACTACCTCCTGCAGCATCATTAGGTGCAATCCCCGATGAGCATGACTGTGATGCTACCTCCCACAGTGTTATTAGTTGCAGTCCCTGGTTAGAGGGACTACGTCACTACCTCCCGAAACGTAATTAGCTGCAATTCCCCATAAGCATGACTGTGATGCTACATCCCACAGTGTCATCAGCTGCAGTCCTTGGTTAGTGGGACTGTGTCACTACCTCACTCAGTGTCATCAGCTACAATCCTCCTTGAGCAAGACTGTGTTACTACCTCCCAGAGTGCCACCAGCTGCAGTCCTCAGTTAGTAGGACTGTGCTACTACCTCCCACAGTGTCATCAGCTGCAATTCCCCAAGAGTAGGATTGTGTTACTACTTCCCACAGTGTCATCTACTGCAGACCTTGGTTAGTAAGATTGTGTCACTTCCTCCCACAGCGTCATCAGCTGCAGTCTCAGTTAATGGAACTGCGTCTCTACCTTCCACATTGTCATCATCTGCAATTCCCCATGAGCATGACTGTGTTATCTTCCACAGTGTCATCAGGTGCAGTCCTCCCTTAGTAGGACTGTGTCACTATTTCCCACAGTGTTATCAGCTGCAATCGACCATGAGCAGAACTGTGCTACTCACAGTGTCATCAGCTACAGTCCTTGGTTAGTAGGACTGTGTCTCTAACTCCCACAGTGTCATCAGCTGCAATCCCAGATGTGCAGGACTCTGTCATTGCCTCCCACAGTGTCATCAGCTGCAGTCCTTGGTTAGTGGGACTGTGTCACTACCTCCACAGTGTAATCAGCTGCAATCCCCTATGAGCAATACTGCGTCACTACCTCCCAAAGTGCCATCAGTCGCAGTCCTTGGTTAGTAGGACTGTGTCACTACCTCCCACATTGTAATCAATGGCAATGCCCTTTGAACAGGAATGTGTCACTAACTTACACAGTGCTATCAGTTGGAATCCCGGATGAGAATAACTGTCTTACTACCTTCCTCAATGTCATCAGCTGCAATTCCCCATGAGTATGACTGTGTTACTACCTCCCACAGTGTCATCAGCTGCAGTCCCCCATGAGCAGGACTGTGTTTCTACCTCCCACGGTGTCATCAACTGCAGTCCTTGGTTAGTAGGACTGTGCTACTACCTTCCATGGTGTCAGCTGCAGTCCCTAGATAATGGGGCTGCGTCAGTACCTCCCACAGTGTCATCAGCTTCAATCCTCGATGAGTAGGACTGTGTCACTGTCTCCAACAGTGTTATTAGCTGCAGTCCTCTGTTAGGGGGACAGTGTGACTACCTTGCACAGTGTCATCAGCTGATTGGTAGGACTGTGTTAGTACCACCCACAGTGGCATCTGCAATCCCTAGTTAGTGGGATTGTGTCACTACCTCCCACAGTGTTAGCAGCAGCATTCCCTCATGAGCAGGACTGTGTTACTAACTCCCTCTCTGTCATCAGCTGCAGTCCTTGGTTAGTGGGACTGTGTCACTACCTCCCACAGTGTCATCAGCTGCAGTCCTCCATGAGCAGGACTGTGTCACTATCTCCACAGTGTCATCAGTTGTAATGCCCCATGAGCAGGGCTGTGTTACTAACTCCCACTGTGTCATCAGCTGCAGTCCTTGGTTAGTGGGACTGAGTTACTACCTCACAGTGTCATCAGATACAGTCCTCCATGAGCAGGACTGTGTTACTAACTCCACAGTGTCATCTGCTGCAGTCTTTGGTTAGTAGGACTGTGTCACTACCTCCACAGTATCAGCTGCAATTCCCTATGAGCAAGACTGTGTTACTACCTCGAACAGTGTCATCAGCTATAGTCCTTGGTTACTGGGACTGTGTCCTGCCTCCCACAGTGCCATCAGCTGCAATACCCCATGAGCAGGACTGTGTTACTAACTCCCACAGTGTCACCAGCTACAGTCCTTGGTTGGGGACTTAGTCACTGCCTCCCACAGTGTAACCAGCTGCAGTTTCAGTTTGTGGGACTGTGTCACTACCTCCCACCGTGTCATCACCTGCAATCCCGATGAGCAGGACTGTGTCATGCCTCCCACTGTGTCATCAGCTGCAGTTCTTGGATTAGTGGGACTGTGTCGCTACTTCCACTGTGTAATCAGCTGCAATCCCCTATGAGTAGGACTGTGTTTCTACCTCCCACAGTGTCATCACCTGCAGTCCTAGGGATAGTAGGACTGTGTCACTAACTCCCACAGTGCCATCAACTGCAATCCCTATGAGTAGGACTGTGTTACTACCTCGAACAGTGTCATCAGCTACAGTCCTTGGTTACTAGGACTGTGTCTCTGCCTCCCACAGTGCCATCAGCTGCAATACCCCATGAGCAGGACTGTGTTACTAACTCCCACAGTGTCATCAGCTGAAGTCCTTGATTAGTGGGACTTTGTCACCACCTCATACAGTGTCATCAGCTGCAATCCCCCAAGAGCAGGACTGTGTTACTACCTCCCACAGCATCATCTGCTGCAGTGTCAGTTATTGGGACTGTGTCACGACCTCACACAGTGTCATCAGCTGCAGTCTTTGTTTAGTAGGACTGTGTCACCACTTCACCCAGTGTCATCAGCTGCAATCCCCCATGAGCAGGACTGTGTTACTACCTCACAGTGTCATCAGCTACAATCTCCCAAGAGCAGGACTGTGTCACTGCCTCCCACAGTGTCATCAGCTCTAGTCCCCATGAGTAGGACTGTGTCACTATCTCCCACAGTGACATCAATTGCAGTCCTCGGTTAGTAGGACTGTGTCGCTGCCTCCCATAGTGTCATCAGCGGCAATCCCCATGAGCAGGGCTGAGTCATTGCCTCCCACAGTTTCATCAGCTCCAGTCCCTAGTTAGTGGGACTGTGTCACTACCTCCAACAGTATCATCAGCTGCAATCCCCCATGAGCAGGACTGTTTCTACCTTCCACGGTGTCATCAACTGCAGTCCTTGGTTAGTAGGATTGTGCTACTGCCTTCCACAGTGTCAGCTGCAGTTCCTAGTAAGTGAGACTATGTCACTATCTCCTACAGTTCCATCTGCTGCAATTCTCCATGAGCTGGACTGTGATAGTACCACCCACAGTGTCATTAGTTGCAGTCCTTGGTTAGAAGGACTGTGTCACTACCTCCCACAGAGTCATCAGCTAGAATCCCCTATGAGCAGGACTGTGTTACTACCTCCCACAGTGTCATCATGTGTAGTCCTAGGCTTGTAGGACTGTGTCAGTAACTTCCACAGTGCCATCAACTGCAATCCCCTATAAGTAGGACTGTGTTACCACCTTGAACAGTGTCATCAGCTGCAGTCCTTGGTTAGTAGGACTGTGTCACTGCCTCCCACAGTGCCATCAGCCGCAATCCCCAGGAGCAGGACTGTGTTACTAACCTCCACAGTGTCATCAGCTACAGTCCTTGGTTAGTGGGACTGTGTCACTACCTCCCACAGTGTCTTCAGCTGCACTCTCCCATGAGCAGGATTGTGTTACTACCTCCCACAGTGTCATCAGCTGCAGTCCTCCATGAGCCGGACTGTGTTAGTAACTCCCACAGAGTCATTAGCTGCAGTCCTTGGATAGTAGGACTGTGTCACTACCTCCCACAGTATCAGCTGCAATCCCCTATGAGCAGGACTGTGTTACTACTTCTCATGGTGTGATGAACTGCAGTCCTTGGTTAGTAGGGCTTGTTACTACCTCTCACTGTGCTAGCTGCAATCCCTAGTAAGTGGAGCTCTATCAATACCTCCCACAGTGTCATCAGCTACAGTCCTCGGTTAGTGGGACTGTGTTACTACCTTCGCCGTGTCATCTACTGCAGTCCTCAGTTAGTAGAACTCTGCCACTATCTCCTGTCACAAACAATCAATCAATCAATCAATCAATCAATCAATCAAATCTTTATTTATTCAGGCGATCATCATTGAGCAAGGCTCATTTACAAGATGGACCTGATAAGGTCAAGGTTCGAGTTGATGCACAGCAATTACATCACATACTTATGAGACAGTTATACATACAGAAAAGAAAATGTTATTTATAACACAATAATATACAGAAAATTCACATGTTAAAGCTTGGCAAGAAAGTTAAACTAACATCTACAATATGTACAGTACATATGTATCACAATGAGAGGCCATGACAGTCACTCACATAATGAGTACAAGGATGGTGAATGGAATATTGGGTGCCATATACTGGCGGTGTCTGGCTGGAAGGAATATGCCATATGTGATTGGAATATGGTTTTGTGGGATGACTATTCTATCTCTGTAACAACTGCATTTCTCTGTGAAGAAGGCTGTACAGTGCTGCTTGAAGGATGTAAATGGAATGATAATGGACAGTTTTAGGGATTTTTCAGGGTGTTCCATGCTATGGCTAGAGAATAGCTGATGCTGCCCTCCCTATTTTGGTGTTGACTTTGGGCAATTTGAGCAGGATGATATTGTTGTTTCTTAGGGCATAGGAGCTGGGAGTGGTCAGGTTGAAGCAGTCCAGGATATAGCTTGGAAGTTTTTTTGCTAAAGCTCTGTAGATCCATAGAGCTGCATTTCTGCTCCTCCTGACATGAAGGAAACCCATCCAATTGCATCATAGAGAGAACAATGGTGAGTATTATATGGCAGGTCTGTAATGAACCTTATTGCTCTATGGTATAAGGTATCCAACTTTTGAAGGTAGGAGTGGGGCAGTGACTATAGAGGAAGTCTCCGTAGTCAATGACTGATAGAAAGATGGCCTGGACTAATCTCATCTTTGAATCTCTATTAAGGAAGGGTTTTAATCTGTGAGGAGGCCAAGCCTTAGGTGAAGCTTTTCAGCAGTTGTTCTAGATGCTGAGTAAAGTCAAGTCTGTTGTCAATCCACACACCTAGGTATTTGAAATTTTCAACATACTCCAGATTTTCTCCAAGTATAGTGCATAGCTGGGGGAGACTGATTGAAGAGGATGTGTTGGTGGAGTTTTGGGTTGTGAACATCATTGCTTTTGTTTTCTTTGCATTTAGCAGAAGCTTTTTCTCGAGAAGTTGATGTTGTAACAGGGAGAATTCTGCTTGTAGGATTTCATGAGCAATTTTGGGTGAAGGGTTGCTGACATACAGTACAGTGTCATCAGCAAAGAGATGTACTGAGGACTTGGTAAGGGTTGAATCAATTTTATTTATATGAATGGCAAAAAGGATAGGACCCAGAATAGATCCTTGGGGCTCACTCACTCAGCAGGTCAGGCCCTCTACTCCCAAAGTGCCAACCTCCGAGCGAAGTCTTGTAAAAAGTTAACAGAACAAGGTAACCCTCTTGTCTGTTTTTGTGGGTTCGAATCAACCTTTCGTTTCAAGTCTTGGAGGGATTCAAACTGTGAACCTCTTGCTAGCGTACCCAATGCACAAGCTCAGATATATCTGTCTTCAGGGGGGGGAGATATCTTTGCCTATGGGCACCTAACCAGGTATACAGAGACAAACCCTTAAAAACTATAATAAAGACTTCAGATTTAAAACGCTTCCCTTTCCAGTTTGGTATCACCATTCAAGATTATGCCTAGCGTCAGCTATAACCATGTATACTTTTCTAGCAAATCAAAGAAATTCAAAGACAGACCAAGTTGGCTCTAAAAAGAGTTTTACTAAAATAGATAAAAATATGTAAACAACAAAATACAGAACTATTATATCACAAGACATACAACTCTTATAAAAGAACAAGGTTTTTAAACAGTGCGATTCCTACTACAGTACTTAGGGCCAGATATTCAAAACTTTGCCCCGGTGCTAAACTGGCACTGCCCAGCAGGCAAACTTAGCCCGGAGCACAAAGCAAGCCATTTTCAAAAGGAATAGGCCGGGGCAAATAGCTTCTGAATATAGCATGGGAATGAGGCCGGGCAAACCGGGCTGGGAGTGTAGGGCAAACTTAGCCCTGGAATAAGACAGCTCTGAATATGGCAACCAGGAAGGGCAAACCACAACAGCAAAACAGTGCACAGCGATGTGAAGCTAGGTAGAGGTGAACTATGTGGCCAATGTGTGTGCCAGGAAATGCATGAACACAGTACAGCTGCAGGCAGCAGCGTATGTGAAAGTACAGGGTTCAAAACTGTAAAATATTCCCCGAACTGTTTGCGTAGCGCTAACATGTTTGCGCGGGTTTAGTGCAGGGCTAAACCGTTAGCCCGGTGCAAACACGTTTGCCCGGCGCTAAACTTTGCCATATTCAAAAGTGACATGCAAATGAGCCTACCTATGTAGTCTCTGGGTAAACATCCAGATTAGCATCTCATTATGCCCTGATTTGCATGCTGTTTGTGCCGGGCTATGGGTTTAGCCCTGCACTAAACCCGTGCGAACAGCTTGAGGAATATTATACAGTTTTGAACACTACTTCCACATGTGCTGCTGCCTGCAGCTGTACTGAGACAACACAGCATAGGCACAGATGGTGGTGGTGCTGCATGCAACTGTCACACTGTAGGTCATGCTACAGTGCACAGCAGACACTACTGTAGCAAGGGGACCAGTAGTGTGTGGACACAGCAATGCCTATGGTGTGTAGGGCAGTGATAATGACTGCACTATACACAGTGAGAGGCCCAACCTGCAGGTGTTTACTGACAGTGGACATTACTGTTACACTGTTGTGTGACCCACAGATGCTGCACCTCTGGCATGGGATGCTTACAGTGACATATACATGTCCGGTTTTGTGTGCTGTGGCAGTTGTACAGCTGTGTGGTATGTGGCCGGGGGGGCATATATTATCAGAAAGGCACACTGGTGTTGGGGTATGCCCAATACTGGCCCATGTGCACTGCATGATGTGTCCCAGCCTTGTGGCCACAACTGGTCTGTGGCACAGCCTGGCCACCCATACACTCTCCCCTCAACATCCTCCATGCCCACAGTGCTGCATGTGTGTGCTGGCATCTGTTGGTGTCCACAGAAGTGTGGTCCGCAGGTGTGTGCTGTATGGCCACACTGCCATGCTGTCCACTGGCGGCAGGGTCACCACTTACTGCCTGGCATGGCTGGGACTGGTGGCAGATAATGGCATCATTGTGATGCCATCAGTTAGCAGCATGCTTCCTCTATGTTTGGCTTTGTCTGTGTGTCATATTTATTTCTTAGGGTTGCGCAAAACCCGTGCAAACACTGCACAAAGCCATAGTGTTGTGCAAAACTGATTGCCCAGGGTTAAGACAAGCTTTTCCTGGGTGGTAATGTGCACCGTGCTAAGTGTCATGCTAAGTCACGCAAAACCACTTTACGCTGCGCTAATCACTGAATATAGCATTGTGCCTGTATTCATGTCAGTTTGCCACTTGCATACATTATGATCTTGCCCGGCGCTAATGCAGTTTGCCCGCGCTATTTGGCCTTTTGAATATAGCAGACCCATGCTAATCCCGCGCTAAACCTGCGCAAACATTTTTTGGCCGGCGCAAAGTTTTGAATATCTGGCCCTCTGTCTCTAAATACCTGCTTAAAGTGCTCAAAAGATGTTTCTTTGTCAGAGTCTAGATAGAAGTATATCTGAAGGAAAACAGAATATTCCTTAAAAGAAAACTGTATTTGCCAACCCTTTGTGGGTCACCTAGCTCCTCCTCTGTCAGAACATCTAAAAATATATCTATACAAAAACAGGATGTCTTTTCAAAGTATTAAATTGTGCAACCTTGACATAACTCATGTTCTGCAAATGACTCTCCTTGATCTTTAGCTGCATCCTTTTCTCACACAGATTTAAAAGCAGTTATGATTTTGCACCAGTTTACTAAACCTGGTTTCCTCCTCTTGAAACGTCATAAAAGGGATGCTGATTTTCTCTTTTAGCAGTTAAAGCTATAATTAACTTAGAAAAGTCTGTAATTAGCTTCTGGCCTGCCATGTAACACTTTGTTTCTAAAACCTGTGTGTGTGTGATCTCACATGCTGTTTCAGTATTTTCTCATAGCTTTCTTCTTTCATCTAAAACCTGGGGGGGGGGGGAGCGAGGTCACTCCAACAGCACCAGATTTCTCAGCATCTCTCATGACAGACAGTCCATAACCCATTTTTATTTTACAAAAAATGATACAGTGATCAGAACCAGCTGTCTAAGCGTCACATTCCTCCCCACCCAGACTAAATTTTGGGGCTCTATCCCTTGTATGGGATGAGCTTCCCAAATCAGTTCACTCCTCATAGACCCTGGACAGACCATCTAAGTTCTGATTTTTCTCTCCAGCCCTATGTATGATTGTCAGATCATACCCTTGCAAAGCAAGACTCCATCTTAGCAATCTACCATTGTTTTTCCCCATCTGCGTCAGCCAAACCAGGGGGTTGTGGTCAGTCTGCACCACAAAATGCTGCCCATACAAGTATGGCTCCAGCTTCTTTAGGGCCCACACTATGGCAAGACATTCTGTTTCCACCGTGGAGTAAGCTTGCTGCCTGGGAAGTAACTTCCTTCTCAGGTACACTACTGGGTGATCTGTTCCTTGGCTGGATGTCTGACTCAGTACTGCCCAATACCACGTCTGAGGCGTCAGTCTGAACTATAAAGGTTTTGCTATAGTCAGGACTTTTAAAACAGAAGCACTACACAGTGCCTCCTTTAATCTGGTAAAGGCTTCCTCACAGGCTGGGCCCCAGGTAATTTTATTTGGCATCCTTTTCTTTGTCAGGTCAGATAGGGGAGCAGCCAGGGCACTGTAATTGGGTACAAATTTTCTGTAGTACCCTGCTGTCTCTAGAAAATTCCTGACCTGTTTCTGTGTTTCTGATCTGGGCCATGCCTGGATCACCTCCATCTTTATTTGGTTAGGATGGAGCTGTCCCTGGCCTACCACATGCCAGCGGTATGCCACTTCTCCCATGGCCACTTGGCACTTCTTGGCTTTGACAGTGAGCTCGGCCCTGTATCCTGCCCAGCATTTCCCTAAGGTGAGCTAGGTGTTCCTCCCAGCTAGTACTAAAGATAGCAATGCCATCCAGGTATGTCATGGCGTCCTCCTCAGCACCATTTAACACCTGGTTTACCAACCTTTGGAAAGTGGCCGGGGCATTCTTCACTCCAAAAGGCATTACTTTAAACTCAAATAAGCCTATCGGAGTGATGAAGACCGACTTCTCCCTAGCTCTGTCTGTGAACTCTACCTGCCAATACCCCTTTTTCAGGTCAGTGGTTGTAAGGTAGGTGGCCCCTCCCAACTTGTCCAGGAGTTCATCCGTCCAGGGCATCAGGTGGGCGTCTGACTTCGTGACTGCATTCAGTCCACGATAGTCCACACAGAAATGAGTAGAGTCATCTGGCTTAGGCACAAGGACTACAGGTGAGGCCCAGGGGCTGAGGGATCTCTGGATTACCCCTAAATCCAGCATCTTCTCCACTTCCCTCCTAATGTCCTTTTGGACAGCCTCTGACACTCGATATGCTGTCCGCTGTATGGGTATCTGTGTTCCTGTCTCCACATCGTGCGTCACTAAGGGGGTTAGTCCAGGCTTGGCGCTAAACAACGAAGCAAAGTCTGCTAAAACCTCCCTTACTTTCTGGATCTGGTCTGGGGCCAGTTGGGGAGACAATTTTACTGCCTCCACAGAGGACTCCCGCTTACTTTCTTCCAGCAAATCCAGAAGGGGGTCTCCTTCGTCCTTCCCCTCCCTATGACTACACACTGCAAACACCATGTCAGCCCTATTTGCATATGGCTTCATCATGTTGACATCGTACATCCTTTCTGTCTGTCTTCGGTCAGATGACTCCACAATGTAGTTCATGTCATTTACCTTCCTAACCACTTTGTATGGTCCTGCCCACTCAGCTTGCAGCTTGTCTTTCCGGATCGGAATAAGACATGACCATTGACCCACCACGTCACGAGTGAGCTCTGGCTCTGCGGCGGTACCACACTTTTGTTTCTGTTGGGCAGTTGCCAGGTTGCTCTGGGCTGTCCCCATAAGCTCCTTCAGCCTTTCCCTAAACCTAAGGACATAATCCACAATGGGAGCTCCCTGGGTGGCGTGCTTGCCTTCCCAGTCCTCTCGGATTAAGTCTAGGGGCCCACGTATCCAGCATCCATATAAGAGTTTGAAGGGGGAAAATCCTGTCGACTCTTGAGGCACCTCCCTGTATGCAAACAACAGGTGGGGAAGGTATTTCTCCCAGTCCCTCCCATGCTGTTCAGCAAATGCCCGGAGCATTGACTTTAGGGTACCATTGAATCTCTCCACAAGCCCATTGGCTTGTGGGTGATATGGTGTTGTGCATCTTTGTACCACCCCACACTTCTCCCATAAACATTTCATCAGGTCCAACATGAAGGAACCCCCTCGATCGGTGATTACCTCCTGCAGAAACCCAACACAGGAGAAAATCCCAAGTAAGGCATCTGCCACTTTGTCTGTCCTCAGCGAGATGGGGTGACTGCCTCTGGTGCGGGTGGCATAATCCACCACAGTCAGGATAAATCTCTTCCCTGAGGAGCTGGGGGTATTTAAAGGCCCCACAATATCCATTCCCACCCTTTGGAATGGCTCCTCTACTATGGGCAATGGAATCAGGGAGGCTTGGGTTTCTGCCTCCTTCCTATTTCTTGGCACTTGTCACAAGACCTGCAATACTCCTTCACCTGATGGGTGAAGTTAGGCAGTAGAAATTCTGGCCAACCTGCGTTGTACGCATGATTCCCAGATGACCAGACAAGGGAATATCATATGCAATCTTGAGCAACTGCTCACGATACCCCTGGGGAATGACAAGCTGCCTGCATATCATCCCTCCCTCTGTCTGTACTGCCTGAGTATACATAAGTCCATTTTCCCAATAAACCTTATGTCTGCCGTCACCTCCCTGTGCACTGTCCGAGTCTGCCCAAGCCCTCAGCTTCTCTAAACTAGCGTCACTTCTCTGAGCAGCTGCAAACCCCTCACACATTCCCAAGGCATGGGACAGGTCCCCTTCAGTCCCTAAACTAGGGTCCCTAGCACTAGCATCAGGGCACTCAGGATCACTGTCAATCCCAACCCTCTGACATTGAGTCACCCTCCCTCTTTGGAGTAACCCTCTGTAGCTGTGTGGTTACTTGCTGCTGGGGAAATGTCTACCCCCTCTTCTTTAATCTCCATATCAGGAGACACAGGCTGGGGAACCAGCCTCTCAGTGGTTTCCACAATGGCTTCTGTGGGGTTCAGGGAACTACAATTTTCCCTTGCCGCTTGACAACAGAGAACTGCACATACCATCCCCTGTTTTAGACTGTTGCCCAGGATCACATCCACTGCTAAAGTTTTGGCTACAGCCACCTGTTGCACAGTTCCCCTGTTTCACCCCAGTCTCAAGAGAACACTAGTGAGGGCAATGTTTATGCCTCACCAGTGAAGTCCTGTCACAGCTGACGTATTTATTGGGTATAAGCTGACCAGGCTCTGCCAGATCCACCTTTACCAAGGTCAAGAATGCCCCTGTGTCCCTTAAATTGTGTCTGGTACACCATTCACCATGACTTGGTGCATGTGTTCCTCTTGTTCACTGGGATGCTTCCAGGGACACACAAACAAGCTACTTCCTTTCTAGCACCCTGTTGTGTATTATTGCTTACCTTTTCGGGACACTGTCTGGCAATATGCCCAGTTTCTTTACACAACCAACATTCATTTCTTCTCTCAGAGAAATCTTTTCTCTGAAACCTGGGGCTAACTGGTTTCAGTGGAGGCAGTGAGGGTTTTAGCTGCCCTGAAGGCGCACTTTTCCCTTTCTACATTGCCACACCCACCCCATTTGCTCTCAGAGCAGGTCTGCTCTTGGCATAGCGGTCTGAGAGTTCAGCAGCCTATTGCACTGTTTTGGGATCTCGGTCCTCTAGCCAGGTTTTTAGCTCTGCTGGGCATGCCCAATAAAACTGTTCTAATAAAATCACATTTTTAATTTTATCAACAGAGTTTGCCTCAATTCCTTCCCACCAACGTTTTAAAAACTGACGTTGTTTCATGCCTAGCTCCTCATAGCTCATATCAGGGCTTCTTCTGAGCTTACGGAATTTAGCTCTGTATGATTCAACAGTTAATTCAAACTTTTTTAACAGTGCAGCTTTTAGTTTGCTGTAATTATTACTGTCCTCATTGTCCATTTGACCCAATGCATCCTGAGCTTTCCCCTGTAAGTAGTGGGGATAGTTGGAACCTCCAGGACTCTCTAGGAATTTTAGCCTGAATAAAAACTTTTTCTAGAGAATTTAAAAAGGCATCCATATCCTCCCCCTCTTTAAATTTGGCTATTCATTTGGAGTTCAATTTGTAACCCATTCCTGCAGTCCCAGTTAAACCCAAGCCACTTACCTGCTCTGGTGCCGCTGGTCAGAGTCGTAGCTTCTCCAGTTCTTGTTGCCTCTGGCGCTCCTCTCTCTTCTCTTCTGCAGCTCACTGGTGCTCACGCTCCTCACGGTCTGTGTCTCTCTGTTCTCACTCTGCCTCTTGTTGTTCCCACTCTCTCCTTCTCCTGGAACTCCAGCTCCATCCTGTGCAACTCAATTTGCAGCCTGAGTACCTCTGGATTCAGGATACTGGTGACCTTCCCCTGCTGCTGTGGCCCTTCACTGACAGTGGCCTTGTTGCCCTGCTCATCGGATCTGGACACTGCACTGGCAGCTAGCCCTGCCACACTTGAGGCTTGGTCCTTTCCAGCCACAGTCCGTGACTCGCTGCTCTGGGTATCTGCTACCATCAGGGCATCTATGAGGTTCTGCTTTTTGGCTGTCACCTCAAACAGGACTCCTCTGTCCCCGCACAACTGCTTTAAGTAGTCTACAGTGTGCCTGCTGTAGTCGGAAGCCATCTTCTTCTTCTCTCACTACTGCCACTCTGACTTGCACTTTACGGAAACAAAAATAGAACGGGTAGGAACATGACTATACACCAAGTGATATAGTTCTGTTTCCTTTTTAAAATAAAACTCTACCTTTTTCTTTCTTTGCAAGTGAGCTTACAGTGTCAAGCTGACACAGAACAATACAAGCTTGTAATACCAAAATTATGCCACTGCTGCCAACCAATCTGTCACAAACCCACTCAGCAGATCAGGCCCTCTACTCCCAAAATGCCAACCTCTGAGTATAGTTTTATAAACAGTGATCAGAACAAGGTAACCCTCTTGTCTGTCTTTGTGGGTTCGAATCAACCTTTGGTCTCAAGTCTTGGAGGGATTCAAACTGTGAACTTCTTGCTAGCATACCCAATGCACAAGCTCAGATATATCTGTCTTCGGGGGGGGGGCAGATATCTTTGCCTATGGGCACCTAACCAGGTATACAGAGACAAACCCTTAAAACTTTAATAAAGACCTCAGATTTAAAACGCTTCTCTTTCCAGTTTGGTATCACCATTCAAGATTATGCCTAGTGTCAGCTATAACCATATATACTTTTCTAGAAAATGAAAGAAATTAAAGACAGACCAAGTTGGTTCTAAAAAGAGTTTTACTAAAATAGATAAAATATGTAAACAACAAAATACAGAACTATTATATCACAAGACATACAACTCTTATAAAAGAACAAAGTTTTTAAACAGTGCAATTCCTACTACAGTACTTAGTCTCTAAATACCTGCTTAAAGTACTCCAAAGATGTTTCTTTGTCAGAGTCTAGATAGAAGTATATCTGAAGGAAAACAAAATATTCCTTAAAGAAAACTGTATTTGCCAACCCCTTTGTGAGGTCACCTAGCTCATCCTCTGTCAGAATATCTAAAAAAATATATCTATACAAAAACAGGATGTCTTTTCAAAGTATTAAATTCTGCATCCTCAACATCTCATGTTCTGCAAATGACTCTCTTTGATCTTTAGCTGCATCCTTTTCTCACACAGACTTAAAAGCAGTTATGATTTTGCACCAGTTTACTAAACCTGGATTCCTCCTCTTGAAACGTCATAAAAGGGATGCTGATTTTCCCTTTTAGCAGCTAAAGTTATAATTAACGAGAAACATCTGTAATTAGCATCTGGCCTGCCATGTAACACCTTGTTTCTAAAACCTGTGTGTGTGTGATCTCACATGCTGTTTTAATGTTTTCTCATGACTTTCATCTGAAACTTGGGGGGTGAATGAGGTCACTCCAAGGACACCAGATTTCTCAGCATCTCTCATAACAGACAGTCCTAGAACCCATTTTTATTTTGTAAAAATGATACAGTGATCAGAACCAGCTGTCTAAGCGTCACACCTCCCACTTTATCATCAGTTACAATCCCCAATGAGCAGGACTGTGTCACTACCTCCCACAATGTCATCAGTTGTAATGCCCCATGAGCAGGACTGTGTCACTACCTCCCACAGTGTCATCAGCTAGAATCCCCTATAAGCAGGACTGTGTTACTACCTCCCACAGTGTCATCATCTGCAGTCCTAGGCTAGTAGGACTGTGTCACTAACTCCCACAGAGCCATCAACTGCAATCCCCCATGAGCAGAACTGTGTTACTAACCTCCACAGTGTCATCAGCTGCAGTTCTTGGTTAGTGGGACTGTGTAACTACCTCTCACAGTGTCTTCAGCTGCAGTCTCCCATGAGCAGGATTGTGTTACTACCTCCCACAGTGTCATCAGCTGCAGTCTTCCATGAGCAGGACTGTGTTACTAACTCCCACAGTGTCATTAGCTGCAGTCCTCGGTTAGTAGGACTGTGTCACTACCTCCCACAGTATCAGCGGCAATCCCGTGATGAGCAGGACTGTGTTACTACCTCCCATAGTGTGATAAACTGCAGTCCTTGGTTAGTAGGGCTTTGTTACTACCTCCCGGTGCCAGCTGCAATCCCTAGTAAGTGGGGCTCTGTCACTACCTCCCACAGTGTCATCAGCTGCAGTCCTCAGTTAGTGGGACTGTGTCACTGCCTTCCGCGTGTCATCAACTGCAGTCCTCAGTGTGTAGAACTCTGTCACTACCTCCCACTTTGTCATCAGCTACAATCCCCATGAGCAGGACTGTGTCACTACCTCCCACAGTGTCATCAGTTGTATACCCCATGAGCAGGACTGTGTTTCTACCTCCCACTGTGTCATCAACTACAATCCCCCATGAGCAGGACTGTGTCAGTACCTCCTACAGTGTCATCAGCAGCAGTCTTCGGTAAGTGGGACAGTGTCACTACCTCCCACAGTGTCATCACCTGGTTAGCAGGACTCTGTTACTACCTCCCACAGTGTCGGCTATAATTCCTTGTTAGAGGGACTGTGTCAGTACCTCCCACAGTGTCATCAGCTACAATCCCCCAAGAGCAGGACTGTGTTACTAACTCCTGCAGTGTCATCAGCTGCAGTCCTCGTTAGTGGTACTGTGTCAGTACCTCCTACAGTGTCATCAGTAGCAGTCTTCGGAAGTGGGACAGTGTCACTACCTCCCACAGTGTCATCACCTGGTTAGCAAGACTCTGTTACTACCTCCCACAGTGTCGGCTATAATCCCTAGTTAGAGGGACTGTGTCAGTACCTCCCACAGTGTCATCTGCTACAATCCCCATGAGCAGGACTGTGTCCACTACCTCCAACAGTATCATCAGTTCCAATCCCTATGAGCAGGACTGTGTTACTAACTCCCACAATATGATCAGCTGCAGTCCTTGGTTGGTGGGATGTGTCACTACCTCCCACAGTGTCATCAGCTGCAGTCTTCGGTTAGTGGTACTGTGTCAGTACCTCCCTGAGTGACATCAGCTACAATTCCCCATGAGCAGGACTGTGTAACTACATCCCACAGTGTCATCAGCTACAATCCCCCATGAGCAGGACTGTGACACTACCTCTCACCGTGTCATCAGCTACATTCCTCGATGAGCAGGACAGTGTCACTGCCTCCCACAGTGTCATTAACTGCAGTCCTCGGTTAGGGGGACTGTGTGACTACCTCCTACATTGTCATCAGCTGATTAGTAGGACTGTGATACTACCTCCCATGGGGGAATTTGCAATCCCTAGTTAGTGGGACTATGTCACTACCTCCCATAGTGTTATCAGCAGCAATCAATCATGAGCAGGACTGTGTTACTAACTCCCATTGTGTCATCAGCTGCAGTCCTTGGTTAGTGGGACTACCTCCAACAGTGCCATCAGCTGTAGTCCTCCATGAGCAGGACTGTGTTACTAACTCACACAATGTCATCAGCTGCAGTCCTTGGTTAGTAGGACTGTGTCACTATCTTCCACAATATCAGCTGCAATCCCCTATGAGCAGGACTGCGTTACTAACTCCCATTGTGTCATCAGCTGCAGTCCTTGGTTAGTGGGACTACCTACAACAGTGCCATCAGCTGTAGTCCTCCATGAGCAGGACTGTGTTACTAACTCACACAATGTCATCAGCTGCAGTCCTTGGTTAGTAGGACTGTGTCACTATCTTCCACAATATCAGCTGCAATCCCCTATGAGCAGGACTGCGTTACTAACTCCCACAGTGTCATCAGCTGCAGTCCTTGGTTAGTGGGACTACCTCCAACAGTGCCATCACTGCTGTAGTCCTCCATGAGCAGGACTGTGTTACTAACTCATACAATGTCATCAGCTGCAGTCCTTGGTTAGTAGGACTGTGTCACTATCTTCCACAATATCAGCTGCAATCCCTATGAGCAGGACTGCGTTACTAACTCCACAGTCTCATCAGCTGCAGTCCTCGGTTAGTAGGACTGTGTCACTATCTTCCACAATATCAGCTGCAATCACCTATGAGCAAGACTGTGTTACTGCCTCCCATGGTGTGATGAACTACAGTCCTTGGTTAGTAGGGCTGTGTTACTACCTCCCATGGTGCCAACTGCAATCCCTAGTTAGTGGGGCTCTGTCACTACCTCCCACAGTTTGATCAGCTGCAGTCCTCAGTTAGTGGGACTGTGTCACTACCTTCCACAGTGTCACTAACTGCCGTCCTCAGTTAATAGGACTCTGTCACTACCTCCCACAATGTCATCAGCTACAATATCTCATGAGCAGGACTGTGTCACTACCTTCCACAGTGTCATCAGTTGCAGTCCCTGGTTAGTAGGACTATGTCACTACCTCCCACAGCGTCATTAACTGCAATGCCCAATAAGCATGACTGTGATGCTACCTCCCACAGTGTCATCAGCTGCAGTCCTCGGTTAGTGGTACTGTGTCACTACCTCCCACAGTGTCATCAGCTGCAGTTCTCGGTTAGTGGCACTGTGTCACTACCTCCCACAGTGTCATCAGCTACAATTCCCCATGAGCAAGACTGTGTTACTACCTCCCACAGTGTCATCAGCTGCAGTCCTCGGTTAGTGGTACTGTGTCACTACCTCCCACAGTGTCATCAGCTGCAGTCCTTGGTTAGTGGTACTGTGTCACTACCTCCACAGTGTCATCAGCTGCAGTCCTTGGTTAGTGGCTGTAGCTACCACTCCCACAGTGTCATCAGCCACACCGTCATGAGCAAGACTGTGTTACTACCTCCCATAGTGTCATCTACTTCAGTCCTTGGTTAGTAAGACTGTGTCACTACCTCTCACAGTGTCATCAGCTGCAGTCTCAGTTAGTGGGACTGTCACTACCTCCCACAGTGTCATCACCTGCAATCACCCATGAGCATGACTGTGTTATTACCACCCACAGTGTCATCAATTGCAGTCCTCCTTAGTAGGATTGTGTCACTACCTCCCACAGTGTCATCAGTTGCAATCCACCATGAGCAGAACTGTGTTACTACCTCCCACAGTGTCATCAGCTACAGTCCTCGGTTAGTAGGACTGTGTCACTACCTCCACAGTGTCATCACCTGCAATCCCCATGAGCATGACTGTGTTATTACCTCTCACAGTGTCATCAGGTGCAGTCATCCCTTAGTAGGACTGTGTCACTACCTCCCATACTGTCATCACCTGCAATCCACCATGAACAGAACTGTGTTACTACCTCCCACAGTGTCCTCAGCTACAGTCTCGTTAGTAGGACTGTGTCACTACCTCCCACAGTGTCATCAGCTGCAATCCCCATGAGCAGGGACGGTGTCATTGCCTCACACAATGTCATCAGCTGCAGTCCTTGGTTAGTAGGACTGTCTCACTACCTTCCACAGTGTAATCAGCTGCAATCCCCATGAGCAGGATTGTGTTACTACCTCCCACAGTGTCATCAACTGCAGTCCTCGGTTAGTAGGACTGTGTCACTACCTCCACAGTGTCATCAGCTACAGTCCTCGGTTAGTAGGACTGCGTCACTACTCCAACAGTGTCATCACCTGCAATCCCCCATGAGCATGACTGTGTTATTACCTCCCATAGTGTCATCAGGTGCAGTCATTCCTTAGTAGGACTGTGTCACTACCTCCCACACTGTCATCACCTGCAATCCACCATGAGCAGAACTGTCTTACTACCTCTCACAGTGTCCTCAGCTACAGTCTCGGTTAGTAGGACTGTGTCACTACCTTCCACAGTGTCATCAGTTGCAATCCTCCATGAGCAGGATGTGTCATTGCCTCACACAATGTCATCAGCTGCAGTCCATGGTTAGTAGGACTGTCTCACTACCTTCCACAGTGTAATCAGCTGCAATCCCCCATGAGCAGGATTGTGTTACTGCCTCCACAGTGTCATCAGCTGCAGTCCTCGGTTAGTAGGACTGTGTCACTACCTCCCACAGTTTCATCTACTGCAGTCCTTGGTTAGTAAGACTATGTCACTACCTCCCACAGTGTAATCAGTTGCAATCCCTATGAGTAGGACTGTGTCACTACCTCCCACAGTGTCATCAGTTGCAGTCCTTGGTTAGTAGGACTGTGTCACTACCTGCCACAGTGTCATCAGCTGCTATAGCCAATGAGCAGGACTGTGTATACCTCCCTCAATGTCATCAGCTGCAATTCCCCATGAGCATGACTGTGTTGCTACCTCCCGCAGTGTCATCAGCCGCAGTCCCCCATGAGCAGAACTGTGTTTCTACTTTCCACGGTGTCATCAACTGCAGTCCTTGGTTAGTAGGACTGTGCTAATACCTTCCACAGTGTCAGCTGCAGTCCCTAGTTAGTAGGACTGTGTCACTACCTCCCACAGTGTCATCAGCTACAATCCTCGATGAGTAGGACTGTGTCACTGTCTCCCACAGTGTCATTAGCTGCAGTCCTCGGTTAGGGGAACTGTGTCACTACCTCCCACAGTGTCATCAGCAGGTTAGTAGGACTGTGTTACTACCTCCCATGGTGGCATCTGCAACCCCTAGTTCATGGGACTGTGTCATGACCTCCCACAGTGTTATTAGTTGCAATCCCTCATGAGCAGGACAGTGTTACTAACTCCCACAGTGTCATCAGCTGCAGTCCTCGATTAGTAGGACTGTGTGACTACCTCCCATAGTGTCATCATCTAGAATCCTCCAGGAGCAGGACTGTATTACAACCTCCCACAGTGTCATCAACTACAATCCCCCATGAGCAGGACTGTGTCACTACCCCCCACAGTGTCATCATCAGCAGTCCTCGGTAAGTGGACCTGTGTCACTACCTCCCACAATATCATCACCTGGTTAGCAGGACTCTGTTATTACCTCTGACAGTGTCAGCTGTAATCCCTAGTTAGTGGGACCGTGTCACTACCTCCCACAGTGTCATCAGCTACAATCCCCTATGAGCAGGATTGTGTTACTAACTCCCACAGTGTCATCAGCTGCAGTCCTCGGTTAGTGGTACTGTGTGACTGCCTCCCTCTGTGTCATCAGCTACAATCCCCCATGAGCAGGACTGTGCCACTACCTCCCACAGCGCCATCAGCTACAATGCCTCATGAGCAGGACTGTTTCACCACCTCCTACAGAGTCATCAGCTGCAGTCCTCGGTTAGTGAAATGGTGTCACTACCTCCCAAAGTGTCATTTATTTATTTATTTATTTATTTTGCTTTTGGTGACCGGGTAAGTGCACTAGGCAAACAATGCCTATTTTCAGGCACGACCCGGGAGAAAACAGTTTACAGACATAACAATTAACATGTGACGCAGCACATGAAACAGTACAAATGGGTAAAAACAGTGTATAGTAAATACATTGACATACTGAATGGTGAAGGATAAGATACCATGAACACAGAAGGAGAAAATAGGATTGGTATCAAAGAAGAAAACAATGTGGAAGGTAGTAAGTTACAGTACAGTAAGTGCGTAAGTGGTAGAGAGAGAGAGAAGGAGGAAAGAGGGATGAAAGAGCATGGCAGGTAAGGATCATAAGTAGAGGAAGGGAAAGGGGTAGATAGGATGAAGATAAGGGAGAGAGCAAGCATTAGTAGGGGTTCAAGGTGGGTTAAAACAAGTGCGGGATGTAGAGTGTGAAGGTGTTCAATGTAGATTCTTGAAGATAGCATGGGTGTTTGTTTGACAGATGGAGAGAGGTAAAGAGTTCCAGTATTTCGGGCAGTGTAGGAAAACACCACGAGTGCCCATTTTTTTCTACATCTTGGCACATGCAGAAGGGCTTTATCAGTGGATCGTAATTCATGAATAGGAGGTTGGGTTTCAGTGCAGAAGAAAGGGATAGGGAGACCTGTTCTGATGACAGAGTCAATTAATGATCAAAGGTCTGAAGACGATAGGCGGATGGGCTGAGCCATTTTAGGTCCCGATAAAGGTGGCAGTGGTGCTTGAAGCATGTTGAGGCCAGCATAGCGACAAATGTTATTGTAAGTGATGTCCCATTTATGAAGGGCAGATTTAGATGCCGAAAGGAAGATCGACAGCCATATACTAGAGCCGGTAGAAGGAAACCTTGAGCCACTGCTAGTCTGGCTTGAGGGGTAAGTGCGAGCTGGTACGATCAGGGCACTTCCTAGCTTAGCATTGACTGACTTACAATAGTAGAGATATGAAGGCCAAGGTCAAGGATTCGCTCCAGGGTGACACCAAGATATTTGAAAGAATTGGTAGAGGATAGAGGAGAGTTGTCCGCACAGGAGATGTTAAGGGGATAAGGATTAGTTTTGAGTCTGGCCTGGGAGCCAAACACCATTGAGTAAGATTTGCTAGAATTTAGGACAAGTTTATTATGAGTAAGCCAAGTTTGGATACTCGCGAAATCCGATGCAAGAGGATGGTGTAGGGAGATTGAAGTTTTCGCACTATGATAGATAACCAGATCATCCGCGTAGAGCAGAGAGATGAGCAATTCGGTATGACCGAAGGGATGTCATCAATGAATATTGTGAAGAGTAGAGGACCAAGAATAGAGCCCTGTGGCACTCCAACGTGGATAGGTGCAGGATTCGAAATAGCAGAGTTAAAGACCACGGTCTGTTGCCTATCGGTCAGATAGCTCTCAAACCAAGTTATGGTATCTGGGGAGAAACCAAAGGACCATAGTTTTGATAGAAGGAGCGAATGGTTTACCAGGTCAAAAGCTTTAGTTAGGTCAATAAAACTGCTCCAGTCAGAGGCCTAGGTCCATGGCTGAGTTAATGTCACTAGTCAGCTTTAGCAGGGCAGAGGTGGTACTATGGCCTTTGACGAAGCCATGTTGGGAACTGAGAGGAGGTTATATTTTGAAGGTATTCAATTGTTTGTGTGGCGACTAGTTTTTCCAAAATTTTGCTTAAGGTAGAGAGTATAGCAATGGGACGATAGTTCTTTATTTCCTTTTGGTCTCCTTTCTTTGGAATAGGAGTGATTTTAGCAATTTACCATATAGTTGGTACTATACCACGGCAAAGGGACATATTAAAAATTGTGGTTACTGGGGAGGCTATAAAGGGGGCCGCTGCTTTCAGCAGCCTTGGTTCAAGACCATCAGACCCTGGACTATTGTTGTCATTGATAGTGAGAAGTAGCTTTTCAACTTCTCTTTTATGAATGATCTGGAACCTGAAAGGGGGGTTTGAGGGTAGTGGTTTAATGTCACAAGAGGGCAGCACAGTGCTAGCATTTTGGAAGGTGGACAGGTAGCTGGATAAATCTGAGAAAAGGTTATTAAAGGTATTGGCTATGGTTAACGGGTTATTGCAGTGTATACCATTAAGTAACATACTATTAGTATGGGACTTTTGATTAGAGCTGATGATAGTTTTTATGGTAGTCCAGAATTTCTTAGAATCACCAGAGGTGTTTATTAGCAGGTTCCTACAGAAGGTACTTTTGGATAGACGGATGTTGTTTTTGCAGGCATTCCTCAATGAACGGTAATGGCAGTAGTCAGATTCCAACTTTGTGGACTTAAAAAGACTCCAGGCTTTGTCTCTGGCCCTAATCTGGGTTAGTAGATCTTTAGTAAGCCACTTTGTCTGAGTGCCACGAAAGCGCCTGGTGATCCATGGAGCATGGACATCTTGGAGCCGATGGAAAATTGTGATGAAGCTGTCTAGGGCGGACTGAACATCCGATGCATTATGAATGGAGGACCAGTCAATCATAGAAAGGTCATTAATAAAGTGAAAAGGGTTGAAATTGGCACGATTGCGAAAAGTTACAAGTCTTGGGGGCAGAGATGTTTTTTGTATGAGCTCCACGTGCAGTAGATCGGGGAGTGATCACTGATTACATCTGGTAAAGTGCCTGCACAGCTAATGCTATCAGGGCAATTAGTAAGGATCCAGTCTATAAGCGTGTTAGACTGCGAGGGGGCCCTAATCCTGGTAGGGTCAGAGATCAACTGATGACAATTATGACTTTGCACTAGGGTATGGAGGGCTTGAGACGCTTTACTAGCCCAATTGAGGTTTAGATCACCTAATACAAGGACTTCGTTATGACCAGTGGTACTATCAATGTGTTGGAGAAGTTCTTGTAGGCCTTTAACCCTCCTGCAGGGGGTTATAGGCACAGATTAAATGCAATTTCTTTGAACCTAATAGGAGCGTGAGTATGGTAGCTTACTAAGAGACAGGGCAGGAAGAACATTTTGGCTTAACAGCAGGTGCTGTTTGTAGTAGATAGCAACCCCACCTCCACGCTTGCAGCGATTCTATCTTGCCTGATAAGATTGTAGTTGGTAAGGCACACAAGTGGTTAGCAGTAGAGGGCTTTAACTAGGTTTCTGATAGGCATAAGTTGTCCGGAAGATATTGTGCCACCCATGCCTCAAGTTCATGTAGATTACGAAGAAGGCTCCTAATATTCATGTGAGCAATCCGTAGTCCTTTGAATCTGCCCAGGTCACATTATTTAGTGACTGGTTCGTTGTTATAGGTCCGGATTCAGTTCAATGTCCCCAGATAGAAGTATTGCTGAGGGGAGGAAGTGCCATAGCTTATGATGAAAGGATAGAGTTAGGAGGGAAATTTGCAACCTACAGGTTTATGGAGGAGTAGGCTAAGTGGTAAGCTAGTTTGTGAGGAATAAGAAGTGAGAAGGTGTCAAAGGAATAAAGAAAGGTGTTAGAAACGAACTGTGCCTGGGATCAATGTCTAGGAAACAACTAAGTGATGACTTTTGGTTCTGCAGTGGACTGGACCAAGCAGTGGTTAAATAGGATTGTAATAGATAGAAAGGTTACAATGTATTTAATATCCATATCAAGTATAAGTTTTAGCAGGGTATTAATGTCCGAGAAAGAGCTAAAAAAGGAGACCAGGTTGAAGGAAATAAAATTTTACATATAACTTTAAAACAGTTATAGTGCAGGATAAATCAGAACGCCCTCTAGTTGTAGACCGGTATAACCTGCAAATGGAAATCTGAGGAGTTAGTTATTTTTCGGCCCAAGGGGGCGTGTTAGAGGCGTGGCATAGCCCTATAAAGCAAATGCCAGCCAAGGGTGGGGTGGTGGGGGCGGTGGGGAGCAGTCTGGCGACTGCTGGGAAGAGAGCACAGGTCCTTCAGTCCAGTACCGAGCGCCTGCAGGCCAGGGCTCTGCAGAGCGAGGGGACTGCTCATTGAGTCAGGGAAGACAGCGAAAGCCGCAACTGCACTTCAATAAAGGTGCTTAGCCACGCTGCAACAGCGTTTAAGCTACAGCAGTGTGCTACCGTTCGGAGAGCAGCTTTCAGAAGGCGCCAAGTTTAAAGGCAGACAAAGGAGAAAGAATGCTGTACAGGTGTTCGGTTTCAGCTACAGTTACCTTCAGGCGGGGGTGCTCAGGATCGTCAGGGAGCTCCAGGGCAAGATGCCCTACACCAACTGAGGAGAAAGAAAGGGGTGAGTGAGGTCCTATATGGGGAGGTTATAATTATAGGCAGGTGCGAGTTGAAGGAGTTAGGAGGGGAGGAGAAGGGGACAAAGAGACAGAGTCAGGGAGGAGGGAACAAAGAAAGAAGGCGGTAGCAGTACTTTACACGGCTGTCTGAAACTTGTAACAGAACACAGCTAATAGAACACTTTCTACAGTATGCAGTACAGGAACTATTATGCAGCTCAATTCACTACAAAAGTGTGCAGTTTAAATCAGCCTTTACAAATAAGCAGCTTAACTATGCAAAACTGTGTCTAGATTAAATCAGCACTATCAAGTCCATTTTAGCCAGAGTAGGAGCATGTAGCATATAAAAACGCCCTCCTAACCGAGCACATAGGTCCTCAGTCCAGTACCGAGCGCTCCAGGCCAGGGCTCTGCAGACGAGGGGACTGCTCATTGAGTCAGGGGAAGACAGCGAAAGCCGCGACTGCACTTCAATAAAGGTGCTTAGCCACGCTGCAACAGCGTTTAAGCTACAGCTTGGTGTGCTACCTGCCGGAGAGCAGCTTAGAAGGCGCCAAGTTTAAAGGCAGACAAAGGAGAAGAATGCTGTACGAGGTGTTCGGTTTCAGCTACAGTTACCTTCAGGCGGGGGCGGCTCAGGATCGCGTGGGAGCTCCAGGGCAAGATGCCCTACACCAACTTCAGGCGGGGGCGGCTCAGGATCGTCAGGGAGCTCCAGGGCAAGATGCCCTACACCAACTTCAGGTGGGGGCGGCTCAGGATCGTGCAGGGGCTCCAGGGCAAGATGCCCTACACCAACTTCAGGCGGGCGGCTCAGGATGGTGCAGGAGCTCCAGGGCAAGATGCCCTACACCAACTTCAGGCGGGGGGGCTCAGGATCGTCACTGGGAGCTCCAGGGGCAGATGCCCTACACCAACTTCAGGCGGGGGCTGGCTCAGGATTGTCGCGAGCTCCAGGGCAGATGCCCTCACCAACTGAGGAGAAAAGAAGGAATCCCTCATGAGCAGGACTGAGTCACTACCTCCCACAGTTTCATCAAGTATAGTCTCCCATGTGCATGAAGGTGTTGCTACTTCCCACAATGTCATCAGCTAGAATCCCCGATTAGCAGGTCTGTGTCACTATCTCCTAGAGTGTAATCAGCTGCAATCCCCTATGAGCAGGAGTGTGTTATTACCTCCCACAATGTCATCAAGTGCAGTCCTCGGTTAGTGGGACTGTGTCACTACCTCCCGCATTGTCATCAGCTACAATCCCCTATAAGCAGGACTGTATCACTACCTCCCACAGTGTCTTCAGCTACAATCCCCATGAGCATGAATATGTTGCTACCTCCCACAGTGTCATCAGCCACAGTCCTTGGTTAGTAGGACTGTGTTACTACCTCCCACAGTGTCGTTAACTGCAGTCCTTGGTTAGTAGGACTATGTCACCACCTCACACAGTGTCATCAGCTGCAATTCCCCATGAGCAGGACTGTGCTACTGCCTCTCACAGTGTCATCAGCTGCAGTCTTTGTTTAGTAGGACTGTGTCTCCACCTCACACAGTGTCATCAGCTGAAATCCCCCATGAGCAGGACTGTGTTGCTACCTTACACAGTTTCATCAAGTACAGTCCCCCATGCGCATGAAGGTGTTGCTACCTCCCACAGTGTCATCAGCTACAATCCCCTATGAGCAGGATTGTGTTATTAACCCACAGTGCCATCAGCTGCAGTCCTCGGTTAGTGGTACTGTGTGACTACCTCCCTCTGTGTCATCAGCTACAATCCCCCATGAGCAGGACTGTGCCACTACCTCCCACAGCGCCATCAGCTACAATGCCTCATGAGCAGGACTGTTTCTCCGCCTCCTACAGAGTCATCAGCTGCAGTCCTCGGTTAGTGAAATGGTGTCACTACCTCCCACAGTGTCATCAACTGGAATCCCCCATGAGCAGTACTGAGTCACTACCTCCCACAGTTTCATCAAGTACAGTCTCCCATGCGCATGAAGGTGTTGCTACCTCCCACAATGTCATCAGCTAGAATCCCCGATTAGCAGGTCTGTGTCACTGTCTCCCAGAGTGTAATCAGCTGCAATCCCCTATGAGCAGGAGTGTGTTATTACCTCCCACAATGTCTTCAAGTGCAGTCCTCGGTTAGTGGGACTGTGTTACTACCTCCCACATTGTCATCAGCTACAATCCTCCAGAAGCAGGACTGTATCACTACCTCCCACAGTGTCTTCAGCTACAATCCCCCCTGAGCATGAATATGTTGCTACCTCCCATAGTGTCATCTACTTCAGTCCTTGGTTAGTAAGACTGTGTCACTACCTCTCACAGTGTCATCAGCTGGAGTCTCAGTTAGTGGACTCGTCACTACCTCCCACAGTGTCATCACCTGCAATCACCCATGAGCATGACTGTGTTATTACCGCCCACAGTGTCATCAATTGCAGTCCTCCTTTAGTAGGATTGTGTCACTACCTCCCACAGTGTCATCAGTTGCAATCCACCATGAGCAGAACTGTGTTACTACCTCCCACAGTGTCATCAGCTACAGTCCTCGGTTAGTAGGACTGTGTCACTACTCCACAGTGTCATCACCTGCAATCCCCCATGAGCATGACTGTGTTATTACCTCTCACAGTGTCATCAGGTGCAGTCATCCCTTAGTAGGACTGTGTCACTACCTCCCATACTGTCATCACCTTCAATCCACCATGAACAGAACGGTGTTACTACCTCCCACAGTGTCCTCAGCTACAGTCTCGTTAGTAGGACTGTGTCACTACCTCCCACAGTGTCATCAGCTGCAATCCCCCATGAGCAGGACGGTGTCATTGCCTCACACAATGTCATCAGCTGCAGTCCTTGGTTAGTAGGACTGTCTCACTACCTTCCACAGTGTAATCAGCTGCAATCCCCATGAGCAGGATTGTGTTACTACCTCCCACAGTGTCATCAACTGCAGTCCTCGGTTAGTAGGACTGTGTCACTACCTCCACAGTGTCATCAGCTACAGTCCTCGGTTAGTAGGACTCGTCACTACCTCCAACAGTGTCATCACCTGCAATCCCCCATGAGCATGACTGTGTTATTACCTCCCATAGTGTCATCAGGTGCAGTCATCCCTTAGTAGGACTGTGTCACTACCTCCCACACTGTCATCACCTGCAATCCACCATGAGCAGAACTGTCTTACTACCTCTCACAGTGTCCTCAGCTACAGTCTCGGTTGTAGGACTGTGTCACTACCTTCCACAGTGTCATCAGCTGCAATCCCCATGAGCAGGATTGTGTCATTGCCTCACACAATGTCATCAGCTGCAGTCCATGGTTAGTAGGACTGTCTCACTACCTTCCACAGTGTAATCAGCTGCAATCCCCCATGAGCAGGATTGTGTTACTGCCTCCCACAGTGTCATCAGCTGCAGTCCTCGGTTAGTAGGACTGTGTCACTGCCTCCCACAGTTTCATCTACTGCAGTCCTTGGTTAGTAAGACTATGTCACTACCTCCCACAGTGTAATCAGTTGCAATCCCCTATGAGTAGGACTGTGTCACTACCTCCCACAGTGTCATCAGTTGCAGTCCTTGGTTAGTAGGACTGTGTCACTACCTGCCACAGTGTCATCAGCTGCTATAGCCAATGAGCAGGACTGTGTTATTACCTCCCTCAATGTCATCAGCTGCAATTCCCCATGAGCATGACTGTGTTGCTACCTCCCGCAGTGTCATCAGCCGCAGTCCCCCATGAGCAGAACTGTGTTTCTACTTTCCACGGTGTCATCAACTGCAGTCCTTGGTTAGTAGGGCTGTGCTAATACCTTCCACAGTGTCAGCTGCAGTCCCTAGTTAGTAGGACTGTGTCACTACCTCCCACAGTGTCATCAGCTACAATCCTCGATGAGTAGGACTGTGTCACTGTCTCCCACAGTGTCATTAGCTGCAGTCCTCGGTTAGGGGAACTGTGTCACTACCTCCCACAGTGTCATCAGCAGGTTAGTAGGACTGTGTTACTACCTCCCATGGTGGCATCTGCAACCCCTAGTTCATGGGACTGTGTCATGACCTCCCACAGTGTTATTAGTTGCAATCCCTCATGAGCAGGACAGTGTTACTAACTCCCACAGTGTCATCAGCTGCAGTCCTCGATTAGTAGGACTGTGTGACTACCTCCAAGTGTCATCATCTAGAATCCTCCAGGAGCAGGACTGTATTACAACCTCCCACAGTGTCATCAACTACAATCCCCCATGAGCAGGACTGTGTCACTACCCCCCACAGTGTCATCATCAGCAGTCCTCGGTAAGTGGACCTGTGTCACTACCTCCCACAATATCATCACCTGGTTAGCAGGACTCTGTTATTACCTCTGACAGTGTCAGCTGTAATCCCTAGTTAGTGGGACCGTGTCACTACCTCCCACAGTGTCATCAGCTACAATCCCCTATGAGCAGGATTGTGTTACTAACTCCACAGTGTCATCAGCTGCAGTCCTCGGTTAGTGGTACTGTGTGACTGCCTCCCTCTGTGTCATCAGCTACAATCCCCCATGAGCAGGACTGTGCCACTACCTCCCACAGCGCCATCAGCTACAATGCCTCATGAACAGGACTGTTTCACCACCTCCTACAGAGTCATCAGCTGCAGTCCTCGGTTAGTGAAATGGTGTCACTACCTCCCACAGTGTCATCAACTGGAATCCCCCATGAGCAGTACTGAGTCACTACCTCCCACAGTTTCATCAAGTATAGTCTCCCAAGTGCATGAAGGTGTTGCTACCTCCCACAATGTCATCAGCTAGAATCCCCGATTAGCAGGTCTGTGTCACTATCTCCTAGAGTGTAATCAGCTGCAATCCCCTATCAGCAGGATTGTGTCACTACCTCCCACAGTGTCATCAGCTGCACTCACCCATGAGCAGAGCTGTGTCACTACCTATAACAGTGTCATCAGCTGCAATCACCCATGAGCATGACTGTGTTACTACATCCCACAGTGTCATCAGCTAGAGTCCCCCATAAGCAGGACTGTGTTACTACATCCCACAGTGTCATCAGCTACAGTCCCCATGAGCATGACTGTGTCACTCCTACAATAGTGTCATCAGCTGCAATCCCCCATGAGTAGGACTGTGTCACTACCTACAACAGTGTCATCAGCTGCAATCCCTATGAGCAGGACTGTGTTTTTACCTCCCAAGGGTGTCATCAACTGCAGTCCTTGGTTAGTACAACTGTGCTACTACCTTCCATGGTGTCAGCTGCAGTCCCTAGTTGGTGGGACTGTGTCACTTCCTCCCACAGTGTCATCAGCTACAATCCTCGATGAATAGGACTATGTCACTGCCTCCCACTGTGTCATTAGTTGCAGTCCTCAGTTAGGGTGATTGTGTCACTACCTCTCCCAGTATTACCAGCTGATTAGTAGGACTGTGATACTACCTCCCATGGAGGCATCTGTAATCCCTAGTTAGTAGGACTGTGTCACTACCTCCCACAGTGTTATCAGCTGCAATCCCTCATGAGCAGGACTGTGTTACTAACTCCCACAGTGTCATCAGCTGCAGTCCTCGGTTAGTATGACTGTGTGACTACCTCCCACAGTGTCATCAGCTACAATCCTCAATGAGCAGGACTGTGTCACTACCTCCCACAGTGTCATCAGTTGTAATGCCCCATGAGCAGGACTGTGATATTACTTCCCACATTGTCATCAGCTTCAATCCCACATGAGCAGGACTGTGTCACTACCTCCCACAGTGTCATCAGCTGCAGTCCTCGGTAAGTGGGACTATGTCACTACCTCCCACAGTTCATCAGCTGGTTAGCAGGACTCTGTTACTACCTCCCACAGTGTCAGATGTAATCTCTAGTTAGTGAAACTGTGTCACTACCTCCCACAGTGTCATCAGCTGGAATCCCCCATGAGCAGGACTGAGTCACTACCTCCCACAGTTTCATCAAGTACAGTCTCCCATGTGCATGAAGGTGTTGCTACCTCCCACAGTGTCATCAGCTACAATCCCCTATAAGCAGGATTGTGTTACTAACTCCCACAGTGTCATCAGCTGCAGTCCTCGGTTAGTGGTACTGTGTGACTACCTCCCTCTGTGTCATCAGCTACAATCCCCCATGAGCAGGACTGCGCCACTACTTCCCACAGGCCATCAGCTACAATGCCTCATGAGCAGGACCGTTCACTACCTCCCTCAGAGTCATCAGCTGCAGTCCTCGGTTAGTGAAATGGTGTCACTACCTCCCACAGTGTCATCAACTGGAATCCCCCATGAGCAGGACTGAGTCACTACCTCCCACAGTTTCATCAAGTACAGTCCCCCATGCGCATGAAGGTGTTGCTACCTCCCACAATGTCATCAGCTTGAATCCCCGATTAGCAGGTCTATGTCACTATCTCCCAGAGTGTAATCAGCTGCAATCCCCTATGAGCAGGAGTGTGTTATTACCTCCCACAATGTTATCAAGTGCAGTCCTCGGTTAGTGGGACTGTGTCACTACCTCCTGCATTGTCATCAGCTACAATCCCCCATGAGCATGAATATGTTGCTACCTCCCACAGTGTCATCAGCCACAGTCCTTGGTTAGTAGGACTGTGTTACTACCTTCCACAGTGTCGTTAACTGCAGTCCTCGGTTAGTAGGACTGTGTCACCACCTCACACAGTGTCATCAGCTGCAATCCCCCATGAGCAGGACTGTGCTACTGCCTCTCACAGTGTCATCAGCTGCAGTCTTTGTTTAGTAGGACTGTGTCTCCACCTCACACAGTGTCATCAGCTGAAATCCCCCATGAGCAGGACTGTGTTGCTACCTCCCACAGTGTCATCAGCTGCAGACTCAGTTAGTGGGACTGTGTCACTACCTCCCACCGTGTCATCAGCTGCAATCCCCCATGAGCAGGACTGTGTCACTACCTCCCACGGTGTCATCAGGTGCAGTCCTCCCTTAGTAGGACTGTGTCACTACCTCCCACAGTGACACCAGCTGCAATCCACCATGAGCAGAACTGTGTAACTACCTCCCACAGTGTCATCAGCTACAGTCCTCGGTCAGTAGGACTATGTCACTACCTCTCACAGTGTCATGAGTGCAATCCCCCATGAGTAGGACTGTGTCATTGCCTCCCACAGTGTCATCTGCTGCAGTCCTTGGTTAGTAGGACTGTGTGACTACCATCCACAGTGTAATCAGCTGCAATCCCCTATCAGCAGGATTGTGTCACTACCTCCCACAGTGTCATCAGCTGCACTCACCCATGAGCATGACTGTGTTACTACATCCCACAGTGTCATCAGCTACAGTCCCCCATAAGCAGGACTGTGTTACTACATCCCACAGTGTCATCAGCTGCAGTCCCCCATGAGCATGACTGTGTCACTGCCTTCAATAGTGTCATCAGCTGCAATCCCCATGAGTAGGACTGTGTCACTACCTACAACAGTGTCATCAGCTGCAATCCCTATGAGCAGGACTGTGTTTCTACCTCCCAAGGGTGTCATTAACTGCAGTCCTTGGTTGGTACAACTGTGCTACTACCTTCCATGGTGTCAGCTGCAGTCCCTAGTTAGTGGGACCGTGTCACTTCCTCCCACAGTGTCATCAGCTACAATCCTCGATGAATAGGACTGTGTCACTGCCTCCCACTGTGTCATTAGTTGCAGTCCTCAGTTAGGGTGATTGTGTCACTACCTCCCCCAGTGTTACCAGCTGATTAGTAGGACTGTGATACTACCTCCCATGGAGGCATCTGTAATCCCTAGTTAGTAGGACTATATCACTACCTCCCACAGTGTTATCAGCTGCAATCCCTCATGAGCAGGACTGTGTTACTAACTCCCACAGTGTCATCAGCTGCAGTCCTCGGTTAGTATGACTGTGTGACTACCTCCCACAGTGTCACCAGCTACAATCCTCAATGAGCAGGACTGTGTCACTACCTCCCACAGTGTCATCAGTTGTAATGCCCCATGAGCAGGACTGTGATACTACCTCCCACATTGTCATCAGCTTCCATCCCACATGAGCAAGACTGTGTCACTACCTCCCACAGTGTCATCAGCTGCAGTCCTTGGTACCTTTACTTAAAGCTGCCTTTTTTTATTCCTTGCAGCAGAAGCGGTCATGAGGGCAAGCAAGCACAGCCCTTCTCACAGCCACCGACCGCGGAAAACGGAGCACCGGAGCGCCCAGGTAGCAATCCAGCTTCTAGCTGCCTCAGGGAGCTGTGCCACTGATTTAAACTTGGCACCTTTTTCCTCCCATAGACTGCTGTGCCTTTCTGGTTGGGACTGGGGAGTAGCGCAGATAACTACAGCAGCCTGCTCTTATTCTTACCGGCAGAGGGATTTTGTTTTTTCTGTAATTCGGGACTTTACCAGCAAACGATTCTTGAACCCAGCTAGATACTGTGTGTTATTTTACCTCTTAGCCTGCAATTTACTGTATAAGTTGTATTCAGATGTTTTAGGCATTTTGTTGCATTAGCTCCTCCCCTCACCTACCTTTACTTAAAGCTGCCTTTTTTTATTCCTTGCAGCAGAAGCGGTCGCGAGGGCAAGCAAGCACAGCCCTCCCCACAGCCACCGAACCCCCCCTCCGCGTTAAACGGAGCACCAGAGCGCCCAGGTAGCAATCCAGCTTCTAGCTGCCTCAGGGAGCTCTATCCCTGCCTTCGCTATGCGCAGGCTCCCTACCACCACCCTTAGTGAGCTCCTCCTTCTATAAGGTGAGATCAGGTGAGCTCGTGAACCAATCAGCCCACTTTCCCATTAGTTCCTTATACTAATCAACCGCTAGTGGCCCCCGCAGAGCAGTTTCAGATCTACTACCCAAAAAAAAAAAATGCAGTATCTCACATTTACAACTCTTTTGCTTTGCCTAACCCTAGCCTCCCTTCCACCCTCATCCTACCCTGCCCTTACTGACTTACTGCCACTTCTCTCTTCAGCTGTTATGCCACTCCTCCACTCCTCCTCTGCACCAGCGGACCAAAATCAACACCACTGGTATAATTGGTCCCTGGGGGCCTCTATCCTCCCTCCCTCTTTCCATGTGGAGTTACCATCCCTATATATCCCCTTCTACTCAGACCCTAAGCCTAACTCGGAATTCCAAACTGTCCCCCTCGACGCTGGACAGCACCTAAGACCATGCGTCTAGTAAGACACACTCTGTCTCCTCCTTCTCCTTATAGCCGGGGACGAGAATGGAACCCAGGTCCATTAACCACTATAGCGCTGGCCAACTTCGCCTCAGCCACGCAGCACCTCCCTAGAGTTTCAAAATTGTCCACCAAACATATGAAATATCCTAAACAAAATAGCCATGCTGCAAAACCACTGTCCTAGCCCTTCACCCCTGATATTGTAGTCATTACTTGAATCTTGGCTGAAGCCCCATAACCTGGACGCTGAATTCCAAATCCCCGGTTCTCCTTAATCTGCCAAGACAGGCAGGGCAGAAAGAAGGGTGGCGGCATTGCCATGTATATCTCCTCTAAACTCCAGTTTTCCAAAATCACACCTACAGTACCCATACAATCTATAGATTCCCTTCTAATTAAAATTCCTCTGCCACCTCTATCCCAATATACATTGCAGGGTCATACTGCCCACCTGACACACCTCTGGGCAGCATCCTTGAACACATTGGAACCTGAGGTCCCTCACGGCAGGCGTGAACTCCATATCCTTGGAGATTTTAACCAGAACTGGCTAGGCAATGTAGCCTCCAAAATGCGATGCCAAATAACAGCCCTAAACTCCGCACCAGCAAATAGGGTAACCCACTCGCCTAAATCACAAATCCAGTAAACACACACTACTGGATTGGGCTCTACCACCCACCCCATTGGATAGTTAAAGCTGGCCTTTACCTGACTCCTAAGTGACCACCATATGATCTACATGGTGCATAAAATCTTCGTCCCAAGGCCCCGCCACTGCACGCTTTACAACAGGGTTTACAAATCCCTTGATCTGACTGCTCTCCTAAATGACCTCTACAGCATTGACTGGTCTTTCATCCCTAGGGCTACCTCCTTGACGAGGCCCTGAAATTTTTCTCTACCAACTTCCTAGACATCTGGGATGTCCATGCTCCTCTCAGGAGATCCAGGGTAAGAGGAGCCCACTCTACATGGGTCACTACCTACCTCATGTCTCACCTACGAGCCAGAGACCGAGCCTGGAAATCTTTCTAGGCCACAGGGTCTCATATGGCTCAGCAACACTACAGGACACTAAGAAATGCCTGCACAAGACTCATACGCCAGGCCAAATCTAATTACTTTAAAACTGCATTCAATAACAACTTTGTTCACCCTACCCTATTCTGGAAGTCAATAAAATCCCTTCTTTCCCCACCGGCCCAACCCCCTACTCCCACTCTAAACCTAGGAGGAAAAATCATTGTGGATCCTAGCCTAGTTGTAGCTGAGTTCAATTCATATTTTTCCACCTCAACAGCTTCCTCTCTCCTCCCACCCCCATCCCCGCCCATTGCTCCCCTACAGGATCCTCCCAGGCCTCCTTCTTGCTCGGACTGAACTCACCTAACCAGGTGCTAGAAATACTGCAGTCGCTAAACCCTCCAAAGGTAAATGCCCATCGGCCTTGACTCAAAATGCTCCTGCTCTCAGCACCTGCCATTGCCCACCTCTATCTCTGCTCTTTAACCTGTCTTTAGACTCAGGGCAGTCCCTACATATGGAAACAAGCCACAGTCATTCCCTTGCTAAAGGAGGACCCTTCTCCAATCAAACTACCGCCCATATCACTGCTCCCCATCCTAACCAAAATTCAAGAGTGCCTCGTTCTTTCCCAGTTCCAAGACTATCTAGAAACCATATCCTTTTCACCCCTCTACCAGGCGGCTCGAAAACCACTCCACCACCACCTCGCTTCGCCTCACCAACCTATCCTTATGGGTATGGACAATGGGGATATAACAGCAGCCATATTTATCGACCTGGCTAAAGCCTTCAACACAGTTTCTCATCCCCGCTGCTGGCTAAACTCGCCTAAGCTGGTCTCTCACGTAACGCAATTAACTGGTTCCATTCTTATCTTATAGGTATGTCCCAATTGGTCCGTATTGGCTTGACTATTTCCTCCTCACTCCCTGTCACCAGTGGAGTCCCCCAAGGGTCTGTACTCGGCCCTCTACTGTTCTCTATCTTTCTCAATGACCTGCCTGCCCACTTTCGGCTATCCATATGTACACAGACGATATGGTGCTGTTTGCCTCGGGCCCATCCACTAATGGCGTGACAGCCTGTCTTCAGAAGGACTTGACTCCATCCAACGTTGGTTCCTCTCAAATCAACTATTCTTGAATCCAAAGAAACCGTCTCCTTCCTCTTCGGCTCTCAGGCCAAACTAACCCGCCTACTGCCCCCCACGTTCTACACTCTGGATAGCTCCCACTAGAGGCCTGTACTTCATATATATCTCGGTGTCTGGTTAGATCAGTACCTCGACTTCTTGGTGCATACAGATGCTCTACACAAAAAAACTGAATCCCATGCTGGGAGCTCTCTTCTGGAACAAAAACTACATACCTCTACCTACCAGGCTAGAAATAGTCCAAAAAATGATCCTCCCGATCATGGATTACGGCGACGTTGTCTACTGTGCTGCCCCCCAAACTTCCTTAGCTAGGCTTGATCCCCTCTTCCACTCTTTTTGTCGGTTCGCTTTGGACCGCCCTTCAAATACTCATTACTGTGTCCTCTATCAAGCCTTGGACCTCCCTTCTCTACAAAACCGGCGATTGCTACACTGCGCCAAAACCACGGCCAAGTTCTGGTCGCAGACACTCCCCTCCTACCTGTCGCTCCTCTAACTGCCCTCCCCCACGGCCCACGCACTCAGGAACACTGACTCCAGGCTCCTGCACATTCCACACAGACCCACCCGGTTAGGCCAGGCTGCTTTCAGTTTCAGGTTGCCCAAGTTATGGAACTCCCTATCACCTGATATTAGACACGCCACAACTACCCCACACCGGAATGCTCTTCTCAAAACATACTTCTCTACCAACTGTTCCTGTACCCCCGCCCCGCATTGTACCCCTCACAACTCCTAACTACCTGCTGCAAACACCAGTCTGGTTCTCCATTTTCGTTAGTTGTGTTGCTGCCAGCTCCTATTGTTGAACTGATTTTATCTGTAATGTAAATGTATCTGCAATATTGCACTATGACAGTCTCTTCCTTGTTTTGTTTGTACTAAACGTATCAATGTATGTTTCTCTTTGCACTACATTTCCCTTGTAATTCCCCTCCCCCCAGGGCACATCTGGAATCGAGCGGTACTCTGCTCAGTATGCCTTTCCTGGTAAATCTCTTAAATAAATAAATAAATAAATAAATAAATAAAACGTGGGACTATGTCACTACCTCCCACAGTTCATCACCAGGTTAGCAGGACTCTGTTACTACCTCCCACAGTGTCAGCTGTAATCTCTAGTTAGTGAAACTGTGTCATTACCTCCCACAGTGTCATCAGCTGCAGTCCTTGGTTAGTAGGACTGTGTCACTACCTCCCACAGTGTCATCAGCTGGAATCCCCCATGAGCAGGACTGAGTCATTACCTCCCACAGTTTCATCAAGTACAGTCCCCCATGTGCATGAAGGTGTTGCTACCTCCCACAGTGTCATCAGCTAGAATCCCCCATGAGCAGGACTGTGTCACTATCTCCCAGAATGTAATCTTCTGCAATCCCCTATGAGCAGGAGTGTCTTATTACCTCCTTCAATGTCATCAGCTGCAGTCCTTGGTTAGTGGGACTGTGTCACTAACTCCCACAGTGTCATCAGCTGCAATGCTCCATGAGCAGGACTGTGTTAATACCTCCCACAGTGTTATCAGGTACAATTCCCTATGAGCAGGACTGTGTTACTACCTCCCACAGTGTCATCAACTGCAGTCCTCAGTTAGTAGGACTCTCAGTACCTCCCACAATTTCATCAGCTACAGTCCCACATAAGCAGGACTGTGTCACTACTCTTCCACAGTGTGATGAGCTGCAGTCCCTGGTTAGTAGGACTATGTCACTACGTCCCACAGCATCATTAGCTGCAATTCCCCATGAGCATGACTGTGTTGCTACCTCCCACTGTGTGATCAGCTGCAGACCTCGGTTAGTGGGACTGTGCCACTACCTCCCACATTGTTATCAGCTACAATCCCCCATGAGCAGGACTGTGTTACTACCTCCACAGTGTCATCAGCTTCAGTCTTTGGTTAGTAGGACTGTGTTACTACCTCCCACAGTGTCATCAGCTGCAGTCCTTGTTTGGTAGGACTGTGTCACTACTTTCTACAGTGTAATTAACTGCAATCCCCTATGAGCATGACTGTGTTACTGCATCCCACAGTGTCTTCAGCTACAGTCCCCCATTAGCATGACTGTGTCACTACCTACATCAGTGTCATCAGCTGCAATCCCACATGAGCATGACTTTGTTACTTCCTCCCTCGGTGTAATCAGCTGCAGTTCTCCACGAGCAGGACTGTGTTACTACCTCCCACAGTGTCATCAGCTGCAGTCTCAGTTGGTGGGACTTGTCACTACATCCCACAGTGTCATTAGCTGCAATACCTAGTTAGTGGGACTGTGTCACTACCTCCTACATTGTCATCAGCTACTATCCTCCATTAGCAGGACTGTGTTGCTACCTCCACCGTGTCATCAGCTGCATTCCTCAGTTAGTGGGACTATGTCAGTACCTCCCAGTATCATCGCTACAATCCCCGATGAGCAGGACTGTGTTACTACCTCACACAGTATCATCAGCTGCAATCCCCATGAGCAGGATTGTGTTATTACCTCCCAAAGTGTCATCAGCTGCAGTCCTTTGTTAGTGGGACTCTGTCACTACCTCCTACAGTGTCATCAACTGCAATCCCCCATAAGCGGGACTGTGTTTCTTCCTCCCACGGTGTCTTCAGCTGCAGTCCTTGGTTACTAGGACTATGTCACTACCTCCCACAGTGTCATCAGCTGCAGTCCCCCATGAGCAGGACTGAGTCACTACCTCCCACAGTGTCATCAGCTGCAACCCCCCAGGAGCAGGATTGTGTTAGTACCTCCCACAGTGTCATCAGCTGCAGTCCTCGGTTAATGAAACTGTGTTACTGCCTTCCACGGTGATATCAGCTTCAGTTCCCAATGAATGGGACTGTGTCATTACCTCCCACAGTGGTATAAGCTTCAATCTGTGGTGAGCAGAAGAATGCCAATACCTCCAAGAGTAACTTTAGCTGTAATTCCCTCCTGAGTGGAACGGTGTCACTACCTTCCACAGTAGCGTCAACTGCAATTCCTGACAAGCTGGCATGTGTCACTGCTATCATCCACAGCATCAGCTGCAATTCCAGATGAGTGGGGTTGTGTCACTGGTTCCTTTTGCAGCATTAGCTGCAAGCCCCTCTGAGCAGGGCTGCATCATTGACTGCCATAGCATGAACTACGATCCCTGTTGAGTGGTTTCATAGTTATTTTACAAGTTCAGAAGGCCGTGGCCCATAATGAACTCACCACCAAATTAATGGTGGTATTTGCATTTTGTTTCCCTCATAAAGTCATCAAGTAAGGATTTAAAACTATGCACTGTATCACTATTAACAACATTATTGGGCAATGATTTCCATATCGGTGGTGCCCTCTGTGTAAAGAATATCTGTCTTCGCTGGGTTTTACTAACTTTACATTTGATTTTATCTTTATGTGATCTGGTTTTATTTCCACTATCCTGTTTTTCAAGACAAATGATATCAAGTGTATCATTATTATGTAAGGCATTATATATGTGTATAAGATCACCTCTAAGTAACCCATACTGACGTGAGTATAAATTCAAGGACTTTAACCTATCCTCATATGGGAGATGTTCAAGCTGTTTTACTCTTTTAGTTGCTCTTCTTTGGACCTTCTCCATCATTCTCAAAGCACCTACTGAGGTAGGTGCACAAAATAGGCACAATGTTCCATATGAGGCCTGACAAGACTTGTGTATAGAGGCATCAGTACTCAGCCTTCCTACTTTTAATATGACGATGTATAAATCCTAGAATAGAATAACATTTTTAACTGTTCTCTTCTGTGAACATCGAAATTCAAATGTGTCCAGATTAGGTTACCAAAGGCCCTAGGCCCAAGAAAATATGTGTCCCATTGCTAGGCCACAGTCCTTAGCCTAGGTCACACCTCACCCTAAAACGTCAGTTACACGATTTTCATATCAACATTCAGTTGATATTTTTAAGTAAATGCACACACACTATGCAAGGCCAGATGCACTATTTTTCATAGTTCAGCCACAAGATTTGTTTCAGTCTCTTAAATCCACTATTTCCTTTCCATGAGGGGCAGATGGCAAGGCATTTGACTCAGAGGTGTTAATGGCTTATTAGGGTGTTAATAGGTCCTGGAACAATAATGCTTTGTTACAGAGACTGGTACAATGTGTTCCAGACAAATGAATGTTAGACAGGCTGAGCCTAACTTCTATAGCCATGCAGATTGACTCAGGGCTGGGGGACTCTTGGTAGGCAGGGTCCCTAGGTTAGTTTGCCTATGCCTTAATCCAGCCCTGCGTGGGGCTGTGTCCCTGCCACTTTTTGTGGCAACTTCATATGTAATCGAAGCTGAGCGAAGCTGTGTCACTGCTAACTGAGACTGCATCAGCTACAATCCTCACAGAATGGGGATGTGTCTCTACAAACCATGGTAACATCAGCTGCAATCCCAGCCAAGAAAGGCTGTCTCACTCCTGTCTGCTAGTTGAACACAGATGTCATGGTTCATGTGACAGGATTGTTAGACCACATGCACAAATAGTTTGCCCCTGTAATTTCAGAGTTAATCAATTCTTTCTTAATAGAGGGTTCTGTTCCTGCATTCTTTAAGGTAACATTGGTTATCCCTACCTTCAAAAAATCTTGACATGAATGATTTAAAGGATTCCAGAAGTATCTTAAATCTTCCTTTTGCCTCCAGATTGCTTGAGTATGCTGTAACAGATTAAATATTTGCTCATTTGGAGTCGCTTTATATTTTTGATGATTTTCAGTTGTAGTTTCTTCTTTGACACACACAGAGTCAACCCTTGTTATGGTCATGAATTACCTCTTCATGGCTTTGAACAGGGACTTATTGGCTGTTTTGTTACTGCTGGGTTTCAGTGCGGTGTTTGACATGATCCATTATGGTTTCATCCTTTCAGGCTGGAGAATATGGTTGGTGTGTCTGTTTCTACTCTGATTTGGTTCAAGTCGTACCTTACTTCGAGATCCTTTTTTGTCTCCTTGGTAGACTGTAGTTAGAATTCTGGGGCCTATTATTATAGGAGTGCAGTAGCACCCCTATAGTTAGGGTTCAGTATGGTGTTCAATGTTAACCCCCTAACTTTGCACCTTAATAACTTTAGCGGTGTTTGACAGAATACTTCACAAATTTGTACATGTGGTCACACCGCTATACTGTCAACACATGGAAAGGTTCATGACAGCACATTGTATGATTTCCAAGGTCTGGATACCCTTTATTTTGGAAAAGGGTCACTTTTTTCCTATGCTTAACATGTTGTTTTATTTTGTTTGGTTCTTTTGCTTTCATGTACACACTACACAGTAATGAATGTCTCCATTAAACTTTCAAGATAGAGGTGGCCTGTGTTGAGGTAATGTTTTTCAAAGGTTTTGTGAAAAAATATTAAACAGTTCCAGAGTTTTAAGAATTTAAAGTTTGGTTTTGGATAGCTGTTTGGTATGAACCAAAAACGTTTTGGTTCGTGGCAGTTTTTGGTTCACATCACTTAAGAGTCATGAACTGAAATGCTTCTCATGAACAGAATATTTGTTTTTCTTTTCATGTTGGCTACCATCTTCTTTCTTCATTTAATTTACCACAAAAATATGAAAACACATATAAATGTACACTTTGAGAAAAACAAAAACATGATACTTGCCAAACAGGAACTCCTAAGGAATATTCTGATGTTTGTTTTTTTCCAAAACCTGCCAGAAATAGTATTTTCAGACATTGGGATTGTCCTAGTCTGATTTTCAGTTTGTCAGACTTTTTTTGTTTCGAACTTAAACAGTTTCCATTCGTAAACTGAAAGTTTCAGTTCATGAACCAAAAATCTTGGTGCAAACCAAAAATATTGGTTTGTGTACCAAAACATTTGGTGCAAACTGAGAATTTTGGCTCGCAAACTGAAAATTTTGGTGTGAGCAGAAAAGGTCAGCTCGCAAACCAAAGATTTTGTGTGAACCAAAAAGTTTAATTTGTGAACTGAAAATTAGGGTTCTCAGACCAAAATTTTTCAGTTTGAAATGAAAGTAGTCTTCAGTAAGTGCAGTTACTGCTAGCAGGCAGGAATGTCCTCTTGTTTCCCATCAAAAGTCTCCTTTGTTCTGTAGCTCCCATTCTGAATATCAGTCTTCCCTTACACGTTTGAAGTAACTATACAGTGAAGATGTCTTCTATTTTACATAGGCCAAGAGTTCCCTGCACCTCTGAACCCCTTAGCTGTATGGAAGCACATGGCCTAGAAGGCCCTGTGTCTCTGCAGCCAGAATAACTCATGACCCTGTGCATCTGCATCTGTAGCTACATGGAAGCACAGGGACTAGAGGGTCCTGCATTTCTGCAGCCCTCCAGATTCTTTGCATTCATTGCTGGCAGGCAAATGGAGACTCCAGCTTACATATGTGCTCTTCCTTTGGCACAGGGCTCAGAGGGCCCTGTGCACTGCATCTGTTAATGAAGGGACCTGTGTGAATGAGGATATGATTCCACTATCTCAAAAATAAAGGAAATTCTTTGTAAAAAAACTGTGTTTATGAACCAGTTAGGGTTCAAGTCAACACCACAAAAGTACGAAATGTGGCGTTAGGTATGCAACTCTAACTCCCCCACCCCAAGCATTAAAAGGACAAGATCACACAAGCAACCACAGCCAGCCATCATCAGGTAAGACAAACAACATACAATTGTTTAAAGATGACACAGATGCAGTACCACTGATGTGCTACATTTGTGGATTTGTATCTGTGGCTACATAGGCACAGGCCCCATAGAACCTATGCTTATGCTGCTATACCTTTGTGTATATGTTATGCAGCATGCAGGAGTACCTGTGTTCAGCAGAGGTATGCCTCAAGGTGGCCTGTGCTTCTGGATACAGAAGTACTGTGTTACGATGTAGGTATCATGGCTTCAACAGTGGATCAAGAAATTTTTCATGGTAGTAGTATTTTGTCTGGGGTATACTGCTCCTTGAAAAAGTTCAATGTTACCTTTAAATCTCACATTAGGTTAAAACAACTATGTTTGGCTGGCCTAAGGGGGTAGCAGGCGACACCTCACTACATAGCTGGAGCTGCTACTGCATGGTTTTCATGCGCGGCTGCATGAGTACAGGTGCCACAGGGGCCTGCAGTTCTGCAGCTGCCAGCCAGAGGTCAGTGCGATGTTTTACACCTGTGGCTGAAGAGCCACAGGCCCCTCAAGGGCCTGTGCTTCTGCTAACAGAAGAACTGTTGCAATTTGATATTGTGGATTTCGTGTGTGGCTTTTACACCTGTGCAGGCCCCTCAGGGAACTGGGCTTCTGAGACAGAACTTTATGTATGTCTTACAGTGTGGATGAGCACCTCTGGGTGTGGAAGCGCTCGCCCCATAGGGTTCTGGTTTTCTGCAGACAAAGCAACTCTTTTAATTTGGGTATCATGGGTTTGTATCTGTGCCTGCAGGAGCCTGTGCTTCTGCACACAGAAGTGGCATTGTGATTTGAGTATTGTGGATTTCTATCTGCAGCCAAAAATGAGTGAGTGTGTGCTGCGGTGTGCATACCGCAGATGCAGAACAATGGAGGTAACACTTCAGTGCTACTGCATTTGTGTCATCTGGAAACAGTTGTATGTTTTTCACCTTATCTGATGATGGCTGTCTGTGTTTGCTTGTGTGCGCTCTCTCTCTCTCTCTATATATATATATATGTACTTCCTTTAGTTATACTGTTTCACTGCCTTGGCATGTCATTCCACCTGTGTGCTGAGAACATCCAGGCGTACATTATTCTTAGTTCATGAATGAGTTATTTACTTTGATTATTTCCTGTCTGAAGAATCTTGAGTTCTGGATGAAGCAACTTTTTATTCAGTTAAACATCATTAAAACAGACCTTATAATTGCTGGCCCTCCATCCCTGTCTAAGAAGCTTTCCGAATTTATTTTTCAATAATGCTCAGTTACTGTTAAAGTCTACAGTTAAGAATTTAGGTGTTTTTCTTGAATCTAATTTCTCATTCAATTTGCATGTAACCAGAATTATTAAAGTTTCTTTTTTTATGTAAGAAGTATCACTAATCTGCACAATATTTTGTCTTATCCACAGCATGTGATTTTAATACATGCTTTCATTATTAGTCACCTTCATTACTGCAACTCTCTGCTAGCTGGGCTGCCAAATGTAATGCTTGATAGATTACAGTGCTTTCAGAATGCTGCAGCTTCTGTATTAACCAGAGCTAAGCCCCATGAACATATCACCTGGTTTCTGATGTTTTTCATTTGGCTCAATTTCCAGCAGAGGGTTGATTTCAATATGCCGTACTCTCACTTATGTACAAGGTCCTTTATGGCCAAGCCCCAGGTTATATTACTGATTTTGTTGCTCCCAGCCATATCAACTAGATTCACAGAGTCACACATCTTTGGACATGTTCACTGTTTCACATTCCAGTTTGAAGACAAGGGGTGATTGAGCATTTTGTATATATGGTCCCAATTTCTGACTCTTCTGCAGCCTGGTATTCAAGGTTCATCTCCCCAGCGTTCCTTTAAGACATGGTTAAAGACTGATTTATTTTAGCAGTCATACTCTGCCAGAAGACTGCATTCAGTTGCTTGCTAATGTCCACTACTCTGCTTACTGTGCTGCCATATTTGTAAGTATTCACAGTAAATGTTCAGTTGTGCTTTTATCTGCCATGTTCTTCTGATATGAATATTGATCTGTGTACTTTGTATGCAGCCATGTATGTTTCATTGTTTTTATCTCCTGTAGAATGCTTAGCGATATTTTATTTCTGCTAGATAAAACGTGATTGACTGTCTATCATGCTGTTTTCTTAAGTTTTCTCTTCCCCTCCCTGCTAGTTCACATACCCTCTTTGCTCTCCTAGCTGCCTACTAATCAGAATATTAAAGTAAATCCCTTTTCCCATTCTTTTGCTGTCTGTATCCTCCCTGCTTGCTCCACTCACCCATCAATCCAGAATCCCTTCTTCTGCCCCACTTTTGCTTCTACCTTTTCTGCTCAGCACCAAGAAATATTGTTTCCTTTCCCCATCCCGCTGCTGTCCATAACCTCCCTGCTTCTTGCTCCTGCTTCCTGCTCCATGCTCCCCCACACCCACCTAGCAATCCCATAAAAAGCAAACTTCATAATAATCATAATCCCTGTTGTCCAGTGTTACTCACTTCCCTCATCCAATTCAACCCTCCATCCCATACTGCTGTTGCACTCTCCACCCCTACATAGAGCAACCAGTACAATCCTCCTCTTACCCTCTTAGACCAGCTGCTGTCTTATGAAAATAAAGACTACTGCATCAACCCTATGCATGAAGTAAAATGCTGTCATTTTTATTTTATATTTTTATCACAGAGTGACTGTCTGTGGACTGTGGAGGTAGGAAACATAGAAACATATAAGTTGACGTCAGATAAGGACCGCAAGGCCCATCTAGTCTGCCCATTTCTTTTTCTACCTTATAAATGTGCCATCGGCCTTTGCTCTGTCAATGTCCTATCTATTCATACTCGTCTGTATTGCTCCCTTATGCCTATCCCATGCCTGTTTGAAGCCCTGCACTGTATTCATATCCACCACTTCCTGAGGTAGGCCGTTCCATGCATCCACCACCCTTTCAGTGAAAAAGAACTTCCTCACATTACCCTTAATCAGCCTCCCTCTAATCTCATCCTGTGTCCTCTTGTCCTGCTATTTTTCTTATATTGAAACATGTTAGACTCTTTCATCTTGTTAATGCCCTTAAGGTGTTTGAATGTTTCTATCATATCACCTCTCTCCCTCCTTTGCTCTAGGGTATACATATTGAGCTCCGGTACTCTGTCCTCATATGTCTTCTGATGCAGTCCCTGCACCATTTTGGTTGCCTTCTCTGGACTGCCTCAATTTGGTTAATGTCCTTGTGAGGGTGTGACCTCCAGTACTGTACGCAGTACTCCTGATTGGGCCTAACCAATGTCTTGTAAAGAGGGATTATTACCTCCCTCTTCCGACTTGTGATACCCCTGCTAATACACCCTAGCATCCCCCTAGCCTTACCTACTGCTATAGTGGTCTGCTTGGATGATTTCAGGTCACCGGTGATGATGACGCCCAAGTCTCTTTCTTCCCTTGTGACTGCCAGCAACTCCCCTCCCAGCTTATAGGTGGCTTCAGGGTTTCTCTTCCCTATGTGCATGATCTTGCACTTCTTTGCAGTAAACCCCAGTTGCCACTCTTCTGACCATTTTGCTAGTTTATTCAGACCTCTTCTCATTCTGCCCACCCCATCTGGATCATCTACTCTGTTGCAGATCTTCGTGTCATCTGCAAACAGACAAACCTTACCCTCCAGTCCATCTGCAATGTCACTGATGAAGATATTGAAGAGGACTGGCCCCAGGACTGATCCCTGAGGTACCCCACTTGTGACTTGCATCTTTACTGACTGTATACTGTTTACCACCACTCTGTTTTCTGCCCGTCAACCAGTTTGCCACCCAGTTGACCAATTTCTGACCCACCCTGAGCCTACTCAGCTTATTAATCAATCTTCTATGTGGAACAGTATCGAAAGCTTTGCTGAAGTCAAGGTAGGTGACATCAACTGCTCCCCCTTGGTCCACCACTTTGGTTATGCAGTCAAAGAAATCTACGAGATTAGTTTGACAGGACCTTCCTTTTGTAAACCCATGCTGTCTTGGATCCTGTGCTCCTATGGATTCCAGGTGTTGCACTATCCTTTCCTTAAAGAGTGTCTCCATAATCTTGCCCACTACTGAGGTAAGACTGACTGGTCTGTAGTTCCCTGCCTCCTCCCTGCTACCACTCTTGTGGAGCGGGATCACATGAACCCTTCTCCAGTCTTCTGGGACCTCTCCTGTGCTCAGAGACTCACTAAACAGTTCTGATAATGGCTCTGCTAGTTCAACCCTTAGCTCTTTTAGTATCCTGGGATGTATGCCATCAGGTCCAATTGCCTTGTCCACCCTGAGCTTATTGAGCTCTTTGTAGGACCCTTTCTTTGTGAGGGACTAGTGCTCACCTCCTCCCCGTGTTGAGCTGTGGGCCCTGCCCACCTTCTCTTCAGTAAATACTGAGCAGAAGTATCTATTTAGGATAGATGCTTTTACATGGTCCTCCTCCTCACATGCCCCTTATCTCCTTTTATCTTAGCAATACCCACTCTGGACTTTCTCCTTTCACTAATGTATCTATAGAAAGTCTTGTCCCCTTCTTACTGTTTGTGCTAGTGTTTCCTCAGTTTGGGCCTTTGCCTGCCTTACTGCCTTCCCTGCTTCCCATAGGGAAGTTTGGTATGCCTCCCTATCTTCATCCCGCTGTGTTCCCTTATATTTCCTGAAGGCCAGCCTTTTGGCTCTGACCGTTTCTGCTACTGTTTTTGAGAACCAAAGTGGTTTCCTTCTTCTTTTGTACTTCCTTTTCTCTCTAACACAATGGGATGTTGCTTCAAGTATTGTATCCTTAATGTTTGCCCACCTTGCCTGTACCCCTCACCTGTATTTATTTTTGCCAGGGCTAGCTTAACTCTGTTGGCCATCTTATCAAAGTCAGCTCCTCTGAAATCCCATATTTTTGCCTTGGAATGGGATGATTTAGTTGTAGTGGCCAGATTGAACCATACCATGTGAAGGTCACTGGCCTCCAGGTGACCTTCTACCTGGAGATCTGTGATCCCTTCCCTGTTAGTCAGTACTAGATCTAGGATAGCCCTGTCTCTTGTGGGTTGTTGTACCAGTTGTTTGAGGCCCTCCCTCTGCAGGGAATCCACCATGTTTCTAGTTCTGGCAGATGTTCCTGCTGGTATTGACCAATCTGTATCTGGCATGTTGAAGTCTCCCATTATCAGAACCTCTCCATTAGCTGTTATTGTTTGTATATCTTCTAACAGTAATGTGTTATGTCCTCCCTGGTCTGGGGCCTGTAGACAACCCTAGTTCTTATGGATGTCCCATTTCCTGTTTCCAGGGTGACCCACAGTTCTTCTGGCTCTTATGTGTATTCTGAATTTCTGTAGTGTTGATATTTTCATTGACATACAGGCCTCCACCTTTGGAAGTTACACTGGTTGCCAATTGATGGGATTGAGGCATAAAGGTACATGGAGGTACAACAGGATTGTGGTAAAGGTTAATTGGCCCTTTGGTGGGCTGAATTTGGTTATTTTAGTGCTGCTGGACACTGAAACTTAATTTGAAGAGTGGGTTGAAACTAGATACTAGGAGTGCTTGAAATGGAAAAGGAATAGGTAAGAAGTCATTTGACACTGAGAGTGCATGGGATGGGATGGGATGGGATAGGGAGGAGGTATCACTGGACACCAGGGAGCACTTGGAATGGGAAACTGAGAGAGAGGGAGGAGGGAGAGAGAGAGAGAAGTCAGTGGACACCGGTAGGTGATTGCAACAGGATATGGAAAGGGATGGGTGCTGCTGGATGCCAAAGAGTGCTAAAAATGAGGTGGGGAGAGGGAATAAGTGCCACTAAATACTATGGAGTGTTTGGAATGGGACAGTGAGTGGGAGAGATTGTCATTCTATACCGAGAAATGTCTAGAATGGGATGGGAGGATGGAGGGAGAGGTGTCACTTGGAATGGGATGGGGAGAGAGGGAGCACATGATGCCAGCAGTTGCTTGGAATGTGACCAGGAGAGAGATAGTAGGTGCCACTGGTCACCAATAAGTAATTTGAATGAGATAGAGAGGTACTACTGACACCAGGGTGTACTTGGCATGGGATAAGACAGGGAGGAGACTCTGGAGATCATGGAATGTTTGGAATTGGATAGGGAAAGGGAAGGGTACTAGTGGATACTAGGACATGCTTTGAACAGCACAGGGAGCATAAAGAGGTGACACTGGGAACTAAAGAATCTTGGAACAGGATGGGGAAAGGCATGAGAACTAGGGAATCTTGAAACAGGATGGGGAAAGACATGAGAACTTGGGAATCTTGGAACAAGATGGGCAAAGACATGAGAACTAGGGAATCTTGGAACAGGATGGGGAAATAAATGTGAACTAGGGATTCTTGGAACAGGATGGGGAAAGAAATTAGAACGAGGGAATCTTGGAACAGGATGGGGAAAGAAATGAGAATGAGGGAATCTTGGAATAGGATGGGGAAAGACATGGGGTGCCACTGGACACCAGTGAGTGTTTGGAATTGTACAGCAAGAAAGAGAAGATGCCACAAGATACTAGGTAGTGCTTCACAAAAAGTACTGCCAATTCCAGACTTCTTATTTTAAATGTCAATATATAATTCTTAAAAAAGTTCAAAATTAGGACTGTGTGAATATCTTTTTCCAAATATTCAGACAAATATTTGATATTCAGAGGTCAAATATTCGGATATCTTAAACTCTGCTCAAGTGAACAGAGCTAGTCTCCTGGACGTCTTCCCTCTCTTCATTCCAATCTTTCCCCACCACCCTGCCCCCTGATGTTACAGACAAAAAAAAAATGTGCCCAGCAAAAAAAGGTTAGCTTCGGTCTGCAGACTACAGTGTAATCAGTCACCGACCCCTTCCTAGCCTGACTCCCTCATTCACAAAAATACATGATTATCTTTTGCCTCTTCTAACCAGTATACATAATTTGGGGGTGGGGGACTAGAAGGCAAGCTATCTGGTGGGGGGGAGGGTTAATTAGTTGCTATGAAGCTGGTAGACTTGGATTTTAGGAGAAACAAATCGCCTTAATGCGGGTGGGGCCTAAGGAGCTGAATACAAATACCAACACTTGGTGGACTGTTTGGAAAGTAATCCCAAATATTCAGGAAGCTCATTGTTTGGGGTATTTGAGAAATAAAATTCACCCCTACACAACCGTACCAAGATTATCAGTGGAGGTGGAGGTGGCAGAGGAAAATCATCTGTTTTTTGTGAATGGGAGTCAGGCTAGGAGGCATGACTGTACTATACTGTGAAAGCAGGAGCCAGAGTTTCTGCTGAGTGCAGTTTTTTTAAATAGTGCTGCAGCATATCATATGGAAGGGAGGGTTGGCTGGTTACTATGAAGGTGGGAGGATAGGGGTTTTGGAGAAAAAAGGTGAGTGTGGGAAACAAATCACTGGAATGGGGGAGGGGCCTGAGGACCTGAATACAAATACCACAGAATAGTTGGCTATTTGGGAAGCAGTCCCAATTATTCAGGAAGTCCATTGTTTGGGGTATTTGGGAAATAACATTCAACTCCATACAACCCTAATAAAATGTAATTGCAAATAACTGTGTTAAATAAGAGAGATGCAACCTACAACTATAGAAAGAGGGAATGGAAGCTAGGGTGCCATACTTCTGATTCTTGATGACTGCATTGTGAGATGTTTCTAGGGTTTGAGTTAGGTATTACGGGTGTAACCCTAACTTCAGCACCATCTCTTGAAGGAATGCAATTCACCACAGTACCATCAAAATCCTTTTGTTATGGTTTGAGAGGCATAGCCAAAGTTTGGGCAACATCTATTCTGCACTTGTTAATGCAGTTATTCAACTCTTAGGCACACCATACCACACAATCACCAAGATTCAGGAATAGTACCCTAACATTGCATTCCTCCAATTGTGTGCTTTGTGTTGCAACCCTAACCCTTTTGTAAAATGGGTCAGGATGGCTGCCACAAATACTGCTGTCTGATTGGACAATGAAGGTCACCTACTGTGTCTATACAGTATGTACTCACAAACACACAGTGTTGTATTTTCTGAGCCAAGTTTAATTATCAGGTAATTTTATAAATGCAGTAAAACACTCCAGGGTGCTGTGTTCACTGGGAAATACAGGCACTTCTTAGGTGTGCACTGAGGGGTACTCTGCCTTCGACCTTGCGTGCTATTGCATACACTGGAGGAGCGCCTATATCTGCCAATGAATGCACACCCCTTTTGTGTGTTATTGCCTATGGATTATATACAGGCAACGGTGGGTCCTTCACAACTTGCAGCAGTTCCTGTTATTACACAGCAACATTTTTATGTGCACAAATCCTTCTGTGAATACTGAAAATTAGTCTGCCCCCACAATTTTAGTTGGGTACACACTTAAATGTGGCCATTTGTACATGCAAATTGACCCACAGTGTTATAAATACAAAGTCCTGTGTATTTGGAATGAAAAAAAAAGACAAAAATCAGTTGTTTAATATAGTGTTGGGGTGTGTGTGTGTGTGCGTGTGTGTGTGAAAAATTAGACATAGCTCAAATGTTTGCAGGTTATCCACTTTGTATTCTTATTTTTAGATCTTATCTACTTGTGGATTTAACTCCTGACTGCACTGTTAAAGTTGTTTGAAACACACACCCATACTCTTAGATGACTGCAATATCAAAAGGCATAAAATTAGTATTTTAACATACAGTCACTGTCTAGTATGCTGTACTTCTGAACAACATGGTTTTGAGAACAATTACCAGTAATTAAATCTGTGCTGGTTACCAAAAAAGATAATTATGTCCTTTGTGTATAACACCAATTAATTACTTTTATTTCAGTGAGAATAGCTCTTAAACGGCTGTGCTGCTATTTATATCAGGCCACATTTATAATTAATGTAAAACAGGTAATTTTTTTACAACTACCATTTTGTCTTTTTAAGAGTGTGACATGCAATTTTTATCCAGTGCTCTCCAAATCATCAACAAATTCAGTTTTGCATAAGGTCTTTTTTTCCTTTGTGGATTTCTTGAAAAAAGAGCAGCTATGTTTGAGTATCTTACACCTATGAAAGCACAACACTCAAATGCAGTTAAAAAAAACTCTTGTAAAATATTGCTGCAATAATTGATTCTGATTATATGCTGATGTTGAATGGCAGAGTAAAAGATAGAGATTTGCCTTTGGAGTACAGAAGGAAACTGAAGCTTTTTGAAGGACAGTGTTTCTGAAATAAAGGTTTCTGTTTCTGACTCTATAGCACATTCTGGTCTTCATTTGTGTCACTGTATTACTGCCTGGTATTTGACCAGTGACAGCAAAGATCCACCACATGGTAGAATCCCTCTCATCAATTGTGAGCATTTTTATCAGGCTAACCTGCTACCCCAACCCTCAGGAAGGTTCTCACTGTTTGGCATAGGCAGGTGAGGCCTCTGTTTCAGTGACAGCACCACAGCATAAATACACAGTTAGTTTATGATGGCCATGTGGCCTGATGATGCTGGAGATAGTATTTTGTGCTATCATGCAGGAGATACCTGGTCATGTCATGGCTGCAAATCTGTCTGCTGGGCTGGCAGAGTCTGACCGGACAGTACACTCAGACTCAAGCAGGAAGACATAGTAGGTCCTGTTAATACAGTGTCCCCTTCTGTGGGAGTGGAACAGCTTAAGATCTAGTGACCAATAGCATTATGCCCTCCCCTATACATCCAGCCCATGTGGGCAACTTACATAAGGGTAGTGGATAGGGCATAAACAGATGAAAAATGGTGGGGTGTGGCATGAGAATGTCCACTACCCACTGTCACAACCCCACTCAGCAGGTCAGGCCCTCTGCTCCCACAGTGCCAACCTAAGAGCGCAGTATTGTGAACAGTTAACAGAACAGGGTAACCCTCCTGTCTGTTTTGTGGGTTCAAATCAACCTTTGGTCTCAAAGTTCTGGAGGGATTCAAACTGTGAACCTCTTGCTGAAGGCATACCAATGTACAGGCTCAGATAATTCTGCTCTTCGGGGGCCAGATTTCTTTTGCCTATGGGCACCTAACCAGGAGTACAAAATGAACCCTTAAAACTCTATTAAAGACCTCAGAATAAACTCTTACCTTTTCCCAGTTTGGCAAAACCAGTAAGCTTTGTACAGTGTCAGCTTTAACCATATGTGCTTCCCTTATCAAAGAAAGAATTTCAAAGGCACACCAGGTAGTCTCTAAAAACAGAGGTTTACTTAAAATAGATAAAAATGTAAAATGTAAAACACAGAACCATATATCACAAAACATACAATATTTTAAAACAGTAAGGTTTAAAAAGTGCAAATTCCTACCAATAATACACTTAGAATTGTCTTTTCTAATGTATACTTATCTCTTAACAGTGCCTGATGTTGCTTTTTCAATCCAAACATGTGTGTAGTGGAAAACAGAATACTGTTTTCAAACTGACTTGCCAACCTCTTTGCATGAGGTCACCTAGCTCCTCCCTGTCAGAATATAAAAAATTATACACCCAGGATGTCTTATCAATCAGGATGTAAATTAATTAAGTGACATTTTAGCAAAACCCATTTCACACAAGATGACACTCAATTTAAATAACATCCCCTGTTTAATATCAAGTAGCTCTTCTTCCCAGGACACAACAAAGAATCTTTTATGACTTCACACTAAAGCATCATAACCTGCTCTCTTCCTCTAAACGTTATAAAAGTTTATGATTTCCCATCCTAGCAGCTGGCAAGCTACAATTAAGCTAGATAAACAGGAGATCTTAATTTAGGTCTCTTCTAGCCTGTAATTATCTCCTGGCCTTCCAGATAACACCTTGTAGCTAAAACCTGGGGGGTGGGTGTCATTCCGCAGGCTGTTCCAGCATGTCTCATGATAGACACTCAATAACCCATTTTTATATTACAAAATTCATACAGCGATCAGAACCAACTGTCCAAGTGTCACAATTCCTCCCCACCTAGACTGAATTTGGGGTCTCTAGCTCCTGCATGGGATGAGCTTCCCAAATCAGTTCACTCCTCGTAGACATGAGACAGCCCATCTGAGTTCTGATTTTTGGCTCCAGCCCTATGTAATATTGTCATATCATACCCTTGCAAAGCAAGACTCCATTTTAGCAATCTATCATTGTTTTTTCCCCATCTGCGATAGCCAAACCAAGGGATTGTGGTCAGTCTGTAACACAAAATGCTGCCCATACAAGTATGGCTCTAACTTCTTTAGGGCCTACACTATGGCAAGGCACTCCTTTTCCACAGTAGAGTATGCCTGCTCCCTGGGAAGTAAATTCTTACTCAGGTACACTACTGGGTGTTCTTTCCCTTGGCTGGATGTCTGACTCAGTACTGCCCCAATACCCATGTCTGAGGCATCAGTCTGAACTATAAAGGATCTGCTATAGTCAGGACTTGTCAAAACCGGAGCACTGCACAGTGCCTCCTTCAATCTGGTAAAGGCTTCTTCACAGGCTGGGCCCCAGGTAATTTTCTTTGGCATCCTTTTCTTTACCAGGTCAGATAGAGGAGCAGTCAGGGCACTGTAATCAGGTACAAATTTTCTATAGTACCCTGCTGTCCCAAGAAAACTCCTGACCTGCTTCTGTATTTCTGGTCTGGGCCATGCCTGGATTATCTCTATTTTTATTTGGTTAGGATGGAGCTGTCCTTGGCCTACCACATGCCCGAGGTATGGCACCTCTCCCATGGCCACCTGGCACTTCCCGGCTTTGACAGTGAACCCGGCCCTCTGTATCCTGCCCAGCACTTCCCTAAGGTGGGTTAGGTGTTCCTCCAAGCTGGTACTAAAGATGGCAGTGTCATCCAGGTACACCACAGTGAACTCCTCAGCACCACTTAACACCTGGTTCGCCAACCTTTGGAAAGTGTATGGGGCATTCTTCATCCCGAAAGGCATTACTTTAAATTCAAATAAGCCTATCAGAGTGATGAAGGCCAACTTCTCCCTAGCTCTGTCCGTTAACTCTACCTGTCAATACCCCTTGGTCAGGTCAATCATTGTAAGGTAGGTCGACCCTTCCAACTTGTCCAAGAATTCATCTGTCTGGGGCATTTGGTGGGCATCTGTCTTCATGACTGCATTCAGTCCATGATAGTCCACACAGAAATGAGTAGAGCCATCTGGCTTAGGCACAAGGACTACGGGTGGGGCCCAGGGGCTGTGGGATCTCTGGATTACCCCTAAATCCAGCATCTCCTCCACTTCCCTCCTAATGTCCTTTTGGACAGCCTCTGACACCCGATATGCTGTCTGCTGTATGGGTGTCTGTATCCCTTTCTCCACATCGTGCATCGCTAAGGGGGTTAGTCCAGGCTTGGCGCTAAACAATGATGCAAAGTCTGCTGAAATCTCCTTTACTTCCTGGATCTGGTCCGAGGCCAGCTGGGAGACAATTTTACTGCCTCCACAGAGGACTCCCACTTGCTTTCTTTCAGCAAGTCCTGAAGGGGGTCTCCTTCATCTGTCCCCTTCCCAGGACTACACACTGCAAACACCATGTCAGCCCTATTTGCATATGGCTTCATCATGTTGACATGGCACATCCTTTCTGTCTGTCTTTGGTCAGGTAATTCTACAATATAGTTCATGTCATTTACCTTCCTAACCACTTTGTATGGTCCTGCCCACTCAGCTTGTCTTTCTGGACTGGAATAATGACCCTGACTTCCTGACCCACCATGTACGAGTGAGCTCTGGCTCTGCGGTCGTACCACACTTTTTGTTTCTGCTGGGCAGCTGCCAGGTTGCTCTGGGCTGTCCCCATAAGCTCCTTCAGCCTTTCCCTAAACTTAAGGATGTAATCCACTATGGGAGTTCCCTTGGTGGTGTGCTTGCCTTCCCAGTCCTCCCGGATCAAGTCTAGGAGCCCATGTATCCAGCATCCATATAAGAGTTTGAAGGGGGAAAATTCTGTCTACTCTTGGGGCACCTACCTGTATGCAAACAACAGGTGGGGAAGGTATTTCTCCCAGTCCTTCCCATGCTGTTCAGCAAGCATCTAGAGTATTGACTTCAGGGTACCACTGAATCTTTCCACAAGCCCATTGGCTTGTGGGTGATACGGCATCGTGCATCTCTGCACCACCCCACACTTCTCCCATAAACATTGCATCAGGTCTGACATGAAGGAACCCCCTCAATCGGTGATAACCTCCTGTGGAAACCCAACATGGGAGAAAATCCCAAGTAAGGCATCTGCCACTTTGTCTGTCCTTAGTGAGGATAGGGCAACTGCCTCTGGGTACCGGGTGGCATAAACCACCACAGTCAGGGTGAATTTCTTCCCTGAGGAGCTGGGGGTATTTAAAGGCCCCACAATATCCATTCCCACCCTCTGGAATGTCTCCTCCACTATGAGCAAGGGAATCAGGGTGGCTTGGGTTTTCTTGCTTGCCTTCCCTATTTCTTGGTACCGGAGACAAGACCTGCAATACTCCTTCACCTGCTGGGTGAAGTTTGGCCTATAGAAATTCTGGGCCAACCACTGTGTAGTGCATGTGATTCCCAGATGACCAGACAAGGGAATATCATGTGCAATCTTGAGCAACTTCTCATGATACCCCTGGGGAACAACAAGCTGCCTGCCTAGCACCCCTCCCTCTGTCTGCACAGCCTGAGTATACATCAGTCTATTTTCCCAATAAACCTTATGTCTGCCGTCAGTCCCGTCACCTCCCTGTGCCCTGTCAGAGTCTGCCCAAGCCCTCAGCTTCTCTAGACTAGGGTCACTTCTCTGAGCAGCTGCAAACCCTCACACATTCCCAAGGCATGGTACAGGTCCCCTTCAGTTGCTAAACTAGGGTCCCTAGCACTAGCATCAGGGCACTCAGGATCACTGTCAATCCCAACCTCTGACATTGAGTCACCCTCCTCTTTGGAGTAACCCTCTGTAGCTGTGTGGTTAACTGCTACTGGGGAAATTTCTACCCCTCTTTCATTCATCTCCCATCTGGAGACACAGGCTGGGAAACCAGCCTCTCAGTGATTTCCACAATTGGTTCTGTGGGGTTCAGGGAACTACAGTTTTCCCTTGCTGCTTGGCTATGGGTAACTGCACATACCATCCCCTGTTTTAGATTGTTGCCCAGGATCACATCCACTGCTAATGTTTTGGCTACAGCCACCTGTTGCACAGTTCCCCCAGTTTCACCCCAGTCTAGGAGAACACTAGCGAGCAGCAATGTTTTCTCTTCACCAGTAAAGTCCTGTACAGTGATGTATTTATTGTGTATAAGCTGACCCGGCTCTACTAGATCCCCTTTACCAAGTCAGGATGCCCTGTGTCCCTTAACCTTGCGTCTGTACACCATTCACCATGACTGGGTGTATGTGTTCCTCATGTTCACTTGTATGCTTCCAGGGACACACAAACACCCCACTTCCTTCCTAGCCCCTGTTGTGTATTGCTCGCCTTTTGGGACACTCTCTGGCAATATGCCCAGTTTCTTTACACAACCAACATTCATTTCTTTTTCTCAGAGAAACTTTTTCTCTGAAACCTGGGGCTAACTGGTTTTGGTGGAGGCCGTGAGGGTTTTAGCTGCCTTGAAGGTGCACTTTTCCCTTTCTGCACTGCCACTCCCACCCATTCGTTCTCAGAGCAGGTCTGCTCTTGGCATAGCGGTCCGAGAGTTCAGCAGTCTTTTGCACTGTTTTAGGATCTCAGTCCTCCAGCCAGGTTTTCAGTTCTGCTGGGCATGCCCAGAAAAACTATTCTAACAGAATCACATTTTCAATTTTATCAACAGAGTTTGCTTCAATTCCTTCCCACCAACATTTTAAAAACTGACGTTGTTTCATGGCTAGCTTCTCGTAGCTCATGTCAGGGCTTCTCCTGAGCTTACTGAATTTAGCTCTGTATGATTCAGCAGTTAATTAAAATTTCTTTAACAGTGCAGCTTTAAGTTTGCTGTAATCATCACTGTCCTCATTGTCTATTTGACCCAATGCATCCTGAGCTTTCACGGCAAGTAGCGGGCATAGCTGGAAGCTCCAGGACTCCCTAGGAATTTTAGCCTGAATACAAATTTTTTCAAAATAATTTAAAAAGGCATCCATATCCTCTCCCTCTTTAAATCTGGCTATCAATTTGGAATTCAATTTGTAACCCAGTCCTGTAGTCCCAGTTAAACCCAAGCCACTTACCTGCTCTGGTGCTGCTGGTTGGAGTCGTAGCTTCTCCAGTTTGTGTTGCCTTTGGCACTCACACTCCTCACGGTCAGCGTCTCTCTGTTCTCACTCTGCCTCTTGGCGTTCTCACTGTGCCTCCCTCTGTTCTTGTTCCCTCTTCCCCTCTGCAGCTCGCTGGTGCTCACGCTCTTCACGGTCTGCATTCTGCTGTTCACAGTCCCTCTTCCTCTGGAACTCCAGCTCCATTCTATGCAACTCAATTTGCAGCCTGAGTACTTCTGGATCCAGGATAGTGGTGACCTTCCCCTGCTGCTGTGGCCCTTCGCTGACAGTGGTCCTGCTGCCCTCCCCATTGGATCTGGGCACCGCACTGGCCACTAGCCCTTCCACATTCAAGGTTTGGTCCCTTACAGTCACTGCCTGTGACTCGGTGCTCTGGGTATCTGCTACCATCAGGGCATCTCGAGGTTCTGTTTGGTGGCTTTTACCTTGAACAGACCCTCTGTCCCCACACAATTGCTTTAAGTAGTCTACAGTGTGCCTGCTGTAGTTGGAAGCCATCTTCTTCCCTAACTACGGCTACTCTGACTTGCACTTTAGAGAAAAACAATAAAATGGGTAGGAACTTGACTGTACGCCAAGTGATATAGTTCTGTCTAGTTTTTAAAAATAAATCACTGCCTTTTTTATGTTGGTGTGCTTGCGCAGCCAACATCTTGGGACAGTGCAGCTTTGGAGGCGCGGTCGCTGTTGGGCGAATGCAGGGCATGCACCAGTAGGTGTGTCAAGCATTCCCCAATCAGCCTGCATGCCGGCACCACACCATGCATACATAATGTGGTGAGCATATCTAAGAAAAGGTCCGCTGCAATCCGAACAAAGCTCGTCAGATGCAGCAGTCCTTTTCTTGCCGTGCTTGCCACCATTATGTACATGGTGGCACACTGGCCGCCAAACTGCCGACTTCCGGGGTGCCCAATCCCCCTGTCGGCTGCCCCTGCCCCCTGTGAATGTGCCACGAGGGAGCCCACTCCCCCATTGGCATAAAGCATCCCCATTTGTGATATGCCGAGGGGTGCCTAATCCCCAGCTCTTACCCGCCTCCCTTTCCTTGTGTGCCAGCGGAGTCCACTCCCAGTCAGCAGAAATAACTCCCCGTGTTGTTTGCGGCGAGGGTGCTCAATCCCCGTCGGCTAAAGACACCCCCCAACAGTTAGGGTGGCATGCTGGGAGCCCACCCCAGCATGCTAAATCTCCTGCAAAAAAAAAACTGTCCTCATGATGCTTTTTTTCTTGTTTTGAACCTGTAAAGGAAAATGGTCCCTCGTAGTCTCTGTGTCCCCTCCCCACCTGCACCACCCACTGTGCACCCTGCCTCCCTACACACCCCTCACCCCATACTTACCTCCGGAGTCTGGCGTGACAATCTTCGTGGACTGGGAACACGCTCTGCACCCTTTCAAAGCCAACTCATAGTTGAGGAAATGCTGGTAAGCTGCATAATGGAATAAATAGGGTTTTTCAACTTTGCTGCTTATCTCAGGCATTTTGTGATTTTGTCCCAAATTTTAACATGGGGTTTTGGGACCCCTTCTCATGAATTCTTGCACTGTCATGGCATTATTCGGTCCCAAAGGTGATTTCGTAGACACTGCACGGAATCACCTTTCAGGCCCACGACTAAATGACAGTGCCTCTGTTCATGAGGGAGGCTCTCAAAACCCTATGTTGCAAATTTGGTGGGAAAAATCCAAAACATGTATTTACAAGCGTGCATAGCAACTGCAACCACGCATCTTAAGTTAACAAATTCAGCCAGATTCCCAGCATTGGCATTTTACCACACCTTCTTGTGAACTGTACAGCTGTCATTTTCACATCCTGGCTGAAATGTGTTTTCACATCCGCGAGAATAGAGCAGTCGTGGTGCAAAATCAGTGTTTGTGACACATTACAAAATGACAGTGACACTGTTCATGAACAGAGGTCCTAAAATGTCTGTATTGAAAATTTGGTGACAATACTCCATAAAATGACTGTTTTACGAGCGTGCGTAGCAACTGCGCAATGCATGCTCATAAGTTAGCGCATTCGCTCTATTTTCATGCCAGATTCTCAACATTGGCATTTAACCACACCTTCTTGTGAACTGTACAGCTGTCATTTTTCACATCCTGGCCGAAATATGCTTTCGCACTTCCTGCGCAGAATAGCGCAGTCGTGGTTCAAAATCAGTGTTTGGGACAAATTACAAAAATGACAGTGATACTGTTCATGAGCAGAGGTCCTACAATGCCTGTGTTGAAAATTTTATGGCAATACTCCATAAAATGACTGTTTTACGAGTGTGCGTAGCAACTGCACAATGCATGCTTGTAACTTAGTACATTCGCAATATTTTCATGCCAGATTCTCAACATTGGCATTTTACTACATTTTCTTGTGAACCATATAGCTGTCATTTTTCACATCCTTGCCAAAATGTGTTTTCACACTTTAGGTGCGAATAGTGCGTGGACTGTGCGAAATCAGTGTTCTGGACACATTACGAAAATGGCAGTGACACTGTTCATGAGCAGACATCCTAAAATGCCTGTATTGAAAATTTGGTGACAATAATCCATAAAGTGACTGTGTTACTAGCGTGCGTTGCACAGTTTGCACGCATGCTTGTTCGCAAACTTCTAATATTTTCACTCCAGATTTTCAACAGTGCCATTATTCTGCACCTCCTAATGAACAGTACAGCTGTCATTTTCACATCCTGACCAAAATCTGTTTTCGCAGTTCCAGCGCAGAATATTGTGGTTGCTGTGGAAAGTCGTGTTCGAGAAACATGATGAAAATGACAGTGACACTGTTCATTAGCAGATGCCCTAAAATGCCTATGTTGAAAATTTGGGAATGAAAGTCAATAAATGAGTGTTTTATGAGCAGACGTTGCACAGTTTGCATGCACGCCATGACTTTGTGAATTTGTAATAGTTTCACTCCAGCTGTTCATCACTGGCATTTTTCCATACCTCCTTATGAACACTACAGCTGCCTGAAATGTGTTTTTCGCATGTCGGCACAGAATTGCACAGCTGCTGTGCGAAACCAGTTTTCGGGACAGTTTGAGGAAATGACGTTGACACTATTCATGAGCAGAAGTCTTAAAATGCCTATGTTGAAAATTTGGTGCCGAAACTCCGTACAATGGCTGTGTTGCAAGCGTGCATTGCGCAGTTTCCACGCACCCTTGTAACTTCGTCAATCTGCAATATTTTCATGCTACATTTTCACCAATGGCATTTGTGCACATCTCCTTATCAACAGTCCAGCTGCCATTTTTCACAGCCTGCCCAAAACATGTTTCCACAGCTGTGGTGCACAATGGCGTGCTCGCTGTGCAAAATCGCCTTTTCAGACACATTCACAAAATCACAGCACTATGCATCTCTAGCTCCGCCACTCCCACTGCCAATGCCAGCGCGACAACATTCGGCATTGACAAATGCTTGTCTTTCTTTGCAAGTGAGCTGATGGTCTCAAGCTGACACACTGAACAACAAAAGCTTGTAATACCAAAATTATCATGCTGCTGCCAACCAATCTGTCACAACCCCACTCAGCAGGTCAGGCCCTCTGCTCCCACAGTGCCAAGCTCCAAGCACAGTATGTGAAAGTTAACAGAACAGGGTAACCCTCCTGTCTGTTTTGTGGGTTTAGATCAAACTTTGATCTCAAATTCTGGAGGATTCAAACTGGAACCTCTTGCTAGCATACCCAATGTACAGGCTCAGATAGTTCTGGTCTTCGGGCAGATATCTTCGCCTAAGGGCAGCTAACCAGGTGTGCAAAATGAACCCTTAAAACACTCGTGAAAGACCTCAGAATAAACTCTTACCTTTTCCCAGTTTGGTAAAACCAGCAAGCTTTATACAGTGTTAGCTTTAACCATATATGCTTCCTTATCAAAGAAAGAATTTCAAAGGCACACCAGGTAGTCTCTAAAAATAGAGGTTTGCTTAAAATAGATAAAAATGTAAAATGTAAAACACAGAACCATATATCACAAAACATACAATATATTAAAACAATAAGGTTTAAAAAATGCAAATTCCTACCAATAATACACTTAGAATTGTCTTTTCTAATGTATACTTATCTCCTAACAGTGCCTGATGTTGCTTTTTTCAGAGTCCAAGCATATGTGTATTAGTGGAAAACAGAATACTGTTTTAAAACTGGCTTTGCCAACCTCTTTGCATGAGGTCACCTAGCTCCTCCCTGTCAGAATATAAAAAATTATATACCCAGGATGTCTTATCAATCAGAATATAAATTAATTAAGTGACATTTCAGCAAAACTCATTTCATGAAAGATGACACTCCTTAAATAATATCCCCTGTTTAATCTCAAGTAGCTCTTCTTCCCAGGACACATCAAAGAATGTTTTATGACTTCGCACTAAAGTGTCATAACCTGCTCTCTTCCTCTAAATGTTATAAAAGTTTATGATTTCCCATCCTAGCAGCTGGCAAGCTACAATAAGCTAGATAAACAGGAGATCTTAATTTAGGTCTCTTCTAGCCTGTAATTATCTGCTGGCCTTCCAGGTAACACCTTGTAGCTAAAACCTGGGGTGGGTGTCATTCCACAGGCTGTTTCAGCATGTCTCATGAGAGACACTCAATAACCCATTTTTGTATTACAAAATCATACAGCATCAGAACCAGCTGTCCAAGTGTCACACCCACCAGTGCTGCTGTGGCCAACCATAGCCATGGGAGTTCTCTTTTCAAGTGTTGGATCCTGGGGAGGTTCATGGTGTATGCCACTGTGGGGGAGAAAGAACACAGCAGCACTTTCAGACAGTAGCTGTAATGGTGTACCAGAACAGTGGTGGAGTCAGAGAGGAAATCAAACCTAAGACAGAGGTACTGTCTGTTTATCTTACATGGTTAGCTATTTTTCCCCACAGGATGGTAACCTATTCTTTCTTCAAATCACATGCTAACTAAATCCATAATGAATATTCATTATTATTTTATTGTATTTATTTTTATTTAAAAGTGTTTCACCAGGTAGATATACAGGGATATCCAAGCAATCTTGTTTACAGATGTGACCAGTGGGAAGGGGAGGTGGGAACAAGTCAGCAGTGGACCAAAAACACCAATAGAAATACTGAATATTAAGTAAATATAACAGTATACAAAAACATATACAGTATTAATCAATTGTTACATGATCAATGATGTAATAAATCAGTTATGACAACACCAATGTGTGTATGTCTTACCTAAATCGCAAAACCAGATTTTCATACAAAAAAGGGTTTCTCGAAAGTCTAAATCCAACCAAGCACATTTTAAATGCAACCAACATTCATTAAGAAATTGCTTTCTAAACAGTCTGGGTTCACTCCTCAACAAGTACAATTTAAAAGCAATGTCTACAGCCTTCAAAACAACATCTCAAAACAGTAAAGAAGCCCCATGAACTTATTTTACAACTGCTGGGGTTTTCAAAACTGATTCCAAATACAGAAGAATTTAAGAAAAACTGTTGATAGGTGCACCCATCTAGCATTCTGTTTATTAGGTAAATTCATAGGTTTAGCATTGCCTGATTTACATATTTCATAACCATATAGTTGCTTCTTCTGTGTATTGTGGGCTATATGTATTTTTTTGAGGAATTCACCTAGTTCTGTTAAATAAATGACACCAACAAGCTGGATTTAACCGTTATTTTTTATGTTATATAGGAAGAAAAAGCTTCTGTTCTTGGTACAGTCATTCCTCTGGCTTAGGTGTAACCCCCTCCCATCCCACTGTGTCTAGGGGTCCTGAAGGTAGCAAAGGCGGGGAAGGGATATAAACCAAAGACTTTCCCGAGAGGTAAAGCCAGCAGATATAAGAAAAACAAGGCCTTACCTCGAGTTGAGTTCTGGTAGCGTAGTGCAGGTTATCCTACTCCCAATACACGTCATCTCATTACTCACTGCAGCCTCAGGCCGGGACGGGGGAGACAAACCAGCATACTTCTTTAGAGGAAGAAATAAGTTGGTCCATTCAATAATCTCAGCAATGCATGAAGTAGAAACACAAAGAAATTTAATTCTGATTCCCACATTATAAATTAATAAATAAATAAATTGCTCAGCTCTATGGAGCTGGGAGGCAGAGAAAGAATGTAGAGCAGTAATCAAAAGGCACAAAATCGTACCAGATAATTTAGATGCTTGTAACAGGCCTAAACTAATTAGATCAAGCGCAGACTCCACACAGATAACCAGAGCCATATCAAAGCTCAGGACTTTAAAGGGTGTGACTTCATTTCAACTGTTACCTGAGAGAGTGTCTTACCCCGTTTCCCAAATTAACTGATATCGGGGATGTGGCCTTTAGTTCATACCATGGCCACCCTGAACCCTTGCCTGTAACCCAACTAGTACACAACCCTCTTTCCTATAGGGAAAAGATGACAGATTTAAACAGAAGAAGTGGAGGACACGGTTCCAACCTTTCCAGTTATTCTCACCGTGTGCATTCCAGCAGCGGGTCTAACATGGGACCTGCCCCAGACATGGGCACGGCGGGCCGGATTAAGTGAATCCCTGGAATGCACCCACCAGCTGACTCATGGCAATGTACCACACCATGTAACCGGCCTCCTTGGAGCTGCCATCTCCAAAGGGCCCTGTCATTGTCCTGCCACTACCATGACAGCCCCACTGCCATACCTTTTCTGTTAGAGCACCAGGCCTCCTGAACCCAGCCATAATGAGCCTTCCTCCAGCTGCTGTCTTCCCCACCACTGAGCTCCTGAAATCCCCAGTCTCCCATGGTCACCATACTCCTACCACCCTTCCCTCTGGAAATTAATCAAAAAACAATGTAGCATTGACACTCACAAGGCCGGTACCTCCTGGGATGGGGATTTTAAGCCCCAACTCAACTTGCTCTAGATCTTGCCCATCAGCCCCCCTTAGTAAATAACCTTTCCCCTGTTAATACCTGAGCCAGGAGCAATGCCCCAGGAGCAGAGCACAGATGCCCCAAAGCCAGGACCCTAACCAGTGGGGAGAGCATGGAGTATCAGCCGGCCCCAAGAGGGTGGCTTACACTCTTCACCCCCTTAAATCCACTTCCTCCTGGAATGGGGCATCTGGTCAGCTCGAAGGTGCCCACCAGAATGGGTATGTGCGCACTCTGCTCAGCAGCCCTTCTCAGGGTATGCTAGAGAGTCCAGATTTCTCCTCCCTGGCCTACTTCACTTTACAAACTGCCCCGTGGAGCTGCTTATGTCCAGAAACTATGCTAAAGATAACTGTAATTAAAAATTCTAAAAACAATAAAGCCAGGCTGCTCTTAACAAAGCTATTTAACTCAAAATATTTACATGTAAGAAACCCACTCTGTCCATCCACACCCACCTCAATCACTCCAGCTTCATACACACTCTCACTCAGCCCTTCACAGTAAGAGGTAGATACTTGGTTAACATTCTGACTCTTTTTGATTTGGTTCCAACAGGGAACATCAGAAGGGATTTGTTTTTTTTTGAAACACAGAAATAAACAGTCACAGTGGGGGCAGTTCACACAGTTCCAGTTCTTATCCTCTGAGGAACAATCCTGCAGCACCACCCACAGGGTACAGTCACTTTTAAAGTTTTCTTTGTTACTTTTAACTAGGAACAGCCAAACAAACTTGCAGAACAGTCCTGACATATCACAGATGCTGAATATCTTCCTCTAAATGGCGGGCTCTCCGTTGCGTGGAAAATAGAAGACCGGGTCTGGCTTAGTAGTTTAATTCACAAAAGAGTCCATAGATATTATGTAGTGATTCACATGACATCCAGCAGTCACATCCTGGACAAGAGCATAATGTTTAAATCGAGTCAATCCTGCCAAGTGGTACGAATAGCACATAGTTCTGGCTTTCTGGGTGATTTATTGGGTCAGTGGGCCAGACGACTCAGATCACTGCTGGAGATTTTGGACCATTCCCCAAAACATCCAGCCAGGCCACTTTTCTTCTCTGATGTCACACAACCTCTTCGGGACATAAGGATATTCCGCAGTTGGGTACCCAATGTGTATTCGGGGCCTCACGCACCTCTCGCCTACGACCACTGGGGCAGTTTTTGAACATTGGTCTGACTGGCAGTACCTGGCTCCAGTCACACTTGGGTCATGTTGGGCACATTAATTGGGTTGCTCCTTATGAGTCCATCCAACTGAACATGGTTGGCCTTGCACAGTGCCAGAAGACATGGGTTGTTATCTGGCAGCTTTAACACAGGGATGTTATAAGGATAAGGAATGGCTTGGTACACTTCTTGGTCAGCAAACTGATAAACCTTCAGGGCTTGTCCAGGGGAAGCACAGCTGGCACCTCCCATACAACCTCCTCCTCTGGTTCCTCCACTGTTACCTTCACTGTGGTACTCAAATAGGGATACTCTCTGCCTGGAGCATCTGCATCACCACTGTCACCAGGTAGAGGACTTGTGGCTGACCCCCTGGGCCCTGGGGGGCTGCCAGCTCTAATACCCCATCCCTACCTTTCCTCTGCCAATGGGATAGTTGGCAGTGGCAGACACCGTAGTGCTGGGCAGATGGCGTGCCCTCAGCACCCTCACAAGTGTCCTCCTCCACAGCCTCCATGACTACATCAGGTGCCCATCCATTCACTTTTACAGAGGAAAGGGTGACTTGGTCTCCTCAAAATCATCCAGGCTCCCCTGGGATGCTAAGGAGGCAGCACCCACTGATGATAGCACAGGATAGGGCCAAGCATAGCTAAAAGGAGTACCCAAACACAACCCTAAAGAAGTCCCCCCTGGAACAGTTAGTGCACAAAGGCAGATGACCACCCCCTCTCCTTGAAATCCACACCTCACACAGTTTTCCTCCGTCACCCATCTTCCTGCCACTTTCCACAGCCAGGACAAAAGGGAGAAGGGCACGGTGACCTGGGGTTCCCAGAAGGGGCCTTCTTTGCCATAGCTACCTTTCCTTCCCTCCCTTCCACAACATGCGTCTTTCTGCCATGAGTTCGAGGAGAAAATGGCATCTTCTTTGAACATTTCTCAACCAGCCAAAACCTGAACCAGTCAGTGGTGCTGCTTCAAACCAGCTGACCTCTTCCTTTTACTGTCAGGTACCTTCTCTTACTGGAAGACAGAAAATAGCACCAAACTCCCCACAATGGTGGTCTCCAGTGATGCACTACCAAAATCCCGGCCCCTCCAGTAGCGGGGACCCCCAGCCTTGATAAGTCCACCCCCAAGCATTTGGTCCTGACTCCACAATTTATCTCAGACAAGCCCGACATTTGTAACCCCTCCCACCCCACTGTTTCTAAGGGTCCTGATGGTAGCAAAGGGGTGGAGGTGGGTACAAACTGAAGACCTTCCCAAGAGGTAAAGCCAGCAGATATAAGAAAAACAAAGCCTTGCTTCGAGTTGAGTTTTGGCAAGTAGCAGGTTATCTCACTCCCAATACACCTCATCTCACCACTCGCTGCAGTCTCAGGCTGGGCTGGGGCAACAACCCAGCAAACATCTTTTGAAGAAGGAATCAGTCCATTCAATAATCTCAGCAATGCATGAAATAGAAACACAAAGAAATTGAATTCTGATTCCTCATTATTAGTTAATAAATAAATAAATTGCTCAGCTGTATGGGGCCGGAGACAGAGACAGAACATAGGGCAGTAATCGAGATACAAAACCATACCAGATAATTCAAATGCTTGTAACAGGCCTAAACTAATTAGACCAGGCACAGACTCCACACAGATACCCAGAGCCATATCAGACCTCAGGACCTTAAAGGGTATGACTTAATTTAAAACCGTTACCCGACAGTGTGCCTTACTCCCCTTCCCCAAATTAACTGATACTGGGGATGTGGCCTTTAATCCATACCATGGCTGCCCTGAACCCTTGCCTGTAACCCACCCAGTATGCAACCCTCTTTCCTACAGGGAAAGATGGCAAATTTAAACAGAAGACATGGACAACATGGCTCCAACCTTTCCAGTTACTCTCACTGTGTGCTTTCCATTAGCAGGTCTAACATGGGACCTGCCCCAGACATGGGCATGGCGGGCCTGATAAAGCGAATCCCTGGAATACACCCACCAGCTTACCCATGGCAGCATACCACACTGGGTAACCAACCTTCTTGGAGCTGCCACCTCCACAGGGCCCTGCCACCACCACAACAGCCCCACTTTTCTGTTAGGGCACCAGGTCTCCTGAACCCAGCCATAATGAACCTTCCTCCAGCTGCTGTCTTCCCCACCACTGAGCTCTTGGAATCCCCAGTCCTCCATGGTCACTATACACCTACCACCCTTTCCTTCGAAATTAATCAAAAACCAACATAGCATCGACACTCACAAGGCCGGTACAGTCCGGGCCAGGGGTTTAAGCCCCAACACAACTTGCTCTACATCTTGTCCATTGGCCCCTCCAAGAAAGAACTTTTCCCTTTTATACCTGAACTGAGCAATACCTCCGGGGGGAGCACAGGATGCCCCAAAGCTGGGATCCTAACCAACCGGGAGAGTAGGGTGTAGTAAGCCAGCCCCAAGAGGAGTGGCTTACATAGGTATAAAATGTAAAATACATGTTCTATTTTTGCAGAGATAACAGGGGGGTGTCCAGCACAATAGTGGTAACACTGCAGAAACTTTTTAACGTGTGACCGAGTTCCATGATGTAAAAAAGAGAAGTCCACTTGTGATCTCTGCTTTAGTTTGCAAAGTTTCTCAACGTAGTATCATGGGCTGTTATTAAACACTTTGGGGAGAATTTTCTAAAGGCTCCATCTGAGATGCGCAGACTGATGTTTTGGAAACAGAAATGTGTCTAAACTGTTAGACCATCTATTGCATTTTCTAACAGTGTCTGAATTTTGCTACCAAAAAATAACACAGTCCACTTTTTGTGTCTTTTTTTAACACAAATAGTGATATTTTGTTTCAAACAAATGCATCTTTTGAAAATAACAGCAGAGCTACTGAAATGTTTTCAGGTGGATGCAGGTGCAACGTGTATTTGTGTCTGTGTCCACCCTTTTGAGAATCCTGCCCACTGCCTTTAAACATTTTGAATAAATCATCAGTTACTCACTGAATGACATTATTTGCCTTAAAGACTGCATTTAATCAGCAGATGATTTCAAATCTCCTAGTATCAATAGCTGTGCTTACATGGCAGTAGTGCTACAAATGACCGACAGCAGCAGTGCTATCCCAACCACCTGCTACTTGTAGTCTGCATGTCTACATGGCCCCTCTCTGCACAGTTACAATCTGTGCCAGTGAGGGGCTGTGCATCAGGGGGCTGGACAGCTGCTTGCCACAGTAAGTGGTGACGAAACCACGCATTGGAATGCGTATGCCCAAAATTACGGCCGAAGGTTTCCTTTCTGTGGAAAATTAAAACTGTTGCAGCCCTTGGTTTTCAATAGCAGCTACTCTGCTGCACTCAGAGGACTGTCTACATGTGGGATCACCAACTGCTTGAAGCACTTGCTGAAAATGGAGACTTGTCATGCACGAGTCCACATCACCTCGGCTGTACACGCGCCACAGCGGATGGGTTGCCATGGCACAGACTGTCCACACAGCAGTTTAATCCACTTTAAATTGTTCACTCTGCTTGGCATCCCCAGTTTGCCAGGGAATGTGGGAGCATCTTACTGAGAGGATTACACCAATCAGGTAAGTGTCTACATGGAAGCTTTTGCACTGGAGCAACCCAAGCGATGGGGTTACTCCAGTGCAAATGTGACCGTGTAAACAGGACTTTTGAGTCTCTTTATTATAACATGAGATGCTTCAGAGATGTGCGGCTGTGGCTGTAACCTTGACAGTAGGGAATACAAATGTTCTTACTGTTCAGCTGGCAATTATTTACCTTACATACTTTTTACCTATTCATGGTTACCGAGGTCTCTGTTTTTTTAGACTTTCTTTCAACTCCTCTGCCAGCTAGGGGATGCACCCCCTTAAGACCCCATCTGAGGCACCCAGCCCCATCCCTCCACCTTCCCCTGGAACTCACTTCAAGGACTCTATTGCTCCCCAGAACATTGGGACCCTCTGAGACAGGAGGTCAAGATCCCAAGGAGGAGGAGACCCAGATGCAGTCAAAGAGGCCTGCCTCGAATCAAAGGGTGTTAGGCCTGCAGGTGCTTTAGGTCATCATTCTGCTCAACATATTTATTCCCTTATGCTGCTCCTGTCCCCAGGGCTGGCGCCATCAAGGTCATCCATACAGCAACACATGCACAGCACGTGGTACTGCTACCCGCTGAAGTATCCCCAACATAGTCTTAACTAAAGGGAATTTTTAATTCGGGCACCCTAAGTGAATATGGTGTGCAGGGTGTGAATTAGCTCTTCCTGCCCCCCAATCATTTTAAGAAATATGCAATATATATATAAATATATATATATATATATATATATATATATATCACCTTTTTACTTTGTAATGACTTCTGAATACAGAAGTGAGCCATCAACCAACTTTATGTTTAGAAGTTCCCCTAGCACTCTCATCCATCACCACAGGTAAAAACTGTGACCACGGGAGTAGAGGAAACCAGACTCAGTGGCTCACTCAGGCCTGGTGGTGACATTTGAGGTGTTGTGAAACCCGAACCCCATGTCACCACCACTTGATACCAAACACTGAATCTGTCATCAGGAGAGGAATTGAAGCAGATGGAATCCAAGCTGACCGAGTGGCTTACATTGTTGTGCAAGATGGCTCCATTTTGCTACTTCTCTCTCAGAGTGCATCCTGATTGAGGACTGGCCCAGCTGCACTGGTGTGTATATGGCAGGGTGTTCCGCCATCTGCAAAGCAGTTTAATTAAAAAAAAATAGGACTTATTAAAGCAGCAAGTATGTTTAGTAGTTTTATAGTTTCTAGAGCACTTACCCTTACTGGAGTCTCCAAAAAAAAGAGAAGTTGAATGAGCAATTTAAGACAATGGGATTTTGATACTAAATGCACGACTTCCATTTGAAACTGTCATAGACTGGTCCTTTCAGAACTCAGCCTGCACTGTACTACCAGATTTCATGACCCTTCAGATGCTTAAATGGTCACCTGGATATGCAGCCACCACCAAGTTTAACTCTCATTCTGGGAATTTATTAGGTCAGAATCCCATCACCAGCCACTGCTCGCACAGTACAATGGCCTTTTCCAAAGAGCGAATGACTCACCCCATTGTCATAGGTGGGACACTCTGCTTACACATATGCTGTGATAGGCACAAGAGTGCTTTGGACAATTTAGTAGCCTGTCTCTTTGGAAATGGGTCACAGACTTGCCAATTATACCAGATTATCTATACCCTTAAAACAAGTCACAGAGAGCATGAAATATATAAAAATAATATTTAATACTCCATGATATTTATATGCGGTATAGACTTGTACACATTGAACTCTATGGGAATACAGTACACTACAGAAAGGGAAAATAATACTCTTTATCAAGAATAATGCACACAGAATACTAATGTCTTACTAGATTCTATGTAGATAAAGTTTACCCCAAACTGGGATCTCTTGATCCATAGCTGGCAGACAGTGACGTTGTCACATCAATTCAAAAGGTATGAGTAACTTTCATAAGGCAGATTAAGTCCCGAAATACCCATGCCAGGTTGGCCCTTGCACACATCATCTGACCCCCATTCATCTCCTCTGCATTCCTCATATTCTCCCTACACTCTACTCCACCCTTGTTTTTGTCCTGTTAGCCTTGGTGCTGACTGGTGTGTTGTGCTGGGTCTAGCCCTTGTGGGGTTTTCACCCAGAGGGACAAAAGTCCACCTCACTGTCTCTACCACACCCCCTACCACTATTTTCTACACCTCTCCCCTCGCCCTGCCCTCTTACTCCTATCCTCTTCTACTACCCTCCTCCCTCTCCCTTCCTTTCCCCTCACTACTTCTTATCTAACAATCTCTGTCTCCCCTACCATGCTGTCACACTTGTCTGCATGACCTCTCAACTCAATTATACCTCCACTCTGTGCCTTCAGCTGCTCCACAATTCTGTTGGCTCTCCATTGCTTCTCTGTCCATTCTGGGTTTGCCTGTTTACCAATATAGTGTTCATATGTGTAATTACCTGTATATTGCTTGCAACTAGTGTTGGGCTGGTTGACCTGGATACCTGGAAATTTCCAGGTGGGCCCCTCACTTAAGCTTTTACTCAACTTCCAAATTCCTAAAATGCTTACACTTATAAACTATTTTTTATTAAAATGGGTGTTCCAACCACTGCAAGAAAATGTAAAGTGCCAAAATAGAGCCTGTGCACCAAACTGAAGTGCAAAGCTGATGTGAATACAGCCCTACAGTGCCCCTTTATTTATTTTCCAGGTAGGACCCCAGTCCAAATTTCCAGGTGGCCCCCCTGCACCCCAGTCCGACCCTGCTTGTAACATTGTTGTTTTATATTTACTGTATTCTGTGTTTTATACTTACTGTACCCCCCTCCTGATGCATCTGAAAATGAACTATTTCAGCTCAGTATGCCTTTCCTGGTGAAACTCTTCAAATAAATAAATAACTCTGCCCTTCCTCCCTTACATCACACCCTAGACATTCCTTTGATTCTTTTAATCTGCCTCTGAGACAGAACTGTTGGAGCAGGTTATGCAGATGCTGAACCTTCTCTTTTATTTACTTGGACCTCTGCTCCTCAGAGGAGTCTAGCCTGCTTTGGCCATTTATTGTTATATAAACAAGTCGCCACTTTCAGGATGGGTAGAACTCTAGTCTTTGGTGATTTCAAAGGGCTGTTTGCCCTCAGGTCTAGGAGAGCAAAAAGGAAAGAAAATGCATTGCCAGTTCCCCACATACCTTGCACATCAGTTAAAATGTTTTATAGAAAAATAAATTACAAAAATTGCATTGGTGTCACAGAAATGCTAGAGCTATTTTAATGTAATAGTAATGGAAAGGAATTGAGATTTACTATTGTGTTATAAAATAATACAGGAATGCTTGCTACTTAGTTTCAGCAAAGGACATGGTCAGGTATTCCCAGAAGTTTCTAAAGAGATTCTCTCTAGTGGCCCAATGGTTGTACTGCAGGCAGGCAGGGAATTTCTCTGAAGATATCACAGAAAATTCAGGAAATATCTGACCATGTGAACTGCTGCAACTGTAAAAAGGATGAAGTCAAAACCCTCTGAGGTGCAGTGTTAGGGCTTACTGTTCTGCAGACTGTTTTCTATGAAGCAATGATTTTAGGCACTGGGTTTGAATTGTAGAAAACAACTGACCACAGGGTTAAGAGGTTACATTCTAGGAAAGCGTATTGTCTTTATGTGTCAGCATCTCTGTTTATGTACTGATTTCTAGACCACAGGGAAATACTAGTTACGTTGACTGGCAGGACATAACCTTTTCAGTCTAAATTGCTTTAGAAAGCAGCCATATGGCTGAAGGTGAATCTCTGAAGTTGCGATCTTTGCCGTGGAATGTGAAGAAATAAGAATGTTCATACCCACATTTACAAAATATATAACACACAGATGCTTTTGCTCAAGTCTAAAACTCCGGAAAGATCTGTATAATAATGGCAGGGCTAGATTTTTCATAGGGAGTTCATTGATTTTAAAACATTCCACTGCAAATATAAACAATACCAAATGAACTCTCTAGATTCAAACCACATGCAGTACCAATGCTGAACAGTATCAGAAGCTGCCGTGTTGATTAGTTACCATGTAGTTATATTCATCAATTATGTATTTCCGATAAAAACATTCATATACCTATTTTTTTCTTTTTTGTTTCACTCCTGAACTGAGATATGGGTTTTTGATTTTTTTTTTATTTCTGCCCCCATGCCACACCCAGCAAGAAAAAGTTAAATATCTTAGTGTGGTGCTATGCTGCTTATATCCAAAACATGTGGCAGCCCCATCCTAATACAACCACTGCATGAAAAAGGTAACCTCACCAAAAGAGATGTTTTCACACTTGTGAGGTGGCGATCTTTAATGGCTCAAGTGACTAATTACAAAATGAATTATAAAAAACGTTTGAAAAACATCTGAGGGAATAAAAAATACACCGATGTCAAATCTAAGGGCATCAGCTAAAACACAATATGAGGAATTTCTTTGCTGGCTAACAGGACTAACTGCTGCTTTAAACTCAGATTAAGTAGACATGCCTGAACAATGAGGTTGTTAGTTTGTCATAGAAGTCAGGAATGCTATGACTGTTGGCCTTTTCTAGAAAATACAATAAAATTTACTATTTTATGAATGTGCATATAGGTTCCTTGACTATGACCAGCTCAGTAACTTCAAAATGACCTGTGACAAAATTACCCATACCAATGAGTGTTGAATGTTCCATTTTGATGATATGTGTTCATCTTGCTTGCTCATTTTATCTGCAGTTTAATTTGCTTTCAGTGTTGTCTCACACACACTAGAGGTTTATTTTCTAAAGGATTTTTGTCCCCTTGTTCACTGACCTGCCCATTCAGCCTCCATCAGCCCAGCCATGTCACCCACCATCTCCAAAACTTACCCTTCTTCTGGTTGTCTCCCACAAATGACCCCTCAGGGCAGGGCCATGAGTGCTGGCCAGGTCTCTCTGGAACACAGTCGAGATCACTCTGGAAGACGAACACTGTCAGTGGTGCAGAGTCTGGGATGGCCTGGAGTGCCATTCTGCTTGATCGCGGCTTTTCCACCATGTTTTATGCCCTGGGTCACTTGTCATGCAATGAAGAGCTGTGGAAACCTGCAGAGGCACGTACTTGTAAAGGCATCCAATCATGGGCCTTTCCCCAAGTTGCCTTTCCCATTGTGTTGTCACCAGTTCTTCATCCTGTGGCAGGCAAATTGCAGTATGACCTTAGCCCTCCCCAGGACAGGAGAACAGTCCATGAGATGTTCTATTCTCTCTCTCTCTCTCTCTCTCTCTCACTCCCCTGGCAGACCCCCAGATTCCAAAGCAACCTGACTCCACTCCCAAGCCTAGGTCAGTGGCGTGGTAGGTGGAAGCCCTACTGCCATGCCACCAAACTGACTACCCTCACTGGACCTTGAATGACCATGGAGGATTAGCTACAACTTAAAAGGGCCTCTTGATACAGCAACAGCACTGCTGATGGGGGTAGGGGGGATTGTGTGTCCCAGATCTGTGCCCTGAACTTCGACACTGAAGGGCCAGCTGGAAAAGGCTTAAGTGTCTCAGAAAATGTTGTTCTCCTAGGGGTTCGGGGTCCAGGAACCAAGCCTCACTGCATTACTGTGATCTGGATGACCACAAGCTGTGGTGCACTTGAGTGCCGGTAGCAATATGCCAGCACCCACAGAGATAAACAATCAAGTGGGAAAACCTCCTGGCTGATGCTGAAGGATGGTAGTGGTGCAGCTAAGTGCCTGTAGTAGTATGCCAACACCCACTGAAATAAAAATCAAGCCAGAAAACCTCCTGGATAATGGACCATTGCTCTCTCAGGTCCCACATGCTCTGCTCTACTCTACTCTACCCTGGCCAGTACTGATGGTGATAAGTCTCACCAGAACTGCCATTTTGGAGGGGGTGGTAAACCATTGGTGCCACACCAGAGATAGGGTTGACCAGGCTAGGTGAGTGACTTACAAGGCAGGTCTGGTTGAAGGAGTCTAGGATGAACAAGATTTATAAAGAGTACATTGAAAAAAATTAGCTACAACTTTTATAAGGTGTTCATTCTGTTTTTGCTTTTGGGCAGCATCAGCAGTAAAGGATATTCCGTTAAAAACTTTATTCGTATGTTGTTTTTGTATGTGGAGGTGAGTGCTCTGTTTGATTGCTTTGAAGTAGTATATAAAGGGTAACATATATACACAACCAATGCAGTGTAAACAAAACCTATACAATGTATGTTAACTACCCAGAATTTAGCTACGAGCTGAAAAGAACATGGGATTGGAGCCCAATCAGGGTTGGGAACATCAGACCTGAGGAAAGGGGATTGACAAGTGCATAGTCTAAGCAGAGAACAATGAGCTGCATTTTCAAAGGGTCAGACACTGAAGAAAATGTATGCTGTGCCTTCCATGCATCTGACTGAATGCTTAAGAGCAGCTCTTTGCTCTTTTCAAAAGATGTGTCCATTTGCAACAAAAACTTCCCGATCTGTGGCAACGTGAATCAAAGCAAGCTCCAATTCTCTGGGTGCAAGTGTCCAAAGTTTGGACAATGTTAGACCATCCAGTAGACAGTCTAACAGAATAGACAGAGTCCACGTTTGGAAATAAATGTGGATGGATCCACTCAAAAACCCTGCTCTTGGTATATAAACATGACCCATTTGACTTGCCAAAGATTTCATGGGCCTGTTATACTTTCAGTGAGAGGGAACTGCAAATGATAGAAGCTGAAATGGAAAAGGCTGTCTGTCCATTTGGTTTGTGTTCTTGGAACCACGAAGGATGTGTTGACCTGTGATCTCAGGTGGTAAAGCTGAAGTGTCCTAGTTAGCAGATTGCACAGGTAGGCTGGGTACAGTTCAGAGACACGTGTGCAATACAGAGGCCCACTTCAATTCAGGTATCTTATCTGGGGCTAGCAGACTGGGGTGATGATACAGTAAGCAGTGATGGGTCATTCTGCTGCAGCCTAGTGAAAATATGCACATGATGTCAGACGCTACTGTGATCTAATTTAGTGAAGTAGGGCGTGCTACTGTATACTTCACTTGCATACTCCAGTGCTGGGAGTAGAGGCTGTTTAGAGTAGAGGCTTTCTGGTGTTTTTGCCATGGCAGCTGTGATTACAGTATAATACACCAAGTTTCTGATATGAGCACCTGGCTGTTTTGGTGGTGTGCTGATTTATTTTATGTATTTATTGAAAGAATATTAACAAGAAAGGTTGGTGCATAAGGAAACACATATAGCAATTTAACAGCAGACTGAAAGTCCCATACAGTGAGTACCATCAGCTTATAATACATGCAGTAGAGATGGTCACTGCACTACAATTTAGGGTCATGTCATAATGTAGACTGAGGCACTTGGATCTCAATGCATTGTACAGTGGGTGGGGAATTATCCTATTTAGTGGGGAGCTACACTTTAGCAGAATAACATAATTTTTGTCTTATGACTGTTTAGCACTAAACTGTGGGAGGACATTTGCAACTAGTCAGTTTAGTACCTTGTCAAAGACAAGCTATATGGTTCTGTTGAGTTCAATAGTGGATTTAGCTTTTGCATAGATGATTGTACTGTCAGCATATAGATGAATATTCATTGCTAAAAAACTATGTTGAAGCATCAGTCTGAGTCAAAGTTAAATGCTGCGAAAGGAAAGATATGCAATGTTAGGATACAAAAAGTGCCCTGAGCCACAATAAATCTGTGCTTTTGTTGTTTCTTGGGATCTGAATAATCACGCAGTGCAGTGCTGACATTGTCTTAACTCTGGCACTGCCTTTGCAGGCACAGAAAAATACTCACACAGCAGTGCTAGGACACCTGGTGCTGAAGTTAGGGCAATGCCAGCACCAGTTCACATGGTCTCGCAAACCCTGAGAAACTCTGTGCCACAGATTCACCAAGGCTTGTGGGACTTTTCTTATCCTAACCCAAAATCTGCCAGAAGATTAGCATCACTTGTCCTTTCTTTTGTGGCATTCAGCTTTGATCTTAACTGATACTTTAATGTGCTTTTTGGTAATTTTTCAGTTTTTTCCTATGAAAATTTAATAACAGAATGCACACTACTTTGTATTGAATACTTTTGATGGCAAGCAGCACTTTGTACCAGTGCCACTCCCCACTCTTATTCCACTTTCTGCCAAGCAGTTTCAGTAGTACACTGGCACCTCTCCACCCATTCATCACAATACAACCATATTTTTCTTGCAGTGGAAACCCACCACCCTGCCCCAGTCCAAGTATCCCCTGTGCCTAGAAGCACTGCCTTCTACACCCTACTCCAATATAAGCATCCTTGGCATCCAGTGGCACCCCTCCCACACTTTGTCCAATCCAAGTATCTCTGGCATCCAGTGGCACCCCTCCCACACTTTGACCAATCCAAGTATCTCTGGCATCCAGTGGCACCCACTCCCACATCCTGCCCCAATGCAAGCATTTGTGGAATCCAGTGGCACTTCCTCTCCCACCCTTCCCAAATGCAAGCATTCCTTGCATCCAGTGGCACTTCCTCTCATACCTTTCCCAAATGCAAGCATTCCTTGAGCCCAGTGGCACTTCCTCTCACACCCTTCCCAAATGCAATCATTCTTTGTGCTCAGTGGCACTTCCCTCACACCCTGCCCCAATGCAAGCATTCCTTGCATTCAGTGCGCTCTCTCACACCCTTACCAAATGCAAGCACTTTTTGCATCCAGTGGCACTTCCCTCTCACACACTTCCATAATGCAAGCATTCCTTGCATCCAGTGGCACTTCCTTCTCATACTCTTCCTAAATGCAAGCATTTCTTGCATCCAGTGGCATTTCCCTCTCACACCCTTCCCAAATGCAAGCATTCCTTGCAAGTAGTGGCATTTCCCTCTCACACCCTTCCAAATGCAAGCATTCCTTACATTCAGTGGCACTTCCCTCTCACACCCTTCCCAAATGCAAGCATTCCTTGCAACTAGTGGCACTTCCCTCTCACACCCTTTCCAAATGCAAGCATTCCTTGCATCCAGTGCCCCCACACCTCTTCCCAGTCCAAGCTTCTCTGGCATCCAGTGGCACTTCCCTCCCACACCCTGCCCCAGTGCAAGCATTCCTTGCATCCAGTGGCACTCACTAGCACACCCTGTTCCAATGTAAGTATTCCTGGCAGTCAGTGGCACCCACTACCACACGCTGCTCCAATCCAAGGATCCCTGGTATCTAGTGATACCCCCTCCCATGTCCTGCCCCAATCCAGGCATCCCTGGTGTCCAGTGGCACCCCTTCTACCTCTTCCCCAATCCAAGCATCACTTAGTTTTTTACTAACCCACAACCTGTTTTCATCTCAAATTATACAAAGTTATAAACACACATGCTTACAGTCAAAATGCATTAAACAAATGTTCAGGCTATTGTTTTACTCCTTATGTGAAAATAGAGAACTACATCATTACCTGGGAGTCCAAACTGTTTAGAGACTTATTTTTCTTACATTGACTGTGTTAACCTCTTTGAAGGTTGTTCATTTTAAATCTCAGGCAGTGATTCTGATAAATTTTAGATCACTACGAAATTCTTGCCAAACTGGTTTTATTTAATTGGGTCCTCTACAAAGCAGTGTTATGAGTATCTAATTCAGTTATGTTCTTATTGCTATTGCAATGCAAGATATTTATCTAAATCCAGGCCCACCCCTTGTGCCTATGGTATCTGAAGCATTTGAGTGTAAGGGGGGCTGTCATTTGTACATTTCGGTGTTGGAAGACTCCTTCAAAAAATGCACATAGTCCAAGAATGGGTATTAATAAACAGACCAGACTGTGGTAAAGTTACAGAATAATGGCTGAGTAATTGAATACATGACTCATCAATCTGTCTTGAGGGGTATAACTGTTATAGTGTATGGTGAAATGCGGTTGAGCATGGAAATCCATGCTCAGAACAGTGTTATTGTGCTTGACTCAGTGCATCATGATCTCATTGTGCTGCACTGATTACGTCACCGGTGCAGCACAAGATTGAACACATTCGCGCTTGTGCGATGTTGGGCCATGTCAGTGACAACGGATGAGGAAACAAGCCGCGTTTGAATAAACCGTGTCAAGAAGGTACTTCCCATACTGCTAAAAATTTGTATAGACTCACCATACACTATAAAAGGTTGTCTATGGTGAGTCATTCACAGACAAGGATATTCTCTGATCTTGAGGTCTCCATGCCAACAGACGGCCTCTTGAGCTTCGTTCTCGAGGTCTAGCATTGCCAAGAAGACCTCTCAATCGAGAATAGCCTTGTTGGGAATGACTCCTCATAGACAATCTTCTATATTGTGCTGATATAGTTAAAAATGGAGGGAGTCCTGATTCATAGTGGAAGTGTATGCAATATGAATCATTTTGCCTCACTATCTCCCCTTTTGGATTTTGAAGGAGTTCTTTCTAAGCTTCAAATAACTAAATACAAACCATTGTCTCATTGGATGTTATTTTCCTCCACAGTCTGATCCTACTAAAATTTCATCCTTTAATCAACTTATTAAACCCTATCAAGAATCTTAGGAACTGGTAATTTTTGGAGATCTGAATTTTGTTTGGATACCTGGTCAGGGTTCTCAATTCTAAAATGACTTTATCCAAATGTGTGACTCGAGTCAATTAATACAGGAACAAATCAGACTGAACCCCAAAGAACCTTTAACGTCTACAATTTTGGACTTAATGGGCAGGATTATCAAAATGCTAAGAATGCCACAAGCCCCAGGTGCACTGAACATATGGCATAGGGGGCTTGCAGCATTCTGCTGGCTGGCATCAGGATTTTCTATCCCGTGTGCCAACTGCAGCAAAGCTAGACCAACTTTTGTGGTCTAGCATGCAACAACCCGATGGCCAGTTCTACAGAGCTCGCACCACATATTTGGGCGATCTTCCTTAAATGGTGGAAACTGTTGGAACTATGCCTGAGATTGCAAAATTTGGCACAGTTACGGCAAAGAGGTTTGGCACACTGCCAGAACCTAAGTCCAGTGGTGCAGGGCTGGATGCAAGCCCTGCGCCACCCTTCGAAAATCCAGCCAAATATATTAACTAAGCAACCTCATTATTACTTAAATGTTGGCATATAATGGAACAGCTTTAGTGATCAGCAAACCACATATAGTATATGGTTAGGACTTATAGTTGATGGAAAAAGACAAATTTCAAAATCCTGGCATAGGACAGTTCAAAGGTCAGAAAAGTTGTTGTACTATCGTTCTGATGTCACATCAATAGTACAACAACTTTTTAGCCTTGAACTGTAACCTGATAGGTTGAAACAGCACTGTGACAAAAAAATCAAACAGATTAAAATGGCAGCATCGGTTAGTGAGTGGATAGCAGATTTGGACACAGAGTTTCATAGTAAGTTCTATGTGTCCAGACTATCAGTTTGTCAATTTTCTTTTTTTTGTTAAATCACTTGTGGCTGTAAATTTTTGTGATCAGGAGCGGAGCAGGGCTGGATTCAGGAGCAGAGAGGACTGCACAGAAGAGTGGTGGCATGAACACAAAGTATCAGGAGCGGAGCGGGCTGGATTCAGGAGCAGAGAGGACTGCACAGAAGAGTGGTGGCATGAGACACAAAGTATGAAACCTTGGAACATATAAAGTTTCTACATTTTGGGAACCATATACTATAAAATGAAAATTGTAGAGTTTGCTTACCTACAAAGGCTATGTTGCGTCTCAGGGGTGTGATGCCATTGTATGGACCTCTCAAGCTTTGATCTCAAGGTCTGTACAATGTTATCACACCCCCTCGATGGCAACATAGCATTGTTGTGTATGGGCAACCATACACTATTCTATATATAGTATATGGTTTGGGCTTATTATGTATGAAAATCAATAGCTGCTCAAATGTTGTTGTGCATGTTCTAAAAGGTATGGTGCACATTCTCTAATTAATAGTCATGAAGCACCTAATTGGACAAAATGGTCTCTAAACAAAATAAAAAATCCAAACAAACATGGCGGGGCCACTTACCCAGCTGCACTAAGATGGTTTGGACATGGACTGCTGTGGTCGGCTCCATATTCCCATATTCCCAAACTGTACCAAGTTCACAGTTTTTTTTTTCGCCAACTAATGCTGTGAAACATTGAAGAGTCAGGGCTGAAGTGAGACCACACTGATGGAGACTTGCAGCCTAGTGGGCTGCCGATGACAAGTGGGAGCACAAACACAAGGTATGAAACTTGCAGAAAATTTCAATCATGAAAATGAAACTTTTTTTATATCCGGGAACCATATAGTAATAAAATAAGTATGGGCGCCCATAGACAACTCACCCTGTGTTTCCATCTCAGGGTTGAGATACCAGTATGGACCTCTCCAGCTTCACTCTCAAGGTTCATATGCTGGTGTCTCAACCCCTTTGTGGAAACACAAGCTCATTGTGTATGGGCACCCATACTTTATTCCTCTTATAGTGTATGGGAGAGAGTAATTACTGATGGTATTCAGTGAAGTGCTACCTTTGTTCTACCATCGTAGTGATGTCAGACTGTTGTTGTACCATCTTGAGTACGTCATTATGATGGTACAACAACTTGGAATGCCCTTGCACTCCCGTTATCCTGGCATCCACGCTGATCATTCATTTTTGTTTCTCAGAAACTTTGTACAGTTACAAGTTGAAAATGAGTGATTGGCAATGGCTGCAGCTATTTTCTCAAAGCCTACAGTTTCAGATAGGTTCCTGTTCATAAAGGAGCAGGAAAACAGTCTTATTTCACTCTCTCCTCTCCCGTTCCCCAATAAAATAATCTTAAATTGTGTTATTTTTTATTATTCCTCCAGGTACCCTTGCCAAATGTTCCCTTTCCAGTGATGCCCACAACATGGATAACTGCAGTTACTGTTGGTTTATTTCACTGGTGCTTCCACCACACTTCCAGTGGATGTTTCAAACCACCAGTTACACACAGGGCCAGATTTTATAAAGATTTGTGGTGCCGCAGTGGACTTGTGGTAGGGTATTTGACGGAGTTGTGTCAAACATTGCAGCAAGTGCAATTTCAAAAGGCGAGCTGCCAAAGCCCTGCTGCAAGTAGGAATGCAGGATGCAGAGTTAGACCAGCTTCTCCTGGTCTAACTTTGCATCTAGGACTGTGGCACCTGCACCCACCCTTTGGTGCAAGCAGCCATAAGTGGGGAAATGTCACAAATGCACCACCCTTTGAGAATTGGATCACTCTGTGTCTGTGGGCTTTGTGCATCTGGCGACCTCCTTGTGTTGGACACAGGGCTTGATGCAAGCCCTGCATCCCCTTCTGAATTGAGCCCATAGGCCTCTTCTGCTGCCGCTCGACACCTGGAGTTAGCTTATTATTTGTTTTCTAATGTTTTTAATATTAAATCCTGCATGTTGATATTATTTAATGCCAGCAAATTAAAGTCGTTATGTTGGCCAACTGATTTGCGTATGTCTCTTGATCGAAAGGTTAGTGAGTGGCAGACTGGGAGACGATCATTCATGGTCTCAATTGAAACACTTCAAAATGAACATTCTGTTTTTTGAGACCTCCTCAAGAAGTGACCCAACTGTTGCACAGTGGCCCATACGCTATAAAAGACAATGGATGGGCAACAGTGGACAACAATGCTGAGTTCACTTCTTATGGTTGTTATGACAACCATAGTCCTCTCGAGCTTTGCTCTCGAGGTCTACTTGGTAGTAACGACAACCTCTCGAAGTGAACACAGTGTTGTTCTTCACTGTTACCCATCCATTATCCTCTATATTGTATCAGATATAAGGGAAAATTCAAAGGCCTAGCAAAATGATTATCTACAGCTCTTCTAAAAATTTGATTACTGTAAATGCATTTGTGACATGGAAAATGTTAGTTGGGAAAGATTAGATTGAAATTGCTCTTTAGAGAATGCTTGGTCTTATTTCTTTCATACATTTCTGAATATTTGTAATTTACATGTACAACTTAGAACCAGGAAGTCAAGGCAGCTAATGCACCTTGGTTTACTCTGACTCTGTTAAAAGCAGAAACTAAGAGACAAGGCAAGGCAAGGCAAGGAAAGGCAAGCAATTTTATTTTCTGCCACCCAATCCAGAGGCTCTAGGCCATACAAAACACAAAATTTAATTTCCACATACATAAATACAAAATATACCATCATACAAACCCAATAACTATATAAAACCCTCTTTAGTTTTAAAAAGGGCTGATAACAATAATATCAAACAAAGTCTGAGAAGGCCTGACTAAACAGATAAAACTTCAGGTGGGTCTTAAAAGCAGGGTTAGGGCCAAATAAAATAATACTTTAATGGACTAGGATGTGTGTTGTTCTTTGGAAGTAATTTACCAGCTCTATACATAAGAACATACGAATCTGCTAGCAGAAACAGGCCTCACGGTCTATCAAGTCTGTACGATTATGCAGCTAGCCCCTTCGCATTGCAGCTGCCCCACCCTCCACTCCCTCTCTCCCAGTCACCCCCCTTACCCTGTCTCATCCCCTCTTGCAACTGCTCACCGTCTTACAGGATATCATCTCCTTGAGAAGAGTGTTCCATTTAGCCACTACCCTCTCTGTGAAAAAATGTCTTGTCATCTCTCTTCTAAATCTTCCCCCTCCAATCTGAGACCATGACCTCTTGTGTCCCTCCCCCTCCTCAACTTAAAGATCTCCTCTGTACTTGTCTTGTTTATCTCTGTCAAGTACTTAAAGGTCTCAATCATATCCCCTCAATCCCTCCTCTCCTCCAAGGAGTACATGTTTAAGTCTCTAAGCCTTTTCTTGTAGGGTTTGCCCTCCAATCCCTGAATCATCTTTGTTGCCTCGCTCTGTACCCCTCCAGTAATAATCTGACATCCTTCTTCAGGAATGGGCGCCAGTACTGCATGCAGCACTCCAGGTGTGGCCTGACCAGTGACCTGTACAGAGGCAGGATCACCGCTCTACTTCTGGAGGAGATTCCTCTCACAATACACCCCAGCATTCTGTTGGCTTTCACTGCTGTCTTCCTGCACTGAGCTGAGTTGTTCATATTCCCCGTTATAACCACGCCTAGATCTTTTTCCCTCCTCAGTGGTACCCAACTGAACCCCTCTCAACTAAAATAACATTTCTGAAAACATCTAGCATCAAACATCTACAAGCATCCCTGGCAGTCAGTGGCACCTCCTCCCACACCTATCCCGAAATGAATCAATCCTTTGCATCTTGTGGTACCCTTAATTGTGCCCCAAGCCAATCTGCCTGGTGTCCTGTGGTACTACCTCCTTCATCCATCCACAAGAGATACAATCCCCATCATCCAGTGGTACTTCCCACCTTAACTCCGATTGCAGTCCCCCAGACAATGGCTGGTGCATACACTCCACTTGCATTCTTGACTGGTCACCATCTGAATAAATTGAAAGTGTGATTTATTCAAGTAGCTGAGATGGTGAGTAGAGGGTTTGTTGCTGGCTGCTATTTGGTGGAAGGGGGTCTTTGGTGTCACGGAGGTTAAACTTTTAGTGCCAGACACTTCAGTAGGGGGATGTGGCAAGCATGCCACTTTAGATTGCCACTCCATGGGTGCATTATTTTTAAACATTTCTGACACAAGGGCTGGGCTGTTGGTGTCAGAAGTGTGTTGGCAGAGGCAACAGGAGTATGCCTCTTGGGATAGATGGAGATGGGCACCCGGTGGCTGTGTTAGCTATTTTTTATTTTAATTAACAAACATTTACCAACACCATGGTAGACTCCTGGTTTCAGATTTGGGTTGAGGGAGGTGTGTGCCACTGGGAATGGGCTCCTGGTGGCTGAATTATTGGTTTTTAATGAATAAACATTTACTGCACTGGGATAGGCTTCTGATGTTGGATTCTGGGTTGGGTTAAAAGAGTACCACTGGGGATGGGCTCTGAGGTCCAGGATTTATTTTTAATCATCTGTTTCTGCTCCTCCATCTGCTGGTCACTACAATATCCCCTCAGGCCTAGTAAAAACTTTCTCATAGACTCACCACTTATCCACCATTTGCCCAGGACTACACATGGTGGTGGGTGGTCTACCATGTCTGCTGCGAGGTGCTTGTGGGGGGGTGCTGGATATGGTCAGGACATTTTCCTCTGGTTTTCTCACAGAGTGCCAACATTCAGTGATGCACACCTGTGCACATTGTAGTGCCCATACTACTGCCTTGCCTCCACCTGGTGGCAATCTCACAGCAAGATGCATAGTCCCCCAAAGGAGAGAGAGCTGTCCTTGGGATGCCTGATCCTCCCTCCTCCCTCCCTCCCCAGCTGTCCCCCAATGCCCCATGCTGTTTTGAATCTGGGTCACCAGCATTGCAAGCAGTAGCCCTACCACTATGCTGACAGGCTGGCTCGCTGGCCAGGATTTAATTGTTTTAATATTACATTGTCTGACCTTGAGGTGGAATCCTGGTGTTGGAAAAGCAGTGGATGATCACCTCCAGCCACAGGGATGGGCCTCAGTGACTGCATCATTTTCAAATCTTGTTTTTATAGGTCAGAAAACCAGGAAGTAAAGATGTGTTTGCAGATACAGTACATATCTACTTCCTGTTTACAGTAAGAGGACTGTAAATGCAGCTTTTGCGTGACACAAGACAGCAACCATGGGTTTTACTGGGTGGCATGTGAATTGGCCTTATCTGACCAAAAGCTGTTTTACTTTTACTTTCTTGCATATACTGTACTGTGCACCATAAAGTTTCACACATGACAGTGTCCTGAATTTTAGTCATTTTTTCATGGTCAATAATTTGTTATTGTTAAAAAATGACATGGTAAAGCTATATCTTTACCCTTCAGTTATGTTACCTTGCAAATCAGTGTGTGTGTGTGTGTGTGTGAGTGTGTGTGGGCGGTGTAATTATTAGTGTCCTCATTACTGTCACATTGGCATGCATAATGGCAGAGTACTACTGCGGCGCACATTTGCAGTTGACCCAGTGCCTAGTACCACTTGTAAGTGTTCGTTATTCAGCAGTGCTAGGGGTCCCTTTAATGGAGGAGGAAGATAATAAACAGGAGGAAATACAGATAACCAAAAAACAAAGTTGTTGGCCAGCCATGTGACTAGGGCTAACTTGCCATCCCATTTAACTGTGTTATACTTTATACACCAACACCGACCAATATGTTGACAGTTGTTCCTGGACTAAGGATTCCTCAAGCAAGGAGGCTGAGCTTTGCAGGCTTCTCCTCCCTCACACCCCAGGAGGACTGAGAAAAATGGAATGGTGGACAATGGCAACTAGCCAAAGATCAATTAGTTGCCTCTTGCCCGCTGAATATGTATCTGGAATTAACATAATTCACAGGGCATATAATCTAGCTGGGAGGTTGCTAAGGGAAAAAGAATTGGAAAATGATATAGAAAATGCATCAGATGGCCTTTAATCGTTGTTGCCAATAGGTCCACCTGGGTCTCAGGATAAAGAAATCAAAGTTACACCCCTTCTGTGCCCTCTTTCAAAGCATCATTGTTGCTCTGTCATGACTGGTATTGAGGGTCTCCTGTTAGCAAAGGCCTGGGGCTTTTGTTCCACCTGCACACACACACCCATACACACACTCTTGGCAGCACAGACTGTCAAAATGTAAAATGGCAATCTGTTCACGTTCCATTGATTCATGCAGAACCTCTTTATAAAACTTCAGTTGACAAGTTATTCAATTGTAATGCAAATGTATGCTTAACAATATTTCGTGTCAACTGAGACCCTATCAGGTTCTTTTCTGGGGTGGGGTGGTAGAATACCTTTCTAAGCCAGCATTTTTTTTTTCACAATGAAAATCAATGACAAACTACATTGTATTCTTGAACTATTATTTGTGAGGATAGTTCCTGAGTATTGCAGCAAATTTGGAGTGTGAAATTCGTTACTGAATGGTTGAAGTCAGTTTGAGCGAGATGTATGGCACCTTTCTACACTTTTTGAACTTTGTAACTTTGTACATTCAGTGTAGAGTAACACACATACTATAACCTTTTCAAAGGCTGATGTCTTCAGAAATGATCGCAGTACCATGCATATTGTGGATGCTGTTGCAACATAGTCACAAACAATACACTTAGGAAACAGGGAAGGCTTTTGGCCTCTCAGTCCCCCACCAATTAAGTGGGATACTCTGCCCTTCCTTTTCTCTTCGTTCTAACAAGTACGGCTTGCTCTGACAGCCTGTTCCAAATATCAAGCCCTCATTCTGTAGAGTAGTTCCTCCTTGAATTTTTCTGCTGTTCAGTGACATTTTATGCATCCTATGTCCTCATGAGTGGCTTATTGGAGCATTGTACCAAAGGACCATGGAACATTGCAAGCTTAATCAAACAGCCATGGTAAAATGAGATATATAGCCCAAGACTGTGCTATAACAGAAATAAATTCTATTGGCAACACATATATTTTATTATGTTTGAAAATATAGCTTGTTTCAGGTTAGAACTGAAACTGTACCAGTTGAGAAGGCTGAGTCATTTGAGTGTACCATGGTAGCAGGTGTAGGTTGTAGGATTTCTCTCATCTACCATCTGCCCGGGGATGAGAAACTGTTCCTTCAGGAAGTCTCGGACTTCATCATCGACATGACATTTGAGTCGCCCAGGCTAATGGTCCTGGGCGAATTCAATGCCTGGGTCGATAACAAACTCTCGCAGTTTGGACAGTACTTCCTCCAGTTGATGACATCTCTGGGCCTCACACAGATAGTTACCACTGCTACCCATAAATATGGTCACCCTCTTGACCTAGTCTTCTTCCTGGGGATCGAGGCCTCTGATTTGGGGGTGGAACCAGTAAGACGGTCTGATCATTGCACCGTGGGGTTTAGTTTTAGCACCCCCCTTTGTAGGCCTGCCCCTGTGGAGATGGTCAGGTACTGCCCTTTACGAGGGGTAAGCTCTGAAGGCCTGGCAGTGGTTCTTGACCTATCGTCCCTCCCAGTGGCAAGCAGTGATCCAGAGACCCTCATGGTGGCCTATAACTCACCCATTTCAGCGGCCCTGGATGTCATTGCTCCTGTCCGCATTTGTTCTCTCTCCCTTCGCCCTCAGTCCTCATGGTTTGACAGGACTTTGAGGGAGATGCGGCTAATCGGACAAGGTTAGAGCATTGCTGATGGAAATCCACCCTTGATGCCGACCACCTTAGAGTGATGGATCATTATCAAATCTATCAATCTGCAATTACCCGTAGAAGGCAGAGTTCCTGTCCGGGAGATTACGGCCACTCAGAATCGACCAGCTCAGCTTTTTGAATGGTAGACAAACTGTGCAAAACAGCCTGTGTTCAAGTTCAAAAAAGCCTTTTTGCAAACAGAGTGCGATGAACTTGCTCGATTCTTTGCATCTAAGGTGGCTGACATCAGGGCGGTACTCCAACCTGCACACTGTATGGGTGTTGCTGTTGATCAGCTCTAGGCCACTACTTCTCAGCTTTCCTGGAGTACTTTTGACCGACTGGAGTTCATGGATGTCATGCGAATTGCCAGGGTGTTCACCCTACATGCTGTAGTTTGGATCCAGGACCAACTTCCCTGATTTTGGGTTGTATTGATTCCATCAGTCCAGTCCTAGCATGGATAGTCTGGTGCTCCTTGGAAACAGGTGAGTTTCCTAGCTCCCTGAAGGAGGCAGTGGTAACACCCCTCTTAAAGAAAGCTTCTTTGGACCCAGACTGCCATGCAAACTACAGACCAATCTCTAACCTTCCCTTTTTCGCGAAGGTGATTAAGAAAGTAGTGGCTGTGTAGCTGAAGAACCATTTGACCATCCATGACATCTATGAACCCCTCCAGTCCGGATTTCGAAAGAGACATAGCACTGAGACAGCGTTGGTTGAGGTGCTCAATGATCTTCTGATGGCTAGAGATCGGAAAACCATTCCATCTTGGTTCTTCTAGGTCTCTCATCAGCATTTGACACTGTGAACCATGGGGTTCTGCTTTACCGCCTGAGGTTCATCTGTGGATTGTCAGGTACAGTCCTCAGGTGGTTTACATCTTTCCTCACTGGAAGAACTCAGAGAGTGGTATCTGGGGTTTATTTCTCTGACCCAGTTTCTCTGTCTTGTGGGGTTCCTCAGGGTTCAGTGCTGTCCCCCATGTTGTTCGCATTGTACATGCTGCCCCTCAGAGACATTGAAAAAAGGTACGGGCTGAGGTTTCACTGCTATGCTGATGATATCCAGCTCTAACTTTCTTTGCACCCGACCAAGATGGAGCTCTCTCAGTCTTTAATAACTGCCTCACAGAAACCAGGAATGGATAAATTCCAGTTGGCAAAGTTGAACTCGGAAAATACTGAGGTGCTGGTTGTGGATCAGGCACGCCAGATAGGGGGTCAGGGTGGTTCACCCTCAGGACTTTTCTTGGGGTGTATCACTCCCAACCTCTGAAAAGGTGCAAAACCTAGGGGTAATTTTTGACGAAGGGCTGACTCTGCATTCGCAGGTGTCAGCCGTCATCAAATCTTCTTTTTACCATCTTAGGAATATGTCCAGAATTAAGCACCTTGTTCCATTCGGAGATCTCCCTACTCTGGTCCAAGCTTTTGTGTCCTCGCGCCTTGATTACTGCAACTCCCTTTACCTAGGGCTACCTGGGGTGGAAATCTGCTGCTTTCAGCTAGTGCAGAATGCTGCAGTCTGGCTTTTGATGGGAACTTCTAGATCCTGTCATATTACGCCGGTGCTGCGCGGACTGCACTGGCTGCCAGTACAGTGGTAGATCACCTTTAAAGTCGGTCTTCTGACTTTTAAAGCCCTACACAGACTAGGCCCGGACTACCCGAAAGAGCTTCTGGTCTCCTACTGCCCTGGACGATTGTTCCACTCAGCTAATGAGGGATTGCTAGAGATTCTGAGAGCGTGTCTGAAATCTTCAGAGGCCTGTGCATGTATGCATGCAGCCCCAACGCTCTGGAATTCTGCGGGAGTGTACGACTGTGGAGGGATTTAAGCAAGCTTTAAAAACACACCTGTGGGTTCAAGCTTTCGGTGAATAAATAATTTTGTATTTGGAATATCTGTTTATATTATTCTAATGATCTGGATGTCTGATGTGTTCTTTTAAATTTGTTAGGTGCCTTGATACTTTGAAAGGCACTGTAAAAATAAAGTTATTATTATTATTATTAGAAGTGATGGAATGAAGTTGATTGTATGGCAATAGCTACTAGTAGGCATTCAAAGCACAAACCATGGTGAAAATTGAATAACGTGACCTAACTGGAAAATTGACCATCCCAGTTTTTCACTTTCTTTCTTTCTCACTACAGTGTTGATTAGTAGCAAGGAATGCCAGAAATCAAAATAACTGTCAATTAATTGCATCAGTCTCTTACTTCTGAACAGTCCCACATAGAGATGTCCCTCATTTTACTGCACAGAATCATGCCATCCTATCTGTCCTTCATGGATAATGTTTTCCTCACTATGAAAATACTGCCTAACATTGTTACCCTATACTAATGAACAAATTCATAACACTCTACAGTGCTATATAAAAAATCAAACTTTGCACAAATAAAAGCATTATTTTGCATGGTGTTTAAAGCTTGTATCTCTGTGTTTGATTGTCTGTCCCACATTACACAGGTCAATGTCCCACATTATCTCTAATTTTGAGTGTCAGTGTCCCTCATTCTTGTGACAAAGATTGAAATGCATGATCAAAAGTATCCAATTTATGAAGTTTCATAGTGATGAACACAAACTGGCATGGCAAGTGCATGGCAAAACTTCCAACAATAAACACAATGAAAAACCAAAGCTGAGACAGTAAGTCACTTTGCTAATCTGCAGTCACACAGGTTCCTGCCAAGAAACTTCAGCTGTCCAGCTGACTTAATTTTTGCCCAGGTTTTTAGTCTCTGTGCAGTATTCCTTAGCTATATTGCTAAATCAGTGTCAGTGGCTCAGCAGGTAGCACACTCGCCTTTGAGGTCGGGAGATCAGAAGGCTGTGGTTCTATTCCCACACCAGGCACTTGGGTTAATCCCAGTACTGACACTGCAGTGCAGCATGAGGGGGGTGCTGCACTCCTGAGGTGCCGTCTTTCAGATGAGATGTTAAACCGAGGTCCCATCTACCTGTTCCGGTGGTAGTTCAGGTGGATGTTAAAGATCTCATGGCACTTCTTGAAAAGAGTAGGGGAATTTGTTTTTATTGAAAGTCATACAAACCATAACAATATACAACAAATATACATAATAAAAAAAAAACACCAAATTAATATAAACATAAGTTTGTGAAAACAAAAAGTAAATAATAAACAGGTGAGTATTACTTCATACTGAATCCTGACAGTTTTATTCAAAACACATATATAGGTAATTTATGTAACAGGAATGTCTGTGTTCGTAATCCATAATAAATTCCTCCATCTCTGACATATTTATTTATTTATTGAAATTTTGGATGACAAATTTGAGAACAAGCTCATTTCATAGGTTCCACGTCAGACAAACAATACAAATATTGGGAAAGTACGAGATGGAGAACAAACAAAACAAGGAATTATATAACATTACAAGAGTGTATAACTAGAGAAGTTCCAATACATGTGGCATTGTACAGTGTATGCCATGGTGCAAATTTGATTAAAACTTGAAATTGAAAGGGTCATATTAGAAAGGGTGGGGTCTTATGAAATTACCCTTTACAGGAAAATGAGAACGGACTCAGCCTAATATCTAATACTCAACAAGGTAAGGGATGGCATCAGCCCAGGGGCTCATCAGAGGTGAGAAGGTATGGGACAAAGCATTTTAAAGTGAGCAAGGGAGCTCAGGAGATATAACGGGGGATGGGGGAAGCCATAGAGGGGTGAGGGGAAAGAGTGGAAGGGATCAAGAGGAAATGTGAAGGAGAATGATTAGCAACTTAGAACAGTTATTTACATGCTGAGAACAGTTATGCATACGGTCAGGATAGCATAAGGTTAGAATAAGTGCTTTCTTTTGTATATTAGTTTTTGTTTCTGCATAATAAATTTATTTTAGTTCACAAGTTATTTTGATAATATTTTTATATAATTTATATCCTTTTGTTGCAGGGTAAATAAACAGTGGCTATTCCATAAAAAATATTTAAATACTGCAAAAATAATATTTAAAGTGCTACTATCCTGTTTATCACATTCTTTTGTATAGATACCATAAATCAAAGTTCTGTAGTTTACAGATGAAAAACAATTCTCCTGCTACTGTAAAGCTACAAAATCCTAGAAGTCTTGCACATATGAGCATGTGAAAAACAGATGTTCCATCGTTTCTAATTGATGGATACAGCCTGGTCTAGAACAGATCCTTTCTTTGTTTGTTTGTTTATTTGCTCAACGGGTAAGCACACTAGAAAACTAATTCCTTTTACAGGTGCAACCCACATAAAAACACACATGTACAATTCAAAAACATACATATACAATACAAATATATCAGACCAAAAAATGTCTTTGTTACAAAAAAAATCATAAAAAACATTTACAATTAGATTGTAACTCAAAAAACATCCTTAATTCATTTGCAAACACTTTAACAGAATGCAACTGTCTTATATCACAAGGAATTTCATTCCAGATAAATGGAACAATATAAGCAAAGGCTCTCTGTCCACATTTAGTTCTCATGAAAGGTTTTTTGAGAACCAAACCATCAGTCCTGTGTCTGGAGAAATAACCCTCATCATAAGGCCTCAACAGATTACACAATTTTTGTGGGATTCCAGAGTTAACAATTCTATGTGTAAATTTGGCTATATAGTAATGCAAATTCAATGAAACCGGAAGCCAACCTATCTTTTTGAAAATTGTGCAATGATGGGACAGTTTAGGATAGTTTAAAGCAAATTTAGCAATCAATTGGAGTAAAGTAGATTTCTTAGAAATTATTGTCGTGAAGCAGTATCGGGTTATAATAGGGCATAATTTACAATAGGAGCTAAGCAATGACTGAAATAGCTAACCTAGACTCCTAATAAGAAATGAAAATTCTATATAAGGGCCATTCTACAAGGAAGTTACCCTCATAAAATGAGGTTCATAGCTTAAATTAGAATCTAATAAGACCCCAAGATACTGAAATGTATCCACTTGCTCAAACAACGATCCATCAAGGGATTTAACCTGCAGACACTGACCCACAATTCTTAATCTTGCCGTAGTTCCAAAAATCATCACTTTTGTTTTTGATTTATTTAAAACCATCTTACTAGAGACAAGAGACAATTGAAAATTAAACATTTATTTTGTTAGGGAATCACTTAAATCACCAGCAGAAGAGCCCTGCATATATATTACTGCATCATCTGCATAAAGAGTTAAAGAAGCATTGTTAATTACTTTCACTTGCTGATCAAAAAACAAAGAAAACAAAAGTGGTCCTAGTATGGAGCCTTGAGGGACCCCACACTTCCTTTCAGTTGTTTGTACTTCTGATTGTCCTTAATATTTAGTTTTTCATGGCAACATGACCAATGAATGTTTCTCTACTTAGGTGGAATTCTTGTATCAGTAATTAAGTGTTGTAAGGATATTAGGCAGCTCACAGGACATTTTGGGAAGGTAATGGGTTCTGTAAAGTAAGTTCCCAATACTTTCTCATAAACCTGTTTTTTTGTAAGTGTGATTATTGAGGAACCTGTAATACTCCATGTTTTCATTTTTACAAACAGATCTCTTAAATAAGGTGCTACCAATTGGTTTTTCTGTACAATTTTAAGTGTTCCAGTCTCCCATTTATGGAACCAGGCGGATATGGCTCCGTATTAAATTTGTGCCCATGATTTCCCTTTATGGATTAGAAGTGGCTCAATGTTGGAAAAAACAAATATACAATAAAAGAACAGCAGTGGATTAACCATATTGAGACCCCTTTTTTAACAGGAAGGTAAATATTTCTTTTAACAGGATTCAAACTGCTCCATTTTGGGGAGATATTACTGACAAATGTAAATATAAGGAGAATATATATTTTAATTAAATGAATTCTTTTCTGTTTACTCATTGTCCAGTTATTCCAGTTTTGCACCATTTTCTTCCTATCTTGATTTTTAATCCCAATTTAGTAGGGCCATAGCTTCAGAACTAAAATCTATTCCCAATATTTTGTTGGATCTCTAGTTAGGCTATCCCTCGACTAGTGTGCTAAAGGATGGGGTTTTCCCAAATTCTTTTCCTATACATTTATTCTGGTTCAGTTTTGCTCCAGATACTAATCCATATTTTTGCAAATTTGTAAGCTTCTATAGCTGCAAATTCCGTTGGTAGTATAATAATAATATCATCTGCATACGCCATTGCAGAGTAGGGAATGGTTGCATTTTTGACTTTGATTACTGGGAGAGTTTGGTTTAATATTCTAAGCAAGAGAGCTATAGTAAATAAATATAAGAGAGGGCTGATTGGGCACCCTTGATGAACCCCTTTTTGTATTGGGACCATAGGTCCACATCTACCATTCACCTGCAGAGTCACCATTGCCATTTTGTATAGTGTTTGAAGCCATTTTATGAAAGTAAATGGAATTCCATAGTACTGCAAAGTTTGCCACAAAAAGTTGTAGCTTACCGAATCAAAGGGTTTTTGCTAATCTAATGAGAGAATGTACCCATCTAGCCCTGATATGTTATCTTGCTCGAATAATTCCCTTAACAATATACATTGCTCTGACATTGACCTACCTAGCACAGTGCAAGATTGTGCCCATGTGATCAGCTATGTGGCTACGGTTAGCAGTCGTTTGATTAAACTTTTTGCTAATACCTCAAAATCTATATTTAATAAACTAATGGGTCTTCAGTTTTCTAAATTATACTTTTCTCCTTTTTTGTATAAAAAAATTAGCATGCCTTCTGCCATGTCTAATGGCATTTCTGAGATTTTCAAAATATAGTTAAACATTTGTGCCAGTTCATATGCAATCTCTGTATTTAATAGTTTAAATAATTCGGATGTAAATCCATCTTTCCTAGTGATTTCCTGTGGCTAGGGAGATGGCAACTTCTACTTCTTCAGCTGTGATGGGTATAGTGAGATTTGCTAGCAGCTCTGCAGAGCAATCATTACGTTGTATGGGGTCTAAAAGTCAGCTATTTGAACTTTACAGGTGGATTCATTTTGAAACAGTTTGAGAATTTTTAACTTCCTGCAAAATATGATCTTGGTCGTTTTTGAAACATTATTTTGGTCTCAGACTGCCTCCATTATTTTTTTCCCCACTCTTTCATGGCAGCTTACGAAGGGGCAAATCATATCTGACTTCCCCTGTGTACCAAAAGTTTCTTGCATTTTTAAGGTTTCTGCCTGTTTATCATGAAATTGTTGCATATCCCTTTTGACTGTTTTTATTTGTTCTGAAAAGTTATGTTTTGTTGACTGAGCTAAAGACATTAAATGTTGTAGTTGTTTCCATTCTTGTACTGTAGATACAGAAAATAGTCATTATTTCTGTATGCTTTGCTTATGGTCATTAAGAACTGTTTAATTTCTTATTTTGTATCAGACCACCATGCAATGGGGTCATCATACACATCATAAGCTGACTTCCTTATTGTAATAAGATATTTTACGTTCTGGATCACCTCTCCATGAATTAGTAAAGATGAATTTAACTTCCAAAGGGCTAATCCATGTACAAAAGTTTGATGGTGATCTCTTGCCATGTACAACTCACAATGGTCTGAATATGCTACTGGAAGAACCTGAACAGAATGAATTATCAGAGATTTGTTGATAAAAAAGAAATCTATACAGGTAGCTAGTATCCCTTTATGGGAAGCTGGATCTGTTCTAGGTGTTTTGGCATAGTAAGAATTAGCTAGGTTGGCTGTTTGTGCAATATTTCTCAAACAGGACATGTCACAAAAAAATTTCTTTGTGTGGGGTATGTTTATTTCTGTCTTTGGCTGATAATCTGCAGTTAAAGTCCCTGCCCCAGAAAACATTCTGTGATCAACAAAAACTAAATAAATAAATGAAAATAAGTAGAGTTGAATGGCTTTAGAAGTTTCTATTCTGTCTGTCTTGGTCTGGGTGCATAAATATTAATAAGTCTGTAGTGATCATGTTGTATAGATATATCCAAAACCAAAACCCTACCTGGGATCAAGTCTACTCATTTGATAAGGTGCACAGAAATATTGTGAAATAAGATGGCAATGCCAGAACAGGCATCCAAGCCCACTGACCAATATGACACCCCTGAATACCAAATCCTAGTTGCCTGTGAAATTTTGGTTATAGTGTGGAGCCTTGTGTCTTGTAGAAAAAAAATATCTGCTCTATTGTGCCTTAGTTGTGAAAAAACTGCCTCTCTTTTACTGGAATTCTTTATACTATTTACATTAATAGTACTGAATGTTAGAGGCCTCTCCATGTTAATTCAGAGATTTAGCAGTAAATCTCATGGTGGTTTCCTTTTATATTTTCTTGTTTTCTCTCCTGCTTTCTTTCTTCCTTCCACTTTTTTCCCTGTTTTTGTTACGTGTGTAGTGTCTTCCTCTTCACTCAGCTCTGTGTAAGATAACCCACCTGTTCTTCCTATACGTAGCTGTGATCCCTCTGAATAATTTTCTGAAGGTTCTTGTGCATTCTGCAGTGCCTTGAATCTGTTAGATGTAGGGGTAGTAATAATTTGGGGCTTTTTGATGCTGGCTATTACCAGGTCTGTCTGCACCTTGTCGTCATTTGCTCGATCTGCCTCTCTTGGGGTGGAGGGGATGGGGGCATATCTATATCTGGTTGACTCAAAGTCTCCTCACTGGGAGGTTCTGTGACCACAATAGCTTGGTCCATGTTCTGTTCAGCGCTGGTTTGAGGAAGGGGTTGGGAGATCCCAAAGTATACCTGCAGTCCCCCGATTCATTGTTGTTGCTGCTGGTCTACTGTGTCCTCTGGATCTACTTGAGGCTGTGCCTGTTCCCAGTGTGTAGTGTGTGAGCGTCTAGCAATATTCACTAATAGACATTGTTCTTCTGAATCCTGGGAACCCTCTTGTCTGTGTGCTGCTCTGGGTCATGTGGAGTATGTGTATCCTTTTCCCTGCACAAGTTACAAGTAGCTATACTTCTGCACTGGCCACTTGTGGGCCCCAGTCTATTACATAAAGTGCACCGTAACCTGTCACACACACACTACTAATGTACCCTGGTGACCCGCAGTTGTAACAGGTTTTGGGCTGGCCTGCATAGAGCAAAATTCCCCTGTCCCTGCCCAGAAAAAAGCAATTGGGTAGATGTTGCAACCCTGTGTCACCTGACCACAAAATAACTTTAATCCTCTGTCCCCCCATCCAGATGTCTTCTGTATCAAATATAGCATCTGGGTGCCCCGCCGCAGTACACCTCTGTTTTAACTAGAAAATTAAATCCATGACACTAACTCCTTCACTTCTGAAGAGAACTGTAATGACTTTGTGTGCCAGTCTAGTAAATGGAATAACCTCAAATGGGGATCATAATGGTGTATTTATTTATTTTATTGACTGTGCTTTTTGGCTGCTCCGGACCATCAAGTCATCTGCCCTGGTCACAGCGCCCCTTTATGCTTCCACCTCCTAGATCACCGGAGCTCTCCCAGTCACCCCTGGCTTGCCCCCCAGAGGGTGGGGTCATGGCACCATTGGACTTACCAGTGCCGCAAAACTGTGACTGGTCGAGACAGCCCAGCTAGGAAGCCAATTGAAGCCTGGGGCAAGACTTCAAGGAGACAGCCAGAGCAGGATTTTCTCCCGTTAAGCTGAGGCGGGACATGCAATGACGCTCAGTGTCTGCCCTGCTCCAGAGAGAAACTGGTGTCGGTGCAATCGGCGAACCCAGCCTCCTCCAGGTGTCGCTTCTGCACCAAATGCACACCTCTCCCCAGAGAAGAGAGCAGTCAGAGGATGCTCAATCCTTCTCCCCAGCTGGTTCTCCTCCGGCTGACCTGGGTCCATTCTCAACCCAGGTCGCCAGCGTTGCAAGTGGAAATCCAACCACTGCACCGGCAGGCCAGCACATAATGGTGTATTTTTAACTTCCCTGTATTTTGCCCAGAACTTTTCAAGCCCACTATTAAGCTTAAAGATTACATCAAATGAAGACTCACCAGATACATGTATTAAGGCATAAATTTCTGAAGCAAAAAATGTCATATTCCCTTTCAGTAACGTTTTTGCCACAAATTTTCTGTTGGGGGAACACTTCCATTCCCCCTTTGTACAGTAGTCTGATTGCATTGTGGTGTTTAGCAGAATATAGAGGAGTCTGAAAAGAAGAAGAGTACGACCTAGAGTTCTGTCTAGGCTGTTCTGAATTTCCACCCCCTGGTGGAGTTTCTTGATGTCTGGATTCAGATATATATTCTACTGAATTAGACTTGACACCTCACTTAACAAAGCCATTGTTTTTTCTCCCCTCATGGGGGGGGTGTTACTGGAATACAGTATAGTCCCGTTTATCCAACCTGCCACGGTGACAGTTAATTAGGTCGTATAAACGGGAGTTCATATATGCGGGTTTAAGTGCATAGAAGCTGTTTTCATTTCTGTGTTCTACTGTAAGTTCTGTGCTTTTAAACTTTTTTTATGCTTGTTGTGCAGTACGGTATTTGTGCATAAGTGCTTCTTGCGCTTAAGTGCCTTTTTATTAAATTTTTTTTTATTTAAAGAAGTCCTTCAGACTCTTCTGCTGCAGTGCCTAATTCATTTCTGTGCAGCTTAGATCTCAGTTTGCGCACTAGCATGACATTTATAGGATTGCAATCAGGCTGACTTTCCATCCAGAGCAGGCACTGATCAAAATGTGCTACTGCCTCTGAATGCGATGGGATGTGAATGGCATCTTCTTCCTCCTCATTGCCGGTATCGCTCGTATCTTGGTTTTGCTCTGCTGAGGGTCCAGGATGAACCTGAGCAATGATCTTCTTTTCATCCAGGAATGCGTGCCTGTCATCAGCGTTGTCACACTGCACCCACTTCTCCAGCTTCTAGGGCATAAGCTCAATCTGTAGCCATTCGCTCATGTTCACCGCAAGTGCTGAAACTGCATTGTTGAGATCTGGTTCCAAGACTGGTTCTATCTCGGGCATAGTGTCCATGTCTGTTTCTGCCACTAGGTTTTCTGACACAGCCCCTGTAATCCCCGTTTCCTTTTGGTGCTCATAATGAATGCAGTCGATCAACAGTGCTGTGCGGTAGTGTAGTTCTGTATCAAACCACCAGCACGATGCGCAGTTGTACAAATTAGGAGCTTAAGTAGGCGACAAAATGGAAGTTCAGATAATAGGGAGTCCCAGATCATCAGGGTTCAGATTTTTGGGATTGCACTGTATTTAAAACTGGATTCTGAGTTAGATTAAATTCAGTTGGCAACTTTAAGGGTAAATTCGGAGTGTCATTGCGGTCCTCTTCTGTTAGAGTCCCAGGTTACTGCTTGTCTGCAATAAGCTCAGGCTCCTTGTCTGTCTGCCCAAATGATTTTCCCTCTAAGTCAATATGAACAGTATTTTTTTCTTTAGAAGGGGGGCTTTACCATGCTTACCCCTGGAATCGTGATCGGGGAGAAACCGGAAATCCACTCTCCTGACTTTTGTACCTGCACATCCTACCTCTTTCAGTGCCTATTCTACACTCCATGGGGCGTTGTCCTGATGCTCGGTCTGTCTGCCCAGGATGCCTTCTCTGTGGCTTTAACGATTTTCCTCCCAGTGCTCTGCTCTTTTCACACCAAAAAGGAGAAAACTGTAGCAGCTTGCTGATCATTATGCTCCGTCTGGAAAATGATCCCTGATCTGTCCTGTGAGCTTGGTTGCTCTGCACTCATTGTCACTGCCTGGTTGCTATGCAAGGCCAGGTCTGAAGAAATATTGGTAGCTATTTCAGCTCCTGCCAATGCCTTTGACAGTTCCTTCTTCCTTTATAGAAATTTCTTCTCCTCCTCCTCCTCCTGAATAAGAGCTTTTAAGGACTGCACCTGCAAATGTGATTCCTCTGATTCTGGTAAGCTTGCATCCTTTGCTTCTGTCTTGACCAATTCATTTCCAGTTTGCACTGTCTTCTCCTACTGTGCTGCATCCAAGTTTTCAGCTGCCTCAAATCATTCATCTTCAGTCTCCTGCTGTAGCAATGCTGGGGAGACCTGCTCCCCTGCTGCCGATACATCCATTCACTCTGGAGGTTCTCCCAGAGTGGCCATCTCCAACTCGCTCACAGGAAGCAAGGCCACCTGCAGGCGGAGTAGGGGAGTTCCCTCAGTGCCCTGGCCAAATTTCCCCCCATTCACTAAAAATACCACCAACAGCTTAATCTGGTTCAAGGTCCATTGGCATTAATCTGTATCCCCCTCCCCCGGGTCATGCCTGAAAATAGGCAGGATTTGTCTAGTGCACATTCCCGGTCAACAAAAACTAACTAAAAAAATAAATAAATCTGTCACTCTTTGCCCCTTGGACATTGTATTCTTTTTTTTTCATTAATTCTTTTCTCTTCCCCTGTCCTAGCATGGCTCTCTTCCTCACCAGGCCCCCAGCCCTATCACCCACCTTCTCCGCGACTTTTCTGGCCTTCCTCCATGGCCTTCCTCCTGTGATGGAGGTAGCAGGGAGCACACTTGACCAGCTGGTCTGTGTTCGACTCACTGGGTATGGGTCTGTGAGGGGTAATGGTCATGCATGCCAGCCAGGACTGTTTTTCCTCTTCTGTGCCTCCCCCCTGCCTGTAGTGGTATAGAACAGTGGCATGCAAGGACTTCAGTAGCAGTGCCATGCATGACATATGGGACATCTGCCACTCCTCTGCCATCCTGATGCACTGGCCCCTAGCATCCGCAAGGGGGCAGTGCTACCCTGGGTGGTGCACTACTCCCTCCTCGAAGGAGGAGAGCAGTCCTTGAGATGCTCAAGTCTGCTGCCCCGGCTGCCCCTCTGATGTTGATTTGCTCCCAAACCCAGGTCGTCGGCACAGCAAGTGGTTGCGCTACTGCTGTGTTGGCGTACCGGCCCTAAACATTGTATTCTGAGTCTGGGAAGCACACAAATTAGCAAGGAATTCTTTGCTATACTGGAGTTTGGAATTAAGGGAGACAGTTTTAGGGATGGGGATGTTTGTTCAGACCCTTCACTTCCTTTATGGGGATCCAGTAAGAAAGCTCACATAGAGATCTATGTTAGCTTGGGCTGACGCTGGGGCATACTTGAAGTTTCACTACATGTTCAAATTTTCTTCAGATGGTTTGAGTAAAGCAGTGTCCATAGCTAGAGGCTTTGTATGACAGTCCAATTGTTAAGTCAGGCTTTCAGAGCCTCACAGGTTCTTCCATCATGGCACAAACATTCACAGCTCTGTATGACAATATTTTGTACTGCCAATGTGAAGACCTATTACTTGACTAGCAGTATAACATTTTGTACAGCAAGTCAAATAATAGGTCTTCACTTTGGCATGGCTTTTACTTGATCCATCCCAGAGCCCACACACAAAATATCTAGGCTCTTTTGATAATTTTTAACTGGCAGTTTTAGTAGCAGTCAAGCTAATGTTTCTGTTGGCTGTGAATGATCCTTCAGCGTGAGTTCTTTCTGACAGAACATATTATGAGAACAGAAACTTGCAGATTCGGGTGCTATTCGGTATGTCTTCATTACTTCTTCCTGCAGTGATATCGCATCATGTTTAAAAAATGAACAAGAATTAATGTAAAGAGTTTATAGCTTTCAATGTATTAATAAAAATGAGCAAAATGTCAGGACAATTACAAGGAGATGCTTTCTTTGTCACTGGTACTTGTTAAAACATCATTCTCAGTCAGTGTATTGAATAGCATCATTTTTCATAAAGGTTGATTTCATCATCTATTTTGATATTTCCCATTATGCAATGAAATATGCTGTTTAAAGAGAAATTTATTTTATGAAAATGCACAATCCTAAGAACTGAATTCTCCTTAAACTTGATATTCACATCCTTTTTTTTTTTTTTCTGTTACTCTGGAAAGGGACATGTGCAATACACTAGAGAGGAGCTGACACTGTATTTACCTTGGATTGCAGTGCGTTACCCACATACCAAATTCTTATGAAAAAGAGTACTGCAACCACCATCTTTAAAATGTAATATAATTAGTACTGTTTAGTGCCTCGTCCTTTGCATTTTATATTATGGAAAATAATAGTTTCATGTTCACAGATAAATTATCAGTCCCAAGGATATGCAAGAACACAGCTGCTGCAGATGAATACAAAATATGCTCTAACTGCAGGAACAGTGTGTGGGGGTGGGGTGCTCTAGTATGGGCAAGGTGGGCAAAAAATAAAAAGTAAAATAAAAATGTATTTAATTTTATAGAAAAAAGCATGCCACTAAATGTATCAAATGGCACAAAACATTAATAAATACAAAACAGTGTGGGAAAGCATGCCCCCATATCCCGAGGGATTACAATTTCTGCACCACATTATTGCCATCACCATTTATTGTTTGATTTATTTAAAGTTTCTGCACTAGGGTAGCCTCATGTAGGCACAACACCTAATTTCCAGGAGGTCCCCTTGGGTACAATTCAGCAGCAGCGAACAATATATTAGTTTCAGCACTGAACTGAATACTTGACATCTTTGGAGAGTGATATTTGCTTTATGCTATGATCTCAGAAATGTCTCATGCCATTTCCAATCAGTGTTACTCCCATCATGATGAACACTTGTAAAGAGATAATGCTCCAGCCGTCTTAGCTGAAATATAATGAGAAAGTGATTTATAAGAAGGAAATAGTTTGCAAAGCACAAGCTTTCATATCTATTGTCCAATGCAACTTGTAAAAGTTTATTAGCATAGACATAATGTATCATATTTAGAATAATGTATGGACAACCATAGACAACAATGCTGTTTCTGCTGAGGGAAAAGATGACCTCATGGACCTTGAGAGAGAGGAAGAGAGAGAGAGAGCGGAGAGAGAGAGAGTGGACAGAGAGAGAGTGTGGCGAGAGAGATTGGATAGAGAGGATAGAGAGAGAGGGAGAGAGAGCGAGAGAGTGAGAGAGGAGAGAGAGAGAGAGAGTGGAGAGGGAGAGTGTGGAGAGAGAGAGAGCAAGAGAGAGGAGAGAGAGAGGAGAGAGAGAAAGTGGAGAGAGAGAGTGGAGACAGAGAGAGTGGAGAGAGAGAGAGAAAGGAGAGAGAGGAGAGAAAGAGAGGGGAGAGAGGGGGGAGAGAGAGCAAGAGAGTGAGAGAGGAGAGAGAGAGAGTGGAGAAAGAGGAGAGTGGAGAGTGAGACAGAGAGATAGGAGAGAGAGAGAGAGAGAGAGAGAGAGAGAGAGAGAGAGAGACAGCAAGAGAGAGAGAGACAGCAGAGAGAGAGACTGGGTTTGTATGCCTCCCAGAATCAAACAATGAAGCTAGCTTAGCATCAAGAACATCATAGCAATGAGGCACTTGGCTTGCATAAAGGCTGGGGCTACTCAGTATTCTTGTGCTCCCTGCTGGCCAACAACAGAGCTGCATTGGTGCCAACTATATTAAGCAACCACATGCCCACCATCCCAGCCAAAGGAACAGTGCAGCTGTGGTTACTCCATATTTTAGGTGGGGGAACAGGAAGAAGTAGAAGGGGAGTGAGAAGGGGAAAGAATAATAAAAAGACTAGCAGAGACTATCTGTCGGGTCACTGCTGTAAATCGGAATCTGTTTCAGTTAGCTCACATGCCTAACAAAATAAATTTATAAAGTAAGTAATTAACATTTTTTATTACTGCCAATTTAAATATTTGGATAATAAATTTGCCCCATGGAGGCAAACCGATTTCATAATTTTTCACCATATAAGCAAAGCAACTGCTAGGTAAAAAAAGAGGCAGCATTCATTGGGTTCCCCCTTTCTCTTCATTTTAACATGAACATGGGGTTACTGTTTCCTGGTCAGTGGTGGAAATGGGGGCAACATGGGGGTACTCAGGTCTAGAAGTAAAATTACAAGTCTGACTCAGTTCCAGGAGCAGAGTGGGAATGGGTTGCTTCTGTGTAAAATGTACCAGCCCCCCCCCCCCAGACATAAAACTGACTAAACAAAATGTAGAAATGCATTCTGTAATGAAGAAATATGTCCCCAGATCCCTGCCAGGTATGTTTGATGCTACATCAAAGGTGATGGGTTCCCTTAGTAATTGTTTTCCATTTCTAATGCTGCTGCTAGACTTTGTGGGAAATTTACGTCTACATGCAATTGTCTATTTTGTGCTTGATTTGACATAAGTGCAAACTCGCCCCATGTCCCGTTATCAACACTAAGGCATAGCTAAGTTCAGTTTAAAAACCCTGACCTGGTTATGTCTAGTTTGCAAAATTCAGTTATAGCTGTGCCTGGACACAATTATCAGACAAGTGTAAACTGGGCTATCATTTACATCTATGCCTGCTGTTTCCTGTCAAAGATAGGATGCAGCATACCATAAAACAGCTTGAATCGCTGCAGATAGGTCCAGCTTTTAACAACATCTCCAGTATGACAGAACCTGGTCTAGACATACCAGAGCAGTTTATGATATTAACATAACTAGAAGTTGCATTCTTTTTATGAGTTTTGAAATTCCTGCCCCATGCAGTTTGGCTGCTTGTCTACTCCTGGCACCAGTGTCCTCTGTCATAACCCCTTCCTCAGCAAGAGATTGTGATGTCACATGCAGAGGATTATAATTTTAGGTGTAGAGAAGCAGCCAGAGCAGATCAAGTCTAGGGGACACTGGTCCTGTTTTCATGTTAAAGTGCATGGTTGTTAGGAAACTGGGAGAACTATATGCAAAAAAACAAAAACATATGAACTCCACACAGGAAAATGCCTAATTATTATTCCAGGAGTTCATTAACTCCTTATGCATTTGATACAATTCCTGGACTTTCTGCATGCTTTGTAAAAACAAATAAAATATATTTATTTTAAATAATTTGATTTTCTTCTATAGAGACCACAATTATTGCAGTGAAATTTATGTTTGGAGCTTTGAAAAGGGGTGGGGTGGTGGTGATAAACTTACTGTTTTCTGAGTTCAAAACTTTAGAGCAACCAGCTGATCAAGGATCCAAGAGAAAATAAATAATTAGGTTCCGTGCCATAACGGTGATTGCAGAATAGCGATCGCCATTACGGTGAGTGTACATCGAGAAAACCAAAAGGTGATGTACACTCGGTGGCTACAGTGAAAATGGAAAAGGTTGTTCTGTGGGGGGCTGCTTCTGCCCCCACTCCCCACTACAAAAGATTACTAACTCCAGGGGTGCATGTCGGAAAGGGGAGAAACTAGGGGAAAAAACCTTCCAGACAGAAAAACACCAAAATATTATGTCCCTCCCCAGCACCCTCCCCACTGTAGCCAGCCACCCTCACTACTCCACTATGGTGCCAGCTCAGCTGCCTACCACAGCACTACCCCGTACATACCCGCCCTTCTCTGCCAGTCTCCCTTCCATTTTTCCCTTCACCCTGTTCTTTGTCTATCGCTACCCATGCAGGGTAGCCCACATAACAGACACTGAAAGTGAGCCACTCATATTTGAGTCACTCACCTTCAGTCACCGTTATGACCCTATACCAATAAGGTTGCAACATCTGTATGGGAAGCTGGACTTCTAGGGAGGTCGTGTTTGACAGCTCACATGGATGAAAAATTATTTAATATAAATAACTTCCACTGTCACTCAAATAAGTCAGTCTCAATAAGTCATTCAGTTTTTAGTGCACACAGTAATCACACTCTCGGGGCACAGGTGGTAAAACCACAACAAACATAAGCCAAAACAGCAGAGAAGGTGCACACACAGGAGAGTTTATTACAAAATAAAGAATAGCAATAAACAAAGTAAGACTTACTCAGTCCAGCATTTTTGCAGGTGCTGTATGATTATTGGAATCCCAGACATATAGCTGTAGCAATCTGCAATTGCTCCAACCACAGCACAAAGTGCATTGTGAAAAGTAAAGTGCCACTTCAATGCAGTCCACATCAGAGGCCCCACGAAAAATGCGAGCACCACTCACAAGTCCTGGTGCCCCATGCTTTGCTCTGCTGGAGCTTCGTCTGGAGGCATGGACTACACGCAGGAAGTTTATTCAAGTAATTATCCACTAGGGCCCCAAATGATGACATCAATCATTTTTTTTTTTTGCCTAAAAGTCATTGAACAAGCTAAATTCTTACAATCGCTAGTTGCAAGGCTGGCAAGTACAGTGTTTAGAATAAAACCCACACCCAAACTGTGCAATACATAAAACAGAAAAAAAAAATAGTACACATACAGCAACATATTAGTTTGGTTATCAGTACAAAATTGGACACCCTGTCGAGTCTGTACTTTAGGGAGGTGCACAGCTTGAACCCACGTAGCCTGACATTTTTGGGCTTGAAATGGGTACCATCTCGAAAGAGAAGAGAAGACCATCTAAAATTCCTAGTGCAAAAGGAGGCAACTTAGATTTTTAGCCTTAACTGTTTGAAACCAAATGATCTCAATGGAGACTTGGATTATAAGCTTTTCCTGTAATGTGATTGCTGTATTTGCATAATTTCTCTATATGGTATTATTATAAAAACTATTTTTTTTTATTTGTGCCCCTTTTCCATAGGTATACAACAGCATTGTTTCACCTCTTGAGTCAACATAACCTGAAGATGTTGATCCCCAACAATTTGTGAAATTTGGATCCTGGCATTTTATGGTTGGGAGATCTCTCTAGGTTGTGTCTGTTCCTTCTACTACCTGCAAGTTGTATCCTTTTGTTTTCATTTTAATTTTCTAAGCTATATTAACAAATATGGCAACCTAGTGTGTGTGCTATAAGCTTATTTACTGTTCCTGCCTCCTGAACAAATATGTCAGGAAGTATCAACTGCTTGAGTTCATTCTAAATGCTATAGTTGCCAGCCTTGTGTCTAGTAATCATAAGCATTTAAAGCTTGTACAATGTGGTTTAGACAAAAAAAAAAAATGGTATCATCAATTGGGGCCCTAGTGGCTGGCTACTTAAAAAGACTTGCTGCCCCGATTTCGTTCCCCCTGACAAAGCTTCTGCAGAGGTAAATGCTGGGGCATCAGAACTTTTGAGTGGTGTTCTGCATTTTTGGGGCTTTTACATGAATTGCACTAAATAGGCACTTTATTTTTCACAATGCACTTTATGCTGTGATTTGAGTTGTTACTGACTGCTACATCTACAAGCTTGTACTAATAAATAGACAACACCTGCAAAAAACATTGAACTAAGTAAGGCTGACTTTGTTTATTGATGTTGCTTATTTTTTTCAAACCTCTTCTGTGTGTAACTTCGCTGCTGTTGTGTCTTTTCAGTTTCTACCATGGCTGTTACACTAAAAATCAGGACAATTTGACCAACATATAGCAAAACAAGGTTATCCCATTTTTTTTTATAGAAATAGGAAGAAAGGATAGCAAAATCATAACATAAACCTTCCTTCTCTAGGCATGCATGTCATATTTCTATTACAGTGGCTGCTAAATGTGAGATTTGCCAGTTTTATCATGACCAGTTTGTGACAGTTCACAGTTAAGTTTGTGTATATATTTCTGTACATGATGCAGTGTGGTGCTATATTTGTAAAAGAATGTTATTCTTAGCACTACAGCATGGTAAGAAACTCTATATTTAGTAATACGTAATGCTTAACATTTTGTAACCAATAAACTGAGACTGTTGTCATTAACTATTTCTTTCTTATCTAACTGCTTGGTTAATATAACACTAATCTTGCCACCACTGCTTCTTGTTCCTTGCTGCTCTGTTTACCTGCGGGTTTGTGCAGGCTGTAATTCTGGCTGCCAGCTCATGCTAGCTAGGAACACTATTTAATGCACGCATGTATGCAGAAACACACACATCCCTTCAAACAATTAAATCACACTGAACTGCTCGGGGACTGCAAACCTGCGAGTGTTATGTGAGCAGTTCTCCTCCCCTGCTAAGTATTATTGACATATCCATCAAAGGCAGTGATGCATTGGCTTCCACCTTACCCAGCAGGACACCAGGGCAACAGTGACATGCTGTCACCGTGGTAACTGCTGCTGAAGTGAACAGCCTGTTGGGATAGATGACCTCTGTTGGCAGCATGCCTAGAGATGTAGCAGTCGCGTGGCAGCCATGTCACAGAGACCCAAAGGAGAGGCCTAGTGCCCCGCAATTGATCCATTAGGTCTTAAAGATATTGATCTCTCCAATTTGCAGGAATTTATTATATTGGTATTGGACTGATTAACATTTTGTGCCAGACTGGTTCGATATGTGCTTGTAACAGCTTTTAATGATTAATTGACTTTTATGATTCCATCTCAGTGCTGTCAGTGAGCTGTGAACTGTGGGCAGGCTCATTCCCAAGCTGCCTCTCATGTGGCACAGGGCAGTGATTGAATACCTAGAAAATTAGTGTCCTTGCTATCTCATTTTTTCAAAGATAAATGCTATGACATTTTACGCAGACCTTAATTTAGAAAAGGAACTAGGTAGATCTTGTTGAAACTCAGTCATAAACATGGAAGATAAAAACTTGCTGTTTTACATTAATTAAGCATCTAAGCAAAACAAGACTTTTAGTGAAGCAATAATTGCTTAAGCTTTTTCTTTACGAATATTTTCTTTAAAAGCAACTGAGTTAAAATATGACAAGCTTTGGGTAAATGTCATATTTATTTAAAAACTCCTTGGCTGACAAATTAAATGTGAACATAAAATAATTCCAGAATAGTTATTATACATGTAGGTAATACACAGTGACTTTGTAGAGGATAAATATGCCATCCATTTATTTTAATATATTTTGGAGGTATGTCACCATATTAAAGTGCCCACCATGCAGTGTAGTTACACATTGTTAATAGCAGGGTGTGGTGATATTGTTCATATTAAATAGAGGGCTCTATACGCTGATTAAAGATGTATAGGGCAGAATTTTCAACGCATGTTAGGGATTTGTGGCAGGACTTTCCCACATCCTTGACACTTGTGCCAATACCTTAGACCACCTAAAATATGATGCAACTTCTTAGCGTAAGTGGCACAAGTTACAACATTACAGGGCGCCGATTGCATTTAAAAAGTGATGCAGGCATCGCTTTTTTGACTCAAGCTGTTGTAAACCAGGTAAACTATCACAAATGCATCAAAATGTTTGAAAACAGCAGTGAAATGTTTTGCCACATTTATACTGTTGCAACAACAACTCAAAATGGGAACTGCGACTGCATCACTACTTTTGAAGATCCTTGGCTGTAGTATATGCTTATTAAAGAGGTAACCGTAATTGTTTGTAACTGCTGTTCTGTACTTTCTTTGCATTATGTTACTGCTTTATATAAAGGCAATAAACAGGGCCACCCAGACGCCCCTATAGCATTTTAATTGGGGCTGGCACTTGCCATGCCAGGGATCCTATTTTTTTTGTGCTGAACTTTGGTCTTTACTGTGGAGTGACAGGAGGCTGTGGAAGCATCCAGCTGCATGCTACCAGCCTACAGGATGGGGGGTGGCAGGTTTGACTCCTCTGCATTTGCCCACTGGTGCTAGCATGGAGCAGAGCAAGTGCAGCACCTTACTATAAGGTGAGAGGGACACCAACGGGCACTGCATTGGTACACCATTGTGTGCAGACATTCAGAGACCCTAGGGAAGTAGAGGGAAAATCTAGATGACAAGTTGCTGCCATAGAATGACAGCAGCAGTGCTCTGAGGCCCTGTCCACTCCAAGCCACCTGGGTTCTGTGCTGGGGGAGAGACTGTGAAGAACAATAATTGGATGGGTGGCTGTTGAGGTTGGAGGGCACCAGTAGGGCCACAAAGGGCTATGAACAGAAACATCCTAATAATGAAACAACCCCCATATGACCAAATGGTAAGGGTGGTGCAGCTGGCCATGCAGATAACCCTAGGTTCTCATCCTGAGGCTGGACCACCTCAACTGAGGTGGCAGAAACAGTTCTTAGAGACTGTCATGGAAGCCCCTGCCTCTGGAATTAAGGACTGATCCTGTTGTTAGATGACTGGGGACCTAGACAGGGAGTAATGTGGAGAGAAATATGTAGCTCTAGTGGTGGTGGTGGTGGTGGTGAAATCCTGACAGCAGTATGATGCCGGCACTAATATAAGAGGAAGTGGCATCATACATCTAGGTCTGTGCTATCAAGTGTCAACTGGAGTTTGACGGATGGAATTGGAAAAACAAAATCAGCTGCACCGGGAAGTGGGGTGCCTGGATAAAGTGTCAAACACTGTGCTGTTTCCCAAAATTATATTTGTGTGGTATATACAGCCTTAGAATGGAACAGTCAGCACAAAGGATCCCCACATTCAAGTGTGGAGCTGGTCTCAATGTGCACTTTGTGTGTGAAAACAGTTTGGTTTACTTGCTATTTACTGTAGTATAGTAGTTTGCAGCAGACTCATTTCGCATGCTTCTAGTCTGACATCTTTTGTAACTACAAATCCCAGAATTCCCTGCAGCTGACATTAGAACAGTAGGCAGCAGTGGGAGATTCAATAATATGCATGTTAGAGCTTTTATCATTTCAATCAGATGTTTTCCGGGTCTTCTTTTCTCCAGGGGTTATGTACAGTCTCTGTGATTGTACTTTAGCCCAGGGAGAACAGCAGGCCCAGCAAACAAAGGTCAGAGTTTGCATAAACTTGACTCTTACTTGTACTGCAGGCTACTGAATCTCCACTGCTACCTACTGCTCTGATGTCAGCTGCAGGGATTCTGAGATTTGTAGTAAAAGAAGATGCCAGCCTAGAACTAAGCAAAATTACTCTGATACAGTCTGCTATACAGCAGTAAATAGTTAGTAAACCAAAATATTTTTGCACACAAAGTGCACATTGGGACCCACCCCACATGAGTGTGGGGCCCCTAAGGGCTGACTAATCCCCTTTGAATGCGAAAAGTAAAAGCATGTACTGAGTACAGGGTCAAGACCTTTGAGTAAGTGGAAATGGTCTTGCACAAAACATTAGCTCATGTGTGATATGAGTCCATTTGGGAAATAGCACTATAGCCAATATTTATGCACTTTCCTTCATCTCAGTATTCTTTTGCTCCTGATTTCTTTGCCTGTGCAATTCTTCTGGGGCAATAGACTTCACGGAATGCTGATGGGATGCTGAGCTTGAACAGGACTGTGGAGCTGTATAGAAGGGGTGAGCGCTGGATAGTTTTTTGTTTAAAGTTTGCTGGATGGGTCTAGTCCCAGCCTACTTCTGTTCAGCCAGAAAGGTCTCATGTCTTGTGTCATGCCTCAGTGGGGGGAGAGGATGAGTCATGGAAGGGGATTAAAAGCAGGTAGAAAACAATGCTGGTCTTGACACCTGCATGTTCTTTCTACCTAACTGTAGTACTGTGACGTCTGGGTCCATGGCCTCACCCCCTGGTCAGGACAGTTCTGTCTAAGGGTATGATAGGTAACTGTTCTGATGTTCTCATGGGGTGTGCGTGGTTTTGCATTTACACATGGATAATTCCTGTTTCAAGTAATGGCATTGGATCTGGCAGCACTGAAAGGAGCAGGAGGAAACCAGTGTACTATGGCATTGCTCGAGGTTGTGTTATCAGCACCAACTGCACTGGATGACCTATTAAGGCTGCTTGTAGTGGTAGTGGAACCAGTCAACTTTGGTGATTTTTCATTTCAGTTCTTTTCATCTAATTTTATTTATTATTTTATTGATTTCCGTCTGGACATACCTGCGTTGTTCCAACATCGGAGTCCTGACTCCACTGACAGCACACAGCACAGCACAGAGCACAGACCTCACACCACCCCACTGACACACTGAGAGACCTAACACATTTCTTCAGATGTTTATACATGGCCTAACAGATGACACTTTAATGATGTAGCAGGTGGCAGCTGCTGAAAACAAACTGTGACAACTCACTACAGCAGTTGTTTAAGATTTTTAGATACCTATGTGACACAAGACCTGTGAATCTAGGTGAGACTTGAAAGGGAGGACTCAAAGCTAGATAATGAGTGAGTGGCAGAACACCCAGCCACACTGACAGAACCCCACACCAGTACCACTCATGAGAGATGCTGAGAGACCTAAGGTGTTAATCAGTGATCATATGAACCACGGACTATTTTCCCCACTGTGCTTCCCTCCATCACTGTGATACGCAGAGGCTGGTGATGGTATGTCTCCTTGTAAAGCAATGTCTGTATCTGAGGATGAATCACCTGGCTCAGGTTGGTGTCATAATGGCTCGATGACTCAAGTGAACCAACTTTTGCCACCACTTCCTTATCCAAACTTGACTGTCCCTGCTGCTTGCCCATCTGACCTGAGTGGGGATTGGGAATTGACATATCTGTTAGATCTGCCAGATCACTGGTTCCCAAAGTCTGAGTAGACTGACACTGACTGATCTTTTCACTAGGAGTAATTATGCTTAGTGGAATTCTGTCTGCATCTGCCAGATTATTGTAAATCCTAGTTCTGACACTGATTCCAATGCCAGTGAAGACATCAGAATCTGAGTGAGAATCACAATTTCCAGTTTTGCATCCAACTCCTAGTTAAACCTCCAGCACCAGATGTGCACAGTAAAACAAGGACTCAGTGAGAAAAACAAAGACATCCCACCTTCCTCCACCCTTGTTTCTCCCATCCCTTATCTTAACAGTGTGACTGCTGCTTGCTGCACTGTGGACCAGAGGTATTAGGGTCTAGTTCTGGCTTCAGGTATATAGGATCCTTCCTTCTTCAAATTCTGGTCTGGCTCCATAGAAACTGAGATTCCCTTTTCAGCAGCCAAATCTGTCAGGGCTCCATCTGACTACACATACCTGCCACTGAGTTGCCAAATTCTCACCCCCCAGCCAGTCCAATCCCTCCAGAGTCTAACTCCAAGCCCCAATCTGATTTCATTTCAAGATGAAAGGTTCTTCAAAGTTGCTCCATCTAATTCAGACACCTTATTTAGAACAGCATCTAGCACAGCAGCTTTACCCTGAGTTTTGCTCAAGTTGGCCACTTCAATTGTTTTTTTTCTAGGGCACACAGGTACAGGCAGATAAAACAGACATTTGGCAATGCTGAATGTTGATTGTTTATATGTGCTGTTTAGGAATTTGAAGTGAAAGTACCATGCCTAAGAACTGTCATGTGCCCCCCCCCAGACATCCACTATGTCTTTCTGTTCAGTATTCACAGAAGAGGGGGAGGGGCAAGGGCCACAGCAGTTGCAAAGGCGTGAAGAGGTGGACAATAGTCCATTTACAGGCAGAAGAATCCTGCAGAAGGTGAATAAATTAATGGTGGACAAAGCGAGGGGACCAGATGGCATACACCCAAGGATATTAAAAGAATTGTGAAGGGAACTAGCAGTACCTCTGGCAGCCATGTTCAGTGAGTCATTCAACATGGGGTGATACCAGAGAATTGGAGGAGGGCACATGTGGTACCTCTATAGAAATCCAGCAGTAGGGAAGAGGCGGGGAACTATAGGCCGGTCAGCCTCACTTCAGTAGTGAGGAAGATCATGGAGACATTGGTTAAAGAAAGGATAGTGGGGCCTCTAGAAGCCATCGGAGGCCAGGACCGTAGGCAACATGGATTCACAGTGGGGAGGTCATGTCAGATAAATCTGGTTGATCTGTTCGACTGGGTGACAAAGGAAGTAAATCAGGATGGGGTAGGGTTACCACCTGTCCCTATTTTCACAGGACAGTCCTGATTTGGGCAGCTGTGTCCTGCAAAAAAACCCATGAAAAATACTACATGTCCTGATATTATAGCAGAAAAAATATTTTCTGAATTTACTCTAAATGTTGCAAAACAATGTAATACATAGAAACATAGAAGTTGATGGCAGATGAGGACCGCAAGGCCCATCCCGTCTGCCCATTTCTTTTTCTGCCTTATGAATGTGCCATCGGCCTTTGCTCTGTCAATGGCCTATCTATTCATACTCATCTGTACTGCTCCCTTATGCATATCCCATGCCTGTTTGAAGCCCTGCACTGTATTCACATCCACCACTTCCTGAGGTAGGCCATTCCATGCATTCACCACCCTTTCTGTGAAAAAGAACTTCCTCACATTACCCCTTAATCGGCCTCCTCTAATCTCATGATGTGTCCTCCTGTCCTGCTATTTACCTTAATACCTTAACTAAAATACCTTAAAATTATAAGAAACACTAGAAACAACTATAAAACTACAACACTTAGTCTTAATTTGATTATTTAGAGAAACAAGTCTGTTGCATTGGTCGAGATTACATATTGTCCTGATTGTCCTGTAAAAATCATGTTTCAGTAAGAAATGTCCCACTTTGGGCTTTTTAAAAGGTGGTAACTCCCAGGGTGGGGCAGTGGACAATGCTTACCTTGATGTAAGCAAAGCCTTTGGCACTGTCCCACATTGGAGGCTGATAAACTAGCTGAGTAGGATGGGCATGGGGGAAAGGGTGGTAAAGTGGGTTAGAAACTGGGTAAGAGACAGGAGGCAGAGAGTGGTGTTAAATGGGGTGCAGTCTGAGGAGAGGGGGTGACCAGTGGGGTGCTGCAGGGATTGGTCCTGGGGCCAGTCCTGTTCAATGTCTTCATTAGTGACATTGCAGAAGAGCTGAAGGGAAAGGTCTGCCTGTATGCAGATTACACCAAGATCTGTAACACAGTGGATACCCCAGAGGGGGAGAGAAAATGAGGAGGAACCTGGGGAAGCTTGAGAAATGGTCTGAGGACTGGCAACTGAAGTCTAATTCAAAAAAGTGCAAAATTATGCACCTGGGACACAGCAACCCTGGGGAAAGGTACAGGATGGGGGGGGGGAGGAGGAAGTTGCTGACAGTCACAAAGAAGGAAAGGGGCCTGGGGGTTCTTATTTCAGATGACCTGAAAATGTCAAAATGGTAAGGCAGCTGGGAGGGCCAGTGACATGCTGGGGTGCATAGGCAGGGGTATCACCAGCATAAGGAGGGAGGTAGTGATGCCATTATATAAAACCATGGTTCAGGCCTCACGTGGAGTACTGTGTGCAGTTCTGGAGGTCACACCTTCGTAAGGATATTAACAGGCTGGAGATGGTCCAGAGAAGGGTGAATGAAATGGTACAGAGCTTGCAACACAAGACTTATGAGGAGAAATTAAGGGACCTCAATATGTACTCAGTGGAGGACAGGAGGGAAAGGGGGGGATATGATAGAAACATTCAAGTACCTCAAGGGTATAAATATAACTACTGAGAAGCAGGAGACAGCTGCTGTAGGCATATGTGTCAGCTTCTGTGTGATATTCTCTTGTTCTTATAAATCTGTAATCTCCAGTATTTCAGTAACCACATGACTACACTGCCTTCTTTAGGCAATTTTATGCTGGCTGATGCCTGGTGTCAGATGGCAGACAGAGGGCTCACCAGCTTGTGTTGCCATTTGAAAAGCTTCATATAGTGTTCTTTTACTGGTAAGCATTTTGGAAAGCTGGTGAAGGTCTCACAATTTTTATTATGATTTTATCTCCTTATGTCTGTCCCCTTTGGTCCCCCCCCCCCACACCCGAACAGTCATCAGTGGCCAGAGCTGCTGCCTTCTTCTTGCCAAGATGGTGGGTGAGAAACATAGAAACATAGAATTTGAAGGCAGATAAGGACCGCTTGGCCCACCTAGTCTGCCCATTTCCCTACCTGATGGATAAGCTGCAGATTATAGTTAATCAACAGCTTACTTCCTCCTACCCCCCAGTAGAATTGCATTATGTCTGCCTGTGAGCAGCTGCCTTCACAGTCTGTGAAGTCTGACGTCTTTCAGTGCCACTTACTGGTCATCTTCCAACACAGGCAAGGCGCTGCCAGCCCAAAACTAACTCAGGACAAGCAGTTTTCAAACTGGGGAAGAAATGGAGTGAGGAAGAATTAAGTACTCATTCAGATGCGGCGTCGATTTTAAGATCAGCATACTGGTGTGGACACTGCAAAAAAGAACCCCAGCTCTTTGAGCAGCCTTATGAAGAGTAAAGGCTTCTCAAAGCACTGAGGTTCTGTTTATTGTACTGTAAGTGGGCTGCATCAAATTCGGTAATTTACTGTGCTTTACATCCGGATGTATGGAAGGCCCAACTTTGAATAAACACTGCACCTGAATTAACACATGATGCCATAGAAACATAGAATTTGTCAGCAGAAAAGGACTGCTCAGCCCACCCAGTCTGCCCAAGTGTTCTCTACCTACTTGTAACTCCTGCCTGTATATGTTACTGCATGTCTTATTCTGCCTATGTCCATCAGGACCTCCTTGTGAATGAGTTTGCTTAATGGATTTTTCCTGCAATGAACTTGAACCTACTCTGCTCCCATAGCCCTATTGATCTCCATTGACCCCCTCCTTCCCCTTTTTCTAATATACCCCTATGTTTATCCCATACATGCTTCATGTCCCCTACCATTTTAGCTTCCACCACTTCACCTGGCAGTCTGTTCAAGGCGTCTGCCACCCTTTCAGTAAAGAAATATTTCTTCACATCTATTCCGAATGCCCCCCCCCCAGCTTCATTGTATGTCCCTTGGTTTGGGTGCCCATTCTCATTTGAAGGAAACTCCCCAACTGTACCCTGTTTACCCTGTGAGGTACTTTGTAGGTCTTGATCATGTCACCTCTCGCCCTCCTCTCTTCCAGAGTGTCCATGTTGAGATTCTTCAGCCTTTCCTTGTAGGGATTCCTGTGAAAATTCTGAACCATTTTAGTTGCCCTTCTCTGGAAAACCTCCACCTTATGTCCTTTCTGATGTGTGGACTCTAAAACTGGACACAGTACTCCAGCTGGGGGCATACAAGCGAGTAATACAATGGCAGCACAACATCCCTCCTCCTCCTACTGGAGATGCCACTCCTTATGCACCCCAGAATCCAATTTGCCCTGCCCATAGCCTTATTACACTGTACTGCCATCTTGAGGTCCTCTGATATAATAATCTCCAGGACCTTTTCATGTCTAGTGAGTATCAGTACCTCCCCCCATCCTATACCCAGCATCGGGGTTCCTATGCCCTAGGTACATGGTTTTACACTTGTTGGCATTGAACCCCATGTAAGTAAGAAAATGGAACAGATTTTAATGAATTGCAGGCTTTTAAGCAGCTTTTCGAGGAGTGTACATATGTGTGTGTGTGTGTGTGTCGGGGGGGTCTGCTACTGTAGATCCCAAATAGCATTGGGCCAAGCACTGAGCCCTGTGGCACCCCGCTTGTCACTGCTGTGGGTGCCGAGAGCTACCCCACCACCATCCTCTGCACCCTCCCCTGTAACCAGTTCTCTATCCATGTAGTCAGACCACTTTCCACTCGTTCCCCTCCTTCTCCTCACTCTTTCCCTCCTCCTTGGCCTGTGTCCATGCTCCCAGTAGTCCACACCCTTTCTCCTCCTTATTTTTACTGGGTGGTGGTACCTTCTGTATTACACTCAGACCACTCTGCCCACCCCCTTCCAGGGTTACTACGCCTCTGCCTTTACCTATATGTAGGGCGGTGAGCTCATCAGACTCCCTTGTCCGGACCTTTCTACCAACTTCAGTCTTTTGCCCCCGCCATTTGCTTAAATCCATCTTAGTAGAGATACACCCTTCTAATCCTGCCTTATTTTTTTTTTTACATATTTTCTCACTGGGCTACGGTCGGCTTGGTCATCCTGACCGATCCCCCCAGCACTGCCCACGACATCAGGCCAACCTGCTCATCTCCACAGATCACCCCCATGGTGGGGTGGTGAGGAACTTCCCAGGTCGATCTACCGGAGCAGGATGCGGTTGAGGAGGTGCCATTCAGGGCAGGCAGGGGGTGTCAGAAGCTCATGCTGCCTGAACGTAGCACATTTTCCACTTTTTTCCCTTTTGTGGAGTGCGGCCGTGCAATGACGCTTAGGCACAGCATGCCAGCGTCTGCCACAGTCCACCACCCTTTACTACACTGCTGTAGTAGCACCCGCGGTCATCACCAGGGGCTGCTACAGAGCAGGTGGGTCCCTGGATCCCACCCCAGGATAGAAGAGCAGTAATTCTATCCCTCCCTTGCCAGTCCTGGCAGGCCAGGCTTGCGCCTGAACCCGGGTTGCCAGCATGGTGCGAAGTGTGGCATCCAGCGCCTCAATCCTCAGTGCTAGTGGCCCGGCAGCAATGCTGCCTTTAATATGCCCCTCTCCTTCCTGCTCCAGTGTACCCTCTCCCTGTGTACAAGTCACTATTCCCCCCAACCCTACCCCAGTTAGTCACTAACCCATAATGTTTCGTGTGGCACCAATCCCTAAGCCACTTGAACTCCTCAAGCCTACCCTTCCTCTCCATGCTTGCACATGGTACCTGCAGTGCCTCCAAGAATGTCACCGACTTCCCCAACCCCTCACACTGCCTGCCCAAGTACTCAAACCTCCCCCTCACTACTTCCACAATGTCCCCTGCCAAGTCGTTTATACTCACATACAACAGTAAATGAGGTTTCTTCCTCCCCCTCGGTGCACGCTTCAGCAGTGCCTGCCCTGCCCCTCCTGCAGTAAACCTGGGGACAGCTTCAACCCAAATATGGCTGTGACTTTCCCACTTTCCATCCCATCTCATCCATTTCAGTATAGAATCCCCCAGGATGAATACCACCCCTGCCCCGTACCCCTTTTCCCTTCTAATGCCCCTTCTACCACCCCAGTATTCATTCTTCCCTGTACCTTACCCCCAGCAACTGCACCCTCTGTGACTTCTGTATCTGTACCCCCTACTTCCACCTCACCCCTTTTCTCTGCCTTATTCCTCCCATCCCCCTTGAACCCCTTCCCAGCCTGACTACTTCCTACTGGGCTTCCCATGTCGACCTCCCCTCATCCCCTGCTGATTTCCAACCCCTCTCCTATCCCCGCTGTTGTCGAATTTAGAGCCCCCATTCCCTTCTACCCTGATAGTGATGCCCCTCCCATCCTTCCCCCTTCTTCTAGCCTTCTCTCCTTCAGTCACCACCCCTTCCTTCCTTACTAGCTCCTTCTACCCTTTTGTCCTCACTATCTCTTCCCCTACCTGTTGCCATCCCTCTCATGCCCTGCTTGTCCTCCCCCCTTCAGTATGTTCCTGCTCCCCCTCTCTGTCCGATAGCAGAGTTTCAAATCTATTCCTAGTCGATACCTGTCCTACATCTCCTCCCCCTATCAGTTCCCCCCTCCTATGTGTTCCCCTCCGTGCCACCACTGGTTCCTCCCTACCTGCAGCCATCTGCTCTCTCTCTCCTGGTTCTCCCCTGGTACTCCTCGTCGTCTCTTCCTCCCCCATGAGGAGGCCCCCTGCCCTCACCTTGGGCACCCCCTTCCTTCTCCTCTCTTTTCTGCTACTGCCTCTGATACTGGGGTCAGTTTCAGTCCCTAGTTATTCTTCCTCCATGCCCCTTTGCCATCCGCTATTCCCCCCCTCAGGACGCCTACGATACTCATCTGCCCTGCCACTTACACTCCTCCCTAACCTCCACAGTTCCTCCCTCAAACTAGCCAGTCATCTACAGACCACACACCACCCCCCATCCTCCAAGCCCAGTCCAGGATCATGGCACACCCACACCCTGTACACATCTCCACCCTTCCAAAGATACTCCCCTATTGACATGAGGCGCCTGCCCCATTTTGGCCCCCATCTTATGTTATGGGCTCTTACTCCCAGGTTCTGTATCCTACTACAACTATTAGGCCCCTATTTAGTCAAATTCCTGTCCCCCCCCCACACTAGTCCCCTACTGACCCCTGTCGAATTAGGGTAATTCAGTCTCAAATCTTATCTGTTAGCTACTGTATTAGTGTAGTAATCCTAAAGCCTCCTTGTTCGTTTTTCACCCCTCAGCTACCATACTTTTTGTTCTCGGCTCTCATATAGTTTCACTTAGCCCAGTTAGAGATCCTATTGCACTCCAAGTATTACTCAGCTCAGTTAGAGAAATAAACAGAACAGATAAATATGTATTATTACAGCAATCATAACAGTATAGCTCAGTACTTAGCTCAGTTAGAGAAAGAAACAGAACAACTAAATCTGTATTATTACAGCAATCCTGAAGTATCCAATCATTGCTTTGTCTCCACTCCAGAGACCCTGCTGTAATATAGGGCCACAGAGGACTTGGGCGCGAGGGTGGGCAACTGTAAAGTCCCGGCAGAGCTCCATTGAGTTCGCTCACTCCCCCTCTCTCACTCGCTCATTCTATTTCTCCCGATGCTGCAGGCTGCCCTTTTGTACTGGGCTCCTGCTTGCATTGGCACCTTTTTCTGCCCACAAAGAAATCTGCAGCAGTCCCACCACAGCTCCGTTGAGGTCGCTCGCTCCCCCTCTTTCACTTGCTCATTCTGTTTTTGCCGGTGCTGAACACTGCCCTTTTGTACTGGGCTCCTTCCTGCATTGGCGCCTTTTTCTTCCCACAAAGAAATTCACAGATGTCCTGACAGAGCTCTGTGGAGGTTGCTCACTCCCCCTCTCTCACTCACTTATTCTGTTTCTCATGGCGCTGCAGACTGCCCTTTTATACTGGGCTCCTGCCTCCATTGGAGCCTTTTTCTGCCCACAAAGAAATCTGCAGCAGTCCCGACAGAGCTCTGTTGAGCTCACTCACTCCCCCTCTCTCACACGCTCATTCCATTTCTCCCGGTGCTGCAGGCTGCCCTTTTGTACTGGGCTCCTGCCTGGATTGGCGCCTTTTTCTGCCCACAAAGAAATCTGCAGCAGTTCTGATAGAGATCCATTGAGCTTGCTCACTCCCCCTCTCTCACTCGCTTGTTCTGTTTCTCCCGTCGCTGCAGGCTGCCCTTTTGTACTGGGCCCCTGCCTGCATTGGTGCCTTTTTCTGCCCACAAAGAAATATGTAGCAGTCCCAACAGAGCTCTGTTAAGCTCGCTCACTTCCCCTCCCTCCCTCACTCGCTCGTTCTGTTTCTCCCAGCGCTGCAGGCTGCCCTTTTGTAGTGGGCTCCTGCCTGCATTGGCACCTTTTTCTGCCCACAAAGAAATCTGCAGCAGTCCCGACAGAGCTCAGTTGAGCTTGGTCACTCCCCCTCTCTCACTCACTCAATCCTAATCTGTCCCAAACACTGATTTCCCAAAGCGTCTGTGCTATTCTGTGCCTGAATTGTGAAAACACATTTCAGCCAGGATGTGCAAAATGACAGCTGCATGGTTCATAAGGAGGTGTGAAAAAATGCCAGTGCTGAAAATCTGGCATGAAAATATTACTAATTTGCAAAGTTACAAGGGTGCGTGGAAACTGCACAATGCACACTCATAACACAGTCATTTTATGGACTTTCATCACAAAATTTTCACCATAGGCATTTTAGGACCTCTGCTCATGAACAGTGTCACTGTGGTTTTCTTGATGTGGCCCGGACACTGATTTTCCACAGCGACTGTGCTATTCTGCGCCTGAAGTGCGAAAACGCATTTCGGCCAGGATGTGAAAAATGACAGGTGTACTGTTCATAAGGAGGTGTGGAAAAATGCCAGTGTTGCAAATCTGTAGTGAAAATATTGCAAATTTGCAAAATTACGAGCGTGAGTAGCAACTGTGCAGCGCACACTCATAAAACAGTGATTTTTTGGATTTTTCTACCAAATTTACTACTCAGCTCAGTTAGAGAAATAAACAGAACAAATAAATATGTATTATTACAGCAATCATAACACTATAGTTCAGTACTTAGCTCAGTTACAGAAATAAACAGAACAACTTAATCTGTATTATTACAGAAATCCTAAAAGTATCCAACCACTGCTTTGTCTCCACTTCAGAGACCCTGCTGTAATATTGGAAAACAGAGGACTCTGGGCAGGAGGGTGGGCAACTCTAAAGTCCCAGCAGAGCTCCACTGAGCTCGCTCACTCCCCCTCTCTCACTCGCTTGTTCTATTTCTCCAGACGCTGCAGGCTGCCCTTTTGTACTGGACTACTGCTTGCATTGGCGCCTTTTTCTGCCCACAAAGAAATCTGCAGCAGTCCTGACACAGGTCCGTTGAGCTCACTCACTCCTCCTTTCTCACTCACTCGTTCTGTTTCTCATGGCGCTGCAGGCTGCCCTTTTGTACTGGGCTCTTGACTGTGTTGACGCTTTTTCTGCCCACAAAGAAGTACACAGCTGTCCCAACAGAGCTCCGTTGAGGTCGCTCACTCCCCCTCTCTCACGCTCTCATTCTGTTTCTCCTGGTACTGCAGGCTGCCCTTTTGTACTGGGCTCCTGCCTTCATTGGTGCCTTTTTCTACCCACAAAGAAATCTGCAGCAATCCCAACAGAGCTCCCTTGAGCTCGCTCATTCCCCCTCTCTCACTCGCTTGTTCCATTTCTCCCGGTACTGCAGGATGCCCTTCTGTACTGGGCTCCTGCCTGCATTGGCACCTTTTTCTGCCCACAAAGAAATCTGCAGCAGTCCTCATAGAGCTCCGTTGAGCTCGCTCACTCCCCCTCTCTCTCATTCACTCGTTATTTTTCTCCCACCGCTGCAGGCTGCCCTGTTGTACTGTGCCCCTGCCTGCATTGCTGCCTATTTCTGCCCACAAAGAAATTTGCAGCAGTCCCAACAGAGCTCTGTTGAGCTAGCTCACTCCCCCACTCGCTCCTCATTCTGTTTCTTCCAGCACTGCAGGCTGCCCTTTGTAGTGGGCTCCTGCCTGCATTGGGGTCTTTTCTGCCCGCAGAGAAATCCGCAGCAATCCCGACAGAGCTCAGCAGAGCTTGGTCGCTCCTCCCTCTCACTCGCTCAATCTTAATCCATCCCAGACACTGATCTCCCACAGTGACCATGCTATTCTGTGCCACAAGTGCAAAAACATATTTCAGCCAGGATGTGAAAAATGACAGCTGTACTGTTCATAAAGAGGTGTGAAAAAGTTGAAGATGTGGCATGAAAATATTCCAAATTTGCGAAGATACAAGGGTGCATGGAAACAACTCAATGCACACTTGTAACACAGTCGTTTTATGGACTTTCATCACTAAATTTTCAACATAGGGATTTTAGAACCTCTGCTCATAAGCAGTGTCACTGTCATTTTTTTAATCTGTCCCGAACACCGATTTCCCACAGCGACCACGCTATTCTGCGCCAGAAGTGCGAAAACACATTTCAGTCAGGATGTGAAAATGACAGCTGTACTGTTCATAAGAAGGTGTGAAAAATGGCAATGTTGAAAATCTGGCATGACAATATTACAAATCTGCGAAGTTACAACGGTGCTTGGGAACTGCACAATGCACACTTGTAACACAGTCATTTGATGGACTATCATCACTAAATTTTCAACACAGGCGTTTTAGGACCTCTGCTCATGAACAGTGTCACTGTCGTTTTCTTAATCTGTCCTGAACACTGATTTCCCACAGCGACCGCGCTATTCTGTGCTGGAAGTGTGAAAACACATTTCGGCCTGGATGGGAAAAATGACTGCTATACTGTTCACAAGGAGGTGTGAAAAAATGCCAATGTTGAAAATCTGGCGTGAAAATATTGCAAGTTTGCAAAGCTACAAGTGTGCGTAGAAACTGCACAATGTACGCTCGTAAAACAGTAATATTTTGGAGTTTTTCCACCAAATTTGCAACATAGGCTTTCTGATAGCCCAACTCATGAACACTGGCGCTGTTGTTTCGTTATTCATTCCTGAAAGGTGATTCCGCTCAGTGACCGCTAAATCACCTTTCGGGACTGAATAGCGCCATTGCAGTGCCTGAATTCATGAGGGGGGTCCCAATAAGCCCATGTTGAAAATTTGGTGCCAAAATTCCAAATATGCCTGAGATATGCAACAAAGTTGAAAAATCCTATGTATGCCATTATACAGCTTACCGGCATTTCTTCAGTTCGACATCGGCTTTGAAGAGTGCAGATGTGTTCCCGGTCCACCGAAGATCATTGCGCTGGGCTCTGTAGGTAATTATGGGGTGTGGGGAGGCAGGGTGCACAGAGGGTGGGTGCAGGTTGCAAGAGGGGGCGCAGACAGCAAGGGACTGTTTTCTTTATTACAGGGGTTAAAAAAAAAGACTTTGCGGGACGGTTTTACCATTTCACAGGTACTCTTTGGCATGCTGGGGTGGGCTCCCAGCATGCCCACCTACATGTTTTGGGGTGAGAGGAATAGAGCCGATAGGGATTGGGCAGCCCGTCAGCACATACTGGGGGAACTTATGAGCCGAGGGATTGGGCACCCCCTCAGCACACAAGAAATGGTGGGGGGGACATGCCAATGGGGATTGAGCACCCCCGTCGGCAAAGAAACAGGGGGAAGGGACATGATGCTGAGGGGGATTGGGCACCCCCTCAGCAGACACCAGAAACCGATGGGGACTGGACTCCCTGTTGGCAAACTGGGTCGGGAAGGCAAGGGACCGCCCTGCAATGACGAGTCACTCCCTCATTGCAGCATGGTTGACGCTGTAATGACAGGGCGGCCCCTGATTGCAGCGGCTGAAATGTTTCAAGGTTGTGGCACGCTGGCTGAACTAGTGTCAGCAGCAGCTTGCCACCCCATTGGGGAAAGTGGGCCAAGCCTCCAAAGGCAGTGGGGGCATTGGCCACAACTGTGCCCCACCTCCACAACCTGCTTCTGCAGCAAGCTGCTGCAACATGTTTCTTGCACATGCATGCAATCAACATAAAAAAACACATACTGTTAAATACATTAAATCCTGGTTGATTGCACTGTACTCAACTCACACACTGTTACTTGTATTTTTAACAACATTTCTTTATTCTGCTATGTTGGTGGCATTTCAAAAGTATTACAAGCTGGATGTAACCTTATTAACATTGCCTATTTATAGCTTTAAGACCTTGCTATGAGGAGAACGAAATAAGCAAACAACAAATTGGGGGGAGGCATATTTTTTCACGTTTTTTATGCCCAAAGCAGAAGAAATGTTTTTCTTCTGTCTGCCTACCACATTGTTTTACATTCAGAGTGGTTTAGACAGAGATGAAAACAGAAAAGGTTGTGTGTCCTGTTTCAGTGTCCTAAGTGAGAGGCTGAGGACTATACTTGTTAGGGGACAGTCTGAAAAATATGTGCCAAGCCTCATTTTCATTGCTTCACAGCCTTGAAAAAGCAGGTCTAGGTTCTCAGAAATATAAACTCACACATACCCCCATAATGTAAAGCATCATGCTGCTTTAAACAGGGATGTATGGTGCCAAGAGGCCTCTCACTCAATCTGCAAAGAGTGCAAACAGAAGACACAGACACATGTTTCGTCCTACACAGGACTCATCAGTGTGCCTCCTCTGTAACACACCTCAGGGGAAATGAACCAGCCTTTTGTTAGTCTTGTGGGTTTGGGTCATAGTAGGCCCAAAATAAGAAAGAAAGCTGAAAGACAAAGTCTAGATTCTCCCCTAGTTTGCCAGTATGATCCTAAATGTTCATGATGGATTTGTTCTTTAAACATGACACTGATGTTTACTGGTGCTGGTGGTCCTTGCCAAATGCCAAGCTTCTGCTCCTTGCTACCTGTGATCAGCAGAATTTGGTCTCACATGGCAGCTGCTTCTGAACAGGCAAGATCACTCAATGGCAAAAGGAAGGAAAACAAAGTATATTTAACAGATTTTTGTTTTTTTTGGGGGGGTGAAACTCTTAAGAGTTTGCAGTGCACAGCTCATCATTTTCATATGTCTTTATAAAACTGTGCCTGTCTTCTGTATAAACTATTTTATCCAACTTATACCACATGGAAAAAATATCATTTTAAAACATTATTCAGTTCCAAAACATATGTGATTTACATCAAAATGTATAATGTATATTGGGTTACAGTGGAAGTTGAAATAGATCCTACCCAGGAGGGAAGGCCCTTTCTAATAACCTATCCATGGCTTCATTCATGTGGTCTTCTCCTCACTGGTAGGGTAAATTCAATATTACTATAGGGAGAAAGTGAGCAAAGACTTAGAGCACCATCCTGTGAACTGAAAGACCAGGCTTAACTCCCACTGGAGCTACATACTCACTTTGTGACTTTGAGTAATTCAGTCAACCTCCCTCTGCATCAGATTATTCCAGCTGTAGAATTGGGTAGATGTAGGGTACCATTGTAGTGGAGATGCTGCATCTCAAGTGAACTGCCCTGTTTAAAAACATTCCATAGTAATTACCTAGATACAAGGATACAGTATGTAGACATACAGACTGATATGTGATTAGACAGATCACTAGGCTTGTAGAAGAACAGATTACAACTGGTCAGTTTGTCTGTGCAATGGCAGGGCTGCTACTTGCAGTGCTGGTGACCCAGGTTCTGGAATGATCCCAGGGCAATGGAGGGCTGGAAGGAGAAGAAAGATAGCTGGGTATCCCACAGGATGCTGTCCTGCAGGAGAAGGAAGATAGCTGGGTATCCCACAGGATACTGTCCTGCAGGAGAAGGAAGATAGATGGGTATCTCACAGGATGCTATCCTGCAGGAGAAGGAAGATAGCTGGGTATCCCACAGGATGCTGTCCTGCAGGAGAAGGAAGATAGCTGGATATCCCACAGGATGCTGTCCTTCTTGAGTGGGAGGATGACCATTTCTCATCACATGGGACCCATCTGGTGGTGTCAAGGGGATGTGAACCAGCTGGGGATGACAGTGGGAGGAGAGATGCAGGGACTTTGTGGAATGCATGCTTGTTGCATAAGTGCACCGTGCAGTCCCAGCAAGGCCTCTGAGGTGCTGGGAGAACATCTTGGGCCAGATTTTCAAAGGGCCCTTAGACTGATGCAAGGTGAACAAACATCCAGTTTGCATGAAATCCGGATGCGTCAAATACTGTGCACCATATTTTGCAAGAAAAGCGTTCACTGGTGCAAAGTTCCCTAATATGATGCAAGAAGTCTGCTGCATCAAAAATATGATGCATGGGATGAGAATGACGGAAGCTGCATCAAAAATATAAGGCATGAGGTGAGAATGACAGAAGCTACGTCAAAAAATATGATTGAAGAAATGGCCTAGACAGTGGCATTTTGAGCCCCCAAAGTGCTCTAAACTGGTCCCGCAGGGGAATATTGGCTCTAGAAACAAACCTCTACAGAATTTACCCACCCCATTGCAATCATAGCACTCACATGACAGTACTAATGGGTACTATATGGGCATGTCTCTGGAAGCAATAGTTTACCTGCTACGGTACATGAGACAGCATTACAATGTATACAATGCAGGACTCTTGCAGCAGAATGCCAGTCATAGTAACATAGGCAGGTCAGCCCACCTGCTATGGTCCTCTTTATATGCTCTAGTGTCAGACCAGCTTTGGCTGGTCTAATCACTGACAGGACCTTCATGCTTTGAAAATCCCAAGTAAGGGGATGGTGTTTCAATGTCTGAATGCAGGCCCTTTTTCTGACATGGTGCAGCCTTTGTTTTGATGCAAGCATGGTGCAAGCCAGTTTGGCACATGCAGACTTATTTTTGATGCAATCACCATTATAAAATTGGAACTGACATAAGTTTTGATGCAGCATGCTCCTTGCATCAATTTTTTTTACACAAGCACTGGGTGTCATTCTCTGAACTTTGAAAATCTAGCCCTGGATAATACCCTGAGCTGGCAGAGTGACAGTGGCATGCTCAGACCTGGCACTGCCTGTCAGGCAAGACAGAGCCTCCAACACTGAAGTTGGAGAAGTCTGAAGGTGAGAGGCACCACACTCAAAGGCCCTATCAGTGGGTGGTTCCCTTTGGGTAGGTAAGGGAGCTCTCTGGAGTCTGGGTTAATGCCAGGTGCTGAGCAGTATCCAGGAGTGATGGGGGCCATGTCCAGAGAGACCAAGGCTTAATAATTACAAAAAAACAGAATGGATTAAACCAATAGGTTGATATTATGACTCAATTTGCACATTACTAATGGTTATAAGTAACATTTCAATGTGTAAATCAATCAGTCAATCAAACTTAATTTAACCAGGCAGTTACATCATTGAGCAAGCTCATTCTCAAGATGGTCCTGGACACATAGTACACCTTAAAAACAAGAACTTACAATACACGCATGACAGACATTATTATAGAGTAATATAAAATGACAGTCAGTAAGCATTGTAGCTTAGCATTGATGACAAATGCACACAAGGCGATTTAGCATACACTGGAACATAACATGATACAGGGGGAGGAGAGGGAGGGGGAAACAGAGGAGGGTAGGGGTAAATAGAAATCTAAATTTGTAGATTGCAACTCCATTGCTCAAAAGAGAATATCAGTTTGTTTTCAGCTCATCTTCATTTATTTGGTGCCCTTCTAGATGGGCTCACAATCACAATGAAAAAGGGCAGACTGGATGGGTCAAGTGGCCCTTATCTGCCATCAGTTTCTATGTTTCAATGTAACTGAGAGTACCTTACAAACTTTATATTACAAACATGCATATATATCATTTACTAGAATTCACATAAAAGGGTTATTACAGTTACGAAGTCTGAAGTTTAAACTTAAAAACTGGAACAGATGAGTCAATTCTAACGTATAATAGTTTTCTGTTACAAAATAAGGGGCTGCCACCACAAGTGGTTGATCTTCAACAGAAGACTGCTTTGATGAAAGCACCCTCTAAAGCTCCCCTTTAGCTTATTTAAGTAGGCATTCACAATTCCACAATTCCAGAAGATCATTGAGGGAATAGAGTGCCACTCAATGAAGGACTAAAAGTTTCAGAGATAGTGAAGACTGCATAAATGCATTTCTATTTTCTGTTTGATTTGAAAATAATGTATCTTCTCACAGGGAAACATTCTTTCTGAACAACCATTCCCGCACTATAACGAACAAAACTGGTTCCACCCTGACCGTTCATTATAGTGGTTTGTTCATTAAATTGAGGTACAATCAGTAAACATAAGACGTGACACGGATGTTGTATAAAAACACAAATCTTTACTGTAATGCATAAAATTAATTAAAACCTTATTTAAAACAAGAAAAAACAGATAAAAACAGCTGAAATACTGTAAAAAAAACAAGTTCATGATCACTGCTATGCTTCTGAAGTTACTCTGTGATCTTTGTTTGGTGGGTTGCGTTTTTTAGTGCAAGGTCCCTTGTGTATGAGATTAGCTGGCATACATGGATTAGTTTAAATGGGTCTGCTGCTTAGAATTCCAGCCATGTCAATGCTTTCTCCAGACCAGCTACTGCTTTGGTTTTTGAGGGTCTGTCACAGGTTGGCATTTCTTTCTCTTCTTCCTCAGATTCTGAGGATACATCTGCTCCACTCACTGTGTGCACAATTTCTGCATCAGTCAGCAGCTTGAAGGTGGAGGCAGTGTCATCAACAGACAGCCAATCATCAAAGTCACTGGCATTGACAGAGTCTAGGAGTTGGGGTTCAGTTGCTATGGCTGCAATGTCTTTGGTGTCATTGGGCTCATCGGGTTCTATGCTTTCAGATTGCAGCAAAGCACCAAAGGACTGGCTAAGAGTTGCGACCTAGCAGTGTAATATTGCAGTGGGTGGAATCTTTGCCCGTGCCTCCCCAGACAAATGAATGGCATCTTACACTGTGTGTGTTAAAGGAATTCTGCTACATTCCCCTTATTCTTTTTAGAGACAAAATCGCTAAGAAGCTGTTTCCTGTAATACTTCTTGAAAGTAGCGATTATTCCTCCATCCAGAGGAGAGTCTGTCTTTGGCTATTTTAAGCCTCCTACTTGTATTTGACTCATTTTTGGCAACCAGAGTAATGTCTGGGAGGCCTGGGGTCATGCCTCCGCAAACAAAAGCTGCACAGCAATAAGTGCCACAAGGAAAACAGTACCTTCCCAGCAATTTTCAGGTTAAGGTTACTGAGAATAGGTTGAGTGGTATCGAGGTAGGGGTCCAGATTTAAAAGCAGACATGGTTGTGGGCATGGAGAGAATTACTAATGGGGTTGTCTTTCAAAAGTACGGGGAGTTTTTTAAGGGGAACATACAGCATTGCCTGGGGGTCCAGGCCTAGCTGAGAACATAGAAAGCGCTCTGTGTCCAACCAGTGGGGAAAGTATGCTGAATCTTGCTCTGTGTGATCTGAGCAAAACCAGGGAAAATATCAAGAACAATGTCTTGCCAAATAGTACAAATATACATTAGGAGCCTTCAAGCCACCAGCATCCCGTGATCACATCAATTTGACTAAGGCTCTCTGAGAAGGCTTCCCCGCTTCCCCTTCCAAAGGAATTTAGGGAACAGCCTGTTAACATGGAGAAACCATTTCTTGGGCAGGGCCAGTGTGAGCATTAGAAGGGGATATACAATCCTCGGGAAAATGTTTATTGTAAGGATATTTAAACAACCCTACAAGGACAAAGGCAATAACAACCAATGAGCAAGGTCATTCTGAATCTGACCCACAACATGGTCCAAATTAAATTGCTTCAGTTTAGCTGGATCTGTACTAAGAAATATCCCCAAATATTTAAGTTTGTCCCGAATCTAGAGAAGTCCCAGGTGCTCCACACTTGCACAGTTAGCCGACATATTCAGAGGCATTACCTCAGTTTTGGAATGGTTTAGCTTGTAATTGGAGATGGTACCAGACTGAGAAATGATGTCCAGCACAGCAGGAAAGGAGAGGCAGGGTATGTTACAGGGAGCAGAATATCATCTGCATATACAGACAGTTTATAATGCTGGGGGCCCAAAGGAATACCCTGAACCTGAGGGGACAGTTAATTTTTCTAAGCAGGGGTTCAAAATATAAATTAAATATAAATGGGGATAAGGGACAATCCTGGAGTGTGCCCTGTTGCAAGGGGAATGAATCGGATAGTACCCCATTGCAGAGGATACGGGCTGTGGGGCGAGTGTAGAGCACTCTGAGCCAACGTAAGAATTTGGGAGGAATACCTTATCGGGGAAGCATGCAGAAGAAGTAATCCCAGGACACCCTGTTAAAAGCTTTCTCTGCATCCAGGGAATTCAAAACCTCTGGGTTAGGAGAGTCCCTGGATGCGGAGATAAGGTGCAGAAGTTTCCTGAGATAGTCGGCAGACAATCTCCCGGATACAAATCCAACCTGCTCCTGACTGAGAAGACATTCCCAGACAGAATTTAATGTAAGAGACAGAATTTGGGCTAGAATTCTGAGGTCCACATTCATTAATGATATAGGTCTATAATTGGACGCCAAGGAAGGATCCTGGTCTGGTTTGGAAAGGACCACAATAATGGCCACAGTGAATGAAGGGTCCAACAGACCTTGCAAAAAAACATACTGGAACATACCCAGATGGTACAGGGCTAGGAATTCTTTGAATCTTTTATAAAAATTTGAGGAAAAGCCATCTGGGCCTGGTGATTTGTCAGATGCAAAAGAGTCTATCACTCTGTGAACCTCTGCCAGTGTCAGAGGGGCTTTGAGTAACTCAGCCTGATCATCCCTTAGGGAGGGTAACTCCAGATCCTGGAGGAAGGCCTCAAACTAGGAGGATTCAAAAGGTTCCTGAGGGGCAGCATATAAAGTACAGTAGAAAGCTTGAAATTCAGAGACATCTCTAGGGGAGGTAACAGGTGAACCGGGAGCAGGCTGAAGAGATGGAACAATCCTGTCTGCTGCTTGATTACAGAGCCGTAGGGTAAGAAGCTTCCCAGCTTTCTCTCCCTGGTCAAAATATTTGGCTTTAGTCTTTAAGAACAAGTGCTCTACTTTTTCTACCAGTAGTACATTATATTGAGCCCGAAGGGCATACAAAGTGTTCCCATTTGGGTTGCGGAGAAGCAGCAGAAAGCCTCTGTTCAGCCACTCTAATTTGTTGCAAAAGAGTGGAGGTGGCCTGGGAAATGAGTTTTTTTCACCTGGTGGCCAGCCGAATAAGTTTGCCCCTTATGGCACACTTAAACGCACCCCAGAGGACATCTCGCTTAGGAATCATTGGTAAGTTGAGAGAGAAAAATAAAGGGATAAAATACTCTCTCAACCACTTCAGAGCACTGTAATAATTGATTATTAAGGCACCAGGTCTTATTGTGAGTTATAGGTGGGTCAAGCTTGACCTGTAACACCACTGGATGATGGTTGGAGACCATCTTGGCTCCATAATGGCACAAAATAACAACCGGTAATGCCTCAAGGCTCAATAAAAAAATCAATACGAGAAAAAGAGTTATGTGGAATGGAATGGAATGAAATGAGTATTCCTTCTCAGCAGGGTGTAAAATCTTCCAGGGATCCACTACCCCTAAGGTATCAATAAGGTCTTGAATAGCCAGTTGACTCAGTGAGAGAGCCTGGCCACGTTTTGTGGTCCTATCCAGATCATTATCCAGTACCAAGTTCCAGTCCCCAGCAATAATCAATGGGAGGGAGGTCCACTGGGACAGAATGGATATGAGATGAGATGAGAGAGAAAAAGGAGGGATCCTCCACATTGGGCCCATAAACAGAGCCCAGAATAACCTACAGATGACCCAGTAAAACCCTCACAAAAATAAATCGACCTTGGGGATCTGGCACCTCCTGAAGGAGATGGCATGGAATAGATCTGGACACCAGAATGGCTACACCCCTCTTACGAGAGAATGTCCCCATACCAAAAGCCTGCCCAACCCAGGAACATCTTAACAGCATCACTTGGGTTGGGGGAGATGGGTCTCCTGGAGAAATGCCACATCAGCCTGTAATTTGCAAAGATGCAATAGAACATTAGAATGTTTTATAGGGGACTGAACCCCCTTAATGTTCCAAGAACAATATCTAAAGTTATGTGCCATGGTATACTAAGACATCAAAGGAGAGTATGAAAAATGAACTGGTCCCATCACCAAAATCAGCAGATCCGGGTAGGGTAATGGTCGACCTCTGGAGAAAGTTCCCACCACCCTCCCCAACCCCACCCCAACATGTCTCAACATACCCAACAAAAGACGCCACTAACTAATGGTGGGCCTTGTAACTTTGAAACACATACAAGAAAGTGAAACAAATAGGCCACATCATATACTGTATCCCAGAAATACCCTCCACCAACCCTTCCCATACCCCAAAAAGAGAACAGTAATAGTATGAACAACAACCATATATATTTGAAAAAAACCCCGCCCTGACAACCCACACCCTCCCTCCCTCACCTCAGAAATACATAAACCAGTAACACCCTATGAACCAGAACAACAGAAGGAATATTAACATATCCCAACCCAACCTCCCTCAATCACCCCCCGCCCAAAATTGAACATCCCCAAATCCTATAATAGACTGGTGCATGAAACTCTCATCAACTGTTGCACCATACCCATCCACCCGGCCCTCCCTCTCCCTCCACTCCCACTGCAATGTATCACTATATAAAAAAAAGTCCAACACCACTTATTAATACAGATTAAAACAATGTCAAAATTAAAACAGTAGGAATATAAACTTGTAAGTAGAACATGAAGAACAGATAATATACATTGTCTACTCAGTTAAAGATATAGAGAGCCACAGTCCCAAGCCATCAGGGTAATGACTCAGGATGAAGTATCAGTTAGGTGGCAGAAAAGAATAGCAATTACTGGGCTCAGAGCATGAGTGGAGCCCTCCTTATAAAAAAAAAAAAAAAAGGACAGAGAGGAGAATCTGCCCACACAAAAACCCAATGAGGGTCACTCACCCATCTGACGTCTTTGGCAGTCCAACAAGGTTTGAGGGGTTACAATGCCAGTCCTGGAAGACAGTGCCCCTAAAAGACCCACACAAGTGATGAAAGCTGAGTGAACAGTATACAGAGTCCTACCAAAATCAGCTGTGTCACAGTTCTTAATTAACAACAGGGCTGGAGTACACTAACTGAAGTACAGTTCAGTAGGGTAGAGTAGAATCAGGCTGCTCCTTTTCCAATATTGGGGGATGGAGTAGCTCCAACCAATGATGAGGAGGGAAGGTGGCAACCAGCAGAGTGACAGGGCTCAGAGTCCACAGCAAAGGGGAACAGTATATCCAAACAGACAAGACAGTATATCCACCCGTCCTGCAAGGAAAAAAAAACAATAAGTTTGCAAGTGTTCGAGGAGATATGGAGAGAGAGGTAGTGACAGTAGGAGCTTCCCAAACACAGACAGGCATTCTTGAAAAGGCAGTTTAAAAGCAGAGAGTTTAACAACAAGCTCCAAACTAAGTCAATAAAAAAGAAAAAAAAAACTTCTGCATAGGGAGGGCAAAGTGCAGGAAAAAACAGTAACTATTAAATATCCTTGAACCTTCAAGCAGCTCCTTACAGGATCAACACCTGAGTCGGTAAAATGGTATCCATTAGGTAGGCAGGACTCACAGATCCTTAAACAGGTCAGGAAGCAGACCCTTTAGATCCCGAGTTGCATTTTCCACTGCTTCAAATGTATGCCACTTATTGTCAAGCAGGACCTGAAGTCATGCAGGGTAAAGCATCTTGAATTTAATTCCCGAGGCAATTAGCTTGGCCACCATGAGATGGAATGCAGCACATTTTTGGCAAGTTCCCACTGGGAGATCTTGGGCGATTCATACTTTATTGCCCTTCTATAGTATCTCCTTCAGGTCTTGAACTTTCTGGAGGACATGCTGCTTGTCTAAAAAGTTCAGTAGTTTGAACATAAAGGGATGGGGAGGAGAACCAGCCAGGGGTATGGGGCACAGCGAGCGATGTGCCCGCTCCACAACATACATGGAACCATTTGGGAAGAGGCTGGCCACCCGTTTAAGAAACTTCTGTGTAAAGTGGATCGGTGTAGCCCCTTCTTCTCCTTCCAGCAATCCAAAAAAATGTAATTGTTACGGTGGTTTCTCCCCTCCAAATCCTCAAGTTTGTCTTCTAATTTGTGTATTCTATGCCGCAGCTGAGTAGTTTGAGAGAGCGACTGGCCCTGCTGTTTCTCTAGAGATAGTGTGTGGACCTCGATATCCCCCACCCTTCTGCCTAGATCATTAAGGTCTCCTCTGAGCGATTTCAACTGGTCAGTTATCTCTTGGAGAGAATCCCTGAAAGGCTCTATCTCTTTAAGGAAGCATTCTTCCGTAAAAGGGTTAGATGCCTTGGTAGAAGTAGTGGGTCGGCTGGATCCTGGTCCCTGGGCCTTTGGCCGCTTGATTTGCTTTTCAGGCATCTGAGGTGGGGTGCTTTGGGGCAGCTTGTCGTACCTCCTCCTCTGACATCGTTCCAAATTATAGGCTGGAACTCTGTAGAAACAGTCCAGGACCTCTAAAAATTAGATGCTACAAAAAGTAAGGTATAAATATAATGTATTAACAGAGTTTTAGTTGAGTTAAGGCAGAGGAGAAGGGAGTGCCGGAGGAGAGCTGCTCCAGGATAAGAGCATCACATGACTCCCCGGGTGAAAATTAAAAAAAAAATAATAAAGTTGCAGTAGGAGGAGACCTGGCAGGAAGCAAACCACGATCCCAGGTCTCTTGCTTCGCCGTGTGCTGGTGCCTAGCCACTCCTCCATGGGAGTGGCTTGACCAGTCACCCCAGCACACAGCAACTTGATCGCTCTACAGGAAATCTGCAGAGTGACAGGGGTAGTGGTAATTCCCTAACACTATTATACCCCTATTGCTCTAAATCCTTTCATGCTTTACACAGTGCGGTTCTTGCAGCGCTCTTCCTGGTGTGCTGTTTTGACCCCATCGGTACCTGTCTGGAAGACACCTCCAGAACAGGCCTGTCTCATCTGTATTATACACCTGTTCTGGCAGGTATCTCCCATCTCCAAATTGTCCTTTAGCTTGGGCATAAACTCAGTGACTGCTGCATCATCACAAAACCACTGCTCACCCATTATGGTGACTTTGCAGATCCCATGGTGGTGTTGGAACCACCACAGCTAACCTTGAAGATGACTTGAACTGTGTACCCTCACCATGGATTTCTTTGGTAGGTTGTTCTGCTTTTTCATGCATTAGGCAGCCAGATATGGGCACACCATTCACCTGCTGCTGGCTGAACCACAGCTGGGTGGCATAACCCAAGGCATCCTTATCAGCAGGCCTCAGCTTCTAGTGGTGCAGTCCATCAGACTCAGAGCACTCAGAAATGAAGTCTTGCAAAGCACCTTCCTGTATTCTCCATGTGCAAACTGTGCTTTTGGAGTACCTAGTCTCACTACTGATTTTGGTGAGACCCCTCCCAGCTTTCAGGTGGTTGAAAAACCTCGGCTTAGTTTCAACTGAGTACCCGGAGTGTTTCATTTTTTTTGGCAGCAGTTCAGTATATCAGGTCACAGGTACAGAAGCACTAAAGCAACCATGCCAAACAGAGCACTTTTATGCTGCGCTATAAATCAGCTGACCAAACCTAACCTGGCAACTTGACAACCAGCTGACCAGCTGACCCACCATACAGAACAGCTGACAGGAGCTATTATTTACACAGAGATTGCATGGTGACTTCTGAGATTTCACAGACATGCTGACTTGTTGCAGCCTAAATGGGAGCCAAGATGAACATTCGTTACAGGCAAATATTTGTTATAACGGAGTTTGTTATAGTGAGAGAGTACTGTACTGTTAAAAAAAATGAAGTAAGTGAGGTTTTTGATTGATCTATCTTGAAATATAAACTACTGTAGTAGGATTCTGCTTGGGCTTTCAACGATCTATTTCAGTGTTTGCTTTTATTAGTCATTCTTGCAAAAAGACCAATTCATATTCCTCCAAAAGGCATTATTTCTCATATAAACCATATCGGAGGACCTGGGTGTTGGCCAATGAGTCTGCTGAAACACATCTTGCAAACAGGAGCTTGTGAGTAGATTTTCTTGCTGCAAGAGAAGAGAGTGATGTGAATTTGTGTAGGGACAGTTTTGTAATTTGTATGGGGCAGTTTAATTTGGGTCAGCAAGGGGGTAGCATGAGGGATTATAGACCTCGGTTCTGTAACTAAACAAAAACATTTTACTGAGGGGAAGAAGGAGAGTCTACTTTAATATTAGGGCCCAGGAGATTTATGGTCCCAAGAACTCTAACTTAACTCTAGGGGCCATTGGGTCAAGCATATGAAAACTGCTCGAGATTTGGTAACCAGCTGTAGACAGTTGCTGGAAACAATGGCTAATATGCTGAGGGAGCCAGTGTTGAATGGTTCCAGTGCCAAATCGTCAAGAGGCAAGCAGAGTTGGGGTTGTCTGAGTGGGAATTCAGCTAAGTGGAAGTGGACCAGGGAGTTAACTACTGTTTCTAATGATGTGGATTATCAGGAAGGATAACATTACAACTGGAGCACCGCAAGGACTGCATAATGTATCCCATCCTGCTTGCAGAGGGCAGAGTTGGTGCATGTGCAGTCACTGAAAGCTGGTCACTGCTCTGGAGAAGTATGTTGCTTGTTTGGAATGGCAACTGACTGTGCCATGCAGGCATGGGGAAAAGAGATGGCAGCTGGGGAAGGACTCTAAGAAGGGGCTGGCAAGGAAGTTAGCATCCAGGACACTGGGAGGGAAGTACATCTTGTGTGCTGCCAGGGCTATACCATATACACCATGCTACCTATGGAGGGCAAGCAGGATACAGTTGCAGTCACTGGGAGGTGCTCGATGCTCTCAGGAGGTAAATTCCCAGGTCTGAGATGCAGTTCGAGGCATCACGGGGGAACAGAGAGATAAGCAGGCAGCTGAAGGTGATGGGGAGACAGGATTATGGATTGGGTACTAGGCCTGGGGTGACTGTTGGCAGCGATTGGTAGTATAGGGAGGAGGGTGGCAAGAACTCTAATCTCTAGTTTAAGTGAAAGAGATGGATCTGAATGGAGAAATGCATTATCAGACATTGTCATAAAGAAGCATGTTGCCAGTGGAAATCAGAAACAGACATCAGCATCTGGCTAACTAGGTTGTAGGGGGTCAACAGGTTATTGGGGCTGGTGGGGTAGTTCAGGAGCTAGGACACTTAATCTTCTGAGAAGTAGAAGGCTGGGGGAGGGGCAGTTACTGAGGACTCCATAGTTAGGGCAGTGGGTGAGGAGGAGGAGTATTGCTGGGCAAATATGGTAGCTCAGGTGAGGGGATTTGCCTTCCTGGAATATAAGTTGAACTAGTGCTGTCATGGGTCGAACAACACAGCTGGGCAGAAGAGCATGCAACCATCATCCATGTTTCCATAAAAGACAAAGGGAGCACAGGTATCGAGGACATAAGGAGATCATTCGTGCAACTATGGATTTTCTGAAAGGAAAGGTAACTAGGGCGATGGAAGGGTTGCCTGAGCTTTTAAAAAATTATTATAACATTCTAAGCAAATATTCTGTGCCAAAAGTGCAGGGAAATATCAGATCAAAAAGGTAATCATGATCCACTACCAGCATCTACTATCAAATCAGAAAGGAGCAGACGTCTTTCCTCTTTAAATCAAGTGTTTCTTGACATGCTACCAATTTTTCAGAATAATGAGTCATCATTCTTACAGAGTAATCAGTGAATCCGTACTGTTGTGTTGCTGATGGTAGCTAGGTTCCCTCACGTGTCTCTGTTACCAGAGTAAAATGCAGGGTAAATGATTGGGTGCACACTCTCATGAGCATGTGCACACATTGACCGATGTTCTGATGTGTTTGCATCATACCTTTCTCGTAGTCAGTAGGCATGCAGATCTAATGCTATATAAATACCACTCTGAGAAGCACACATCATCAAGTGTTTCCAAGGTAACCGTAGCATAACCATTACTGGATCCAATCAAATCCAATCTTTTTATCTTTCTACTCTTTTGTTCTCAGTTTACATGGAATAATTGTGACATGGATCATGAGTCCAACTAATTGCATATTGCACATTGGTCATAATAAAGCATTTTATATTGAAGTGTCCATCTACTGCAGATCAGAACAGCTATCAAAGAAATGTCTGACTGTACTTTGATTGGATCCAGTGCTGGTTATGCTTTGATTACACATGAATACAATGCTGGTTACATTACATTGGAAGAGTGCAAGAGGGGCAGTAGGGAGGAAGGGAAGGGAATTTCTGCTAGGGATGATTCCCAATACTAGGCAAGTTTTGGGGCAGGCTGAATGGCTGCAAATGCCTTTATCTGCAGACAGTATCTATGTTTCTATGCACCTATGTTTACTGCTGATTTTAGTGCTGATGCTGGTAATTGTTTATGTTTACCCCTTTGATCTGTATCTAGTGTGATCTTTTCTAAGATGCTTCCAGTCCTGGGGACTAGTGAGGAGCAGTGGTGACCCATTAGGCAGGCAAAAGCTTGACTGAGGGTCTGGTGCAAGATGAAGAGTTCTGTTTATCTTGCCAACTGAAAGGACCTCTGGGGCAAGGAATATGTACACATCCAAGATGGGCTGCACCTGCACCTTGAGGGAGGGGATGTGCTAGCCAGGGCTTTGGACAGGGAAACCAGGTGGAAATTAAACTAGAGGAAAGAGGAGGACTGGTGCAGGGTATCACCAAGGGCAGAAGACAGATGCAGGGAAGCACATAGGGAAGGACAGTAGAACAGTGTATTGCCAGGAGAGGAGACCCCTGGTGGTGAGGGGGGGAACAAGAAAGCACAGAGGAGCAACCATCTTCATGTGCACACAAGTCAGTATGAGGAGCACACTCAGTAAAATGGAAGAGCTCTGGGGCCTAATGCCCTTCAAAAGCCAGGTGGAACTCACAGAGACCTAGTGGGGGAAGAAAATGACTTGGGCACCATGATAGAGGAACAAAGACTATTTTGAAGGGGTAGGCCTGTCAGAAAAGGGGGTTGGAGCTCTCTTCTTAAGTGACAGGGTCAATGTGGAGGACAAGGATGATAGCAGGGGGAGAACACTGTCACTAGGTCCATCTGGGTTGAATTAGGAGAAAAGAGGGGTAAAATAAATCACCCTTGATTTGTGTTACATGCTCCAAACATATCAAAGGAGCATGATGCCAGCTGGACAGATAAACTATGAGAGCAACGAAACTGGATGCAGTCATGATCCTAGCAGAGTTGCTCTCCCGGGCATAGACTGGTGTCTCGAGAGGGCAAATGACAGAACTGGTAACAAGTCCCTGTTCAACTTCAAGAACTACCTCCAAGAACAGTATGTTCAACAGTGAACTTGATTCAAGGCCATCCTTGACCTTTTTTTCAGCAGTGGGGTTGTAGTCATCTTCAATGTGAATGTCAAGGAACTGGTGGGAGGCAGTGAAATCCAGCTGGGTAATCTTCTCCCTGATTACAGGAAAGACTAGCTAGGCCTCAGCCACCAGGACCCACAATATCAGAAATGATGATTATATGAAGACAACTGACCAGGAGTCCAAGAATCTGGAACAGCTACATGAGGCTTGTAATGTAGAGGACATGTGGGATTTGTTGATGAAGGTGCTTAAAAGAGCCACATAGGTCTTCCACATTCTCAGGCCACATTCCTGTAAGCAATAAGAGGACAAGGGCCAAGAAGTGCCCCCAGCTCAACGGAGACCTAAAACAACTGAACCTGAAAAAAAACAAAAAACAAACAAACAAAAAATAATATATGACTGCTAGAAAGGTACAGGTTGCCTCCAGGTCAGAGATGAGCACAGAACAGCATTTAAGGACTGCAAGGCTAGACTTAGGATAGTCAACGAGGAGCTGGAAGCCAATATAGCACTTGAAGCTGTAGACAAAATCAAAGTCATCTGTCAGTACATAAATGGAAGGACAAAGGCAATGAAGGAAATTGAGCCTCTAAAACAAGGGAATGGGGGAGGAACCTGCTAGGGAACCATATGTGATGGCTGAGATGCTGAATGAACTTTGCTATAGTGTTCACCAGATGGCTCTCAAGGGAAGGAAAGTGCTGATTGGTAGGGCCCATGGCATCAGTGGTAGTCAATATGCAGCTCACATGCATCACACCTGCATCGGTAGCTGGCTACTTGGTGACAATCAAGCCAGCTAAGTCTCAAGGGGTCGATGAACAATTGGAAGAATCACTTGTAGTAATCCTTCATGATTCTTTGCAGATAAGTGTGGTGCCAGAGGACTGGAAAGTGGCCAATGTGGTCCCCATCTGTAAAAAGGGACAAGGTCAGACCTGGGCAACTACTAGCCACTCATCCTGACATCTACTGTATGAGGGCCAAGGCCCTGAGAGTCATTATATAGGACAGAATAATGAAATACTTGTTTGAGGACGAGGTTGTTGCCCCCTCTCAGCATTACTTTATGAGATTTAGATTGTGCCAAACCAACCTGCTCACCATTTTCAAGTGAGTGAACAGGAAGGTGGATGGGGCAGTGCCATTGATGTTGTTTACCTATACTTCAGCAAGGTCTTTGATACTGTGATGCACGGTAAGCTGCAGGACTAAGTACAGTTGTGTGGTGTACACAATGAGTTACATACAAATTAGATTGCTAACTTACTTGAGGGAAAAAAGCACATAGTTGTGTTGGATGGGCACAACTCTGAGCAGAGAGGGGTACTAAGTAGCATCCTTGAGGATCTATGCCAGGGCCATTGCTGTTCAACATATTTTGTCAATGATACTGAAGGTGGGTAATCTAGCAGGTTGCTTATGTTCAGTGATGACACTTAGCTAGCCAGGTTGGTGGACTCCCTTGAGGATGGAGACAATCTTAAGGAGGGCGTGAACAAGATGAGTATCTGGTCAAATCCCTGGAGTCTTAGATTCAATATTGTCAAATGTAAGGGGCTACACCTGGGGAGGAAATGCAGATATATGCTTAGCAAACTGTGTGGAGCACACTTGTGTCAGTGGAGGAGGGAACAAAGTGGGGTCATAATAGACAGGAATCTGAAGCATGACAAGCAGTGCACATCTGCTGTCAAGAGGGCCAGCAGAATGCTGGGGTGCATTAAAAGGGTACTGACCAATGGGGCAGGTGAAGTAAACAGATCCGTGATGCCAGTTCAACAACAAAAATCTCAACCGACATAACAGTGATGGATTTAGGTCGACTGCAATTGCTGTCGGCATAGGTCCGTCCAAAAAACTTTGTTTCTTTTGGGGGGCTTTTCCCCCTGAACCCCCATGTGGGGGCTCTTCCCTCTGCACCCTCCATAATTCATATAATCAACTCTGAGTCAGACTTGATTTGGGGAGATTGTGCAAGACCCCAAAGAAGCAGTGCCGGGGTCCTGCAGTGACAGTACAGTGACCCATCACTGTGTCACTGTACTGTAGTTCGTGGTACAGGTGTTGCTGTTCGGTTGGCATACGGAAGTAAACCTGTTATTTTACAAGGCCCTTGTCAGAGCCTGCCTGGATACAGTGTGCAGTTCTGGGCCCCTCAGTGCAAAAAGGACAGTGAGATGATCAACTGAATGCAATGCAGAACTACCAAAATGATCAATGATTTGAGGTCGAAGACAGAATTGTTTGATGCTGTGTCCTCCAGCAGCACATGGGGTCAAACTGATGTTGAGATGGTAAATTGAGGAGTAAATGTTAGGAAGCACTTCTTCTGCCAGAGAGTGGTATACCTATGGCACAGCCTATCTGTAAAGAACATTGACATAAAGACAGTGCAAGCCTTCAAGGTAAGCCTGACAAATTTCTGTTTCACAAGGGACTAAGAGGATACCCTGGGTATTAGAGTAAGGAAATCCTCATAAATAAGTACACGCTTGCACAACCTATTCATCCCAGCTAATGTAGGGGTGGGTGGTGGGGGGCATGATGGCCTAGAGTTTCTTCTGACCTTAAATTACTATGTTACTATGTTCAAGTCAACTGTAAAATTCTGAAACAACCTCATTGCCTCTAGAACACTATAACTGCTTTATTATTAATTTAAAAATCTTAAGCACAATTATATGCAACATTTTTCTCTTGAGACTATGGCAATTGCCCTTCCTCTTCCACACTAGATACAGCAGTCCCCTCTTCAGCCATCCTCTTACCTTCCTCTGTTGCCATCTTTTTTCTCCAGGTGTGAAGAATTTGCATTCTACATTAAATTTAAGACTGACCTGATTTATTGTCTCTTCTACTGTCCTACATCCTCTCACCCACCCACTTCCCATAACTACTCTTTCCCTGTGATTCTCACCTCACTTATTCATGGTACCCACCTTTGCAACACAATCATAGTTCTGAGAAACAACTCCTTCCTAAATCCTCTTCTCTCTTAAGTTGTTTCTTCAGCCTCCATGCCCCTCACACCTCATATTACCACCCTCATTATCTACTTCTTCTCTAACACCGTTACATCTGCTATTATCCCCCCTACTCACTAATCCCTCCCTTGACCCTATCATCGTCTTCAACTATCACCCTATTTCCAACTTCCCATTTCTCTAAAGTACTTGAAAAAAGTGGTTTTCACTGAACTCTCTAACAGCAATATGTTTTATTTTCAGTCTTGTTTCTGCCCAAGCCACCACATGGAAACCGTAAACATCTGGATTCCAACAGCTTTCTGTCTGTGGGTGATGAGTCCCTCTTTCTTCTTATTCTTCTTTGAGGATCATAGTTACCACTATGTAGATGTCTCTTAGCTGTTCCTATTGTGATTCTGATCTTACCTTTCCAGTCACTTTCTTTGTCCCTGGCAGTTTTTTTTTCCTTCTCCAGGGGTTACTGTGTTCAGTTTTGGAGGCCGCACCTCAGAAAGGACATAGATAGGGTGGAGGCAGTCCAGAGGAGGCTAACTAAAATGGTGCCAGGGTTTCATGAGAAGCCCTATGAGGAGAAACTGTGGGTCTCAACAAATATACCCTGGAAGAGAGGAGAGTGAGAGTGACAAGATACGAGTCCTACAAGTACCTCACATGGGTGAACAGGGTGCAGGAGGGGAATCTCTTTCAAATAAGAAACAGCACCAGGATGAGGGCCTTGCAATAAAGTTGGAGGGGGGAAGTTTAAGAGAGATGTATGGAAATATTTCTTCACTGAAAGGGTGGTAGATGCCTGGAACAGACTGCCAGCAGAAGTGGTGAAGGTGAAAGCAGTATGGGTCTTCAAGCATGCTAGATAGACATAGGGGTGTATTGGAAAACGGGCAGGGAGGAAGGAGGGTCATTGAGGACTAGCCTATTCTGTGTTTCATAGTTTCATAGCATTGTGATGGCAGAAAAGGACCATCCTGGCCCATTCGCATGCCTACTTCCATTATCTGATTTGGCGGTCTGTATGTCACCCCTATTCTTACTAACTTCTCTGGCTGTTTTTCTAATGCAATATACATAAATTCTGCCTCCCCTGCATTAACTTGCTCTTCATCAGCAGTTATGTTTTCCCTGACATATAAAGCCACCCCCCCCCCCACACTTCTTACCCACTCTTGAAGGCTTGATGGGATTTTAACTTGATGTATTGTTTGAGCTTGGAGTATGGAGTTTTATTGTGCTCAGACAGTGTGTTTCTTTTTTCCTTTTTCATTCTTAGATTTGGACCACAAGAGAGGGAGAGCCAGTTATTAGACTGAGGCAAATGGTTCCAGAAGAAGAAGGAGCAAAGGTGGTTGGAGTGGGATCCCCCCACCCGGTTAACAAGGAGAAGACTGCTGAAGCTGAAGATGGATCTAAATCCCTCCAGGGCTCACAAGGATAGCAGAAGTGTTGGAACTTCTAAATGTAGTATCAGTGTGGGGGCACATATGAATTACAGTTGGTAGAAAGCTTTGGAAGTCACCAAAAGTTTTTGTGCTGGGAAAGAAAACTTAGGCCCAGTGAACTGAGATTCAAAGAAATGGAGGGTTTACTGGAGCTAAGAGTAGCCAGGATTAAAGGTTTTAAGTGATATACTGTGCAATTATATACTGTATTTGACTGTATGACTTTTCTCCTTCTAGAGACAAGAGGTTGCACAAAACCAGATAGTTAAAAAAGAAACAGTTTTTTGCTGCTTTCTGTTTCATATTTTACTAAACTTGGTTCCCCTAGATCCCTTATATTTTAGTTTTAATTGACTAGTCTTGGATATGACTTTTTGAATGTTTTAATTTTTTTAAATTAATTTAATAGCCAATATGGATGTACGCTGGTTACGCTGAATAATAGCATGACAAACAGCGCTATAAACACTGACTGTTGGAAAACATTTTAACGCTTAGCACTAAGGAGTGAGCCAGCTAACCGAATATTGAGCAAACATGCAGGGTAAAAAGCCAGTTGCTCTGCCTCTGTACTTTTATACATTGTCTTTCTTTTATTCTGGTTTGGGGGTACTTAAATCATCAAGTGAGACCAAAGCAGAGCAGAAGCAGAAAGCTGAAAATAGCTTCTCATTTACTGGGAGAATGTCACAGCAACATTGTATTGATTAAATCACAGCTTATAGACAAATGCTTAACATTTTAAAGTAAGTTTAAGTTCATTTTGAAAATCAGGGGCCCAATATTCAAAACTTAGCCCTGGGGCAAAATGTGCACTGCCTGGTGTGCAAAATTAACCCTAATCCAATTGCACACTATATTCAAAGGATTAGCCCATGGGCAAAACCTTTCGAATATAGCATGCAAACAAAGGTAGGTAAACAAGGCAGAGATTGCTGTGCAAAAACTGCCCAGCAAAGAAGGCAGTACTGAATACAGCAACCGGGCAGTGCAAACTGCAACAGCAGCACAGTGCACACAGAGGTGGAGTATGGCAGAGTTGAACTACGTGGCCAATGTGGGTGCTAGCAGAGAAGTGGTGCACAACAACTGCAACCCACATTGCTGGCCAAACAGTGCAGAATTGCGCTATGGTTTTGACAGGTTTGCCCAGTGCTAACATGTTTGCCCAGGGCAAGCACATTACCCTGGGGCAAAAGTTTGCTATATTCAAAACTGATGTGCAAATTAGCCTGCTTAGGCAATCCATGGGCAAACAGCCACATTAGCTTGTCATTATGGCCTGATCTACATGCATTACCATGAAGATTACCTGGCGCTATTTCAGAGTGCACACAGCTCCACCTGTATGTCAGAGTGGAACCACAGGTCGATAGCTACAAGCTGTGTATGCTCACAGCTCCACCTGTATGCCAGACAGGATCAACAGGTCAGTAGCTGCAGGCTATGTTTGTACACAGCAGCAGAGACCATTGTGCCCCAGGTGACTAGCACCACAGGCTCGTGTGGTGGTGCTGCATGCCATAGACATATTGTTGTCACTGCCACAGCGCGTAGCAGACAATACGGTGCCATAGTGGCTGGTATTGTGAGGGACACAGCAATGCCTATGGTGTGTCAGGCATCAGCGACTGCTGCTAGCCATACAGTGACAGGCCCATCTAGCAGGTGTGTTCTGACAGTGGACACCACTTTCATGTGACCCACATATGCTGCGCCAGTGGCATGGTATTTTCACAGCATCATACACATGGCTGGCCGTGTGTGACATGGTGTCTGTACAGGTGTACAGTATGTGCCCGGTGGGGGCAGACAAATACCATCAGACAGATGTGCTGAAGCCAGGGGCATTCCCATCACTGGAACATGTGCATTGTGTGGATGGCCAAGCTGTGTGGCATTACCAATATGTGGTACAGCCTGGCCACCTGTACACCCTCCCTGCAGCACCCTCCATTCCCCCATTGCTGCACGTGTGTGCTGGTGTATCCCAATGGGGAGGCTGGATGTGTGTGCTTCATGGACGCACTGCCATGGTGTCCACTGGGTGCTGGGGCACTCACAAATGCCTGGCAGAGATGGGTCCAGTGCCAGATGATGGTGATGTGGGTGGTGCCTTCTGAGTGCAGCATGTCTCTTCCATGGCATATGGAGTGGCCTAGGGTGGCTGTCTGCCCTGTCAGCCTCCTCATTGGCTGCAGTTGTCAGGCTTGTGCCTCAAAGCCCTGAGAAAGATGCAAGGTGCCAGTGCCAAACATGAATGGCGCAAGTGACACTTCGCATCACAAACTTCCCCCTGAGCAATTCACAAAAGCAGCCTGCATTAACCACAGGCTGTCTGCTCCAAACAGGGCTTGCACCACCTGTGCACCCAGAAATGGACTGCAGCATGGTGCAAGGGGGCATATGGCAGATGCAGGCTGCCACATCCCGAACTATTAGATGCTCAAACTCCACCCAGAGGGAGAATTCTATGTACCCTTAGACCAGCCAGGGCTGGTCTATCCATATATAGAAATATCCCTCAGGGAGAGGTTGGCACAGTGCGCCAATGTGTGGCAGTAGATGTACCCCCCCAACTCCGTTGTCACTATATCAATCAATCAATCAAAATCTTCATTTAACCAGGCGAACACCATTGAGCAAAGCTCATTTTCAAGATGGACCTGGGGTTACTTATCACATAAAGGGTTTACATACATAAGCAGAGCATACAAGTTGGTTATATATACAATGATTACAGCATTACCATGACACAGGGTTACATGGAGTACGTGGCAATGTACAAAAAAGAACATAAGAGTGTCAAATGTCAAGACAACAGGACCTATTTAAATTATACAAAATATACAAAATATGCAAGAACCTATCAGGATCTATAAATGTTAGATAAGGAGGGCAGATACAGGAAGCATTCAGTAGGGGAGGGAGTTAACAGAGTGGGAGTATATCAGGACAAGAGTACCTAAAAGAAGGCCAGTGCTATGGATATGGCTAAATTCAAGGGGAACGTACACTAAAATGAAGTTAAGGTAAGATTCATGGGAAACAGTTACAGGAATCCTTAAAGGAACGGTCATAAAATGACCTGAAAGCTAATAGTTTGATGGGGTGAGCCAGTTTTAAGGTATTTTGCAGGTTATTCCAAAGTACGTGTAGAGCGTAGCTTAAGGAAGACCTACCAAAGCATGATGAGACCTTAAGTACAGTAAGAGAAATATACGAGGCACTCCGCTGGACGTACCTGCCTACCGTACACACTGAGAAACAATCTAGGATGTATTGAGGCAGATTCTTAATGATGGCTCTGAAGGTCCAGAGCGCTGCATTTCTCTGTCTTCTATAATTGAGTGATGACCATCCTACTGCAGCATAAAGAGAGCAGTGATGCATAGAGTAAGGTAGACCAGTAATGAACCTTATAGCTCTATGATAATGTTATGTAATATTATACAATGGGCTTTAAAATAAAGACATCTGATTGATTAACTGGCACCTTTGCAATGTTGTAAAATTCAGCATTACCAACGCAAAAGGTGCCAGTCAGACACTTTTCTAAAATAAATCCGACACCAAATGTTAGGATGAGAAACCACCAACTTTAATGCCCGCTAAGCAGCATGTAATGTGTCTTTTTTCTAATTCACGGCTGCTCCACACTTAGCCCTCTTGCTGCTCCCAGCCAGCCCAATACACTTCATTCAATTGAAACATGCAGCCGTTGCTGCTCAGCCCCTGAGAAAACTGCATACTTTTTTTACCCTGACCCAACCAGCTCAACCGAAATATGCACCCGTTGTTATTCGGAACCCTCACAGACACCTCATATATTTAGTTTGTTACCACATCCAAGCACCGGAGAACAGCTAGGGAACAATTTTTCAACACACCAGCAATATAATTTTTATCGTACCTGCATTTCCTTTGTATCTCTATCACGACTACATTCCCGATCTCTCACTCCACTCCCACTCGTGCCATTCCCCCGGTCTGTCACTCCACTCCCACTTCATTCCCAGTTTGTTGTCTACCTAAACTCCTGCTGCCGTCTTGAGAATATTTTAAATAAATAAATAAATAAAAACGTAAATGGGGGAAAAAAGAAGCTCAAAAGAAATTCTCCCGAGGTACACAGTTACTGTCTCCTTCCTGAACAGTTGAACCCGGAAGTACAAAGTCTCTGGTGGCACCCATTACCGCTTTCAGCAGTGACACTCACTTATCTGTCCCATGCTTTCGCTGTTAAAAAAAAAAAGTAGCCCACAACTGCAATCCTCTCTTTAACGGCAATATAAAAAACACCCAAACAAAACAGCACTTTTCTATATCATTGCATTATGTTAAACAGGGAACTATTTTTTGTGGTGGAACGACAAATCTTATAAAAATGATTAAAACTGCAAAAAAATAAATTTTCTTTTCATCTTTGTTATAAAAAATGAAGGGGAACATTGTATAATCGCAATAAACCACTCCAGGGTGTGGGTGATGCTGGGATTTACCCATGTCTGGATGGTTTGGTCAATCAGCCTGCAGCCTCATGACCGAACCACGCCAGGCGTGGGTAAACCCAGTATCACCCACACCCTGTCGTGGTTTATTGCTTAAATATCTCCTGGTGGTCTAGTGGCCCTCCCTGATTCCCAACCCCCGATATCACAAGAATTATGTAATGTAACATAACCTGGTGGTATAGAGGTCCTCCTCCTCCCCGATCCATGAGTCCCCCTTATTATATCACTATAGGCATGCCCCATGCATTGGTACTACAGTGTTCCCCTCTCATGAACCCAGTCCCCATTTTCATATTGTAGCAAGTCTCATTCATTGTGCCACAAGTCCGCTTCTTCTCCGAATTTCCGATGTCCTCATTATATCAGCAGTCCGTGAGGACTCTTCCACCCCAGTAGTTACCACCCTCTTCCATGTCTGAAACAGAGTTGCACTGGTACAGCCTCTCATACCTCCTGGGTGGCCTGCACTTCCACCAAACTGTCACTGAGTGCTGTACTGTATAATGTACACACGTGTGTACACTGTACAGCATGGCACTCAATGACAGTTCAGCCAGCTGGCCACATAGGTGTAAGGACTGCTGTGCTGATGCCAGCTCTGTTTCGGCATGGGGAGGGGTGGTGGCACAATCTGCTGGGGTGGAGAGGTGGGGGGCCACTCGACCACCAATAACAGGGGCTTGCTTTTCTTGATATAAAAATGGGGACATTAGGGTTTGGGTAGGGGGAACACTGTAGCACCAATGAATGGGGCTTGCTTATAGTGATATAATAAGGGGGAATCGTGGAACAGTGAGGGAGGCCACTAACCACCAGGTTGTATTACATGAGGTGCACCATGCTGCTTGCGTTGCTACTGTGTACACGCCCCCTTATCCTTAGTTTGCCCAGAGTTAACACTACCTTTTCATAGGCTTAATTTGCATCATGCTATATGTCGCCCTAATGCCCATTGCTCAACTCACTGGTTTTGAATATACTATTGCGCCTGTATGCATGTCCCCACCCCACACTTAGCCCCATGCAGGTATTATCTTTTAGTGCTGGCACTAACACGTTGCACCAGTGCTATTTGGACTTTTGAATATAGCGATCCGGTGCAACTGCATCGCAATCCTGGTGCACACGGTTTGCGCCTGGCACAAACGTTTGAATATCTGACCCCAGGACTTTAAAGAGGGGTATCAGGGAATAGTAAAATTAAAATAGTATTTTTTATCATACTTTTTTGTTTCTGTCTAGTTTCAGTCCATCGCCCTCTTTAGGGGGTCAGACACATAGTTTCTATTGGTGAAAGTGACATTTTAGCAACCAGAAGAAAAGAAAGGAACTTAAAACTCAGTTCATGTCTCTGGGGGAAAAAAGGAAAGAAAAAAGGGAAAACCACAATCTAAAAGCACTGTGGATGTCTGGGAAGAGTCAGAACCTTTTCCAAAGAGGTTGATTCAGCACCCTGGGTTTACTTGAGACACTTTATTCATTATCTACTTATAGTGTATGGTAGAGTGTTATTGTGCACTGAATTCGATCACTTCCCAGAGCAGTTGTACCATCGATGTGATGTCAGAGTGTTGTTGTACCCTCCTGGATATGTCACTTTGATGGTACAACAGCTTGGAATGCCCTCGCAGTGTGGCTGCCCTGGCAACTGTGGCAATTGCTCTTTTTTGGGGGGGGGACCAGTTCAGACAGTTGTGACAGTTGGTCTAACCAAAAAAATGAACAATCGTAATGTAAGCAACATTGTTTATCAAGCCGGGTGCTAGTGATCGTAAGGCCTTTGTACAGGATCAACAAAACCACTGGGCAATTAAAAAACTGAGGCAGACCTAAAAATACCTTCCCCATCCAGATTCAGCTTGTAACAGATTCTTAGTAAGTAACCTTTTTTTTTGGTACCACTTCTCTCAGGTCCTTTTTCCACAAAACTGAGTAGCTGATAGTGCATGCTGAGAAATCCTGAAACAGCCTGTCGCGCCTCCTGCTAGTTCATAGGATTCATAGGAATGTTACGAGTCAAAAGCAATTAAGCCATTTAGACTCACCAACTCTTATAAATTGGTAATGTGCCCAAAATGTTTATCAAGCACTCTTTTAAAAGATTCCATGGTTGGACTATTTACAACACTAAGGGGTAGTGAGTTCCACAAATTGACTACTTGCTGATTAAACCAATGTCCTCTTTTGGTGGTATTGTAGTTTTTACCACTAAGCTGCATAGTATGACCTCTTAAGCTCCTGCTTGTCAGTTTTGTCCATAATCCAAGGCACTCAGAGAGATCAAGATTTCAGAAGGCTCTACATACCATGCATAGGTCACCCCTGCAATGTCTATATTCTAAAGAAAACAGCTTTAGTTCAACTAGTCTCTCCTCATAAGTGAGGCTACCGCAATTATATATTTTCTTGGTCATTCTTCTCTGTACCCTCTCCAACATGGTTACATTCTTTACTTTACTTTATACGATGACCAAAACTGCCCACTATACTCAAGATGAATAAAGTGGCAGTATCACCTGTCTGTCCCTACTCTTAATGTGTTTGAAGATTGACCCTAATATCCTATTTCCTCTAGCTGCTACCTCCTGGGTGTGTTCAGTAAATGAGAAGTTATTGGTTATGATGATGCCCAGATCATTTTCTCTGTTGCAAACCTCCAATAATGAGCCATTTAGGTAATAATTGGTTAGTGTATTTTTCCCCAAAATGCATAACCCTGCACTTAGTTTCATTAAAGAAAAGTTTATGATCCTTTGACCATTTTGCTATAAGATCCAAATCCTCCTGTAATGCCTGACAAGCTGTCTGATTCCCTACAATAGCTCCTAATTTTGTATCATCTGCGAATTTGTTAATCCATGTACCTACTTAGTTGTCACCCAATGACACCCATCGCTGACTTCCTAATGTTAAAAGTTGATTTAAATGTTTGACGGGACATCTGTTTATCTTTTTACTGTTTATTCAACTGTCAGTTCTGACTTAAAAAAACATTCCTGATAGATCCTGTTGTGGCTTTCGTTAAGATCTGGTCAGGCAAGAGGTCAAAGTCTGTGATGGACAAAAATGTGACAGCGAGTGTCATTTTTTCTTTTCTCTGCTTGGTCTGCCCCCATAGCATAAGAAGTACTTCAGCATGATTGCAGATGACCATATATTATTAAAGACAATTTATGGTCATCGGTGAACAAACAGCAGTGAGTTTACTTCGCGTGGTTGTCATGACAACAATAAAACTCTCGAGCTTCACTCTTGAGGTTTACTAGGTTGTCATGACAATCACTTGAAGTGAACACAGCGCTGTTGTTCACCGATGACCATACATTATCCTCTAATTTATTCAGCTGAGCAGATACTTTAAAAAGGGACACTGTTTTGAATTGTTAGACATGATCATTTTATTCTTTCATTGTAACCACGCGGTTTAAACCGCTGCTGCTGTACTATGTGCCTACTAACATACTATTTGCCAGCAGATTAGGCCTTACGGTCTATTGAGTCTGCTCGAACCTCAGATCCCTAGTTGGGTGCCGAGGCCCTTCCCTTCCTTGTGTTCCAGAAACCCCTATCATCCATCCCCACCCCCCTGGGACAGGCCATCATCTGATACATCCACTTTCTGTGTCTGTCCCACCCTCTCTTGAAGCCCTCCACTGTGGATCTCTGAACCAGCTCGCCAGGCAGTGCATTCCAGGGTCCACCACCCTCTCAGTGAAAACCTCCTCCTCTTTTCCCCCTCACCTTCCACCTTCCAACTTCAAACCATGCCCTCTGGTGATACCTCCTGCTTTAGTCTTAAGATCCCTCCATGTTTACCCTATTTATTCCCTTGAGGTACTTGAAGACCTCAATCATGTCCCCCCTGTCCCTCCTCTCCTCCAATGAAAACAGGCAGAGCTCCTCAAGTCTGTCCTCATACATCAAATCCCCTAGCCCTCGTAACATCTTAGTTGCCCTCCTCTGTACCCTCTCCAAGAGCTGTATGTCCCTCTTCAAGTGTGGTCTCCAGTACTGTACACAGTACTCAAGGTGTGGTCTAACCAGTCCATTGTACAGCGGCAGAATCACTTCCTTGCTCCTAGAGGTGATCTCCCTTACGATGCATCCCAACATCCTGTTTGCCTTGCTAGCTGCTCTCCTGCACTGCTCAGAGTTATTCATACATGCATCCACCATGACCCCTAGGTCTTTTTCCCCTATTGAGGCCTCCAGTGCCTCCCCTCCCAAGGTGTACCTGTGTTTAGGGTTTCCCTGCCCAAGATGCAACACCTTGCACTTGGTGATATTGAAATTTAATTTCCATGTGTGAGCCCAGCTTTCCAGGGTGTCCAGGTCCCCTTGCAGGTCCAACCCCCCCTCTTCTCCCTCAACTACTGCTCCCATCTTGGAGTCATCAGTGAAGAGACTCATTTCACACCCTATACCCTTCCTGATGTCCGATATGTATGCATTAAACAGGATCGGACCCAGGACCGAGCCCTGCGGTGCCCCACTACCAACCTCTCTAGGGTTCGAGAGCTCCCCACAGACCACTACTCTCTGGGTGCGTCCAGCTAGCCAGTTTTCAATCCATCTGACCATCAAAGGGCCTACTCCTAACCCCATCAGTTTCTCCACCAGACCATTGTGGGGGACAGAGTCAAACGCCTTGCTGAAGTCCAAGAATAATACATCCACAGGCTTTCCCCTGTCCAGTTCTGATGTTACCCATTCGTAGAACTCCACAAGATTGGTTTGACATGATCTACTTGGCACAAACCCATGTTGCTGACTATCCAGACCTCCCACCTCCTCCAAGTACACCCCCAATTGTTTCTTTAGTATACTCTCCATTAATTTTCCCACCACCGAGGTCAAACTGATGGGTCTATAGTTACCTGGTACTTCCCTCGACCCCCCTTTATGGATTGGCACCACATGTGCCTCTCGCCAATCCCTAGGTACCCTCCTGTCTCAAGTGACCTGTTGAAGAGCTCCGCCAGGGGTGCAGCCAGTATGTCCACCAATTCCCATAGTACTCTCAGATGAATGCCATCCGGCCCAGGAGATTTGTCTTTCTTTAGGGCCTTGAGGGCTAACCATACCCTTTTGGCGGAGATAGCATCATCCATCCTCCACCTTACTGGCCTTTTATCCTTATCCAGGTGTGACACCCTGGGGTACCTCTCCTCCCTCTTGCTCCATTTCTGTTGCTCCCTGATCCCATTCATTGCCGCTTCTCTCCCATTGTGCCTTGCTTTGTAGATATCCCATCCCTCCCAGTGAATACAGAGGCAAAGTACTCTTAAATACCTCTTCGCCTGGTCCCTTGCCTCTTCCACCCACCCTCCTTCTGATCTCAATCTGCTGAGATGGCCTTAGTTTTTCTCGCTCCCCAATGTACGGAAGAACCCTTTCCCTCCATGTATCCCCTGTGCCACCGCTGCTCTTTACTGGACTTTGCTCCCTCACCATCCGGTGACTTTTCTAGATGCAAGATGGTACATTTCCTTATCCCTATCCCTCTTGTTGTTTTATATTTTTGTAGGCGCTTCTTTCTCTCTGACCACTACCTATACCTCACTGGACCACCAGCATGGCTTATGTGACCTTGCTCCCTTACGTTTCAACTTAGCACAGATCCTGACTGCCTCATGAAGTCCCCGTTTTATGACCTCCCATCTCCTCTCCACACTTATCATTGATGTAATCCCCTTCAAGTGATCCTTGAGAATATTTCCCATGCCCACAAAGTCTGCCCCCCTGAAGTCCACTGCCAGCGTCCTAGATCTCACCCCCCCTTCCCCCATGTTTATTTGAAACCAGACAGTATTGTGGTCGCTCCCAGTCAGGGGGTCCTCTACAACCAGGTCCCTACCAGATCCCCATCTGCCAGAACCACATCCAGGACATGCCCCTCCCTTGGGCTCCATCACATGCTGTGTTAAGAACACATCCTGGAAGCCATCCAGCAGCCTCTGCTCCTTGGCCACCATAGAGGACATGGTTCCCCAGTTTGTACCTGGCATATTAGGTCCCCATCAACACCACTCCTTCCCTTTTGGTCCACACTGGGCAATGATGTTGTCCAGCAAACCATCCTCTAGAACATCACTCATCCCGGGGGGCCTATATACTACACCCAGCTTGACCTTATCTCCTGCTGGAGATCGTAAGGTGACCCATAAGGCCTCCACATTTCCCTCTGCTTCTTCTACCCTAGCAATTTCTATGTCATCTCTAATGAACATAGCCAATCCACCCCCTCTGCCCTCCTTTCTATCCTTCCTAAGCATAGTGTACCCCCACACGTTTAGGTCCTAGTCATGGTTTTTGTTGGCCCACGTCTCCGTGACCACTGCCACATCCACTCCCCCTCGAACAGCATGGCCTGGAACTTGGCAACTTGTTTCCCAAGCTCCTGGCATTTACTAACACCAACCCCACCCTTTATCCCTGATCCCTTGTGCGAACCCCACCCAGGTTCCTTATACTTCCATCCTCCCTCTGCTTCTCCTGAAACCTCCCACCCCAGTCTGTTTCCTCCCCACCTTGGGTTTGAAGGCTACTCCCTCATCTAGAGGAGAGGGCTTGGTCAGCCCCTCCTTATCCTTTCCCTCACAAGTTTAAACCCCACCTTTCTTGAATGTAGTCAGCCATCCCCTGTTTAAGGACTTCCTTCCTGATGGGGCAAGATGAAGCCTGTCCTTGGCATACAGTCCCTTATCCTCCCAAACTCCTTTCCAGTTCCCCTAACACCCCAACCCACTCCTCTTCACCCCACTTCCTGAGCCAGTCATTAACCTCTGTGATCTTCATTTTTTTTCCACTGAGGCCTTTGGTACTGGCAATATCTCCAAAAAGAAATGTTGCATCCATTATCCTGACAGACTCTGGCAGTTCTTGGAACCTTGCTTGATTTCCAAACGCTATTCCTCTAGATCGTTAGTTCCCAAATGCACCAGAAATCCGTTTCTCTCACAATCCCTAACCGTCTATACACCATGAACTTTACTCTGTGCACTGTCAGCCCAGAGATACTCACTACCTTCACCTGGCTATGGTATCCACTTCTGTCCCTCCCACGGATACCTCTAATCATCGAGTCTCCCAATAACAGAACCTTAACACTGCCATCATCCTTATGGTTACTTCCACTATGCCCTCTCAGCCCCCATCCCCCTTTATTCATGATCTCAATTCCATGGGAGTCTTCCTGCCTTATTAGAGACCCCCTTGTCACCCTCCCCTTTCTGCCTCCCTCGTTATTTTGCCCACTTAACTCAGACCCCCTCTGAATAGGTGTCCCCTTTAACCCTCTCTTATCCGAACCATTTATATTGGCCCTGATGGTTTCCCCTTCCCCCACACCACCATCCTCCCCCCTTGTAATAGTATCCCTGCCTCCAGAGGCTCTCTGTGGGTCCCCTTTAGCTAGGGCCCCATCCTTGGTACTGACCCCCCCCTGCTGAAGGGTGGCTCTTCTCACCTCCTTGTCTCCCAGTTTTCCAGTCATGCTCTCCTCCTCATGTCTGCAATATGTTGCATCTCCCCATCTGCTTAACATTTATGTTTCCTTCTCCTCTGGGACTATTTCTATCCTTTCCATTGCCGGTCGGATGCCCTATGGGTATCCACCCCTCCCCGGCCTCTGTATCAGTTTCCTCATTTCCACCAACCCTTCCTCCCTCTAGTTTGCTTAGTAGCTCAAATTTATTGTGACACTCTATGTCAGCCTCCATCAAGTAACCTGAGTTTCTGACTGCACTTCTAAACTGCCCTCTTCTTCCCTCTTGCTCTGTTCTCCTTAGAGCCCTTCCCACAGTCTGCTGTTTAGGCTTCCCACAACAGCCCCTCCTTCTCAATGTCTGCTCTACTAGGCTTCCCACAACAGCCCCTCCTGACTCTTCCCTCCACTCTCTTTGTATTCAGAATGTTCACCCTGTACGCTTCCCCTTAACGCTCAACATCCCTATCTAAGGTCCTCTGTCCCTAATATCCCTCCTGCTTGTTGTAACATAACGTCCTGTAATTTCAGAGCATTGCCCCAGCCTCCCTCAGACCCACCCTCTGCTGCCCATATCCACACCCTTATCCTTGGACACCTCCCCAGCTCCCCCTGCTTACTCCTTAACCAATATACCTCACTCCTGATACAAGATAGCTGTCTACAGAGTGGGCAGCCTCCCTCTCTCCAGGCCCAATTGAGAATTATTGCCATCCCACAGCCTGTGCAGCCTACAACCCTTCCGAAGATGCCTGCCATGGTGGAATATGGCCACCCTGTTTGTCCCCCTCTGTTTATAATGGCACACCCCTTTTCTCAGTCCCTTCCCCCTTGAATACAGTTTCTCTCTATACTGACTGTAGTTATTTACAAACCCAATTTCAACCCCACCAATAAAGTTCCCAAGTCTCACAAACACATACAGTCCAGTGTGTGTCCAGTCCCACTAACAGTGTGTGTATGCAGACATCAGGTCCCGTATGATGTCACAGGCCCACCAGTTCCTGTTGCTTCGAATTTCAGTCCCAAACAGAAATACACAGCCCTTCAATCCCAACCCCCAGTGGCTTTTCAGTATTTAAGAAAGCATACAAAACACGGTGGGTGGGAGGGCTCTTACCAACACCAGGCAAACATCACATTTAAATTTCACTCTAATTATCACTGCCAAACAAGTGTTCCCAAGCCTCAAAAGTTACAATATCACAGCCCAAGTAACAGTTCTAACTCAAAGTAGTAATTTTTAACACATAGAACTAATTTCACATACAAAACTATTCAAATATTTCAGTTAAAACAGAATATAACCCCAGACCTCTGTCCTTACCAGCCTCCTTCTTATGTTCCCAGTTGAACAATACTCTTGATGAACTTTAATTGTATCACTGTTTGTGTGTCTTAGAACTGTGTAGGAGCCCTAGTTCACTGTAACACAGGAACCAGGAAGAGAGTCTGTAGTTTGTTTCTCCATCAAGCGAACTACTAACTGTTGTATTGTACATTTTACTTTTGGGGGCTGTTACGTATACATCTCCTGCTCTTTGGTACTGCGGTTCAGCAGTGTAGAGCAAATTTTTAAAGCTTTTACTTGGATTTGGAGTGCCATGAGCCGCACTTGCACTTCTGGGTCACTCCAGCTGTATAAAGCCGACCTCTTGGCAAGCAGGGCAAGCCGAGCAGGGCGCACATGGCTCCGTGCATGGAAATGTGTGCAGAGACATACACATCTGCACATGTTCTGTGGGTGAAGCATGGATAGGATAGTAAACAGACTTGGTAAGCAAACCGCGTATTAAGGTATATGAGGTGATACTGTCCAAAACACCATTTATCCATTGTTTATATAAGATTGAAAATGCCTGGAGTCACAGAGTCTGTAAATACCATAGGTAGTAGTCAATGCACTGCTTGTTTAGTTTCACTGAGGAAGTGGACATTTCTAAAAAGTTTACTTGTTTCAAATGTCTAGAAAATGAGTCCCTTAAGCAGGTAGTTGCAATGTTTAATTCCAGATTGTCAGAACTAGAAGCAAGTCAAAATCAAATGCAGGCCAGATTTCAGGCATTAGGGTTCAATACCCCTTTTGTCACTACCAAAGTGTCTGAACCCAATGAAATATCCCCACCTACGGCCAACCTCATTTCTATTAGTGGTTGTATTGGTAAGACAGTGGAAGTACCTAGTTCAAGCACTAGGAAGTGTCCAAGGGAAAATGAGTACTTGGATAACGCAGATAAGCTTTGGTATGAAGTCCAAAGCAAAAGAGCATATAAAAAGGACATAAGGCTAATCAATTTTGCATCTTGACTAACAATAGATTTCGTCCTTTAGATGAGGAAGATGTTAACATTGAGGCGACTACATCTCATGATGGTACCTATGTAAATCAATAGCAACCTATTTTACTACCTCTGAAGGACATATGAGTGGTTCCACACCTGTAATTCCTTGTCCCCCCTCTTCTGTTGTGCCATTGGTCCCACTTGCTGTCTTTCCTCCTATTTCTGTGCTTGAAGCAGGGCCTCCCTTGGCGAGTCTTCCTGTCCTAATGGAAACTACTCCCTCCTTAATAACTCATCCAGACAAGTGTTTATTCCTGGTGACACCATGACTAAACATCTGGATAGGGTCATATGTGATCCTGACAAGTCAAACTGCACTTGTTCGAGCTTTAGAGGGGTTAAACTTGTAGACATTAGTAGTATGATTCATAACATCATAACAAATTGTGGGTCAAACCCACTGGTGATACTTCATGCAGGAATTAATGATTTTTTTCATAATGAGATAGCAGAAATAAAAGAAGATCTTGTCACCTTATATAACATCCTGGATGACATTGGTTGTGAGATAGCATTTTCTGAAATCCTACCTGTTCCTAGAATGTCATGGGAATTTAACTATGAAATACTAAAATTCAATGATTGGCTTCACCAAAGATGCATGAATCAAAATCAAGTATGTTTACCACATTGGGAAGATTTCATTGGTCGCCCAGAACTTTTTGTAAACATGGTCTTCACTTAAATCGAAGGGGTAATCGGGGTCTAGGGGATCATATTCTAAGGCACATTAACAGGCATTTAAACTTTTCACACTGAGGGAGAGATTAGCCCCTCCCCCTCAGATATTAACAGCTACAACCAATAATTGCTGTCAGGTTAAGAAATTGAAATGCTTGTACTTTAATGCCAGAAGCCTAACTAGCAAACTCGATAAGTTATTGGTCATATTAGCTACCAACAATATTGACACTGTACTAGTCACAGAAACCTGGGATGATGATAAATCTAATTGGGACACGTCACTGCCAGGGTATATCCTATATAAACTCAACAGATTAATCAAAAAGGGAGGCGGGGTTGTCATTTTTCTTAGAGATACACTACATTCTGTTGATATATCTAATAAAATCAAGGTTCCCTTAAGTTCTTCAGAATCAGTTTGGATTAAAATACTAATGAATAAAAAAACAGCACATCATTCTAGGTGTTTGTTACTGTCCACCCAATGCATCGTCTGACTATCTCAATACAATCATCACAGAAATAGAAACAGCTAGTTCAATTGAGGACAGTATATTAGCAGATGATTTCAACCTAAGTGAGGTTGACTGGAAATGTCATTCATCCACATCTTGCTCTGGTAAAAAATTATTAAACTTATGCCAACAGTGCTACCTAAAACAAAGTGTTGAACACCCAACTCTGGACCCCACTCTGGGTCATAAGATGCTTGACCTTATCTTTCATAGTAAAAGTTTAAACCTACAAAATTTAACTATTTCTTCACCTATTGGCAACAGTGATCATTGCAGTATCAGTTTCATTTTAGAGTATTCACTTGCTACAGTTAATAATAGTACTATAGTATACATCAATGAAAAAGGTGATATAACCAGCATTAAAAAGGGTTTAGATAGCATGGATTGGTCATTTATTTTGACAGACCTAGGTGTTGAGGAATATTTTAACACATTACAAAAAACAATTATTGATTTAAGGGATACTTATATTCCAACCAAGTTAAAAAAATCTGCTAAGCAACATCAACCCAAATGGATAAATAAGTCTACAAAAAAATTAATAAGTAAAAAAGACAAATTGTATGCAGGTTACTTAAAATCATCAACTCAAACCAACTGGTGTCTATTCCTTCAAATTCAAAAAAAATGTAAAAACAGTATTAAGAGAGCAAAAACTAAACGGGAGTACAAACTAGCTTCAGATACAAATAGGGACAATAGTAAACACTTTTTTGGTTACATTAATTCCCTTAAAAACCCACTAGCCAGGTAGGTCCCCTTTTAGTAAATGACACTTTAATCCATGATCCTTATGATATGACTAACTTATTTAACACAAACTTCTGTGATACACTTCAAAGAAATCAGAAGCTAATATGGTTCCAGATAGTAAGGGTAATCATATAACACTATCAGAAAGTGATATTCATACTAAAGTAACATCACTAAAAGGGAAAACTTGCACATCTCCTGATAATATATCAGGTCACCTTCTATGCCTGTTATCTGATAGTCTGTCTCTACCGCTTACTGTACGAACAATCTGTCAATAACAGCTTCGTTCCTGATCTATGGAAAACAGCATACGTTGTTCCCATACATAAAAAAGGTCCAAAGAATCACTGGGAAAACTATAGACCAATCAGCTTAACCTCTCCTTTATGTAAAGTCCTGGAAAGTATCATTAAGGACCTAGTTTCTGACACCCCTGTTAAAATTGGATGATGAACAACACAGTTTCAAGAAGGGCCATAGTTGCCTGATCAACCTGCTGTGTTTTCATGAAGACGTTAGTTTACATCTTGACAACAGATATCCTTATGATGTAATTTATATAGATTTTAGTAAGGCTTTTGACCTCATCCCACATTGGGCCTTGTTACAGAAACTACAGTCATTTAATATAAATCATAGTATAGTGAGATGGATTGCAGATTGGTTGACAGACAGGACACAGAGAGTCTTGATAAATGGACAACTTTCAAAAACGGGTTCAGTTACTAGCAGGATCCCTCAGGGATCTGTTCTTCAATTTTTCATAGCTGATATTACCAATCGCTGCTGTTCAAACACCATTAAATATGCATATGATATTAAAATCTGTGGACCATGCTCTAACTTTGAGCAAATTGAGTTTATTCAGAATGATCTTGATCATATTTCCGTTTGGATTAATACATGGGGGATGAAATTGAATCATAACAAGTGTAGGGTTATGCATCTGGGTGCTAATAACACCAAGCATATATACAAACTGGATGATGGGGTGTTAAAGCAGCACTGGTACTGAAAAAGATTAAGGGGTTTTAGTGTCAGCTGACTTCCTTCCCCAATCACAGATTAATGGCACCATTCTTAAGGCAAATAGGATAACTTGGTCTACTAAGAGGAATATCAAATCAAGAGACAGGAAAGTACTTAGCCCCTATATGGAGCATATGTCCGTCTACACTTAGATTTTTCCTCTGAAGTATGGTGCCCTTTCAGGAAACACAATATTTTACAGCTTGAAAAAGTGCAAAGGTAGTGTACAAAACTAGTTAGAGGCCTGAAGAATATTACTTACGGAAATAGATTGATTTCTCTGAATCTTATGTCCCTTGCAACTCGACGCTTGAGAGGGGACCCATTTCTCATGTACGATATTATGCAAGACCCCTACTTGCTGTGTACCCTGGGTTTATAATTCAAAGATAATATCTATAATATCAGAGGTCACCCTCTACAGTTACAATGCAGATGATTTAATTTATTGTCACGTAAATTTTTTTATACCCTTCGAACCATAAAACCATGGAATGCTTTACCACTGGAGGTGATTACAAGCAGTTCAAAATCCATTTTCAAACCCAGATTGGATAAATGTCTCTCCTCTGGTACAACTATTTGGTATTATTAAATTTATAGGAGCATATATGGGCCTCACAGCCTCCTAGCTCCTGCTTGACCTTAGTATGAACCTTAGTATGAACCTTAGTATATATGACTAACAAGTAATGAGCTGTGAATAAACTTGGTACATCCAGCAGACAGATCTGTGTTTGATTCCCACAATCTCCACTTGCATACTATGTGACTCTGAACAAGTCACTAAATCTCCCCAGTGCTTCAGGGTTGCCCCTGAAGACAGGCACCTGTGCCTAGTGGGCCTTACCCGGTTAACAAAAGAATAAAATAAGAAAAATATATATTGCACATTTTAACCTATAGTCTGCAGGATACATTGGCACCTTGAGAAAAACAAGCTGTGTAATCTTTGGACTCTGACAAACTTTTTTCTGCAAGAAGATTAGCACTGAAGATGTAATACCAATTTCTCAATTTCTAAAACACCTTTGCTTTTGGTGGACTATACTTTGTTTCGTTTGATAATTTATAGTTATAAGTTGATAATTTAAACCGTGTTAGAGCTATTGGGCCCGGTCTTCAAAGGGTGATGCAGGACTTGCATCAAGCCCTATGTCAAACCCTGTGGTGCAGCTGCACCAAACACATTTGCCACAACTGCACCTGATTTTAATAGGTCGGGCACAGTTGTGAAACTTTAGCTGATTTACAGCAATTTGAGCCAACTATTTGGTACAAGGCCTATAAAAGGGTACCTGGGATTGCTGCAAGCTATACCAGAAAGAGTTGGTCTAACTGGTGACAATTGGTGCATGGGCTACAAAATCCTGATTGCTCTCCAGGAGAATGCCATAAGCCCCGTGCAACATATGTTCGCACAGCCAGGGTTTGCGGCATTCCAGGGCATTTGAAAATCTGACCCACTATGTTTAGTTTTCTTTAGTTATTTGTTTCCATTCCTTCTTATGCTTATAGTGGAAACTTGAAGCACTAACAAAAGGGGTCACAATTGAGTGAGGACCAGGAAACCAGGAAATTGTTAATGTAGAAACAAAACTATCCTCACTGCAAGCTAAGTATGGAAAGATAGTAACTGCACAGGCTTTGAGGGAAAGTTCCCCCAAATCCTCCACATCTATTAGCATAAGGAGCAACATAGAGGATAAAAACATGATGCATGTGGTTTCTTCAGTGAAGGGTAATGAAGAATGCATGAAGAACTTAGAAAAAGGTGAGGGGATGGGTAGTGATGCAAGAAAGGGAGAGGTAGGATTTAGTAGCATGGAACCACAATATGTTAAGTTATCTAGAAAACAAATGCAGAAAGGAAAAAAGGCAATAAGCACCAAAAGGAGCAAAAAGGAGAGACCAAACTGTAAGGTTACGGACGGGCAGCAAATAATGGATAGTTTTTGTCGGAATTTGGTTAAAAAAAAAAAGAATCATACAGCTGACAATCAAAATGTAAATGAGAAACTTTGTGTAATCAATATTTCAAATACCCTATAGAACCCCAGATTGAATCACAGGGTTTCCATACAGAGACTGGCATGTCTCAGAGAGATGGGACTAAACTTGAACTATTTAGCCCCCTTTCAATTAGAAACACCAGCCTTTTTTTAGAAGAGGTTAATAATCCTGACACAGAATCTTCTGTAAGATTAGCAAATAAGATGAACAAGGAACCTCTAAATGCTATATTGACATTATGATATACAATAATTATCCAACTAATCTGACTAGATTGAAGCCTTAGTGTGTCCACATATGGAAAATATTCTCATCACGGAATATTGTATTGATATTTTAAAAATAAATTGAAATACTCAGAAAATAAAACAGAGGATAACAGAAAACTTCTGAATCAAGTACTGCTTGCTATAAGTACATTGACAGAAAGTGAGCCACCCAAATCTCAGCATTCATATTTTAATGGTTCTAAACATAAGAAAAGTAAGGAAAAAACAATAAGTGACGCACAAGGACAGAAAAAAGAGAAAGAAAAAGACCACCCAGGAAACAGTAACACAGTAGTAACACAAAAAAGTAAATAAAAAAAAGGTTAGATTTGTCAAGCGAAATGAGCTGGAAAATAAAGAGATACAAATAATAGATTATAATAAAGTCACAGAACCTACAGAGGTGATAATGGAGGATCATCACCATGAAACTGGATAAATTTTATTAATAGAGGAAAATGTATCAATCCCACAACATAGAGGATAATGTATGGACATGTATCGGTAACCAGTTTGTTAACCATTTAGAGGTTGCCATGGTGACTATGTAGGTTTACGTCACCATGGCAACCTCGAGACGGTTACACAAACTGTTTGCTGATATATGACCATACATTATATATTACAGTGTATGGTCCCCATAACAAGTTAAGGAATGAAGCAGGATCCTTATTATTGTTAGTTTCAGTCACCGCCGCTCTGCTCCAGGCCATGTTTTCACCGCCACAAGCATTTCAGGAAGGCCGTCTGTTTGGATAGTGGGCATGCGCAGACCGATTCCCATTGTTATACTGTCGATGTGACTTACCATCAATGGGTTAACAACATAGTGACGTCACATCAATGGTATAAAAACAGTATAAAAAGATGGATTTCATGATATAACAACGTTCTGCCATACATTATAGGTAAAAGAATATCTAGACCAACCACAAACATTAAGTGATGATAAAACCATAAAACCACTGATAAAAAAAAAACTGTAGTTTGGGTGAGGAATGGTGCACTGAATTAGGAGTCTATAAAAAAGACTAAGAAATTCAGATTACCATGACAGAACTCATACACTATCTACTTTCAGCTGAGTGATGAATAGACACATCCGCTTACAATTTATTGGAGGCTTTCAGAGTACAATGAGTGGAATTATTAATAAACTGTTACTTATCTGTAGTCATAAGAAGTTCTGTATAACCTCTGTCCAGTCAAAACAAACTAAAACATGCTCTTACAGCTGACCTTCCTATATCTCTTTGTAAGACTGGGTTAATTTACCATTACAGTTATCTTCAAACAATTATCTACTTACATCAGAAGAGTTAGAAGGACAGGAGCCCTTCATCATGACCTTGTTTGGACTACAAGAACAAGATAATGAATCCAGAGTTTCATTGTTAGGTAAAATACTGGTCCTAATCCAGAACGTATTAAAAATTAGATGCCAGGACACCGAATTTGTAAAAATAAAAAGAGTAAAGAGCTAGTTTGGATGCGGTCAAATCAAAATAGCCACAGCTAGGAAGACTTTAGCAAAACAAATACTTGATCATTTTTATTAGATATTCTTGGCATAAATATAGCAGATTTGATAGAAGTTGGCCTGTAAATTAAACAAGCATTTGTCAATGCCAAATGTTTACAGCTTGCACTGCTGTTGTAATGAGTCATGCTTGTTCCTCTTCCCCAGTTTCCTGATGGTCTCCATCACCAACTGACTGTATCCGTCTGGCTGGTTCTCCCCCCCCCCCCAGTCTTTTTCTTTTTAGATGGGGAGGATGCAGCTTTGGACTTCTTGGTTGCTTTGACTTTTTTCATCGGTGCAGCTGGTGCCACCTCTTCTTTGCCATCAGGAGAGGGGGTCATTTCCTCTGCCTCACTCATAAGTATCAATGGGTTAGTATGGCACTCAAGCAATATGATCAAATTGTATACGGTTTACAGACTCGCGCTGGCTTTCTGGCTGCTATGAAACACACCTCCACATTGCCCACCTTTTTTCAAGGCTCAAAACAAAAACCACACACCTCGCATCAGGGGGTGCAGCTGTGCATGTGAAGATTCACAGTAAACAAAAAGATTTGTCGCAGTATAGATAGGTTTATTAAACCATGACAAATGCTCCAATGGTCCGCAGAACTCTGAGTTGCTCTGACTCTTCATCAGAACATTTGTTTGTCATGGTTCAATAAACCTTTTTTTGTACTGCCATTGCTATGGTGTGCACGGATCTCTTTATGTTTGCCTTTTCAAGGCTCTGCACTGACCTAGTTGGAACAGGAACTGCTCCAGCTGTCATCAGCACCAGCACTGAGCTGTGTTTTTGCACCATCTTCTGCCCTTTTTATTTTAACAAGGTCCATCTTTGGGATGAATCCATAACAGAAAATGTGTCTATCAGATGGTGCTGGACAAGGCTGAGGGTTTTTAAACACCAACACCAGAATGAGGGGACACAATATGAAATTGGAGTGGGGTAGATTAAGAGGTAATGTGAGGAAGTTTTTCTACACAGAGAGGATGGTGGATACTTGGAACAGTCTGCCACAAGAGGTGGTGGGGGAATGCACAATGGAGGGGTTTAAACATGCCTGGGACAGGCACAAGGGAACATTGGGAGAGAAGGGAGTGATGAAAAGCCATTGATCACTTAGGGTCAGTGACTGCATACAAGTTTAGGGCTTACGAGCAGGCTAGATGGGACTAGCAGTCCTTACATGCCAACAATTTCTATGTATCTATGTATCATTTCCTGCCAAAAAGTCAGATAAAAAATGGAATTTATGAGTGCACCCTATACACCCAGCAGGGCAAAGGATAGTGGGGCGGTGTTTGAGAAACTATTTTTGGAAGCTGATGGCATCTGTAACCTAAAACTGCTTCCTTAAAAGAAAATGTGAGGCAATGTAATCCTGCCTGGATTTAGGATTTCAGGCTCCAACATGGTTGCTTCCAGCATCATTTATCCATCCCCAGTTCTAACCAGATAGCGTGCTAACCATCTGATCTGAAGCAGCAAACAGCTTCTCCCAACTGTAGTTATTCTGTCATCCACCATTTATACCAAAACACCAAGTACTCATACAATGATGCCACTCAGCTGGTTGGTTGGCAGCGTCACACAGATGAAGGAAGGGGGCCACAGCATGATAGGTGTGGCTACCTCTTTTCAACTACATGACGTTTCTGCCCATCAACTGGCAGATTAGCATCATGATCAGCCTCACTGCTCATTGGACTGTCATGGTCCAGCCCATTGCAGCTAAAGCTGCATTGGGCATGATAGTGACACACCTCTAAAATGCCGTTATCATAGCAATATGTTTGCTTTTGTGCAAGCACAAGGGCAAACACTAAAATGGTGCACAAGAGTAAAAAATAGAAGCAAAAAGCAGAGGACCATGAAAAAAGGTTACTGTTGAATAAACTGATTGTTTTGATGTTCTTCAGAATGAGGAAACAGCTTGACTACCCATACAGGAATTAACATTATCTTCGAATAAATCTAATTCTATTAAGATTCGTAGTTGGAATATAGCAGGGGTACTAAACAAAAAAGTAGCTGATAAGGAATCACAGGATTGGTTGGCGGAAGCAGACATTATGTGCCTCCAAGAAACTTAGTTAACAGAGGGAGACACTTTCAACTTGGAGGTGTTTACAATTTATAGCTCTCCTGCTTAGAAAAAACGGGTTAAAAAGGAAAGACTGTTATGAGTGTTATTAGTAGTTTTAAAATGAATTCCTGAAATACAGACTATGGGTCAGATATTCAAAACTTTGCCCCAGGGCTAAATTAGCACTGCCCAGTGGGCAAACCTAGCCCGGAGCACAAAGCAAGCCATATTCAAAAGGAATAGCCCAGGGCAAACAGCTTCTGAATATAGCATGGGAATGAGGTCGGGCAAACTGGGCTGGGAGTGCAGGGCAAACTTAGCCCTGGAATAAGACAGCTCTGAATATGGCAACCAGGAAGTGCAAACCACAACAGCAACACAGTGCACAGCGATGAGAAGGTAGGTAGAGGTGAACTATGTGGCCAATGTGTGTGCCAACAAATCGTGGACCAGTACAGCTGCAGGCAGCAGCACGATGTAATACAGTGTGCAAAACTGTAAAATATTCTCAACTGTTTGCACAGTGCTAACATGTTTGCATCGGTTAGCGCAGGGCTAAACTGTTAGTCTGGTGCAAACACGCTGTCCGGCATTAAACTTTGCCATATTCAAAAGTGACATGCAAATGAGCCTACTTAGGTAATCTCTGGGCAAACATCCAAATTAGCATCTCATTATGCCCTGATTTGCATGTAGTTTGCACCGGGCTAACAGTTTAGCGCTGTGCTAAACCCGCGCAAACGTGTTAGCTCTGCGCAAACAGTTTGGGGAATATTATACAGTTTTGAACACTGTACTTTCACATGCACTGCTGCCTGCAGCTGTACTGGGACAACGTGGCATAGGCACAGATGGTGGTGGTGGTGCTGCATGCAACTGTCACACTGTAGGTCGTGCTACAGTGCACAGCAGACACTACAGTAGCAAGGGGGCCAGTAGTGTGTGGACACAGCAATGCCTATGGTGTGTAGGGCAGTGATGATGACTGCACTATACACCGTGAGAGGCCCAACCTGCAGGTGTTTACTGACAGTGGACATTACTGATACACTGGGGAATTCAAAAATGGGATTGATCTATTTTTTGGAGATAACAAATTCTTATGTCAACAAAATTGGAAGGCGAGCCTTATAGGATGGAATTTCTATCCTCGGCTTGAAAGTACCTATGAAACCTATGAAACTGCTGTGTGACCCACAGATGCTGCACCTCTGGCATGGGATGCTCACAGTGACATATACACATCCGGCTTTGTGTGCTGTGGCAGTTGTACAGCTGTGCAGTATGCGGCCGAGGGGGAGGCATATATTATCAGAAAGGCACACTGGTGTTGGGGTATTCCCAGTACTGGCCCATGTGCACTGCATGATGTGTCCCAGCCTTGTGGCCACACCTGGTCTGTGGCACAGCCTGGCCACCCATACACTCTCCCCTCAACATCCTCCATGCCCACAGTGCTGCATGTGTGTGCTGGCATCTGTTGGTGTCCACAGAAAAGTGGTCTGCAGGTGTGTGCTATATGGCCTTACTGCCATGCTGTCCACTGATGGCAGGGTCACCATTTACTGCCTGGCATGGCTGGGACTGGTGGAAGATGATGGCATCATTGTGATGTCATCAGTTAGCAGCAAGTTTCCTCTATGTTTGGCTTTGTCTATGTGTCATATTTATTTGTTAGGGTCGCGCAAAGCCACGCAAAAGCCACTCAAACACTGCACAAAGCTGATTGCCCAGGGTTAAGACAAGCTTTTCCTGGGCGGTAATGTGCACCACGCTAAGTGTCACGCTAAGTCACGCAAAACCACTTAGCGTGGCGCTCGTCGCTAAATATAGCATTGTGCCTGTATTCATGTCAGTTTGCCCCTTGCATACATTATGATTTTGCCTGGTGCTAATGCAGTTTGCCCACGCTATTTGGCCTTTTGAATATAGCAGACCTGCGCTGATCCCGCATTAAACCTGTGCAAATGGTTTTTGCCCACCACAAAGTTTTGAACATCTGGCCCTATGAGTACTATCTGTTTAGATTATATCATTATACTTTTATCGAAATTAAAAGATGAGAAGTGTCTACTATGCATCATGTTTAACTTCCCAACTGGCACAAAAATTCAAAGGTCTGTTATCTTTACAGCCTGGAAGGAAAAGATACAAAATCTCAAATATAATGAATCCATGGAATATATTTTTAGGAGATTTTAAAGCCAGATCTGCCTCTGAAAATGTCTTAGATGATCATATTAATGCAACTAATAATAACTATAAACATAGAGTATATGAGGATAAGGTTATTAATAACACAGACAATAATTTGCAGTGATTTATATCTATGTATTTAAATGGCAAGCTGCTGGGTGACATGCACGGAACTAATACACATCTTGTAGGAAATGTTGCACCTGTTATTGACTATGTGATCATATCTCTGTATAATCTGCATAAATACTGTATATATATATATATATCACTCTGTAACTAGAAGGGCAGAGTGTGATAATTTGCCATTACAACTAATAAGGAAAACAGAAGTTGCTAGATTTGAACTAGAGAAAAATAATGAATGATGGAGGTGTTTAATCAGTGTAGAATAGTGTGGGATAACATAGAAAATCAAAGAATGATGGAAACCTTAGCAGAAAAATGTTGACCTTTCAGTGACCCAATTTTGAATGAAGATGAGGTAAATAATGAAAACATAGTTGTGCACTTTAATGCATTGATGGAATTATGTATACCATATTGCTATAAACAGTATCAGTCTAAGAATTATGTGAAGGGTTGGTTTGACAAAGGGTGCAAAATGGCAAACAAATTTTAACTAATAAGGTGAAGATAGCTAAAAGAAACAATGGAAGACTTTCTATTTGTCAGCTGAATGAAGCCCGTAATGAATACAGTGACTTTTTGACCTTAAAAAAAAATTCATATCAAATGTATATATGGTGTAATATGATGGAGTTAGTTTCAAATAAAGATAGCAAAGCCTTCTGGAGACTAGTGGCTTATGAAATGAATAGCTGGTAAGACAAAATGGGTGCCTCTATCTATCCAGAGACATGGCAGAATACTACACTTCATTATTTTTTTTAATAAAAACATAATTTTGATAGAATGAGCACCGATACAAGATAATAAGATAATCATCACAGAAGAGGAAGTTAAATTAGCAATTACCTTAGCTAAACGGAATAAAGTTCTAGGCCCAGATGAGGTCCCTATGGATTTATTCAAAATAGATGTAAATATTTGGAGACCAATTTTAGTAAAGCTATTTAATAATGTTATTACTCATAACAAGGTTCCAGACTCCTGGGAAGCAGCTCTGATATTTTCACTTTTTATGAAAGGGCAATTGTCAAACCCAGAGATGTACTGGCCTACAGTATTAGCCTTTTAAGTCCAGTAGCTAAACTATTTGCTGAAATAGTAAGCTTTAAACTTCAAAATCATTAGATCATTTTAACCTAATTTTTGACTTATAGGCAGGCTTTAGAAAAGGTGGCTCTACCATTTCGCAGTGCTTTTCCCTGCAACATTAACTGGAAGTGTGAATCAGGCCAGTCAGTTTACCTAGCCTTTATAGATTCCAGAAAGGCTTTTAATTCTATTAATAGTAATATACTAGGGAACAAGCTAACAAATGGGGGAAAGGTAAATTATTCAGTTATAAATATTATTAATACCCTATGTTAGATAATTGGTGTAAAGTACGATATGATAACCAAGGAAATTTCACAGAAAAAATACCGATAAATATCGGTAAAGCTATGTACTGGCATCTATCCTTTTTCATATTTATATTAATGACTTACTTAACACTGTAGATAATCATCAATACAACTACTCAAAAATTGGTCAGTGACTTGTTGCTTATACAGACAATATTATTTAAATTTCCTTAGCATAACATGGCCTCCAGGCACAATTAGATAAAGAATGAAAGAATCTAGAATTAACAATTAATACAAAAAAGTATAATTATGATTGTTAATAAAAAAAAAAAGAATATCAGTAAAAATCTCCCAATATTTAATATTAAAAATCTAGAAACTCTTAACAAGTATACTTATTTGGGCATCACACTTAATAATACATTTACTTGGACTCATCAAACAAATGGTATTCTATGGAAAGTAAAAAATTGTACGAAAAACAGGAGGCATATTAAGATTCATTAATATATATGGAAGCAATGTTATTGAACCAACTTTTCAGGTATTAAACATAGAAACATAGAAGCGTGTCCCAGCTAGTCTGCCCATTTTCACTACCTACTGTATCGAATGTTAAAGTAGGTGCACAACGTTTCTATGGAATGAAAATACGGGGCTAGGACCGTAATGAAAAATTAGAAAAACCTTTTGATCAGTTTTATAAAAATTATTAAAACTTCTCATTTCTATCTGTGGCTATAGTGTCAGGTTGTAACTTGGCCAAACCTCAATTAAAGCAGTAGCCCAATGGAGACTACTAAACTTATGGTTGCAGTTACAAAATACACCAGGTCTAACAAGATCTTGTTTAGAAAAATGTACATTTATACAATTAGAAGATCTAGGTATTTTATAAAAAAAAAGTCACTTAGCTATATTGGGATAGGATTCTTATGGGTCTGGACAGAACAAAAAACATTTTTTAAAAATAGCATATAGTTCAGATTTGAAAATGAGAATTATGGATATAGATAAACAAGAATTATTAGAAAGTGTATGCAACAATAAATTTCATCCTGTTATTGCCTCTTTGATGAAACCACCTACCGTACAAGACTATCTGACTCTTGTTACCAATCATAACAGCAGAATGGTGCTAACTAAATTCAGATTAGGAACATTTCCTGGAAAAGTCCTGGAAAAAGAAATATAACAAAGATTCTAACTGTCTCAGGTCTTTGTACATGTGGCCTAGGTCACATAGAAGACATAGCCCATATAGTCCTAAACTGTCCAAAATATGTTAGGCTGAGAAAAAATGGATTGGTACCATTTTCAAGAATCAATACCAGGACAAATTGGATCTAATTGTATATTTATTCTGTATAAAAGAGAACAAAGCTTTACTTAGACTGGAATATTTTTTGAAAGATGTGTTAGCCTTGAAGAGAAAAGAAGCATCTTTGAGTAGAATTATTGTACAGGTGGCATAACGATAAGCTTTTTCATTTCATTTCATTGTTTTATTGATATCTAGGTATGAACAACAATAAACTCGACTGAGCCAAAGGCTCATTTACAGCTTTTCAGCCTATCCTTACATTCTTCTTATTTAGAAACATAGAAACATAGAATTTGATGGCAGAGAAGGACCGCTTGGCCCACCCAGTCTGCCCATTTCCCTACCTACTGGATAAGCTGCAGATCCTAGTTAACCAGCAGCCTACTTCTGCCTACCCCCAACCCCTAGAATTGCCTTATGACTGTCCCATGCATGCTTGAATTCCACCACTGATTTTGACTCACAACCTCCCGGAAGGCGCTCCATGCATCCACACTCTCTCTGAAAAATGCTTCCTTAAATTACCCTGAGCCGCCCCTCTATCTTCAAATTGTGCCTTCTTGTTCTTGCACACCTCTTTTTTTGAAAGATGCTACCCTCTTGGACTTTGTTGATTCCCTTGAGGTACTTAAATGTTTCTATCATGTCCCCCCTCTCCCTCCTTTCCTCGAGGCTATACATATTAAGCTTATATAGATACATAGATACATAGACAGTGTCGGCAGATAAGGGCCTATGGCCCACCCAGTCTGCCCATTTGAGCTTATAAGTTCAGTTTGTTTTCATAGAAGTCTGTTTCCCCTTACCCCTGACCTCTAGAATTCCTTTATGTCTATCCCATGCATTCTTAAATCCCGTGATTGTTTCAGCCCCCACCACTTCCTCTGGCAGGGTGTTCCACTTGTCCACCACCCGCTCTGTGAAGAAATTCTTCTCATGTTTCCTCTGAATCATCCTCCCTCCAACTTCATCCCATGCCTCTAGTCCTGGAACATCTTTTCGCTTAAAAATAGTGTTTTCCTGCACTCTGTTTCTCCTGTAAGATACTTGTATGTCTCTATCATATCCCTCTCTCCTCCTCTCCTCCAGGGAGTACATGTTCAGTTCCTTCAACCTGTCTTCATAGGACTTGTGATGCAATCCATGCACCAGCTTCTTTCGTCTCTCTTCATATGTCTTCCGTGCAGACCCTGCACCATTTTAGTTGCCCTCCTCTGGACACCCTCCATCCTGTCTATGTCTTTGCGGAGATTGGGTCTCCAGAACTGCACACAGTACTCCAGATGGGGTCTCACCAGCTGTCTGTACAGAGGGATAATAACTTCCTGTTTTCTACTGGTGATGCCTCCCTATGCATCCCAGTATCCCCCAGCCCTCCTTGCTGCCCTCACATTGCTTGCCCACCTTTAGGTCATCTGATATGACTACCCCAGGTCCCTTTCCATTTTGTTGTTGTTAGTATCTCACCCCCATTGTGTACTCTTCCCTGGTTTTGTTTCCCAGGTGCATTACCTTGCACTTCTTAGCATTGAATCTAAGCTGCCATACATTTGACCATTCCTCTAACCTTGCAAGTCCTTCTCATCCTTTCCACCCAACCCTGTTGCATCAACTCTGTTGCAGATCTTTGTGTCATCTGCAAAGAGACATACTTTTCCTTCCAGTCCTTCTGCAATGTCGCATATAAAGACATTGAAGAGGACCGTCCTAATACTGAACTCCCGCGTACCCCACTAGTAACCCTCCTTCTTCTGAGTGGACCTCATTTACTATTACTCTGTGTCCTATTCTCCAGCCATCCCTTACCCAGGCTGTCATCTTGGGACCCACCCCAGGCTGGCTAACTTGTATATTAATCTTTGTGTGGGATCTGTCAAATGCCTTGCTAAAGTCTAGGTAGGCCATGTCCATAGCCCCTCCCTGATCTACTACTTTGGTCACCCAGTCAAAGAAATCTATCAGATTCGTCTGGCATGACCTTCCGCTGTGAATCCATGCTGCCTAGGGTCCTGTGCCCCTCTGGCCTCTAGATACTCGACAATTCTTTCCTTCAGAAGTGATTTCATCATTTTCCCTATCACTGAGGTTAAACTAACAGGTCTGAGTTTCCTGCTTCTGCCTTGCTCCCACTTTGTGAAGAGAATCACATCTGCCCTCCTCCAGTCCTCAGGTACCACCCCATCCTCCATGATTTGTTAAAAAGGGTAGTCAGTGGTGTCACTAGTTCTACCCTTAGTTCTTTTAGAATTCTGCGATGAATCCCATCAGGCCCCATTGCTTTGTCCACCTTCAGTTTTAAGAGTTCTTTCAGAACCCTTTCTTCTGTAAATGGGCTGGTATCAACTTCTGTATCCAGAGTGTTTCTACTGTTTGTTTTATGTACCTCAGTATATTATATTTATTGCAGCCCTGGATTTATCATGCTTTTTTGTAAGAAAAATAATCCTTAAGCTGGCCCGTTGGTGCAGTGATAGAGCTATCAGTTGCAATGCTGGCAACCTGGGTTCAGGAATGAGCCTGGTTTGCTGGGGGCCAGCTGGAGGAAGGAGGACTGAGCATCCCATGGAACACTCTCCTTCTCCTGGGGGGGGTGCCATACCACGCTGTTGCACTGCCATCTACAGAAGTGTGGATGGTAGGGAGGGACATAGGGAGGGAGGGATATGCAGTGCAACATATCGTATGTGCATGCCACCACCTGCTCACATCGGGGACATAGTTCCAAATGCTGGTGTCCCTATGGGGAAAGGGTGGAGTGGCAATCCATGGGAAATGGAAAACCGGAAAACATCCTGACTGGCAGGATGATCACCAACCTCTGCAGGGCCAACTCCCAGTGACTCAGGCTCCTCCTGAATCTGGATCCAGACCTCAGTGGGCTGAGAGATTGCCCGCCACCCTGCCATGGAGAGTAAACAATGGGGGACTCAGGAAGAGGTAAGTTCTGGGATGATGGGGCTGGGAGGATCGGTAGGAAGAGGGAAGGAGGGCCTTCCAGGGAAACAGGAGGAGAAACTGTAAATAAAAAAATAATAATAATAATCCTTATACTCTTTTTTTTTTAATGTTTTACTGTTTTATACTCATTGTAATGTCTTCAAGATGAATAATAAACATTTTTTACTTGATTTGATACTCTGGCCGTACCACAGAATTTTTCTTTTTTTTCCCTTTACATAACCAAACGCTACTACATTACAAATACTTTCCCATTCTTGCATGATGAGATACAAACTGTGTGTTGGCTTTCAACAGTTAGTTTCAATACATTTTCACAAGCACATCAAGCATAGGGAGTGGGTAGGCAGTCACCATAGTCAAAACAAAACAACAGTTCAGATATGAGGAGCCTAGTGCATGACAGCCATACACAACAGAGCTCAGATGATGTTTGAAACACATAGCACATGGTTGCATTTGAAGTTTCTCGAGGGGCTTACTTATGGTAACTTAAAACATATTAAAACAACCCCCCATGGTATCCCATGATATGGGCAAATCAATTTAAGCGAGTGAATTTGGGTGACGTCAAAACGACAAGTGTAACATGGGCTATGTGCACTTAATAGCACATGGTAAGTATAGCGATATTGTGTCTGTAGGAGTAGTAGTTTTATGCAGTATAGAGGGGTATGTTGGTTGGGCCAGTCCCGAGCTGGCCATCTGGTAGTGGTTAGAGTCACCACTTCTGTGTCTGGCAGACCTGGGTTTGGGACTGACTGTTGTTTTTTGTTTTGTTTTGTTTGGGTGGCATATAAATTTATGTGTGTTGGTTTATGAAGTCCTGTTCCCCCCCACTCTGCCATCTGTATCCCATGCCACCTGTAGGTTGCCCCCCTAATGTTCTCCCCTGCTGACTTTAGGCCCCCTCCCGAGTTTCCCCTGTCTCCCATTGTCATCCCCCCACGGGGTTGATTATAATAGAAATGGGGGTTGTGGGGCTTGCTGCATTAAATGTAAGTACACTTCACCCCCTCAGAGCTTCTAAGTGCCAGTCACTGATTGTGGTGTGCTGATCACCGTTTTGACATTCAGCGATGTGTAGTCGCCATTGTGTTCAGTGCCATTTTTGTTTGCGCTATTATCACGTGGAACCCGAGACCATCAGTTTAAACATTTTGCAAGCACACTACATGACTACAATGGCACACACATCCTAGCCCACATTAGTGTCTCCTGGTGTCATCTCACCAGCAGAGGGACAATTTAGAACTTATTGATATTTATTTAAACACTTTTTATTTTTGTTTCTGTTTTCTAAATTTTCCTACAAAACATGTTCTACATGCAGTAAGGCACTCCAGGGAGAAAGATTGTGTGGCTAGTTTAAAGTGAGCTTACTGTAGCAAGTGTATCCTTTAGTACAGTCCCCAATAATTTTGAACCCAATTTATTTAGATGAGGTCTGTCTGATGAATATGCCCAGCGATTATTATAAAGATCATTCCAGTGATTTATGATCATGATGTTTTCTTTTTTAAACTAATGTTCTAGATATATAATAATGTGGGATATGGTTAGGTTTTTCTCATGATGCGCTCTGGGTAGTGGGAGGATGTGGATAATGCTACTTTACATTTTTCCTTTTGATTTGTTTTGCTAATTCCAGAAAGTCAAGTCAAATACAATTTGTTCATGTCTTTTGCCCACATCATTTGATTGTACCAAGAAAAACAATATCATACTTACACAACCCAGAGAAAAGTCATATAAGGTCAAGTCCAGTAACACTAAGTGTTTCCTAATAAATGCTAGAAGCCTACAGAGTAAAACTGAATAATCAAGAGCACAAACAGCATTAAAAGAATACTCCATTACTGCACTCATTGAAACATGGTGGAGCAAAAAGAACATATGGGGAAAGGGTATTGATAGATATATACTTTTCAACCAGGATAGATGTCTAAGTAAAGAGGCAGCATCATGGTATATATAAAGGAGAATCTAACAATGTTAGATATTTGCAATAAAATAAAAAACCTGATAGCAAAACTGAAAGTGTGTGGGTCAGGGTGAACACAATAGATCAAAATGTCTTTATTGTACTTGGATTTTGTTATCAGCCACCAAATAACCCCATGGACATCAATAATGAAATCACTACTGAGTTGAAAAATGCCAGTGAAATAGGGGACATGAACCTTGGGGATATTGACTTAATATAAAAGCAGTAACAGTAGCTGGAAACAACTGAATAAATATTCACAACTCCACCTGTTACATCATGATACAGAACCGAACAGGGAAGATAAAATCCTAGGCATTGTGTTGGCAATTGAAACAATAAACAATAAATTGCATAATACAAATACCTCTTGCAAATAGTGACCACAACACTGTTTCATTTCAAATGTAGTCCAAAATTATATTAAGTGATGGTAAAGCAAAATACTTCTTTATAATAAAGCCAATCAAAAGACCATTCAGTCTGCACTCACAACTATCAATTGGCATACACTTTTTCAGAACTTAAGTATCAATGGAATGTGGAGAAAGTTTAAAGAAATAATACACACCATTTGTGAAAAATGCATCGCTACCAAAGGAACATCTGGACTGAAACCGAAATGGTTAACAAAGGCAGTTACACACCAGATTAACAAAAAAATAGGAGTTGCAAAGAAGTTTTTTTAAAAATTAAAACAATGGGAATAAGAAAAGCAAAAAAGGAGGCAGAGCTTGCACTAGCATTAAATGCCAACAAAAATAACTCAAAAGAATTATCAGTTACATCAACTCACTAAGGAAAAATAACAAAAAACAGAATTGGCCCAATTGAATATGAGAAATTTAGTAATCTATTTGACAATAAAACTGCATGCAACATCAGATATTTAGATTTTAGTAAGGCCTTTGATATGGTGCCACACTGGGTTATTATTCAAAAAATGAAAGATGTAGAAATTAACAATAGGCTTATACTGGACTAACGAATGGCTAAATAATAGAACTCAAAAGGTGATAATTAATGGCTTCCATTCAGTACCAGGGTCAGTTAGCAATGGTATCCCACAGGGATCAATTCTGGGTCTGTTAATCTTTCAGATATTTACCTCTGTTATAACTTCAGGTTTAAGAACTTGGACTACAAAGTATGGAGATGATACCAAGCTCGGTGGTCTGTATGTCACCAAGGAAGACTGCAGCTCTGTTCAGCAGGATCTTGATTACTTGCATCAGTTGGCCTCTAAATGGGAAATGAAATTTAACCCAGGCAAATGCAGGATTATGCATCTGGGGGAAAATAACCCATGCCAACAGTACAAGCTGGCAAATATATATAGAATAGTGTATGGGAGCTGATATACAACAAGGTTATTCTTCCACTGAGTGGTTACCATGATGATGAGGACCTCGAGAGCGAAGCTCAAGAGGGCCCTCACTTGTTATGATAACCACGAAGTGGAAGAATAACCATGTTGTGTATGAAGGCTCCCATACACTATTTTAAGTGAGTGGTTAACAAAATTTTAAATAAATAAATAAATAAATATAGTGTATGGTGCAAAAAAAAAAAACAGCACAAGAAGGCTTTCTTCAGTTTACCTTGTTTAGTGATGGTGATGGCAACAATATTAGTCTCACAAAACCACATTTAGTAATGGCTAGCATGTCAGTGATGTTGTTGCATCGTTACGTCAACAAGATGGGAGGTAGTCTTTGGTTTGCTTCACCGTTCACTGGTACCCATCCAAAATGAATTAAGGCAGGTGTTTTTTTTTTCTTAATTTCTGGTGAAGCAGGCAGCAACTTACATGTGCACCTCAGCTCGGCGTATGGATAGTGAAAAGAGCAGCTTGCCATTAGCTGTGTTCTATGATGCCCATAGTGCAGCAGAACGAAAAGTCATTCTACTGCAGCATGGATGTCACTACTACAGCAAAACGACTTTTTACAGAAGTCAGAAAACCATCCAGAACAAGTGATCACCATACACTATAACACTGCCAACAACTGCAAATGAAAAAACCTGGGTATTACCCACCATTGGGAGCACGACAATTCACTCCTGTCTTTTCGATCCCAGACTTCTCGCTCCCGACAGTACACTCCAGCGTCAATTTGCACCAATGACATTACCCTCCCTGGCAATTCGCTCCCCCACTCGCTCCCTTTTGCAGCTCAAATGCCCCTCCAGCAGTCCATGCCTTACCATTTGGTCTTTTGAAAATAAAACCTTTGGGATCACATCGAGCCTTCAGTAGAATATCATAAAAATTGTAGCTTTTAAGATAAACACCATAAAATAGCTTAAAATCAGATATAACATCAGACTTTTAAAAGAATCCAAAATAACAGACAATAGAACAGCAAACTTACATGTTCAGCACAAGTTAAAAGTACAAGTTAAAAGATTCATCATGGGAACAAATTCTGATGCTTTTATCCAAATCAGGGAGTCAGGCTGTTCTGCACTGAAACTACTATTATTCCCTAAAGCTATGTCTTCTCCTCCTTCAAATTGTAATTCAGCTACCCCCACATTCAGTTATAAAAGGTTACTGGTCCAGTGGTAGCATCAAGTTGACTAAGCCACCAAAAATTTTATTTTTATCGTAACCACCAGATCTTTGGAACTTTAAACTTTTCAATGCCAGAGCTAAGCTAGCTTCACACTGCTTCACACTTGCAGAGCAGAGCTCAGACTTCAACAGCCTTCTAGACACCAGCCCAGAAGTAAACTGCACAGTTGAACTTAGTCCCTTAAGAAAGACCCTGCGGGAGCGATTTGGGTGGGGCGTATTTCTCATAGGAGGCGGTTGCGTGGGAGCGTACTGTCGGGAGTGAAAAGACGGGGAGCGAAAATACGGGAGCGAATTGTCATGTACCCATTACCATTACACAGGATTTAGAAAATAGGAGCTGGTGTAACACAGCAGTTGCAAGGACCAACAGTATATTCTGAGCAATTAGAAGAAATATTAGTTCAAGAGATAGCAAGGTGATATTCTCAGCAATCAGTTCGCGTCATGCTCCTTCAGCAATCGGCACCTACCTTCCCAACTCCCAGTCCCGTAAGTTTCCCTAACAGTCACTACTAATGCAAGCTGCCTGACCATGCCCCCTCATACCCCACCATTTACTCTAGCATGTCTTCTCCGCTCAACCTCCCCTCACCTCCTTCCCACACACTTCACCTCCACCACAGTATCTACCGCTCTTTCTCTCGTACCTCCTTTCTTCACCCCATTGCCAGCTATCCCCATCCCTCTGAGCTACTGGCAAGGTACTTTGTGGTTGCTTATCCCACCCACCCTCATACAGTGTTTTTCTTGTTATTTTAACGTGTAGCTATGTTTTGAGTTATGCTGTAAATTCTGAATCCAAGCTGTATCGTTCATTGTGATGTACCTTTGCTTTCTCCTATTGTAGTTTGTTTTGTAATCTATGATGTGGAACCTTTGTAAAAGAGCTTGCGCTCAAAGATCTTTTCTGAATCACTAAATAAATAAAATTTTCCTCTGCACTGAGCCTACATTTGCCCCCACCTAGAGTATGCCACCTAGGTTTGGTGCTGTTATTAAAAAAGGGGCATAAAGGAAATGGAAAAAGTACAAAAACAGACCACCAAATCAATTATTTCACTAGAACAATGGAGGCTTAGGGGTGACTTTATTTTTTATGTTTGACACCATCAGAGATAAATGCCTGTTCAAGTAAATGAATTTTGAATTTAAATCCTCAGATAACACAAGGCAGCACCCACTCCAAATTCATGGAAAATGTTTTAATGTTAAAAAAAGGAAATACTTTTTTACTCATGGGTGGTTATTCCATGGAACTCACCTCCCATAGAAGTTATCACAAGTAAAAACAAAACTGAATTCAAAAATATATTAGATAAGCATCTGGGTCTAGGCAACATGTTCAAATATTATAACTAATGGAGTAATATGGGCTATCTTCCTAACAGCTCTCATTCCTCTTTATATGAACCTTTGTATGAACCTTTGTTAAATGTGTTAAAGTGATTTGCCAGTTTCCCACGGAACACTTATGTCAGAAGCAGGACTAAAATCTTAGAAAATTCCCCCCAAAACTAAATTTCAAAACATTGCATTCTTTACTATTAAAGACATTTGCATGAAACCTGATTGTTTTTCTTAGACTTTATCTGTTCTTGCTTCTCTTCCTGCCTTGAAAATCTGCTTGTGGCACCAAAACCATTTTAATAAAAGTACCTCCAGAATTAAGAAATGGAAAGCCCTGAAATTCAAATTTGGGGGGAATTTTGTATAACTGAATTATTCAGCTGCCACCTCTGCCTTTTTGTGTTTACTGGAAACTGTAAAATCTCTTTCAGCAGGAAGAAATGAGAACACCATTTCACCGCAATTAAGGACGGAAAGGTGAACCTGATGTCTGTACTCTAGAGGTACCCAGTTGAGGTCCCTACACATTTGGTATAATGAGCTGCAGTAGTCCTTTTCTGGGAATCCTCTCTGGCAGCCCTCTTTTGAAGGATGTGAATAGTCTTAATTTTGTTCCTAGAACAGGTGGACCAAGCAAAAGCAACACAGTCAACTAAGTTAGAACACTGCTGCTGAAATATTTACAGTACGTGCAGTGTGCATATCAAGACAGTGTCTACTACATTTTAGTTGGTAAGTAGACCTGAGATTTTGCCCTGAAGCTTGTTAATATGCACAGTATGTGATGGTATACAGTGCAGTCAGAAATGGAGACACTGATAAACCAATTGTGCCTCATTCCCCCACTAATAGCCATACTGAGAACTAAGGAATACATGTAAACTAGCTCTAAAATGGCAGAAAAACTATTATTTCCATGAACAAATCAATAGTTGTAGAGAATCAAGAATATTTTGAAAAAATATTAGCCAAATGCTATGAGAGCCAGAAAAATGTAATTTCTCATGGTGACATTTGCTAATCTCCCACCTATTATGGCAAATTTATTAAGTCAATTTTTATTGATCTCGATTGCTACAAAACTTTCTTTCTTGATTCACTGTAGGTCTATAAATAGTAAAGTCATTGACACAGCCCATGCTTTTCCCAATATCCACTCGAAGTTAATGTCTGAGAGGGAGTTACAGTATATTCTGCTTATACCAGATGCATTCATTATAGCGTTTTTTGTCCAGTATAACCATTGTCTAGTTTATCAGTGGAAGCAGTATGAACATTGTGATTTTGTGATTTGTGCTCCTTTATGAGTGTATTGTGCTTGTTTGGAGGTATAACTCAACTTTATTAATACATTTTTTTTAAAAGCATATTAAAAACTGCTGTTATCAACTGCCACTTATCTGTGATTGTGTGAGTAAATCTGTGATATGACTTTGGCTTCTTTTGTAGCACACTGACTCCATTTGCTTTCTGTTTGCACCATCAGACTCCAGTCCGGGATGATAGTGTCCATCTGCTCCATTGAGTGTCAGACTTCAATGAGCCAGCATTCTGTGAAGCACATAGATTTTTTAGGTGTCAGCGTGGCTCAGTTGGTAGCACATCTACCTCTGGGCCAGAAGGTCATGGGTTCTAGTTCCATACTGGGATTGGGCTCATACCATCAACACTGGCTCCTGAGTGCAGTACTAGGGGAGTGCTGTACGGTCAGGATGTGTCACCCTTTGGATGAGGCGTTAAACCACAATCCCTTCTGACCATATATGGTACTGTCCTGATGGGTGTGAAGTAAAAGAACCCAAGTCATTTTGCAAAAGTGGGGGGGAGGGTGCAGTTTCTCCAGTATCCTGGCCAATATTCCCCTTCCCATAAAACCAGTTAGTTGAATTGTCCAAGGCTGTGTGTGGATGCTGATGTGTAAAATGGCTGCCACTACATGTTTACAATCATTTCACTACCAGTCTCTCATTGTTTGTAAAGTGCTTTGAGATATAATGTGTATAAAAAGCATTATATGCATGCTAATTTGTCCTATTTTTTTATTTGATTTGATGTGTTGCATGCTGCCACTATTTGTCCCACTGAGTTTTACCTACTTATTAGAGTATGAACTAAATTAATAAAATAATGTTAATGATCTTCTTGTTTGTTTTATTTCAATAGGGTTTTGGGATGCCAACCAAAGAAAAAGCATGAAAACCAATCTTATAATCTACCTGGAATCCCAGTAGACCCCTTGATTTATTGACTGACTTATTTTTATGTTTGCTTGCACGCATGCGCAAGAAACATTATGTGGCAGCTTAGGAGAGAAGTGAGTTTTAGAGGTGCAGCACTGTGGCGGCCAATGCCACCACTGCATTCTTGAGCTTGGCTCTCACTTCCCAATGTGGTGGCACACTGTTGCTGACACTAGTTCAGCCAGCATGCCACCAACTTAAAACAAATTAGCCTCTGCAATGAGGGAGTGACCCGTCATTGCAGGCGTCTGCCTTTCCTGGTGTAACATTTCAAAAGAACATGGTGGCGGCTATCGCCGTCCGCTCACAGTCCCATAAAAGCCAATGGGGTGCCCAATCCCCCTGTTGGCATGCTCCCATCCCAGTTAATTTGCTGATGAGGGAGCCCAATCCCCATTGGCATAATGTCCCCCACTCAATTTGTTGTGTGCCGAGGGGGATGCCCAATCCCCCTCAGCATCATGCCCACCCAAACAGGCTTTCTTTGCTGATGAGGGGCCCAATCCCCATTGGCTTAAGTCCCCCCTCCCCAAAAATGCAGGTGGCACACTGGGAGCCCACCCCAGTGTGCCCAAAGCAAACCTGAAAAAAAACAACTTCCTGCAACGCCTTTTTTTTCCCTGAAACAAAGAAACGGGTCCCTCACCGCTGGCTCCTCTCCCCAACCCACACCCACCCTCTGTGCACTTCTCTACACACCCCCCACCTTATACTTATCTCTGAGCTGGGCGTGACGATCTTCGATGGACCGAGAACAAGTCTGCACTCTTCAAAGCTGACCGTGAACTGAAGAAATGCTGGTAAGCTGTATAATGGCATAAATGTTTTTTTTTTTCAACTTATGTGGATATATCGGCCATTTTTTTGACTTTTGGCACCAAATTTTCAACATGGGGTTCTTGGGACCCCTCCTCAGAAATTCAGTCACTGTCATGGCGTTATTCAGTCCCAAAAGGTGATTTCATGGTCACTGCATGGAATCACCTTTCAGGACCTATTAACAAAATGACAGTGCCACTCTTCATGAGGTGGGCTCCCAAAAAGCATATGTTGTAAATCTGGTGAAAAAAATTCCAAAAAATGACTGTGTTACGAACGTGCATTGAGCAGTTTCCATGTACACTCATAACTTTGAGAATTTGTAATATTTTCACTCCAGATTTTCAACAGTGCCACTTTTACATACCTCCTTATGAAGAGCTGTCATTGTTCACATCCTGACCGAAATGTGTTTTTGCACATCCTGCGCACAATGGCGCGGTCGCTGTGGGAAATCAATGTTTGGGACAGATTAAGAAAATCATAGTGACACTGTTCATGAGCAGAGGTTCCAAAATGCCTATGCTGAAAATCTGGTGAAATAATTAAAATAAATCACTGTTACAAGCGTGCATTGCGCAGTTTTCATGCATGCTTGTAACTTTGAGAATTTGTAATATTTTCACTCCAGATTTCCAACATTGCCATCTCTTCACAACTCCTTATGAATGGTTCAGCTGTCATCTTTCACATCCTGCCTGAACTGTGGTTTCACAAATCTGGAGCAGAATGGCATGGTCGTTTTGAGAAATCAATGTTCAGGACAGATTAACAAAATCACAGTGCCACTGTTCATGAGCAGAGGTCCCAAATGCATTCATCAGGTGGGGGTTGCAAAAAGGCCATGTTGAAAATTTGAAGTGCAAATACTAACAAACGCCTAGCGCGTTAGGGGTTTCTAACCATAACGTTCCACCCTGTACACACTGACAGGCATCGGAGATGTGCCTTTGGATTGCTGGCTGTAATGCTCATGCCATTCCACCCCCACTCTGCAGCCAGTGACAGGCATTGAGGTGTGCCTTGGACTCTTCAGCCCCAGAGTTCACCCCATTCTCCTATACTGCACCCATTTCAGTGTTTTCCTTATGCAATGGGGTGACTGTAAAGCCGAACCCCCCAAAGCACACCTCAACACTTGTTGGTGTCTGCAGGATAGGATGAGATGAAATAGCATGAGCGTTATGGGCGACGACCCAAAGGCATATACCAGTGCCTGTCTGTCTCTGCAGGGTGGAGGTGGGGTTGGCGTGAAGTTCAATACTTCACTGCCATTCCTATTTTGCATCTGTCTAACTCCTGCACTTCCAATGCTAATACCAGCAAGCAAACATTTGGCATTGACAAATGCTTGTTTCAACTAACTTTCTTTTTAGGCCACCTCATTTCTTACTGTGTCATGACATTTGCTATCCAAAATTTTAACTTTTTGTAATGACTATAAATTTGAACAAATAAAAATGTTCTACTTTTTATAAGTGTACTTATTCTTGTCTTCTCACCCCCATGGATGCATAGTATGCTTTTACACTTGGGGAAACCTGCACAAGTATCTATTCAGGTCATGTGGGGGCATACTCATATGGGCATTTGTGCTATGTGTGTGTATCCAGGAGTACCACCTTTTGGAAAGCACAAATCAGGACACAAACCACAACACTGGTGTCATCCTGACACATGGCACGGTGTCGCAATATGGGTTTTTCATACACCTGCACCTGCATCATGACCTTAATATTGGAGACTGGGGACAGAATAACAAATGAGGCAGCAATGATAATAATAATCATAATAATTTTTAGACACCCAAAACACCAATGTTACTTTTTATTAAAAAAAAGTATTTTACTAAACAGCTTTGTTGGAGTTAAACAAGTAATTACAGAACTTCAAATGCTGAAAAAAACATTTTCAAGCAGTAATCAGTACAGCATACTGGTATAAAACCAGGCCAAATTGACAGATTATTGTTTCACTTAAAAAAAAACAATTGTACTTTGCATTGGACTGAGCTTGCAGAAGGGTCCTGCTTGATACAATTCTAAAATGAAAGCCACAACATTTTATTCAGAAGTTTATGGTGACCATCAATTCAACTTTAATCAAATCCACACTGCAGTGCTACTCATATCAGGCTACTTGTTTTAAGATAAGAAAAGATTCTCTCTACAAAGTAATTGTATGGTGGGAGGTTCATCACCTTGGTAGTTACAGTATACACAGTAGACATGGCATGTCTGGCACATTCCTGAGTATATTTTCCTAAGGTAAAATCTGGAAATGAAATATTGTATCAATGGGCTTACAGCAGTTTACTCAAAGGAGGAAAGGGACTTAGAAGTTTTAATAAGCAACAGTTTTAAAGCCTCTTCCCAATGCAATATGGCACATGGGAACGCTAATCGAATGCTGGGATGTCTCCTCTCTCCTCTCCCAGCTCTCCCTTGCCTTCTGTTCCCTCCATTCCAGAGAGCATCACTCTTTCACCACTCCTCTCCCCCCTCCGACAATGGGAAATCTGCCTTCATTGACTTCCCTTACTCTGGAACCAACTTCCCTCCACCCTCCACCTCTCCTCCTCCTCCCCTGACTTCCTCAGTCACCAGCTGAAACTCCAACCCCACCCCACCTGTTCCCTTTACCTTCTTCTGTCCTGACTCTGCCCTGGTCTGAGCTTCACCCGTCCTTGGTAAGGAACCGAACTGGGTACCAGTTTCCTGCCTTCTGGTTACACCTCCTCAATACCTCTATTCTTCCCTCCTCCACGATACCAGGCATAAGTTCATCCAACAGGTATCTCACCTATTGTCAGTGTCAGACTTGAACAGATGTATTGCTGCCACTTTCACCACTGCACTTGTTTAGGTATTTCTATTTGAGATGTAAATGCACCTTATTCTTGGTACTAATCACATTTTTCTGTTTATTTACTGTTGTACCAATTTATTTATCAAACATTTGTCCTAGCTGACTTATTACTATGTATTGTGCTGCTGTTCTCCCATTGTTCCTCCCCTCTGGGTCACACCTGGGAATGAGCCTATGTTCAGTGTGCTTCTCCCAGTTACCAATTTTCAAATAAATAACCAGTCAGTCAGTCAGTCAATCAACCAATCAATCAATCTGGCATGGTGTTACTAGTAATAACAAAGAGGTGATACTGCTGCTGTACATGTCATTGGTTAGACAACATCTGGCATACTGAGTGCAATTTTAGAACCAGTATCTAATATGGAACAGGGAGAGGTAGAGACTATCCAGTGGAGGGCTACAAAAATGATTCAGGGGCAGCAGGGCAAGACATATGAAAGATTAGGAAGTCTTAACATGTATTTACTTGAGGAAGGGAGAGAAAGGGCGGATGTGATAGAAACCTTCAAGTACATGCAGAGGCATAAATGGTGGACTTCTCAGAGTTATTTCAGATAAGGAACAGCACAACCACCGGGAGGTATAACCTCAAAATATGGGATGGAAAATTCAAGAATGTCAGAAAATACTTCTTTACTGAGATGGTGGTGGATGAGTGGAACCATCTACCCACTAATGTAATTAATGTCAGGACAATCTCAGGGTTTAAACAGAATGGGGCAGTTTAATGGGGACAATTAGAAACAAAAGGGAGCTAGGGAGCAGGGAGACCCCTGAAAGGGCTAGGTAAAACTACTCAGGAAAACAGGGCAGACTAACTGGACCATTAGTATTTTTCTGTTCTTTATCATCTACAGGCAGAGAACACCAAGAAGAAGGAGCTGCTGTTACAACTATACTTCTCTACTGGGACTAAAGAACTAGAACTCTACTACTGGGACCTTCAATTTAGGGTAAACACAAAACAAAACAAAAAAAAGTTGGTGTGTTTGTCTGATTTGGCTGAAGTGAATTGTTATCTGTGCAGTTATCTAGGTGTTTGTCCAGGTGGCTGAAGGGAACTGTTATCTGTGCAATTAACTAAGTGTAGAAAGAGCTGCAAAGTAGGGGGAGTGGCTTAGCTAGAAGGAAGCCAGGTTAAAGCCAGATTTAAAAACTGCCCTAGATAGCTTCTGCCAGAGAACAGACAGAGCACACTAAGAAGAAGGAGCTGCTGTTATAACTATTCTTCTCTACTGGGACTATATTGCCCTCCTTCTCTCCTCTCCACCCCCCCCCCCAAGCCAGTTCTATTTTTATAGGCACAGGATTTGACTGACAACAGAAACTTCCTGTTTGGGAGCAGGAAGTGAGTGATCACAGAGCCACAAAAGACTCACCATCCTAGAAGAAAAGAATATCTCTCTGTTACCCCAGCTGCTGGAGGTCTGACTCTGAGCAAGTAAGGAGACTGCTGAGAAATATAGGAACTTCTTGTCTCAGAACAGGAAGATCAGGAGCTTAAAGGGCACAGAGGCAGTAAGCAAGTAGGGAGAAAAAAAATAAACAGAGGAAAGAGTAAGTATTCCAAACAACAGTTAAGGGGCCAGAAATAAGACATGATGGGAGTGGTGCAGTGCAGTGGCTGTGGAGCAGCAGTCTTCCGGGAGATGTTCTGAAGGATGCGGTGTTGTCCCATCTGCAGGCTCATCTCCAGGCTGAGTTGGCCAGGATTTGGGGGACCTCCTCTCCCACGCAGGGACCACAAGAGCCAATGCCATTGCCTCAGAGGTTGCCAAGAAAGAGGATCGGTTGGACCACAGTGGGCTCAGGGAGGGTGAGGGTATTGGAACAGAGGTGCATCCCTCCAGCTGTACCTCTCCACAATTCATATGCCATTCTGGCAAAGTGTGGTTCCTCTATGGTGGCACCCACAGTGGAGACCAAGGAGGATGCTGGGAACCTCCACAAAGGAGACCCACAGGAAGGTGGCATGGAACCCCACAGGGGAAGGAAACAACTCTTGGTGGGGGACTCCATTGTTAGGAGGGTAGAACTGGAGGAGGAAGGGGAGAGGGAGGTAGGGTGCCTGCCTGGCACCATGGCTTGGAGGGACAGGGAGAAAATCCTCAGGATCACTAAAGCAGCTGCACGTGGGAGGGAGCTGGATGTCTTTGTCCACTTAGGGGCAAATGATCTGGCTAAGAAAGGGATCAGAGCAGTACAGGAAGAGTTTGTGGAGTTGGGGAGGGGTGTTAGATAAGTAGCACGCACGGTAACCTTCTCGGAGGTGCTGCCTGTCTATGACTTGGATAAGGCTAGGGTGTTCCACACCATGGGATTTAATTAGTGGTTGAAAAACTGGTGCAGAGCTCAGGGATTTAGCTTCATTGGGGACTGGGGGTCCACCTGGAGTGATGCAGGCCTATACTGGTGTGATGGTATGCATCTGTCCAGGAGGGGAACCAGGATCCTAGGTGATAGGTTTAAATGCTTTATTGACAAGCATTTAAACTAGCCAAGGGGGAGGCACTGGAAAGGAGCAGGGAAATCCTAGGCCCCCCAAAAATTGGGGTAGTAAGTAAGGTTAACACCAAGATAGAGATGTCGATAAGGAGAAGGGCAGGAGTAAATGGAGAAAATGACAAAGGCAATAAGGACACCGATGGGGCAAAAAGGGGGTAAGGCCATAAAGAACTGGAGGGTAATGAGTACTAATGCCTGTAGTCTGGGCAACAAGCTCCCTGAACTGGTGGTCTTGATGAAAGAGGGATGCCTGGGTATCGTAGCAGTCATAGAAACATGGTACACAGAGAACCATGACTGGGATGTTAACATACCAGGGTACACAACCTACAGGAGAGACAGGGAGGGCAGAAGAGGGGGAGGAGTAGCTCTCTATGTAAGAGAAGGGACAAAAGCAATGGAACAAAAGAGTAAACAGGGAGGAGAGGAGGCACTGTGGGTCACCTTAGAGACTGGAAATGGCACCACAATCTGCACAGGGGTTGTATACAGACCCCCATTTCAGGGGGAGGGAATGGACAAGGATATGATAGAAAGCATCCTTAGGAGAGCAGAGAAAGGGGAGATACAGTTGATGGAGGACCTGAATATTCCAGATGTTAACTGGAGCACCTTTGCTGCAGCCACATCCAAGAGCAGGGCCATTCTCGATGCCCTACAGGTGGCATGCCTCAGACAGCTAGTTTTGGAACACACTCATGAGGGAGCAATCTTAGACATCATACTCTCAAATGGGGACAGTGAGAGGATCTCAGATCTAGAAGTGGGTAGCCATCTGGGAACAAGTGACCACCAAACAGTGTGGTTCATGATAAATGCAGCTACAGAGTCAAGCCATACAAAAGGGTGGGTACTGGACTTCAGGAGGGCTGACTTTGGCAAGATGGCAGAGTGCCTTAGAAAAACACTAGCAAACAGGCTAGAAGAAGGGGTGGAGCAACAATGGGGAAACATCAAAACTATCATCACAGAGACAACAAGTCTTTGAGTGAAGCAAATAAACAAATAAAAACGAAAGAAAAGCCACTATGGTTCTCATAAGAGGTGGCAGGGAAGGTTAGAGAGAAAAAGATAGCATTTAGGAAGTATAAGAAAACACAGAAGGAGCAGGACAGAGAATTGTACCAGTTAAGGCAGAAGGAAGCAGGGAGGGAAGTCGAATGGCAAAAGCCCAAACTGTGGAAAGGATAGCCAACTCGGTTAAGAAGGGGAATAAAACCTTTTATAGGTACATCAGGGAGCGTAGAAAGACAAAGGGAGGGATAGTGAGGCTGAATAGAATGGACAGTGGGCGGGCAGAAAGGGACAGTGAAAAAGCAGGGATACTGAATGAATACTTCTGCTCAGCATTCACAAAAGAGGAGGAGAGGAGGTGCCTACTCCAATTAACAGAAGCAATCTGGATAGGGGGGTCGATCCCAGTCCTTTCACAGAAGAACGGGTTCTAGAAAGAACTCCTAAAACTGAAGGTGGGCAAAGCAATGGGGCCTGACAGAATTCACCCAAGAATTCTAAAAGAATTAAAGGGAGAACAAGTGACACCACTGACTACCCTTTTTAATAAATGTTGGGAGGATGATGTGGTACCTGAGGACTGGAGGAAGGCAGATGTGATTCCCCTTCACAAAAGTGGGAGCAAGACAGAGGCAGGAAACTACAGACCTATCAGTTTGACCTCTGTGGTAGGGAAAGTGACAGAATCACTTCTGAAGGAAATAATTATTGAGTACCTAGAGGCCAGTGGGGCACAGGACCCAAGGCAGCATGGGTTCACAGTGGAAAGGTCATGTCAGATGAATCTAATTGATTTCTTTGACTGGGTGACCAAAGTGGTAGACCAGGGAGGGACTGTGGACTTGGCATACCTAGACTTTAGCAAGGCATTTGACACAGTCCCACACAAAAGATTAATAATCAAATTAACCAGCCTGGGAGTGGGTCCCAGAGTGGTAGCCTGGGTGAAACATTGGCTGGACAACAGGACACAGAAGGTAATTGTAAATGGAGTCCACTCTGAAGAAAGAGGGGTTACTAGTGGGGTACCGCAGGATTCAGTACTGGGTCCAGTCCTTTTTAATGTCTTTATAAGTGGCATTGCAGAAGGACTGGAAGGAAAGGTATGCCTCTTTGCAGATGACACAAAGATCTGCAACAGGGTTGATACACAAGGAGGCATGGAAAGGATAAGGGACTTGGCAAGGTTGAAGGAATGGTCAGAAGTATGGTAGCTTGGATTCAATGAAGAAGTGCAAAATAATGCACCTAGGAAACAAAACCCAGGGAAGATTACACAATGGGGGGTAGTAACAACAACAAAATGGAAAGGGACCTGGGGGTAATCATATCAGATGACCTTAAGGTTAGCAAGCAATGTGAGAAGGCAGTAGGGAGGGCTGGGGGATACTGGGATGTATAGGGAGAGGCATCACCAGCAGAAAACAGGAAGTTGTTATCCCTCTGTACAGACAGTTGGTGAGACCCCATCTGAAGTACTGTGTCCAGTTCTGGAGACCCCATTTCTGCAAGGACATAGACAGGATGGAGTCAGTCCAGAGGAGGGCAACTAAAATGGTGCAGGGTCTGCAAAAGAAGCCATATGAGGAGAGACTAAAGGAGCTTAATATGTATACCCTAGAGGAAAGGGGGGGACATGATAGAAACTTTTAAGTACCTCAGTGGAATCAACAAAGTCCAAGAGGGTAGCATCTTTCAATAAAAGAGAGATGTGCAAGAATAAAGAGAACACAATTTGAAGATAGAGGGGGGACAGCTCAGGGGCAATGTGAGGAAGTATTTTTTCACAGAGAGGGTGGTGGATGCATGGAACAGCCTTCCTGAGAAGGTTGTGGGCTCTAAAACTGTGGGAGAATTCAAGAATGCATGGGACAGACATAAGGCTATTCTTGTGGGGGGGTAGGAAGAAATAGGCTGTTGGTTAACTAGGATCTGCAGCTTATCCTGTAGGTAGGGAAATGGGCAGACTAGGTGGGCCAAGCGGTCCTTATCTGCCGTCAAAGTCTATGTTTCTATGTTACAGCACATATCCATGAAAGATCCATTTTACTGATGTTGGACATTATGGGTTTGCTGACTCAGTAGTCCTGAAAAAGGTTTTTTATTGATGGTTTCTTGCAGAAGAAGAGCCACAACTACATCTAAGAGAACACTAAAGGAAAGGTGTTTATTTAAATATCAAATAAAACAGTTTCATCGAATAGCTGTCCTCACTGAAGTCAAACCACTGCATCAAGTACTACATAGCAGCTTCAACGAAAAGGGCAAAATCTCTCTCCAGCCTGTTGGAGTCATTATTGGTCATATATTTCATTACTGGGTAATGTTTTCCACAAAAAAAGTTGCCTATTGCATGAGCTTTCAGTTTTTAGGGAAGCCATGACTCCAGATGTTTCCATGGCTGCTTATTTTATAACCATGTTAGTACATTGGACCAGAGGCCTGTTTTCAGGTATGATCCATGCCAAACAGGCACAAGAGCATGGTACTATACCTCAGAGGTAGGCACATGTACATAGTAATATACAGGCTTAAGTGTCATTTTCATAACAAAGTAACGTGCAGGCAGAGTAAACCAGTTGACTTGTCATTATTGAATCAGCAAGTCACCATTGTGCAGATACACTGAATATGCATACATTAAGTGGGGAACCGACAACCGCTTCAGGATAAAAGGTGGTTTCTTGGTTGTGAATTTGTGATTTAAAACACGAATGGCTGGAGAAGAGATGTATGGATCCTAGGAAGGTTATTCCAAAGTTTAGGGGTGGGTATGGAGAAGGCTTTAGAGCGCCTGGTTGTTTTTGTCGTGGGAGCTGCCAGAAGGTTTTGGATGGGGACCAGACAGGAGTGACTGTATCACAAAGATTTGTTGAGTAGGCATCCAGGGAAGCAATCCCTCAAGGTGGTGCAGGAGAACCACTGTAGACTGGATAAGTCACAATGGTGTGTGTAAAAGGGTGTAGGCAGGACAAAGCAGCAGATGCTGTGGTAAACTAAGTTAAGCCTCTTTGTTGCTTTGCAAGCAACATTTAAGAGTTTAGGGCCCCTTTAGCCAAATAAAGGGAAAAGGGGTCCTTTTGCAATAACTAGATGGACCTGAGGGATAAAACATTGTTTTAGCATGAGCATAACTCACAGCTTTTGATTATTTATGTATTTATTTATTGAAATGTTTCACCAGGAAGGCACACTGAGCAACAAGTCACTTGTCTCCTGGTGCAGCCTGGGGGAAGGGGTACAATAGGAATGAGACATTAAAAACCAAGTTACAATATCAACAATAACACACAGTTGTAAGGCAGGTGTTACAAACGGTGTTACAACAGTGTTGCGCATAATAAGTAGAAAGAGTGGACAATAATAAGTGCTGGGTTAATAAGTAAACAAGTGCTTATGTGAAAGACAAGGGGGAAAGGAGAGGGAGGGGTGAGGTGGGGGAGGGAGAGGAGTTGTGTCCTTGGAGACCCCTTTAGGATGTGAGGAACCCTGCAAGGAGACGGGGGGGAGCAGAGAGAAGGGGATAAGGCAGTGTCCCAGAGAGACCCCTTCAGGATGTGGGGAACCCTGCAAAATTCTGCCTGTCGGATGAGACGTTAAACGGAGGTCCCACCTGCCTGGATTGGTGGTAGTTCAGGTGGATGTTAAAGATCCCATAGCACTTATCGAAAAGAGTAGGGGAAGTTCCCCGGTGTCCTGGCCAAATTTCCCTCATTCACTAAAAATACCACCAACAGCTTAATCTGGTTCAAAGTCAATTGCCATTCATCTGTATCCCCCTCCCCCGGGTTGTGCCTGAAAATAGGCAGGATTTGTCTAGTGCACTTACCCGGTCAACAAAAACTAAAAAAAGGAATGCAAGTCTAGGGAGATAGGAGGGATGGTGGGGGAAGGGAGTATATGAGAGATACAAGCCCCTTGGAGGGTAGGAGAGGGACCCATGGAGAGCATTCAGGGTCCGTTTCATTCTGTGAGAGATCAAGGGAGGCCAGTAAGGGGAAGCAATTCAGGGAAGGGAGGAGAGCTAGAAATTTGGGGGGTGGGGTGTACAGGATAAAATGAAGGTGACGGTAGAGGGGTAGGGTTTGTCCAGAGCTTAGAGGAGCAAATTAGGGAGGGATATGGCAGGAGCAGCTAGGTGCAAGGTAATTATTGAAGGCAGAGCTGATGGAGTAGGTGGAGGATGAGTGCCAGATTTGAGGGGGGATCAACAGCTGTACCACCATGCATTGCAAGTTAGGATCAAAGACAACTCTGAGGTGCTCAAAGGAAGAAACCCGTTCAAGTGGGGTATCCTCAAAATCCAACACTTGCAGGACGGAGTAATATTTTCTGAGTTTGTGCAGGGAGCCTTATATTTCCAGTAAGACTTTGCGCTCAATTCTCAAAGCCCTGAGAATGACGCAAGGTGCTTGTGTCCAACATAAATGGCGCAAGTGGCACCTTGCATCAAAAAATACCCCCTGAGCTATTCACAAATGCAGCCTGCATCAAATGCAGGCTGCATGCTCCAAAGGGTACTTGTGCAAGCCTTGCCCTGCAAAATGGGTTGTGGCATGGTGCTACATAGACTTTGACTTTGACAGCAGATAAGGACCGCTTGGCCCATCTAGTCTGCCCATTTCCCTACCTACAGGGTAGGCCGCAGATCCTAGTTAACCAACAGCCTATTTCTTCCTACCCCCCACAAGAATTGCCTTATGTCTGTCCCATGCATTCTTGAATTCTCCCACAGATTTAGACCCCACAACCTCCTCAGGAAGGCTGTTCCATGCATCCACTACCCTCTCTGTGAAATAACCCTTCCTCACATTGCCCCTGAACCGGCCCCCTTCTATCTTTAAATTGTGTCCCCTTGTTCTTGCATGTCTCTTTTTCTGAAAGATGCTACCCTCTTGGACTTTGTTGATTCCACTGAGGTACTTAAAAGTTTCTATCATGTCCCCCCTCTCCCTTCTTTCCTCTAGGGTATACATATTAAGCTCCTTTAGTCTCTCTTCATACGACTTCTCTTGCAGACCTTGCACCATTTTAGTTGCCCTCCTCTGGACTGCCTCTATTCTGTCTATGTCCTTGCGGAGATGGGGTCTCCAGAACTGGACACAGTACTCCAGATGGGGTCTCACCAACTGTCTGTACAGAGGGATAACAACTTCCTGCTTTCTGCTGCTGATGCCTCTCCCTTTACATCCCAGTATCCCCCAGCCCTCCCTACTGCCTTCTCACATTGCTAGGGGGCTTGTGGCAGATGCAGGCTGCCATATCCTTAAAAGTGGGATTCACAAAACTCTCCCAGGAGGGAATTTCTAAGTACCCTTAGAGCAGGCAGGGCTGGTCTAAGGGTACTTAGACATATCCCTCTGGGAGAGTGTAGCACCTTGTGGTATCCTGTGACTGTCTGGCTCAGTGTGCTTTTCCTGGTTACCAACATTAAATAAAAGAATAGAAATAGACGTGCTGTGGTCCCCCTTCCCTGATCCCTGATGTTCCTGTTATTATAAATATTCATAAAGCCCCATTCATTGGTGGTCCAATAATCCCTCTCCCCGATCCCTGATGTCCCCGTTTTTATAAATATTCATAAAGCCCTATTCATTGGTGGTCCAGTGGTCCCCCACTCCCTGATGCCCCATGTCGCCCACTATATTGATAATTATTTAGGCACCCTTGCCTGGTGGTCTACTGGCCCCCTCCCCCCAGCAGGTAGTGCCCACCACCCAACCCTGAAACACAGCTGGCGACTGGCTCAGCCCACCTGTCACCTCCGTGGCCAGCAGACTGAACTGTCACTGAGCGCATTCTGTAAAGTGTACAGCGCTCAGGTTGCCGGCAGTGTTTTGGGATTGGGGAGTAAGTGGGGTGATGAGCACTACCTGCTGGGGTGGGGGGTAGGGGTGCCACTAGACCACCAGGCAAGGGTGCTTAAATAATTATCAATATAGCAGGTGACATGGGGCATTGGGGAGGGAGGCCACTGTACCACCAACGAATGGGGCTTTATGAATATTTATAATAATTGGGGCATCAGTGATTGGGGAGGGGGGTGCTGGACCACAAATGGAGTTTTATGAATATTTATAATGATGGGGATATGGGACATCAGGGAGGGGGGCTGCTGGACCAACAATGAATGGGGCTTTATGACTATTTTTAATAATGGGGACATTAGGGATTGGGGAAGGGGCCACTAGAACACCAGGGAAAGGGTTTTATTTATGTGACCTCGGGGAATGGGGATGGGGGGACCTTTTGACTTTGCCACAGTGGCCTGCAACACACCCCTCCCATGTGCCATGTGTTTGTCACATGGGAGAGGTTGCCCGCAAGTGTGGCAACTTAAGTGCCGGGACCTCTCCTGTACAAGGATCTGGTGCAGGGTCCCTGGTGCACTGAGCTTTGGCACTGTACCACTGCAAGCCCTCTTTGAGAATCGAGTCATTTGTGTTTTTTAAAGTCCACTAGAACAACATAAAGCATCAGCTGCACTGGGGCTTTGTTGGTAGCATACTCTTAAGATTTTCATCTTCAGCAATGTATTGCCAAATCTGTCTTGATGTGCCATCATCTCCTTGTGGCAACAAATAAGCCTATAGTGTTGGAAAATGCTTTACAATTCTGGAAAAAGTGTAACTATTCTGTCAGTAACATTCCTTTTGTTTTTTTATAGCGTATAGCATTCCTTTTCTTTCTTTTCTTGTCTTCCTTTTCATCAGTGAATGAGCAGACATATTGATTGATTGAATAGCTGGAAGTAATGACAACCATCTTGTTGACACATAGATACATACATACATAGATACATAGACAGTGTCGGCAGATAAGGGCCTATGGCCCACCCAGTCTGCCCATTTAAGTCTGTAAGTTCAGTTTGTTTTCCTACAAGTCTGTTGCCCCTTACCCCTGACCTCCAGAATTCCTTTATGTCTATCCCATGCATTCTTAAATCCCGTGATTGTTTCAGCCCCCACCACTTTCTCTGGCAGGGTGTTCCACTCGTCCACCACCTGTTCTGTGAAGAAATTCTTCCTCATGTTTCCTCTGAATCGTCCTCCCTCCAACTTCATCCCATGCCCTCTAGTCCTGGAACATCTTTTTCGCTTAAAAATAGTGCATTCCTGCACCCTGTTCCGCCTCAGCCTCAGCCACGTGCCTCAGAAGGGACTCGTATTCCATGCCACAAAAAGGCACAACTTTCAGATTCTGGATTCTGGTGACTGATAAAGAGGAATGACTAAAAATGTCCATGCTAATTGGTTCACATCATAAGGCAGTTTTGCTGCTGCCTTCTTTGCAGCATTGTGGGGGATGTGTGCTGTAGGAAAAAGGTCCAGGTTGTCTGTTCCCTTGTAGTGTGCTGGGATGTGATATGTAGGCGAGAGTACTACTGATGACTCCGATATGAGAACAAAAAAGTCTGAAGCTCCAATTCAAAGGAAAATTTGAAAAACTTTATTTCTATTTTTAAATCATGTCATGACACCATACAAGAGCCAATGTTTTCTTGCCAGGATGCCACTTCTTACCAATATATGACAGTATATTTTGTTCAAAGTGCCTGTGCAACTGGTTTTGTGCTTGTGTAATGTAGATAAACTTTGTCTGTTCGCCTCTTTGTCCATGGGATATATCACCCTGTAGGGTACAAAAGCAAGGAAACCTAGGAGAGGATTCCACCCCTTGAGGTGCCGCCGGAGTGATTCCCTTGGCTAAAGATACCTTAGGAAGAAGCCCACAGGAGAGAGAGAGAGAGAGAGAAAGGTGTATGCCGCTGGAGGAGGAGGGGTGGATGGAGAGGCAAGGAAAAATGCTTGTGTGTGGAGTGAGGAGAGCAGCCCTTAAATAGGCCGAACAGGGGTGTGGCCAGTTGCACTGCCCCCTTGAACCACAGGCTGTAGCCTTCCAATTCAATGTGCCTGTGCAGCTGGTTTTGTGCATGTGTAATGTAGGTAAATTCTGGTTGTTCGCCTCTCTATCCATGGAATATACTACCCTGTAGGAGTACAAAGGCAAATAACCCTAGGGGAAGGTTCCACCCCTTGAGGCGCCATGGAAGTGACTCCCTTGGCTAAGGTACCTTAGGAAGAAGCCCAAAAGAGTATCGAGCAAAGCATACAAGGTAGTAAACATTTATCGGGGTCGAAGACCTGTATAAAGGTCGGTTGGTAGCATGGGTTCAGTTGGTAGCATGGGTCAGTTGGTCATACTGTTTGAGTAGAGCAGATAGGAAAGAGCAGGTGAATAGTAACCTGCTAGGAGGTCTGACTGTAAGGCACGGAGGCCTGGCTTCCTAAGGAGAGAGAGTGAAAATATCCAAAGGGGGAGCAGGGACACATACGGGGCAGCTACCCAACTCCATCCAACAGTAGAAACCTAAGTGGCCAAGAGACTACAACTATGCCTATCCAGTATTATGACCATTGGCATGGAGGATAGGAAAAAAAACCCTTTGAGGAGGAAACCTCTGGGGATCCAAGGTCCAGGTCACCTTCCCTCCAGGCTTTGGGACAGTTTTTTTAGTGATGGCTCTGCTACTGTAATTTAGCAGACCAATCCAGGGAAATTGCAATTTCAGGGAACACTCTCGCTCTGTCCTTCTAACAGGAACACCATGGAAGGTTGCAAGCTAACTCTACAATAACAGGCAACCAAGGTGGGAGAAGGAGAGAAATGACCACTGAGGTGCTCAGCTGGCCTACTGATTTAAGAACAAACCAGGTGAACCAGAAGCAGTTGCAGAGAGAATAGCTTGAAAGGGTGCCTCCAAACCCACTCGGGCAGCTAAAGGGGCCCTTCCCATGAAAGCCCCACCCCTTCACCGCTGAAGTCTTAAATGCTACATCGAGAGGTGCCGTCGGTACGGTTGACGACTGAAGGTCCTCCTGGAGTGAGGACATCCTCAACTATGGGCCAGGTGAGAAGGACCTTACCCCAAGCTTCGCATGCTCAAAATGCGGACTTCAGGGTGCAGAGAGAGAGACCGTGAGCCACAGGGCTAGCTAGTCCCGAGTTCTGGAGTAATGGATATGGTCGGCATGTTTCCAAAATGTGGAAAAGTGAGTTGTAATGAGCATAAGACCTGCACATGGTAAGGAGCATGGGACCCGTACGTGGGTCATGATGGATGATAGCAGACATGGGGAGATCGGTATGTAGGTCAGACTGAGCACTGTGGACCCTCTCATGGGTCTTGACTGGATGAGACCTGTATGTAGGTCAGGCTGAGCAATGTGGACCCTCTCATGAGTCCAGGTAAGGCAAATAGCAGTTGTCAACCACAGGAATGCATGCTGACCAAGTCCATTAGAAAGCCAAATTGGGAGTGAATTGGATTGTATATTATGAGTAAGAGAACAACGATGCCAGGTGAAGCCCGGGGCCGACGGTTGGAGAGGAGGAGGCTGTGAAGCTGGTTAAGTAGGATGAGGCTGTAAAGCCAGTATGGTAGGAGGTGTGGTCAAAGCAAGTAAACATGATCTCTGACTTGTAAGGGGGATACCAGTATTGAAAGGGGAGAGGTCCTGGAATGAATGGACTTGCAAGCTGATTGAGTTAGTGCCATGATGGCTGGTATATGAGCGATTCTGGTAGTGCAAAGGACAGAAAGACTGGGATGACTGTTTAAACCCAGTGCAGAATAGCAGGGAAAGGATGGTAGAAGGCTACGTGCAGCCAGCTGCCATAAGATAGAGAGGTGCCTGGAATAGCTGGTTGCAGAATGCCATAAAGGCTGTGTGAAGCAGCAATAAAAGGCCAGGGCAAGCCAGTGACCAATAAAACATAAGAAGTTGAAAGCTACTCTTGCTGCCTGGAGCCACAATGCCCATTGCAACAACACAGTACCCCGCCATGGGCAAAATGGAGAAGCCACAGAGAGGCACCCTGACTCCAAACAGCTAATTAAACCACTAGTATAAAACAATTTAAGTACCGGCAGATGAATTAAACTAGTAGATGAAATTAAACTGATGAATATTTGCAGCTATAGCTGGGCTGGCATGTGTTTGAGCAGATTAAGAACCCTAAAAGGGCTGTGCACAAGGGGAGAGCAACATGGAAGGGCAGGAGAGTTGGGTGAGATTCTGTTGTATAGCTAGTAGCATTGAATAGTCAAGCAAATCAAAATACTGTAAGTTTGTCTGCACAAATAATAATTAACCACAATTGCAGGCTAAGTAAATGCAGTTGACAGGTAGAATAATTTTTAAACATAATGAAGACTGTAGCGAGAAATCCTCAAGGAAAAGAAGGGAGGAGCAAAATCAGCACAAATTACCTGGAGATGCCACAGAAATGCAGCAGTACCTGCTGCCACACCTTGCAGCTAGCTGACAGCAAAAGCTTAGACCAGGTGCAGACAATTAAATGCAGCAGAGCTGGAATGGAAGCTAAAACATACAACAAATGTACGAAACTGAGGATGCCAGGTAGCTGAGGAGGACAGGGAACCAGAGTACAGCAAAGGAGCAACACAGCACAAATAAAGGGCAACTAGAAAGCCCCAAAAGAAAAAAAAAAAAGAAGACACAAAACCTAAGTACAATATAAATGCAGTAGAACAGAAAAACAGCACACAGCAGCTGGAAGCAAAACAAATACTAACCAAAGTAGGAGAAACCCAGAAACACATCTAGCAGAAACCTAGCAGAGTTCAGAGTACATACAAACCAGACTGGGGTGGGGGGAGGCCCAGCAGGCTTAAAGTGAGAAGACAGATGAACAGCCTCCAGCAGTCAAGGAAAAATGATTGTGTGTGGAGGAAGGAGAGCAGCCCTTACATAGGCCGAATGGGGGTGTGGCCAGTTGCACCGCCCCCTTGAACCACAGGCTGTAGCATTCCAATTCTTTACACACATCATATGCTAGGCTACATGTTTTCAAGTCAGTGTATCTTCCAACAGAAGGACCACACTTTTTTCTTTGTCTATAAAGATGCCTAGTATGATGGCAAAAACACGACACTTGTCAGACCCTCTCTTTATTACATCTGCTAACTGTACAAGTTTATCCTTCTGCTTCAACTGGGATTGCCCCACTGATAACATATATACAGTACCCCTTAACAATTAACCAATGATAATGTAAGCTTATCAGGATGTTTTAAATCTCTCAGGTGAGGCTCATATACCATGGATAATATGTAAGTTGCTTTGGAAATGGGCAAAAATAATAGCCAGTCAGTGTATAATTCAGACATCCATCCCAGATCAGGCAGGCAGCAATCAGCAATACATAATGCACAAAAAGCAAGTTGAGAAACTGGAATTGATATACGTTTGATGCATATTATGCATAGTAAGGGGCAAGTATGTGACTGGTGGGGCAATCCCAGCAGAAGCAGAAGGAACAATATGTACAGTTAGCACATGAGATTTCTAAACAGATCTGATCTGTGCTTTGTTTTTGGTAGTGGGTCTTCTATTGGCAGAGTTACTAGCTTAACAATATACAGCCCAGCATACGAGTTGTGTAAAGAACAAACTATAGTAGCATATATTCTTTATATTTAGGAGCCCACCACATGCCAGCAAAGAAGTGGTGCCCTTGCCATGAGACATCGGCTCATATATGGTGACATGACAAGATTTAACAAGCATTTATCAATGCCGAATGTTCATGGCTGGTATAGCTATTGTACTGGGTCTTGTTTGTACGCATTTTTACTATATATTTACTCAGGATAGAGCAGATAAGATGCAATATCTCATTTTCAGTTATGTCCTGCTTTGACACATTGTTAGATTGTAATTACCCAGGACAGGGCAGCTGAGAGGCAATTTTTTGTCTTTTATTTTCATCATCTATTTATCTCCTGGTTCTCCCGCTGGTGGCCCTCTACTGATCGATCCCCCCCCCCAGCCCTATCACCTGGCTTCCCCTGGGACTTACCTTAGCCATTGTCCTCTGTCACAGGACTTGTGGCTGTGCAGGCTGCCAGTGCTGGGCCTGTAAGGGGTTGACTGATCATCCTGCCACCTGGAGTGGTTTTTCCTCCATTTTCTCCCCTGGGCCCATGTAGGTGCAATGGGCGCAATGTCTGACCTCTTCTTCTGCAGAGATGGCCCCAGCATCCTGTACATGGCTTTTCTTCCCTACATGGTGACATGCATTTGCTGCCACCCAGTCATTGCTGAGTGGCAGTCAAGCAGTGCACCACTCAAACCCCCCTTCCTGAAGAAGGAGAGCTGTCTTGGGACTCTCGATCCTTTCTCACCTGCCAGTCCCTGAGCAACCCGGTTCCGTTCCTGACCCTGGGTCGCCGGCGTGGCAGGAGGTAAGGCACCGACCTAAGACTGCTTGAAAGGCAGAGTAGAGAAACTTACCAGAGCAAGGGAGAAGGATTAAGACTTAGTTTGGCTAAGCAGATTTACTGTGTGGTGGTGTTTTTATTTTTTACTCACAGGGATTGCTACTGTTTGTTGCTAACATTTCATTGCTTTATTTTTCTCTGATTCAAATTGTTGTTGCTGGTATACCTTCTTCTGCATTATTACAAGGTGTGCCTACAGGTGTGTGCTAACAGATTACTGCTGTAATCTTCTGATTCAATTGTCTTTTACAAGGTATATCTTCTGTTACTGCTTTATTTTTCTCTGGAGCAAGTGTTTCTTACAGGGTATATCTTCTCTGAAATTATTACAGGTGGTGCTTTACAGGTTTTACAGTTTTATCTAACATTAGGATAAGCTTTCAGGGTTACTGCATTTGTTGTTGACTGATTGTTTCTGCTCTTACCTCCTTGTTCTTTCGTCCGTGGTTCTTCTTTTTAGGCAGGGGAAGGGCCCAGCCACCCACCCCCATCCCCAACCACCCCACGCTACACTCCTTTTATAGGGTACCACAGTTGTGACATTTCCTGTGGCAGAGCAGGAAGGGGCGATCAGTGGGGCCTCCACAAGGTGATCTCATTTACAGGGCACTAGTAATTTAACTTGTTATAACAAGTTAAACAAAGCACAATTAAACCATTACTTGCATTTTTTTCCTTCTAATTACTCTGACTAGGTTACAAACCCAGCAACTTATTTGGAATGGATTTCATTAACTGCAGGTACTGTGGAACAATTTTCAGAAGGACAGTCTTACAGGATTTAGGACACTGTCCACATGCTGGGCCTTTGGAGATCTTAGGTCTCAGCTCCGGGCAGCATGGGCAGAGATTGCACACCTCAAATTTCATATTGAAGAAATACATTATAAGAACCACCGCCATTTCCCCAGCATCCAACAGAAAACCTCGACCGCATGAGGGTAGTTGGTCCAGGAGGTTGGCAGGTGGTTAGGAGGAGCAAATCAGGTGCCCCATCACTATCTGCTCTCCAACACATTACCTCCAAAACCATATAAACACTACAAACAGGTATCTGCCTCTATCTCTGAAATCAAATAAAGAGGCAGAAGACACTGAGAGCAGGACTTCTGGCACAGGAGCTAGCACAACAATACTCACCCAAATCAGAGACCAAAACTAAACAAGCACAAAGGAAATCCAAAAACTTCTGATCATAGGAGACTCCATGATTCGGGAGTTGATACCCATCTCCAGCCAGGGGTGATGGTCAGATGTCTTCAGGTACATCAGCATGGAGAGACACTGACCGCATTACTAAAATTGTTCACAAAGCAGGAGAAAACATTGATGTCCTAGTACACATAGGGACTAATGATCTAGCCAACCGGTCAGTTGTGGAGACCAAGGAACACCTGACTAAGGCTGGGTGACAAACTATCATCTATTTCGTCGGCATCTCCTTCTCTGAGATCCTGCCAGTCTGGGAGAAGGAGCAGATGGACGGAAGGTCAGAGAAGGGAGATGGGGAGCTAAACATGTGGCTCAAGGACTGGTGCCAGGAAAAGGACACAGATTTGTAGGGAACTGGCAACAGTTCTGGGAGCGAGTTCTTTAAATTTGATGGACTGCATCTGACTAAAGAGGAGTCAGTACATTGGGGCAGAAGTTTGCGTCTTTGCAGAATATTTAAACTAGCAAATGGGAGAGGGTGCAGCACCCCATCGTGCAATGGGAAGAACACCCCTCCCCCCTCAGCTAGTGGTCAAACAGGAATTCAGCGTGTTTGCTGTTCATTTGCGTCACCAGGTAAGAAAAAAGGTTTGTCTCCCCATACGATGCACAGGGGTAATGCCAAACTTCACCCAACAACTAACACACCAAAATCTGGCCAATGGAAAATCATGTACACAAATGCTCACAGCCTGGGAAATAAGATCCCAGGCCTGCAGGCAATAATGTCAGAGGCTAAACTGGACATAGTAGCAATTAGTGAGACGTGGTTTACCAGTAACCACACTTGGGAGACTTCAGTACCTGGCTATGTATTGTTCAGAAGAGACCGAGGTGCAAGGGGAGGTGGCCCTGTATGTTAATGAAACTATCAAAGCTACAGAAATTCAGAATACACATAAGAGAGCCAGAAGAACTGTGGGTCACCCTGAAACAGGAAATGGGACAGCCATAAGAACTGGGGTTGTCTACAGGCCCCAGACCAGAGGGAGGACATAGACATTACTGTTAGAATATACAAAACATGACAGCTAAAGGGAGGTTCTGATAATGGGAGACTTCAACATGCCAGATACAGATTGGTCAATACCAGCAGGAACATCTGCCAGAACTAGACTCATAGTGGATTCCTGCAGGGGAGGGCCTCAAACAACTGGTACAGCAACCCACAAGAGACAGGGCTATCCTAGATCTAGTACTGACTAACAAAGAAGGGATCACAGATCTCCAGGTAGAAGGTCACCTGGGGCCAGTGACCATCACATGGTATGGTTCAATTTGGCTACTACATCTAAATCATCCCATTCCAAGGCAAAAATATGGGACTTCAGAGGAGCTGACTTTGATAAGATGGCCAACAGAGTTAAGCTAGCCCTGGCAAAGAAAACACAGGTGAGGAGGTACAGGCAAAGTGGGCAAGCATTAAGGATACAATACTTGAAGCAACATCCCATTGTGTTAGACAGAAAAGGAAGTGCAAAGAAGAAGGAAACCACTTTGGTTCTCAAATACAGTAGCAGAAAAGGTCAGAGCCAATAGGCTGGCCTTCAGAAAATATAAGGGAACACAGCGGGATGAAGATAGGGAGGCATACCAAAATGCCCTAAGGGAAGCAGGTAAGGCAGTAAGGCAGGCAAAGTCCCAAACTGAGGAAACACTAGCACGAACAGTAAAAGAAGGTGACAAGACTTTCTATAGATACATTAGTGAAAGGAGAAAGTCCAGAGGGGCAATGCTAAGTTTAATGGAGAAAAGGGAGCATGTGAGGAGGAGGACCCTGTAAAGGCATCTATCCTAAATAGATACTTTTGCTCAGTATTTACTGAAGAGAAGGTAGGGCAGGCCCACAGCTCAGCATCATGGACACAGGGGAGGGAGGTGAGCACTACTCCCTTCACAAAAGAAAGGGTCCTACAAGAGCTTGCTAAGCTCAGGGTGGATAAGGCAATGGGACCTGATGGCATACATCCCAGGGTACTTAAGGAGCTAAAGGAGGAACTAGCAGAGTCATTAGCAGAATTGTTTAGTGAGTCTCTGAGCACAGGAGAGGTCCCAGAAGACTGGAGAAGGGCTCATGTGATCCCACTCCACAAGAGTGGTAGCAGGGAGGAGGCGGGGAACTACAGACCGGTCAGTCTTACCTCAGTAGTGGGCAAGATTATGGAGGCACTCCTTAAGGAAAGGATAGTGCAACACCTGGAATCCATAGGGGCACAGGATCCAAGACAGCATGGGTTTACAAAAGGAAGGTCCTGTCAAACTAATCTCATAGATTTCTTTGACTGGGTAACCAGAGTGGTGGACCAAGGGGGAGCAGTTGATGTCGCCTACCTTGACTTCAGCAAAGCTTTTGACATGTTCCACATAGAAGATTGATAAATAAGCTAGGTAGGCTCGGGGTGGGTCAGAAGTTGGTCAATTGGGTGGCAAACTGGTTGACTGGCAGAAAACAGAGAGTGGTGGTAAATGGTATACAGTCAGAAGAGATGCAAGTCACAAGTGGGTACTCAGGATCAGTCCTGGGGCCAGTCCTATTCAACATCTTCATTAGTGACCTCGCAGATGGACTAGAGGTAAGGCTTGTCTGTTTGCAGATGACACCAAGATCTGCAACAGAGTAGATGATCCAGATGGGGTGGGCAGAATGAGAAAGAGATCTGGATAAACTAGCAGAATGGTCAGAAGAGTGGCAACTGGGATTTAATGCAAAGAAGTGCAAAATCATGCACATAGGGAAGAGAAACCCTGAAGCCACTTATAGGCTGGGAGGGAGTTGCTAGCAGTCACAAAGGAAGAAAGAGACTTGGGCATCATCATCACTGATGACCTAAAATCATCCAAGCAGACCTCTAAAGCAGTAGGTAAGGCTAGGGGGTGTTAGAGTGTATTAGTAGGGGTATCACAAGTCGTAAGAGGAGGTAATAATCCCTCTGCACAAGACATTGGTTAGGCCCCATCCTGGAGTACTGCATGCAGTATTGGAGGCCACACCTTCACAAGGACATTAACCAAATTGAGGCAGTTCAGAGAGGGCAACCAAAATGGTGCCGGACTGCATCAGAAGACATATGAGGACAGATTAACGGAGCTCAATATGTATACCCTGAGCAAAGGAGGGAGAGAGGTGATATGATCGAGACATTTAAACACCTTAAGGGCATAAACAAGGTGAAAGAGTCTAACATGTTTAAATATAAGAAAAATAGCAGTACAAGAGGACACAGCATGAGATTAGAGGGAGGCCGATTAAGGGGGAATGTGAGGAAATTCTTTTTCACAGAAAGGGTGGTAGATGCATGGAATGGCCACCACAAGAAGTGGTGGCTATGAATACAGTGCAGGGCTTCAAACAGGCATGGGATAGGCATAAGGGAGCAATACAAATGACTATGAATAGATAGGTCACTGACAGAGCAAAGGCCGATGGCACATTTATAAGGTAGAAAAAGAAATGGGCAGACTGGATGGGCCTTGCGGTCCTTATCTGCCGTCAACTTCTATGTTTCTATGTTTCTATGTTTCTTAGCCCTCCATGCTACTGGGCCAGGGCTGAGAGGTAATATTCTACTTTTAAATGAACTCCCACATTTTTACCCCAAATGTTCAGCAGTCTTTTTATGGCCTGACGTTATGATCAAGACAGGTGAAATTTTTTAAAATCCCATAGGAAAAGTGACTTCACCGTGCAACTGTGGAAACAAGTTTCAGAGGGGATTTGAAAAATTACATCTGCCATGTTCAGGAGGTAGGTTAACACAAGGGATATGTTGAACATTAGAGGCCACAATCTGCAAAAAACAAAGTTATAAGAAAATGCTCGAACAATTCGTTTCCTCATAACTTAGTTGTTTTTTTCACATTTTTACCCCAAATTTTCAACATAATCTTTTTTATGACCACTCCTTCTGAGCATGGCAGGTGTCATTTATAAAACAAAGGCTGAAATGTCATTTTGTGCCAAAAGTGTTAAAATACATTGTTTTTTCACAATCTTACCCCACGTTTTCAACGTAATCTTTTTATGACCACTCCTTCTGAGCATGATAAGTGTCATTTATAATACAATGGCTGAAATGTCATTTTGTGCCAAAAGTGTTAAAACACATTTTGGGGAGGATATGAGAAATGGCGGCTGTCATATTCATGGGGTGGTATGAAAGATGGCTTGGGTGAAAAGTTGGGGTCAAAATATTGAAAATGACCACAGTTAAAATCAAAAAGAAAAATTGCAATGTAGACTCATAACTTTTTTTCTCATATTTTTACACAAAATTTTCAACATAGCCTTCTTATGACTCCACATAGCCTTCTTAAGAGCCCACCTCATGAACAAGGGTGGAGAAAATTTTCAAATCCTGCCTGAAAGGTGACTTCATGCCACAAGTGTGAAAACACATTTTGGCAAGGATTTGAAAAATGAGAGCAATAACATTCATGAGGTGCTGTGAAGAAATTGCTGTGTTGAAAATTAAAGGTCAAAATATTGAAAATAACCAAAGTTGCAAGCCTGCATTTGTAACTTTCAATGTAGGCTCATAACTTTGTTGTGTTTTTAATATTTTTACCCCACATTTTAAACATACTGTAGGCTTCTTATGATCCCACCTCATGAACAAAGGTGGAGAAATTATTCAACTGCTGCCTGAAAGGAGATTTAATGCAGTGACTGCAAAATCACCTTTCAGGACAGATTTGCCTAATTGCATTGTCATTGTTAATGAGATGGTGTCCCAAAAAAGGCATAATGAAAATTTGGGGCAAAAATATTCAAAAATGACCAAGTTCTATCACTAAGTTCAAAACCCCATTGAAATACATTAAACCACATACCTGATTTCCTCAGTTTGCGGTTCAGCCTTGAAGAGAGAAGATGTGTCTGCAGTCCAAAGAGGATTATGGCATTGGACCCCCCAGGTGGGTAAGTAAGGGCTTGGGGGATTGTGGGGTGGTGGATGCTGAGTGAGAAGATCGGGTGGGGGGATTAATGGTGGCAGCAGCAACAGACATTGATGGATGATTTTATTTTTTACAGGTTATATCATAGAAAAAACAATGAGGGACTATTTTCTTTATTTCAGGTGGTGGCACTGGGGGACTGGACACTCCCAGTGTCAGTGTTATGTTTGTGGGGGGAAGGGGTGGGGTTGGTGGGTGCTGAGTGGGAGGGTCAGGTGGGGGAACTAACAGTGGCAGCAGCAACAGACATTGATGGACGGTTTTCTTTTTTTACACAGTCTATCTATCTATCTATCTACAGTATATATATTGGCACCCTCCGTATTGGTGTTATGTCTGGGGGGGTGTTGAGTGGGAAGGTCAGGTGAGGGGGGACAGTAAGGGCAGTGGCAGCAACAGACATTGAGGACAGTTCTCCTTTTTTTGTAGGGTGTAATTCAACCTCAGCAGGCTAATCATGACAGATCACATGTGCTTGCTGGGCAGCAGTTATGTAGATCAAAGGAAAGAGCTGACCTATGATTGGGTTGGCTCTCCCCGTTGAACTACACAAAGTTTCCACCCAGCAAGCCAGAACAGTATCATAATCAGACTAGCTGATGGTTGGTGAGACACTGACGAGCCTCTTGCAGACCACTCTTCATTGTCTGACAGTGTCACACCCCTCAAAAGGTATGTGGGTGCTGCTGTCCTTGTGTTTTAACTTTTGTCAATAAAAATACTTTTAACTAGACCTAGCATTCAGGTCCATTTTATATTCAGCTGCCAAGTAGCCACACTTCTGCACTGCTTACACCCCTCAAAAGCCACTCTGCTAACAAAATGTTTGCTGCGTGTGTGTGTACGGTAAACATAAAAATGAAAACTTTTTTTAAATTGTCTTCTGGAGTGGAGTGCCTGACTTTTTGGTTGACATATTGGAGTTACCAGTAGCGCTCCTCTGCCAAAATATCACATACAGCACATGGCCAGGTACCTGGCAGCTTGGAACTTTTCCCTACAAACACTACAGTGATAGGTCCTACTTTACTAGTGTCACTGAATTATTAACTCTATTATTAGAACTAATAGGCCACTTGTGTCAGAGGTTAACATATTGGCCCAGATATTCAAAAGGGTTGCGCATGGTGCAACAGTGTTGTGCCATACACAACCCACTGATGCTCCACTGCGCGATATTCAAAAGGGAAAAGTGCGCTGCACAAATCCTGATGCGCCGGAGCGCATCAGTAATGTATGCAGGCACAGGTGTGGGGGGGTGTGCCCATGCATAACCTGCACAGCCCGATATTCAGCCCGGGATGTGCAGAGCCATGCATGTGAAACCCCTACTTGCGCCTGCACAAAGTTAAGCCCCCAAAAAAAGGAACAACTGATGGCCACCCACAGGTGAGCTGCCACTTTGCAGGGCACAACACGGCAGCTGCCACTTGTGGGTGGCCACCCGAGTTCCCGCCGCACCTGGAGGCACCCCCCCATGCCCCATCGCGGGCATCTGTGTACTTAAACCCCCCCTCCAATATCCCTGGTGGTCCAGTGGACTGAGTGCTGCCCGATCACGAGCATCTGGTAAAATAACCCCCCCGTCCTATATCCCTGGTGGTCCAGTGGACCGCTATGTGCCCGATCGCGGCATTTGTCTGCAAATCAAAAACTTTTTCAATACCCCTGGTGGTCCAGTGGACCAATCGCTGCCCAATTATGGCATTTGTGTAAACTCCTTCCTGCCAATATCCCTGTTGGTCCAGCGGACGGCACTCTGCCCAATAGTGGGCATCTGTAAACATATGAAATGACCTATTACCCTGGTGATCTAGTGTACCCCTCCCACCCGCCACTGAGCCCCACAGCCCCGCTTCCCAGTCAGCCAGCGGGCGGCAGCACCCACCCACCTGCCACCCCCCGCCCACTGACTGACAGTCAGTAGGGCTGCACGCCCACTGGTTCACAGCATGAGCCAATGGGCGTGCAGCCCATACCATACTACACAGTCCAGATATGTGAATGACCACCAGGGTAATAGGTCAATTTGGATGTTTTACAGATGCCCACGATCAGGCAGAGTGTGGTCCACTGGACCACCAGGAATATTGGCGGGGGGGTTTACACAGATGCCCGCGATTGCGCAGTGAGCAGTCCACTGGACCACCAGGGATATTGGACAAGGCTTTTATTTACAGACAAATGCCCGTGATTGGGCACATAGCAGTTCACTGGACCACCAGGGATATTGGACAAGGCTTTTATTTGTAGACAAATGCCCGCAATCGGGAACATAGCGGTCCACTGGACCACCAGGAATATAGGATGGGAGGGGGTTTTATTTAACCAAATGCCCACGATAGGACAGCACTCAGTCCACTGGACCACCAGGGATATTAGATGAGGATTCTTTTTTACACAAATGCCCATGATCGGGCTGCAGGGGGCATCGGTCCCCGATGGCTGCTGCCTGGCAGGGCGCCAGGCGCAAGTCGTCAGGGATCGGCACACCTGCATGCTAATGGGATGCAAATGGAGCCATAATGACATGCAAATGGCCCAATGTGCACCTTGCATAAATTATGGCCCCATTTGCATGTCCCCTTTTGAATATCGCAGGTGTTGTGCATGGCGCAATGGCACTTGCGCTAGCACATCTCCATGCTCCACTCTGGCCACTTGCGCTGGTGCAGTGCCACTGCGCCATGCACAGTGGGGGTGGCCAGGGTGCAATATTCAAAGCTACTGCGCCATAGCGCAGCTCCGTTGAATATCGCCCAGGCCACACCCCTGAGCAACCAAGTTGAGCTGCGCCCAGGCTTATGCCACAGCCTGGCGCAGTTTGAATATCCAGGCCATTGTACCTAGAGATGCCATTGCAGTTGTGGATACATGCTATATGCTAACAGCACTTATACACCCCCAATCTCCCTTACCACATATATAACAAAAAGCACTGACCTCCACCACCATAGAGTATGAACCAGTTTGAAAATCTCAAATAGAGAGCTGAAGCCAGAGTTACATGATGCATCTATTCAGAAGATGAAGCAAAGAACATTTTAGGAAAACTCTTGTATGGCTACCATTGAAAGAAAAACCAACAGAAAGGAAACCTCTGTATGGGAGGATTGAAAATGGGAATACATAGCAGTACAAAGAAAAGAGCAGACAGTATAAGTGAATAGGAATATGTAGCAGTATAAAGAAAACAGCAAACAGTATAAGTGAAGGGGAATACTCAGCAGTATAAAGAAAACAGCAGACAGTGTAAGTGAAGGGGACTATACAGCACTATAAAGAAAACAGCAGACAGTATAAGTGAAGGGGAATACGTAGCAGTATAAAGAAAACAGCAGACAGTATAAGTGAAGGGGACTATGTAGCAGTATAAAGAAAACAGCAGACAGTATAAGTGAAGGGGAAATACGTAGAGCATAAAGAAAACAGCAGACAGTATAAGTGAAGAGGAATACGTAGCAGTATAAAGAAAACAGCAGACAGTATACAGTAAGTGAAGGGGAAATACGTAGAGCATAAAGAAAACAGCAGACAGTGTAAGTGAAGAGGATACGTAGCAGTATAAAGAAAACAGCAGACGGTATAAGTGAAGGGGACTACGTAGCAGTACAAAGAAAACAGCAGACGGTGTAAGTGAAGGGGACTACATAGCAGTACAAAGAAAACAGCAGACGGTGTAAGTGAAGGGGACTACGTAGCAGTACAAAGAAAACAGCAGACGGTGTAAGTGAAGGGGACTACGTAGCAGTACAAAAACAGCAGGCGGTGTAAGTGAAGGGGACTACATAGCAGTACAAAAAAACAGCAGGCGGTGTAAGTGAAGGGACTCACGTAGCAGTACAAAGAAAACAGCAGACGGCGTAAGTGAAGGGGACTACATAGCAGTGTAAAGAAAACAGCAGACAGTGTAAGTGAAGGGGACTACGTAGCAGTGTAAAGAAAACAGCAGACAGCGTAAGTGAAGGGGACTACGTAGCAGTGCAAAAAAAACAGCAGACGGCGTAAGTGAAGGGACTACGTAGCAGTGTAAAAAAAACAGCAGACGGCGTAAGTGAAGGGGACTACGTAGCAGTGTAAAGAAAACAGCAGACGGCGTAAGTGAAGGGGACTACGTAGCAGTGTAAAGAAAACAGCAGACGGCGTAAGTGAAGGGGACTACGTAGCAGTGTAAAGAAAACAGCAGACGGTGTAAGTGAAGGGGACTACGTAGCAGTGCAAAGAAAACAGCAGACGGCGTAAGTGAAGGGACTACGTGAGCAGTGTAAAGAAAACAGCAGACGGCGTAAGTGAAGGGGACTACGTAGCAGTGCAAAGAAAACAGCAGACGGCGTAAGTGACGGGGACTACGTAGCAGTGTAAAGAAAACAGCAGACGGCGTAAGTGAAGGGGACTACGTAGCAGTGCAAAGAAAACAGCAGACGGCGTAAGTGACGGGGACTACATAGCAGTACAAAGAAAACAGCAGACGGCGTAAGTGAAGGGGACTACATAGCAGTACAAAGAAAACAGCAGACGGCGTAAGTGAAGGGGACTACGTAGCAGTGTAAAGAAAACAGCAGACGACGTAAGTGAAGGGGACTACGTAGCAGTGTAAAAGAAACAGCAGGCGGCGTAAGTGAAGGGACTACGTAGCAGTGTAAAGAAAACAGCAGACAGTGTAAGTGAAGGGGACTACGTAGCAGTGTAAAGAAAACAGCAGACGGTGTAAGTGAAGGGGACTACGTAGCAGTGTAAAGAAAACAGCAGACGGTGTAAGTGAAGGGGACTACGTAGCAGTGTAAAGAAAACAGCAGACGGTGTAAGTGAAGGGGAAATACGTAGAGCATAAAGAAAACAGCAGACAGTATAAGTGAAGAGGAATACGTAGCAGTATAAAGAAAACAGCAGACAGTATACAGTAAGTGAAGGGGAAATACGGAGAGCATAAAGAAAACAGCAGACAGTGTAAGTGAAGAGGATACGTAGCAGTATAAAGAAAACAGCAGACGGTGTAAGTGAAGGGGACACGTAGCAGTACAAAGAAAACAGCAGACGGTGTAAGTGAAGGGGACACGTAGCAGTACAAAGAAAACAGCAGACGGTGTAAGTGAAGGGGACACGTAGCAGTACAAAGAAAACATCAGACGGTGTAAGTGAAGGGAACACGTAGCAGTACAAAGAAAACAGCAGACGGTGTAAGTGAAGGGGACACGTAGCAGTACAAAGAAAACAGCAGACGGTGTAAGTGAAGGGGACTACGTAGCAGTACAAAGAAAACAGCAGACGGTGTAAGTGAAGGGGACTACGTAGCAGTGTAAAGAAAACAGCAGACAGTGTAAGTGATGGGGACTACGTAGCAGTGTAAAGAAAACAGCAGACGGTGTAAGTGAAGGGGACTACGTAGCAGTGTAAAGAAAACAGCAGACAGTGTAAGTGATGGGGACTACGTAGCAGTGTAAAGAAAACAGCAGACGGTGTAAGTGAAGGGGACTACGTAGCAGTGTAAAGAAAACAGCAGACAGTGTAAGTGAAGGGGACTACGTAGCAGTACAAAGAAAACAGCAGACGGTGTAAGTGAAGGGGACTACGTAGCAGTGTAAAGAAAACAGCAGACAGTGTAAGTGATGGGGACTACGTAGCAGTGTAAAGAAAACAGCAGACGGTGTAAGTGAAGGGGACTACGTAGCAGTGTAAAGAAAACAGCAGACAGTGTAAGTGAAGGGGACTACGTAGCAGTACAAAGAAAGCAGCAGACAGTATAAGTGAAGGGGAATAGCAGTATGAAGAAAACAGCAGACAGTATGAGTGAAGAGGATTATGTAGCAGTATAAAGAAAACAGCAGACAGTGTAAGTGAAGGGGACTACGTAGCAGTATAAAGAAAACAGCAGACAGTTTAATTGAAGGGGAATACATAGCAGTATAAAGAAAACAGCAGACAGTATAAGTGAAGGGGAAATACGTAGAGTATAAAGAAAACAGCAGACAGTATATGTGAAGGGGAATACGTAGCAGTATAAAGAAAACAGCAGACAGTATAAGTGAAGGGGGATATGTAGCAGTATAAAGAAAACAGCAGACAGTATAAGTGAAGGGGGATAGGTAGCAGTATAAAGAAAGCAGCAGACAGTATAAGTGATGGGGAATACATAGCAGTATAAAGACAAGCATTTGTCAATGCCGAATGTTTGCTTGCTGGTGTTAGCATTGGAAGTGCAAGAGTTAGACAGATGCAGAATGGGAATGGCAGTGAAGTATTGAACTCACTCCAACCCCAATTGTACCTTGCAGAGATGGACAGGCATTGGAGTGTACCTTTGGGTCTTCGTCCATAACGCTCATGCTATTTTACCTCACGTTATCCTGCAGACACAGACAAGTGTTTAGGTGTGCCTTGGGGTGTTCAGCTTTACAGTCACCCCATTCCATAAGAACATACGCTGAAATGGGTGCAGTATAGGAGAATGGGGTGAAATCTGGAGCTGAAGAGTCCAAGGCACACCTCGATGCCTGTCACTGGCTGCAGTGTGGTTGTGGGGTTGGAATGGTGTGAGCATTACAGCCAGCAATCCAAAAGCACACCCCTGACGCCTATCAGTCTGTACAGGGTGGAACATTATGGTTAGAAACTCTAATGCCCTGGGCATTTGTTGGTATTTGCACTACAAATTTTCAACATGGCCTTTTTGTGACCCCCACCTCATGAAAGCATTTGGGACCTCTGCTCATGAACAGTGCCCCTCTTATTTTGTTAATCTGTCCTGAATGTTGATTTCCCACAGTTACCACGCCAGTCTGCGTCAGATGTGCGAAAACACAGTTCGGGCAGGATGTGAAAAATGACAGCAGTACCATTCATAGGAAGATGTGAAGAGATGGCAATGTAGAAAATTTGGAGTGAAAATATAAAAAGTTCTCTAACTTACATGGGTACTTGGAAACTGTGCAATGCACACTCGTAACAGAGTCATTTCATGGAATTATTTCAACAGATTTTCAACATAGGCATTTTGTGACCTCTGCTCATGAACAGCGTCACTGAGATTTTATTAATCTGTCCTGAACATTGATGTCCCAGAGCAACTGCGCCATTGTGCGCCAGATGTGTGAAAACATATTTCAGGCAGGGTGTGAAAAATGACAGCTGTATTGTTCATAAGGAAGTGTGCAAACATGACAATGTTGAAAATCTTGAGTGAAAATATTACAAATTCTCGAAGTTATGAATGTGCGTGGAAACTGTGCAATGCATGCTCGTAACAGTCGTTTTTTGGAATTGTTTCACCAAATTTGCAGCATAGGATTTTTGGGAGCCCACCTCATGAACTGTGACACTGTCATTTCCTTAATCGGTCCCAAAAGGTGATTCCGCACCGTGATTGCGCACCTTTTGGGACCGAATGACCAGATGACAGTGACTGAATTCATGAGGTGGGGTCCCAAGAACCCCATGGTGAAAATTTGGTGTCAAAATTCACAAAAATGACCGAGATATCTACCTAAGTTGAAAAAAAAATCATTTATGCCATTATACAGCTTACCGGCATTTCTTTGGTTCACGGTCGGCTTTGAAGAGTGCAGACATGTTCCCGTGCCACCAAACATCGTTGCGCCAGGCTCCAGAGGTAAGTATGGGGAAATGGGGGGTGGGGAGGTGGGGTGTGCAGATGGTGGGTGCAGGTTGGGGAGGGGGCAATGGATACAACGAGGGATGGTTTTCTGTTTTCACAGGTTTAAAAAAAAAAACGCCGCAAGACAGTTTTTCTGCTTACAGGGACAATGGGCATGCTGGTGTGGGTCCCAGCATGCCATAGATGTTGTTGGGGGCTGGAGCCGATGGGTATTACTACCCTGTCGGCTATACAATGTGTTTGGGGGCACATGAGCCGAGGGGATTGGGCCTCCCTCGGCACCTAGCAGAATGGGGGACATTATGCCATTGGGGATTGGGCTCCCCATCAGCAAATGAACTAGGGAGGGGGCATGCCAATTGGGGGATTGGGCATCCCCGTTGGTTTTCATGGGTACTGTGAGAGGAGGATGGTGACAGCTGCCGCCATGTTTATTGAAATGTGACACTAGACAAGGCAAGCTGGTATTTGCTCCTGCAGTCAGGTACTGCCCCAGCATCAGACTGTTCAAGAAAAACAGCTGATTCTTCAATGATGGGGCACTCCCTAATTACAGGGGCAAATTTCTTTAAGGTTGGTGGCATGCTTCAAAACTGCTGTCATTGACAGTGTGCTCCTCCATTGGCGCCACAGAGACCAGCCCCAAAAAGCACTGCCAGCACTGGCTACAACACTGCCATACCTCCCCAACCCACTACTCCAGCAAGCTGCCACAAAATGTTTTTTGCGCATGCATGCAAACAAACATGAAAACAGCAGACAGTATAAGTGAAGGGGACTATGTAGCAGTGTAAAGAAAACAGCAGACAGTATAAGTGAAGGGGAATACGTAGCAGTATAAAGAAAACAGCAGACAGGATAAGTGAAGGGGACTATGTAGCAGTATAAAGAAAACAGCAGACAGTATAAGTGAAGGGGAATACGTAGCAGTATAAAGAAAACAGCAGACAGGATAAGTGAAGGGGACTATGTAGCAGTATAAAGAAACAGCAGACAGTATAAGTGAAGGGGAATACGTAGAGCATAAAGAAAACAGCAGACAGTATAAGTGAAGAGGAATATGTAGCAGTATAAAGAAAGCTGCAGACAGTGTTAAGTGAATGAAGTAAAAACAGTGGAGGACTTCAAAGGATGCATTAAACCTGCAGACTTCTGTGCACCGATGTTCTATTAGAAGCAGAAAGTACAAAGTATATTTAAATTCAAAAATGACCAGGCAGATATCTAAAAGGGAATCAGAAAAAGCACATGAATTTTATATGGGACAGAATATGTAACAGAAAGTCTACAGGGCCATCCTGAAGAAGCAGTATAACTCAGAAATATTGATGTGGAAAGTGTTGACTGGCTGTTTATTTGGACAAAAAAGACATTTGAAGTGCATTAGTGTGTGGTGAGCAGCATGTTTACCAATAATTGCATATTGCCCCCATTGCAAGCAAGTGAAGGAAAAGCAAATTACAGTCTTGGATTTTGGATTTTGCAGGTCTTTCAGACAGCATTCAATAAAATGTATTTTAAGGACATTTTCTTTTTTTTCTCCTCTCCCTGTCTGACCGGCCCTCTTTCACTGGTCATGCCATCCCCTACACCCCAACATCCTTCAGGGCTTACCTGCCCACATCTGCTCCAAGGGCTTGCCTCCCCACCATTGGAGAGGATCCAGCTTCACTGGGTAGGGCCTAGATAGCTGGGTGCGGGGTCTAAGGTGACTGGTGTCATCCTACTGGCTGGTAGTTTTCTGTGTTCTCCCCTGAGAGGTGCAGACATGTAGTGCCATCACGATGTGCGTCGCACACTCCTGTGTGATGTGCATCAACAGCTGCCGCACCTCTCTACACTCTGGTGACCCCCAGACTGCCTTTCCCTTAGCCTCCACTAGGGGCCAGACTGTACTGGACTCCGAGTCCCCCCACCCTCAGAGGAGGAAGAGAGCAGTCCCTCAGGCACTCGAACCTCTTCCCCCGTCTGACACCCCACGCCTTCTTTTGAACCTGGGTCATTGGTGCCACAACTGGTAGCACTACTGCTGTGCCAGCAGGCCAGCACTGAAGAATATTTACTACAGTTGCTTCAGGCTTTGTTCTTCCACCATTACATTTTTTGGCAACTTCTGAATTGCCATATATCTGGCAGACCAGCTTCCAGCCACAGTCCAATGAAATGTGAGAAATGTGTTGTACTGCATGGAACGCTTCCAAAGCTTCAGTGGCAGTAACATTTTTACTCCTTTCCTTCCAAATTAGTATCTAGCCCACTTGGTCATCACAGGGCTGCACTTGGCTGATGTTGCTCAGTATTCTCGTGCCATATTAAGAAATTCTGTTCACTGTGGGACACCAAGATTTCATGTCTATAATATCTGCAGAAGGCTTTAAGTGTATCGCTGCAGTTCTTAACCCGGACATAGTCTTTTTTTTTTTGCCTATTACTTCTTCTTCTGATGTCGGCCATCCTCCAGAGGGAGCCCCCAGCCCCGTCTCCTGGAGTCTACCATCTGACGCTGGCCCATACTTCAAGGGCCCCCCCTGGTGGGGTCTTCGGGGTTCCCCAACCCCCACCGGAGACCTGATCCAGTGTGGCTAGCGCAGTGGCTAGCCAGGAGCGGAGCCTGTGAGGTGCCCTCCATCATTCACCACAGCATCTGTTTTTCCTGGTTTTCTCCCCAGGAGATGAGGCATGCAATGATGCCAGTGGAGAGAGTGTGCTCGCATCCACATGCACTTCCTCCAAGCATCTGCCCCATCTCCTCCCCCTTCATACAGCATTGGCGCACTGTACCCCAGTCTCCGCTAGGGAGCAAGCAAATGCTGACCACTGGTGACCCCCCTTCCCGGAGAAGGAGAGTAGTCCATTGGACACTTACTACTCCTCCTCCTCCTCCTCCTCCCCACCTGCTGATCCCTGACAGCCCGTGCTCGTTTCTGAACATGGGTTGCCGGTGTAGTGCCCGGACATAGTCTTTAATCCTGACAGCTTACCACTTACAGACTCTCCTGTTGCTTGAAGAAAGCATACTCAGCGCAGAGGTCTTCATTCTTTAGAAGCTCCTTTTCCTAATCGTACATTTAATTTAAATGGGGCAAACAAGTTTAAGTAAAATGATCAGCACCGACATTTAATCTGATGCATTCTGACTAGAACAATGGAGGCTGTTTGTCTGGAAGCTCGGTGCAACTTACATACACTGCAGCCCAACAAACTCTCACAGGAGCAAGCCATGAGACCAAACAGCTTTCAAAAATCTCAAATGACCACATAACACTGTGTATTACGCACTACTAAAGATATGGAGATAAGGAGGATATGGAGGATGGGAACAGCATTTTAACATTTTTCTATGCACCTTAACCCAGTACATCACACATGTACTGCAACCCAATAAAGCACCACATTAGCTAGTCATGATGACTACACAGCTTTAAAAAAACTTAAGGTACACATGCTTTGTATGTAACACTAGATATCAAACACATCTGTACCTAACCAACACAAACTTGTTTTAAACTCACAATCAAATTAAAAAAAAAATAGCATAGCAAAAATAGACAGTATAAATGTTGAGGGTGCAAAAAAATTGTATTAGAAATTCAGAAAGCTAACACTCATACTAACCTGGGGAGATGAAGTAGAAACTTGAAAGCAGTACATATTTCTTCTTAGCTAGGAGTCAGGACTCAGGACTCAGGAGAAAGAGCAGGTGAGGTGCAGGCAAACAAAGCAGCAGGAGCAGGTCAGGAATCAGATAGGTGATGCAGCAGGTTCAGAATCAGTAGCCAGTAGTGTCTTTAGGTCTATTAACACTACAGGATCTACACTGTTGCAAGCGGTGCAGATGAGCCGCATCGGTGCAGATCCTGGCATGTAAACACCTGCCAGAGCAGTGTAAGTCACTCCGTTGCAGCAATCCCTATACTAGTGTGTAAACATGCTGCTCTGCCTTTACTGGTGCATCCCCATGACACCCCATGCCAGGTCATTTTTTTTAACTCACACGACTGTCTCCTGGCCCCTGCTGGAAATCCAGTGCATTTGGTTGGAAGTTAACTCTAGCAGGGATAATGACCCTGCAATGATGCACGACCTCTGTTGTGTAAACACCAACTGGCAGGGTGTCAGGAGGAGCAGCAGAGGAGTGTTGCACATGGCAGCGCAACAAATGAGGTAATGCAAACATGCCTTTTGTTCAGTCTAGCTGAGATACAAGAAAAGACCAACACGATGTTCATCATTTTTATGCGGCATGGGGCTCTTTTTGAAGTTGGTGGAAGGCAGAGTGCCTGATGTGACTGGCAGAGATGATGGGCATTTTAATTTTTCCCCAGTCCTTGATGGAATTACTGGCAGGGCCATCTGTCTGTCCCCCAACCCTCTAGTGCCAGCACACACATGAGATTTGTATTCAAAGCTCACAGGCAGAATTTTTAAATGTTTCTGCACTGCCAACAGAGATATTGGAAGCCCAATAAGACAGGGAGCTATCTGGCTCTGGCAGTTGAACACAGAGCACCAGCACTACCCTAGCTAACACCAGGGTCCCTGTCCCCCTAACGCCACTCATGCAGGTGCTCACTTATTGTGCAAGGTAGAGGCTGTGCTGGCTAAGGGTGGACAAATGGGGCAATCTCTTATTCTTTTTTTTATTTACTATGCTTTTACCCTGCTACCGATCAACCTGTGACTTCCACTCTTACATTAGCCATGACTCCCTGATACCACCTGGTTTGCCCCCAGGGTGGGTTTGTGGCACTGGCCCTAAGTGCCACATCTGACAGGATAGGTCAGGGAGCTGCCCTGAGAGCTAGTTGAAGCCGAGGGCAGGCTTCATCAAGGGTGGTCAGCAGTGCTTTTTCTAGACTGCCACAGGGGCGGGGATGTGCAATGACGTCCGGCGTCTGCCCTGCCCCTCCTGTGTACTGGTACCAGTTGCCTGTGGATCCCCCAGCCTCTGCCAGGGGTCCCTCGGGCACTGCATACTCTACCCCTCCCTCCCCCCGGAGAAGGACAGCAGTTCATGGGATGCTCAATTCTTCTTTCCCGGTACTCTCTTATTCTTAAAAACTTGTTGGGGATGGGGTCCAGGAGGAAGAGGTGGACACTGACTGCATAGGGCAGCCCCCAGATTAGCATCCCAGAGACAGCAAAGCTGGCACAGAGACCATTGGACTGTGGATTGCAGGACAATACCTTGAGGTAGCCACTGTGATGGGAGAAATGGTTCAGATGAAGTGTGGTAAGTGGAAATAGGGACATTTGGCATACCAGATAAGATACTGTGGCAATCGGGATGGAGGGGTGGAAAACAGGACTGCCCCACTGAAAATGAGACAGATGAAAACCATATAGAAAGAAAATAATCTTAGACCTCTTGCCACCTGGAGTACAAGATCTTCTAAGACCCCCTTGAAATCAACGCCGCACCCAAGGTTCTAAACCTCAGCTCCTACAGGTCCCTCATTGCTGAACCACCCAGGGGCAAAGATCGTTCGCCTACAGGGCCCCCTCTGGATGAATGCTTTCAACAGTGACATCTCCTCAGACACTAAGCTGGGCCTGTTCAAATCCAAGCTTTAGTCACTACTCTCTACAGCTAGCACCTGTGACTGTCTCCCTTAACCATGTTTTCTCAAACCTCGACCTTAGCACGCGACCTCTTTCACAGTAACTTAGCACTCTTGCATCCTACCCCTTCCCCCTGCATCCCCCTACCCCCTCTCCACCCTTCCTCCCCCTTCCCTTTGCCCCACCTTTCCTCATGTACTCCACTCCCACCCCTCTTACTCTTCCCAGCCCACCCTCCAACATCCTGTGCCCTGTTTGTCTTGACAAAGCCTGCTGGCCGATATCAATGTACTGTATGCATTTTCCTGTGCCTGAAACTGATTAGCATGATGTGTCTCTGTTGTTTTACGTTGATTGTCCATTATTATTTTGTGTCCATTATGAGTTTTGTACATCCTATTTACACGTTATTGTACTGTACTTTACTGTCCTGTTTAATCTGTTCTCCTTTCTACTGATGTAGAACCTTTATACAAGATCTCTTAGCTCAAAGGTATATGTAATCTGAGACTTAAATAAAAAATATCCATATTTCTTTTCTTCTGTTTTCTCTGCCCTCCAACCTGTCATATTTCAGCTATCTGACTTTACCCACTTAATATATCTTACCTGATGACTCATTAACTTGTTCTTAATGTCTCTTCCATCCACACTGCTTTGTTTCCCAGCTTCAATTATTAAATTATTTTTACTAACTTTGCTTACTTTTTTCTCATCAATAATTCCTGAAGAAGACCTATGGTTGAAATGCTGATTCGAATGCTATTTTCTATGTTCAGTGTGCATTTTATTTTACTTTATCTTTCTGTTTTTTTTTCAATAAAATATGCTTTATGAAATTTTAAAAAACAATGACAATACAATACATACTCACAATACCATGAACAAGGAAAAAAATACAGATTAAAAACAGTACAAACCAACCCAACATGAAATAAACCCTACCAACCCCCCTTTCCCCTTGTTCTTCTGGAGTGGGCAAGTAAAAAGAAGACGTCCCAAAAATGACCATAAATAGACCATTAAACAGGTAAAAACAAAATACGGGGAAGAGTTGCAATCGCAACCCATTGAATAAAAAAAATTGAAGAAAAACCTCGCAAAAATGACAGAAAAAAGGAGGGAACAACACACAGTACCTATATCCAGCCTCTGTTAGGAGTCTGTACCATTCTGAGAACCATGGATTGTAAGTAAAGCAAATAATGGATCCCATATTTCCTTAAATTTATGTAAACGGTCTGCCTTGCTGGCCAGCATTTTCTCCGCTTGCAAAGTAAATAATATTTCTCTATCCAATTCTATATAGGCAGGAGCCACTTGATCACACCGATGGCGCATTATAATTTTCTTAGCACAGGCTGAAATCAAGGCCATATGGTAGCGTTGGTTGTCAATTAGTTCATAGAAACATAAAAACATAGAATTTGATGGCAGATAAGGACCGCTTGGCCCACCTAGACTGCCAATTTCCCTACCTAATGGATAAGCTGCAGATCCTACTTAACCAATAGCCTACTTCCTCCTCCCCCCCACTAGAATTGCCTTATGTCTGTCCCATTCATTCTTGAATTCCTCCACTGTTTTTGACTCCGTGACCTCCTCAGGAAGGCTGTTCCATGCATCCACAACCCTCTCTGTGAAAAAATACTTCTTCACACTACCTCTGAGCTGTCCCCCCTCTATCTTCAAATTGTGCCCCCTTGTTCTTGCACATTTCTTTTTCTGAAAGATGCTACCCTCTTGGACTTTGTTGATTCCGTTGAGGTACTTGAAAGTTTCTATCATGTCACTCCTCTCCCTCCTTTCCTCGAGGGTATACATATTAAGCTCCTTTAGTCTCTCTTTGTATGTCTTCTGGTGCAGACCCTGCACCATTTTGGTTGCCCTGCTCTGAACAGCTTCCACCATGTCTATGTCTTTGTGGAGATGGGTCTCCAGAACTGCACGCAGTACTCCAGATGGGGTCTCACCTACTGTCTGTACAGAGGGATAACAACTTCCTGTTTTCTACTGGTGATGCCTCTCCCTGTGCATCTCAGTATCCCTTCAGCCCTCCTTACTGCCTTCTCACATTGCTTGCCCACCTTTAGGTCATCTGATATAATTACCCCCAGGTCCGTTTCCATTTTTGTTGTTGTCAGAATCTCACGCTTCATTGTGTACTCTTCCCCTGGGTTTTTGTTTCTCAGGTGCATTACTTTGCCTTTCTTTGTGTTGAATCTAAGCTGCCATATATTTGACCATTCCTCCAACCTTGCCAATTCCTTCTCATCCTTTCCACCCCACCTTGTGTATCAACCCTGATGCAGATCTTTGTGTTGTCTGCAAAGAGACATACTTTTCCTTCCAGTCCCTCTGCAATGTCACTTATAAAGACATTAAAAAAGGACCGGTTCCAGTACTGAACAATGCGGTACCCCACTAGTAATCCCCCTTTGTTCACTGTGGACTCCATTTACTATTACCCTCTGTGCCCTGTTGTCCAGCCAATGTTTTACCCTGGCTACCACCCTGGGGCCCACTCCCAAGCTGGCTAATTTGTTTATTGATCTTTTGTGCGGGACTGTGTCAAATGCCTTGCTAAAGTCTAGGTAGGCCATGTCCACAGCCCCTCCCTGGTCTACTACTTTGGTCACCCAGTCAAAGAAATCGATTAGAGTCATCTGACATGACCTTCCCACTGTGAATCCTTGCTGCCTTGGGTCCTGTGCCCCAGTGGCCTCTAGGTACTCAACAATTCTTTATTTCTTTCAGAAGTGATTCCATCATTTTTCCCTACCACTGAGATCAAACTGACAGGTCTATAGTTTCCTGCCTCTGTCTTGCTCTCACATTTGTGAAGGGAATCATATCCACCCTCCTCCAATCCTCATGTACCATATCATCCTCCCATGATTTGCCAAAAAGGGTAGTCAGTGGTGTTACTAGTTCTCTCCTTAGTTCTTTTAGAATTCTGGGGTTAATCCCATCAGGCCCCATTGCTTTGTCCACCTTCAGTTTTAGAAGTTCTTTCAGAACCCATTCTTCTATAAAAGGACTGATATCGACCTCCCTATCCAGAGTGCTTCTATTGCCTGGATTAGGTACCTCCCCCTCCTATTCCTTTGTGACTACTGAGCAGAAGTATTCGTTCAGCATCCCTGCTTTTTCACTGTCCCTCTCTGCCCACCCACCCTCCTCTTTATTCAGCCTCAGTACCCCTCCCTTTGCCTTTCTTCACTCCCTAATGTACCTATAAAAGGTTTAATCCCCCTTCTTAACCAAGTTGGCTATCTTTTCCTTAGTTTGGGCCTTTGCTATTCTGACTGCCTTCCCTGCTTCCTTCTGCTTTAATTGGTACAGTCCTCTGTCCTGCTCCTTCTGTGTTTCCTTTTACTTCCTGAATGCTATCTTTTTCTCCCTAACCTTCCCTGTCACCTCTATTGAGAACCATAGTGTTTATTTCTTTCATTTTGATTTGTTTATTTGCTTCACACAAAGGCTTGTTGCCTCTGTGATGGCAGTTTTGATGTTTCCCCATTATTGCTCCACCCCTCCTTCTTGCCTGTTTCTAGTGCTTTTCTGAGGCACTCTCCCATTTTGCCAAAATCAGCCCTCCTGAAGTCCAGTACCTTCACTTTTGTATGGCTTGACTCTACAGCTGAGTTTATCGTGAACCACACTGTTTGGTGGTCACTTGTTCCCAGATGGCTACCGACTTCTAGATCTGAGATCCTCTCTCCATCCCCATTTGAGAGTACCAGGTCTAGGATTGCTCCCTCCTGAGTGGGTTCCAATACTAGCTGTCTAAGGCATGCCCCCGTAGGGCATCAAGAATGGACCAGCTCCTGGATGTGGTTGCAGCAAAGGTGCTCCAGTTAACATCTGGCATATTCAGGTCCCCCATCAGCAACATCTCCCCTTTCTCTGCTATCCTAAGGATGCCTTCTATTATTTCCTTGTCCATTTCCTCCCCCTGAGATGGGGGTCTGTATACAACCTCTGTGTGGATAGTGGTGCCATTTCCAGTCACCAGGGTGACTCACAGTGCCTCCTCTCCTCCCTGTTTATCCTTTAGTTCCATTGCTTTGATCCCTTCCCTTACATAGAGAGCTACTGCTTCTCCTCTTCTACCCTCTCTGTCCCTCCTGTAGATTGTGTACCCTGTTATGTTGACATCTCAGTCATGGTTCTCTGTGTACCATGTTTCTGTGACTGCCACGATATCCAGGCATCCCTCTTCCATCAAGGCCACCAGTTCAGGGAGCTTGTTACCTAGACTACGGGCATTGGTACTCATTACCCTCCATTTTGTGATGGCCTTACTCCTTTTTGCCCCATCCCTATCCTTACTACCTTTGTTTTTTTTCTCCATTTACCCCTGCCCTTCTCCCTATTGACTTCTCTATCTTGTTGTTTACCTCACTTACTACCCTGATTTTTTTGGGGAAGGCTAGGATTTCCATTCTCCTTTTTAGTGCCTCCCCCTTGGCTAGTTTAAATGCTTGACAATGAAGCATTTAAATCTATCACCTAGGATCCTGGTTCCCCTCCTGGACAGATGCAGACCGTCACAGCAGTATAGGCCTGCATCCCTCCAGGTGGACTCCCAGTCCCCAGTGAAGCCAAAACCCTGAGTTCTGCACCAGTTTTTAAACCACTGATTGAATCCCATGGTGCAGAGCACTCTAGCCTCACCCATGCTATAGACATTAATCCTTGAAATATCCTAACAGGCATATGTCTGGAGTAATTGCCAGCTCCAAGCCTAACAGTGGATCAAGACAACTGAGAATAGATTCCCAGAATGGGGTGACTTTTTCACATTCCCATAAAACATGTAAAAGAGTCCCAGGAAGTTTACCACAGTGTGTACACAGATCTGAAGACATAGCGCCCATTTTAAATAATTTAGAGGGAGTATAATAAAGATAACATAATATATGAAATTGCATGTAACAATAATTGTCTCATTTAATATATTTATAAGCATTATGCCATATGCAGTGCCAGTCTTTGACATCATCAAACGTAGGAATAGTCTGTGCCTAGTAATCCAACCTGCCATTTTACTGTCTAGGTAGCAAGTTGTAAAACTGTGAATAGAGAGAGGAGATGGCAAGAGGAGCTGATGCTGAAGGCACGAGCACTAAGAGCTTATGACTATAATCATTGGTCCAGGGCCTTAAACAGAAATGACGGTGCAACAGGTGAGCAAGTTGTAAATATTTAAAACAGAATCTAGTAGGTGCATGGGTAATATGCTGAAAGTCTGCACATTTTAGCAAAATGCCATCACGGAGGTGCTGGTCTACCAATGTAATATCTGGGTATGGCCAAAATAACGAAGTAATACGCTGTCCCACTATTTTCAGATTCAGATTACCCAAAAGAGGTTGTGCAGTATCTGTCACAGGATTGAGGCAAAGAAGTTGACATAATTATTTGTGAGCCCATACTGATACTGCTATGGGGCGGCCTGTACGTTTCGGGGAAGCTGAGTGGGAAGTATGTGTAATAAAGCCAAAATGTTGAGATTCTGTTTTTATAATCAAGGTTTATTAAAGAAATGGTTCAATAACTACTAACTTTTGTGGGTTCCTTACCTGGTTTTAGGAGGACAACAAATAAGGGCTTCTGTTAAGGTAGAGTCTGTGGAGCCATGAAAATATATATAATGAAGGGTGTCTAATAGCACTGGGGCCAAAATATTCTTAAATTTTGTATAAAAGTTAGCAGAATACACATCTGGTCCTGAGGCTTTATCCGCAGCTAAAGAGTCTATGTTCTGTATGACTTCCTGCAAAGATAAAGATGTCTGCAGGAAGGCATGTTGGACACCTGAAAGTCTTGGTATTTCAAGGTTCTGAAAAAATTCTTCAAAATGTGAAGTGGGGGCAACTGGAACTGGGGCATATAAAGGTTGGTAAAAGCATTGAAACTGGGCTACAATGTCTCTTGGCATGATGACTAAATTGCCTGAAGGGGACCAATGGCTGGGCTGATCTTATCAGAAGCCTGTGCACAGAAGTGCAAGGCAAGCAGTTTGCCCACTTTCTCCCCTTGATCAAAGTATATGACTTTTTATTTAAGAAGAAGGTGTCACAAACCCACTCCTGGGGGTCAGGCCCACTGAGCTCACAGTGCCCACCCTTAAGTGAAATCCATGATGGGAGGAACACGGATACTCTCCTCATCCTTTAGAATGCTCATTAAGGTTACGACTGCATCTCTGCCACGAGGATCCAGGGTGTCCCTCTAGCTCTAGATAAGGGCATAATACCAGTCTCAAGTCTTGTAGCCAAATATGAACCCTTCCTTGGCTACTACACACAGGAGGAAGACTCAGGTATCACACTGTCTTCAGGGTAGCAGTGTAAAAAAAACTGATTTGGCCTTCTCCCTACAGAATATGCAACAGCCTGATTCAAAATCTTTGTAGACTCTGGTATTCTCCCTATGCTTCCAGATGTCTCTTCCATACCCCTTTTCAATTTGGTTGCTCATGGTGGCCCCTCTAAGCAAGTAACAGTTTTCACAGATCATTAATAAACCTTCTACAATCACACATACAATATAAGGAATTCTCGCTCAGGCAGATATTCTTTATTTATTTATTTATTCATTCACAGATTACAATAGTTTTGTACACATAACAGCTCTTTTACAAAGGTTCCACATCAGTGGGAAGGGTGACAGACATACAACGGATGATATTACATAAAATTTTGACATGAAAGTATTTAAAATTACAATATGACATTAACATTGCAACTAAAATTAAAAACTATGAATTGGTAGGAAATCAAAAATAACCTAATAAAAGGAGGCAGGGTAAGGTGCTTTGTCAAATAAATATAGGTAGATTTGGGTGAACAAAATGTCAGGTAAGTGAAGATAAACAGTGGCAAGAAGGTGGACAAAAGTTTTGCTAAAATACTTAAATACATACAGTTACAGCTAAAAAGAGAATATTAATTTGGGTTACAGTATACAGGAAAAAATGGAAAAATGTACAGTAAAACGCACTAAAACAGTTACCTAGTCTACCTGAGGTATGAAGATTTCAAAGTCCGGAGAATCGCTGGTTTGCAAAATATTTCAGTCTTTCTGTAGCAGCCTCTGGTTCTTAGGCAGTCTTTGTGCTGACAGGTGTTCTCTATGGTCAGGAGAGGGCCCAAGCAAAATGTGCCCCCAAATGCCCTGAGCTAGGGCTATTAATACCTTTGAAATAGTGAGCGAAACTCCCACAACTTTTAGGCCAGTAGATGGCACTGTTGTGCGGTTTCCAAAAATGTCCAAGAATATTAAAAATCAGATTCTGAGACCTATAATTAGCATGGATATGACATTTTAGAGTTAAGCCCTTTGAAGTCCCCTGTAGACCATTGGCATCCATAAGATAAAATTCACACAGGTTCTCTAGGAAGCATGTTCCTCTCCTGTTACCTCATAAAATGTAGCATATTATAACAGCTTCCTTAGATCAAAGCATTCCACTCCCGAGTGCATGGTTTTATGACATTCAAATGGATTTTGGCATATCTCTAGTAAAAAAACTGGGAATGCAATTTCAGTTCCTGGCAAACAGCTCCTTTCAGGTCAAAAGAAGGTCAAGCCTTTTCTCTTTTATCTAGTCTTTTTCCTATGTGCCTTTGTTCTGACACTGGCATGTACATATAATTACATAAAAAACATATATACAACATAATACTAGCTACAGATAAGGGCTAGCAGCCGGGCAGTTTGCCACAGAAGGTACTCTGTTTGTGCCTGGAGAAGATCATTATATCAGGCACGTAAAGATTCAAGCTGTTCCCAAATAAGATCAGGGGAAGAAGGGGAAAGGGAATGCTCCAACTCGTGAATTTGGGAAATTATGTGTGCAGCCTTTTGTGTTTGAAGCTTTTTCTGCTTGGAAGCAAGACAGATAAATTCTCCCCGTAACCCACATTTCAAGGCACCCCACAGGAGGTCTAATTGGGGCATAGAGGGAGAATTAGTTTCTAAACAGGATGTCATAAATTTAGTAATATGCTCAATAATATCAGGAGACTTCAACAACTGATTGTTCAAATGGCAAGATTTATCCACAGCACTGCTCAGTGAAAAATATATCTAAATAATGTCAGGGTGGTGGTCTGATAAAACCTTAGCCCCATAATAACACATCTGAATTCCAGAGAGGAGTTCCACACCCATTAGGAAATAATCAATATGAGAAAATGAATTGTGAGGCAATGAATGAAATGAATATCCCTGCTGAGAAGGGTTTAATACTCTCCAGGGATCTATAAGCCCCGTGGAGTCCATAAATTCACAGAGTGTGCACCATCCGGGAGAGAGCCCTTACTGCCTCATGCCTGATCTGTCTAATTCATTGGAAATAACTATGTTCCAATCTCCAGCCAACAGAATAGGGACAGAAACCCAGAGAGTTAAATAATTCAATAAAGAGGCAACAAATGTAGGGTCATCAGGTGTTGGCCCATATATAGAACCCAGAATAACCTCCCTATGCCCTAACAGGGCTCTTAACAGAATAAATCTCCCCTGGGGATCAGAGACTTCCTGCAGGAGGTGGAAGGTGACCCTCCATGCTATTAAAATCACCACCCCACACTTGCGGGAATCCAACCCAGCACCATAGACATGACTCGCCCAAGTTCTACACAACACCAACAACTGTGCAACAGGTAAATGGGTTTCTTGTAACATAGCAACATCAATTTGTAGCCCCTTCAGATGTAATAGTAATTTAGAGTGTTTCACTGGAGATTGGGCACCTTTGACGTTCCATGAACAAAATCTATACATTTGAAACATTGACAAAAATTATACTTAAAAGTAAAACAGTAGCAACTCCTTCAAAAACATGAAGATATGGTCCTAAGGAAATACCCACTCCAGAAGAAGTCACACACACCCCTTAGCCCCACAATATCCCCAAAAAAGACCACAACTAACAACCCTACTACTGAAATAAGATCCCAACACTTGCTCTCTCCCCCAAATCTGGCACAATAAGGCCAAATAATCCATAAAGAGACTGATGCACAATGCACTATGCTAGTACACGCACCCACCCCGACCACCCACACATCAGGACAGATGGCCACAAAATAAACATTAATACAACCACTCCAAGAGTGAACAGTAAGCAAGTTCTTTTAACAACCCCAAGGGGGGGGGTCAAAAATAATTATCTACCCTTGACAGCGCAGAAGCTGACAAAATCACTGTTGATTAAAAAAAAGCCCAACCAGGATACCTCTTATGAGTGCCTATACAAAGGGATATATCATGAGTCTCTAACTGGGGGTCCTCCAAACAGTTCAAAAAAATGGGAAAAAAAATGCAGACAGTAATAAAAGAGTAGTTCTGGGCTGTCTAAGGAATGGGAAAAAAGAAAAAAGCATGACCCCCTCCTAAAAGCTTGTTCACCCTCCATAAAACCTACTCCTATTAGATATCAATCAGAACTATAACATTATATAAAACATGTACAATAAATCAGCACTCTAAGTACGAAGTAACAAGAACAAACCATTAAACCCCTGAAACTGAGCACACAGCAAAGGGTGACCTTGCATTATCATCAAGTCACGCAATCGTGAGTATTAAAACTCATCATGGAAACCTATAAAGGCAAAACAGTTACATAGACCACATCATATAAGAACATAAAATAACAGAAGAAAAGGAAAAAAAAGGTGAAACAGGATATTTACAGAAGGAGAGGATGGGATGGTGGGAAGGAGTCCAAACCAAAACAGCGAAGATGCAGAAAAGAAAAAAAAAAAGGGAGGGGACATGTGATTAAGCTCTTTGCTGGAAAATGTCATACCAAAGCCAGTGATAAGGCTATCAAGTCCTGGTTTTAAAGAATCAAGTGAGGTATAAGTTCAATACAAGAAGAGCCATCAAATAGTCCCAAAAAACAAACAGTTCAGCAGAACCTTCCTTGAAATAAAAGCCTTCCATGAGTAACCAATAAAAGATGAGGTGCAATCCGGGAACTGTCATTAACAGTCCAAACAGCTGGTCTTCTCCAGTTCATGAGCCCTTGGATTGAGGAAAAAGATCAGGAAAACTCTCAGGCAGTCCAGTCCAGGCATCCTTAGCAGATTCAAACTGGTGGGTTCCTTTCTCCGTGGTGACAACAGTTTTGCAGGATAGAGAAGATGAAAACGGATTCCTGCAGCAATAAATTTAGATGTGATAGAAACATAGAATTTGATGGCAGATAAGGACCGCTTGGCCCACCTAGTCTGCCCATTTTCCTACCTAACAGATAAGCTGCAGATGCTAGTTAGCCAACAGCTTACTTCCTACCCCCCACTAGGACTGCCTTATATCTGTCCCATGCATTCTTGAATTCCCCCACTGTTCTTGACTCCACGACCTCCTCAGGGAGGTTTTTCCATGCATCCACAACCCTCTCTGTGAAAAAATACTTCCTCACATTACCTCTGAGCCGTCCCCCCTCTATCTTCAAATTGTGCCCCCTTGTTCTTGCACATCTCTTTTTCTGAAAGATGCTACCCTCTTGGACTTTGTTGATTCCCTTGAGGTACTTGAAAGTTTCTATCATGTCCCTCTCCCTTCTTTCCTCAAGGGTATACATATTAAGCTCCTTTAGTCTTTCTTCATATGTCTTCTGGTGCAGATCCTGCACCATTTTGGTGCCCTCCTCTGGACAGCCTCCACTCTGTCTATGTCTTTCGGAGATGGGGTCTCCAGAACTGCACACAGTACTCAGATGGGGTCTCACCAACTATCTGTACAGAGGGATAACAACTTCCTGTTTTCTACTATTGATGCCTCTTCCTATGCATCCCAGTATCCCCCAGCCTCCTTACTGCTTTCTCACATTGCTTGCCCACCTTTAGGTCATCTGATATAATTACCCCAGGTCCCTTTCCATTTTACTGTTGTCAGTATCTCACCCCCATTGTGTACTCTTCCCTGGGTTTTGTTTCCATGTGCATTACCTTGCACTTCTTTGCATTGAATCTGAGCTGCCATACATTTGACCATTCCTCCAACCTTGCCAAGTCCCTTCTCATCCTTTCCACTCCATCTTGTGTATCCACCCTGTTGCAGATCTTTGTGTCATCTGCAAAGAGACATACTTTTCCTTCTAGTTCCTCTGCAATGCCACTTATAAAGACATTAAAAAGGACCAGTCCCAGTACTGAACCCTGCGGTACCCCGCTAGTAACCCTCCTTTCTTCACTGTGTACTCTACTACCCTTTGCATCCTGTTGTCTAGCCAATTTTTTATCCAGGCTACCACCTTGGGACCCACTCCAAGGCTGGCTAACTTATGTATTAATCTTTTGTGTGGGACTATATCAAATGCCTTGCTAAAATCTAGGTAGGCCATGTCCATAGCCCCTCCCTGGTCTACTACTTTGGTCACCCAGTCAAAGAAATCTATTAGATTCATCTGACAGGACCTTCCCATCATGAATCCATGCTACCTTGGGTCCTGTGCCCCACTGGCCTCTAGGTACTCAACGATTCTTTCCTTCAGAGGTGATTCCATCATTTTCTCTACCACTGAGGTCAAACTAACTGGTCTGTAGTTTCCTGCCTCTGAACTGCTCCTACTTTTGTGAAGAGGAATCACATCCGCCCTCCTCCAGTCCTCGGGTTCCACTCCATCTTCCCATGATTTGTTAAAGAGAGTAGTCAGCGGTGTCACTAGTTCTACCCTTAGTTCTTTTAGAATTCTTGGGTGAATCCCATCAGGCCCCATTGCTTTGTCCACTTTCAATTTTATTAGTTCTTTCAGAACTCTTTCTTCTGTAAATGGACTGGTATCGACCCCAGTCTTCAGAGTGTTTCTCTTGTTTGGATTAGGTACCTCCCCCTCCTCTTCCTTTGTGAATACTGAGCAGAAATATTCGTTCAGTATCTCTGCTTTTTCACTGTCACCCTCTACCCACATTCCCTCCCCTTTATTAAGCCTCAGTATCCCTCCTTTGGTCTTTCTTCACTCCCTAATGTACCTATAAAAGGTCTTATCCCCCTTCTTAACAGAATTGGCTATCCTTTCCTCGGTTTGGGCCTTTGCTATTCTGACTGCCTTCCCAGACTCTTTCTGCTTTAATGGATAAATTTCTCTGTCCTGCTCCTTCTGTGTTTCCTTATATTTCCTGAATGCTATCCTTTTCTCCTTAACCTTCCCTACCACCTCTTTTGAGAACCATAGCGTTTTTTTCCTTCATTGTGTTTTATTGATTTGCTTTACACAAAGGCTTGCTGTCTCTGTGATGGCTGTTTTGATTACTCCCCATTGTTCCTCCACCCCTCCTTCTTGCCTGTTTGCTAGTGCTTTTCTGAGGCACTCTTTCATTTTCCCAAAGTCAGCCCTCCTAAAGTACAATACTCTTGCTTTTGTATAGCTTGATTATATGGCTGTGTTTATCGTGAAAAACAGTTTGGTGGTCGCTTGTTCCCAGATGGCTACCCACTTCTAAATCTGAGATTCTTTCTCCGTCCCCATTTGAGAGTACCAGGTCTAAGATTGCACCCTCCTGAGTGGGTCCCAATACTAACTGTCTGAGGCATGCCCCCTGTAGGGCATCAAGAATGACCCTGCTCTTGGATGTGCCTGCAGCAAAGGTGCTCCAGTTAACATCTGCCATATTCAGGTCCCCCATCAACAATAGCTCCCCTTTTTCTGCCATTCTAAGGAAGCCTTCTATCATTTCCTTGTCCATTCCCTCTGCCTGAGATGGGGGTCTGTATACAACCCCCATGCGGATTGTGGTGCCATTTCCTGTCTCCAGGGTGACCCAGAGTGCCTGATCTGCTCCCTGTTTACTCTTTAGTTCTGTTGCTTTGATCCCTTCCTTTACATAGAGAGCTACTCCTCCTCCTCTTTTACCCTCCCTGTCCCTCCTGTAGATTGTGTATCCTGGTATGTTGACATCCCAGTCATGGTTCTCAGTGTACCATGTTTCTGTGACTGCCACAATATCCAGGCAACCTCTTCCATCAAGGCCACTAGTTCAGGCAGCTTGTTACACAGACTATGGGCATTGGTACTCATTACCCTCCACTTTTTGATAGCCTTACCCCTTTTAGCCCCATTTGTGTCCTTACTGCCTTTCCCTTTTTTTACATTTACCTCTGTTCTGCTCCCTAATAACTTCTCTACCTTGGTGTTTACCTCACTAATTACCATGTTTTGTGTGGGGAGGCTGGGATTTCCCTGCTCCTTTTCAGTGCCTTCCCTCTTGGCTAGTTTAAATGCTTGCCAATGAAGCATTTAAACCTCTCACCTAGGATACTGGTTCCCCCTGGACAGATGCAGACCATTGCACCAGTATAGGTCTGCATCCCTCCAGGTGGCTCCCCAGTCCCCAGTGAAGCCAAAACCCTGAGCTCCACACCAGTTTTTCAACCACTCATTGAATTCCCTGGTAAGGAGTGCCCTAGCATCACCCTTGCCATATACAGGCAGCACTTCCGAGAAGGTTACCATATGCGCTACTTGTCTAAGGCCCATCCCCAACTCTACGAACTCCTCTTGCACGGCTCCGATCCCATTCTTAGCCAGGTCATTTGTCCCTAGGTGGACAATGACATCCAGCTCCCTCCCTCATGCAGCTCCTCCCACGATCCTGAGAATTTGCTTCCTGTCCCTCCAAGCCGTGGCACCAGGAAGGCACCTTACCTCCCTCTCCCCTTCCTCCCCCATTTCTATCCCCCTAATGATTGAGTCCCCCACCAGGAGTTGTTTTCTTCCCCTGTGGGGTCCCATGCCACCCTCCTGTGGGTCTCCTTTGTGAAGGTTCCCAGCATCCTCCTTGGTCTTCACTGCAGGTGCCTCCATAAAGGAACCACTATCCACCAGAAGAGTGAATGAACTGTGGAGAGGTACAGCTGGAGGGATGCAACTCTGTTCCACCATCCTCTCCCTCCCTGAGCCCACCCTGGTCCAGCCTCTCCTCTTTCTTGGCAACCTCTGAGGTAGTGGCATTGGCCCTGGTGGTCCCTGGGTGGGGGAGGAGGTTTCATGAATCCTAGCCTGGTCAGCCTGGAGATGGGCAACCTCCTCTCTCAGACCAGAGAGGTGTCTGCAAATTGGGCAGCATCACAGCCTCTAGAATGTCTCCCGGAACACTGCCACCCCACAGCCATTGCACTGCACCACTCCTATCATGTCTTATTTTGTGTCCCCTCTACTGTTTCTCTGTAAGCTTACACTCTCCTCTCCTTACAACTCTCACCCTTCCTGTTCTGGGACAGCAACTTCCAATCTTCTTCAGTAGCCTCCTTCTTCCTTGCTCAATGTCAGACCACCAGCAGCTGGGGGGGAGAGTGAGCTACTTTTTTCCTTTAGGGTTGACAAAACCAATGTTTCTCTATGATCCTTCCCTTCCTACTGCCAAACAGGAAGTTCCTGTTGACAGTCAGATCCAGTGGCTATAAAAGTAGAACTGGTTTAGGGTGGGATGGAGGGCAATTAGTAAGAAAAAAGGCTAGCAACAGGAAGTTGTAATTTGAGTCACCTGCTTTTATAGTGTCTAAGCCACACCCCCAATTAAGCTCTCTTTCCTCCTACTGGTTTAGCAAAGTCAGCTGATACAGTACCCTTCTCAGCACAGAACACACACTGACTTTCTTTCTTTTCTTTCATTTTTTTAACCCTAAATAAGACCCCTTCTACTTCTAATAAAGTATCTGTCTACTTAATCTCAACAGACACTGACTCCTGCTGAGATATAAGTTTTAAATTAATAAGAAAATGTAGCTTCTTTTAGTTAGCTGCTTTCTGCTCTACAAGCAAGGCTAGCAACAGCCCCTGTAGTTTCCCAGTAGTTGCCTTACATATGGGGTATAATCATTAAAGATATAGAAACATTTTGTTTTCCATACAAGGTCACCTTTTTCCCTCACCTTCTGTTGAATGAAAAGCTTGTCCCGATAGTTAAGTAGCTTTAAAATGATATTCTGTGGATGTTAGGATGGGTTAGAAGGGGGTCTAAGGGTTCAATGTGCCCTTTCCACCAGGGCAATAAGGTGAGGGTCCTGCAATTGTCTGGAATAGATTTTGAACAAAGGCAGTCATATCAGAGCCCTCTTCTCACGCTGAAAAGCCAACAAGAACCAGTTGCGATTCCGTTTCTCCTGGTCCTCAATACAAGATTCCAGCTTTGCCACTTTCTGTTTCAGGCCAACTAAATCTTTTTCCTCCCCATGCTGCCGGTCCTCAATTGAACTGATGCAGACTTCGGCATCTTGAACCCAGTGAGCAATAGATTCTAGAGCTGGGCGGAACCTTTTTGTGTCCTCCACCATCTTGAGGACCACTGCTTTAATTGTACTCAGATCATCCTGAAGACTCAAGATGGCTTTGTCAGGGTCCATTTCTGAGTCCGTAGTCTCTGAAGAGTGAGACAGCTTAACCCGCTTAGTTTCTCAAAGTTTCTTTGGCATGTTGGGAGGAGTGTGCTGGGCAGAAGATTCCAGAAGGCCCGTAACGTCCATGGGTCCATTGTAACAAAACCAGCACACAAAAGAATAGCCAATTATCTAAATCAGAACCTGAGAGCAAAAGGAACAGGTGTGGAGAGAGATTTATAACAACTAATGGCTTGAAGTGGTGAAAAAATAACTTTATTCCTGAGAGTAGGATGGAGCAGAGGCAGGGAGCGACTATCTGGCAAGCTGCATCATGTGACTCCCCTTACCTTATTGTTTTATTTGTAGCCCTCCCACTGACACAGCAACTCCATTTTTATGTTCTAACATGTTATATGATGATGTTCCTGGCAGATAAACTGTAAGATACTGTAATTAGTAAATCTGACTGTCAGGAGTACAGAGTCACTGAGAGGAAGTTAGGTTAGGTTAGCAAGGTAGGATACTAAATATAGCTTTTCTGTTTACAGCATGGGGAGTGTTATATTTAGACTAAGAGATGGCTGGTGAGCCTTGAGCTATTCAGAAGCTTTGACTAGATCTGAGTTTAGGGCATTTTTTATGCTGTCTGAAAACATATTTGCACGTGAAACCATATTGCACTTTGCATAATTTTAAATATCAGAATTTGTAAGTACATTGTGGAAGACATATATGTATATCAGAACCAGTAAAGGACTTAAAATGGAGCCCTGTGGAACTCCTACATCTGAAGCTTACAGCTTGACTCCCAGTGCAGGGTAACAAAAATGATTCAGGTCCAACAGGGCATGCCCTGTGAGGAGCACCTCAAAGCCCTGAACATGTATTTGCTGGAGACGAGAAGAGAGAGGAGAGATATGATGGAATCCTTCAAATTCCTAAAAGGAATTAACAGGATAAACTTTGGGGCACTTTTTAACTTGAATACCAGTCCACGGTCATGTGGTCATGACTGGACGCTAACAGGAGGGACATGAGGAAGTACTATTTTACAGAAAGGGCGGTAGAACCATGGAACAGACTGCCAGCTGAGGTGGTGGGTGCAAAAAACATTTGTGGTTTTAGGCATGGCTGGGACAGAATGAAGGGTATAGTTGTTGCTCAGGGCATGAGAATTGGGGAAGAAAATGGAGGGTGTGTGGGGAGGGCTAGCACCCTGGAGGAACAGTAGGTTCCAGGACTAAATAGAGAACTGGGACAGACTGGATGGACCTTTGGTCTTTTTCTGCTGTCGTTGTCTGTGTTCCGATGTTTCTACATTTCTGTGTTAGACTAATTGGACACAGGCTAGAGTCAGTTTGTTGAATAATCAATTTCTCTTTTTCTCTCAGCAAGATAGCTATGAAATAATTGTGGAGCCACGTCAGAGAAGCCTAGATGTTGTAGTTTGCTAGTTACCTTTTTGTGAGTTACTTTGTCAGATGCTTCCCCGATGTAACTTTTTTACAGTACACTCTGCAATCACACTGTAGATGTGGCAGGATGATGCTCATCCTTAGTTAGGTGGCCCAACTGACACAACTGAAAATACCAGCAAAATATAAAAAAATCTTAAAATTATCAAGTAATGGGCCATTAAAAATGTTATATCATTTAATACCAATGAATGCATAGTTACGCATTTGGGAATGGGAAATATTTTTGACAAATACCTATTAAATGGAATAACCATAAAATAAATAAATAGTGAAAAAGATCTAGGGATATTAATCAATATGGACCTAAAATTCAGTAATAATTGTAATAAAGTAGCTGAGACAGCCAACAGACTGCTAGGACACATGAAAAAACCTTTATAAATAGACACATTCAATGCATAATGACACTGCATAAAGCATACATAAGACTGCGCTTGGACTAGTGTACACCCACTGCAGTGCATCAGGATACTGGCGTTAGGGCACCGAGTCACTACGGTGCCAAACCCCAAGTTTGCCACCCCCTCACCGAGGTCCACCCCCACCGAGTTTGTATGTGTATATATATATATATATATATATATATATATATATATAAAGTTAGGGGTTTAGGGGCACAGCCCACCACAAAAAGGGTGGTCGGAGACATTAGCGATTGGCGCTGTAGTGACTTGATCCATTCAAAGGGTGGAACCTTGTACACCACTGTGGAGTCCATACTTCAAAAGAAACATAGTAAATATAGAAAGGGTGCAGCAGAGAGCAATGAAACTGGTAACTGAGGTAAGGGACTATTCATACCAAGAAGGATTAAAAACTGGAACAATATACTCTGAAGGACAGGAGAAAAAGAGGAGATATGTTACAAATGTTTAAAATTATACAGGATGATGAATTAAGGAAGAGTTTAGGGTCAGAATATGTACACAGGGAAGCAAACATAAGGTGTCACACTAAACAAATTAGAATAGAGCATACAAATAAAAATGACAGAAGCGGGTTCTACACCCATACAGCCTGTGAACTATGGCACATTCTACCTAGGGAGATTGTGCAGTCAGACACATTGGGCCCTATTCATGAATGAGCCAGGGTGGCTACGTGCTGCGTAACTCGGGTGTGTAGCCACCCCACACCCATTCGTGCTCACTGCGCCCCCACATTGGCATGCACAGCAGTCCTACACCCACCCTTGCACACCGGATCCCCAGCCAAGCATGGAGCTCTGCACGTGGGTGGGACGGAGTCTCTGTGGGGCATGCCAGCACTCTGCACCATTCATGAAGGTGTGGAGTGCCATACATGGGGACCAGTGGCTATGCATCTGGAGGTTAGCCATACCGGATATGTGCCCCCTCCAGATGCTGCCGCCAGATCGCTGGTGCGTGGGGGGGGTGGTCATTGGACCTGCTTCTGAAGGTGCCGCAGGTGTCGGGGGACAGTGGTCGGGCCGAGGGTGGGTGGCCAGCAAATGCCCCCCCGGCAACATTACTGGTGCTGTATGTGCCCCCTGCAAGATGGTGCAATACTGGTGCAAGTGATCCACTATGGACCTGGGTAGGGCAGCTGATTGGCTGCCACCTGGGTCCACAACCTCGCCCTCACAAACCTCCACACCGGGGGCTGGGGACGCAGAAGGGAGTCAGGCGGGGACCGCAGCTTTGTGAATGGAGTCTCTGCATGGATCTCCCAGGGGTACAGAGCTGCTTGCACCTTTACTCACCAGTTCAGCACATCTTCGTGAATAGAGCCCATTATCCATATTCAAGGCTACGTTGTATAGCTACCTGCTCCAAGGCAATGGCATAAAGTGGCCCTGTTAGGGCAGGAGACAGGCATGATGGGCAATAGCCTCCTTCCATCTAACAAGTATAGCACCAAGTATAAGTACAATACCCTGGTTTTGAAAGATAAACAGCACATCATCAGGATAAGATACTCAGTTTCATTGTGATGGGCATGTCAAGGGAGCAGGAGCTTTTGAAAAATCCCCAAAACTCACATCTTTATTCGGGCATTAAATGGAACAGAAATTGGTATGTTGATGTTTTTGTTTATGTTACCTACTAAATGTATTAGAGTATCTAAAAAAGCATTTATTTTATTTTTTTTTTAGCTGCCATACTGCTGCTGTAAGGTTACTCTAAATGCCACTCCATATTTTCCTTGGGTGAAAAGCAGAGAGGACTTTGCCTATGAATTCTGGCAGAGCAGTTGTAGTGCAGTGTAAAATCTTGAAGGCAGACTCTATATCATTTAATAGTTAATTGTATTGTAAATAGCCATTGATCTGATTGTGTGCTACGTGTTCTATAGTTCTGGGTACAATTGGAGGTATGACTGTTGACCTCTACTGTAACTGTTAAGAGTCATCCCTACTGCCAGATTGCCTCTGCTGTAATTGTTAGAGTCATCTGTATTTCTGGATTTATAAATCTGGGCAACTTTGACTATTTTATACTCATTCTGGAAAACACCAGTTTTTAGAGTACATCAATAATGAATGGTAATGGGGTAGCAATGTACTCCACTCCAAGTTTTCAAAGTTTTGCATTTACAGTCAGTGTTGGGAAGTACTGTGTTTCAAAACTGTTAGTAATAGCAAGTAATGATTTTACAATTTTAAGTAATGAGTAAAAGTAACTGATTACTTTTAAAAAAATGTAATATTAATCAGTTCAATGTTACATGTTTTAGCAGTTAATGAGTCACTGTAACTTTTCCCCCTATTACTTTCCACCACAAACCACTGATCCACTTGACTGGACCCACTGACCCATGGACTGCCCAACCCACCGACGGACTGCCTAAGCACCTGATCATCTGACTGCCTCCTGACTCAGTCCTGACACCTAAATAGAAATATAGTAAAACCTACTCCACCCATCTGAGCCCCACCATCCTCCCCACCTAGTCTAAACATCCCTTTTGTGGCACTCAGAGTACTGTAAAACTTAATTATTTCAAAATTCAATGCAGTGTGAAAATCCTCCTTCTCTTGGTCTCCTGGACCTAAATGCCAATATTTTGTTCCACTAGTGCTCTTCACACTAACACGAAGCACTGCTGGGGTGGGATACCAGCATTCTCATGTGGCAGTGAGACAGAGAGGGTGAGGATCTTCTCATTGTGTAGGACATTTAAAACAATTTTTATGGCTGGAAAGGGCTGAGGAAGGAAGAAGCATCAGAGAAAGGGGAGAGTTGGGACAGCATTAGTTTCCTTTGTATATTTGCCAGCACTGGGGTAGGGAAGATAAGGTGATAGTTTCCAGGTATAGAGAGGTAACCAACAGTAAAAGAGGTACACAATGAAGTAGCACTCAAACAAATCCTGTGTACTGCTAAATTGCAGTGTAAAGATATGTATCTTATTAGACTTGAAATGCAGAGGATTGTCCATTTGCAGAGATGGGCAAACACCCCAATGTTTTATGGATCTGATTTCTGCTTCCTCTGGCTCTGGCAGAGGGGGTCACCACCCTTGTGAAGGGGAAAACCTTGGCACTCCTCCAGGCTCCATGAACAGTAATGGTGCAGAAAGAAAGAAAGAAAGGTATCAGAGACTGGAGAAGATACAACAGGAGTGGAGAGGTACAGTATAATAGTTTGATGCCAGTCTCGTCCAGGCTGTTACACTGGGCAGGGTTGAGTACCGACAGTAGGTGAGAATATTGGCAGGAGAGGTAGAGAAAAAGGAGAAGGTAAGTGGAGGGGGCCAAGAGAAGGAAGAAGGCAAGAAGGCAGGGTGGGAGCAGAAAAAGGGGCGGTGAGACAAGAGAGGGTACAGGTTGAAAAATTCATTCAAGTAGGAGGTGACCCCTAATGGGTCTGAAATGCTGGAATTATGTATATAGGCAGAGGATTGGGGTAGTAGACTAAGATGGAGGCTCGACTATGGAGTGGCTGATCCTACAGAATTTAGATATGTTGTTTAGGTTAATTTGGTGGTTGTAGGATAATTATTCAGACATGGCCATCCTTGTATTTTTTTTTTGTGCTAGTATTTCAAAGCTGCTTGTACCTTTCTGTGGTCACAGGGGAGTCACTGGACTTGTGAAGCTCGAGTCTTGCACTCTAAGACATGCTGTAAGCTCATTAGACATCCAGTGAAGATGGGTGCCTTTAATACAGACACTACGAAGTGGGGCATGGTTGTCCAAGACAGCAGTGAATTTATGTTGAAAGGTGATGAGTGCATCCTCTATATCAGAAGCTAAAGGAATGAAGGACCATCTTCCATTTGCGCCACCAATGTCCTGGGTTCAGGAATGAATCTGAGGAGTCAGAGGGCCAACTGGGGGGAGGAGGACTGAGTGTCCTATGGATTGCTGTCCTCCGGGGGGGGTGCGCATCCGGCACATGCCAGATCTCTGACTGAGGTCAGAGGGAGCAGCCACTAGAGCTTAAGTTGTGGGGAGGTGTGCCAGACGTTGGTGCTTTGGTGCCATCCCATTATTGTACACCACGCCTCTCATACATGGATAAAAGCATGCAAAATTCCATCCCCATGTATGATGCCTCACTCCACTGGCCCCACTGCACCTGCCTGTGGCACTTGGCTGGTGACCGACTTCAGTGTTCTTTTGGGACTGGCCTGACCCTGTGGCCTGCACTGGAGGGCAAGCCAGGGAGGAACATCGGTAGTGGTCAGCCGGGAACCTAGTTCAGACTCCATCAGGGGCATGCTTGCAAGGCAGCCCTGCCCTGTGGGCAAACCTGGGAGGCTTTCCACCTGAGGTAAGTCCAGGGGGGATATGTGGGGGGACAGGAGTGGGGTCTGAGCTTCTGGGGACCGGTACAAAAAAAAAAAGAAATGAAGAACCAATCCATGTGAGACAAGTCAACCAGTAGAGCAGACATGTGAAGGAACCTGAAGGAGCTGAGCTGGATTACTTTGAGGGGACTTTGGGATGGTGAATTTTGTGCACATAGAAGACCATCTTATGGTCACTGAATGCATCCAGTAGTGTGCTGCCAGCACCAAACATGCAATGGGCATGAGAGGGAAAAACTCAGTCAATAAGCAAGTAATTGGAGGATGAAGCAATGAGCCACATAAGCTCATGCATCTGCTGTGTAGGTTGTGGGGCTTAAATACTCTGCACTAGATTACTGGAGAAGAAGGAGAGCCAATTAATGTTAACATCTCCATGCACAAAGAGCTCACCAGAGATGAAATGGGAGAAGAGGAGGGAGAAAAGGGCAATAATAGAATCAGGTTTGAGGATTTGACAGCAATATGCTACTGCCACACTGATGAGGAAAGAGCAGGAATGAAGAGCATGCTAATCAGAATCTCATAGGCAGAGGGGACCATAGAGCCCAGCATTACCGCGAACAAGTGGTTTAGGGAAACATATCCCACTTTTTGCTACAGTCCTGTCTTTGTACAGAGTAGCCAGACAGGGAAATATCTGCATCACTGGTTTTGGGGGTTAGCTAGGACTCAGTTACCATGAGCATATCAGGACTGAGTTGGAGGGCCCACAGTCTAAGAAGGTCAATTTGGGGTAAGAGGCTACAGGCATTAGATAGAAGGTCCTCTGACCTTCAGGAAGAGGAGGGGAGGGCATGACAGGGCCAGGGTAGAGTGAAACATTATTAGAAGAAGAAGGGTAATGAGCTTCAGAGAGTTTCTTTTACAGTATGAAGAGAGGGAAGAGGAAGTAGGGAAGGGGGATTGGGAGCCATGGCCCACAACACAGCTTCAAAGTTAAAAGAGGGGGTATGCAGAAAATATGGGAAGATAATCCAAAGTCAGGAGATAGGAATGGTGTTGGGAGTAGAAGAAGATGGCAGGGGATGAAAGATGGGGGAAGAGAGTAGAGGGAGAGAAGGAGGGAGGAGAGAGAGAGAGAGAGAGAGGGGGGATGCAGGAAGAACAAGCAATGGTCAAGAGAAGAAAAGGAGCAGAAGGAGGAGGAAGAGGATATGATTAGCAAAGGCTGGATGAGGAAAGTCAAGAGGGAAGTAAGAGTCATGTAAGGAGGAAAAACGGGAATCATAGTGGAGCTGTGAGGGGTACCAGAGAAGGGAGTGCGGGAAATGGTTTAGAGGAATTTTTAGTTGGGATTAAGGCAGGAATAGGGTAATAGACACAATTTAGATTTAAGATAGTGTTGCTGGGATAGTATCTAATATATGATACCTGTGGATACCGCCATTTTGACCTGACGTCAGATGCCATCAGATATTGATGGCATCCAACCACGAATCCAGTCTCCTTGGATTCCAAGTGGATCCATTCGTGGGACAAATGATCTGTTGGATCTGATGGTCAGGACACAGATTCAGTGGTTGGATCACAACAATCTGAGGGTCAGATCCAAGAGATCAGCTGGATCTGACAGTCAGATCAAGGATTCAACAGTTGGATTACAACAATTGGATGGTTGGATCTAAGGAGCTGACCGTAGATTAGGTCATCTGATCCCTTCTGGTTCGGAGTCTGGCATTCCAATTGCAGTGAAAAGGTGGTCAGATCACGTGGCCGGATAGCATGGCTACCTGTTGGAGGGTGTTTGGATCTGTCAGACCGGTATCTGAGCACCTCTAATTTAAGGGAAACAAAAGGGCGAGAAAGATGGGGCAACAGTAGTTAACAGATACAGTATAAATGAAAAGGATGTGAGAGGGAGTAAGGGATGATTAGAACAAGGTAGCATACAGCTGAACAGTTAATTAGCAAGGTGAACACAGTGTCACAGGGACTGAATTCTGGTGAATCAATCAGTTACAAGCAATGTTCCTAATCCTAGAAATACACACAGCTAACATGTGGAGTTTAGAACCTGTATATGTGAAAACAATGCAGATTAAATTCACAATGCAGTATAAAATCAATACAAAACAACATTTTGAGTATATATTGGTAAAAGATATGAAGAAGCTTATGAAAGGGCAAGGGTCCTGGATTTCAGAAGGGCTGACTTTACAACGATGGGGAATGCATCCGAGAAGACCTGGTGGGGGAGATGTTGGGGGGGATGGGCAAGAATAAGAGAACATAGTAAAGGCTACAAACCTGTACGTTAGACAAATAAGCAAAAGCAGAAGGAGGAGGGGACCATTATGGTTCTTGAAGGAAGTGGCAGAAAAGGCAAGGGCAAAAACAGTGGCATTCAGACGGTATAAGGAGACTCAGACAGAGAAAGACAGAGAAGTTCATCTAGGGAAACGGAGGTAGGCAGGTAAGGCAGTAAGGAGTGCAAAAGTGCAAGCTGAGGAAAGAATAACCCAGACAGTACCAAAGGTGGACAAGACATTTTTAGGTATATCAGTGAGCAAAGGAAGACCAAGGGAGGGACTGCACAGTTAATAAAGGAGGCAGGGGGCTATACCGAGGAGGACCAAGAAAAGGCAAATATCTTAAACAAATGTTTCTTCTCAGTATTCACAGTTGAGGGGGAAGGGGAGGGACCATAAATAAACACCAAGAGATTGGGGGAGGGGAATGGACACCAGTCCCTTTTCTGAGGAGAAGGTCAGGAAAGCACTCGCTAATCTGAGGGGGAACGAAGCTATGGGGCCAGATGGGGTGCATCCAAGATTGTTAAAGAAACTCAGGGAGATGTTAGCTGCACCCCTGACAGGATTTTTTAACAGTTCACTGGAGACCAGCGTGGTCCCTAAGGACTGGACAAGGGTGGACGTAGTCCCACTTCGCAAAAGTGGTAGCAAGGAGGAGGTGGGGAATTGCAGGCCTGTTAGCCTGACATCTGTAATAGGGAGATTGATGGAAACACTATTAAAGAAAAGAATCATGAAACACCTGGAATCCAATGGACTGCAGGACCCAAGGCAGCCTGGCTTTATGGAGGTGAGGTCATGCCAAAAACATCTGATAGATTTTCTTTTGACTGGGTAACCAGGGAGTTGCATGGGGGGGGGGGACACATGGCCTACTGGGACTTCAGCAAGGCCTCTGACACCGTTCCACAGAGGAAGTTGGTAAACAAGCTGGGTAACATGGAGGTGGGCAATAAGGTGGTAAACTGGGTAAGAAACTGGTTAGGGGATAGATGGCAGAGGGTAGTGGTAAATGGAGTGCACTCTGAGGAGGGAAGGGTGACCAGCGGGGTACCGCAGAGGTCAGTACTGGGGCCAGTCCTCTTTAATGTCTTCATTAGTGACATATCAGAGGAACTGGAAGGGAAGATCTGGCTCTTTGCGGATGACACCAAGATCTGCAACAGGGTGGACACTCTGGAGCGGGTACAAAGGATGGAAAGAGACTTGAAATGACTGGAGGAGTGGTCAAACATTTGGCAGCTAAGGTTTAATGCAAAAAAGTACAAAATAATGCACTTGGGTCACAGAAACCTGGGGGTGCAGCACAAAATGGGGGAAGAGATACTAGCAGAGCTATTGGAATGCTGGGATGTATAAGTAGGGGTATTAGCAGCAGGAAGAAGGAAGTGGTATTGCCATTATATAGTTCTTATGTAAGACCCTACCTGGAGTACGGTGTCCAGTTTTAGAGGCCACGGCTCAGGAAGGACATAGGATGGCAGCTGTCCAAAGGAGGGCTACCAAGATGGTACACGGTCTACATCAAATGTCCTATGAGGAGAAGCTAAAGTAATTAAACATGTACACCGTGGAGGAGAGGAGGAAGGGGGGGATATAACTGAGACCTTTAAATGCCTATTTTACATTAAATTTATAAATAAATTTCCTGTTATACATTGTAACAAGGCTCTGTTGGACCTACTGTCTGTACTTGCTTTAAGCTATGCAATTTCTTTCTTTATGACAAGGAATCTTTGTAAAAGTGCTATTGAGCTCAAAGGTATATTCTGATTAAATAAATAAAATAAAAAAATACCTCATGGGGGTGAATAAGGTATAAGTGGGAGGTATTTTTCAGAGGAAAGGATGCTCCAGAACAAGGGGTCATGATATGAAGCTGGGGGTACGTTTAAGAGAGATGTGAGGAAATACTTCACAGAAAGGGTGGTGGATGCCTGGAACGTTCTTCCAGCGGAGGCTGTGGGGGTGAAAACAGTGCTGGGATTCAAAATAGCCTGGGATAAGCACAATGGAGTCATAATGGATAGGTAAGGGAGTGGCAGAGAAAGTGCTGTACACCTGGAGGGTCTACAGTGTAAGCAATGCAACAAAAAAGGGCCAACTGGATGGGTCATTCAGCCCTTATCTGCCATCAGCGCCAATGTTTCTATGTAAAACCCTGTGCAATGTTTCTGTTTTTTTTGTATAAACAGCTTCAGTTCCATGCATTTTCTGCTGGAAGAGTTAAGCACAGTAACCTTTAGGTAGTAGGGTGTTTATGGTAAACCAGTATGTCTGGACATTATATGGTAGTTTGATAAAATAGAGCTTCTTGGCAGTTCAGATTAGAGTTGCAAGCTAACTGCAGAATGACCTATAATTGGACCACTGTTCTTTAAATGACTGGTCAGTATGCTACCTTTTCCAGTGCCCGTTCATGATCTGATCTGATGGCTTTTGTCATTCTCATTTTTTTACAACTGTGGGCCGAACCTACAGGAGTATTGCATTTACAAAAGGAGTGATGTCATGTTTTCTGTCCATGGAACTGACTGAAGGTGTAAATAGTCTCCTACACCTTACCCTCCTCCAAGCAATGTTTTCTGCCCTCAAAAAAATACGCTTTCATGTTAGTCAATGGTTGCAGGGTACTATTTTTGTTCTTAAATGGGTGGTACAAGAACTGGAACCTGAGTAGTGGGAGGCAGCATTAGTTTTTTGGGGAGAGTAAGATCAACCCCCACCTCCACCCAAGAAGCTCCTAAAGATCCACCCACCTCTTTTTTGGTTCATGTGGGATGCCCCTCAGTTTACCTTCAATTCACAAATGCTGACCTGTGGACACAACGGAGCATTATGTATGCTCTGGAATGGCCCTGCATCAAAATAAAAGTGATCAGTTTACCTGATTTCTAATATTTTGCATTTATTTCTTCATATTCCTCCCGACTGAAAGTCTCCATCCCCCGGAAGCAGATGCCATGCCGGGAACGTGCCAGGAACGCTCGTCTACTGTTCACTCGGTGCTGAGGTGTACCTTTTAGCAAATACATCACAGTAGACGCGCAATACAGCATAAACAATAAAATTAAAGAGCAGCTGGTATGTACAATGTTAAAACGAGCACTGGATTAGCTTTGAAATCCTACTGGAGTCTGGCACCGAAATCCCGTGCATGCGTACTAGTGGCACTTTCTAGTGCATGTGCGAGATCTTTCCTCTGACCACAAGTGCGCATGCTCGGGATTTTGGCCCCACACTCCAGTAGGATTTTAAAGCTAATCCAGCGTTTGTTTTATCATTGTGCCTACCAGCAGCTCTTTGATTTTATTGTTTATACTGTATTATGTGTCTGCTGTGCTGTGTTTGCTAAAAGGTGCACCTCAGCACCGAGTGAACAGTAGATGCACGTTCCCGGCACGGCATCTGCTTCCAGGGGATGGAGACTTTCAGTCAGGACGAATATGAAGAAAGAACAGCAAAATATTAGAAATCAGGTAAACTGATCACTTTTACTTTGATGCAGGGCCATTCCAGGGCATATATAATGCTCTTTTTTGTCCACAGGTCAGCATTTGTGAACTGAAGGTAAACCGAGGGGCAAAGCTGACAGTGTCCCTTCAAACAGCATAGGCTCAGCTTACATTCCTCTCCTGGTCACACATTTTCACAAATACATTCCGAGAGATGGAAAGTCCCTTCTGGTGGGTATATGGTGTTATTCAGACCTGTCCTCCAACCCTTCCCCCACCACCTTACTCTGTATTTTGCATCAGCTGAAGCATGTCAGTATAGCAAGAGGCTCCAGTGTATATTTTTTACTGAGCTTGCAGTTTTTAAAGTAAATTAAGCTCTAATTCACTATTGTTGATTTCTGTGTGTATCAGGTCTAGCTTGCAGGAGTATTTTAATTTTAACACTTAATTTCATCAAACTATACACAACCAGAAAAGCACAGAAGTTGTCCAGATCATTAGCACTATAATTAGTTAAGACTCTAGCTGTTTTCTTACAGAAAACCCACTCAGTTAGATTTCAAGTATTTGCTAAACTGTAAATGTAGGTACCAGCTTTCTATTAGGTAGCACTAGCATTTAGTATGGATTTTGGTCTGTGACATGATTTTCATTTTTTTTTTACAAATGAAGTGTATGGTATGAAGTTGCAGCCTAGAAACTGCAAAATACTTTAAAGTCATTTTTTCTCCTGTGTGTGGTATAGCAATGAAAACAGGATGGATGACAGTGACTATTTCAGCTACACATTTGATCCCATTTTACAATAGTTCATAGCACTACACTTTTAATGTATCCCACTTTTTCAAATAATAAAACAAATATTCGCCAACCTAAATAACTGGCACATACATATTTTTATACTTTATTAAAAAGATACTTCACATTTGTAACCAAACAAAATTGAAAATCATGTCACAGAGCAAAATCAGCACTAACTGACAGTTCTACCTATTAGAATAGAGGAGACAGTATAGTGCAGTGGTCTAAGGCTCTGAGCTGCAAACCTGGTGTCCTGGGTTTGAATCTCACAGCCTCCACATGTGTACTGTGTCCCAGAACAAATCACTTAACTTCCTTGTGCTCCCAGGTCACACCTGTAAACAAGCTTTAGTGTGTCTCTCCTGCTAAAAAAAAAAAAAAGAATGCTGGTACCTATATTTACAGTTTAGCAAATACTTTAGAGCTAACTGAGTGAGTTTTCTGTAAGAAAACTGCTATAGTCTTTACTAATTATAGCAGTGATGATCTGGAGCAATTTTTGTGCTTTCTATTGTTGTGCGTAGTTTGATGAAATTAAATTTTAAAATGAAAACACATATTACTGCTAGCTAGACATGACACACCCAAAAACACAAATAGTGAATTAAAGTTATTTAGTAGCTGTTGTCTTACAGAAACCCCAGTTAGGTAGCTCTTAGGCATCTGCTAAATTGTAACTGTTGCCATTTGTGCTCACTGGATAAGAACAGTTACAAAGCTCTGCTGTTGTGAACTGATTTTAAAAAGCACTGCATACGCTAAATCTATGGTCTGGCCATGTCACTGTCACATGAGAGAGGGTGCATTATAGGAGGCAGAAGGCAATAAACCTATTTGTGCTGGAGATCCCCAGGGGTCTTAAAACTACCCTAAAGCTAGCAGCCTAATTTAGGAAAAACTCCTAATAGCAGACAGAGGGAAGGACACATTAGGACTTTACATACAAATCAAAACACTCTGCATAACATTTGTTTTTTGTAAATTCTGGGTGGATTACTCCTTTAATTGAGCCATCCCCAATCTGTATCCTTCCAAGAGCCACTTTGTGGTGTGCATACCAGTGTGGTTATTTCACTCTTATTTACAGCTTTACACCTTTATCATTTTTTAATTGCAATTGTGTCTAAATGCTCCACCATGTAGCCTCCAGTCTTCCACTATACCTGCACACATTGCAGCACTGTTTCACTGCATGCAGGGAGATCGGAGGCTACCAGGACATATGCAGATGGCAGTGTGGAGCATGGGTGCAGGCTGCAATACTGGGATGCCTCCATACCACAGTAACCTGACAGCTGTATGCACACACCTCTGGGTGTACCCTCATGTCCCCACCTAACCTACCACTCTCTCTGCACTTGCCTCCCCGAGGGCCACCTCCTAATGGTATCCGTGTACTGTCCTTGATTACTCTTCTTATTGTGCCGAGTGTTGTGGGTACCCTGCCTGCCCATGTGTGATGTCGCAGCAATGCTACCTGCAGAGCAGTGCCAGTAGTGAACCCATACATTAGTGGAGCTCCTGAGTGCATCATGGAGCACTGCTACAGTGGACAATAAACATGTGGCACTGTGTACAGTGGAGCAGTGGGGAACACTGAAGGCAGTAGTAGAGTGTCTGTCTTCAGCCACACAGCAGCAGTACATGAATGTTGTTGTGCCCAGGAGCCCTAACACTGGCAGAACTGATGCCATGTCTACCCCCCTTTCTCTCTCTCCCTCCCCTTCCCTCCCTCTCACTGACGTAGCCCCCGATTCCAACATACAGATCTCCCCCTCCTTCGAACCTCTCTCTGTCACCTCCACAAATAAGTGTGTCTCATAACAGTGAAATATGGTTATTTACATAATATGAATGTGCCATATACACAGTACTCCATAGGACACATAGGAGGGCATCTCAAAATGCAGCTGTCATCACCGAGTGCACCATGGGCTGTGCACTGCTACTACAGGGTTGAGACCACACACACTATCGCACTCAGTGTGGACAGGCTATAATGTTTTCAAACCATTATCCACATTGTTCACTGGCAGTGTGGACACACTGTAATGTTTACAGACTGTAACGGTTTGACTCCATTACAGCTTTTTCAAATGTAGTATGGACAGGGCCTGCATGTCTATGTAATTATCTATCTTTCTATCAATTGCATGTATCATTATTTTTACCTATTTCTAAAACAAACCTGCATATCACATTTGCCTGCACTCTGAGCACATACTAATGAAATGGTGCATATTTGTACTCCACTTCTGCATAGACCTCATACTTTCCTAATGTTCCCATTATCACAAGCATGACTACCTTGCCCTTATCAAAAGTGACCCCCTCTGAAAGGTACTATCACGTTTTCTCTGCTTACAGTCCATCATCATTACACCTGACTTCCTGACATCAGCGCATTGCTTAAATATAACTTACATCACCTCATGGACAAAAACCCTGTTTCTCTAAAAAAAAAAAAGTGAAAATAATCCCAAGGTTGAACATATGCCAGCCATTACTTTTTCATGTACTGCTACCTTCTGTACCATTGTGGGGATTTGCATATGTTTCCCATAATGCTTTGCATTATTGGGGTATGTGCAATGGTGTGTTCTTTAAAATGTTGCTGTCTGGCCAATATCATCTGGGATAACACATACATCAGTGGCATTTCCTCTGGGTTTTTTTTTGTAAACCTACAGTGCTTCCTATTCCTTCCATTAAAATGTACACCTCCATGTATTTTCCTAATAATGTGTATGCCTTCCTTATAAGAGAAATGAAAACAAATATTACTACTTACAGATCATTGTGTTGTTTCTCCATACCTCCTTAACAATTCCACACACCTTCAATAACTTCTTTGTGCAGCCGTGGTGGATCTGACAAGATATTTCTGTCATGGGGGGAAGGGTTGAAATTGTTTTAATCATGAAGCATTGGTGTTAGTAATGCATTTAGAAATACAATTTTTAATTGTCTTTACAGTTAAACATGCAGTTTCATGTCAGGGCACATTTATTGGGGGGGTTCAAATTATTTTAAACATGGGCACAGTACTTGGTAAATAAAGACTTTGATGATAAAGTGTATTTTTTCTTTCAAGTTTGAGAAGTATGTATTATATATGTGTAACCATGTTGTAAATGATTAAGTAGGCAGTGGTTTAAGACTCTGAGCTACAAACCTGGAAACCTGGGTTTGATTCCCACAGCCACCACTTGCATACTGTGTGACCCTGCACAAATCACTTAACTTCCTTGTGTTCCCAGGTCACACCTGTAAACAAGCTTTCAGCTTAGTGTGTCTCTCCTGGTAAAAAAAAGTGCCTAGAATTATTTTTTTAATATAGTTGAGTTTATATGTGGTAAGTAGGTAGGGTATGATGTTTTGAATGTAGCAGTAGGATTTAGCATGTGCACTGCTTTAAAATCATTTCACAGTATTTTATACTTTCTTAAAAAGATACTCCACATTTGTGTGGGAGCTGTGGGATTCAAACCTAGATCTCCAGATTTGCAGAGAAGAGCCTTAAACCACTGTGCTATACTGCCTACCTACTTATGGCAGTCATCTGTTTTATGGTTCATGGTGTTGGTGTAGTAAGCATACTAACATACAAAAATGCCAGCAGAATAGGCCTAGTAGGCTTTCGTGTCTGCTCCTTTGGTCAGTCCCAACCCTGGGAGCTGACCTTGCTCCCCCCCCACCCTCTTGGGCTTCTCCCTTCCCAGTCCAGGAGAGAGCTAGCTAACTGGGGTTTCTGTAACACAACAGCTACTAAATAGCTCTAATTCACTATGTTCATTTTCTGTGTGTGTCAGGTCTAGCTAGCAGGAGTGTTTCAATTTTAAAACTTTTAATTCTGTCAAACTATACACAAGCATAAAAGCACAGAAACTGCCCAGATCATCAATGCTATAATGGATAGTACAGACATCATAGAAAGCTATTAGAAGTAGAATGGGTTAAACACTTCCTGGAACTTTCTGCATAACAAGTTCCCCTAGGCATCTCATAGCATTTGACACCACCATCCTAAGAGCAGCACACACACACACACACACACACACACAGACACACACAAACACACACACACACCAAGCAGAGCACAGCTGGATAAGGTACCAGTATTTAGGAAACTTGTCATACTTACCCAGAGTCTAGCAATGTGAATCCTGGCTGTGACTAAAGCTGTTTACAACTGAGTGATAATAACTACATTTGCTTCACTTGCAATTAGGTAGGCATTTGTGTCTAATTTCTGTTTGACTTACTGTAGGTTACACATAGAATCTGAAAAATTCATAACATGCTGTATTGTGATTCAATGAACTGATATATGGGGATTTTGCTTTCTTTTACAAATTCATTTTTCCTGACCATGGATATATTAAAAAAAAATTTCTCAACAAAATGTTTTTAAATAAAGAGTTTAACTCACAGCAGCAGAAGAAGCATGTTGGCATTAAAAGCTTAGTGGTGTGGATGTAGAGGCACCAGTATTTAAGCATGACTTTGGTAGAGAATTAATTGTGACTTGGTGGGGGGGAAGGAGTGAGTCTTGATATTTGTAGCATAATGGTTTTCTGAAACTTTAACCTTCAGTGGGTAGACTCTGCAGCCATCTGTACAGTATATCACTAAGCCGTATGCAGTGTGGTATGGGTAAAACCCAGATCACCAGACCAGGACCAGTGCTGTAAAATCTGCACTGGGCACAGCTTGTGCAAATATTGCTGATCCAATGACTAAAATAAATAAATACTCAGCTTCACCTCGTGCTTCAACCCACCCCAGGAGTGACATTATTACATGATAACACACACCCTGCCGTGCCTTATTGCTTAAATATGTCCTTTCAATGTACTATACTTTGATTCAGATGGTGCATGCAACAGCCTTCATGTGAACACCCTGGGCTTCTCTTTGACTCCTGATGTCTATTTGCTTTAGCTATTGTATATTGTTTGAACTGCTTTGGTCTTCTTGATGTGGTGCCTGTGTGCCTAAACTATGTAATCTGTTTATCTACTGCTACCCATGTATCTCCAGTGAATGATTGTTATAACTGTCTGCTCTCCGAGCCATTGTTTTTTGACTTGTTAACTGTGCTGTCTTTGTATTAGTTTCGACGAGGTGCTTTTGTAAATGAGTCTCTGACTCAAAGGTTTGTAAATCTGATAGTTTTTAAATAAATAAATAAATAAATGTTTATGTTTAAGCCCATGAAGCACTCTTATCTAGTTAATGCATTCACAGTCATAGTGGCTCTGCCAGAGCTTGTTTATTAATGTCATCATGCTCTTACTTTGTAGATTAAATGATGCTCTTGACAGTTACTGTTTACAGAAATTTTATTTTTATTTTTCAGTGTACTGCTTATCACTGTTCTGGGCAGCATTATCCTGTGTGTGTTAGGATATGGCTTGTATGAAAAGAGACTATAAAATAAAGATTGCATTTTGTTACAGTCTCAGCCAAATGTAGCTTGACACGTCACCTGCTAAAGAAATTCAAGTGCTTTGTCAAGTCAGTCAGTTGGTCAGTTGTTTTCATTTTTACATTTGCTTGATGTAGTTAGGACAGACTTCTTGGGGACAAATTAATATGGGTCTACCAGGAGCAGAAAAGTCATTTTTCCTATGTTGCTACTACAGTTACTGTGAGGATTATGTTCTTAAACTCCTGTACAGTAATGGTGGTAGCAACATGTCCAAAAGAAGGGTTCTTTTACTTTTAAACTTCCTAGAGCAGCAGATCTCAGCCCTCTCCTATGGCAGCAGATCTCAACCCTGGAGTGCTCTTCCATGTGACCAAGAGGGCTCTTCATCTTTTATATTGCTCACTGCTTTGTTTTCTGCCACCAAGATGGTGCACTCTGCCCTGTCTCCCAGTCACCTGCTGGTTCCCCTGTCTTGCCGGGGCTGTACTTGTACTGCACATGACTACAGAAATACTTCATACCTGCCTGCTGCTGCTGTCTCCTCAGGTGGAACCCACCTCAGGCTATTCTCCCTGGCCTTCCCATACAGAAGGCATCCAGGCACAGAGACTTGAGTGTGAGACTGATCTGTGGGAGGGAGTGATGACAGCAGTGAGCTCTGTCCTCTGTAGTACTGTATGCAGTGGAGACAACATTTCTCCCATCAACATACAGTTAGCAGCAGTGGTTAGGTGAGCAGTCTGTGAGAGACTGTCATCAAGCTGAGAGCATCTAAGCCGTGTGGAAATACACATGCTTAGCTTGTCACTAGGCTCCAGTTGCTGCTGGTGTTACTTATCAGTGAGTGCTACTAGCAGGTGCTTAGCCATCCTGGCAATCAATGTATGCCAGCAGCAGATCTTTTATGCTCCAGAAGCCCCTTCATTTACCACTGGGGCTCACCAGGGTCACAGTACCCAACTGGTCCCTTCCTCTGCTGCACTGCCTGCAGCCATCACTAGTGAAGCATGGCTACCCATGGGCACCAAAATGGGAGCACTGCCACTGGTATGGCTTTATGTCAGTGATGTAGGGCCACAAGCACTTCTGCTGCTAATGGGATTGCCTATGCATCAAGTGCAGGCTGATTGCTGAGTGGCAGTGGGTCATGTTGGCCACTCCATTTGTGCAATGTGTATATTTATAGAATATTTAGGGAATACATAACGAGTTGCAGTGGAATAACACATTTATCTCCACTAGTGAGTGGTAAGACCCATATCTCACATGGGAGGGGGCAAAGTCACAAGTTAGCTGTGAAGGTCTTAAACTCACGTGTGGAGAAAAATGTGTTATGGTACTGTAACCCATTATGTATTTGATATATGCCACACTGTGTAATATTTTTATTAGTGTTCTACCATGTTTTAGCTTAAAACTGCTTTTGTTTCCTCTGTTTATGTGGCCCATTGTTCACTATGTTCTATGTCCAGAGTCTTTTGGGGCTGGCAGTATAGCCTAGAAGTTAGTGTAATGAACAGTGAATGAGCTTGGTACATCCAGCAGACCTGGGTTTGATTCCCACAACCTCCACTTGCATACTGTGTGACCCTGAGCAAGTCACTTAAGTTTCCTATTGCATCTGGGTCACCCCTGAAAACATGCCTTGTGCCTAGTGGGTCTTACTTGGTTACCAAAGAACTAAAAAAAATGGAAATAACATATTTTAGCTGAAATAAATTGTGTTCTAAGTGACATACAGTAAACTGTGCTCTAAGTGTAAATAAATATGTATCCCAAAATAACGTGATTTATACAATAGGGGTGAGTGATAACTCAGTGAGATAAATCCTGTTATTTTTACCCCAGTGAGATAAAGCCTACTGATGTAACCACAGTGAAAATATCTGACATTTATACATACTGTGGTTACATCAGCAGGTGATATTCTCACTGTGGTGACATATGTGAAGGCACCTCCCAGACCGGACTACTTTGCAGTCCAAGAAATAGATCAATCCCACACACATTACAAAGACAGGCAAATATATCTTCATTTCAGACACACAAGGCATAAACAAAGCACCAAATGTGCAAAAGTCAGTAACGTGGTAAAAATATTCCTCCAACTGGAATTGGCAGCACATTCCGACTCGAACATATCAAAGCAACAACAAAATTAACATACATCAAAACCACAAAACAAACAACATTTTACCTTAAATCCCCACAGTTCTTTCAAATAAGTAGTAGGAAAACTACCTCCATATCCGTGCTGTCTTAGTTAGCGCTCTTGGAAAACCAAAAGTACCTCTACAGATCGAAAGTGAAGCACTTGGACCACCGATACAAAAAACAAACGCACCTGATAGCAAAGTAAAAAAGCCACACAGCATATGCAGCAAATCATTCCAGGTAAAAGAAAGCACAGAGAAATAAAACAAGTTAGATAAACACGTTAGTACCCAGTACAGTGTAAAGAATTCCACACAACCCCATTCAAAGCGAGCCAAACAGATCCAACCCACTCAACATCAACAGCCAATCACATGTAAGAAACAAACATGGGAGAGAGGGGATATGATAGAGACATACAAGTATCTTACAGGGAGGAACAGGGTGCAGGAAAACACTATTTTTAAGCGAAAAAGATGTTTCAGGACTAGAGGGCATGGGATGAAGTTGGAGGGAGGACGATTCAGAGGAAACATGAGAAAGAATTTCTTCACAGAACGGGTGGTGGACAAGGTGAACACCCTGCCAGAGGAAGTGGTGAGGCTGAAACAATCATGGGATTTAAGAATGCATGGGATAGACATAAAGGAATTCTAGAGGTCAGGGGTAAGGGGAAATAGACTTCTAGGAAAACAAACTGAACTTACAAGCTCAAATGGGCAGACTAGGTGGGCCATAGGCCCTTATCTGCCGACACTGTCTATGTATCTATGTATGTATCTATGTAACATAACAAGACCAATCAGATACTACAACCAACACAAACAACCAATAGTATCACAGAAACAAATCCCATTCATGCTGCCAACCAATCACAACAGAAACAGACTTGTATTCACAAAACACAGCTAACTAACCCAAAAACCATGCAGAGACACGGGAAGAACACCAGAAAACAAAATAAACCCACTCACACAAATAAAACTGCCATAAATGTGTCCCCTATTGTATAAATCGAACACATGGTGTGCAGATCATGTGATATGGAAAATATTCTCACTCCTGCAGAGTGAGCTCAGGATACTCTCACTCATTATACAAAACTAGCTAGTTGGCCAGTTTTATCACAGCCTTGTATTACCCTGCTAATAAAAGGCACATATTTACAGTATATCAGAGAAGAATGTGGGTACTGGGTACAATCAGAAAAGTACTTTTTACAGTGTTACTCCCATCCTTGAGTGAGCACATAGCAACAGGGGAGCAGGTGTCAATGTGAAGCTGAATTCATTTAGATATAGAGCATCTGTCATCCTCTCTGCAGTTCGAAATATATAATTAGGTTTTGGGATATATTTTTGTTTTGAATTTTAAATTTTAAATTGAAAAGTTGAAAGCTTTTGCAAACATTTACCTGATGCCTGTGATAGTGTTAGGGAAAGGGTGGGGTAAATGGAACCACATTATTAAAGCAACCAGTTATATGGTACTCTATAGACCCTATAATTCCATTTGGCAAACAAGTATGGAACTCTGAGCAATATTGCATGAAATAAGCCTGTTGGAGGTCGCATATTATAAGTGGTTCTTTTCTGTGATTCAGATCAATTAGCGGATGAGAAAACTACTTATGCTGGATTACTTATTGCAAGAATACTGCATTTCATACCTTATTCAGTAGTTTTAAATGGCATCAAAGGTTGCAGTCTTAACTATGGTCTCAAAGTGCCCATCTCAATATCATGACTTCTATTAGAATATTCTGCTAAGAATCCATACCTGAATTAGAAAGTTTGCATATTAATCAAAGGGTTAGACAAACTTTCTTTAGCAGTACAGCAAGAACTTACTTGATTAAGGGCGCATTACGCTAGCATTTTATTGGAAAAAGTAGAAAGGGCAGCGTCTTTCATTAAAGCATCATATATTGGCCAGGGTAGCAAACCAGCAAGTTACTTGCCTGGCAATTAAAACAACAAGCAACATTAAAGTGGATTACAGCTATTAAACACCCCCACACTGGAGCCCTAGTCTCAAATCCAAAAGAGTTGCTGACTCTGGTCAGAGAGTTTTATCAATCTTTATACTCCCCTCTTTCTTTGACAGACTCTCAATTTAAAGCAATGTCAGTTTTTTTACATTGAGCAAACCTACCTAGACTCTCAAGAGACAATCAGACTCGTCTAGTTGAACCAATAACTGTGGAAGAAATTTCGGTAGCAATTGATGCATTAAAACCTGACAAGGCGCCCGGCCCAGATGGGTTTTCTGGCCTTTTCTATAAGACATTTAAAGAACATCTCCTTCCCTTGTTGCTACAGCTTTATACCTACTGGGGACCTTTCCCAGTTAATGATCCCTTACTATTTGAAGCAAGGGTAATTCTTCTCCCCAAACCCGGGAAAGATCCTATGGTAATTAGTAACTACTGACCGATCTCTTTGCTTGATGTTGATGTAAAAATCTATGCTAAAATCCTGGCTAATAGGTTAGCAGAGGTGTGGATGAGTTTATTGGGACCTGAGCAGGCTGGGTTTGTGGCTGGTTGTACCTCATCTGACCACTTTTGCAAATTATACCACCTTATTTCTGCATCCAGGGACCCCAATCTCGAAGCTGTCGTGGTGTCTCTGGATGCGGAAAAAGCATTCGATAGGATAGAGTGGACATATTTGTTTGCTGCCTTTTCTAAATTTGGTATTCCACAGTCCTTTATTGATCAAATTTGTGTTCTATACCAATGTCCATCAGCAAGGTTATTGTGCCACAACTACCTATCAGACTCTTTTTCCACTTTGTTGTGAGACTCGGCAAGGATGTCCCCTCTATCCTTATTTATTTAGTTTATTTATTGAACCCCTAGCTAGAATACTCAATTTGGAGCAGGGAATTTTAGGGCATGCAGCTGGGAGACTTAGAATTTACTATAAGTTATCTCTTTTTGCAGATGACTTACTTTTACACATCTCCAACAGCAGGCAATCTCTCCCCCGTGCCATCCAAGTTATATCTCAATTTAGCGAATTTTTGGGGTACAAGCTCAACAGGAATAAAACTATGGTTTACACCCTCTCTCCCCTAGTGAGGAAGGACCAAATTGACAGATTGGGCCTCCATTGGGAAATTGAGACTTTAACTTATCTAGGTATTAAAATTACCAAGGAAATAGATCAACTTAAAGAACTCAATTTGGATCCCTTGGTAAAATCAACAAAAGATGACTTGGCCAGATGGAAAAGTCTACCTTTATCCTTTTGGGGAAGGGCAAATGTTTAAAAAATGGTAATTCTGCCCAAATTTTTTTATCCCTTAAATAACCTCAATATATATCTTCCCAAATACTTTTTTTTTGTCTCTTCAAAGAGTCTGCTCTGATTTTCTCTGGAACGGGAAACCCCTGCGAAGGGCTTATGGGAAGCTTACTCGCCTTAGAGCCTTAGTGGGGTTACAACTACCAGACTTTTATATGTACTATCTGGCCATCCACGCAAGTAGATTTCTGCATTGGTTAACTCCTAAGTCAGACACCACGGAGAATCCTACCAGTTTGTAAATAGACATTGGCCAAGTTAACTCCTATAATCTCTCTTTGGTGGCAATGTTGTATAGCCCATGGTCAAACATCCCAACTAAGGTCCAAGATTCTCCAATTGGATGAAATGTGAAAGCTTTTCAACAATTCTGTGCCCTGACCAGGATTCATCCCAAGAAAGATTTGGGGCAACCTCTGTTAAACAACCCAAACTTGAAAATAGCTAAAAATACCATTGACACCCAGTTCTGGGTCCCCTTGATCCAAGCTTAAAATACCTCACTTTGGGGAATTCACTCCTTTCTATCCCTGCTTTGCAAACCAAGTTTAGTATTTCTCAAAAATATTTTTTTCATCTAACTCAAATACACCATTGTATTAAAGGCTTCCTGGGTAAACTGCCTTGGTCAGACGTAGTGGGGAATTTTTTAACTACTCTATCGGAATCAGCCAAAGGTCGAAAATTGATCTCCAAATTATACCAAGAAATTATTTTCAATTCCTGGAGTAATCTTTCTCCTGTGGCTTATTACTGGAAGAACACCTTTTCTAAGCAGTATCCTGACAATACATGGAAAGCAATCTGGACTGATTTTTCCCCTAATTAAATAAGACCGCTTGAGGAGCATCCAATTTAACATTCTCCATAACATCTATTACATACCTAGCAAACTATATCGAATAGGCAGGCTATCCTCCATGGTCTGTAAGGACTGTGGTGCTGACTATGTTACACTATACTATAAGCTTTGGTCATGCCCTAAGATTTCAAAATTTTGGGAGATAGTCAAAAAGCATATTGCACCCTACCTAAATATAACTTCTTATTTTGAGGAGGATACCCACCTTTTAGGAATGTATTTGTCTATTCTCACATTCCCTCAAAAAGTCCAACTTGCCATGGTTCCCATGGTTACAAAATTGTTAATTCTAAGACACTGGAAAGAGGAGTGGGAACCGTCCTTTGGAGAATGGTGGGCTAAATTCCATACTGCTTTGAATGCGGAAAGATGTGTGGCTAGATTCTCCCACTCCTGGGGAAAATTTCAGAAATGTTGGGGTTGTTTTTTTTTTAAACTCTTAAAGGTAAATTTGACTATTAAACTAGCTCCCCATTTTCTCTTCTTTCTTCCTTTAAAATGTTCCCCATCTATCTACCCCCACTACCCCTCTCCCACAGCTTCCTCATTTCAGTCCACACCCTTTCCTCTCTTTCTTCTCTTTTTCTGATTGTTCAGTTGGAGCTAAAAGAAATGTCAAATCATTCTGGTGTTACGTATCCACGGTGGCTGTGGGACATAAGGAGTATGTGTGTGCTACTGGGCAGGGAGGGGGATGGGTAGTTATAAATGTTATTTTTGTTTCTTGTTATCTGTCTATGTTGACATTAATGATGATGCTTGTTAATTTTCTTTGTTTATATGGATAAAACTTGCATTAAAATTAAGCTAATTGCAAAAAAAAAGAAAGTTTGCATATTTGGGGCGTGGATAGCGCGTGAACAAGATGGCCACCTGAATACAAATCTCTTACCCCCATGTCCCTATTCCCCAGGCATCCATTAATTTCCTGAGTTTATTTTCTGACATAGATATGAGTATGGGGAAAGCCAACATCTCCTGCTTCAGTTTAATACTGTGCTTGACCAACTTTCTTGTACCACACAGTCAAGAAATTGAAGTTCTGCCTCCTGCTCCTCAGCATAGCTCCAGTGTGGCAACAGCAACCTGATCATGGTGACAGTCCTCCCAGTAGACAAGGTGGAGTAGACGTTCATCTAACTTTTGTCAGAACTAAAGGAAATAAAAACTGGATCAGCACAAAAACACAGAAAAGATTGCCCAACTTGAAACAAGCTCTACTGCCACTGAAATTAAGGCGCAGATGAACGAAGACTCCTGCCATGAAATGTAGGCCCTGATCCAAGATCAAGAAAGGAAAATCATTTAATTTCATTTCATTTATTTCAAAAAAACTTTGAGCTAAAATAGCCCTTTTTCCAAAGTGTCTACATCAAAGTTATAAACAGACAATACAGTGATACAAAAAACATTATTTACAGTCATGTAGTCTTATTTAAGAACATCTGAAATACGTTTGTTTCAAAAGTATTTAAAGTGCTTAAACAACTAATCTTGGATAGAAGCCAGTTCCAAACCTTTGCTACTCTCATTGAAAAAGGCCTTTGTCCCAGATTTGTTCTACTAAATGGTACGTGAAGTTTCTCACTTGCCATGTTCCTTGATGAAAATCTATTTGAGGCATACTGTAGTTAAGCTTTTGGACTCCAATAGGAGTATAGCCCAAAATAGGCTTTTTTTTTTTTCACAAATGGTTGCATTATTGTAATCAGTTCTAGAATATAATGGTAACCAGTTTAGGGTAGTGTACAGACAACATCTATGACTATCTCTTTTACTGTTTAGAACAAATCTACAGGCATTATTTACAGAAACATTTATTTTTTCAAGACTTGTACCAGAGGCTGCAGAATAGACTACTAGCCCATAATCAACAATCGAAAAAATCAAACTGTTGATCAACAATTTTTTTATCTCAAAAGTAAAATTATTCCTATTTTGATAAAGAAAACCAATGCAACGATTACTAGTTTTTACCACATAATCAACAAGGCATGTGAAAGACAACACATGGTCTAAAAAGACCCCCAAATATTTAAAAGACTGCACTTGCTCAATACAATTACCACTAGGGGTCATTATTGTCAGGGTCGAACATTTTCCTAACTTATATCAACTCCCAAATAACATAATCTTAACCTTTTTTACATTAATAATCAGATCATTGTGTTCAAACCATCCCCAGATTAACAGATGAAAATAATGGCCATGCAAGAAAACATAGACAACCTCGAAAACAGGAGCCAATAAAACAACTAATGGTTTTCCAGCTTTCCTGAAAAATGCTAGGGACACCATTGCCTTTCTTTGCCATGCACTCCCTCAGTTGCTGAAGCTCCCTGGCAATCCCAGCTTTGACACTGAGTGGGATCACAGGTCCTTGGTTCCCCTCCACACACAGGTGGAGTGCCTATGGCCAATACTAGCCTGCTTCCTCCAGTTCCAAGTAAAGGAGGACATCCTCAGAAGGGTGAGGGAGCTTGGAACCCTGGACTGGCAAGGACACTGGGTGATGATCTTCCAAGACTATTCCAAAGACCTCACCACCAGGCGCAGAGTGTTGACAGAGGCCCGCCAGGTCCTCCATAGTGTGGGAGTTCCCATCACCCTGTGCTACCTGGTCATGTTGTGTCTCATCCACAACAGTGTGCCTCTAACATTCAACACATCAGAGGCTGTGATAGACTTTATCCGCAGCAACTTACCCAGAGCATGGCTCCCTTGCACTCTTGTCTGCAGCTCTGGGTTGAAGCTGTCCTGACCCCAGTGCCAATGGAGGTGAACCCACCCTACAACACATCCCAGAACCCACCCCCTGCGGAGCCAGCAGAAGAAGAGGCCTGGATGCAGCCACCAAAAAAGCAAAGGGTGGAGCGGCAACTGTGGGTGCTTCCACAGAGAAGCCTCAGAGCAGCAACTGAGGTCATGGAGTTACAGCCACAGTGACACCTCAGCTGATGGGGAGGAAGGGCCCTCCGACCTACTGGCCTCAAACAGGTATGAGTCCCTTCTAGAAACATAGAAACATAGAATTTTCTTGAAGATAAGGACCACTTGACCCACCTAGTCTGCCTGCTTTTCCCTGCCTACAGTATCATTGCAGCTCCTACTTGATCTTCAACCCATTCACCCCCTTTCCCTATACCTAAGATTCCTTTATGTCTATTACATGCATTCTTGAACCTCACCACTGTTTTCGCTCCCACCACCTCTGCTAGAAGACTGTTCCAGGAATCCACCACTCTGTCCTGAATCTACCCCCTCCAGCTTCTTTTTTTTTATTTAATAAACTTTATTGTATTTTAAGCTCACTATTACATTTAAAGTCTGCAAATATTTCAAACTTATACAGACAGCTTAGTAATCAACAGTAGTACATAACAAGTCTTTGTGGTTCTGAAAACTCTCGTGATACTCAAGGGTGTAGATTATTACAGAGAAAACACCTTCATGTAGTTTTACCCAACATCAATATCCAAAGTTAAGTGACGGGAGCAATACTGAAAATATTTAACAAAGCTAGCTAAATACAAAAACAGAGTATATATAGGAGGTAGTTTATAACACCCTATCCCCCACCCATCCCTCCATGTCACCACTACACTATATACAACTGGGTATAGTACTCATTCAAGCGAAAAGAGGGATGGAAAATTAATCATTAAAATCCGCAGCACTATGTCAGGTCCAGGTAAGATCCAAAACAACATTAAATGGATAGTAAGGTGTGTAAAGGGGCCCATACCTTCTGATATTTATTGCTATGCTTAGAGATACTCGTAAGGAGATATTCTGCTTGTAGAGCAAAAATAATTTCTTTATGCCACTCTGTGTACATAGGAGTTTGTTGATCTAACCAGTGGCGCAGTATAATTTTCTTAGCACAAAGGGATATCAAGGACATATGCTTCCTTTGATTTCCTATTAGGGTTTCTCCCTAATCCCCCAAGATACAAATATCTGGTTGAAAGGCATTCTGTAAACCCAGGAGGGGGTTGAGTTTAGATCGGATATCTTCCCAAAAGGGGGTTACCTTGTCACATTCCCAAAGAATGTGAAGAAGAGTACATCTCTGGGACTCACATCTGGTACACATGTCTGTTGGAAGGTTCCCCATTTTATTAAGCTTTATGGGAGTGTAATATAAGTCATGCAATACGTAATATTGAAGTAATCTATAGTGATCCCACCTAACATCTTTATACAGCCTTTTCCAAATTTGTGACCGTTGATGGGGGACCATAGAGGTTGGGGGAAGAATCCTATCCCAAACATAACAAGGAGAACCTTCTAATTCTCTGAGTCACGCCTGAGCTCCTTATAAAAAAAGTAATATAGTGGGAAGAGGGCCACTTGGAAAGTGAACCAAGGATAGGGCCAAGCATGTACCAGTCTCAAAGGCCATTACCAAGATGCTGTATTAATGCATGGGAGATTTGGAGATATTTAAAGCAGAAAGAAATTGGCAGATTGTATTTTGTACTTATAGCTGAAAAAGTGAGCAATTTGTAATTTTCTGTTAGATCTATTATGGCATCTCCAAGCCCTGCTGGCCAAAAAGATGACGTAATAACTTTAACCCCAATTTTAAAATTGGGGTTCTTCAAGATAGGTTGAGAAGAGTCCTTTTCTATTGGGTACCCAAAAGTTTTATTCATCTACATGTGAATCCGAAGAGAGGCCATAATGGGTGAGGATTTATACTGTTTAGGGACTTTATTAATGGCTAGATAGGGAAGACTCTTAATATCTACTCCCATTAGATTACAAATTGAGTTTTCTATTTGTAGCCACAATGGGGGTCTTCCACGGGTTTCAGCCATTGTGAAACCACTGAGCAATTAATTGCGAGATAGTAGTGGTAAATGTTGGGAACCTGTAACCCTCCTTGTTCTTTAGACCTCTGTAATTTAGTAATTGCCCTTCGAGAAGACTTATTTTTCCAGATAAATTTGGAAATAATACTATGCACCTGGTTAAACCAGGATTTAGGGAAGAAATTATTAAGCATTTGAAGGGAGTATAACAAACGGGGCAGGACATTCATTTTAACTGTGTTGATATGTCCCCAAAGGGAGATAGGGAGTAGCATCCAACGATTTAAATCTATCCTAATATGTGTAAGTAACTGATCCAAATTGTATTGCTTCATTTTAGAACTAGATTGGGATAAATATATACCCAAATATTTTATTTTATCCCTCTCCCAGGAGAGCCCAAGATGTTCAATATCCACTCTTAAAGTTTGATTATTTAAGGGCATTACTTCTGTTTTAGCTAGATTCAATTTATAATTAGAGAGATACCCAAAATTCTGGATAATTCTTAGGGTAGCTGGTACAGATATAGATGGGTGAGTAATATGAAGCATGATATCGTTGGCATACACCGATAATTTGTATTGGGAATGGTTGATCAAGATTCCAGATATCATTGTAGAGGTGTTAATTTTCCTAATAAGTGGTTCTAAAAATAAGTAAAACAAATAAGGAGAGAAGGGGCAGCCTTGTCTCGTGTCCTGCCCCTACAGCTTCTTATCATGCCCCTTTGTCCTTGAGCACCTTTTTCTCCAAAAAAATACTTCCCTCCCTTGCCTTATGTACCCCTGTGAGGTATTTAAAGGTCTCTATCATATTCTCCCTCCTCTCTTCCAGGGTGAACATATTTAGGTCCTTAAGTGTCTCCTCATAGGGCTTCCGATGCAGACCCTGAACTATTTTAGTTGCCCTTCTCAGGACTGCCTCTACTCTATCTATGTCCTTCCAGAGATGTGGTCTCCAGTACTGGACACAGTACTCAAGGTGGGGTCTTACCAGTGATCTATGCAGAGGCAATATCACCTCCCTCTTTCTGCAAGTAATGCCCCTCCCTATGCACCCCCACATTCCACTAGCCCTCCAAATTGTCTTTTTCACTGCTTGGCCACCTTAAGGTCATCCGATTTAATTACCTCCAAGTCTCTTTGTTGTGTGGGGGTCATCAGTACCACTCCTCCCATTTTCTGCTTTGCCCCTGGGGTTCTGTACCCCAAGTGCATTACTTAAGCAATAAACTACAACAGGGTGTGGGTTATGCTGTAATTTTCCCATGCCTGGTGTGGTTTGCTAATGAGGTGCAGCCGGGTGACCAAACCCACACCAGAAGTGGGTAAATCCCAGTATAACCCACCCTGGGTGAATTGTTAATGATACTCTAATCTCGATCTCCATTTATTTTTATTTTTTTTTACAAGATTTAAAGAAAAACTAACATTTTTATTTTGTATTCATTTTTATTAAAATATCCTTCCTCGCTCTGCTAAATAGTCTGCTCAGGAGCCAGAGTATCATTTAGCTGGTGTCAGCAAAGAGTGGGAAAGGAAATGGGGAGACCGCACTGTATTTTTTTTTATTTACGACTGGGAACGAGAGGGAAAGGCAGCATGACAACAAAGTTTTTGTAGGAGAAAATTGGACTGTGAGAAAAAAACAGTATTTTCGTGGATGTGGGCTCTCTCTTTCTCTTGTGCTTGTGGAAACAAACAAACAAATAAATAAATAAATGAAAAGTGCCTCAGTTTGCCTGTCTGCTAGCCCTCTGTTTGCTGACAGGTGCTTGTTTAGTGGTTTGTTTCTGTCAGGCAAAGAATTGCAACAAAAAGCATGTGTATATAAAAAAGGACACTGCCTTCTGAAACAAGTAAAAAGTGTCACAATTAACTGGAAACTCACCCGCCTCATCAGTTGAGGAGACGTGTGGAGTTGCAGCTGAGACGGACTGAGAGAACAACATTACGTGGCAAGGGACTGTAAGTCAGCAGCAGTATTCCTAAAAGTGCACTGGGACCTGAGTATTTTTTTTTTTTTTTAGATTTCAGTTTGGGTAATGGAGTGGGAATCAGAGAGTTGTGTACTGGAAATGGGGACCTAAGGCAGTACAACGGAGGTGGGAGGAGGAGCCAGCACTGATTGGAATGGAAGCTGGAGGAAGAGACTTTAGAGGAGCTGCCAGCTAACTGTCTCATTCAGAACGGAGAGAGTATTTTAAAAAGAGGTGAGATGGGTGGATTTTCAGTTAATTGTAACACTTTTTACTTGTTTGGGGAGGCAGTGTACTTAGAAACTGCAGTGGTTGTTTGACTCCCGCTTTTGCGTCGCGCTTCAGTAGGGGATCAATATAGCAGCTGAATTGTTTTTATGTTAGGGGGTTGTATTTATCCTTTGGGAGATGTGACTGCCTGGCACCATTTCCTGTGGGTTATGCCAGGATTTACCACAGGTAAAAGGTGCCAGTCAGCCAATCAGATAAAATAATTCTCGGACCCCCATTGTATAATTTGCACTTTTTTGCATTGAAACCCAGCTGCCATACTCTTGACCACTCCTTGTGTTTTCTCAGATCTCTGCTCATTCTTTCCAACCCCCCTCCCGGAGTGTCCACCCTTTTGCAGATTTTGGTGTTGTCCACAAAGAGACAGGCCTTCCCTTCCAGCTTCTCTGCAGTGTCACTTAAAAAGACATTAAAGAGGACCTGTCCCATCACTGATACCTGCAGCACCCTACTGCTCACCCTCCCTTCTTCACAGTGAGCCCCATTTACTACCACCCTCTGTCACTTATCCCCTAACCAGTTTCTTGCCCAGTTTACCTCCTTTGGATCCACTCCTAAGCTACCCAGCTTGCTTACTAGGCTCCTGTGTGAAATGGTGTCAAAAGCCTTACTGAACTATAGGTAGGCCATGTGCACTGCTCCACCCTAATCTAATTCCTTGGTCACCCAGTCAAAAAAATCTGTTAGATTAATTTGGCATGACCTCCCCTCCTCCATGAATCCATGCTGTCTTGGGTCTTGTAACCCACTGAACTCAAGATATTCCACAATCCTTTCCTTCAGCAGTGATTCCATTCACTTTTCCACCACTGATGTCAGGCTCACTGGCCTATAACTGACAGCCTCCTCTCTGCTATCAGTTCTGTGAAGTGGGACTACATCTGCCTTCCTACAGTCCTCTGGAAACCTCTCCTGTTTTCAATGAGCTGTTAAAGAGGACTGTCAGAGGTGCAGCCAGTACCTGCAATACACTTGAATGCACCCTGTCTGGTCCTATTGCTCTGTCCACTTTCAGATTAGAGAGTTCCTTTAGGACTCTCTCCTGAAAACAGACTAGTGTCCACCTCTCTCCTTCCAATGCTCCTGTTGGACATAGAAACATAGACTTTGACAGCAGATAAGGACTGCTTGGCCCACCTAGTCTGTCCATTTCCCTACCTACAGGATAAGCTGCATATCCTAGTTAACCAACAGCCTACTTCTTCCTACCCCCCACAAGGATTGCCTTATGTCTGTACCATGCATTCTTGAATTCTCCCAGTTTTAGACCCACAACTTCCTCAGGAAGGCTATTCCATGCGTCCACCACCCTCTCTGTGAAAAAATACTTCCTCACATTGCCCCGAGCCTTCTCCCCTCTATCTTCAAATTGTGTCCCCTTGTTCTTGCACATCTCTTTTTCTGAAAGATGCCACTCTATTGGACTTTGTTGATTCCACTGAGGTACTTAAATGTTTCTATCATGTCCCTTCTCTCCCTCCTTTCCTCAGGGGTATACATATTAAGCTCCTTTAGTCTCTGCTCGTATTGGGTTCTCTTGCAGACCCTGCACCATTTTAGTTGCCCTCCTCTGGACTGCCTCTATTCTGTCTATGTCCTTGTGGAGATGGGGTCTCCAGAACTAGATGTGGGACTCCAGATGGGGTCTCACCAACTGTCTGTACAGAGGGATGACAACTTCCTGTTTTCTGCTGGTGATGCCTCTCCCTATACATCCCAGTATCTCCCCAGCCCTCCCTACTGCAATCTCACATTGCTTGCCAACCTTAAGGTCATCTGCTATGATTACCCCGAGGTCCCTTTCCATTTTTGTTGTTGTTACTACCTCCTCCCCCACTGTGTACTCTTCCCTTGTGTTTTTGTTTCCCAGGCACATTATTTTGCACTTCTTTGCATTGAATCCAAGCTGCCATACTTCTGACCATTTCTTCAACCTTGCCAAGTCCCTTCTCATCATTTCCACACCTCCTTGTGTATCAGCCCTGTTGCTTATCTTTGTGTCATCTGCCAAGAGGCACACTTTTCCTTCCAGTCCCTCTGCAATGTCACTTATAAAGACATTAAAAAGGACTGGACCCAGTTCTGAACCCTGCGGTATCCCACTAGTGACCCCCCCTTTTTTCAGAGTGGACTCCGTTTACAATTACCTTCTGTGTCCTGTTGTCCAGCCAATGTTTTACCTAGGCTACCACCTTGGGACCCACTCCCAGGCTGGTTAATTTGTTTATTAATCTTTAGTGTGGGACTGTGTCAAATTCCATGCTAAAGTCTAGGTAGGCCATGTCCACAGCCCCTCCCTGGTCTACTACCTTGGTCACCCAGTCAAAGAAATCAATTAGATTCATCTGACATGACCTTCCCACTGTGAATCATGCTGCCTTGGGTCCTGTGCCTCATTGGCCTCTAGGCTCTCAACAATTCTTTCCTTCACAAGTGATTCCATTATTTTCCCTACCACTGAGGTCAAACTGACAGGTCTGTAGTTTCCTGCCTCTGTCTTGCTCCCACTTTTTTCCCAGCAGTCTTCCGGGAGACGTTCTGGAGGATGCAGTGTTGTCCCATCTGTAGGCACCTCTCTGGGCTGAGGGAGGAGGAGGTTGCTCATCTCCAGGCTGAGTTGGCCAGGATTTGGGGGACCTCCTCTTCCATCCAGGGACCACCAGCGCCACTGCCGCTGCCTCAGAGGTTGCCAAGAAAGAGGAGCAGTTGGACCACAGTGGGCTCAGGGAGGGTGAGGGTGGTGGAACAGAGGCGCATCCCTCCAGTTGTACCTTTCCACAATTCCTATGCCATTCTGGCAAAGTGTGGTTCCTCTACGGAGGCACCCGCAGTGGAGACAAAGGAGGATGCTGGGAACCTCAACAAAGGAGACCAACAGGAGGGTGGCAGAGGACCCCACAGGGGAAGGAAACAACTCCTGGTGGGGGACTCCATTGTTAGGAAGGTAGAACTGGGGGAGGAAGGGGAGAGGGAGGTAAGGTGCCTGCCTGGTGCCATGGCTTGGAGGGACAGGGAGCGAATCCTCAGGATTGCCGGAGCAGCTGTACAGGGGAGGGAGCTGGATGTCATTGTCCACCTAGGGACAAATTACCTGGCTAAGAAGGGATTAGAGAAGTGCAGGAAGAGTTTGTGGAATTGAGGAGGGAGGGCTTTAGACAAGTAGCACACATGGTAACCTTCTCGGAGGTGCTGCCCATCTACGTAGAGAGAGGTTAGGGTGTTCCACACCATGGGATTCAATCAGTGGTTGAAAACTGGTGTGGAGCTCAGGGATTTGGCTTCATTGGGGACTGGGGTCCACCTGGAGTGTTGCAAGCCTATACTGGCATGATGGGCTGCATCTGTACAGGAGGGGAACCAGGATCCTAGGTGATAGGTTTAAATGCTTCATTGGCAAGCATTTAAACTAGCCAAGGGGGGAGGCACTGGAAAGGAGCAGGGAAATCCTAGCCCCCCCAAAAAAATCACTGTAGTAAGTTCGGTAAACACCAACATAGAGGTGTCGATAGGGAGAAGGGCAGGGGTAAATGGAGAAAGTGACTAAGGCAAGAAGGACAGGGATGGGGCAAAAAGGAGTAAGGCTATCAGGAAATGGAGGGTAATGAGTACCAATGCCCGTAGTCTGGGCAACAAGCTCCCTGAGCTGGTGGCCTTGATGGAAGAGGGATGCCTGGATATCATAGCAGTCACAGAAACATGGTACACAGAGAACCATGACTGGGATGTTAACATACCACGGTACAAAATCTACAGGAGAGACAGGCAGGGGAGAAGAGGGGGAAGAGTAGCTCTCTATGTAAAGGAAGGGATAAAAGCAACTGAACAAAATAGTAAACAGGGAGGAGAGGAGGCACTGTGGGTCACCTTGGAGACTGGAAAGGGCACCACAATCCACACAGGGCTTGTGTATAGACAGGGGGAGGGAATGGACAAGGATATGATAGAAGGCATTCTTAAAATGGCAGAGAAAGGGGAAATACTGTTGATGGGAGACCTGAATATGCCAGATGTTAACTGGAGCACATTTGCTGCAGCCACATCCAAGAGCAGGGCCATTCTTGATGCCCTACAGGTGGTAGGCCTCAGACAGCTAGTTTCGGAACCCACTCATGAGGGAGCGATCTTAGACCTTGTACTCTCAAATGGGGGCAGTGAGAGGATCTAAGATCTAGAAGTGCGTTGCCATCTGGGAACAAGTGACAATCAAACAGTGTGGTTCACGTTAAACTCAACTACAGAGTCAAGCCATATAAAAGTGAGGGTACTGGACTTCAGGAGGGCTGACTTTGGCAAGATGGGAGAGTGCCTCAGAAAAGCACTAGCAAACAGGCTAGAAGGAGGTGTGGAGCAACAATGGGGAATCATAAAACTGCCATCACAGAGGCAACAAGCCTTTGTGTGAAGCAAATAAATAAATCAAAATGAAAGAAAAGCCACTATGATTCTCAAAAGAGGTGGCTGTGAAAGTCAGGAAGAAAAGATAGCATTCTGGAAGTATAAGGAAACACAGAAGAAGCAGGACAGAGCTGTACCAGTTAAGGCAGAAGGAAGCAGGGAGGGAAGTCAGAATAGCAAAGGCCCAAACTGAGGAAAAGATAGCCAACTCGGTTAAGAAGGGGAATAAAACCTTTTATAGGTATATCAGTGAGTGTAGAAAGACAAAGGAAGGGATAGTGAGGCTGAATAGAATGAACGGTGGGTGGACAGAGGGGGACAGTGAAAAAGCAGGGATACTGAACAAATATCTCTGCTCAATATTCACAAAAGATGAGGGGGAAGTGCCTAATCCAATTAACAGAAGCACTCTTGATAGGGGGTCAATCCCAGTCCTTTCACAGAAGAAAGTGTTCTGCAAGAACTCCTAAAACTGAAGGTGGACAAAGCAATGGGGCCTGATGGAATTCACCCCAGAATTCTTAAAGAATTAAGAGGGGAACTAGTGAAACCACTGGCTACTCTTTTTAATAAATCATGGGAGGATGGTGTGGTACCCAAGGACTGGAGGAAGGCGGATGTGATTCCCCTTCACAAAAGTGGGACCAAGACAGAGGCAGGAAACTACAGACCTGTCAGTTTGACCTTTGTGGTAGGGAAAGTGATGGAGTGACTTTTGAAGGAAAGAATAGTTGAGTACCTAGAGGCCAGTGGGGTACAGGACCCAAGGCAGCATGAGTTCACAGTGGGAAGGTCATGTCAGACGAATCTAATAGATTTCTTTGACTGGGTGACCAAAGTAGTAGACCAGGGAGGGGCTGTGGACATGGCCTACCTAGACTTTAGCAAGGCATTTGACACAGTCCCACACAAAAGATTAATAGTCAAATTAACCAGCCTGGGAGTGGGTCCCAGGGTGGTAGCCTGGGTAAAACATTGGCTGGACAACAGGACACAGAAAGTAATTGTAAATGGAGTCCAATCTGAAGAAAGAGGGGTTACTAGTGGGGTATCACAGGGTTCAGTATTGGGTCCAGTCCTTTTTAATGTCTTCATAAGTGACATTGCAGAGGGACTGGAAGGAAAAGTATGCCACTTTGCAGATGACACAAAGATCTGCAACAGGGTTGATACACAAGGAGGCGTGAAAAGGATACGAAGGGACTTGGCAAGGTTGGAGGAATGGTCAGAAGTATGGCAGCTAGGATTCAGTGCAAAGAAGTGCAAAATAATGCACCTGGGAAACAAGAACCCAGGGGAAGAATACACAATTGGGGGGGGTAGTAACAACAACAAAGAAAGAAAGGGACCTGGGGGTAATCATATCAGATGACCTTAAGGTTAGCAAACAATGTGAGAAGGCAGTAGGGAGGGCTGGGGGTATACTGGGATGCATAGGGAGAGGCATCAGCAGCAGAAAAGAGGAAGTCGTTATCCCTCTGTATAGACAGTTGGTGAGACCCCATCTGGAGTACTGCGTCCAGTTCTTGAGACCCCATCTCCGCAAGGACATAGACAGGATAGAGGCAGTCAGAGGAGGCAACTAAAATGGTGCAGGGTCTGCAAGAAGCCGTGATGACGAGAGACTAAAGGAGCTTAATATGTATACCCTTGAGGAAAGGGGGACATGATAGAAACTTTTAAGTACCTCAGTGGAATCAACAAAGTCCAAGAGGTAGCATCTTTCAGAAAAAGAGACGTGCAAGAACAAGGGGACACAATTTAAAGATAGAGGGGGCAGTTCAGGGGCAATGTGAGGAGATTATTTCACAGAGAGGGTAGTGGATGCATGGAACAGCCTTCCTGAGGAGGTTGTGGGGTCTAAAACTGGGAGAATTCAAGAATGCATGGGACAGACATAAGGCAATTCTTGTGGGGGGTAGGAAGAAATAGGCTGTTGGTTAACTAGGCTCTGCAGCCTATCCTGTAGGAAGGGAAATGGGCAGACTAGATGGGCCAAGCAGTCCTTATCTGCCATCAAAGTCTATGTTTCTATGTTTCTGTGTTTCTTTTGTGAAGGGGAATCACATCCACCTTCCTCCAGTCCTCAGGTACCACACCATCCTCCCATGATTTGTTAAAAAGGGTAGTCAGTGGTGTCACTAGTTCTCCCCTTAATTCTTTTAGAATTCTGGGTTGAATCCCATCAGGCCCCATTGCTTTGTCCACCTTCAGTTTTAGGAGTTCTTTCAGAACCCTTTCTTCTGTGAAAGGACTGGGATGGACCCCACTATCCAGAATGCTTCTGTTAGTTGGATTAGGTACCTCCCCCTCCTCCTTTTTTCTGAATACTGAGCAGAGCAGAAGTATTCATTCATTATCCCTGCTTTTTCACTGTCACACTCTGCCCACCTACCATCCATTCTATTCAGCCTCACTGTCCCTCCCTTTGTCTTTCTACACTCCCTGATATACCTATAAAAGGTTTTATCCCCCTTCTTAACTGAGTTAGCTATCTTTTCCTCAGTTTGGGCCTTTGCTATTCTGACTTCCCTCCCTGCTTCCTTCTACCTTAACTGGTACACTTCTCTGTCCTGCTCCTTCTGTGCTTCCTTATACTTCCTAAATGCTATCTTTTTTCTCCCTAATCTTCCCCATCACCCCTTTTGAGAACCATAGTGGCTTTTTCTTTTATTTTAATTTGTTTATATGCTTCACACAAAGGCTTGTTACCTCTGTGATGGCAGTTTTGATGTTTCCCCATTGTTGCTCCACCCCTCCTTCTTGCTTGTTTGCTAGTGCTTTTCTAAGGCACTCTCCCATCTTGCCAAAGTCAGCCCTGCTGAAGTCCAGTATCCTCACTTTTGTATGGCTTGACTCTGAAGCTGAGTTTATCATGAACCACACTGTTTGGGGGTCACTTGTTCCCAGATGGCTACCCACTTCTAGATCTGAGATCCTCTCACTGTCCCCATTTGAGAGTATGAGGTCTAAGATTGCTCCCTAATGAGTGGGTTCCAAAACTAGCTGTCTGAGGCATGCCACCGGTAGGGCACCGTGAATGTCCCTGCTCTTGGATGTGGCTGCAGCAAAGGTGCCCCAGTTAACATCTGGCATATTCTGGTCCTCCATCAACAGTATCTCCTCTTTCTCTGCCATCCTAAGGATGCCTTCTATCATATCCTTATCCATTCCCTTCCCCTGAGGTGGGGGTCTGTATTCAACCCCTGTGCAGATTGTGGTGCATTTCCAGTCTCTAAGGTGACCCACAGTGCCTTTTCTCCTCCTTGTTTACTCTTTTGTTCTGTTCCTTTTATCCCTTCCCTTACATAGAGAGCTACTCCTCACCCTCTTCTCCCCTGCCTGTCTCTCTTGTTGGTTGTGCAACCTGGTATGTTAACATCCCAGTCATGGTTCTCTGTGTACCATGTTCCTGTGACTGCCACAATATCCAGGCATCCCTCTTCCATCAAGGCCACTAGTTCAGGGAGCTTGTTTCCCAGACTATGGGCATTGATACTCATTACCCTCCATTTCTTGATGGCCTTACCCATTTTTACCCCATCCCTGTCCTTATTGCCTTTGTTATTTTCTCCATTTACCCCTGCCCTTCTCCCTATCAACGTCTCTATCTTGGTGTTTACCTCACTTACTACCCTGATTTTTTTTTGGGAGGACTAGGATTTCCCTGCTCCTTTTCAGTGCCTCCCCTCTTGGCTAGTTTAAATGCTTGCCAATGAAACATTTAATCCTATCACCTAGGATCCTGGTTCCCCTCCAGGACAGATGCAGACCATCGCACCAGTATAGGTCTGCATCACTCCAGGTGGACCCCCAGTCCCCAGTGAAGCTGAACCCCTGAGCTCTGCACCAGTTTTTCAACCACTGATTGAATTCCATGGTGTGGAGCACCCTAGCCTCACCCATGCCACAGACAGGCAGCATCTCCAAGAAGGTTACCGTGCATGCTACTTGTCTAAGGCCCCTCCCCAACTCCACAAACTCTTCCTGCACTGCTCTGATCCCTTTCTCAGCCGTCATTTGTCCCTAGGTGGACAATGACATCCAGCTCCCTCTCCCATCCAACTGCTCTGGCGAGCCTGAGGATTCGCTCCCTGTCCCTCCAAACCACGGTGCCAGGCAGGCACCTTACCTCCCTCTCCCCTTCCTCCTCCAGTTCTACCCACCTAAGAATGGAGTCCCCCACCAGGAGTTATTGCCCTGCCCTGTGGGTTCCCATGCCACCCTCCTGTGTGTCTCCTTTGTGAAGGTTACCAGCATCCTCCTTTTTCTTCACTGTGGGTGCCTCCATAGAGGAACCACACTTTGCCAGAACGGCATATGAATTGTGGAGAGGTATAAATGGAGGGATGCACCTTTGTTCCACCACCCTCACCCTCCCTGAGCCCACTGTGGTCCAACCGCTCCTCTTTCTTGGCAACCTCTGAGGCAATGGCAGTGGCCCTGGTGGTCCCTGGATGGGACAGGAGGTCCCCCAAATCCTGGCCAACTCAGACTGGAGATGAGCAACCTCCTCCCTCAGCCCAGAGAGGTGTCTGCAGATGGGACAACACTGCATCCTCCAGAACATCTCCCAGAAGACTGCTGCTCCACAGCCACTACACTGCACCACTCTCATCATGTCTTATTTCTGCCCCCTTAACTGTTGTTTTGAATACTTACTCTTTCCTCAGTTTGTTTATTTATTTATTTTTCTCCCTACTTGCTTACTGCTTCTGTGCCCTTTAAGCTCCTGATCTTTCTGTTTTGAGACAAGAAGTTACTATATTTCTCAGTAGTCTCCTTACTTGCTCAGAGTCAGACCTCCAGCAGCTAGGAGGGGAGAGAGAGCTACTCTTTTCCTTCTAGGATTGTGAGTCTTTTGTGTCTCTGTGATCACTCACTTCCTGCTCCCAAGCAGGAAGTTCCTGTTGTCAGTCAAATTCTGTGCCTATAAAAGTAGAACTGGCTTAGGGTGGTGGGTGGACAGGAGGGAAGGAGAGCAATACAGTATAGCCCCAGTACAGAAGTATAGTTATAGCAGCAGCTGCTTTCTCTTGCTGTTCTCTGTTACTTTTTTGTGGGCCCTCACCTTCACCTTCCTCTGTGAACACTGAATAAAAGTGTTTTTTTATTGCCTTTTCCTGATCCCCCTCTGCGCTGTCTTCCCTTCCTTTTTATGTTGTCTTGCGCGCACGCACAAACAACATATTGTGGTAGCTAGGAATAGCAGGTTTTGAAGGTGCGGTTGTGTTGTGGCCAATGGCGCCACTGCTTTTTTGGGCTGGGCTCTGTGGCATGAATGAAATAGCATGGTGTCTCTGACAGCAGTGCAAAAGCGTGCCAGCAACTTGAAATGATTTCGCCGCTGCAGTGATGGAGTGACTCGTCATTGCAGGGCATGCCTTGCCTGGTGTAACATTTCAATAAACATGGCAGCAGCTGTCACCATCTGCCTCTCACACCTCCCATGAAAGCCTATGTAAGGGATGCCCAAGCCCCCTGTTGGTATGCCCCCTCCTCAGTTCATTTGCCAATGGGAAGCCCAATCCCCATAGGCATAATGTCTCCCATATAAGAATTTGTCTGCTGAGGGGGGTGCCCAATCCCCCTTGGCATCATGCCCCCCCAAACACAAACCCTTTTTTTCCTTTTTGCTGATGGGGTGCCCAATCCACGTCTGCTCCAGTCCCCCCAAAAAAACACCCAGGTGGCTCACTGAGAGCCCACCCCAGCATGTCAAATGTCCCTGTATCAAAGAAAACCTTCTTGCAAAGTTTTTTTTTTGTTAACCTGTAAACAAAAAATCTGTCCCTTGTTGTCTGCGGTGGTCCCCTTCCCCAACCCTCACCCACCCTCTGCTCACCCCACATCTCCACACCCCCTTCATCCCATACTTACCTCCAGAGTCTGGCGCGATGATCTTCGGTGGAGAGAGAACATGTCTGCACTCTTCAAAGCTGACTGCAAACTGAAGAAATGCTGGTAAGCTGTACAATGGCATAAATGGGGGGTCAACTTAGGTAGATATCTTGGTCATTTTTGTAACTTTCTGCCCTAAATGTTCAACATAGGGTTCTTGGGACCCCACCTCATAAATTCAGTCACTGTCATGTCGTTATTCGGTCCCATAAGGTGATTTCCCGGTCACTGCACGGAATCACCTTTTGGGACGATTAACAAATAAATGTGTCACTGTTCATGGGGTGGGCTCCCAAAAAACCTATGTTGCAAATTTGGTGAAAAAATTCCCAAAAATGATTGTGTTACGAGCATGCATTGCGCAGTTTCCACACATGTTCGTAAGTTTGAGAATTTTTTATATTTTTACTCCAGATTTTCAACATTGCCATTTTTTCACACCTCCTTATGAACAGTACAGCTGTCATTTTTCACATCCTGCCTGAAATGTGTTTTTGCATATCCATGGGCACAATGGTTCAGCCGCTGTGGGAAATCAATGTTTGGGACAGATTAAGAAAATCACAGTGACACTGTTCATGAGTGGAGTTCCCAAAATGCCTATGTTAAAAATTTGCTGACAAAATTCCACAAAATGACTATGTTACGAGAGTGCATTGTGCAGTTTCCACGCACACTTGTAACTTCGAGAATTTTTAATATTTTCACTCCAGATGTTCAACATTGCCATTTTTGCACACCTCCTTATAGACAGTGCAGCTGTCATTTTGCACATCCTGCCTGAAATGTGGTTTTAGCACATCTGGCTCACAGTGGCGCGGTCGCTGTGGGAAATCAACGTTCAGGACAGATTAAGAAAATTGTAGTGACACTGTTAATGAGCAGAGGTTCCAAAATGCCCATGTTGAAAACTTGGTGAAAGAATTCCACAAAATGATTGTGTTAAGAGCATGCGTTGCGCAGTTTCCACGCACACTTGTAACTTCGAGAATTCTTAATATTTTCACTCCAGATTTTCAACATTGACATTTCTTCACACCTCCTTCTGAATGGTACACCTTCATTTTTCACATCCTGCCTGAAATGTGTTTTCGCACATCCTTCGCAGAATGGTGTGGTCGCAGTGGGAAATCAACGTTCATGGCAGATTAACAAAATCACAGCGCTACTGTTCATGAGCAGAGTTCCCAAATACTTTCATGAGGTGGGGTCACAAAAAGGCCATGTTGAAAATTTGGAGTGCAAATACTAACAAACGCCCGGGGCATTAGGGTTTCTAACCATAATGCCCCATCCTTTACAGACTGACAGGCATCAGGGGTGTGCCTTTGGATTGTCAGCTGTAATGCTCACATCATTCCATTCCCAACCCCACCCTGCAGCCACTGACAGGCATCAAGGTGTGCCATGGACTCTTCGGCCCCAAAGTTCACCCCATTCTCCTATACTGCACTCATCTCAACGTACTTCCTTATGGAATGGGGTGAGCGTGATGCCTCATGACCCCAAGGCACAACATGACACGTGCCAGAGTCTGCAGGGTAGGGTGAGGTGAAATGACATGAACGTTATGGCTGACGACCCAAAGGCACACCTCAATGCCTGCCGGTCTCTGCAGGTTGGGATGGGGTTGACATTGGTTCCATACTTCACTGCCATTCCTATTATGCATCTCTCTAACTCCTGCACTACCAATGCCAATGCCAGCAAGACAACATTCGGCATTGACAAATGCTTGTTTAACCTTATGATCGCACCCTTGTCTTTCTCCTTTCGCTTACATGCTTAAAAAATGTCTTTTCCCCCTTCATCACTGCTTGGAATATTCTCTCATCAGTCTGTGCCTTTGTTATCCCTACTACTCTCCCTGCTTCCCTCTGTTTCCCCTGATATACCTCCCTGTCCTCCTCCCTTTGCATCTCCTTATCCTTTTTGCATGCTACTCTTATAGCTTTTACCTTTTCTGCAACCTCTTTCGAGAACCATAGTGGTCTCTTTTGTCCTTTTGCTTTTGCTCACTTGCTTGACACAGAGGATTGTTGCCTTCACTGTGGCCCTTTTTAGCTTCACCCACCATTTCCTCATCCCAGTCAGGTCATTCCCCCCCATTAAGTCATCCCTGAGACATTCACCCATCTCTTTGAAATTTGCCCTCCTGAACTCCAGGATCCCTAACCTCGTGTGGTTTGAGTCTGCAGCCATCCTTATCTTGCACCACACTGTACGGTGATCGCTGTTCCCCAGGTGGCCTTCTACCTTGACATCTGCAACACTGTCCCTGTTAGTGGGTACCAGGTCCAGTATTGCCCCATCATGATTGGGTTCACTAACTAGTTGCCTGAGGAGTGCCCCCTGCATGGAGTCCAGGATATCCCTGCTTCTAGCTGAAGCTGCAGCTGGGAGGTTCCAATCTACATCCAACAGATTGAAATCCCCCACCAGCAGTACCTTCCCCTTTTCTGCCATCTTGCCAATGGCTTTCACCAGTACCATATCTTGTGCTGGGGGTCTGTAGATCATGCTGGTGAGAATGGAGGCTCCAGTCTCCATCTCTATGGTAAGTAAGTAAGTAAGCATGCCTTTATTTATATGGATCCCAATCCAGGAGGCTCTGGGTGCCTTACAAGAGGTGCAAAGCACAACAGTTACATGAACAGTACATACAGTGTCAGAAAACAACAACAGTTTAAAATCCATAATACTTAACAATAAAATCAGCTGCAATTAATTAAAAAAAGGCTTTTTAGAAGAGGTGGGCTTTCAGACCCCCTCTTAAAAGCCTCCGCCAATGGGGTCTCCCTCAGGGATCTGGGGAGTGAGTTCCAGAGGACTGGGCCGGCCACCTCGAATGCACAGTCCTCTGAGGTTTTCAGCCTGGCACTTAGAACTGCTAGGAGGCCCTTGGTGGAAGAGTGGAGGGAACGTACTAGAAGGGCAGGGGTCAGAAGATCACTCAGGTAGCCAGGACCCGAGCCATATAGAGCCTTATAGGTGAGCAAGCCCACCTTGAAGATGATACTCCACCTGACAGGCAGCCAGTGCAGATCTCGCAGAACTGGGGTTACATGACAGGACCTGGGCAGGCCCATCAGCAGTCTGGCCTCTGTGTTCTGCACCAGTTGCAGTTGATGGAGGTTCCCTCCACTGATCCCAAAGTACAGAGCACTACAGTAGTCCAGCCTTGATGTAACAAAGGCGTGTACTAGCGTTGGAAGATCACCAGGGGCAATTAGGGGTTTAATCTGGGCAACATTCCTTAAGTGGTAAAAAACATTTTGGATAATGGATGACGCTTGAGCATCAAGTGTCAAACTGTCATCAAGGATGATGCCCAGATTTCTCACCCTAGTGGATGACAACAATGGAGTGGGCCCAAGGAACAACCCTGTTCCTGACCCAGTGGCTGCCACATCATGCCCCGGTGACCAGGCTCAATCACCAGCACCACTGTCTTGTTGGGGTTCAGTCACAGCCAGTTAGAGGACATCCAGTCTTGGATCTCAGTCAGACTGTTGTTTAGCACCTCAAGACACTATTTGTCCTGGTGGCAAAAGACATATACAGCTGGGTATCATCTGCATAACAGTGAAAACCCCAACTGTAATGTCTAATGAGCGCTCCCAGGGGTAGCATGTACACCAGAAACAACATCGGAGACAAGATAAAGTCTTGAGGGACTCCACAGGGCAGGAGCTTTGGACAGGAGAAGAAATTTCCCATTACTACCCATTGCACCCTAAAAGGACTCAGTTGATGACAGTACTGTCAAGTCCACAATACTCTCGAAGGTGATCCAGAAGCACAACATGGTCCATGGCATAAAATGCTGAGGTGAGATCCAGGAGAATGAGAATTGACTGATCTCTTCTATCCCTCGCCCTGAGGAGATCATTCTGCACCCAGACTAATGCCATCTCAGTGCTATGCCTTGCCCTACAGGGTGACCCACAGTACCTCTGATCCCCCCTGTCTTCCCTGTATCTTTGTTGCTTTTATGCCTTCCATCACATAAAGCACCACACCTCTTCCTTTCTTTCCCACCCCATCTTTTCTGAAGAGAGTATAGCTTGTTATGACCATGTCCCAGTCATGGTGTTAGTGCACCGTGACTTGGTAATGGCCACAATATCCAGGTAGGCCTCTGCCATTATGGCCTTTAGGTCCGGAATCTTATTTCCTAGACTTCTAGCAATTGTACACATAGCCTTCCAGATTTTGTTTCCACTCTGCAGTTGGTACCTAATTTTTTTACTTTTTGCCCTCTCCTTCCTTCCTCCCTCTCTTTTTAATGCTTCTGTTTCCATCCCCCTACATTTCTACCTCCCTGATTCATTTATTAATTTCCACCCTGGTGGATTCCATTCCTCTCGGGTTCTCCCTACTTTCTACCTTAGCCAATGGGAGGGGCAGTTACTGCCTCCCTGATTTCTTCCACCATCCCATTGGCTAGTTTAAATGTTCATCAAAGTAACATCTAAACTATTTGCTGAAGACTGTGGTTCCTGGATGGATGCAGGCCATTACCCTTGTAAAAGCCTTTATCCCTGCAGGTGGATCCCCAGTCTTCAATGTATCCAAACCCCTTCTCTCTGCTCCACTCCTTAAACCATGAGTTGAAGATCTTGGTGTGGAGATCCCTCTCCTCCACTCTGTCCTAGAAAGACAGAAGCTCAGCAAAAGCCACTGAGTGTGCTACCTGTCAAAGACCCCTACCTGACTCCTTAAGCTCCACCTGCACTATTCCATCCCCATCCCTAGCCAGGTCATTATTCCCCAGGTACACAATGACATCCAGTTCTGCCTCCCATCCTGCTGCCCTAGTGATACACTGGATCTGCTTCCCATCCCTCTGGGCCATGGAGACTCATAGGCATCTATCCTCCCTTCCCCCCTTTCCTATCCCCAAATCAATCCCCCTCACAAATGAGTCCCCCACCAGAAGTTGCTTCCTCCTCTTCTGGGGTTCTCTTTCTCCCTCCATTGGGTCTCTGCTCCGGAGGACCCCCATGTCCTCCCTGGCCACTACCTTGGCTGCCTCCTCCTGGCAGTCCCACCTTGCCAGAGTGGCAAAGTAATTGCATAGTGGTACTGGTTGAGGAATGTGCCTCTGTCTCACCATCCCCCACCCTTCCAGAGCCCACCATAGTCCAGCCATTTCTCCTTCCTAGCATCCTCTAGGGTAATGGTGTCAGACTTGGTGGCACCTGGGTGATGGAGGAGGTCCCCCAGATCCTAGCCAACTCAACCTGGAGTTTAGTGACCTCCTTCCTCAACCCAGAGAGGTGTGTGCAGATAGGGCAGCACCACAGTCTGTAGAAGGTCACTCTAAAAACTGCCACCCCACAGCCACTGCACTGCATCACTCACAAATTTCCCAACTTCTAGACTCTCTATAGACCTGGAAATACATACCCTTACCCTGATACGGTGTTCCTAGCTTTCCCTTTTTTTGTTTGTTGCCACTTATGTTCCCCCGTATCTGGTGTAAATCCCTTATACTCTCACCCTAGATATGGTGTTGCTCCTATTCCCAGTTCTAGGCCTATCTTTTACCTTCTGCCCTTCCTAGCTTCCCCTTTTTTGTTTGTTGCTACTTGAGTTCCCTTGTATCTGATGTAAATCCCCTTATACTGTTACCCTAGATAGGGTGTTGCTCCTATTCCCAGTTTAGGCCTACTTTTTACCTTCTGTCCTTCCCAGTAGTGAATGCAACAACAAAAGTGAGCAGGTGCTTTACCTTCATTGACTGGAAGGGTTCTGTGCTTTCCTGTTTCCTTCTGCAGATGCCTGCTGATGCCTAAGATGCCAGTCTTGCACCTGTTCCACTCCTTCACTGTTTCACTCACTTGCTGGGATATGAACGTGCAGGACACATTAAAGGTGGTGCCTTTTATTCTCCAAATATGACCACCCCCAAGCAGGACTTCCTGTTCTGTAGCATTGCCCCGATTGTCTCTCAGAAGCATGTCCCTGCCTTCCCTCCCGATGCAGCCTCTGTCACCCGCACCATGAGTGCTGCTGCTGTGAGCAGAAAAAAATGACAAAAAAAAAATCCGATAATTTAGTGAGGATGCTAGAAAACCGACTATTACAATTTATAGTTTACTACAGTCCTCCCGGTGGTGGTTCTTGGTTGCTCCTAGAATGTGTGCTGAAACTCACTCAAGAGCGAGTTTTAAATGGCCGTCTGTTTTCCCCTAATTGGCTGTCTCAGAAGCCTGACACACCTTCCCACCCAATACAGCCTCTGTCCCCCGAACCATGAGTGCTGCTGCTGTGAACAGAAAACAGAGACCAAAAAATTAAGTAATTTAGTAAGGATGCTAGAAATCTCCCTGCAAAACACCTGCTCCACAGACTGCTCTGAACCCGGTAATCTCCTAGGCCCCTACTCCTAACTCTCAGTCATGGGCCATTGTTGTGGTATCAACGGCACCCCTCCCCTCCTCAGGATCCTTGGGAGTAGAAAAAGGCAGCAAGCCGAGAGCATCACACCCTGGAGCACAGGCCCCAAACACTTCTGCTCATTCTTGACTCAGCCACACCACTTCTCAGGATAGCACTTAAGTTTTGCCCCTGCCTTGTATAACAGAAGCACCTAGCCTAATTGATCACTGGACTACCTTCTGTCTTCCTGAACACTTTACCCAGCAGAACTTTTACAAGCCAGCATTGTATGATGGGCCTCAGCTTCCCACCATTGAACTGTGCCTCCCACACCAGTCAAGCAATGTCCTTGTCACTTGACTCGATGCTTCACCAGTTTCTAATCTCCAAAACCCTGTACCTGCAAACTGAAAGATGTGTTGCCAAAGAAACAAAAAATATATAACGTATATCCTTTTTTGGTTGACACATGCGCTACTATGATTGTTTTGAGTTGCTCTTCAGATGGAGGGTGGGGAAGCCAGGCGGAGGCGGGGGGTGAAGCATCTTTAGTGGGAAGTGGGTGTCTCCAATGAGGGTGTTTTGCTCGGCGACCAGGAGGTGTCCTGATGAGGTACAATTTTCCCACCAACAAACTCTTTGTATGACTCTAGCTCCCACAGCAGCTGTTTGGGCCCCCCTCCCCGGTTGATAGCATAACCCCACTGTTTTGTCACTACAGCAGGTAAAGGGTCAATACACTGAGGGACTGATGTCACATGGGTGGAGATCCAGAGGTGGGAGGGCAGACTCCTACCTAAGAGATTATCAGAGCCAGCTCATATGTCTGGCCTCCTTCCTGTAACTCGTGCGGCAAAATCCCTCTCGAGCATACAATGGTGTGCGTCTTTGAGAGTCTTCCTCTGCAAGCATAACAATCTCTCCCTCACGTGAATCCCTAGCACTCATGTGCAGCAGCACTCAGATGGCTGGAGCTGCTGCAGCCCCGCATCTGCAGGGTCCCGTTCTGCCACAAATAGAAATCACCGAGCCATTTAAAGAAGTAAGGGCTCTGCTAACAATGTAACATATTGTGGTTTATAAAGCTTGAAATGCTTCGGACACCTCAAACCCTTCACCTACAATTCTCTCTGGAGTAGGGAATGTAAGAGCAAGCTGATAAATTGCCTCATTTCTAAACTGACAAAATGGTTACCTGGTCCCTGGTTCCTTCCATGTCTTCCTCTACCCCCCACTACCATCCTTTGCCCTCCTGTTCACCCACTTCCCCCAAGTTGATCTACCTTTCTGTCCCCATGAGGTGCTGGGCTCCAACTCAATGATAATAAGTCAGACCCTGTCTGGCACACTTTCCTCTGTAACTCCACAAGCCCCCAAAAAGAGGCTGATGGAAATTCCTTTGATACAGGCCACGGACATTGGTACCTCCTTGGGCCTCTCACCCATCCCCCACCCCACAGGGATGGGTACATGGGCAGCAGCAAGGATGGGTTACTTGGAATGCTTCATTGTCATGGCTGACAACAGCAAGATAAACAGCATGGGTAAGCTACAATCTCCCTTGCCACTGATCAGTCACCTTATCAGGAAGCAAGGACGCTGTAAGAGCTACCTGGATCTTTCAGCCACTCGATAACTTCCCTAGCCTAATCTATGAAGTATAGCTTCCCCTTGCTTACCCATAATGTGGGTACAGGGACAGATAGCATATGGGGTGCATCATAACCTGGCCAACTACATGTGGAAGAGCCAGCATTTCTCACATATGACTCCATATTCCTCCCTCTATTTCCTGGAGCTATACCCTCTCTTATACTCTTCCCAGTTCCTGGGGGACCAGATGACCCTACATTGACTGAACAGAAATAAAACCCTTCCCCTCCCCGTACAGGTACTGCCCTCCCATGTGAGATGAGAGGAAGCTGCTCCCTCCTCTAGAGGGACTTTACCTCTCATGCCATCTGGAACATGCAGGTGGTGTTTGCCTCCATTGGTCACAGCAACCAGGAAAAGAACTGTTTGCTCTGCAGTAAGCAGGGTTAGAGACTGGGAAGTTGGGGGTTGGTTAATGGTCTACTGGACCTAATTTATCTTCTCTGTGAAAGTCTTGCCACCTAGGCTTGATGTAGTATCTGCCACACTTGGTGGATGTGTAGAGGACCTAGGGTTTTTGTGGACACCCAACCCTTGCCTCCCAGTCTATTCAGAGACTTTTAGCTTGCACCCTTTAGACTGAATCCTAATTTTGTATCCTTACTGGTCTGTCCTTACACTGTTCTGGTTTGTATTTAAAATCTGTTTTTTTACTGAAGTTCTGTCATTCTCAATGAATCTTGAACCTACATCATTGTGGAAAAGTGGGCCCGAGCTGTGATTCTTCACCACACCCAGTCACCATAACACACTTAAGATGCCACAGCTGGCACATCAGGAGACTTAACTCCCCAATCAAGCACATGCAGGTGATGATTTATCTTCAATAACTTACAGTAGATCCCTTGGATGTTGTACAATTCACAGCAGATGCTGTGGCTTGTAACAGTTTAAAACCATTGTTAACAGCTCTTTTTCCCATCTATGTATGTGAATGCCGTAATCTGACTATATGTATTTTGCTCTGTATGTCATGCTGAAAGTTTGAATAAAAAGTTTAACATTACAGAAAGTTTTCATATTGTATGAATAAAGTGTAAAACTGAGAGGCATGGGTGAAATAGAAAACTGAGAGGTAAAGTGTAAGTTACAAGAATCATACTACTACTTAATTCTGTACAGCACACATTTACTTCACACAATAAAAAAAAAACAATAAAATAAAACCTTACACATCATGCCAATGCCCAGGAAGCCATTACTGTCTCTAGCCAACACTTGTTTTGTAATTGGGGTTTATATAGTACAGTATCACTATCAATAGGATGATGATAACCTACTTAAGGCTCATTAAAGTTTCCAATTTTCTTTTGTATTTTTCTTCAGTCACTTAGGTTGGCTTTCCTTTGAACTCACTGGTTGCCCTGAATAATGAGCTGTCATTAGCGATAATCTCTTTTGGCAATAAGTTGGTAATGATAATGATGACTTTTGTTACGGCAACAAAAGGAGGCAGAGTGAACACAAGCTGTAAGATCTCTAAGGTCTGTTCCGCAGGTGTTTTGACATGAAGATAACAGCAATCCAGAATAGCAACAGGCTTTTGTAACAAGAACTGGCAGTTTTGCAGGAGCATTTTACTTTCCTTTGTTATTTTCTGCAGTTTATTTAGCTACTGTACCTCATCCTATACCTTATCCAGCCTGTTTGATTGGGGTTCAGACAAACTGACCTTCCTAAATCAGATTCTCATACCATCAGTGAACCTAATCTTTTCACATATTTTCATGATGCCAAAGTTTAACAATATTTTTTTTCTTCTCCTTTCTCTGATTGATTGACTTACCATGATGGAGATGATTGTACTCCCCAAACTCTCATTTCTATTTCAAAGTATCCCCATATCGACTGCAAAAACTGGGTTACAAAAGTTGAACTCAGGCCAGCCTAGTGGTGCAGAGGGCTGAGGCACTGGACACCTCAATTCCCGTCACATGGTGACCCAGGTATGAGAATGGATTAGAGCCACTCAGGGATTGACTGGGGAAGGGAGGACTGTGCATCCGTTGATAGCTCTCCTCCATCATGAAGGGGAGACAGGATGTACTGCTGCTTGGCTGCCACATAGCGAAGGCAAGGCGACATAGCAGCACATCTAAACCTGGAGGTGGGCAATGAGGATGTGCAGTGTCTTTACATTGTCTGGGTATGCCATTACACACCACCAGCTCTGATCTGACTCAGGCAGAGAAACTGGAGGAAAGAACCCCCTGCAGGTGTCACACCACCACCATCCATTGCACCTACTGTCCCACTGAGATAAGAAGCAGGTGGAAGATGGAATATGTCCTAGAGGTGGAGTAAGAGGACTGGGGGTAGAGGAAGAATGGTGCTAACGAAGTGGCGGAGGAGGATAAAATACTAATGAAAAAAGAAAATAAACAAAGTTGAACTCCCTCCTCTCCTTCTTTGGGCAACAAAGGGCTACATATTCAGAAATGTATCTCCTTACCTTGCCATATGGGGGGGATGGGGCTTGCGAGCCTTCAGCTTACTCCACCCCACACACATTGTAAATAATTTGTAGTCTCCAAGGCACTCCATTAATGATTAATTTTCTAATAATGTCATTTCTCAACAGGTGAAACATTTTTTGATCACTGACTATCATATAAATATATTTATTCATTGCAAAAAACTTCATTAATGCACTAATTAGGGTTAAAGCAACAAAAGTAGGGAAATGTGGTGTTAGGGTTTGCAAGCAACACCCATACAGTACAGGCAGCAACAGGCATGGGGTGTGTCTTGGGTTGTTAACCATAATGCTCACCTCATTCCATGGGTAAATAAGCTGAGATGGGTATTATATATGAGAATGGGGTGAGAGTTATGGTGGACAGCCCCAAGGCATATCCCACACCCAGTGCTCCCTGCAGTGTAGGGGTGGGGTGTTAGGGTTGGAAACCCTAACACCACATTTCCCTGCTTTTGCCACTTTAACCCTAACTAGTGCATTAATGATGTGTTTTTTTTTTTTGCAATTAATTTCTTTACTTTTTGAGATAGCATAACTGCATTGTCATTTGCCTGTGGGAGCACAGGGACCTTTAGGCCCTGCACTCCCATGCATTCATACTTTTTGAGATAGCGTAACTGTATCCTTTTTTTACCTATGTGAGAGCAAGGTCCCTCTGAGCCCTGTGCTCCCATCCCTCCATAGATGCATATATGTATGTTGTGGGGAAAGAGCAGGGCCCTTTGAGCCCTGCACTTCCAATGTTAACAAAACCACAACCAAATTGTCACCATAGCCTTCTTATTACCCCACCTCATGAAGCCAATACTGAAAATTTTCAAATCCCTGCTGAAATGCCACAGGTGAGAAAAGACAGTTTGGCCAGGATTTGAAAAATGACAGCTGTCTCATTCATGAGGTGTTGTAAAAATATGGCTATGTTGGAAGTTTGGGGTCAAAATATTAATAATTACCAGTGTTATGAGCGAGTATAGCAAAATTTCAATGCATGCGCATAACTTTGCCATTTTTACAGATTTGGACTCCAAATTTTCAACATAGCCTTCTTATGACCCCACCTCATGAACAAGGGCTTTGAAAATGTTCAAATCCTGCCTGAAAGTTGATTTCACTTCCAATGTTTGCAAAACTACAACCAAATTGTCACCATAGTCTTCTTATTACCCCATCTCATGAAGCCAGTACTGAAAATTTTCAAATCCCCACTGAAACGTGATTCCACACCACTGCAACAACATTCCACACCGCAGCTGTGAAAAGACTATTTGGCCAGGATTTGAAAAATGACAGCTGCCACATTCACGAGGTGTTGTAAAAATATGACTATGCTGGAAATTTGGAGTCAAAATATTTACAATTACCAGAGTTATGAGCGAGCATAACAAAATTTAATTGCATGCACATAACTTTGCCATTTTTACATATTTTGACCCCAAATTTTCAACATAGCCTTCTTATGACCCCGCCTCATGAACAAGGGCATTGAAAATGTTCAAATCTTGACCAAAAGAGAATTTCACCTAGCGACCACAAAATTGCCTTTTGCCGCAGATTTGTGGAATGCCAGTGACATTATTCATGAGGTGGGATCCCCAAAAAGCCATGTTGAAAATTTGGTGTCAAAATATGCAAAACTGATCAAGTTATGCATGAAAGTTGAAAACCCCATTGAAATACCTTGAGCCGCATTTACCTTAGTTTTTCATATTGCAATTGCCGGTTCCAGCAGCAAGACGTGTCATCTGTGGGAGAGTGGATCTTTAATCTGGGACCTGTGAGGGTGAGTGAGGGTGTGTGGGGTGATGGTTGCTGAGTGGGAGGTGAGGGGTCAGACTGGCAAGGGACCATTATTTTGCAGGTTTTAAAAAAAGAAGACATGAAGGGACAGTGTTCTTTATTACAGGCACTACGGGGATGGTGATCATGGGGGGGCACTAGACACCAGGAAAACACTGCTAAATATGGGGATGATGATCAGAGAGTGTGGGTGCCACTAGACACCAAGGAAATACATGAAATTAATGAGGACAGTGATCGGAGGCTGGGGGTGCCACTAGACACCAGGGAAAGAAAAAATAACAGGGACAGAGTGATCAGAGATTGGGAGGGGGTACCACTAGACACCAGGGAAATACATTAAATTAACAGGGATGGCAATAGGAATAAGATGCAGCAAAGGAAAAAAGATTTTCCCTTTGCAAAAAAGGATCTTTTTTCGTGACTCGTTAACCCTCCAGGGTTTTTTGTAACTTGGAAAACAGGAAACAGTATATCGTGATCTCACCCCCCATCCACACCACCCTGGCCCTCCACTCAGCACTCACCACCCCACACATCCTTACTCACCTGAGTATGTCCCACAATGTAGATCTACTCTTTGATCAAAGACAGTTCTTTTAACTGGAACTAGTGACTGCAATATAAGAACATAAGATAAGTACAATTTAATGTATTCCAAATGGGTTTGAACTTTTATTCATAAGTTTGTGATTTTTGAACATTTTTTCACCAAATTTTCAACATGGCCTTTTGGGGACTCCTCCTCATGAAAAAATGTGGTGAAATTATGCAAATTTGTCCAAAAGGTGATTTCATAGTCAGTTCAGTAAATCACCTGTCAGGCAGGATTTGAAAGTTTTCTCCACCCTTGTTTATGAGGTGGAGTCATAAGAAAGCTATGTTGAAAATCTGTGGTAAAAATATCAAGAAAACAACAAAGTTATGAGCCTATGGTGAAATTTTTCAATGCACGCTCATAACTTTGGAAATTTTCAATATTTTGACCCCAGATTTTCAACATAGCCATTTTTTCACACCACCTCATGAGTATGACAGCTGTCATTTTCTCAAATCCTGTCTAAAACATGTTTTTGCAGTTGTGGCATGAAATGATGTTTCAGTAGGGATTTGAGAATTTTCGCCTACCAGGTTCATGAGGTGGTGTAATAACACAGCTATGTTGAAAACTTGGGGTCAAAATATTAAAAAACTACAACATTATGAACATACATTGGAATTATTCTATGCTCGCTCTTATGTTTGGTAATTTTTAATATTTTGACTCCAAATATTCAACATAGCCATTTTTTCACACCACCTCATGAACATGACAGTTGTCATATTTCAAATGCTGGCCAAAATGTGTTTTCATACCTGTGATGCAAAACAATGTTTCAGTGGAGATTTGAAAATTTGCATATGTTGTGTTCATGTGGTGGGGTCATAAGAAGGCTATATTGAAAATTTGGTGTACAAATATGGTAAAATGACCAAGTTATGACTGAATGTTGAATTTTTTTTGCACTTCTGCAGTCTCACGGACTCCACATTTTTGCCCTACACATCTGCATCTGTAACTGTACTGAAGCACAGGGCCCCTTCCACAGCCAGACAGACTCCTCTGGGTTCTGTGCCAATAAATCTGTAGCCACACTGAAGTGCAATGCTCAGAGGGCCCTGTGCTTCTGCATCTAGATGGACTCCTCACTCCAGGCCTTGCGCATCTGCATCTGTAGACACCTGGAAGTGCAGGGCCTAGAGGGTTCTGCGCTTCCACAGTCTGATGGACTCAACATTTGGCACAGGGCCCAAAGGGCCCTATTTGTCTGCATCTGTAGACACATGGAAGCACAGGATCCTCTGGACCTTGCACTTCCACAGTCAGGCATATCTGTTCAGACAGGTCCTGACACAACCTGCATGAACAAGGATACAATTCCACCATGTCAAAAACAAAGGAAATCCAATGCAAAAAACTGCATTAATGCAGCAGTTAGGGTTCATCTTAATGCAACAAAAGCAGGGAAATGTGACATTAGGGTTTCTAATCCTAACTCCCCACCACCCCAAGCAGCAAAAGAACAAGCCCACATAACCAACCACATATAGTCATCATCAAGTAAGAGAAAGAACATACTACTGTTTCCAGATGACACAAATGCCGTAGCACTGATGTGTGCTGCCTTCATGGATTTCTATCTGTTGCTGCTTAAGAACAGGTTTCACAGGGGGATGTACTTATGCAGCCACACCTGTGTGTGTATGTTGTACAGTGTGTTGTGCAGACAGACAGCCCCATGGGGCCTGCACCTCTGCAGAAAGAAGTACTTATGCATACTGTATGAGGTACCTCACTAGATAGCATTATCCGCTACTGCGTGGTTTTCTATATGCAGTTGTGTAACTGAAAATCTGCTACCACCTTGAACAATTTCTAGATCTGCTGCTAAAACCATGATACCCACATTCCAACAGTACTTCCATCTGTGTAGCAGCAAGCCTCACTGGGGCTTGCACGTTTGCAGGCACAAGTCATTGTGTGTGTCTTACACCTGTGGCTGGAGAGGTGCAGGCCCACTTAGGGGCCTTGCACTTCTGTAGACAGAAATACAGTTGCAATTTGTGTATCTTAAAAGCTGCTACCCCTTTGAACAATTTCTAGAGCCACTGCTGAAACCATGATACCCACATTGCAACAGTACTTCTGTTTGAGTAGCAGCAGACCCCACAGGGTCCTGTGGTTCTGCAGACAGAAATACTGTCACAGTTTTGGTGTCATGGATGTTATGGCTGCCATGCTTCTGCAGACAGAGGTTGGTGTATATGTCTACACCTGTGACTGCAGAAGCGCAGGCCCATCAAATGTGTGTATGTCTTACATTGTGCATGAGTACCTGAGGCTATAGAAACACTGGGCCCTTACAGGCTTGCTCTTCTGCAGACAAAAGAAATCTTGTAATTTGGGTATCATGGATTTATATAATATAGAGAATAATGGCTGGGTAGGGGGTTATAACGAGAATTTTACTCGCCCCCCAAGGTGTGGGATGCCACATAAACCCCAAGAGCGAAGCTCAAGAGGTTTATTATGGCATCCCACACCAGGGTGTGTCTGTGAAATTCGAGTTTTACACACCTACCTAGCCTTTATTTTATATAATTGTTGGGGAGCATTTTTTTGACACAGCAATTATATAAAATAAACAAAGAGACTGCTGTTAGATGTCAGCTTGGTCCGCAGTTCTCCCAACAACAACTGGCTGAAATTAAAACTTTTCTTTTTGTTTTCCTTTTTCTGTTTTTTATGTTTAAAGAGGAAAAATAGCCTGTTTTTTGGGGGGTAAGTAACTTACCACCGACTGAGAAGGGCACCGGGCGGTGAAGTCTGTGGTGAAAAGAAATGGCGTTGGAGAACTGCACGGAGTAGAGGAAGAGTGGAGAAAGGCACATGCGTGGTCCGAGAGAAACCCGGCATGTGTTTACCATTATGATCAGCTGGTTATAATGACAAATTATAACCGATTTCCCTATGGGAAAAAGCACTAACCAGTAATTATAATAATAATAAACTTTATTTTTCTAATGCCCCATCCTGGAGCCTCTGGGCACTGTACAGGCAGGCAGTAGTTCAAATTACATAAAATACAAGTTTAAAACCATATATCAACTATAAAACAAACAATCACTAGTAGATAAAATACAATTCAACTGTACCCATCAATAATTTAGCAGTCTGCTCATTCAGAAATGCAAGGACAAATCCCAAATGCCTCTCTAAAAAGATACCCCTTCAGATCCTGATTAAACATCTCCACCAATGGAGTCTCCCTTAAAGATCTTGGCAGTGAGTTCCACAGGGCTGGGCCAGTGACCTCAAATGACTGATCTCCTGAGGTCTTCAGCTGTGCCATGGAAATCGCCAGGAGGCCCTCGGTGGAGGAGCTGAGTGAGCACACAGGGTGGACAGGAGTCAGAAGGTCACTCGGGTAGTCAGGGTCCAGACCATATAGGGCCTTATAGGTGAGCAAGCCTACCTTGAAGATGATTCTCCATTGCACCGGCAGCCAGTGCAGGTTGCACAGGACTAGGGTCACGTGACAGGACCTTGGAAGGTCTGTCAGCAACCTGGCTGCTCTATTCTGGACCAACTGCAAATGACATAGAACCCTTCCACCGACCTCAAGGTAAAAGCTTGGCAGTAGTTGAGTCTAGACGTTACAAGGGCATGTACCAGTGAGGGCAGGTTGTCAGGCGGAATAAAGGCTTTAATCTGGGTGATATTCCTAAAGTGGTAAAAACCACTCTGGAAGATGGATGACACCTGATCCTCAAATGTCAATCCATTGCCAAGGATAACACCCAGTTTTTTTACCTTTTCTAGATGCAGCCAAAGGGACATGGCCAAGGAATAATCCTGTTGCCATCCTAGCAGCACCCATGTCCCACAGATGACCAGTCATCTGCATGAGGTGTGCTTCTGCACACAGAAGTAGTGTTGTAATTTGAGTATCCTGTATTTCTATCTGCTGCGACTAGTGAGTGTGCATGTCTTGTGGTGTGTATGTCTTGCGATGTGCATAACACAGATGCAAATACACAAAGGCAGCACATCAGTGCTACTGCTTTTGTACTATCTGGAAACAGCTGTATGTTTGTCTTACCTGCTGACCTCAGGCACTTGGCCTCTAGCAACGGCTCTGTGTGTTGCCTACTCCAACATTTTTTATATAGTATCATACATTGTAGAAGACTTCACGAGTACAATAGCAGACATAAAACAAAATAAATAATAAATTAAAGGGAAAAAAAATAAACAGTGGATGTGATACAAGAAAATAACAAGATTGGGCTGGTGCCAGCAAGGCTGATTATGCTTTTTTTATGTTATGTTTGTTCATATTTGCAGCAGGCCATAATTCCTCACCAGTATCACTGTTATAATTGTAGTTATATAAGGACCATATCCAATGTCAGTTTTACAGATTTTTGTATATGGTGCCCATAGGGTGGCTTTGATGCAACAGCACTGCTTTTTAGTAATGCTCCTTACACTGTACAGTGTGGTTCAGATCCACCCAGCATGAGGCAATTCATTTCATCTCCCCATCATCATCACTTATACTCCCCTCCATGTCACCATTTTTTTCACTCTCTGGTGGTCTGGGGTGGACACCACACCCATCAGGTAGTTGAGGGGAGACGGACAATTTGTTTTAATTCCCTGATGGGCTGGATTGTGCACCAGACCGTCAGGTATTTGGGAGAGAGGGAGAGATATTTTTAATTCTGTGATGGGCCAGGTTGAGAGTCAGACCTGTCAGATAGTTTGAGGGAGGAGACAGATGTTTTTCTTCCCTGGCAGGCAGGGTAGGACTTGGGATTCGTCAAGTTGTTTAGGGGTGGGGGAAAGATTTTTTTTATTTCCTGATGGTCCAGGTTAGACAATGGACTCAGCAGGTAGTTGGGTGGAGAAGGGGAGGCAGATTCTTTTAATCTCTTACAAATCGTGTGTGACACTGGATCTGTTAGGTAGTTGGGGAGAGGGGCCAGATTTTTTTAGTCCCTGATGAGCCGGGTTGGGCTCTAGACTCATCAGGTAATTTGTGTTAACAGTTAATAATAAAGGATATTTAAAGTAAATGAGGATGTTTGAGCGACAAAGTAAACAATAATAAGGTAATAATACTATGTTACAAGAAGTAGTTAATTTTTATACTGTAGCTTGAATAGAACTTTTTTATTTAATCATAATGTCTCAAATTTGACAGTGTAACAAGAAATTTTACCAGGAGAGTTACATATGAGGCTTAAAGCCCTGCAGTTTCAATAAACATCAAGTATTAATGAGTTCTTATATTAAGAATATAATCAGTGAGTTTAGTCCACTGATCTTTGTATTAATGTTTACATGTATACATACTTTTATGCAGAATCACCTACTGTATGACACTGATGAAATTATGAAATGCTGGAAATGAAGAGATGGTGTTGAATCACCACTGGTAATAGAATAAAGTAACTGAAACCAGAGTAAGTCATGGTCCTATGTCTGTGGTGTTTGCAGGTGAAAGAGACGGATAGTGTTTTTTATTTCCTGCCCCTGTGGGCCTGGTTGAGCACTAGAAATGATTTTCTATTCTACATTCCCTGTGCACCCAGTATGGAACTGCCCGTGCCTTATAAAATACTTTGGGATACAGCGTGTATGAAAGTTATTATATAAAACCTGATTCTATTACATTCTATAGTCCCTGCACTACTAGACTCTAACTCCTGTGCTTTGTAAAGCACAAGACCTGTCATAGCTGGGCAGAGAGGCAGATTTCTTTTTTTCCTGACAGGCTGGGTTGGGCACCACATCCATTAGTTAGTTGGAAAGAGGGGGACAGTTTTTTTTTAATTCCTGGGAGGGAAGGATAGTAAGTTAATGATGCCCACACCCTCTGTCTTTTTTTTAAAGACTTTGCTTCTGGCCCAGTGACAGGTGCTCCACTGTTTAGCATGCTGCACTGGAGCATTTATGGCAATATGAACTCTGAGTATGTGTCAGGGCAAGTGCAGAGCTGAGACTGAGAACCAGAAAAGGAAAGACAATGAGAGCGGTAGAGTGGGACAGCGGAGCCGTGATCATGTCCTCTTGGAATTACAGTTTTGGAAGGGTGTACTGTCAGTCTCCCTCTGTTCAGTCCCCCACGCTAGAGCGCTGCAGTCTGGAAGTAATGGAGAGGCCCAAATTCACTGGTAGCAGTGCCAGCGTGGCAGCAGAGGAGGACACGTTTCTATTTATTCCCTGGCAGGTTGGATTGAGTACCAGACCCAGCAAGCAGTTTGGGGGAGAGGAACAGATCTTTTTTTAATTCCCTAACCTAGCAAGAAGCAATAGCAAGGCACACCAAACACTCACTGACAGCCATAAAAGAGTATGTCTCAGTAACCCTAGTGTCTTTCAATGGGACACCTGACTTTGATCACAATAGGAACTGGTCTGCTATGCAGATCAGCCCTAAAAAAGAAGCAAGTTTTTGGTGGTAAGACTCTGTTGTGTTCACCCATGTTTTATAGTTTTATAACAATTATGACAGGAATGAGTAGGTACCTGGGAAAACTGTATCCAAAGTACCAGTTCTCTGGAAGATGCATATTTCTGGAAGCTTTAAACATAGTTTTAGATACTTGATCCACTGGAGGTATCCATATATTTCCACTGACTATTCTCTCCTGGAGCTGGTTCCACTGGTTGTATCTTCACTACCTTGGCAATCCAAGCAGACAGGTCTTTATCTGAAACCTCTTTATAAACTGGTACCCTCCACAGTGCTCACAATCTCTTAGAAAGTACTTTGGGCTGTTGGTTCGCATTACAATAGGTACTGATGCTAGGGGCTCATGGCCAGGATACTTTAGGGTACACACTTGGTGGGTACTTTTACTTCCGCAACTTTCTCTGGGAAAGCATACTTTCCAGAGGCATATTTGAAGTAGGGCACTTCTGCCCTCCTGCTACAGCAACATTTAATATTTCACATATTGGACTTCATTTTATGTGACACAGGTACTCCAACAAAAATTCCTGCTATGTGTGTAACATGTGATCCAGTAAGGCAAAAGGTAGTTACCCCACATAATATTATGACAAGGGGCTTTATACAAGATGTTATTGTCTGCATGCATATCAACTCTGGCCTTCTCCCTCGAAGCCTGCATTCTTAAACTTCTTGTTGGTTTATCCAAATTGATATTATTCTTCCCCCTTTTCTCATCTCTGGTGACTAGTTTCTGCTGATACAACTCTGGGTTAACTGGTTTGAAGCAATCAGATAGTAAATATCCACCTTGCTCATACTATAATAGAAATACGGTATTTGTCTTAGTACTATGGGCATGCTGTGGTTGATGAATCTTGTTTAGGCTTACCAAGGGCTATTCTTCCTCCATATAACTGCTGTTTTATCCTTAGGAATTAAAGTCAAATTGACTTAGGATTCTTGTCCATGATTCTGGCTTAGGCTCCCTCCAGTGGAGCTATCCTGCTGGCCATTTCCTGGGGATCACCAACCTTGAATTTGCCGTTACAGGATAAGATTGACCCTCAGTATCTATTCCATAGGTGCTAAGTTTAGGTTTATCAGTGGAGCTCCCAGTGTGCTGGGATTTCCTGTTCCTTTGCTTCAGCTGCCCCTCCCAAGGACAACTGAAGCAAAAAATAAGACATCAGTTTTGCAGTTCCTTTTGGTGGTTCATGCAGATACAACTAAGTAGAGATTTGTCCCAACATCTTCTAACAAACTGTTTCATCCAATGCTTTTCAGGTTCACCTTCCATCTATCATTCACCTTGGTTCAATACCTGTCTCCAATCACTCAGTCTCCCTTGGTATGCAGAAGATTTTTTCTTACTCTTCTGGAAAGTCTGTATGAAAAGTGTATGTTGTTTCTCAGCACTTGCAACAGTTCCGTAAGTCTTTTACAGAACTTTCTGTCATGCACTTTGTCACCATTATTGAATTATCTGCATAGTAAACTATGTTGTGATAGGGGTTATAAACTTTCTGTTAATTTTCCCTTCCTCCCAGTCTCCATTATCCTTGTGTCTTCACTTAGCTATTAGGTTTAAAATATCAAAGTCTCAAAATTGACTTCTGTAGATTTAGGCACATTACTAGAAAAGACCTTTAAGTGGTGTGAAGCATGATGATATGCGGGCATCTTTCTCACCCCCCCCACCAACAGGCATCTGGGTGTGCGTTGAGGTTGTCAGTCCTAACTCTCACCCCATTCTCCTATACTGCACCACCACAGCTTGTTTACACATGGGATGGGGTGAGAGTTAGGCCTGACGACTCCAACGCACACCCCAATGCATGTTGGTGGGGGGGCAGGGTAGGGGTGGGGGCAGGGTAGGGGTGGGGTGCAAGGGGTGGGAACCCTAACATCGAATTTCCTCTCTTTTGTCACTGTGGAACAACCCTAACTGATGCATTAAATGGATTTTTTTTGCCCTGAATATATATATATATACATATATGTACACATATACATATAATATACATGGAACAATCTCACATGAATAATCAGAGCTCAAGTGCTGTGTTGTTCTTTGGAACTGCAACTTTATTCTGTCCTTCAATGTCAAGGCTTGATACTTCAACAAAAACATTAATTATCAGAATACTGGCAGAGGAGTGCATCCCTCCAAGACAGGTGTGTACAACAACACACAGGCATCTCCTCAGAAGAGCTTCACATAAGGGACTCCTTTCATCACCAGAAGGCCCAGAGACTTAGGACATGGGACCTTATAATTATAAACTCATTGAAATGAAGCAGAGCTCATTGATTGGCCTCCCAATCCTCTTGTTATATAAGATACTGGCAGGCAACTCTCAGGAAGTCAGGGCATGTTCAGGAACCACTTACTTACTTACTACTGTTGTAACAGCTCGAGAGTATAGCTTGCTTTTTGTTTCACTTTCTATTCTGCTCAGCAACCACAAGGTGACTGAAACATAAAATCCTGATTTCAGGTGAGCTATGTTAGCAACAGACAGTATCTTCTGCTTCTGCTTATTTATTAATTATATTAGAGGTGTGCTGAACCTGCGGGGGTGAAACCAAGCTATCCTGAACACATACAGCTCAGTTTGGATGAGAACCGAGCTGGACCTTGCCAAATTGGCTTGGATCAGCTTGGATCTCTGATGTTCTCCTCCCTTATTTTTCAACTTCTGCCAGTCATGAGATGGGTAAAAAGTTGGCAGCTCAGATACTCTAGTTTGCGCATGCACAACCCAGAGTATGGCTGGATGCAGAGCTCTCCTTAGTGCCATTAAAATTGAGCCACCAAGGAGAGAGGAGCTCTCAGACGTCCTTCAGCGAGTGAGCAGTTGGGCGGGAAGTGAAGGGTCTCCGTGGTCAGAGTGTGTGGAGTCGGATTGACTGGCACCCAAAAACAAGAGAGATCATTAAAAAATTATCAAAAAGAACTGAGAGGGTCAGGTGGGGACTTGGGAGGGACATGGGCCAGGGACTAGGGAGCGGGGGAGCGAGTAGCCTGGCAGGAAGGAAGGCAAACAACAGGTCTCTATGCGTGGACCATTTCCACATGAAAAACTAGAAAAAACAAAACTGAGAGGGTCGGGACTTGGGAGGGACATGGACCAGGGATGGACTGTGTGTGTGTGTGGGGGGGGGGCAGGAGTGCCTCATGCCCGGTGACAGAAGCTGGCACAGGGCAAGGCGCTAGTGGAGGGAGACTGTGTGTGTGTGTGTGGGGAGGGAGCGGTGGAGAGAGACTACAGTATTTAGCCCCAAAGCACAGCAGTGGCACAGGGCAAGTGCAGCACCAGACAGAAACAGAAGCACAAGTGTTACAGTGCAAGAACTTGGTCAATTCAAGTTCAGTTAGTTCCACTACATCGGCACTGAGTTGTCTTGCTGCCTGGCAGTATAGCCTTTGGAGTAATGTGCTATGAAGAGCTTGGTGGGACATCCAGCAGACAGAACTGAGTTTGATATTTTTTCCATAACCTCACTTGCATTCTGTGTGACTGAGTAAGCCACTTAACTTCCCCAGTGCTCCCGAGTCACCCCTGTAAACAGGCACCTGTGCATAGTGGGCCTAAGCTGAGAGTAGAGCCGTGACTGAGCTTATTCACCAGACCTGGGATGGGATACAAGTTTGGCGTACTGTAAGATGCTGAGGAAGTCACTTGTGTAACCACCCCAAAGCTCTGTCAGAGCCGTGTCACCAGTCATTTCCCACATAAGCAGGATTAGGGACAGGAGGACTATTTTTTTTTTTTTTTGTGTAGTCCTGTCAAATAAGGGCTTGAGTCACTTGTGAAATATCTTTGGGAGGGGGCAGCCCTGTAGTTGAATAGTATCTGTCTGCACAGTGTCACCAACCATTTCCCACACAAGCAGGAGTCATGATGAGAACAGGAGGACCATATATTTTTTGTGTAGTCCTGTCAAATAAAGGTTTGCATCATGTGTGAAACATTTTGGAGGGAGGAGTTAGCCTTGCAGTTGAGTAGCCTCTGTCTGCACAATTTCACCAGCCATTTCCCACACAAGCAGGAGTTGGGAGAGGACCATATTTTGTTTTGTGTAGTCCTGTCAAATAAAGGTTTGCATCTCGTGTGAAGCATTTTGGAGGGAGGGGGAAGCCCTGCAGTTGAGTAGCCTCTATCTGAATACTGTCACCAGCCATTTCCCACACAAGCAGGAGCTGGCACAGGAGGACTATATTTTTTGTTTGTGTAGTCATGTCAAATAAAGACTTGCTTCACATGCAAAATGTTTTGGGGAGAGGGAAGCCCTGCAGTTCAGTACCCTCTGTCTGCACAGTGTCACCAGCCATTGCCCACATAAGCAAGAGCTGGAACAGGGACAGGAGGACCATATGTTTTTTTTGTGTAGTCCTGTCAAATAAAGGCTTGCATCACTTGTGAAACATTTTGAAGGGAAGGGGCAGCCCTGCAGTTGAGTAGCCTCTGTCTGCACAGTGTCACCGGTCATTTCCCACATAAGCAGGAGTTGGAATAGGGACAGGAGGACCATGGTTTTTTTTGTGTAACTTTGTCAAATAAAGGCTTGTATCATGTGTGAAACATTTTGGAGGGGGGGTAGCCCTGCAGTTGAGTAGCCTCTGTCTGCACAGTGTCACCAGCCATTTCCCACACAAGCAGGAGTTGGGACAATAGGAGGACCATATTTTTTTGCGTAGTACTGTCAAATAAAGGCTTCCATCATGTGTGAAAGTTTTTTTTTTGGGAGGGCAGCTCTTGGCAGTTGCATAGTAGCCCCAGCTTGTAGTCTTGCTAGTTAACCAGTTCATATTTATTGCTTTGAGACATGCACTAACTACTCATCGTCATTGCCACCTATTTCCCCAAGGTGACTGAGGAAGGTAATATGGTTATGTGCTGTTTTTTTCTTGGAAGGGAGCTGGCTTCATTAGTGATCAGCAACTGTTATTAAAATAATGATGGAAAGAAGTAGGCCTGTGAAACAAGTTTCCAAGACAAAGACAACAATTCAGAAGAAAAAGAAAACAGTCGCAAAACCAAAAAGTGCTTCTTCTAGTGCAGTAGGTGCATCCTCTTCTTTACTGATTGAAGCTTCCTCATGCTCCGAGTCCTTGTCTTCTGAGATCCCATCATGTTTGTCTGCTGCTGCTGCTGCTGCAGGTGATATCCAGTTAACAAATACAGGCCAAGTAAAAGGCAACAAGAAAAGCTTGGGTGCTGAACTAGCAACTAAAAAAAGTAGATTAGCCAAAGGTACAGTTATTAAAAAACATAAAGGCAGTTGCAGGCACTACACATAGTGGAAAGGAAATAATAAGCACACATGCATATGTTGTGCCATTTTCTTAAGAGTCTACCATTTCTCATTCCTCAGAGTCAGACCATGTGGGTAGCAGTGGCAGTGAGTACATTCCTGAAAGAGAGGCAGTACCTGATGGGGACTCTGATGATGAAGGCTTGGAGCCAGAGGAATCTGTGAGATGCCAGATCAAAATACCTGGGGAAAGGTCATCAGAGGAAATATCATTAAGGGCCAATGAAACTGAAAAGGCAGTTGTGCCTGGCTTGGCAGTCTCTTCTGCTTAAGGCAGGCCTCACATCCAATCATCCAGTGAGAACATGGAGGAAAATAATCAAAATATAGAAATTAACATAGACATGCTGGATGATGAATCAGAAATTGCAATGCCAGGGACAAAAACAAAAAAGACATCCTCTTCCATTTGGAGTTTTTTCACCTTGACCCAAAGAGCAGTATGCATGCAATATACTGCTTATGTAAGGCCTCTTTCAGCAGAGGAAGGCAGGCAAGCCACTTTGGCACATCAACCTTAATAAGACACTTACAGCAGATACATCCACTTCAGAGGGCCAGGAATAAGTCACAAGGTGACCTGGCAGAGGATGTATAGGTTAACACTGGTACTCACACTGGTGGTATAGCTAAATTTTTCCATATACAAAAAACCTCTTAGACACCACACAATACTCTGATTCATCACCCCTTTATCTGCTAGGTCTTTTATCAGAATCAGAAAGCTCCCCAACTGACAACAGAATGAGTTCTCTGTCTCCTCCACCCTGTTTTGTTGTGCCAGTCACACCTGAGAAAGAGTTAACGATGCAGCAGTCTTTAGAATGGAGAACTAAATATGAGCAAAGCCATCCAGGTGCTCAGCAGTTAAATAAAGCAGTATCTGCAATGATTGCCCTGGACATGTGCCCATTTTCTATTGCTGACTCTGCTGGTTTCAGGAGGTGATGAAACTTGCTGCCACTTTATGTCAGCTGCCATCACGGACATATTTCCCTAGAAAGGCTGTGCCAGCTTTTAATAGGGAACTGCGCTAGAAGGTAAACAGTGCCTTGCAGTCATTGGCTGTTGAAGAAGTACATATAACAACAGATATGTGGATGAGTGGTCAAACAGCAGACTACATGACTGTCACCACCCACTGGGTATCATTTTCCTCTGCAACATCCTCTGGCACCACCAGGGACCAACAAAATCCTCACAAACAGGTTGCCCTCTGTATTGCAAGCTTTGACAACGGAAATTACACTGGTGTGAACATCTTACAGGAGCTAAAGAAACTGTTCTCAGAATGGTTTTCCACTAATGGCCTTTCTCCAGGATTTTTGGTTGCAGATAATGGAGCTAATATTGTAAAGCACTGACGGATGGTGGGTTTCTGTATTTACCATGTTTTGCACATACACTCAATCTAATGGTACAGAACACCCTCAATGAAGACAGGAATGTGCAAAATATGCTGGGTGCTGCATGTAAGATATGTGATCACTTTAGGCACTCTGCAAAAGCTTGTAAAATGTTGCGGGAACTGCAAAAACAGAATAACTTACCAATTCACTAGCTAAAGCAAGAAGTTGCCACTAGATAGAACTCTACCTTTTACATGTTACAGAAGCTCCAAGAACAACACAAAGCAGTGTACCAGTATGCCATGGACCATGCAGCAGGGAAAGGGGGTGTTACACTCACCTCTGGACAATGGACTCTTATATATTTATTTCAGTTGCTACAGCCATCTGAAGAAGCCACACATAAAGCGAGTGCTGACAGCGCAACCATAAGTCAAGTCATTCCACTGATACGTCTTCTCATGCAGAGACTGAAAAGATTCTGTGAAACATTTGAAGAGCAAGGTGCAAGCACGGGTGTCACTCTTGCTCAAAAGCTGTCTTGTGTTTGGAAACAGACTGCAGGATTGCCATGATTTTGGAATCTGAACATTATGTGATAGCAACAATGATGGATCCAAATTTTAAAACCAGTTTGCCAGGTCTTCTCCAATCTGGTAGTGTAGACCTCAACCAATATAAAGAACTTTAATAAAGTTGTTCTAACAAAACACAACAGAAATTTCAACTAGAAGTACTGCAGCTGCTGATCATGAAAATAGCCATGCTCCCTTCCAAGAAACAGATCCCAGTGAAGGCAGAAGATTAAGAAAAGCCTTGCATTATGAGTTGAACCCAGGGGCAAGTTGTATGGTGCCTCCACAGATAACATTTGGGAAGGACTGGATGACAGTGCTATTACTTCTCCCATCACAAGCTACTCAGCAAGCAGTATGGTGGAGGACTTTTTAAAGGATCCCAGAAAGATAAATGTTTGCGATGACCCACTTCAGTATTGGCATGAAAAGGGTGCGGTCTGACCAGCATTACAAAAAGTGGCCCTTTTCTATTTAAGTTGCCCAGCAACAAGTGCCTATTCAGAAAAAATATTTTGCGCTGCTGGCTATATTGCTAGTACTAGAAAGAGAAAACTCCTTCTAGAAAATGTTGAAATTCTAACTTTTATTAAACTAAACTATGGTATATTTGCAGGATAATCAGAAGCACTTCAAAAACACTGCTCAGACAGTAGTGACGATGAGCCTATTGGCAGTGATGTTGAAGAAGAATAGTAGTACTACTAGCCTAGTACTAGGGGAAAGGGAGTGTTGCATCAGCCTGTCTCTCATGTCATTCGTGTCCTGTCTCATGTCAGTCACCATTTTGTTTCTTCCAATGAACTGCTGTCTAGCAAGACTACAAAAGCTATTGGCTACTCTCTGACTGTGGAACGTATGAAAGAATTTCACACTCACACATTGTTTTCTTTAATCTTTTATTTGTAATGTTAACTTACATTTGTAAATGACTGTATTGATTGTTGGCAGATGTCTTCCAGCTATGTATCCTATGCACCAAGTCTCTATCTTGTGTAACCACCCAGTCCCCTGGGGTTACTAAAATCCCATCAGTGTCAGTGCTAGGTAGAGAAAGGCAGCTGGTGAATAACTAGTTAAATGGAGTTTTCACCTACTCACTCTCTTTTCACCTACTCACTCTCTTCTTTACTTGGCCTTTACTTTACTTGGAGATAAGAGAGAGATGAGGTCATTTAGAACTCTTGCAGCAGCAGAAGCCACAGCTGGCTGTGAGTGGGGAGTTTTAGAATCTTGGGACAGTAGTCAGTTGGTAGTCAATCAGTAGTAGTCAGCAGTTTGAAGTGTGAGGAGTGCTCAGCTGAGGGCTCTGAGAGGAGAATCTGTTTTCTCACCCTAGTCCTGGTATTCTCCAGCCTGCCAAGAGAAGTGGTGGAAATCGTTGTCTACAGCAGGATCTCCTGATTTTCATCCCCAGAGGAGTGAAAAGGACTGCTTGTGGATGGATCCTATGGGCAATCCCCTTTTTGATCCAGGACAATTTGAAGCTGCCTGTAATGTTCTAGCAGTGAGTAAGATATGACATTGTGCTGCAAAAGAAAGTACCTGTGCTTTGGTGTTTCTCTAACTAAAAGAGAAAGGTACACCTGTTTGTTCAGAAGTTTGAGACTGTTTCTCAGTTTATAGTTGGCTGACAATTGTTGGGTCCAGATGCATGACTGATTCACATTGTTCAGGACTTTAGTTCTCACACTGCCTGTGTAGTGTTTCTTAAATACTGGATGTGAAAGTTCATTCAAAGATGCATTTACCCAAGTGTGTTCAAGATGTTTAAGGTGTAACTCTGAAAGAATGGCAGGGTATGGATTTGGGAGCAAAGGGTGGGCAGCCCCCCATCTGGAGTAACCAGTTTGGGACTACAGGTTTCATAAGGGCACCTGGTTACTTTGGACATAGTGGCCAATGTCTGAAGAGAAGTTTACCCCCTGGAGTGGGTTGTGCTAGTACTTAGCCATAGGTGTGCTTAGTTGAGGCCAGTGCCATAGAAGTATTTTGAGTTTGTGGCCAGTGCCACTGGAAGAATTGTAACAGTCCTATGCCATATGGGAAATGTGTGTTCAGTTGTGGCCAGTGCCACTGAGAGAGTGTTGTAAAAGTCCTGTCATATGGGAATGCCAGTGCAAGAAGTTCAATGTCCTATGAAATATGGGAATGTGTAGAGTTTCTGTCAGATTCAGTTGGTTTGTTGTTCTGCAAATTCCTTGTGCCATGCTGTGTAAACCTTGTGGGTCCACCCTTGCTTCAGGGAACATCTTTTGGAATAAAGTCACACTCTAAAACCCCAACTCTGGTTTAGACATGTACGTTATTGCTTCCTGTGTGTGGAGTTACTGGGACCTCTCCAGAAGTGTAGATCTAGCATACCTCTAGTATAAAGTTCTCTCCTCAGGACCTGGTTGTTTGTAAATACCTTATAGGTCATAGTTTTGCCTTTGTACACCCCCACCCCTTTTGACCTCTAGAAGTAATGAGCCTGGCATACGTTCCCAACACTAGGGATGGTACCATTTCTAATTGTGTGTGTGCCCAGTCAAGGGTACCAGGGGTAACTAAATGTGTAAAGTAGTGGGGGGGGGGTTACACTTGGATAACCTCTAACCCAGTTCTGACTTTTGACTGATCTGCTGCTCTTGAATCAATACTCATCTATGAAAGAAAAAAAATTACAGACATTACATAAAAGTGGGTATTCTCTTTCACAGATCACAGTGCTACCTCAGTCTCACTTTTCATGGCATTATACTACAAAAAAATTAAATTAAATAAATAAATTGTAGTGCACATGCACATCATAATTAAGTAAAAAAAAATGTCAAAATGGTGGGGGCTCACTGCTGGCAATACAATACAAACAACAAAACTGGCTTATAAAAATAAAATAAAAAAACATCAGTTCATAAGGGTGAGTGGGGGTCCAGTATATTCTGCGTGTACATGCTGCTACCTTTATTTTAAAAAAAATCTCCTCTCAGACCATCCCCTATCATTTACTGTGTCCTCATGTCCTGTTGCCCTCCTTCAGTCACCAAGTCACTTTTGTTAGCAGTGCACACTTTGCTTAACAGAATAAACAGGATAGCCTGGGGTTACTTTTGTGTGTGTGTGTGTGTTATTCTTTGATAACCAGGTAAGTCCCATTAGGCACAAGTGCCTGTTTTCAGAGGTGACCCAGAAGCTCTGGGGTAGTTAAGTTTAAGTAGTGACTTGCTCAGAGTCACACAGTATGCAAGTGGAGGTTGTGAGAATCAAACCCAGGTCTGCTGGACCAAGCTCATTCACAGTTCATTACTCTAAGCTATACTGCTATACTCAACTGTTACATTGCCTCAGCCTATGTCCCTGTGATCAGTGTGTCTTGTCTCCTGTCATTTATTGCTAGGAATTTAGACTGCAAGCAAATGAATCTACATACTTATTCAACTTTAGCACTGGCTCAAAATAATACATAATTTCTTGTGAACTTACTAACAGCTGGGCCTTGCTAGCTGTCATGCTATTAAACTGTTTTTCTACAGAATTTAACCTGTTTCCTTCATATTATTCTTTAAAATGAAGGTACAGGCAATGTTTTATGTTGAATGAATATTGGTCGTGAATCTAAATCCAAAACTGGAATCAAAACCAGAACCAAAACCAGGGGGGATTTGGTAAAACCAAAATCAAAACCTCCCTGGTTTTTGCACACCTCTAAATTATATAATTTATTTACTCAGGATAGCTCAGCTGAAATGCAACATCTTGTCTCCGGTGGGGTCAAGCTTTACTGATTTCACCAGTTGGTTGGACTGGAGCACTGGGAGGTTAAGAGACTTGCACAGGGTTACACAACGGACTGGATTTTCAAAGGGCATGCTATGGTGCAAGGTTCTTGTGTCACTAAAGAATGATGCAAGAGCAGCCTTGCACCATTCCTTGCATCGTTTTCCTATTTTCCAACATATCCTGCATCAAACGTCGACCTGTTGCATCAAGGTTGCCAGGACCATTTTTATTTATTTATTTATTTAAAAGTTTTACCAGGAAAGACATACTGAGCAGACTACCGCTCGATTTCAGATGCGTCCTGGGGGTAGAGGTAACGGGATAAGTACATACAAGTAAACATACAGAAATTAGAGAGCAGCAAAAGTTTACATAAGTTACATACAGTATGTACAAGGTTTTATAATTAAGAGTGATAAAAATCTAGAGGTAGTATGTACAGGAGGCAAGAAACAGAGAATGCACAGCATGATGTTAGGCAGAATATGTAGAGAAGGTAATGGCAAGCAAAATTTGGTGGTTAAGCATTTGAGTGGACAGCATAGATTGCATTTGGGGGTTGGCCCTTACCAATGGATAAGGCCCATGCTAGTGCACGTCAAGGTTGACATGAGCAGCTAGTGGGGACTTGCCCTTTTAGAAGGCAGATTTGTTGCCGAGGGGAGGGAGAGAGCCAGATGACAGCCGGCAGAGAGTTCCAAAGTTTTGGTAGACAGACTCTGAAATCCAACTGTCCAGCAGAGGTAGCCATGTGTGGGATTTGTAGTAGACGGGAGTCAAAACTTCTGAGTGAGTATGTTGATGGTGTTTGAGCTGTTAGGGTAGAGGCTAGGTAGGAGGGCAGTAACTGGGTCCAGAATTTGGCTGTAAGTCTGTTACAGTGGTGGCGTCTATTGACGAGGGAGGGTAGGTTAGAGTAGCTGTAGAGGTCGCAGTGATGAGTGGAGGGAGGGCAATCCAGTGCAAAGCGGCAGAAGGAGTTAAAAAAAGAATCCAGTCTAGCCAGGGTGGATTTAGGGGCAGAACTATAGACTACGTCCCCGTAGTCGAAAATAGGGAGGATCATTTTCTGTAGAATCTCTTTGAGGGCAGGCAGAGGGATGCAGCTGAGGTTCTAGTATAGCACCCCCAACCTAGGGTGTAGTTTTTTGAGGGTTGCATCGATGTGCATAGAAGAGTCTAGGTGTTGATCCAACCAGACACCTAGGTATCTGAAAGAGATGCAGACTTGTAGGGGGGTCCCATCAAGTGTTTTGAGAGTGGGGAAAGCAGAGAGGTGGGAGAGTCTTTGTCTCGTGCCAAAGATCACAGAGATCATTTTTTTGTCATTTAGTATAAGTTGATTTCTCCGAAACCAGTGCTGGACTTCTGTGAAATCTTGCTGGATCTTGGATGAAACTTCCAGCGGGGAGCGTCCTGAGGCATACAGGACTGTATAATCTGTGTACATGTGAATGTCAGCATGCAGGCAGGTCTATGGAAGGTCGTTGAGAAAAAAGGAGAATAAGATAGGGCCAAGGACAGAGCCTTGGGGGACACCAATGGAGACAGGGAGGTGGTTTGAGGTGGAGGCACCAATCTTTACTGATTAGGACCTGCCACCCAAGTATGAGCTAAACCAGTGTGCAGCCACACTGGAGAGGCCTGCCTTAGAGAGTTTTGACAGAAGGAGGGTATGTGAGACTGTGTCAAATGGCTTGGCTAGGTCGATGAAAATGGCAGATGTGATATGACTTTTATCCATACCTGTGAGGATGGAATCTGTGAGTCTGAGGAGGGACGTGACAGTGGAGTGGGGTTTTCTAAAGCCAGACTGGTAAGGGGTGAAGAAAGAGGAGGAGGAGTCAAGGAAGGTGGTGAGTTAGGAGAGAATGAGGTGTTCTTGAATCTTGGCTAGGGTGGGTAGGAGGGAGATTGGACGGTAGTTGCTGGGGGAGGAGGGCTGCCACTTTTCAGGAGGGGGATGACTGTATGCTTCCATTTTGAAGGTATAGAGGCAGAGGTGAAAGAGAGGTTGAAAGAGACACTAGAGGCATGGTGATAGCAGGTGCAGAGAGGTAGAGCATTTTGGCATCCATACCTGTGGTGCATCTACCCTTGGAGGGATTTAGGGCAAGCAGGGCTTTGAGTACTTCTTGTGGGGTAACCAGGGAGAAGGAGAAGGTCGGGTGAGGGGTTGGCGTGGGTGTGGATGAGGAAGACACGTCGTGTGTAGCAGGAGGGGGATTTGAGTAAGGCGGGGACCCGCTGCTAGTGGGTGTGGAGGAGGAAGACACATTGTATGTAGCAGGTGGGGGATTTGAGTAAGGTGGGGACCCGCTGCTAGTAAACACAGTGTTTGAAAGCCACGGCAACTGCAAGTGGTTCAGTTATGATGGAGCCACCCACATCTAGGGCAGGAGTGGGTGGCTGGGCGGGAGGGAAGAAAAGTGATTTTATCGACCTCCAGAACTTGGCTGGATGGTTTAAATTTTTTTGGACGGATGAAGTGAAGTAGTGAGCTTTAGTTTAGTGGATAAACCTGGTGCAGGCATTCCAAAGCGTTCGATAGTGTAGGTGATCAACGTGCATCCCTGATGACTTATAGGTTTTCCATGCCTGATCTCTGACACGGAGGTGCTCCATGAGGTCGGCAGTGATCCAAGGCAGATGAGCTCCCCTGACTCTAACCTTTCTGGGTGGTGCATAGTAGTCCCAGACGGCAAGAAATTTTGACTTGAAGAAGACAAGGGCATGATCCATAGAAGGGGCTCTGGGTATGTAGGACCAATCCAAGTTTGCTAGGTCAAGTAGGAGACCATCTAGGTTAAGGGATTTATATGATCTAATAAGGAGAGTTTTCGGAGGCGGTGACTTAGCTTTGAGTATTTTATGTATTATATATATCATATGGTGATAGCTCAGAGAGTCCAGTAGGAGGCCTGAGGTTATAATCCTGTGTGGATGAGAAGTGAGGGTTAAGTCGAGCAGGGAGTGGTTTTGAGTTTTGTGGTTTAGCCGCATGGGCTCAGTGATGAGTTGAGTCAGGTTTAAACTAGTTACATGGTGTCGGAGTTTGGTGCTAGCACTGGTGAGCCAGTTTGAATTGAAGTCACCGAGGATGTGAGCTCTCCACCCGAGGTAATGGTTTTTAGGGTGTCTAGGTGAGTTGCTACGGAGTTTAAAAGGGAGTCAGGGGAACAGTAGGTCCCTGCTATAAAGATAGGGATTGAATACGGTAAGGAGATTTTTATTAGTACGGAGTCAATATTTTCCGGGAAGGCAGGTAGCTAGACAGGTGAGAATTGTACCTGGGAGGATACGTAGATGGCTGTACCACCGCCTCTCTTAGTGCCCGGGCGGTAATGGCGGATGATGGAGTATCCAGGAAGAGCTGCTTCAGCATCCAGGTTGTATGGTTTCAGCCAGGTCTCGGTGACAATTAGGACGTCAGGGCATAGAGTTAGTACTAGTGTTTGTAGTAGGGGCATTTTTTGTAGGAGGCTGCATATGTTTAGGTGGGCTAATTTTAGGCCTCTGGGTACTGGCCAGTGGGGGGGGGTTTGGCTAATGTTGGAGGCAGGTCCGGGATTTAGCTCAATGTCTCCACCGAGTAGGAGTACTAAGGTTAGTACCAATTTTAGGTTTGGCAGTGTTTTTATAGGCTTACGGTGGGGTAAGGGGAGCTGAGGATGTTGTGTGAAAAGGCCTGAGCGTGTGTAGTTTCAGTATGGCCAGCCCAGAGTGGAAGGATGGGGGGATAATGGATGGGCCAGGAGTCCAGGGACTGCGTAATCCCAGGGGGGATTTGCCATTTATAGTGGTGGAGCTGTGACTAGGGTGGCAGTGGAAAGGGGAGAGGTTAGGTGGGCCAGGCTGGGGTTTAGGGTGGAGCGTGGATGGTAGGGATGCAAGTGTAACAAGGAGAGCGAACCCTAGCATAGATTTAAAAACTATGTAAGGCATGACGTTTCAAGAGTGGAATTAATGCAGGCATGCTGCAAGCATGCCTGCATCAGAAACCTACCTGCACCTTGCTGCAAGCATGACTGCATCAAAATAAATGCTGCACTATCCGCCTAATTAGGATTTTCAAAGAATGTGGGTCCTGCCTTGCATCAGAAATTGGAAATAGCTGTTAGTCTGTGGTATATATATATATATATATATACTTATAAAATGGGTAGGAAAAATTATGTCTGCTGATTTGTTGAAACACATCACATGACCGTAAGTATATCAGATCGCGACCACACACCTGCACTTTTACCCCCCTCCAAAACAATTTTGACATTTTATAAGATAGATAAACCACTCTGAGGTGTGCAGTTAGCTCTGATATGCGCGGGTGGTTGACTTTACACTTCGACCCTCGGCTCATCAACCAACGCACACCAAGTCGTGCGTATATCAGAGCGCAACCACACACCTCAGAGTGGTTTATCTATTACATATATATATAGGCCCATAGAATACAGACAGACCTGAATCACAACTCCAAAGGCAGGGCCAAAGGAGCACAAGCCATATAGCTGTGCAACACTGCAATATAATGCCAGAAGCAGTGGCCCTAATGGCCCTCATGGTGGCCAATGATGCAAGAAGGTGAAGATGAGCATAGCAAGAGGCAAGGGATGCAGGCAAGGCACAGAGGCAGGCTGGCCACAAATACAGCAGAGACCTCATAGGAGATGAACAGCAAGAGTATACCATAGGCATACATCATATAGTGATCTGATGGATAAGCAGTATGTGGCATGATAGTGGCTCAACAGGGAAGCAATCATGGAGTTGGGCAATGATCTCCAAGGGGTCCTTCAGATCAGAACACACAGAGACCATCCCATACCAGTACTGGTGAAGATCAGTGCTGCACTATGTTTCTTGGCTACTGGGGCCTTTCCAAAACCAGCAGGTAATACCCCTGGGAATCTCACAGTCCACTGTGCTCAAGTACTTCAAACAATTCCCAGAGGCACTGCTACGCTGAATGCAGAGGTACATCAAATTGCCACCGGATGCACAGCAGCAGAAGGCAGAGAAACAGGGGCTCTGCAGCTCTGCACACCTCCTAAATGTTCTGGGTGTAATAGACTGCACATATTGTACCCTAAAAGCACCAACAAATGATGAGGATGTCTATGTGAACAGGAAGGGTACCACTCTATGAATATGCAAGTGGGATGTGGCAGCCAATATTGTATCTTGGATGTAGTCACCCAGTACCATGAATCATATCATGATGCATACATGCTGTATACAGGCCCAGTGGACTGTGCCAGACATTTCAACATGGAGACATACAGGATGGATGGCTAACTGATAAGTGCATGACCCATACACATGTATAGTGTATTTATTTAGTTATGTATTTCATTTTTGCTGACCAGGAAAGGTGGGCTAGGCAATTCTGCCTATTATAAGCCTTGTCAGGGGGGATGAGTGGCCTTTGTTTTGTATAAAGATCAGCCTGCTGAAAATCCTTGTTGTGCACATTTTAACCTGATTTGTACACTCCAAAGTGCTGTGCATATTCTGGAAAAACAGCTACAAACACACTCACGTGGGTATGAATGGGTGTGGAACCCCCCAAAAAACAATATAGAATAAAGAAAGAAAGTTGCAAAAGTATAGCAAGCCAGCATTTATTGCACCAGGAGAACATAAGTGTGGCTGTGGCTTTGAAGTGCTGGGATTTAGTGCCACTCTTTTGTTCTCCTGGTGCAGTAAACACTGACTTGCTATATAGCATTTGCATCTTTTGTGAGTATTTTTGCATTTTTCTGCTAAGAGTGCCACCATTGTTCTTTATTCCTGTGCGTACAGTAAGGCAGCATGGTTCAAAGGTCAATTAAATGTTAAATTCCTCATTCACCTGACACCCAGCCGCTTACTAACCACCTAGTGCCTGAAGTTGTACACCTCAACTTGTAAAAGTCTGTAAATTTAATTTTGATCATATAACTGAACTAAGGTATGGCATGTTGTTATGTATTTACTGTGGGGGGGGCACTTCTGTGGCTTCCATGTGAAAGAGAGAAAATACCATATGCTACACAAAATTAAATATGGGCAACCATACACAACTTGGCATGTGTTTCCCTCTCTGGATTGAGATGACAGCATAGACCTCTCGAGCTTCTCTCCTGAGGTTCATATGTTGCTATCTCAACACCTCCATGGAAACACAGCCTTATGTATGGTTGCCAATACATTATTCACTATACAGTATTACCCTGCCAAGCTGGATTCATAGGTGTCACAGTCACAGCCAGTAATGTGTCACATGACATGTGTGAGGCACAAGTGAGCCATGCAGTCATCGGGTGTGCCATCACAGAATGTGTACAGTACAGTGACATACGGAGGAAGAGAGCAGCCTGATACGTAAATGTGCCAATAAACCACCCCAAAGCAGTAGTAGTTGTAGTCACCCTTATAGTTACAGTACGTATATCATGTGGTGGAAATGAGGTGGGGCAGAAGGGAGGAGACAAATGGTAGTGGCTGGGATGGGGCACCACATTCATGGCTGCATGGGTTGGCTGTAGGGCATAGACTGGTCAGGCACTACAGTGCATGTTTGATTATATATATATAGATGCCACCACAGCTAACCAATGCATTCCATTCCCACAGGGTGACAGTAGGTACCCACTGCAACCATGACTGATGACAGCCATAGGATACCCACAGATAGATCAAAATAAATGCCACACCATCCCCCTAATTTGGATTTTCAAAGAATGTGGGCCCTGCTTGACAGGAGGTACAATTAGACAGATACCATACTATGCTCTGTTACTGAGAGGATATTTGGACTCCAGCAGATGTGTTTCCAGTGCCTTGACAGATGGGGGCCACTGCAATACATACCCACAATGGCATGCAATATATTCCTAGCATGCTGCATCCTTCATAACATTGCTTTTGCACACAGGATATACATGCCTGAGGTGGATACTAGTCATGGTGCTGATCATGGAGATGATGTTGACAACCTGGCTGCCAGTCTTGTAGAGGTGAACACAAGGGCAAGAATTGCAGCAGCTGGACTGAATGCCAGAGCACAACTAGTAAATAACCACTTTAACTAAATAGTTCCATGGACATGTACCAACAGAGAGACCAAACAAACCTGCCAGCAACCTGGACCCCAGGAAGCACATCAACCAGCACAAGCCAGTGACAGTGGCCACCAGCTGGAAATGTAGTATTACTTTCACAATTTATAAAAAGGGACAGTTATTTGATCCATGGATGCATGGACCAATTAGTCTCCTAGATGCCTCATAGAACTTGTTTTGTAGAATTATACTTCAAAGTTTACAGGCCTGGGTCTCTGAGAATAATCTTTTAGCAGAATCTGAAAATGGATTTAGACAAAATCAATCAACTACTCAACATTGTTATGTCTTATCCCACCTCATTCCTAAATATGTCACAATAAAGAAATCTAAATGATATTGCTGCTTCATTGACCTTAAAGCAGCTTTTGGCAGCATTAGCTATAAGTTTTTTTTACAGAAATTATGGAATTTGGGTATAGACCCCTACCTTTTAGATATATTGTTATTGATATTGATGTTGATATTGATATTGATAAGATTACATCAGGATACATGGGTACAGGTCCAGTATAATCAACTTGGTAACTTAACCAAGAAAATTAAAACAAATCTTGGTGTATGACAGTGATGCATACTAGCACCCCTGCTGTTTAACTTATATATTAATTCAATAATAATAACTGGGGATTGCTTTTCACCTATGGGAAACTGGGTTATAATTCACCATTATAACCCATGGGTTATAACGGTGAACATATACTGGTTTCCTTTATGCACATGCCCCAGCAGCAGCTCTTCCATCACTCAGTGCCAGCCGCTGTCAGTCTTTCGCGCCGGACACTGCCACTCAGCGGTAAGTAAATAAAAAAAAAAGAAGTAAAGGGGCACTTCAGACTGCAGAACAAAATTAATAAAAAAGTAAGGGAAACCTTTCCCTTCGGCAACCACTTCCCGACTGCATGAATGTGCCGAAACCCGACCGGACTGCACAGGGAGGATGTCTTTTTATTTTATGTAGTTGTTGTGGTGAAAAAATGATCCCCAGCAATTATATAAAATAAAACATGGGGTTGTATGTTTAACTCGAGATTTTACATTGTGCCTCGGTGTTGGATGTTTAAATAAACCCCTTGAGCTTTGCTCTCAGGGTTTATGTAGCATCCAGCACCTCAGGGTGTGTATAAAATCTCGTTAAGTACACCACCCCATGCATTATTCTATATATAATACAACTTTGTAATCCTGATTTTCATTCTCCAAAAGTATTCAATAAGACTGTTACCTTACTTGCATATGCAGATGACATCGTATTGCTATTTACTTCCTTGTTGGGTTTGCAGAGAACATTTTTTTTTTTTTTTTTTATTTATTCAATCTTGGATTACAATACCTTTGAGCAGGAGACCGCTCTTTTACAAAGGTTCTGCGTCATAGAGGGTGGGTATACATACAATCTGGGTTTAGGAATATCCAGTTAGATGAGTAAACATAGACATAATACACTGTAAATAGGAAACAGAGAGGTTTTAACAATAGGATAATTCAGGTAACAGTAGCAGCCTAGGTGGCATTGTCAGGTAAAACACAGTAAGCAGCTATCCAGAAAGAAGAGTAGGGGGCATTGAGTGGGGGGGACAAGATTACTATTTAGGGGGAAATAGAAGAGGAGAGTGCAGGGGATTGCAGGGCAAAAATGGGGACAATTCAGAGAAGTAGGACAAAGTAGGAGTAGTGAGGAGATGGTTAGTGACCTGAAAGATGAAATAGACTGAGGTCAGAAATAGGGTGTGTGTGGAGTAATTAGAAAGTACAGTTACAGGAGCTTTTCTTCAGTAGGTGTTGTCTTAGCTTGGTCTTGAAAAGCCCCAATCTATGTGTGGTGTTACGTTCAGTGCCATGGTTATTGAGCCAAAGTGGTGCCCGGTAGGCGTATGACCTCTGCCCTTGGGAGGTTCTGCAGTGAGGGACGGTGAGAACCTGATGGTCAGAGTTCCTGGTGTGGTGTGGGCCTATGAATATGCTTAATAGGTTTGTGACTCCAGGAGGCTGAAGAGTGATCTTTTTTTAGCTAAGAGGCAGGTTTGGTATTGTATCCTGTTTTCAAGTTGTAGCCACCCGGCTTGCTCATAAAGGTTGCATGTGTGCGTTAGTCAGGGGGAATTGGTGAGCAGTCTGCAGACTTTGTTTCGGGCTACTGCTATCCTACGTAGTGCAGTGGGAGTGGCTGAGCTGTATATGACCAATCCATAGTCAATGACGGAGACAACTGTGCTATGGATTGCGGTTTGGAGGGCTTCAGGTGTCAGGCATTTCTTGTGCCTGTGCAGGAGTCCAATTTTTATGTTGACTGTTTTGGCCACATTCTCAATGTGTTTTGCATAGGAGAGGGAACAGTCAAGCATAACCCCCTGGTATTTGAATTGCTCCACTTGTTCAAGAGAAACCTCTGTGCAGTTAGTGATGTTAAACGATGTTGCATTGTGTTTGTTTCTAGCACCACTAAAAAGCATTACTTTAGTCTTTTTATAGTTCAGAACCGTCATGTGGGCTCTGAACCAATCTTCAGTTTGTTTGAAAGCATGTTGTAGATGATATTTTAGGGTGTGAGGGTCATGTTGAGAAACAAAAATCACAGCATCATCTGCATAGAGAAGTATCCATTGGTCACATGATCGAGGTAGGCTATTTAGAAAGATGCTGAAAAGGAGGGGACCTAGGATTGACCCCTGGGGGACCCCACAATGAAATGGTAGGGGCCCAGATGTGATGTTTCCCATCTTTACCAGTTGGTAACAATCAGCTAGGTAGCTTTTGAACCAGTTAGTAGCGGGATTAGAGAGGCCTATCGAACTGAGTTGTTGAATTAGTAGGGAGTGACTGACCGTGTCAAAAGCCTTTGTTAAATCAATAAAGGCTTTGCCAACAAGGTTATCCTGGTTCAGCGAACTGTGTATGCAGCTGGTGAACTCCAGAAGAGCTGTGGAGGTACTATGCCCTTTCCAAAATCCATGTTGTTCCGGACATTGGATGTTGTATTTATTAAGGTATTCAACCAGCTGATCTGAGACTATGCGCTCCAGCACTTTTGACAGTGGTGGAAGGATAGAAATAGGTCTGTAACTGGCATGCTATGCCCGATCACCGCTCTTGTGCACCAGTGTTACCAGGGCTGATTTCCAAGCTTGGCAGAATTGAGCCAGCTGCAGGGATAAGTTCGGCAGCTTAACAATGGAAGCTAGGATTTCATCAAGTGCAAGGGAAATAAATTTGAGGTCAAGTGTGTCGCCGCTTTTCCTAGATTTTCCAAGTACCTTACGAATGTACTTTCTTGCTTGGTTGTAGTTGACAGTTTTGAAATAGAAGGGGGATGTTTGAGTGGGCCCCTGGCTTTGTCTTGAGCTTGAGTTGGTTTCTTCAAAAAAATTTGTTGGAAGTACACTGTTCAGGTCAGTAAATGCTTTGTTAAACGTGTTGGCAATAGTCAGGGGGTCAAGGGTAGGGGCACCATTGATGCTGAGCATTTGTGGACCCTCTTTCTTGACTTTCCCTGTTACATCTTTTAAGTTATTCCAAAAAGACTTGCTGTTTCCCCATGATGTTTATAATGCTCCCCTAAAATGTTTACTTTTGGCAGAGCGGATGGTCCAGGAGCAGTCTTTCCATAGTCTTCTGTATTCCTGGAAGTCTGATTGTTTGCCAGAGATCTGTGCCCTATGCCACCAGTTGTGCCTGTTTTTTATGTGGCCTATCACGTCTGGTGTGATCCAGGGGCTGTGTCTTCCACGGATTTTTGTCCTCTGCACTGGGGCATTGCTGTCACAAGCAGCATTGAATTGTTTGATGAAGTACTCAAGTGCAGTGTCCATATCCACCACTGTGTCAAGGGGACTCCAGTCAGTGTTGCGTAGCTGCTCCTTAAGGTACTCCAGGTGACCTCTTTTTAGTTTATGTTTGGAGATTATTTGGGGGGTTCTGCATTGAATTTGTTGGTCCAGCTGCAGGTTACCGGAGAGTGGTCACTCAGTGAGTCTGGGTGGACTGTCACGTTGGAGATATGATCTGGGTGGTTTATGAGGATCCAGTCATGTAGTGTGCTAGATCCAGTTTTGTAATTTGTTCTGGTGGTTGAGCCAACAAGTTGTGTAAGATGTAGCGCTGCTACAGTGTCCTTATATGTGCCAGTCAGGGGTGCCAACCAATTGATATTGAAGTCCCCTAGAATAATGGATTCAGAATTGAGATACTGACATCTGATAACCTCCATGAGTTCTTCAAATCCTGGAAATTTCACTTCCAGAGGGATGTATACAATAAGTATAGATAGTGCTTTATTGTGGGCCCCAACAGAATTTTTATGGGAAGAATTTGTGCAGTACTGGTAAGGTGGGGTAAAGGAAGAGCAAACCCCTTTATCAGGTCTTTAATGTGTAATGCACAGCTCCCTCCTCTTTTTGAGAGCCTGTCATTCCTGAATAGTGTGTAACCAGGTATTGAGAAAGCGGAGTCCAGTAATTTTGGAGAGAGCCATGTCTCAACGACTACGAGTACATCAGGGTTGTGTTGTAATGCCCAGACTTGCAGGCAGTCTATCTTTTTGAGTAGACTGCAGATATTTATGTTGGTGAGTGTAATTGTTAATTCCTTATTATTGTTGCTTGACAATGCGACCCCAGCTGGGCCAGAATTTGGATGTATATTGCCAGATATTAGTAGAAGCAGAAGGATGAGTCTGAGTAGATATATTTTTGCTGTTTCCAACAAAGATTATTATTCCTTTGCTGCTGAGTAGAGGATCTTTTCTGGTTGTTATGAATGTGGAGGCAATGGGAGTATGGCAGATATAAAAAAGGCAGAGAGTTGGACGAGGTCTGCAGTCTTTGGTGCCATATTGGGAGCCAGCTGAAATGGCCAAGGCCTTGCACCATGGAGTAGGTAATATCTGTTATGCAGCCAGGAGTGTAGTGCAGTACTGGATGAATCCTTATGGGAGAACTAGGTCCTTGCTGGGTATCAGTGCAGTAGATATGCCCACCTAGCGTAAGCAGGGTCATAGCCAAGAGGGCATGTTGCCGAAACTCCATCTTCAGTGGTATGTCAGGGTGCGAGTAGGCTTTGAAGTTATCCTGACACCACTGGTGGGCTGAGGAGTATTGTACACTTCCAGATTGTGGCTTAGAACCAGAGATGGAGGTGAAAGGGGGTGGAGGTACTGTTTGGGTTGGAAGGGTAGGAAGCTGCACGGAGTCTATGACCAGTACAGGAGGTGTTCCGGTGTCAAACTGTGTCCTGAAAATGCTTTGCGTATAAATAAGGATAAGACCAAGCTTTTGTCTTTGGTAACAGAATGAAGAAAAAAGCAAAACTGTACATAGAAAACTTTCACATTGAGACAAAATCTTATTATGTCTACCAAAGGGTAAGGTTTACAGATACTGTCACGTGGATAAAACACATGGGATTTGCTAGTAAATAGAATGAAGAACGCTTTCAATACATTCAAGAAATTTAACTATAAACTGGGAAATGGGCCAGTAAACAGAATTCTTACAGTATTAAATATGACAATTAAAATGGGAATTTTATATGCAGCTGAAATTTGGGGCTCTGTGAACATTGCTCCATTGGCGATTATCTTAAATAAAATATTACATTATAATCTTTCATTTCCAAGCTTATTCCCCGTGGAGGTGCTGAGTGTAGAGCTGGGTCAATTTTCTTTGTCCTCACTGATAAGAGAGATGTCTAATATTTACGCTGGACCTCTTTCTCCTACCTGAGGAGCATTTACCCAGACAATGTCTGGAAGAACAAATTGGATATGCACAACAGGTTTCATCTTCCCTACTATTAAGCTGATCAGAGAACAACTGCTACCAATGGAGTCAGACAATCTCCTACATGAAATTTATATTAGACTCAGAAGGGAGAATAATGGAGAAGATTAGGCTAAAAATAGGCACTTTGAAATTATATAAATGGTTTAAGTTTCTCAAGGTTCAACACAGTTTGGAAATAGAGAATAATGCATATGTAGGTGGTTGATATGGAGTTTTTCACACACAAGATGTATGATAATCTAAAACCTCGAGAGCGTAGCTCGAGAGGTTTAGATATTATCACACATCGATGTGAAAAAAACTCCATATCAACCACCCATATATATGCTTTATTTTATATAATGACTGGCTAAAGAAAACAAAAAGCTTTCGCATCACTCCATAAAACAAACAGCTGTCACATCACTCCATATGCAGCGTTTATTATTTCTTATAATAGAAGGCAGGCAAAGCAGATTTCAGTGCATATTTTACTAACAGTGGAGTGAACAGAATGCAATAACAATTTAATGGTACCTTTTTTATGTTCGTTTTGAGAGACAGTTCAAATATATCGCAGTTGCATCATCTAGATGTCTTGGGATAGTTTCAGTACGAGGGCAAAGTTCATGAGACTTAACATTAACTCTATCCGATAAGATCAGCAGGAGACAACTTACTGTTTTTAACAAATTTTAATACTATTCTTTAGTGAACTACATTTTATTTAACTAAAAAAAGTTGTGACTCATAGAAATCCTCGAGCATTGCTTCCTCAGATCCGAGGTGAAAGGTCGTCCAACCTGGAAATAGAGAACGGGATAGTGGTGAAAGTATGTGTTTTCTTGGATTGTGAATGTATTTTACGATGTTAACTCTCCCTGGTTTATTTGTGTTCTTTTTGTGATGAGTGAACTGCCTGTGTGTATTTGCCATTGGAGAACTGTCTCGCGCTGCCTGTGACTGTGTGTGCTGATTTGTTATGATTCTCAGTGCGCGGATGTAGAAGTCGTATCAACTCACAGGTTGATTTGAGTTTTTTCATATCAACCTGCGGGTTGATACGACTTTTGAACATACCTGAAAACAGGTTGCTATTGACCATAGCCAGTTATTATTTTTATTTATCGCATCTATCAAATCCATGTGATCGTAATATGATAGCTAGGTTCAGGATGGAATTATAGAAAGCAAATTATGTACATTTTAAACAAAAAAGACCAGGGTTTCTTCGGAGTTCTGCAAATGCGGGATGGGAGTTCATGATGATCTGAAGCACATTGTGCTTATATGTCCCTTATATAATAGTAGAAGAACTTTTTGGATTGGGCCGATTCTGGACAACCTCTGTCTTCACCCTGATCAAATAGTAAATGTATTGTTTAATTCCTCTGATATGACAATACTAAATCATCTTTCTAAATTTTTGCACAGTCTCAATTTATAAGTGGTCAATGATGTTAAACGTCAGCTCAATGTACTTTATGTACACTGGATTAACCAAGGTTCTTTGATCATATTAGGCAATTATAATTTGCTTGAAAGAATACAAGAGGGAAACATCCTTTTAAGCCCTTATTGTCTTCATGTTCTGAAAATTCTTTCTTGTTTTTATTATTATTTATAACTACTGTAATTCATTATATTTTTCTTTTGTATTTTTGGAACTTTGGGGATTACTGGCCACAATAACTCAGATGGGGGTGTAGGAAACCAGACCAGTACCCAGATGAGTCTTGCTTCATCCTGTTATTATACAGGATCTGCTAAGGACCTTTTCCTCCTACACTCTACCTAGCATATTAATACTCATCAAGGTTTTATTCCTAGATTCAAATGTTTAAATGTACATGTAAAAGTTTCATAAGCAGAAGTAGGATTGAAATATTAGTATATAATTGTATGGTGGTTTTCCTTTTTCCTTTTACACGTAATATATTGTCTTGTAATGACTTAATGTCAATCAATAAACTTGATGAACTTTTACAAATGTTCCATTTTGTACTGTGTCTGCACTTCATTTTAGTCCCACTATTCGTACCACTTTTTTACCTTATTTTTGTACATGTTTTGTGTATTGTAATTGTGCTGCTACTTCTCCTGTTCCCCTTCCATGGGTCACACCTGGAAATGAGCTTTGGCTCAGTGTGCCTTTCCTGGCTTTCAGTTTGTCAATAAATAAATAAACTAATTAATAAAAGTTAACACACTCAGTCCAGAGGAAGTTTTACTGAAGAGAAGCATGAAGTTAAAGCTGGACTGTGAAAAGGTTCCCTGCAAGTTGGACAAGCATTGGAAGAGCTCAGAGATGCAAGAAGTGGTTTTCCTGAGTATCACCATGTGGAGGAAAACAGATGAACTATGGGCCAAGTGATTTTCCAGGGAAGGGCGGGATGAAACAGAATACAAATGGTAGTAGTGGGTGCAAAATGGCAGACCAGTGAAAAATGGACATTCACTGCTCTAGACAGTGCATACCTTGGAGAGGATTATGGTGAGAGCAGCTGCATATACCAGGGAACCATATCACATTAAGGAGAACAGGAGGTATGGGCAAGCAGTTTGTTAGTTTCTGGGTCAAGGAACCTTTTTATTCAGTAGAGATAACCTAGTCTTATGTGAACAGAGTTTACTAAGTGGTTGACATGGAGTCAAAGTTTAGAGAGCAGTCCAGGTACAGACCCAGGTATTTAAGCTGAGTGATGTGCTTAACCACCCTCTACCCACCACTGTGATATATATACAGCTACTATGGTTGTGCCTCCCTGGAGAGAAAACATCTCATACACAGGGCTTCCCTAAACCATGACTAGTTTTCTAATGACCTCACCTGCTACCTTTCTTATCTTCTTAGCCTTACCCCCATGCCTACTCCCCAAAGAATACTGCCCAGAGTACATTCCTAACCCTCAGATGGAGTGAGCCACTTGCTTTGGTCATGCCCCCCATTCTCTCTCTCTCTCTCTCTCTGCAGATGGTTATGCCTCCAGGCATAAGGGAAAGAGAAAGGGAACATTGTTTAACCAGGAATAGCACACTAAGCTGAAGCTTGTTTCCAGATGTGACCTGGGAGCACAAGGAAGTTAAGTGACTTGCTCAGGATCACACAGTATACACCTAGGTGGCTGTGGGATTCAAACACAGGTCTCCAGATCTGAAGCTCAGAGCCTTTACCCACTGTGCTATATTGCCTCCATGGGAAAGCCATGTTCTAGAAAGGGAGAGAGAAAGAAGAGCATACTAGACAGAAGGGGTTCGGTGTCTGTGCTGCAGGTGTCTGGAAACTCCAGAGTCTTCACTGTTTTTCTGTGTGCTGAGCTCCATGAAGGCCAGATCTAAAGTAATGGAGGCCACCTAAAATATTACCCTTCTGGGGGACAGGGCCACACAGCTGTGTAATCCCTGAAATAACAACATCATGGGTGTATTGAAGATTGGTGTCCTGCTGCTGTTCAGACTTACAGAATGAGACCATCAGGAAATCAAGGAACTGCTTTTTTAACTGGGTCACCTCTGAGTTCCCAGAGCAAAGAATCAGCAGAAATCTTGCCAGTAGGGTGGGTGGATGGATAGGAACACAAACACCCCTTAACTGAGGGTTGGGATCACAAGATCCCTTCCAAAGTGCAAGGTGGACATGTGTCAGTGTAAATACTTACTTATGTGGGTATCACTTTATACGTCCCATGGAGGAAGTTGACAGGCTGATTCTGACAGTGCACCACCAAGATCACGCTACAAGACTAAGAAGGTTTCTGATATGTGGTATGAATCCCCACCAAGTCCTGAACATAAAGGAAACAAGCATTTGTCAATGCCGAATGTTCACCTCTGGTATTGCTTTTCCACCAGATCTTGCTTGTACACATTTTTATTACATATTTACCCAGGATAGAGCAGATGAGGTGCAGTGTCTCATTTTCAGTGTTGACCTGCTTTTACACATTGTTAGATTGTAATCACCCTAGATAGGGCAGCTGAGAGGCAATATCTACTTTTAAGTGGGTTCCCACATTTTGACCCCAAATGTCCATCAGTCTTTTTATGACCTAATGTTATGCTCAAGACAGGTGGAACTTTTAAACTCCCATCTGAAAGGTGATTTCGCTGTATGACTGTGGAAACAAGTTTCAGAGGGGATTTGAAAAATGACACCTGCCATGTTCAGGAGGTGGAGTAACACAAGGGATATGTTGAACATTAGGGCCAAAATCTGCAAAAATAAGTTTGGAGTAAATGTTGGAACAATTCAATGTTTTCTCATAACTTAGTTGATTTTTCACAGTTTTACCCCAAATTTTCAACATAATCTTTTTATGACAACTCCTTCTGAGCTTGACAAGTGTTATTTATAGAACAATAGTGAAAGCATCATTTTGCACCACAAGTGTGAAAATACATTGTGGGTAGGGTTTGAGAAATGACGGCTGTCACATTCATGAGGTGGTGTGAAAAAAATAACTATATTAAAAATCTGGGGTCAAAATACTGTACTAAAAATTACCACAGTTATGAGCGTACATTAAAAATTTCAAAGTACACTCGTAACTTTGTTTTTTTTTATATTTTTACCCAAAATTTTCAACATAGCCTTGTTATGACCCCACCTCATAAACAAGGGTAGAGAAAATTTTCAAAACCTGCCCAAAAGGTGATTTCATGCCAGAAGTGCAAAAACACATTTCTGGCCAGGATTTGAAAAATTACAGCTGTCACATTGATGCAGTGCTGGAAGGAATGGTTATGTTGAAAATTTGTGATCAAAATATTGAAAATTACCAAAGTTATGAGCCTGCATTCAAACATTTCACTATAGGCTCATGACTTTGTTGTTTTTTAATATTGTATCCCAAATTTTCAACATAGTCTTCTTATGACCCCACCTCAAGAACAATGGCAGACCTGAAAGGTGATTTTGTGCAGCAACAGCAAAGTCACATGGTGGGACAGATTTACTTAATTTCACTGTCGTTGTTTCTCAAAAAAAGGCATGTTGAAAATTTGGGCAAAGATATTTCAAAATGATCAAGTTATCATGACACATTCAAAACCCATTGAAATACATTGAACTGCATACTTGATTTTCTTAGTTCACAGTCTGGCACTGAAGAGTGAAGATGTGTCTCCTGTTCAGTGATGACTAGGGTGTTAGACCTCAAGTAGATAATTAAGGGCTTGAGGAGGGTGTGGGGTGGTGGGTGCTAAATGGGAGGGCCGGGTGGAGGGACAGTAACAGTGGCACTGGCAACAGACATCGATAGATGGTTTTCCTTTTTACATCATGTATTTGACAAAAAAAAACTATGAGGGACAGTTTTCTTTATTTCAGGTACCAACAGCATGGATTGGGCACCCCCAGTGTTGGCGTTATGTTTGGCAGCACCGGTGTGGGATCCTTGGTGTTGCACGGTCAAAACAGGCAGGATGGGGGGTGGCAGCTGGCATAGGTGAATGGGTACCCCCTGCCACAATATTAACATGGAAGGGGTCAGAGAAATTGAGAGAGGGTTTTCTTTATATTTGGCAGCACCATGGCTGGGGTTCCTGATGTTGCACAATGAAAATGAGTGGGGTGGTGAGTTGTAACCAGCACCAGGGATTATGTGGTGGTGGGAGGGACCATAGCAAGCTGATCATGATAGATCAGCTGCACTTGCTGAGTGGCATTATGTAGATAAAAGAAAGAGCCACCCTATAATTGGGTCAGCTGTTTCCTATGAACTACATTAAGTTTCCAGTGTCATGTGTCAGTGTCATGATCAGCCTGGCTGATGATTGGTGTGACACTGATGAGCCCCTTGCAGACTGCTCTGCATTGGCCTGACAGTGTCATGCCTCTGAAAACCCACTCTCACAACAAAAAGTTTGCTGCATGTGCACATGACGAATGTAAAAATAAGAACATGCCAGTAGTAGGGGTGTGAGGAGAAGGAGCCCCTAAACTGCTTCTTAAGTGAGGGTTGGGCCATTCATGGGGCCAGCTCAAGTGCAGGTCTTCTCCTGTGCCAGGACAAATGTTCACTACTGTGCAGGGAATGTGAGTTCCCAGAGGAGAGAAACAGAAGCCAGTCAGAGGTCACTGAGTGAATGTTCTTTTGGTTAAAGATAAACTGAAGCTAAAATCAATTTGCTGAGGTCCCTCCCCCGGGTCCTGTCAAGAAGAGTCGAACTGTGAGCTGTATTTGTTCTGCTCCCAGGAGAAGAACAGTAAGGTTTACTGTTCAACTGAATAAAGCCAACTTTATTTGACTTTAATGCAATTTGTGGACAATAATTTATTTAAAGTTATAGAATGAAAGAATGTTTGCATGGTGCCCCACTACCCTGTATGCCCCTCTGTCCCATTCTCACAGTATAAAAGCCTAGCTGCCCCCTCTCACAGTTAAAGGCCCTGAAGTACACCCAGTCGGGTGGCTGGTAGTTACACAAAAAGCCTCTAGGACAGACTACTTGTTCCTGTTGGACCCCTAACCTTTACTGTTGTCTCTCACCTGATCTGCGAGCTTCCTCTCATTACATCTGTTTCTAATTGCTCATATTGGCTGCTGTGGTTGACATGACTTGGCTGATGTATCATTCTAAACCTTTTGATATTTTTGTCATTTTTATAATGCAATGTACGTTTCACTTGCATGATAAGGTAAGGTGCTATGAATGGTATAAATTGCATTCTGAATGAAATACATTATTTTATACTGACAGTTTGCAAAATAACAGGATTTATTCACCAAGTTTATTCACGCAAACAGCTGATTTTACTAAGCAGAAGTGCTTTCATTCAGCAGCAGGTCATCAACTGTGGAGGAGGGCATGCTTTGTAATCACCTTCTTCCTTCACTTCTTGGTGCTGTCGGGAAGAGAGTGGGAGGAGGGTGCTGCCAGGGTTGAAGGATGTATTTGTTTTAGCAAACTAGTGCTGAAAGATGGTGGATACCTGTGGAGGTTGTGCCACTTGTGCATTGTGTTTTATTTTTAAATATACATTTTATGTCAAATTGTGGGTGCAGGGGGATAAGATAATATTAAGATTCCAAAAGAGGGTGAGGGGACAGGAGGTTGTGTATTTTAAAGGCTTTGAGCTGGGAAGGAGGATGAAGAGTTGATTCTTTTTTTATTTTATTTGTAAACCATAGTTTTTTCCTGAATAGAAATAGGGGCTGAATAGTGCCACCATCCATTATCCAATAGAGCATTATTGCATATTTGAGAAATACTATTCGTTACTCACACACACCTAATGCTGATGTTAAAATATAAACTGTGGTGGTGGATGTTTATTTTGACCAACTCTCTCACTGTAAAATCAGAATCACTGGTGTATAAAATACGTACAGTATGCCAACCTGCCAGTGCAGCAGTAGAGCTACTGCCTTCGATGCCAACTTCCCAGGTTTGGAAGCAAGTCTGGGATGTCAGAGGGCTGACCGGAAGGAGGATTGAATGTCCTAAGGACTGCTCTACTCCTCTGGGGGGAAGCACCCAGCATGCGACCGACCCCTGGTGGAGACTGGGGATCCAACAGTTGGAGCTTGAGTAACTTTGGGAGGCATGCCACACATTTGGTGCTTAGTGCCAGTACGTCATTGCATGCCATGCCTCTCTGGAGACTGCATGCAACCAAAAATCATTGGCCCAGTGGGAGGATGCCTACCCTCCACCAGACCCCATTCAGCTGACCAAGGCACTCCCCAGGATCACTATCATTCTGTTTGGGGAGTATGGGCCCCTCCCTGGGGGACAAGCCAGGGTGCACTCCAGTGATGGTAGGTAGGTTCCGGGACATGGGGGGATGGATGGCAGGGACAGACCAATGGTGGCCAGCTGATGGCCTCCCAAAAAATATATGCAGTATATCTATATTTGCAATTTAAACAAATTATAGGTGCACAGTATTGCATCAATTATTTGGCTTGAGTGCGTAGTTTAAAGCAGCAGTGTAGCAAAGTTGGGCATAAAATAGGACCCCACCTTTTGTTTTATAACAGATTCCAGATATCTTCCAGCTTCATTTGTTGGTAAAATTGTCACATTCTCCTATAATTTAGGTTTTTTATAAATATTATAAATAATTGTTTTTGAAGAAATACGTTTTCGTCAAAAAAAAAAAAGATGGCTACTTAATTTGACTTAAACATAGCTTTGTGGACTTGAAGGAAGGTTGGGATAAAAACATTTTTAAAATCAGATTTCACTTGCATGCTAATATTTTTTATTAATTATAGCTGGAAACTGGGTTTATGGCAAAACATTTGTTGTACTGCTGCTTCAATGTAAAACCTTGATTTTTGCACCTTGATAACATGACTGCCCTGAAACAGAATAGCTATAATTTAGCATGCACAGAGTTGATGCCAGGATCTCCGGAACCTGTAAATTTGATAATGGCCAGTTCAATACTTTTAATGTTCTAGAGGTTGAAAACACATTAAAAATATGTCAACTAAAACTGTTTTCCCTTGCTGATAGCACAAAAAAATCATGAAGTTGAAAACTGAAACTTTCAAGTTTGTTGGTGTTTCTTACAAAGATTATTCTTTGAGAGATGACTTTATTATTTCAAACGTTTTACCAGGAATGACATACTGTGTTGATTACAGCTCATTTCTAGATGCATCTGGAGAGATAATACAATAGAATATAAAAAAATTAATAATACTTTCATAAGCACACAGAAGCAGTAGTCAGTTCAAGCAATACAGTACCTCAAAAGAAGCAAGGTAACACATTACAGACGTGCAAACCAAAATCAGGGAAAGGTAAAACAGTACAACTAAGTGCTTATAGTAATAGATTGAGCTTGCATAGGTACACTGAAACAATTCCTATGGGGCGTACTGGTGTGGGGGGGGACTCAAGAGCATAACAACATGGGGCAATCAGTGGAGTGGGTATAGGGGGCTGCTAAGGTCTGGGGTCAGGGACAGTTACAGGTGGGAGTTGTAAGGTCATGAAGAAGAGATTTAAGGGAGAAGGGGGAAAAAGGAAGAGTGGATGAACAGAGAAACAGAATTTGTAAACAGAAAGGACCACTTAGTGCACCCAGTCTTCCCAGATGGTCCCATCCTAGTCTATCACAGGTCTCTAGTGACCCTCCCTCCTCCCTGCCTGTTTCCTAATATTCTCCTATGTGTATCCCACACATGCTGTTTTTCCTTCCACCACTTCCACTGGCAGTCTGTTCCAGGCAACCACCACTCTTTTAGTGAAGCAGTACTTCCTCACATCCCTCTTAAACCCCCCTTCTCCTCCAGCTTCATCACATACCCTCTGGTCCTCGTGCTTTCTCATTTGAAAAAGACTCCTCTCCTACCACCTTCCCCCCCCATAGGTCTGTATCATGTCCCCTCTCACTCTTCTTTCTTCCAGGGTGGACATGTTGAGATCACTCAGTCTCTCCTCACAGGGCTTTTGATGCAAACCCTATACCATTTTAGTTGCCCTCCTCTGGACTATGCCCCTGTCTATATCCTTTCAATGGTTTATTAGTGGGTTACTATATCAGGAAATGTCCTGCCACTTTTGTTGTAATGATACCCAGAGCCTCGAGGGAAGAGCACCAGATATAAACAAACTCTTCTTCTATTACTACTTTCTGAGGTGTGGCCTCCAGAACTGGATACAATACTCCAGATGGGGCCTCACCAGTGGTTACTATCCTCCACTACATGGCCTTTTTAGTTGGGGTCTCACCAGTGAGCAATACAGTGGCAAACCACCTCCTTCCTCCTTCTGGACATACCTCTCCTTATGCATCCCAGCATCCCCCTGGCCATACACACTGCTTTGTCACACTGCCCTGCCACTTTGAGGTCATCAGATATGATAGCCCCACGGTCTGTTTCCTGTTTAGTGACTGTCAGTACCTCCCCCATATCCTATACTCAGATCCTAGGTTCACATGCCTTAGGTGCATGATTTTGCACTTTCACATTGAACACCTGCTGCCATGCTGTTGACCACTCCCCGAGCTTTCCAAGGTTGCTACGCATTCCCTTTACCCCACCAGAGTGGACACCCTATCACAGATATTGGTGTCATCTGTAAAAAGGCACACCTTCCCTTCCAGTTCATCTGTAGTGTCACTTATGGAGACATTGAAGAGGACTGGTCCCAGTACTGGGCCCTGCAGCACCCTGCTGGTCACTCAACACTTATTAGAGTGAGTGCCATTAACCACTACCCTCACAGGAGAAGAAAGAACCAGAGCTTAGGGAAATGAATGAAAAGCAAATTGGCCAGCAGTAAATATCCTGGAGGGGGGAGGGATAAAAAAAGGAATAGAAAACAGTGCCATGGAGTGGGTAGGAAATAATAGGGGAGGAAAGGAGAAAGGGAAGGAAGGAAGAAAGGAAGGAAGGGAGGAAGGGAGGGAGGGAGGAGGAAACCAAGCCAGAATTTGGATATGATGAGGCCCAGTCAATGCCAGAATCAGGATTAAGGGAGGCAGTATAGCGCAGTGGTTTAAGGCTCTGAGCTGCAAATCTGGAGACCTGGGTTTGAATCCCACAGCCCCCACTTGCATACTGTATGACCCTGAGCAAGTCACTTAACTGCCCTGTGCTCCCAGGTCGCAACTGCAAACAAGCTTTCAGCTTAGTGTGCAACTCCTGGTTAAACAATTGGAAATTGGCTCTCCAGAACCTGTAAAACTTGTCATCAAGGGAAGGAGGGAAAGGAAGGAGTAAAGATAACAGTGGTGGGTATGGGGGAGCAGCCTAAGGCAAAATGGAAGGTGTGAAAAAGGGAGGCCAGTCTGGCAAGGGAGGATTTGAGAGCAGCACTGTAGACAATGTCGCTATAGATGTAGATAGGGAGAATCATCTTCAATACAATCTCATGAGAGGCAGGAAGCAGAATATGTGCTTTGTTCTTGTAGAAGGCAGCAAGTTTGGGGCGGAGCTTAAGGTGGATAGCATCATTGAGTGTCAAGAAAGTAAGATGATGGTCCAGCTAGATACTAAGGTACTTAAAGGAGCAGACATCCTCAATCACTCCACCATCAAGGGTAAGGAATGATGGGAGGTGGGCAAGCCTGGCAAACCTCTGTTGTGAGGCAGAGTTCACAGAGACAATTTTCCTGGTATTGACAGACAGTTAATACTTTACTAATAAAGGTGTATTTTCAGATTATTAAGAAAAAATGCTGTTTTTGTGCATGTGCAGAATATTTTATTTAATGTTCTAGTCATAACTGGATTTTTGCCAATCTGGCATATGTCTGTTTCATGAGGGTGTCTCCATTTTCATGACTTGGAGCTGCCATTTTCATGCAGTTCTGCACCAAGAAAATGACTCCCTGCTTGCGTTATAGATTGACGGCTTTCTGGAGCCCATTCCTGTCACTAGCACCGCAACACCCCATCCCCGCCTGTTTGTCTGGCAGTCAGGTGCCCAACCCGGTCAAAAGTACCCCCTCTGGCCTGAACTCTAAAATAATCTACCCAACCCCTTCCCCACTACCCTCTCCTGCTTGACCACTGAGCTCTAAAAGAACCAAAGGTCTGGTGCCCAACATCACCACTGGTAACCCCCTCCTGCACACCTGCCTGAACTATAAAAGAACTAGTGGTTGGGCACCTGACCTCACTGCTGGTATTCTTGTCCCACCCACCTGAACTCTAAAAAAAGAGGCAGTCAGATGCCCAATCCCTCTGATTGTATGCCCTTACCAGCTGCTCAATTTGAAAAAAGTCAGCAGGGGGTGCTCAACCCCACTGTCAGTATTCCCTTGGCACCCACCAGCTGGAAAACCTTCTCTCCACCCACTGGCTCAGCAACCCTCCACACTCTCCTCCCATCCATTCCATATAATTAGGCAATAATACATGGCAGACTCAGTGATATTGATTGAATAAGCACGTACTGTATACAGTATGTGCTCATTGATGGCTGAGTCGGCAGCCAGCTGTGTTGGAGAGGGGAAGGGAGGGCTGTGCTGGTCACCAACTCAGTTTTGGAATGGGGTAGCAGGGTGGAGGGACACTACCTGCTGGGATGGGGGGTCCACTAGACCACCAGGGAACAGTTCACATAAACTATCCAGGGGATCAGGGATAGGTAGGGGAGTCCGCTACACACCAGGAGAATTTTGTATTTACTATACAGGGGATCAGAATGGAAGGGGGTTATACTGGACACCAGGAACTATGATGTCAACGTCAGGTGGGTGCTTGGGTTGGGGGAGGGACCACTGGACACCAGGGAAATATTTTTAATACATCAGGTGGCTGATTGGGTGGGAGGAGGGACTGCTAGACCATCAGGGAAGATAAGTGTACTGTACTACAATACAGTACAATGCAAACTCACCCTGCCATGTGCCACATCATTCCTGGTGATGCCCAGCTTTCCCCCCAACTCCCCCATACCCCCTCCTGTCCAGCAGCTTCACACACCCCCAGCGACCCGGGCCCTCTAACGGGGGCTGGATCACTGCAGCAGTTCCCACAGGTACACCAACTGTTTGGCGCAGCAATCGAATTGTGGCAAACCTGAGAAGTTTGGCACCAGGACCCTGCTGTTTATAAAATTAGGTGCAGGGTCCCTGGCACACCCAGAGTTTGCCACAGCCCTGGAGTGATGCAACTTATGTTGCTCAAAGGGCTTTTTGACATTCTAGTCCAGAGACACCACTTGCTTTACATATAAAAAGAGTAAATCTACTCAAGATTTAAACAAATATAGGAAAAAAAAGAAACTATTGCAAAAGGGAAATAAAATCAGCTAAAATCAATTACTTTAAACAATAAGTGCAGAACTTGTCTAACCCCCCAAAATTGTGGGGTTCTATTAGATCCCTTCTCTCCTCTTCTACTGTTAACAGTTCCAACATGTCTAAGAATTGTTAGTTATTGACCTGCCCTGCCACAACTGCTGAAGGATTTAATTTACAAATTTGGATAATTATGGGGAAGGCCTAAATGGTGAAATGTGTGCTAGTGAAGAAGTCAGGTTAATGAGGTGTATCTTTTTCCTAAAGGATTTACCCATGAAGGTGTGTGGGTAACAACCATGAAGTCTCTTAGGGTGACAGAATTAGGCCGTCGTGCACAACAGCGAGAAGCACTACACAGATGCACAACTATGTAACCAGACAATTTGTTAACCACATCTCTTAAAGGAGAAGTCCACCCAGAATGTGCAAAAACATATGTTATGTAGAGTGTTTTGATATGTATGTTAAATGCTAGTGTGTCCTTAACTCTGTCTGCTATTAGGAGTTTTTCCTACATTAGCCTGCTAGCTGTATGGTAGTTTTACGACCCCTGGGGATCTCCATCACAAATAGGTTTATTGGCTTTCTTTCTCCTACGATGCACCTTGGCTCATGTGACAGTGATGTAGCTATGCCCTTAGATTTAGCAGGGTATGTCACAGCTCAGCCACAAAGATAATACTTCTTTCAGAGAAGTCACACTGCTAGATTTTGGGTGAGTGTAATCATTATTTTTTGACATTAGTACCTTGTCCTGCTATGTTAAAACCTATAAGGTGATGTTCCATTTTTGGTGCTTAGTACTGGTGCAAAAACTGAAAGTGACTGAGAGGAATAGAGTAAACAGTGACATGATTCAAACACACACACACACACACAGACAGCAGAACATAGCAGGACAAGGTACTGATATCAAAAAATAATAATGATTACACTCGTCCAAAATCTAGTAGTGTGTCTTCTCTGGAACAAGTATTATCTCTGTGGCTGAGCTGTGACAGATCCTGTAACAAGACACTGGCTTCCTGCAGGGGCAATTAGACATCACACCAAAGGGCACTCTGGGAAGACTAGAGGCCATAAAAGAAACCAGAATGGCAACCTCCAAGGGCAATAAAACAGTTAGGTTAGAGAAAACATCTCTCACAGCGAGAGGAAAAGAAAACACTGGGAACTGGTTAGAACACAGAAAAAAAAGACTATTACATATCTTTTTCTGATTTTAACATGGAGTTTTCCTTTAAGTAGAATCCTGTTCCCTGACCACAATACAAACCACCCAACCCACCTGAATATTAAGAAAACACAACTTCAAACTACATCTTGCGATCTTCTGGCAAACTCCAGTTGCTTAAACCATTTGTGCGCACAACAGCTGGAAAATGTACTTTTGTTTATTGTGCAGCTCCTTTATGAAACTCTCTGCCTATACAAGTTAAGCAACTCTCATCTTTTAAATGTTTCTCCTCAGCTGCTCTACAGTGTTTTAAAAATCTTAATGTTTGTTCCTGCAAATTGTATTGAGTGTTGCATTTATTGAAAATGTTTTTTTTTGTACTTTCTTTCTTATATGTTTTTGCTTTGTAACAATTATTGACCCCATGTTGTGCTTTAAAAAGGAATGTATATTCCAGTGCACCTACCTGATACTCAAATAAATGAAGTGAAAATGAAATGAAACAGTTTTGTAGGTGGTTTTAGCGAGTGGAAGCAGATTGTCAAAAAAGGTTCTGGTTTCTGTTGGTCCACTAGGTGGTGCAGTTATATAGTTGGTTTTCTCTTCTGATCGTCTTGTTCATTGGTCATCTGTTGCCCCTTCTGTCTCTCTGTGGCCTGTAGTTTGGGTTTTACACAAATATTCCTGGCCCCACTGCTTGCCCTGGGAATGGGAAAAGTAGCTTTTGGTTCACAATCACAATCACATATTATTTTGAGCTGACAGAAGAGCAGGGACTGAAAGTTGAGTGTGTTTCTTAATCACATATTATTTTGAGCTGATGAAGGAGCAGGGACTGAAAGGCGAGGCAGGATACCAAGCCGCTGGCAGCGACACTTTATTTTTTTGATTAAGTTGTCCGCTTTGGGACCAGGAAGGTGGGAGGATGCTAACCTACCTGAAGTCTGCTCAGAGAGAGTGGGAGGGTATGGAATGGCTCACAGTGGACTTTGAGGCATGCATTTGCTGTCTCTCTCTCTCTCTCTCTCTCTCTCAAGATTGTGAAACCAGTCACAGCTGCTGTTTAGAAAAAAAACAATACTGTGATTTAAAATTATGGGAATTACTAGAGGAATACAATGGTACAAATGATTTTTTTTGGGGGGTAGATACTGTGCAATATGATGGAGAAGATGTGTGTAGTAATGTATTTTTTTTCTTTAAATTTACTTGTTTAACCAGGAGTAGCACACTATGCTGAAAGCTTTTCTACAGGAGCAACCTGGGAGCACAGGGAAGTTAAGTGACTTGCTCAGGGTCACACAGTATGCAAGTGGAAGCTGTGGGATTCAAACCCAGGTCTAGTCTGCTAGATGTCACCAGATTTGCAGCTCAGAGCCTTAAACCACTGTGCTATACATGTATGTATGTATTTATATATATATATATATATATTTTTTTTTTTATGTGTTTACATGTGAAAAATCCACGTCCGTGTGCTGAACCTTGATACAGTGATGTTGTACTGCAATAACATCACTATGCAAGGTGGTCACTTAACAATCAGTGGGCAAGATTTTTTCTTGCCATTGTATAATACAAATTACAAAGTAGATGGAAAGATCATTGGATCCTGATTGGCTGAGAGGTACTTTCAGCTGGGCTGTTATCCCAGCACAACAACCTGGCTGAAAGTAGCCCCCTATACAACCAGGACTCAGCTCTCTTCTGTTACTAAAACACCACTCGTTCAGGGCAAAATGCCCACAACAAATATGGTGGCATGAGTATCTTCCCTCTGAGACTCCCAATTGTAAAGGGCCACACAAGGATAATCTCCTATCCTGAAACATGTTCTTTTGAAAAAAAAAGTTTTCTTACCAGAGCCACTGAATGCTGCTCATAAAAATGTCTCCCGCTGTTGTTCACATGCAACACAAGCTGCTCTACCAATCAGCTGCCACTTACCAGCTGCTCGCTCGCTGTCTCTCTCACTCTCCATGTGCTCCGTACACCGTGTGTCTTCAAACTTGCCACCATTTGAAACATTTCTTAAAAGGCCTCAGTGAGCCCGAGAAACAAACCACCGCTCCACAAACTGCCATTTGAAACAAGTGCCCTGCATCGCTGATTATCAGTGCGGTCAAATTACATAATAACTGGGTATGGCATTATTACAGAGTTTGGAGCACTCGCAATTCACTTTCCCTTTTTGGGAAACTTGATTTTTGTGCTCATGCTCCTGCACTAGTTATTATAAAATAATAAAACATAAGTGTGTAACCCCTAGATGGTGCTATCCCAGGGGCTACTACCCCTGCCTGATTTGCCACTAACAGGTTGAGGGGCCTGGATCCAATGGCGGGTGCCTCCACCCAGAGGTCAGGGTTTGCAGTAGTTAAACTAACTTGGTCACAGCCCTCTGGGACACTGCAACCCCCCTTTCTTCCCACTAGTGGCCCACACAATATATCAGAATTACCTTCACAGTATACACTTACCCCCAGGTCTGGTTCCGCACTGGGACCTCCTGTGAAATGAGATACAGTGCAACAATCACAGTACAGTACTTTAACATAGACAAATACCTCAGGCAGTATAACTTGCTGAAACAAGCAGCTCTGATTTATTTAGGGGATATAACAAGGACAGGGGAAATCAGGTTAATTAGCTTATCACTCTAATAATCTATTTATGGCTCTGTGCACAGGCTTATCCCTATCAGTTACTGTCCCTGGGTACCCAAGCCCTAGTGGCTAGTCCAAACCGTGGCAGCTGGTAGGGGCCTTTCACACAGAGAAAAGGAGAATTAAACAGTCAGCAGTACAGTAATTCCATTTGATTTAATGTGGCAATTCAACAGGGAGCGACCCTGAATTAGTACTCACGACTTCCAAATAAGATAGGGTCCTTCAATGTCAGCAGGGCTCACTTGAGGTACACAAACCTCTTCACACATCCATATAAAAGAAAGCACTATACCAGGCAGGCTGCATCTGTATCCCGATCGCAATTACTGCACAATACCCGGGAGAACACACAGCAGATTCAGTTCCTGACAGACCGAGTGCAATTTTCAGCAATTCCTCCAGTCTTCTACAGGGTGAGCCTGGTTTCTACTCTTCAGAGATCCTTTGATTCTTTTCACAGGACGGATTCAGTCCTAACAAGCTGTTAGACAAGCTGCAAACCGGAACTCTGGGCCTTACACACGATTTTTGACTAAAACTGCACACTGAAAAAGCACAGGGCTCCTTCCTTCTTCACTGCCAAAGCTCAACTGACACTCCAACTGACAAAACCTGGCACTTCCTTTGAGTTCCTCCCAGTTCTTGACTGGATTGGCTGTCACTCACAATAGACTGCTGCTGTTGGTCCAAAAGGCACTGAAGTCTAAACTACATCTCCCAGAGTCATTGCCCATACAATCCTCTTGTGGCTGGCTCAGATTATGAGTCCAAGTTCTGATTCGTCCAAGGCACCATTTTAGAGCTAGCTTACTCCACACTGATTGGTCCAGTTCAGCAGTTCAAAACTAGAATGGGGAACTAGCAGACACAGTTCTGACTGCAAAGCAAGCAGGTTAGACAAACTGTAATTTCATTATTACCTAAATAATTTCTGGCAAACAGTTACATCTTTCAGATAGGTTCTCTTTGCACTCCTAGTGACTGCAAAATGAAGTGAATTGGCAGCAGCTCGAGTGGTACTCAGAGAAGCACACAGTCCCCCCATACAAACTGATTATGTCTGCAAGCAGACAGCTCTTAAAGAGACAGTACCAGAGGCTCTAAAAACACTCACTGATAAATGGCTTAAATGCCAAACACCATTCAGGCTTGGAGCATTCAAGCAAGCTCCTGGAAGTCTTTTGGGAACCCCCATTTGCAGGGGGGTTACAAGTGACTGTGTGCTTATAATGCTTTTTTACTCACCCTTGGTGTGTGATGATTACACAAACCTCTTGAGCTTTGCTGTTGAGGATTATGGGTCATCACATGCCTTGGGTGAGTAAAAACACTTCATAACACACAGCTGCCTGTGCTGTATTCTCTGTTCATTAACTTTGTCAGGCCTATTTCGTAATTGCAATAAGGCACTCCAGGGGTGCATAGTGGTGGGATAACAGCTCTTCATGGGTGGTGCTAGCACTTAGCTTTGCCTTGTGCTTCAACCTACCCAAAGTGGGCCATTATCCCACCATAATGCATCCCCTGTCATACCTTATTCCTTACATAATACCAATGTCCACCTTGTAGTACTCACATTACCTTTCTGCCCCCATAGTGCCCACAATTATAGATTCCACATCATGATTCCTCAATGTCCCACAGTGCTATTTTCTGCTGTCTCTCAATGCACTCCTCTTCTAGCAGGTAGGAAACAAGCATTTGTCAATGCCGAATGTTGCTTGCTTATATGTGTTGTTTAGGTATTGGGATGTGAAAGTAACATGCCTAAGAACTCTCATGTGACCCCCCCAAGACATCCAATGTGTCTCTCTGTTAAGTATGCACAGAAGAGGGGGAGGGGAAAGGGCCACAGCAGTACAGCAGTTGCAAAGGCGTGAAGAGGTGGGCAATAGTCCATTCACAGGCAAAGGAATGCTGCAGGAGGTGACTAAATTGAAGGTGGACAAAGCGATGGGACCAGATGGCATACACCCAAGGATATTTATTTATTTATTTTATTTCATTTTTGTTAACCGGGTAGGTGCACTAGCCATAAAATGACTATTTTCAGGCACGACCCAGGAGAGTACAACAAAAAGAGAACAGTGGAACAACAGCAACATGGGTACAATAATACAAATAGAGGAACAGTACAGCAGTGCTACAAAAATACAATGAGTAGAAACAACAAATAATAATGGCAAGCATTATACAAATAATGGCAATAAGATATATAATAAATGCAGAAACCACGGACCCGACCTGTGGAGTGAAAGGGTTAATAAGAGAGTAAGGTTATATAGAGAGAAAAGTGAGGAATGTTCAAACATAACAAGAAAGATTGACAGAACGAAGGCCAGGGGTGGTATTTGGCAAAACAACAGTGGATGGTCAGCAACAAGGCTCGAGAAGGAAGAGAGCTAGTAGTCAAGAAGTTATTTACAAAGAGAAGGAAAAATATGGGGAGAGGAAGAGGAGCCAGTCTTGGAGCTGGATTAGAGCAGGGGTGACATTATTGGTAAGTCTCAGAAGCTTCAGGTTGGGTCAATGCATGTACAAGCATCAGCCAAGGATAGATAACGATGATATTCACTTTTAAATCTAAAGTGAGACTGAGACATCTGGAGGTTGAGTGAAAGAGCATTCCATAGCCTGGGAGCAGAGTATTGGAAGGCCCCTGTGCCTTTAGTCGCCCGACATCTCGGAACATAGAGCAAGGATTTGTCAGCTGATCGCAGGCCATGGGAGGATGGTTGAGGAACCAGCAACGCCACCAGCTGGGATGTTTTTTTTTCCCCTGATGAATGAGTCCATTAGTGATCCAAGGTAGTATTGTCTACTGGCAGAGGGCGACAGCCAATTCAGATCCTCAAAAGAAGGCAGTGATGTTTGAGTAGAGGCGACGAAGAGGCAAATCGGCATATATTGTTATAAGTTACATCCCATTTTAGTAGGGAGGTTTTATGAGCAGAGGTAAGAATAGAGGCCCCATAAGTAAGGGTTGGGAGCAGAACACCTCGGGCAATTGCTAATTTCGCCGAGGGTGTAAGCATGTAGCTTGTTTTGTAAGCTACTCCAGTTTCGAGTTTATAGCTTTGCACGAGGACTGAATGTGAAGATTAAAATCCAGGGATTGGTCCAGCAGGATCCCAAGGTACTTGAAGGAAGTAACATTTTCAAGTGGAATTCCTCCTGGGTGAAGAACCTCCAGCAAACTAGAACAGGCCTTAATCTTCGGTACGGAACCTAGGAACATGGCTTTCGTTTTCTTTTCATTTAGTACACGCTTATGATCTAATAGCCAGTCTAAGACCTTATTGAAGTCTGATGTAGGTAATGTGTTTATGCAGGCAATGCTAGCAGAACTAGTATAGCTGATCAGGTCATCAGCGTAGAGAATAGTCGAGCAGGATTCCAGGACCTCTGCTGCATTGTTGATAAAAATTGAGAACAGAAGGGGCCCAAGGACAGAGCCCTGTGGGACCCCAAGGTTGATAGTAGATGTGTTGGACAGGGAGGAGTTAAACTTGACAACTTGCGACCTATTTGACAGGTAGCTACAGAACCAGTCCACAACAGAGGTAGAGAAATAGAATTTATGGAGAGTGGAGAGAAGCAGGAGATGGTCTACAAGGTCGAAAACTTTAGTGAGGTCAATGAAGATGGCACCTGTGAGTTTTCCAGAATCTATGTTGGACAGAATATAAGTAGTTAGTTGAAGAAGAGCCGTGGTGGTGCTATATCCTTTTCTGAAACCATGCTGGGTGTCCGAGAGGAGATTGTAGCGTGTAAGGTAGTCAATGGTCTGTGATGCAACTATTTTCTCTAGGATCTTGCTAAGGACAGACAGAATTGCTGTAGGTCTGTAATTGGAGATGTCCTTTGGGTCACCTTTTTTAAAGACAGGCGTTACTCTTGCAGATTTCCATAGGTCCGGCACAGTGCTGTGGATAAGGGATAAATTGTAGATTCTGGCAATCGGAGAGGCAATGAGTGGAGCAGCCAGTTTAAGGAGATGAGGTTCCAATGAGTCAGAACCAGAGCTGGTATTGGCAGATATGGCTCTCAGTAATTTCAGAACTTCCGCTCTTGATATAGCCTTGAAATAGAATGGTGGAGCTGGAGGAGCATCATACGATAGGGCAATATGATTTTCTGAAGGTAGCATGGTAGGTAGATTGGAATGTGATCCACTAAGTTGTAAAGCCAAGGTATAGTGTGACAGATCAGGGAAAAGATTGTTAAAACTGTTTGAGATGGTCCTAGGGTCATTACAGTGTGCCCCATTTATGATCATTTCATCAAGAGTGACCGACTGTGAGGTACCCAGAAATGTTTTGACATGGGCCCAGAATTTCCTCGGGTCACAGGCTGAGCTTTGTAGAAGGTCCTTGCAGTACTTGCTTTTAGCAGCTCTAACTTGTCTCTTACATCTGTTCCTTGGTTCGTGATAGACAATAAGGTCTGACTGTAGGCCAGTTTGTTTGTAGCGAATCCAGAGCTTGTCCCTCCGGCACAGATTAGCAAGGAGGTCTTTATGTAGCCGTCTCGTCTGTTTTCCTCTGACCCTCCAAGTAATCTTGGGGGCATGTTAACAATGAATGGCAAGAAATTCATTTATGAATATCTGTAGAGCAACCTCCACATCCTTTGTTTGATAAATACCTGTCCAGTCGATATTGGAGACATCATAGAGAAATGCATCCTGGGCAAAATGAGCTAGATTTGTAAAGGTGATTAGTCTTGATGGAGGAGATGGAGGCACAGCCATAGATAGTATACAAAAAGTGGGTGAGTGGTCTGTTAGTGCATCTGCAAGGATTCCTGCTTTTGACACATGTTCCATACGGTTAACCATCTCCTAATCTAGGAGTGTACCCGTTTGATGGGATGACATGGCTCTAGTTGCTTCAGAGATCAACTGGTGAAAATTATAACTAAGCGTGAGTGATTGCAAGGAGATTTGAGCTGAACCTAACCAATTGAGGTTAAGATCACCTAGGATGACAGCCTCATTATGATTTATAGTCTGGGAGGTGATGTCAAGGAGTTCTTGAAGACCTACTATGCCCCCAGCAGGAGGATTATAGGCACAGATAATATGAAGCTTCTTTTCCCCCAATACAACAGTTGCCTGGATGAATTTGCATGTTGTGGGAGAGGCAGAAGCCGGGACAATAGAGATGTTGAGGTGGTTTTTGAAGAACAGGGCAATTCTACCTCCACGCTTGGATGAGGATCTATCCCGCCGGAACAGGGAATAGTTAGGCAAGGAGCATACGTCATCAGGTATACCAGGTTTTAGCCAAGTTTCTGTGAGGCAGAGTACATTAGGACTGTAGAGTTTCACCCAGGCCTCGAGTTCCACATGGTGACAGGTAAGACTTCTGATATTGATATGGGCAATTAATAACCCTTTCTTGGACATGCCAGATAACTCAGTTGGGGAAAAGAAACAGGTAGGTGGACCTGGATTTAGTTTGATGTCCCCAGAAAGCAGAATAGTGATCATGGCTAGGAACCAGAGCCTTGCGCAGTGGCAGGTTAAGGTGAAAGCACATCTCCATGGCAGCTTCCTCCTGGCATATAGAGGGTAATAGATGCTGCCTCTAACAAGGAGAATAGGGTTTGGTTGAAGATCAGACTCTGTCTCTGCAATCAAGTTAGAGAAACTATAGTTGCAGTAAGTCTCTGAGGAGTCTATTGACATTTGGTTACAAGGGAGAGCCCATGTGGCAGTATCCAGGCTGAGTAAAAGGAGAAACGACAGGAGTGCCCATAGCAGACTATACTTCACCATAGTGTCACTATTTGACTTGGGTAGGAAGGCTAGTGGTATACTGAGACAGAGGATTAGCTCTCTGGGATAGAGATAGTGTGTGTAAAATTAAGACTGCCAAGGGTGACCGTGTTACACCGTTTTAACCCTTGGCTGAAATTAGAGATAGAACAAAAACAACAAAGTGTTTCCTGCTAGCGTAGTCCCGCAAAGGTTAATTAGGAAAGCAAACCAGCTGGAGGCTCTATTTGTGGTAAAGATTACAATTATGAAATGAAGACCTTTTTAAGATATGTTAGAAGGCACCCCTAATGGCGAAATTTCATAAGTAACCAATGGGAGACTAGACAGATAGCAGTAATGTTCGGCAAAAGTCAATGCAAAGCAGAGGGCGCCGAAGCCAAGAGACTGATAATCTGACAGAGAAAAGGCACCAAATAGTGGCCGAGCAGAGAGCAGCAGTCCGATTAGAGGAGGGTGGCAGCCTATCAAACCTGCACAGTGCTACCCCGGAGCAACCAGGACTCTTAACCGGATTTGAAGGTGTCCTGGTCATCAGGAGGGTGGAGGTGCGGGTGGCTGGCAGGATTAGGGGTGGCCGCTCGCTGGGAGACTGATCATGGGCAGTAGATCTAGTTAAAGATATAAAACGTAGGTTAAAATAGAACATTTTAGCTAGGGCAGGGGGTACCAAGGCAACTTGAAAATTATTGGGGCTATGTTGAGGGTTGCAAGGGAGGAAGCTCAGGTATGGAACTGTGTGCAGTAGACAGCAGAGCAGGCACTAAACAAAGCTGATGGGCAAGCAGTTGACGAAAATAGGAAAATGTCTTTAAAGGGAAGACAGGACAAGTGTTAGGCCTAATAGCTGCACTCTGTATCTTTAAGAGGAGTTGGAATATTAGTGAGAGGGGAGGATGAAGATTGCTAGGGGTGGTGCCAAGAGGGGAGGAAGAGTATTTAATAAGGGCTGGAGGTGTGGGAAGGGAGGATGGGCGCAAAAATTCAAGCAGGAAGGAGACAAAAGGAGTGAAAGTGAAAGAGAAATTGGATTATTTGCAGGGTAAAGCTTACAACTGTGACCCAAATGGAATCTGGTCTAAACAGAAAAAAACTGTATCACTTTAAACTTAGTTTCTGATCCAGGGTAGCTTACCACTGGACCTTAAAACAAAGAAAGCTGTAATACTTTACAATCTACAACCCTGCAGCCTAAATTAACTTGCACTTCAAACTACCCTTGGAGTGCAAAATTGCTGTAAACAGGCTTAGGTTCACGTTTAAATTAGGATTCCAGGACAGTTTGGAGAGACTTAACCAGTACCACAATCAGAGTGTAACACTAGCTTAAAGTCCAGAAGAAGCAGCAGTAGCAAAGAATTAAAGAACTGCAGCAGCCCATCAGCAGGCAGAGTCGATGGTTCTGGCCAGTCAAGTTTCTGCAGCGTACCTTCAGTCTGGAGATCAGCGGGCAGTACAGCGAGGTAGGCAGCCGGCTGACAGAATGGGCCCACCCGGCTGCTTGCAGCAGCAGAGGCACCCATGTCAAGGGTGAAGCTTCGGTCCGGAGATCAGCGGGCAGTACAGCAAGGAAGACAGCTGACTGATAGAAGGGGCCCACCTGGCTGCTTGCAGCAGCAGAGACACCCATGTCAAGGGTGAAGCGTCGGTCTGGAGATCGGCGGGCAGTACAGTGAGGAAGGCAGCCGGTGGACAGAAGCGGCCCGCCTGGCTGCTTGCAGCAGCAGAGATACCCATGTCAAGGGTGAAGCGTCGGTCTGGAGATCGGCGGGTAGTACAGTGAGGAAGGCAGCTGGCAGACAGAAGGGGCCTGCCCAGCTGCTTGCAGCAGCGGAGGCACCCGTGTCAAGGGTGAAGCTATTAAAAGAACTGTGAAGGGAGATAGCAGTACCTCTGATACTGGGGTCGGTTTCACTCCCTAGTTGTTCTTCCTCCGTCCCTCTTTGCCATCCCCTATCCCCCCCAGGATGCCTACCACACTGATCTGCCCTGCTACTTAGACTCCTTTCTAACCTCCATAGTTCCTCCCTCAAACTAGCCAGTCATCTGCAGACCATACATCCCCCTCCATCCTCCAAGCCCAGTCCAGGATTATGGCGGACCCACACCCTGTACACGCCACCACCCTTTCAAACATGGCTGCCCTATTGACATGTGGCACCTGCCTCATCTTGGCCTTCATCTTATGTTACGGGCTGTTACTCCCATGGTCTTTACCCTACTACAGCGGTTAGGCCCCTATTTACTCAAATTTCTGTCCCCCACTGGCTGCCCTTTTGTACTGGGCTCCTGCCTGCATTGGTGTCTTTTTTTGCCCACAAAGAAATCTGCAGCAGTCCCGATAGAGCTCCATTGAGCTCGCTCACTCCCCCTCTCTCACTCGCTCGTTCTGTTTCTCCCTCCACTGCAGGCTGCCCTTTTGTACTGGGCGCCTGCCTGCACAGACACGTTTTTCTGCTCACAAAGAAATCCACAGCAATCCTGACAGAGCTCCGTTGAGCTTGCTCACTCCCCCTCCCTCACTCGCTAGTTCTGTTTCTCCCGGCGCTGCAGGCTGACCTTTTGTACTGGGCTCCTGCCTGCATTGGTGCCCTTTTCTGCCCACAAAGAAAGCCACAGCAGTCCCGACAGAGCTCAGTTGAGCTCGGTCCCTCCCTCTCTCTCACTTGCTTGATCTTAATCTTTCCCAAACACTGATTTCCCAAAGCGACTGCACTATTCTGTGCCGGAAGCACAAAAACACATTTTGGACAGGATGAGAAAAATGACAGCTGTACTGTTCATAAGGAGGTGTGAAAAAATGCCAGTGTTGAAAATCTGGCGTGAAAATATTACAAATTTGTGAAGTTACAAGGGTGCATGGAAACTGCGCAATGCACAGTTATAACACAGTCATTTTATGGACTTTCATCACCACATTTTCAACGTAGGCATTTTAGGACCTCTGCTCATGAACAGGGTCACTGTCATTTTCTCAGTCTATCCTGAAAACTGATTTCCCGCAGCGACCGCGCTATTCGGCGCCAGAAGTTTGAAAACACATTTTGGCCAGGTTGTGTAAAATGACAGCTGTATTGTTCATAAATAGGTGTGAAAAGATGGCAATGGTGAAAATCTGGAGTGAAAATATTATAAATTCACGAAGTTACGAGCATGCGTGCAAACTGCGTAACGCACAGTCATAACACAGTCATTTTATGGACTGTCATCACAAAATTTTCAAAATAGGTATTTTAGGACCTCTGCTTATAAACAGTGTCACTGTGATTTTCTTAATGTGTCCCGAACACTGATTTCCCACAGTGACCACGCTATTCTGCGCTGGAAGTGTGAAAACACATTTCGGTCAGGATGTGAAAAATGACAGCTGTACTGTTCATAAGGAGGTGCCAATGTTGAAAATCTGGAGTGAAAATATTGCAGATTCATGAAGTTACGAGCGTGCATAGCAACTGCGCAATGCACGCTTGTAAAACAGTAATTTTTTTTAATTTTTCCACCAAATTTGCAAGATAGGCTTTTTGAGAGCCCACCTCATGAGCACTGGCACTGTCATTTTGTTGATGGGTCCCAAAAGGTGATTCCATGCAGTGACTGCGAAATCACCTTTCAGGACTGAGTAATGCCATGACAGTGGCTGAATTCATGAGGAGGGGTCCCAAAAACCCCATGTTGAAAATCTGGTGCCAGCATTCCAAAAAATGCCTGAGATATGCACCAAAGTTGAAAAAACCCTATTTATACCATTATACAGCTTACCGGCATTTCCTCAGTTCGTGGTCTGCTTTGAAGAGTGCAGACGTGTTCCCGGTCCACCGAAGATTGTCGTGCCAGACTCCGGAGGTAAGTATGGGGTGAGGGGGGGATGTGGGGAGACAGGGTGTGTGGAGGGTGGCGCGGGGTTGGGGAGAGGCTGCCAGACTTGACGAGGGACCGTTTTCTTGTTTACAGGGGTAAAAAAAAAAAATTGCTGGACGGTTTTTCTTTTTATAGGGACATTTGGCACACTAGGGTGGGCTCCCAGCATGCCACCTGAGTGTTGTTTTGAGGGGGCTGTAGCCAACAGGGATTGGGCACCCCCGTTGGCACTTACGGGGGTGGTGGACAAGCCGAGGGGGATTGGGCACCCCTCTTGGCAGACCACACATTGGGGAGGGATACATTATGCCGGTGGGGAGTGAGCTCCCCCATCAGAAAATTCAGTCAGAAAGGAGGGACTGAAGCTGGCAGGGATTGGGCATCCCATCGGCAAACAAAGACGAGGGGGTGTATGATGTCGAGGGGGATTGGGCACCCCCTCGGCATACAGCAGAAAAGTGGGGGTGGGGAGATTATGCCGATGGGGACTGGGATCCCCGTCCACAAACTGGGTCGGGGGCATGCAAGGGACCGCCCTGCAATGATGGGTCACTCCCTCATTGCAGCGGATTACGCTGCAATGATGAGGTGGTCCCTGATTGCAGCGGCTAAAATGTTTCAAGGTGGTGGCACACTGGCTGAACTAGTGTCAGAAGCAGCGTGCTACCCCATTGTGGAACACGGGCCAAGTCTCCAAAGGCAGTGGGGGCACTGGTCACAACAGTGCTGCACTTCCACAACCTGCTTCTGCAGCAAGCTGCCGCAACATGTTTCTTGTGCATGTGCACAAGCAACATAAAAAAGGGGTGAAAACCCTAAGACTTGAAACAGGGACTTACATGGTTTAAAAGAATAAAACACGTGCCTGAAGAAGGACTTAGGGACAATTTGGAAAATTGCCAGTTGGGTGTTCGGGGGTGGAGTGGTATGAACCCCAATCCTCAAATTTGATCAAAATATTTAAAAAAATGTAAACATTATGGGCCAGATATTCAAAACTTTGCCCCGGGACTAAATTAGCACTGCCCAGCGGGCAAACTTAGCCCAGAGCACAAAGCAAGCCATATTCAAAAGGAATAGCCCGGGGCAAACAGTTTCTGAATATAGCATGGGAATGAGGCCAGGCAAACTGGGCTGGGAGTGCAGGGCAAACTTAGCCCTGGAATAAGACAGCTCTGAATATGGCAACCAGGAAGTGCAAACCACAACAGCAACACAGTGCACAGTGATGTGAAGGTAGGTAGAGGTGAACTATGTGGCCAATGTGTGTGCCAGCAAATGCATGTACCCAGTACAGCTGCAGGCAGCAGCGTATGTGAAAGTACAGTGTGCAAAGCTGTAAAATATTCCCCGAACTGCTTGCGCAGCGCTAACATGTTTGCACGGGTTTAGCGCAGGGCTAAACTGTTAGTCTGGTGCAAACACGTTTGCCCGGCGCTAAACTTTGCCATGTTCAAAAGTGACATGCAAATGAGCCTACTTAGGTAGTCTGTGGGCAAACATCCAGATTAGTATCTCATTATGCCCTGATTTGCATGCAGTTTGGACCAGGCTAACAGTTTAGCCCTGCGCTAAACCCACACAAACGTGTTAGCGCTGCGCAAACTGCTTGGGGAATATTATACAGTTTTGAACACTACTTCCACATGCGCTGCTGCCTGCAGCTATACTGGGACAACACAGCATATGCACAGATGGTGGTGGTGCTGCATGCAACTGTCACACTGTAGGTCATGCTACAGTGCACAGCAGACACTAGAGTAGCAAGGGGGCCAGTAGTGTGTGGACATAGCAATGCCTATGGTGTGTAGGGCAGTGATGATGACTGCACTGTACACAGTGAGAGGCCCAACCTGCAGGTGTTTACTGACAGTGAACATTACTGTTACGCTGTTGTGTGATCCACAGATGCTGAAACTCTGGCATGGGATGCTCACAGTGACAATATACATGTCTGGCTCTGTGTGCTGTGGCAGTTGTACAGCTGTGCAGTGTGTGAACGGGGGACATATATTATCTGAAAGGCACGCTGGTGTTGGGGTATCCCAATACTGGCCCATGTGCACTGCATGATGTGTCCCAGCCTTGTGGACACACCTGGTCTGTGGCACAGCCTGGCCACCCATACACTCTCCCCTCAGCATCTTCCATGCCCACAGTGCTGCATGTGTGTGCTGGCATCTGTTGGTGTCCACAGAAGTGTGGTCCACAGGTGTGTGCTGTATGGCCACACTGCCATGCTGTCCACTGGCGGCAGGGTCACCACTTACTGCTTGGCATGGCTGGGACTGGTGGCAGATGATGGCATCATTGTGATGCCATCAGTTAGCAGCATGCTTCCTCTATGTTTGGCTTTGTCTATGTGTCATGTTTATTTGTTAGGGTAACGCAAAACCCGCGCAAACACCATGCAAAGCCATAGTGTCACGTAAAGCTGATTGCCCAGGGTTAAGACAAGCTTTTCCTGAGCGGTAATGTGCACCATGCTAAGTGTCACGCTAAGTCGCGCAAAACCACTTTGCACGGTGCTAGTCGCTGAATATAGCATTGCGCCTGTATTCATGTCAGTTTGCCCCTTGTATACATTATGATTTTGTCCGGTGCTAATGCAGTTTGCCTGCGCTATTTGGCCTTTTGAATATAGCAGATCTGCGCTAATCCTGCGCTAAACCTGCACAAACAGTTTTTGCCCGGTGCAGAGTTTTGAATATCTGGCCTTATGAGTCTTAATAAAAATGACCCCTCAAAAAAATAAGTGCTATAAAAAGCACAATACTCATGTGCAAGAACTTCATTTTTTGACTTGCAGAACTTAATTTTTGTTATCAGGTTTTTTTTTTCAGTTATATCCATTTTATTTTCACCAAATTTGAGGGATGGGGTTCCTAGTATCCCTCCTCATGAACACCCACTTGGCATTTTTCATGCCTGCCCGATAGGTGTGCCTCTTTGTGTATGGCTCACGGGGCCCTGCACAATGCAAGCTACAGGTTAGGCCCCCAACCTGATAGGACTGCTGCTTTGCACAAAGCCCATAGCGTCTGGCACAGTGAGCATCATTATGCAGCAGTTTCTTGAGTAGTTGCAAGGCCACTTGCAAAGCAAGCTACAGGTTCGGTGCAATGAGTGGCCTTATGCAGTTGCTTCATGAGTGGCCTGCATAGAAACAGAGAATCTGATGGCAGGTAACGGCCGATTGACGCAGGGCCACTCTCGGAGCAAGCTTCAGGTCTGGTGCACTGAATATCATGATGAAGCTGATTTTGGACATCGTTTGTGTAAGGTAAGGAAATTATTAAGCAAAATATAATGTGCTAATGCATCTATTAAGGTTGAAATGCAAAGCATACAAAAGCAAAGAAATGAAAAATTAAATTTCAAAGTCTCTGAAACCTTGGCAAATCAGTGGTGTGATGTTCCTCGGGTTTCAACTATCATGTAACACAGGGTTTGTGTCACCCTAACATCAGCATTGTCTTGTCGCACAAAGTAGATTAAATAGCAATGCTTCTGTAGAGAGTACAGATATATGCCACCACTAATATGCTAATGTTCTGGAATCTTTGAACCATTATCTTTCATTTCCATACTTTGTACACTTTACTTTTCAGCCTTAAATAAATGTATTAATGTAGTTGTTTACAATTATATATAGACATATGACAACAGAAAACAGAATGTCCAGTCATGCTATTATATATACAGTACACACATGTTGGTGTGTTGTGAGGTATGAGGCAAAGCTGAGTGCCTTCATCTACTGAGAAGTGTGTATATCAGTAACTTCTGCACACACTGATGTGTGTTATTGCACTTGTAAAATGAGTGTAACATTAATATATATATTGGTAAAAACACATGGAAAAGGTGCAAGCATGTGGTTGTTGGGGAATAATGCATAATCATGTGATGTGTTTGCACCAATAGTAAAGAAGGATTTTTCAGATGGATAGATAGAAAACTAGATAAATAGAATAAATGATGGGTAAGTGTGGTATACAAGGAAATTGAGTTGGCTAACCAGATCATAAAGCTACAAACCTGAAAGACAAGTGGCTTTATGATCAGGTTAGCCCCCTTGTTGGATTTATTTCCAAGTATAGCGGACTTAACCATCATTTTTTATACAGTACATTTGGATAGTTACTGTTAATTTTGATCCCAGTTGTGCATACAGGGAAATAACTACAAAAACTGCTAACCACTTCTATGGGGGAAAAGTCCCATCTGTTCATCTATCTATCTATCTATCTATCTATCTATCTATCTATCTATCTATCTAGGTACAAATAGATAGATACACAAATAGATAGATAGATAGATAGATAGATAGATAGATAGATAGATAGATAGATACGCTGGGCTCGATTCTTAAAAAACTTAGACTAAAGCAAGGCACTTGCATCACAAGATATTGACGCAAGAGGTGACTTGCATCACAACTTGCATCAATCGGGATTCTGTAATGCAGCTGTGTCAACCAAAGGCAGCTGCGCCAAAGGCCCCTTGCGCCATGGTTGCATCACACAACCAGATGCACCAGGTCGCAAGGGGGCCTGAGACATGGTGGGGCTGTAGCATCCCCTTTATTGGTATTCTGGAAACCCACCATAGGTGCAGCAAGGGGCTCGAATTCGACCAGCCAGAAGGTGGACCAAGCCCCTTGTGCCACTGCCACACAAGATGGTGAAATGGGGGGGGGGCTCTGAACATGGGGTCCAGGTGCTGAAGTGGCACAAGGAGTGCCATAGAGGTGTTGGGGTGATAGTGGGCATGCCAGGGAGTGATGTCATACCTGGCAGGGATGCCATTTATATGATCATTAAGCTAATGGGATGGTACCATGGGGTGGTTCCAGGGACAAACAATGCCATGACCCCAGGTGGGCACAGCCCTGGCAGCAGCCCCAGCCTCCTGCACTGTTTGTATCTCAACCCCCCATGGTACCATCCCATTGGCTTAATAGTTATTTCATCCCCCCACATGACCACCAACTCCCCAACTCCCCCTATGGCATGCCCCTCCTGCCTCTAGACCTCTCCTGGCACACTTGTTTCACATTGTGCCAGGTAGGGGGAGTCAGATCCCTGTGGCAATTTCTGCAGGTGAGCCTATTGTTTGGTGCTAGCCTGCAGGTGTTGCAACTCCCAGATTTTTTTAGCAGGGACCCCTGTTTTTACAGAATTGGGCGAAGGGTTCGCTGCAGCCCTAGATCACTGCAAATTGAGGCAATCTAAGGGCCTCTTTGAGAATCAGGCCCCATGTCCCTTAAAAATGCTGTTCTATGTTAAACTCTTGTTTTTGCACCTTACAGAATAGCCTGGACTTTGGCACACAAAGTCTAAGGCCCAGGATATCTGGATCCTGAAAATTTTGTAGCAATCGGTTTAGCGGTTAAAAAGTTCCAGAAGGTAGAAAATGCATAAAAATATCCAAATTAAGTTTTTCTGCTCAACTGTTGCTCAGAAATGGCTAACACTTAAATCCTGAAAGTTTCAGGTTCATCACAGTTTGACCACAGGAGGTGCATTTGGTGGTTTCACTGAAAATGTTTAGATTTAAAATTAATAAGAAAAGGAAAATACCAATGTTATACACGTGCAGAACCTTTTTTTCAATGTTCTAGTCATAAGATGCTTTTCACAACAACAGCAGCTTCCATTTTTGTCAGTCGGGAACTGTTGACATGGGCCACTATTATGACTCAAAACAGCTCACGTCTACAGTCTCGTGCCACCTCCTGCTTGACCCACTGATGTATTTCTTTACCTGTGGCAGGTACCTGATCCCACCACTGGTATCCCCCCTTATTCCTGACCCAGCTGATTCATTCATTTACAAGTGGTGAGTGTCCAATCCTGTGTTATTTATTTAAGATACTAAACCATTAGTTTGAAATCTAGATTGTGCTTTGGCATCAGTTTAATGGAATTCACAGGGGTGGTACACGGGGGGTGGGTAGAGTTAGGGTTAAAAAAAAACCTTAACATCATATTTCCTTACTTCTGTCACATTAAAATCTTTAACTTGTGCATTAGTGTATTTTTTTATAATAGGTATATATTATACAGGAGCAGTAGCATTTTCATATTAGGGTTGAGTAAGTTGTTTATTGTTAACCCCCTAACTTTGAGTTTTTAGTAACTTTGGCACAGTTCAAAAACATTGCATGAAATTTTGCATACGCTGTCAGGGTGACAACTTCTTAGGATACAACATGTTTCATAGTGGATACTTGCCTGGATTCCAAGATCCATGGAGTGTAAAAACATTAAAAATTGCACTTTTTGGCCATTTGTTGCTCATGTCTAGAGCAAAAACAATTTGGAATTTTGTTCGGTAATTTTCAGGGTAGAAGTGGCTCAGTCCAAGGAGATGCCTTTTATGGATTCTGTGAAAAATATTATGTGGTCCTCGAGTAGTAAGGCGTAAAAACTGCCTTCTGAGCATGTTCACTAGAGCTCTCTGGATAGCTATTTCTTATGACCTAAGAATTTTTAGGCTGTAAGGCAATTCTTAGGTCGTGAGAAAAAAAGGTTTTAGGTTACGAGGGTAGCTATTTTGCTTCTGATTTGGGACAAAAAATGTGGGAGAACATAAGAATGATGCTTTTAAAAAAAAACTGCTGAAACTACCTAAATGGGACACATTTGGCTACATTTTAGAGTTTATTTGAGAAAAATGACCCAGAAACAGGTTTTTTGGGCACCACAAAACTATGATCTAAGAATACCGGCTCGTGGCATAAGAATACCAGATTGCAACATAAGAATACCACCTTGTGACATACGAATTCCAGCTTGCAACATGAAAATTTGAACTTGGTACCAAAAAACTACTTCCAGTCATAACTCAGCCATTTTTTTTAATTTTTAAAACATTTTTTTGACCCCGCCTCTTGAACATGGGAGTTGACTCTACCATCGAGCAGACTTGATAGACTGTAAGGCCTTCTCCTGCTGATTATTTCATATGTTCATATCTGGCCCGAAAGGTGATTTCAAGTCACCTCATGAAATCACCTTTCAGGGGAGATTTGAAAAAATTTCTCCAACGAGGTACATGAAGTGGGATAATAAAAAGACTATGTTTAAAATTTGGGGTTGACATCTTAAAAAACAGCAGTGTTATGAAGGAGCACCAACATTTTTCAACATTGACTCATAACTTTGATAATTTCAATATTTTGACTCCAAATTTTAAACACAGCCATTTCGTCAGCCCCCTCATGAATGTGACTGGTGCCTTTTTTTCAAATCTTGTCTGAAACATATTTTTGCACTTGTGGGATAAGATGATGGTTTGGCCAGTATTTCATCAATGACACCTGTCATTTTCAGAAGGGGGGAGACATAAAATGTGGGGTCAAAATGACATAAAAAGTTATGAAGAAACATTGTGTGCAGGGCCAGCCACTGGCCTAGTGGGTAGATTGTATGCAGGCCAGCCACTGGCCCAGTGGGTAGTGCATTTTGTTCCCATGCCATGACTCAGGTTCAGGGATGAGCATGGGGAGTCAGCTTGGCAGCACGAGGATGGGACTGATGCTGTCAATCACCACCATTCCTAGCTTGGGAAGGAATTGCTCAGTGTTCTGCTGCACAGGCAACACTTTGTGGCAGGCTGGAGAGCCTTCCCTCACAATTGGTTGATGTGCATGTCAAGGCCTGATGGGGCAACATACTACGTCATGAGAAGAGGGTTGGCATGAAAAATAGGGCTTGAAATATCTCCACTATTCTATGTATTCCATTTTGTGCAGGTCCCAAAGAGCCCTGCATGAATGGTGATATGAATGATGATATGATTCCACAGTCGCAAAAATAAGGGACGTTCACTGAAAAAAAAACTACATGAATGCAGACATTAGGGTTCAAGAACACAAAGCACACAAAGTAAGGAAATTGAAACATCAAGGGCCAGAGTCTCAGGAGTCATGGCAAATTGGTGGTGTGATGTTCCTTGGTGTTCTCAACACTAAAGCCTACCCCTCCCCTGAGCAAACAAACATGATCTCTTGATTCACACAGGGCACACAGGGCCATACATGAAGAAAGCTATGACTGATTCTGTTGGCCACATGTGGTGAGTCATTCTTCTTTACCCAAAAAAATAGGTGCCTATGAGGCACTGGCTTGAAGCTGCACCTTGTACTTCAGACAGGAGGCTGCTGGCAGGGGGTGGGCATTATTGTTGACAACCCCATCCCAAATTTTTATATAATTAAAATACTAAGTGCAATTCATTTTTTTGTTGTGATTCAGACATTTTGTCAGACTGTCTTTTGACAAACAACACCACTGTTAACCTTAAAAGTCAAGTATTTTTGACATTCTTAGCTTTTATAGATTTTTTTTATCCAACTTTAATGGGGGGGATATGTGTTATTACAACTATTTTTTCAAGTTGTATCAAGTGGTTCATGCATGCGTGAATTTTAAAATATTTATAACTTAAAAAAATATATATCTTGCTTTAAAACTACCCCAAAATACTTCCTTGGATCAAACTCTAATGAACCTGTAAGTTGCATAATTGAACTCTGCCTAATTGTTATGTTTACTTGCATGCATGCGCAAGAAACATTCCATCACAGCTTAGGAGAAAGCACTGTGGGGGCCAATGTCCCCAATGTCTTTTGAGGCTTGGCCCGCTTTCCTCAATGAGGTGGCATGCTGCTGCAGATACTAGTTCAGCCAGCGTGCCACCACCTTGAAAGGAATCTGCCACTGCAATGAGGGAGCAACCTGTCATTGCAGGGTGGTCCTTTGCCTGGTGTAAATTTTTTTTATAACATGGCATTGGGCAGTGACTCTCACCACCCACCTCAGAGTCCCTATGAAAGCCGACTTGGGGGTTCACACTCCCCCTGTTGGCATGTCCCCATCCCCAGTTTATTTGCCAATGGGGTAGCCCAATCCTCGTTGGCATGATGTGCTCCCCATTTGTTATGTGCCGAGGGGGTGCCCAATCCCCCTCAGCTCATGTCCTGCCACCCCCCCACCACACTGTATGGCCAATGGTGGTGGCCAATCCCTGTCAGCTCTAGTACTCACCTGCCCAACAAACACCCAGCCAGGTAGCATGCTGGGAGCCCACCCCAGCATGCCAGAAGTGTCCCACGATGTCTTTTTAAATTTTAAATCCTGTAAAAAAAGAAAATGGTCCCTTGTTGAGCCCCATGCCCTCCCCAACCCGCACCCACCCACTGCGTACGCTACCTTCCCACACATACCCTCACCCCATACTTACCTCCAGAGCCTGGTGCAACAATCTTTGGTGGACTGGGAACACATCTTCACTCTTCAAAGCCGACTGCGAACTGAAGAAATGCCGGTAAGCTGTATAATGGCATAAATGTTTTTTTTTTCAACTTTGGTGCATATCTCAGCCATTCTTTTGAATTTTGGTGCCAAATTTTCAACATGGGGTTCTTGGGACCCCACCTCATGAATTCAGTCACTGTCATCTCATTATTCAGTCCCAAAAGATGATTTTGTGGTTACTGCACAGAATCACCTTTCCAGACTGATTAACCAAATGACAGTGTCACTTTTCATGAGGTGGTCTCTCAAAAAGTCTGTGTTGCAAATTTGGTGAATAAATTCCAAAAAATGACTGCATTATGAGTGTGCATTGTGCAGTTTCTACACATGCTAGTAACTTCACAAATTTGTAATATTTTCACTCCAGGTTTTCAACATTGGCATTTTTCCACACCTCCTTATGAACAGTACAGCTGTCATTTTTTTACATCCTGGCCGAAATGTGTTTTCACACTCCCGGTGCAGAATAACGCGATTGCTTGTGGGAAATCAGTATTCGGGAAAGATTAAGAAAATCACAGTGACACTGTTCATGAGCAGAGGTCCTAAAATGCCTATGTTGAGAATTTGGTGACAAAAGTCCGTAAAATGACTGTGTTACAAGCGTGTGTTGCGCAGTTTCCATGCACCATCGTAACTTCACAAATTTGTTATATTTTCACTCCATATTTTCAACATTGGCATTTTGCCACACCTCCTTATGAACAGTACAGCTGTCATTTTTTATATCCTACCCAAAATATGCATTTGCACATCTGGAACACAATGGCGCGGTCGCTGTGGGAAAGTAATGTTTCGGACAGATTACGAAAAGTATAGTGACAGTGTTCATGAGCAGAGGTCACAAAATGCCTATGTTGAAAATTTGGTGAAATAATTCCACTAAATGACAAGCATGTGTTGTGCAATTTCCATGTACGCTCAGAACTTCGAGTATTTTTAATATTTTCACTACAGATTTTCAATATTGCCATTCCTTCAGACCTCCCTATGAATGGTACAGCTGTCATTCTTCACCTCCTGCCTGATCTGTGTTGTCGCACATCTGGCGCAGAATGGCACGGTTGCTGTGGGAATTCAAAGTTCAGGACACATTAACAAAATCATAGTGTCACTGTTCATGAGAAGAGGTCACAAATGTTGTCAAGAGGTGGGGGTCACAAAAAAGGCCATGTTGAAAATCTGTACTGCAAATACCAAGACACACCCAGGGCATTAGGGTTTCTAACCATAACTTCCCACCCTGTACAGACTGACAGGCACCAGAATTGTAACTTTGGATCACCAGCTGTAATGCTTAAGCCATCCCACCTCACCCTGAAGCCAGTGACAGGCATTGAGGTGTGCCTTGCACGCTTCAGCCCCAGACTTCACCCCATTCTCCTGTACTGCACCCATTTCAGCATATGTCCTTATGAAATGGGGTGACTGTGAAGCTGAACACCCCAAGGCACACTGAACACTTGTCAGTGTCTACAGGATAGGGTGAGGTGAAATGCTGTGAGCATTATGGGCAACGACCCACAGGCACACCTCAATGCCCGTCCATCTCTGCAGGGTCGAGGTGGGGTTGGCGTGAGTTCAATACTCCACTGCCATTCCTATTCTGCATCTGTCTAACTCCTGCATGCCCAGTGCTAATACCAGCAAGCAAACATTCTGCATTGACAAATGCTTGTTTTGCTAGCTGTGAGCAAACAAAATCTGGGAGTTTTACATGAATTCACTAATTAACAACTTTTGAACAGCCAAACTGTGGGAAAAAACACACAGAACTTCTAAAACATAACACTGTCTGCTACCCTGGGAGGGGGAACCTCAGGGGGAGGGGGTTGGGTGGTGGTAGGGGGGCAATGCTTGTCTGTGAAACCAGTTTATATCTAGAGCAGTTTCAGTGGGTATGAAGGGGTCCAGGCTGTGAAAAGAAACAAGTATTAGCACACAGATAAACAAAAAAATTATGCTCTACATACATTTGTATACACAGAACATACAATAGTCTGTGTTTAAAATATGGCATTTATTTCCTTTCATGAGGGTGTGGAACTTTCATAACTCAAGAAGCATGCCTTATCGATGCACGTGAGACACTCTTATTCTGTGAAGAGTGTCTCAAGCACAGCTGCCCTGGAAACAGGCATGTTCAGGTAAATTAAAAAAAAAATGAATACTGTATATTGTTGATTGAGCTTAATCAATAATATATTAAAACTGCCACTGTGACCATGCTTAGAGTTGTAAGAGAGGGCTCAATTACCTTCTTAGGGTATCAGAACCACTCACCTTTGGTTTGCAATTATCATGCCTTAAGAATGCCCATGAGACCACTCTTACAATGGTAAGAGTGGGCTAGGCAGTGGTATTAACATTTAAATACCATATTTTAACAAAGACCATTGTATATCACTTTTTTTTTTGAGGGGGGGCAACCGGGTAAGGCCCACTAGGCACAGGTGCCTGTTTTCAGGAGCAACACAAGAGCACTGGGGAGGTTTAGTGACTTGCTCAGAGTCATACAGTATACAAGTGGAGGCTGTGGGAATCAAACCCAGGTCTGTCTGCTGGATGTGCCAAGTTCATTCACAGCTCAGTACTGTAAGCTCTAGTCTATACTGCCAGCAATAACCATTCAATAACCAACACCCCAGAGTGTCTTATTGTGCTCATAAAATGGGACCCACAAGCAAATATTTTGAAAGATTAAATAAATGAATAAAAAGATTAAAAAACAGTTAAAGCATTTTATTTTGTACTTTTGTGAGTAGTTTGTCTATTTTTCAAAAGAAATGTATTAGCAGAGCAGAAATCTCTGGCTGCCAGTAAATGGAGTTTAGTAGTCTGGTCAACAGTTTAGAGCTTAGCGACATCCCCCCTCAGGACAGATTTTTACCCCCACACACTGTTTCTTGGTGCCCCCCCCCCAAAACACACACTGTATCCTGGTGCAAGACCAGATCAGGAGTTGCAGGCAGGGGAATGTGAAGAGTTGTGGAGAGTAATTTTCACAGCTTCCACACTGTGGCTTTTCCTTTTGGCAGCTTTGGCTGAGCAACTTTCAGTTTCATCGGTTGTGATTCATGCTCACATCTGAATAATAGAATGGAGTTCTTGAAAACAAACTGCTGCTTGGTCCCATTTATTGGAGATTGATTGCTTATTTTGGTTTTACAATAAACCAACTGGGCTCTTCTTGGGAGATGAGGTCACATAGGAAAGGAGGAGTGAGAGAGCAGCATTATATGGACATGTTGCTGAAGACAAATGAATTTGGGAACAGAGCTTCGCAGTACTAGAAGGTAAATTATGAAAAAAGACAGAAAAAGCTGGGAGAAGGGGTTCTGCTGTGCATTTTGAAAATTATTAGCTTTTTTAGTAGTGGGGTTGGGTTTAGTGGTAAAAAGTGTATTAATATGTGTATTTGAAGTAATGGCAAATGAGAAGTGGTTGGTCTTTTTAGGGCTGCAGTGGGCAGAGCCCTGCAGACCTCTTGCATTGAGAAAAAGGACTCCCGCATTCCTTGTGAAAGAATGACATATTGGAGTGACAAAAAAGTCACCTCCACATCAGAACACTCTGTACTCGCACTATTTTTTTTTACTTTCAGTGGTCCTTGACTGCTGAAATACATAACCCCCTGCCCAACCCTCCTCCCTCTCAGCACCCGCCACCCACCCCATCCTCAGAAATATAATAGTGACACTGGGGTGCCCAATCTCCCAGTATCCCAATCACGAAATCCCCTCCACTACTGCGCATGCAGAGCTGTGCTTTTTTTTGGTTTTTACTGTATATTTTTATAGTTTCCCCAACCTGACTCTCCCTCTCAGCACCCACCACCTCACTCCCCAGAAATGTAGCAGTGGCACTGGGGTGCCCAGTCCCAGTGCAGGAATCCTTGCCCCCACCACTACAGTGCATTGCGCAGTTATTTATTATTATATTTATTTTCCTTCCCCCCAACCCTCCCTCTCAGCACCCACCACCCACTCCCCCCAGAAACATAACAGTGACACTGGGGGTGCCCAATCCCCCAGTGTTGTAATTGGCATCTTGGTCCTGTTTTTAACTTTGTTTCTTTAATCTGTAACAAGAAAACCATCCATTGATGTATTTGCTCCATTTCTGACCCCCACCTGACCCTCCCACTCAGCCCCCACCACCCCACACACACTCCCCCAAGCTCTTACTTACCCATCAGAGGTCCAATGCTGCAATCCTTTCTGGACCACAGATGTGTCTTCGCTCTTCAAAGCCTGACCGCAAACTGAACAGACAGGTATGCCGTTCACTGTATTAATGATCATGACAATGTATTTCTACAAGTAAAAACATGTTTCAGCCTACTAATGTAGCTCATAAATACAGCCTACTATGTAAAACTTTTAAGTGTGGACCTTTTAAAAGTTGAAATTTGTGTAGTCTGATTGTCATTCAGTTACCAATATTGGGGAAATTATAAGTATCTAGGAGTGATAAAATGTGAGTGATGTGTTCATTTTTACACTACTGAATAGAGGACATTCAGTAAAAATGGTCTGTCAAGGTATAAACTACCTATGTTAAAATACATTATTCCCTTGCGGAGCCCTTTTCTGAACTTAAAGGACTGCGCCTATACAATAAAAAAAGTCTAAGTTAAGGAAAAAGGCTATTAAGCATGCACTCAGTTTTGGAGCAAAAAGGCTGTGGTTATTATGATAACTTAATCAGTACATTAGGCAGTAGATAGCAATGGCGTGCTGCTTAGTAAGGCTGAAGGATGCAACGGGGCAGAGCTCCATGTGGTTACTCCAAACAAATGGGCAGCCAACAACATTCATAGTTCAGTAAGTATTTTATCTTTGCAATCTCAGTTAAATTAGACATAGGACCCCAAATGTTTTGTCTGCAGTAATTATGAGGTGTAAGTACGTATCAGTTAGTGAGAGAAATCATGGAGCAACAGTGTATGCTATGACGGCTTTAGAGGATAAGCCAAGTTGTGAAGCTACAAAAAGATTGGATGAATTGCTTAAATTAAAACAACGAATTTAAAATAACATACTTTATTTTAAATTAGTAAAACTTTACTACCGGTTTCTATCTATATAAGGGGAACACCAGGGATAGGATGTATCCCTAAAAAGCAGCTTCATCCCTTCCATTTAGTAGATGCTGTATGAATAAGAATTAATAAAGTTAAAACTGATAAAGTTAAAATAGAAACTGATGAATGAATTTAGGGTGAGGTACATAGGGGAGTGTACATAATAAAAATATTATTCATTTTTTAAGCTTAACCGATGTGCAGCTTTTAATATAGTTGAAGTTGTTAACAAAGTAATCTTTATACCAATTAATATGGTGAGCATTTAAGTTACTAAACTTAGTAACTAAGTTACTAGGGGGGTGACTGGGAGGGGGAGGGAGGGGCAGCTGCAGTGTGAAGGGGCTAGCTGCACAACTGAGCAGATCTGATAGACCGTGAGGCCTGTTTCTGCTGGCAGATTCGCATGTTCGTATGTGTGTACTGAATACATAATATTTGATGTATCTACATTTGTGATGTTTATGTACTTCTATATTTGTCTATTACGTGCCTTTAAACTAATCAGACAAAACATGAGGATCTGTTCATGCACCACAAGAGGTGGGAAACACAGTTGTGAGCGTGGTTATTTTCAATTTTTTTTTCCTTTTTTCCTTCCTCCCCCACCTGATCCTCCATCTCTGCATGCCCCCAGAAACACAACAGTGACACTGATGACAAATCCCATTATTGTGATCGCATCTCTTTCCTTCTTTTTGTTTTGTTTTAACTTGTAGCAAGAAAACCATCCATCAATGCCTTTTGTGTTGTTTCAGACCCCTCTCCACTGACCCTCCCACTCAGCACCCCCCAAAGTCCTTAATTACCCATCAAGGGTCCAATGCCATAGTCCTCTCTGGACCACAGATACGTCTTTACTCTTCAAAGCTGGACCGTGAACTGAAGAAACAGGTATACCGTTCAATGTATTTCAATGGGGTTTTGAACTTAGAGGCATAATTTGGCCATTTTTGCATGCATCTTGGCCCAAATTTTCAGCATGTCTTCTTTGGTACCCCACCTCATGAACAATGTCACTGTCATAAGGCAAATCTGTCCCAAAAGGTGATTTCATAGTCCCTGCACAAAATCACCTTTTGGGCAGGAGTTGACAATGTGATAGCTGTCATTTTTCAAACCCTGGCCAAAATGGGTTTTTTTTTACATCACAAAAGGTGCTTTCACAGTCCCTGTGCAAAATCACCTTTTGGGCAGGAATTGAACATTTTCTCTGCCCTTGTTCATGAGGTGGGGTCATAAGAAGGTTATGTTGGAAATTTGGTATAAAAATTTTAAAACTCAAAAAAGTTATAAACCTATGTTGAATGTTTTGAATACAGGCTCGTATGTTTGGTAATATTCAATGTTTTTTAACATTCCAAAAGGTGATTTTACGGTCCCTGCGCAAAATCACCTTTCGAGCAGGAGTTAAACATTCTCTCTGCCCTTGTCCATGAGGTGGGGTCATATGAAGGCTATGTTGGAAATTTGGTGTAAAAATATTAAAAAACAACAGAGTTATAAAGATACGTTGAATTTCGTGAGTGCAGCCTCGTAACTTTATTATTTTCCATATTTTACCCCAAACTTACAACATAGCCATATCTTTCCAACACCTCATGAATGTGGCAGCTGTCATTTTTTAAATCCTGGCCAAAATGTTTTTTTTTTTTACATCCCAAAAGGTGCTTTCACAGTCCCTGTGCAAAAGCATCTTTTGGGCAGGAGTTGAAAATGTTCTCTGTCCTTGTTCATGAAGTGGGGTTATAAGAAGGCTATGTTGGAAATTTGGATTAAAAATATTAAAACTCAATAAAGTAATGATCCCATGTTGAATTTCACGAATACAGGCTCATATATTTGGCAATATTCAATATTTTTACCCAAAATGTTCAACATAGCCATTTCTTTACAGCACCTCATGAATGTGAAAGCTGTCATTTTTCGGCTCCTGGCCAAAATGTGTTTTAGCATCCCAAAAGTTGATTTCACAGTCCCTGTGCAAAATCACCCTTAAGCCAGGAGTTGAACATTTTCTCTGCCTGTCTTCATGAGGCAGGGTCATAACAAGGCTATGTTAAAAATTTGGTGTAAAAATATAAAAAACAAATTTACAATATTTTTACACCAAATTCCTCAGCTGCAGCCCTATCGGCTCGGGCTAGAGCTCATTTACTATATCAATGTGGCTACCAGAATTTTTTTTTTAAATATTTCTGGGAGGCTTTGATATGTGGTTTTTCTCTGCCCTGGTTTCCAGAAAAATACCATATTTACAGTTTATGACTCCATGCGGACACGGGCCAAGGTATCTCTCAGTCTATCAGGATGCAGCAAATTCCTTTCCCATTTTATAAACCATAGTAGCATAACGAGTGGTGAGTTGATTGCCCAAGATAAAACCAAGGTCTTGAACCATCATGAGGTATGTTGCAAATGACATCATAACCAAACTCTAGAAGAGCTTATTCCACTTATCAAATATTTTTTAGTGATAGAGGAATTAATGTTTTAAGGACACTTTCAGTCAACACATATTAGTAGTTCTACTGTGTCTTTAAGAATGCTATTGTAACCACCCAGTTCCCTGCTCACAGAGATAATGGGGGACAAGTTCATTCATTCTTTGAGTTTGAAACACTGGGTCAACCAGGACTGTCCACCCCCAATCCAGGCCATGGGTCACAGACTAGTAAAGAGGAGAGACTTATACGTAGGAGGGCTATTGCCATCTATGGGAAGTCCTTTCCTACCTTTCCTCACTGAGTCTGGGAGGAAATTGAACAGAACAGGCAATTCTAGCTCATGGAAGAGGCAAGTAAGAATTTGTACTCTGGTGCAGCAGAATGTGTAAGAGACAAAATCATAAGTGATCACCTTAAATTCTGGAGACTGGGCAGGACTCTGTTTATGGACACTGCATGAATTGTGGATGGAGCTGGGAATGAGACATTTCACAACATCAACTTGGAACTCCCAGACAGGGTCATAGTCCTCACCCCACTCCCTGAGTGATTCTACCCTTAATGGTGCCAATCCCTGTGAATATGTCCAGCATGCCTTAAGGAAGTGAGCAGAAGCAGGCCAGTGTCTGTCATGTGAAGCAACAGCCTCTATGGGGGAAGATGCAGCTCTTCTGATATTCCAGGATTTCTTCAGGTGTATCCAGATTCATCAGTCCAGCAGTTTTCCTGTTCCATCATCTGGCCTTTCAGAAGACATCATGCCAGCAGTTTTCCTGTTTCATCATTTGTTTTCCAGAGGACATCAACCCAGCAGTATCCAAAGATGCCATCTGGTCTGAAGGGAGAAGGTCCTCAGCTTATAGAAGTAAAATGATCCGTTGTTTTCGTTCTTCAAGGAGCTGGAAAGAAAACTCTTTTTATTTACATTAACTTGACTTTGCACAACATATCCTACTTTTGAAGACTATCCATGGAACTTTAATTTTCATCAAATACTCTCCCCATGGATTGCAGTGCTATACAGACCCTGTCCTGTCCAAGAACTGTTCTTCAGCAGGCTTCGGCCTAGGACAGACTCTTTGATGGACAATGTCTATGGGCAACAGTGATATTGCCACTAGTTGGGACATTGTAGGGCACTCCATCCCCAAATGTGCTGTATAAATGTCTACTTTCCATTTTTTTTACTTTTATACTTTTATAGAAAAAATATTTTTGGGGGTTCTTTAGTGTTAGGTGGAGGTTTAGACATTGTGTGGAATGCAGAATGTGTTTTTGTGTTTTTTCTTCTCTTGCAGGTGTTCCTAAAGAAGAAAAGAAGAAAAGAACAGAAGAGGATGTTGGAACTTATCCAGGTTCCCCTTTTCTTAGTGTTTTTAGAATTGTTTATGGTTAACAGGGTGTTAACATGTTTTTCTTTACAGGTGTGAAGTTGTGAGGAAATGTAATGTATGTTTCCTTTATTGTTCACAGGTACCCTGGGAAGTTTGGGGGGATAGGTTTTCCCCAGTAGGCAGCATAAGTCAGATAGATTTTCCCTAGAGGGATAGGGGGATAGGCAGGTTGGTGGTCCTGATTCATGATAGGGGTCATCAATTCTGTCTGTTAGGGCATGCTTCAAGCAGTGTTTTTGGAGCCACTATCCATAGATCGATCATAGGATAGGGGCTGAAGTTTCATCAGCTGGCCTCTGTTCCTTTAGTGTTACCTGCCTGTGCCTGGCACATGGTAGGGGAGAAGTAGCGCTACCTCCCCATCGGTAACACGGAGTGTAGGATGGCCTAGTGCCAGATGGAGATATGACTGCGGACATTCATTTGTCTGGTTATGGTGAGTGTAACCACCCAGTCCTCTGGGGTTAAGAGAATCCCCTCAGTATCAATGCTAAGCAGGGAGAGGCAGCTGGTGGTTAACTGGTTAAATGGGTTTTTCACCTGCTCACTCTTTTGTTTACTTGGCTTCAGCTGAGATGAAAGTGATGAGCTCATTTGGAACTCTTACAGCAGCATAAGCCTTTACCAGCTGTGAGAAGGCAGTTTAGAATCTTGAGACAAGAGTCAGTGGGAGTCTGTAGTTGGAAGAAGGAGGAGTGAGACTGCTCAGTTGAGTGCTCTGAGTGAGGGCCCTGCATTCTCACTCTAGTCCTGGTAATTCTTCAGTTTGCCAAGAGAAGTGGTGGAAACCCTTGTCTACATCAGGATCTCCTGATTTTCATCCCTGGAGGTGAGAAAAGGACTGCTAGTGGATGGGTCCAAGGGGCAATCACATTTATTTTTGATCCAGGATGTTTTGATGCTGCCTGAACTGTCTAACAGTGAGTAAGATCTGACTTTTGCTGCAGAAAGCAAGTACCTGTGCTGTTGTGTTCTCTGGCTAAAAGGGAAATGCACAACTTTTCTGTTCAGAAGTTAGAGACTGTTCTCATTTAAAGTTAGCCGAAATGTGTGATGTCCACAGGCATGACTATATCACATTGTTCAGAACTTTAGTTCTTCCACTACCAGTATAGTGTTTTAAATGCTGGTTGCAAAAGTTTCATTCAATAAGCATTTATCCAAGTGTGTTCAAGATGTTTAAGGTGTAACTCTGAAGAATGGCTGGGTATGGATTTGGGAGCAGAGGGTTGGGAGACCCCCATCTGGAGTAACCAGCTCAGAACTACAGGTTCAGTAAGGGCACCTGGTTACTTTAGACATAGGGCCAATATCTGAAGAGAATTTCACCCCCCGAAGTGGGTTGTGCTAGTTATTAGCCAAATGTATGTTCAGTTGTGGCCAGTGCCACTAGAAACAATGTTCAGTTGTGACCAGTTCCACTGGAAGAAATGTTAATGTCCCATGAAATATGGGAATTCAAGGTGAAAGAGTTCTGTCAGTAAGTGTGTGTCCAGTTGTGGCCAGTGCCACTGGAAGAAATGTTAAATGTCCTATGCTATAAGGGAATACCAGCACAAGATGTTCAGTGTCCTACATTGTGGGAATGAGAAGAGATTTCTGTCAGATAGAGTCATTTTGTTGTTCTGCAAGTTCCTAGTGCCATGATGTGTAAGCCTTGGGGGTCCAACCTTGCTTTAGAGAACATCTTTTGGAATAAAGTCACACTCTAGAACCCCATCTATGGTTTGGACAATTATGTTATTGCTTCCTGTGTGGAGTTACTGGATACCCCTCCAGAAGTATAGATCTAGCATAGCTCTAGCAAAAACTTCTCACCTCAGGACCTGGTTATTGTAAATACCTAATAGGTCATATTGCTTTTGTACACCTCCACCCCTTTGATCTCTAGAGTAATGAGCCTGGTATACATTCCCAAAGCTAGGGATGGTACCAATTTTCTAAACAAGTTTACAAATAGTCTGTGCCCAGTTAAGGGTGCCAGGGGTAGCTAACTGTGTAAAGTAGTTGGGGGGGGCAGAGTTACACTATCATTTCCTGTTTCAAGACATCACTTGGTCTCTTTTAGTTAAAACATGTCAGCATGAAAAAGAGCTACATAGTTTGTGAGGTATATTTCGATTGTGTAGAGTCATAGAAGTAGCTGGCAGATAAGGACTATGTGGCCCACCTAGTCTGCCCATGGGAACCCCCCAGTGTGCCATCTACTGGGGGGTTGCCAATCCTGCCCCTCCTGCCCCTCCACACTCAAGCATACCCATATGCTTGTCCCATGCATGCTTGAACTGCATGACTGTAGTCATCCTACCACCTCTTATGGCAAACTATTCCAGTAATTCACCACTCTCTCAGTGAAGTAGAACTTTCTCATGTTGCCCCTGACCCTGCCACCCTACAATGTCATGCAATGCCCCCTGGTGTTAGTAGTTCCATTCAATTTAAATAGCCTGTCCCCTGAGCCATGTTGATTCCCTTTAAGTATTTAAATGTCTCAATCATATTCCCCTTCCTTCTCCTGTCCTTCAGGGAGTACAGGCCTAATTCCCCAAGTATTTCCTCATATGAGTTCCCCTGCATACCCAGCATCATCCTGGTCACCCTCCTCTACACCGTCTCCACTCTATCCCTGTCCCTCCAGAGATAGGGTCTCAAGAACTGCACACAGCTCTCAAGATGTGGCTATATCGGTGACACATACAGAGGGAGAAGGACCTCTCTCCTCCTGCTGATAATCCCCCTTCCTATGCACCCCAGCATCTGATTTGTCTTTCCCACTGCTTTCCCACACAGCTTGGTCACCTTAAGATCATCAGTAATAATTACTCCCAGGTCTCTCTCCTCCCTTGTGACCTTCAGTACCTCCCCGCAAAGCGTGTATTCCACCCCTGGGTTCCTATATCCCAAATGAGTGAATCTGCCCCTATCTTTGAACAAAGCATTGAGTCCAGTGGTGAATCAGAGGTTAGTGGTGCCTGTGACTTGTTTCTGTTTTAAAAGGGAAAGCTGTTGCAGGAGTCCATCTGTCAGAAGAAGTTGAAGGCACTGTCAATGTCAGGCATACAGTCCAGGAATTGCCAGTCGATTTGACTGAGGTGTCTTAATGTCAGCGAGTCTATCCTCCCTAATGTTGTGGGTGTGTGCAAATTTCAGCAGAAGCTTCTGCCTTTTGGTAGAACAGGAACAGAGGACTGTGAATGGTCACTGATTAGTTCAGGGAGCACCTCCACCAGAGAGACCCTGTCCGGTTGAGATGTCAGGATCCAGTCAATAAGGGTTTTCTTTGATAATTTGTGGTTGATTTGGGTAGGAGACCTGATGATTTGACTGAGGTAGAGGTCAACCAGCTTGCTTGTGTATTTTTTAGAGAAGGTGGGAGAGCCAATTTATGTTTAAGTCTCCAAGTATGAGTTTTCATGGTTTTAGTTCATACATTTAACTTGTTCAGTAAAAGAGTCAAAGCCAGGGTCAACAATACCAGGGGGGTGTAGGTAGCAGCCACAGTCAGGTTTTTGCTACTGTAACCAAGCTCGATATTGGCAGCAAGTCCCTGGTAGGGAGCAGGTAGGCTTGCAGGTAGTCCTTGATGTACAGAAGGCATTCGCCACCATGCTTGGCTGGGTGATCTCTTCTTAGGAGGATGTAGGAGGAGAGTGTAATTTTGCTGTCTGGAATCATGCTTGTCAGCCAGGATTCAGTGACCGCCACCACCTTGGGGCTTTTAGAGAGAATAAGGGCTTCAAATTCAATGAACTTGGGGAGGAGGCTACATATGTTTAAGTTCAGGCATTTGATAAATCCCCTGTAGTTATTTTATATGAGTGGGGGGGAGTCTGAGAGGGTAGGGTTGGGGTGGGTGGTGCCCAGTACTAGCAGGAAGTAGATAGTAAAAGTTCTGCATCATTGCAAGGGAGAGCTTGATTCCTCTCCTCTGGCCCATGTTATTTAGCGAGGTTCTACTGCCATGCCTAGCACTCCTGAGAGCAACTCTCATGGTGCTGAAAGTGAGCAAGAGCTCATGTTGGTAGTACCCTGGAGCAGCCATAAAAGGAGGGTGGTGAGCAGGGGCTTGGTGAGCAACTGCTGAGAGTAACAGGAGGCTGAGAGGGTGCCAGACCTAATGTTGGATACAGATAGAGCCAATTGTTTAGTACTCATAGGATGTGGCCTGTCATAAGCAGGGCCAGGTGATAGAAAGAAACTCTGAAAGACAAGTAGGAGGCAGAGGAGGGCCATCTAGTTGGTCTTGGAAGTCATGGCCCAGGCTCGGTAGGAGAACTGAAAAAATAGATGGCTTACTAAGTGGGGTCACCCACGCACAATATGAGTTCAGCTGGGGGTTGGGAGATAGAGAGCTATGCTTGTCTTAGTGGTCTGGAGGCTGCCACTAACAGTACAGGCTGCCCTGCTTGTGAAGGGGCCACTTAGAACACTGTTATTAGGTGGACAACCAGACGGTGAGGAAAAACAGATCAGTTAAATATGAACCACACAGTTACCCAGTGGTGCAAGTGGTAGACAAGAAGTACAGGAATTCAGACACTGACAAATATGAAATGCAGAATGAAGATCCTCAATCTGAAGGATAGCTGTGTCAAGACACATATATCTGTTTAGACACAAGTAGATTCGGTTAGAGATATTGAAGTATTTCTAGGAAAATAGAATTCTTGTACAAGTCAAATGTTGTTATGGAAACCCTGATTTCAGATCACAGGCCCAGAAACTGTCATTGTGTTGCTGGTTTAAGAATTCCAGTTCTAGTGTCAGTGGGAAGAAGTACACGAACTTCATTCCTGCTGCAAAAATGGTACAGGAACTGAGTTCCTGTGTGTTCCTGTTCACTTTCATCACTGCAGTTACCTAATTATGGCTCAGGGCTAATCAACTACAGTAGTACAGGACACCCAGACAGGGAGGAGTGGAAAGAATAGTTGTTAGGTTGCCACACAGTTACCCTATCACAGTACAGGAACAACAAATGCATTTGTAGTGGTCACCCAGAAAGAGATGATCCCTAATTCATTAATAATGTGCGTACCAGAAGGGAACATAAGCCAACCTCAGGCTATGAGGAGCCCACACAGTGTGAGGTCCACAGCAGCATGTGGAGACAGTAGGCAGAAGTTGTAACAGCAACTGCAATAATAATGTGCCTACCAGAGGGGGATGTAAGCCAACCTAGAGTTTTGGGGAGTCCACACAGAGAAGAACCCACAGCAGCGCATGGAGGCAGTAGACAAAAGTTGTAACAGTAGCAGCAGTGGCACAAACAATGTTCTTTTTTTTTTTTTTTATTAAATATATTTTATTAAGTTTTTCTCAACAATGTTTACAACAATGTTCTTTTTTTTAAATTCAGTATATTTTTTGTCCAGCAGTTGCACAATCCACTCCTACTATCAGCCCTCATGCCCCCCACCCCATCATCTGACTTTCTGTCCTGGTACTTATGGACTGCAGTGCCCCACAGTTTACCCACCCTGGGCTGACCCCTCATTAACTCAGGAGAACCTGAGGTAGGGTTGCTAGTCAGTGAGTCCAGCAGGCTACGCAGGGCCAGCGAGGAGAGGCAGTGTCATCCCCATAGTGGGGGTGGTTTATTACTTGGAGTTATGTCCTGTACCCCATGACATCAATGGTGCACCAGGTGCATGCGCTCCCTTGCATGCCCAGTCACTGACATCAACCCACCCTCTTCTAGCTCCAGTGCTCAGCTGCCCGTGGTCAGCCAGGCGACGACACAGCATTAGAGGTGGAGATGGGATGCTCAATCTACCTCCCCTGTGGCTGTCCCTCTGATGCTCTGGGATCATTCCTGAACCCAGGATATTGGAGTCACAAGCAGTAGCTCTACCACTGTGCTGGTTGGCTGGCAGTGGCATAAACTATGTTTGCAATCAATTCTGAGGTGAATCAGTTAGGCAGCAGTTAATGGGCTCTACTCACTAAGCCTACACACTGCATATCTGAGGTGCGTAGGCAACCCTGAGGCAGAAAGCCACACAGTGGGGGTCCCACAGCATTCACCTTCCGTGCACTGGCCAGATGCACATCGGATCCCCCAGTTGCGTAGGCAGCTACATGCCATGCGCAGGCCGGGGGCATGTCAGGGGCATGCCTGCACTCTGTGCAATTCACAATGGTGCAGTATTGCGTTGAGGGCCATGCACTGGGGTGCCTTAGTTATGGCAGGGGGCACCCTGCTGTAACTGTGTTACGTGCCCCATCCATGCGTGCAAAGATCCCTAGTTCCAGTCCCATAAGTGAGTGATGTCCTGCTCTTCACAGAAGATCCCCTACCCCATTCCCATATGCAATGTTGGCCCCCACCACATCAGATCCCCATCCCCAGTCCCATATGCATGTGATGGTCCCCTCCTCCACATCAGGTCCCTGACTCCGATGCCATATGCAGGGTTGATCCCCCCACACCAGATCCCTTACCCCATTCCAATATGTGGTGATGTTCCCCCATCAGATCCCCTTCCCCGTTCCAGTATACATGTGATGATTCTCCCCCCACATCAGATCCCCAGCCCTGGTCCCATATGCATGTGATGGTCCCCTCCTCCATATCAGATCCCTGGCCCCGATGCTATACGCAGTGATGATCCCCCCACATCAGATCCCTTTTCCCATTCCCATATGCAGTGATGTCCCCCCATCAGATCCCCTTCCCCGTTCCAGTATACATGTAATGATCCTCCTCCCACATCAGATACCCGGCTCTGGTCCCATATGCATGTGTTGGTCCCCTCCCCAACATCATATCCCTGGCCCGGGTCCCTTATACAGTGATGATCCTCCCCCCACATCAGATCCCCTGCCCCATTCTCGTATGCAGTGATGCCCTCCCACATCAGATCCCTGACCCTGTTCCCATATGTGTGTGATGGTCCCCTCCCCCAAATCAGGTCACTGGCCCCAGTCCCATATGTGTGTGATGGTCCCCTCTCCCCCACATCAGATCCCCGGCACCTGTCCTGTAAGCCAGTGAAGCCCCCCCAGAGTCCTGGCCAAGTGGTCCCTGACCAGTGAGACACAGTTATTCCCCCAGCCCTGATTCTGGCTCCCCCAGCCCTCTCATCAGTGGTTAATGCTTGCTCCCTCATGGCACCAACAAGACTCTCCCATGCCCTGTACTTTCAGGTTGGTGCCGCAGTCAATGGACAGTGAGCAGCACATCCTTCCACACTCCACCTCAGCCACATCACCATCTGACTGATGCTGGGAGCATGCACCTTATGTATAGGGCAAACTGGCCTATAAATAAGCTGTACACTTCCAGCATCAGTCGGACAGCAGGTGGCAAAGGTGGAGTATGGAGGGATGTGCTGCTTGTTGTCCGTCGACAGCGGTACTGTCCTCAGGGCATGGGAGAAGGGGGGCCATGTCAGTGTCATGGGGGACTACTAACCATCAATGAGCAGACTGGGGGAGCCAGGATTGGGGGCAGAGGAGACATTTGCATCTTACTGGTCAGGGGCCATGGGACAGGGATCTAGTTGGGGAGGACTTCACTGGCTTATGGGACTGTGGCTGGGGATCTTATGGGGTAGGAGGATCATCAGACACATACAGCAACGGGCCAGGATCTGATGGGAGGACATCACACGTACAAGGGAATGGTACTGGGGATCTGATACTTGGGGAACATCACTGCATATGGGAACGGGGCTGGGAATCTGATGTGAGGGGGGACATCACTGCATACAGAAATGGGGCAGGGGATCTGATGCGGGGGGATCAACACTGTATATGGGATCAGGGCCGGGGATCTGATGTGGAGGGGAGAACATCATTCACATACAGGACTGGAACTGGGACTGGGGCTCTGTTTCTGGGGGTATCTGTGCACCAGGCTTTGCTTGGTACTCCAGGGACAGGGATCAGACAGAGGGATTGACCACTAGACATCAGGGAATAATGGTACATCTACCAGGTGCCTGTGTGTCCTATTCGCTAACCTGAAACCACACCTTCCCACATTTCCATGCTCCCATGGAGTGGGTGATCCACTCTGAGACCCAGGATGGACATCTGATTGGATACCCACCTGGGTCCACAACTTCTCGCCATCCACCCTCTGAGATCCTGCACACCAGGGGGTGCCATGGACAGGTGGCTGGCATTCATGAATACCTGCCAGCGCACACCTGTCCATGGGGCAGAGCTGTGAGGGTGAGGTATATGTCTTTGGCATGTACTTTCCTTCCCTAGGTGAATAGAGCCCAAAGTTTGGTGACACTGAATCAAACAGAAGGGGTGAGGAACCTTATTAGACTACAGCAGGAATTAGACTACAAAATACACCAAGTAACAGCAACAGCAGAAGCTAATGCAGCCTTGCTATAAGGGAGTGCACCATCCTTAAGCTAGAAAACAAGATGAAGGCTTGTGCTCAGGTGCTGAGGAAATCTCCAGTGCTAGGGCAGGTCTGTCAAACCTAGAAGTAACACAAAAGTCCAAGCAGCCCTGCACTGAGGAAAAAGTGCCACTGCTACAGCTAATTGTAAAACTAAAAAAAAACTTTATTAGAACAATTAGAAATAGTGGCAGTAAAAAAAAACAGTAAATCTAAAAGGCTGTAATCACCAGGTACCCCGGCGCTTTGACATCAGTCTTCACTTTTGCAACTAGCTGTAGCAGTGGCATTTTTTCCTGAGTGCGGGGCTTCTTGGGCTTTTTTTCATCATCCTTAAGCAACAGATAGGGAAATGATTAACCATCCAAAATCAGTACTAGGGGCCACCCAGACAGGGAATTGTTGCAATGTAAAAGCAATGGGAGCAAACTATGATACAGATTAGAACAAACCAAATGTAAGTTGCAAAGGTCAATGATAGAATATTGCAAGCTACAGCAATTAGTAGGTAAGAGGGTGAAAAGCAGAAACTATTGGTTAAAGTAACTTACAATCACACACAGATCTCTGCTGCTGGCTGCCTCCTTCGAGTGACTCCCAAGCAGACTCCCTTTGATGTGATGTCCTTTGTACTGCGGTCCTTTGCACTCAGAACAACAGCACAGAGGACAGCTTGTGGTAACTGAATTTAGAGGAGAGTCCTTGTTACACTCCAAAGCTTCCTGATTGTCTGGGGGACTTTTCTATGTCCTGAATCTCCTTGTCCAAGGAGAATTGCATAGTCATCGGCAGCCATTGGGGACAAGGAGCGAGGTGAGCTAGACCCTGTCAAGACCCCTGGGACAGGTCTATAATTCTGGCATCAGCAGTCTTTTCAATTTGAGTGCCGAAAAAATTTTAAAATCCTGACCATGCCCCCCCAAGCATCTTGACTGGGTGGGAGGACTTTTCTAAGTCCGGAAGCTCCTCACCCAAGGAGTGCCACAAGGTCATTTAGTTGTGTGTTGTTGTGTGTGTGTGTGTGTGTGTGTGTGTGTGTGTGTGTTTACAAATGCTGTATTTTATCTGTAAGTTTTCTTTTTTGGGGGGAAGGCACACTGAACTATGTCAGCTCATTTCAAGATGTGTCCTGCAGGTGGCTTATATGAACCTTTTTATTGACAGGGGAATGTTGGTCAAGACACTTAGGAAATCTCTCACTGTTATGATACGTGCCATTGGAACTTCTACATGGATAGCTGGATCCAGGTATTTTTCCACCTGGATACCTGGAAGCCTAAAGTACAGTCTACCTGTTTTGGTTACAGACTGGAAATGAAGAGATATTTTTTTAGACAATGTAGGTGGGGTAAGTTTTGGAAAAACTTGTTGAACTAGAGTCTCAGATATTGTTTGTAGGGTTAATTGAGACCAGCCATGGTAGACCACATTAAGGAGTCAAATGAAACAGCTGGATCTTGCCCTGTAGTTTGGGGCTGGGTGAGAATTTTCTGGCCTGGGGCCTCAGCTAGGTGATAATTGGAGGATGGATGGCAAGAAGTAAGGTCTGAGGCCTTATATTTGAACCTACCTAAGCATCCCATCGCATTCACATCTCATATTGTGAGTGAAATATCGTAGGAGTGGGATGTTTGACTTAGGAACATCTGCAGGACAGCCCCAGGACTGTAGTGGACTCTGGAAGCTGGTACAGGCATCTGATCATAATTGGGAAGAATCTGGAAGGTGACCTTAGGAATTCTCTATCTGGGGTAGTTCAACACAATAAATTGTGAGGGTGTCAATGTGAAAATGTATTACATTTAACTCTGTAACTGGATGCCCTATTTAGGATAGGGTGTTGTAGGGTGTAGCTAAAGGGGTTTCAGGCAGGTGGAGGACTGTTGAGTTAGTACCAGGGTGTATTTCAGTTTATGTAGGAGTCCAAGTAGTTAATGTGAAAACGGAAAAGTCAGATAGCATGGAACACAAGTATTGGGGGTGCTCATCTTCCAGGTTATGCTCTGGAGGAAAGGACAGTGCCCCATATGTAGAACATTTGTGGATCTCCATGCATAGCTGTTAGCAGTAAGGGAGGATATGTCCCAGTTGCATAACCAACTGAGCTGGTTCCCACAGACACACTTAGCTCCCCCACTCCCTCAGAGGCCCTATGGCACGAGGGATGGAGGGTAGTGGCAAAGGGATGCGGTGGCAAGGCAGTCACAAGGGATTAATTCAGGCTCAGACTACACTGATAGCAAATCGCTTTTTACCACTGGAGGAGAAGGGGCTACCAAACTCCTTCAGAGGGCTCAGAGCCAGTTGGGATGAATGAACATGATTACTTGGTGGCTCCCCATGGTGATAACAGGAGGAAGGCAGCAAGGAGTAACCTAGTCATAGGGGACTCTGCCTAGAGGTGTGCAGAAGGTGGTGGGAGGTGAGAGAAAAGTGAGGGGGAGATCAGATGCCTTTCAGGTGCATCAGCCTTATAGGACATGGATAGGATAAGATAGGGTGGAAAAGATGGTACAGGAGGGGGAAGGGTAGCTTGGAGTTGAAACTGGTTAGCAACTATAGGTCTATTAGTCTCACTTCAGTGTTGAGGAAATTGATGGAATCCCTGCTTAAGGAAAAGGCTGTCAGAGTGCTTTGAATCCAATAGGCTGCAAGAGCAGAGGCCACATGGATTTGGGGGTGGGGTTATGCCAGATTTATTTGATTGATTTCTTTGGCTAGGTGACCAGAGAAATAGATCAGGAAAGGGCAGTAAATGTGGCCTGGCTGGACATAAGCAAGGCCACTGACACTGTTTCACACAGGAAACTTATAAAGAAATTGAGCAGCCTAGGGATGAGGTCCAAAGTAGTGAAATGGGTAAGAAACTTCTTAATGGATAGGTGACAGAAGGTGGTGGTTAACAGCACTCACTCTAATGATGGGACAGTGACCAGTGGGGTGTCTTAGGGCTCAGTACTGGGACTGATCCTCTTCAATGTCTTCATAAGAAACATTTCACAGGAAGGGGAAGGTATGCCTTTTTGCAGATACCAAAATCTGTAATAGGGTAGACATTTGAGAGAGGTTAGAGAGAATGTGTAGGGATTCTGGAAACTCAAGGAATGGATAAGAGTATGGCAGTTGGAGTTCAATGCCAAAGGTGCAGAATCATTCACCTAAGGCATAGCAACTGTTATGCTTGGACTCCTCACAATTATTGGCAACCCACTGTGCCCTGCTGACAATATATATTATGTTATATGCATAATCAGTACTTACATTTAGGGTGTTGGTACTTACCGTGTAGGTGTAAGTTACCAGAGACATGATTATGATTATTGCCAATATTATTATTATTATTATGCTTATTATAGTAACGTAATAGTAATGAGCTGAGAACACATGTCTGTGTTCTTTGTATGTTCTTCTGAGAAGTCATTGTATAAGCCTACATTGCCATCATGTGGATTTATGTAACACCAGACTTATTTTCTGCCTAATGTATAAGTCTTTATTATCATTTTAGCTGCTTTTATACATTTTTTATATCTATAGATAACACTGTGGAGCCACCTAACTTTTGGCCAATGAGATTTGTTTTGTATATCTAAGTTACCTACGAAAGTAATAGTTACCATGACAATTAACATCATATATATGTTACTGCATTATGTTTTCCCACTGAAATGGTCTTCATACTCTAGGGTATTGGGAAACTCTAGCTCCCAGTGTCTATTTGGTAAGATCTGTTTTTAGGGCATAAGTCTGCTTTTGTGTAATGAGCAAGTTTATTACCACATATATGCCACTTGGCTGTTGTTTCTTCTGCTGGTTTATTACCACGAAGAACCTGAGAAGGGCTTAGACTCCCTGACTCAAAACAGGAGTGGAGTACAGACTTGATGGGTACTGACAGTCACTATGCAGGAATGGAACTTGGGAGTTAATATAGCTGATGACCTCAAAGTGTCAGAGAAGTATGACAAACAGTGGATAGGGCTAGTGGGATACTGGAGTGCATAGGAAGGTATATCTCCAACAGGAGGAGGGAGGTGGTGTTGCCACGGTATCACTTGCTGGTGAAATCCCACCTGGAGTAGTGTGTCCAGTGTTGGAGACCACACCTTAGAAAGGACATAGACACGGTGGAGGAAGTCTAGAGCAGGAGAACTAAAATGGTACAGGGGTTGCATGAATTGCCATATGAGGAGAGACTGAAGAATCTCAACATGTATACCCTAGAAGAGAGGAGAGTGAGAGGGGACATGATAAAGACCTATGGGGGTGAACAGGTTGCAGGAGGGAAGTCTTGGTACAGGCAAAAACAGTGGGGACTTCAAGGATGCATATAGACATTGGGGAATATTAGTAGAGTGGGGGGGTCACCAAAGACCAGTTAGGGCCTGTGGAGACAGATTAGGCAGGTAACATCTGGCAGACTGGTGGGCCAAAGTGTCTTTTTCTGCTGGAAAATTCTATCCTTCTATGTTTCTATGGAGTGCTAGTACACCTGAGTACCAATGATCTGGTGATCCAACCTATTGAAATGATGAAGTGTGACTTTCAAAGGCTGGGGAACAAATTTAAGACACAGTCGTCTTCCCTGTCCTTTTCCAAGGTCCTCCCTGTTTGGGGTAGGGGAAGGAGCAGAAAAGAGTGAGGAATGAGGAGAATGAGGCATTTAATGGGTGGCTGAAGAGGTGGTATCAGGAGTAGGAGGTGCCATTTTTTTGGAAACTGGAGTGTTTCTGGGCCAGGATGCTCTTCAAGGATGACAGGCTTCACCTAACAAGAGAGGGTGCTAGTGTGCTGCAGCAGAAGTTTGATGTCTATGTTTGTGGACATTTGAACTGAGGTAGGGGAGACAGAGTCTGTGGGAACAATGTAGGAAGGAGAACAAAGGGGAACCTAGCTAGCACTCCCCCAGAAATGGGGGGCAACAAGCAGGAGGATGGATACATCCTAGCAGGGGTCCATAATAAAGTAAGAAAAAGAGTCAGAAAGCTGGGCCACACAGAGCATGCAAGTGGCAGGAAATTATAGAGGGAAAGGGAGTACAAAGGGGGAGGTGCTGATAAAAAGCAGATGGTATAGGCACATGCTGCAAAGCAGTCTGCCTAAATGCAAGGAGCCTAGGAAACAAAACTAGTAAGCTCCTGGTAAGGGTGGTAGATGTGGGATTAGACCTCATTGTCATTAAAGAAACATGGGTAACCAGGAGCAATGACAGGGACTTAACAGTACCAGGGTACATCATGTATTCAGGTGATAGGGGTAAAGGAAAAAGAGGCGGCGTAGTCATTTATGTCAAGGAAGGCATAAAGGTGGTACAGGAGGGGCCCATCAGTGGAGGGAAGGGTGAGACAGAATCTCTGTGTGTGCAGCACATGACCACATCAGATAAGAAGCCATGCATGGGTTGTTCCCCAGACTGCAAAAAAGGGAAATGAGGTGATAGGAAACATGGGGTAGAATTTCAGCAGGAGGAAACAAAGGGGGAGGTGGTGGTGGTGGGGTGTACCAGATGTAGATTGAGACATTCTAGTAGGTAAGAGCACTGGAAGTCAGAACCTGTCAGATACATTGCAGAACTGCCTACTGGTACAGCAGGTCAGGAAACCCAAAAGCCAGGCTTCCGTTCATGATGTGGTGCTCACCAACTTAGAAATGGTAGGTGGAGTGTGGGATGGGAAACCACTGGGAATCATTAACCATGATACCATATAGTTTGAATGGACTATGGGTACCAGTATACCCTTACCAAAGGCTGTGGTTCTTAATTTCAGAAGAGCAGACTGACATGAGAAAGTTTTATTTTACAGGGATAGTGGTTGAGCCATGGAAGAACCTACCAGCAGAGGTCGTGGGTGCAAGAATCATTAATGGTCCCAAACACAGCTGGGACTGAGTGCAAGGATTAGTAGTAATGCAGGGTTATAAAAGTAGGGCAGGGAGCAAGGGGATGGAGAGGTGAAGACAAAATCCCAGCAAGACAATGGGTCTGGGGGTAAGATAGCACATAACAGTACTGACAGCCTGTCAGCAACAGGATGGACCAGTGGTCTTTTGTTAACATTTTCTTTGTTTTTATGTTTCTAGCTCCCATACAAGGGTGGCATCTCATCCATAGGATAGCACTTCAACAGCGCAGCACCCCAAAATTTATGACTTTTTGATCTTCTAGCTCCAGAGGTGAATATGCGGCCTGCTGAGCCACTTATACTGAATATGTCAGACTTTTCTTTTTTTTTGTTATATTATTCTTTGGTAATCAGGTAAGGACCACTAGGTGCAAGTTCCTTTTTCAGGGGCAAACCAGGAACACTGGGGTGGTTAAGTGATTGCTCAGAGTCACATAGTATGCAGGTGGAGTTTATGGGATTCAAACCCAGGTCTGCTGGGATTCAAACTCAGGTCTGCTGGACATACCAAGCTTATTTACAGTTAATTCTCTAACTTCTAGGCTATACTGCCAGTTCCAAATCTTGTAAGTGATTTAGTCTGGTTGAGGGGTCTATGTGGTAGCTGAGTGGGAGATGAAGAGTTGGCTGGTTACATGGAGGTGGGATAGGTTGTGTAATTTGTGTAAGTAAATGTGAGCGTTGCTTCACACCACCAATACAGTATAAATATCACATGCCTGGTGTCCAGCAGAACCCCCAACCTATTACCCCCACCCCCATTTTAATTATTGATCTCACTTGATCTTGGTCCCTTGTAGTGCTGCTTTATACCTGTGTCACACCTGTGGAAAGAGCTTCTCAGATTTTCACAGGGACTGGTGGTGATGTGGAATGTGGAAGTGTCTGTGCATAGCAAAGCAGTTTAGCAGCATGCCAACAGCGCCTATTCCCTTATGCGGGAACAGTGTTACCGTACGATGCATATACATTTCAGTTTTATTTTATACTTGAAAGGCATGTGAGCAAAACTGCCCGTTTTCACAAGCGTTCAGTGTATAGTAAAATAATCAGGAAGAAACAATACAAGGGAGCGAAACACAAGTATTACAGAAAACATACAAAATATACTGGAGAATTATGTGCAAATAATTTACAAAGAATTATGAACAAATCATAAAATTATGTACAAATCAATTGTGGCAGAAACACAATAGTTTGCAAAGCTTGTCGGGGGGACTTACAGAACTGTGGGAATGGCAGGGTAATTATGGGGAGACTCAAAGGAATTAGAGAAAAGGTAAAAGTAAAGATTGAAGACATATTCCATACACTATACGTAAGAGAGTATATTTGGTGGTCTTGGTGGTTGTAGTGGTGACGGGGCTATATTCATAACTAGTCTTACTCTCTCAGACTGCACTACCATATTTCTGAAATAAACGCAAACCTCACATGACTTATATCTGTATATATCTTTCTCAACCGCCACGCAGAACAACAAGGCATGTTGTAACATTGCATAACTAATAGAAACGATGGGATTCATTAGGTAGGATTATAAACTGAAACAACACCTCATTTTACAATTGTAGTTATTTTTGTAATATCATAGACCAAAACAACGTTCTTCCTCTTCGATAAAAGGGTATCTGATGCCTCCTCTGGGAATTTTTTTTTAAACATGGATAATGACATTTCAGGAATTGTCATGTGGAGAAGTCTACATAAATGAAAAGGAAGAGGTTATTCTGAGATGTGGTAATCTAGCAGATGAATAGTGATGATAATAACAACAACAACAATAATAATTTCAAACTTCCTTTATGCAAAACATCACTTGACTGACTAAATAAAAGTAAAATAAAAATACAGGTCAAGCAACTCCATTTTAAAATGTGACTTAATTGTATTGCACAGTTAAATATTAGGAAACAAGCATAAGAATATGTTTAAAGCTGCAGTTCCTGATGCTTAAAAATGACATATTTTTTTCAGTAGTTGGAAACAACAAAACTATAAAGATTATAGCCTGCCTTTTTATTTACTTCTGAATGCAAGAACAATGCTTTGAAACGTATCAAAGTTCACGTTCTCTTGGCAATCCCACCCTGATAAATTTTATTGAGCTGGGTCGGTGTTATGCTGTGAATCAGCCATCATCAACAGGTGCTTGCATTACCTAGAAATAACCCTTGCACAGTTGAAGAGAGACCTCAGGAAAGTCAATGTTAACAAAACTGCTGGAAGAGGCCATCTGTATTGTGAATCCGCATTAAAAACTGGCAATAAAAACAAGTCTAAAAAATGTTAACTGAGCCAGCAGTGTCGCAACAAAGTATCTAACAATATTTGAAATACACACTGTAGTTCCTAAAAACTGGAACTGTGAACAATGTCCTTCCCTGCTGATATGGACTACTGCAAACAATAATGCATTGCAACAGTTAAAAATGAGAAAGTGGTGCTGCTGGCCCCACCCTTATGACCGTATCTGTTTTGAAAATTATACATCTGATAATTCATCCAGAGTCTACAATATCGAAAATGATGTTCGTGCGATGCTTACGCCAGTCAAATCAAGACAGAATTTGTAATAATGTTGGTCTCACAGATACACATTTCTTAGAGGTTAGTGGAAATGTGTATAAGAAGTCTTGAAATACATTCAGTGGTTCGTTTTTCTGCATGGTTTTGAATATTATTTGTGAATATAGGCTATAGCGGTAAGAGTTATAGGTTTAAAGAAGGTCTTGCTGTGGGTTGCTACATTTACGTCAAGATTGAATGAATTACATACGTAACTCAACAACAGAATAAGGCCCAGGACTGTCGGTATAGTTTGGAGAACTGCACTGAGCCAAACAAAATACATTGTCATTGTATTGCACATAGACTTTCACAAAGCATCCTGAACACAAGTAGCAAGGTTGCTAGCCTAAAAACTGACTTTATTTTCCCTAATACATATACCCAGTTTATAATCAAAGTGCGCATATCAATACGTTATATTGGTGTTCTGTTATTACTCTAGAAGTAAGCATCAAGCTAACGGACAGTATTCTCAGACAATGTCAAGAGCCACTAGGGGAAATAGCATTAGTGTTTTGCCCGCCACACACTGTGAGCATTCCCTCTGCTGCAGAAGACCTAAAACTTCGACAAGTGAGAAATGAGATACAGTGGGTATAATGATCCACTGGGTTGTTCTTGGTTTGCAGTGCCCATAATTTTACTCAGTAGTCCTGCCGATTTTTACAGTGAAGAGCTGTGCAGTGCAGACTAAAAGTTTTATTATACAATGGGCATAGAAATGAAGCACAAATCCTCTAATCTCATTGGCTACCTGGCACACCTCTCCCATTGTAAAAGCTACCATCACCCCAGGGGAAGAGGTGTCAGCCACCAGTAAGCCTCATCAAGGGCCCCCCTGAAATCAGTGCGACCATCACAAACACAAAACCGGCAAAAACACTGACAGTCCCAGGGCAAAACCCCCAAAAAGCCACGATGTTGCCGTCGGAGTAAACAATATGAAAAATCGGGCAAGTTTCAAAAATGTAATTCAGCTACGAATTAAAAAAAAAAACACTCCAAATCACAGGAAATTCATTTTTTTTCTTTTCTGGCTTTGGGAGGAAAAAAAAGAAACATGTTGGTCTTTCCCTTTCACTTTCAGAACCCTGTTCTTAGAGTTTGTCAGTGACACTGTAAAAAACATCCCACAACAAAATTACCTCTCTTCCTTTTTGCTCCCTTTAAATATGCACTAGTACAGCTTACATTGCTGGACTCCAGACCAGGGGTTTCCTCCAGCCTCTGATTTCCCCAAACTGTAACCCTTAAGGGTATCTCCTGGCCTGCTTGCTGGCACCACTGCACATGGTCATACCTACCAACAAAGCACTATTTTTCCTAGTGTGACAACAAATCTAATACAAACTAATAAAACATCTAAACCAACTTAGTTTTTTCTTATTTTTTCACACACAAAATATGCAGATGTCCATTGTATAATCGCAATATGCCACTCTCAAATGTTGGTGATGCCTGGATTTACCCATGCCCTGTGGTGTTTTGGCCACTTGGCTGCGCCTCGTGGCCAAACAACACCCCAGGGCGTGGGTAAATCCTGGCATCACCAACACCCTCTCCTGGTATAGTGCTTAAATATAAGTGATTAGCCACAAACTTGTTATCTAACTTTAAAAACTGAACTCCAGTTGCCTGGGTTGGGGGAAACTGAGTAAGGTCTGAAAACAGTACCACCACAAGGCAGAGCTATGAAATTCCCAGGTTCTGTCTATTGTTTTATCATGCTTCACGGGGTGTTGTTTCCAGGGGTGTTTGGGGGCTGGTAAGGAGTCTGATCTTTCTAAACTACTTTTGTGTGATCTGTCAAACAATCAGCTGAATAAAATAAGGCAAATAACTAAGGCTTAAATTAAAAATTATTTAAAATATTTACACTTCAGTTGTCTAATTTATGGCCCAGCACAGCTTAAAAGAGGATCCCACCTGGCACCTTATTTATTTTATTTATTTATTTATTTATTCAAATGTTTCACCAGGAAGGCACGCTGAGCAACAAGTTGCTCCTCTCCCTGTGCGACCTGTGGAGTAGGAAACAATGGGATAGAATACAAAGAAATGTTACAATGTTGGAATACAATTTGCTTACTTGCATACAGTGAGAACAGGAGGGATTACAGGTGGATAACATTGGCTAACAATGCAACAATTAAGTATAGCAGATATGAAGACACATATAGCAAGTTGGTGACGGTTGGTAACACTGGAACACATATAATAACTTGGCAACAGTATGTAGCACTAGATGGTAAGGTGACCCAATAGTAACTGGTAGCCATTAGTGTAACATAGATATTCAAGATTTACAGTGATTGGAGTAAAGAGAGGAAGAATGGAAGGAGGGGACATAAAATTGCAGAGGGCAGAATGGAAGAAGGGAAAGGAAATTTAGGGAGAGGCAGATAGAACACAATTTTCGAGGCAAACAGAGATGACAGGGTGGACTAAAGTGCGTATAAGAGGGTTATAGGGGTAGGTTATATATAGGATAAAGTACGGGGTGCAGTGTGTTATGAGAATTTACACTTAAGTTGTTGGATGTTAACATAAACCCCGAGGGCGAAGCCCGAGGGGTTTATTAGCTATCCAACAATGAGGGAGTGTGTGAAATTCAAGTAAAACACACTGCACCCCATATTTTGTTATTTATAATTGAAGGGCAACTTTTTTTCTTTAGAGGTTTAGTTTAAACTCGGTCCCCCGATGGCAGCACTGAAGAGCCGCATCGTGCCCCTATGGCTGTCCCTCACATCGCCAACTTCCCTTTTACTCCCTCCCACTGTGAGAATACCTCCTGCCTCCCGACCCACTGAAGAAGCAGCACAAGGTTTTTGTGGTCAGTAGTGTGTGAAGAGAAAAGGAGTGTTTTAAGCTCGAGCTGTGTTTGTTCAGTGTCTCGAGAGCATTCGCAAGGGAAGTGAGCACATGAATGTTGTAACATCTACTCAGGTGTTACGGTATTTAACACACAGATTTTTACATTGAAAAAAAATGGAAGCCATTAATTATAAGTGCTTTAAAACCTTAGAAAGACTTCAGTACAAACAAAACTGAAAAGCAATAGCAGGCTGGTTTTAAAAGGAAAATCCAACTTCCTTTGTGAAACTAAAAATTCCATTACATAAAGTGCATATTATGCAGTATGAAACTGAAATTAGTAATGTTATGCCTCTTTGAGTGCAATAGGATTTAATTATTATATGGTTATAAAAAAAGCCAGTAATCTGATTGGCTGAGGAGCTTGGAATCCAGTGCTGTTGTCCCACCACCACAGCACTGGAAGAAAGACCAGTAGCCTCTTCACATATGAAATCAATTGTACCAAACATATACCTGACTACCATAACAAAAGTTGCTGTCACCTTTACCCACTAAAAACCTTCAACTAGGCCCAGAAAATAAAATTGTCTTAAATTTAAAAACATAATAATTGAATGTTACTTCCCCCCCCCCCCCACCTGCTTGCTGGGGGAATCTGTTTTGTTTAAAGGAGATAGGAAATGAATTTTACATAATTAACTTCTCTTCCACCTTCCTTTCAATGCCAGTTATGTATTCTGATGCACTTTGATGATTTTTTTTAATATAAATAAATACTCTAGTTTTGGGGTGCCCTCAGATCTACATAGAGTTCCACTCTCCTCACCAGCTACTGCTCTTTCTTTTCATATTTCTAAGACATTCTGTGACATCAATAACTTCCATGGCATGCTATTCATCTGAATGGTCTAGAATGGGGTTATTGATGTCACAGAATGGTCAAGTCAGTACAAAAAGGGAGAGCAGCAACTGCTGAGGAGAGAGGGATTCAGGGTAGTTAAAAAGGCAACAAAATTAGATTATTAATTTAATAAAAAAATGTCAGAAACATATCACAGTATTGGGTAGGCAATAAAAGAAAAACTGGAGGGCATCTAGAGGTGTAAAAACTGTTTCCTATCACTTTTAACTTGCTACAGATAAAACAAAAGTCCTGGTTCCATCTAAGACGTTCTGTTGTGTGATAGTGGTGGTGAACATTCTGCCAGTAGAACTGAGCAGAGATTTGAATTCTTGTATTCCATACATAGTAAACATTCCATCTCTTGAATTCAAACCCAAGACAAATACCTTAAACTGCCTTCTTGGATACTTTGCACTTTAATGTTTCCACAACTGTTCAATAGATCTGCATGAAATTTGGCATACATGGCCTCGGGGGGTAGACCTCTTGGCTTGCCTCTTGACATGCCAAGTTCTGGTCCAGATGGATGTGCGGATTCTGAGGATAGTGAAAGAAGTTAAAAAAATCACATATTTTTACTGTTTTTTTTTTCCCCATCATCTAGCCCAGATAGTTTGGAATTTTGGTCTGAAATGTTCAGGGTAGAAAACCAGCCACAGTCACAGATGTGACTGTGGCTGGTTTGGTGAAAAGTATTAATCTGTTCCAAAAGGAAACAGACAGTCAACCTACTTGTGTCCAGGAGCTCAGTGTTATTTTCCTACAACCTATCACCAGCATTAGTGCTGTAAAGCAACTAAAATGGTACTTGTTACCCCCTAACAGTAAAATGTAATAAACAAATGATGCAGGGTAGCTCTGCAAAGAGTACAGTAAATGTGGTTAAATGTGTTTAAAGTTTGTTACAATGCAGTTAGGCATTCATTTGTTTTTGCTTCTTTTTATTGTATAAAAAATACAAATAAAAAAGGCAGTCCAAGACATGACAAGGGGCTACAGTATATCAATATGTTATGGCTAAATTTAATTGCAATACAGTTAAGACTTCAGATTTGTTGCTTCTGTAACATGTTTTTTTAATGCAAAAAAAAAGGAAATGCAAACAATGTGAAGTGATGCACACTAGTTCTGTAAGGGACTACTTTTAATTGCAATAAAGTTAAACCTTCAGATTTTTTGCATATGTTTATTGCTTAATCATTAATGTCATGTTGATTTTTTATAGCCATATTATAATTGCAATAAGGCACTCCAGGGTGTACATCATGGTGGGATTTTGGCACACCTAGGGTGGTGGAAGCGAAGATCCACCCTAGGTGCAACCCACCCTAGGAGTGCCTTTATCCCACCACCACACACATACTCTGTCCTACCTTATTGCTTATAAAATGGCAAGAAAAAATCTAGAAATCTCATTGGCCAAGAGACATCAGCTGACTGTACAATAAATCTCTATATACGCACAGTTATCCTGGTCCTAAACCACATCACACAATGAGCAAATCAGTCCTTCTAGAACCAGAACTATCTTCTATCAATCCCCTGCAACCAGAACTGATTTTCCATTACAAACATGGCTGCTACTTTTACACTGTAAAAACCTTTAACTGGGCCCTAAAAATAAAACTACCTTAAATAAAAAATAAAACAAATTAAAATCAAATGTTGTTTACTTGATCATCACCCTCTCCTTACAGACATAAACATATTAGAAACATTAAGTATTGTTTATAGTTTTCATTACAACTGTTTCTTTACTGACAGTGAAAAATTCCCCTTCTATCTTTACCTGCTCATCAGGGAAATCTCTTCTGCTTGCCCTGACAGTGAGATAACTGAGTCTCTGGCTCTAAAACAGGTCATTGTTGTCTGTGTGTTCAGTATGCTAGGACATTAACATTCTGCCAGTGGAACTGAGCAGAATTTTGAATTCCTGTATTCCATGGTAAAAATTCCATGATAAACATTCTATGTCTTGAATGTGGGGAACAACAGAAAAAAAAACAGGACGAAGAAAGTAGGCAATATAGTAATACTTTATAAACAAAGAGAAAAGGTGGGAAAACACAGTTACATAGGCAGAGGCAGATCCAAACTGCTCAACTACATTGCTGATGTTTATAAAAGCACGTATATTGTAATCATATATACTGGTAGGTGTTTTCAGGCGAAATCTACCCCAGCCACCAAAAACGCAACTTGCAGTTTTTTTTTTTTTAGTTTCTGTTTATACTCCTTCCCTCCCACGGCACTCCCCTCTCTTTGGGAGACACATATGGCTGTTCTAGTCCCCACCTCCTACCTGTGACCCATGGTGGTCCATCCTCCATGTAGCCTTGGCTTACTCCCCTCAGGCAGGGATGAGGTGGGGAGGCAAGCACCCCAATTTCCTTGTCTCGTCAGGACGCCGGTCACTGGGGCAGGTAGGGGTGTTGGGGATCAGGGCCTGGTGCTGCATCTATGCGGGAGTGCCGTGGGGTATTTCAATGTTCATGAGGTGGCTGCTGACATCAAGGCATAGCATGTCATCCACTTCCTAACCCCTTGTGCACTCATGTCTGCAATGCCTCCAGCTTCCTAGAAGCCAGTCAGGCACCGAGCGTGTGACCCCCTTCCTCCCGGGAGAGGAGAGCTGTCCTCGGACGCTCAATCCTCTCCCTCCCCTGCTGACCCCCGATGTCCTGGGCTCATTCCCAAACCCAGGTCACCAGTGTGGCGTGAGATGTGGCATCCAGTGCCTCAACCCTCAGCACCACCGGGCCGGAAACTTGGCAGGTTTAAATTTTTTTTTTTCTTACTAACCTTTCACCTCAATCCTATAGCAGTTTTCCTTTTATGTACTAGACCACAACACAAAAGTAAAAAACAAAACTAAAGTGAAAGTTGCCTTCAATGAAACTATATAACTACAGTGTAATGAAAATTAAGTTTTAAACACTACTTATATTTTACAAATTTACAGATGTTACAGTGCATTTATATAATTTACATGTTACAGAGAACATATTTATTTTCAACCAACTCTACTAATAAATACTTGTACTATAAAGTACTGTACTAGTTAACTTATTGCTGGGATATGCTATTTTATTCATTAATCGGGATTACTTTTTTCAGATTTTAGATGTTGTAGAGGTACTGTATTCTACACTCTTCTGAAAATAGTAAATACGTTTTAATCCCTATCACAGTAAATCAAACTAATTCTTTTATGATAGTAACCCATTTTATAAGTGTGATAAGCCACTCCAGGGTGTGCATTAAAGGATTTTAATGCACTTCCCAGAGGTGTAAGGACACTCAGCCTTTGGCCTCATGCCTTAGCATGCCCCTGGGGCCTGCATTAAAATCCTTTAATGCACACCCTGTGGTGGCTTATTACTTACTTAATTAATAGTCTGGCATTGCTTATGGAATCTGGAGAAAGGACCATTTGAAGTTTTCCACCAGATCAGCTGTACTTCAACCCTTTCTTGCTGCTGATAAATTGCAACATTGGTTTCTGGCCTGTCTCACCAAGTAATTTTAAAGGAGTGGTTCTGTCTGCCACCAAGCTCCCTGAGTTGGGGAGGGTATAGGAAAAGATCAAACTGAAAATTAGATGTAATATCACTGTACTGTTTGCCTAGTCCAATTCAGGGACAGTAGCAACCCCACCTCCTATGAAATCAATTTTAACCAGAACAGGAATGTGAAACACCATTACGCACAGATTCCCCCTTATCTTTTTTTCTCCCCAAAAGTTTTTTTTTCAGAGAAATTTATTAACAAAAAACAGCAATTCCTTGTTTTGATGGGCTGCCTCAGTATTGACGTGGTGTTGGGATGGACATCTTTTTACAAAATATCGGTTAACCCACCATTCTTAAACAGAATAAACACAAGTGTTATTTATTGGCTGTTCAGTACTCTTATATACATATAAGCTTCCTAGACAAAGGTGGACAATGTCCCTTAACCATTTAAGCACAGTTCAGCTGATCATATTCTGTATTTTTTCCCCCTTTGTTGTTTATTGTTTATTATCTGGACAGTTACCTGAAAACATGATCTTTGTCCCTTTCATTTATGTATGTATGTATGTGTGTTTGTAGCTACCTTTATGTATGTATGCATCAAAGCAGATCCGGGATATTAGGCACTGAGACAAAATGTTTCTATGTACTTTATTTACTTCTGCTGCTCTCCTATTTCTGAAATCACAGCCTCTGTTTGTGACAGCACTCACATTTCCACAACAGACTGTGATGTCATTAGTAGAAGGTTAAGATATCCTGTGCAGACAAGCATTTGCAGATGAAATATAAACAAGATCCAGTTTTCATGCAAATGTACTTAGTAATAAAGATAATAAAGAGGAGAGACATACATAAATCTATAAGCTGAACTGTGCTTAAACATCAATTTAAAAAGTTTCTTCTGAGGTCATATGCAGCTTTAAATTAGCAATTGTTGGGAGCAGTAGTCAATTATATGCATTGGTGAGACCAGTAATAATCAGAATAGTTTGACTTGAGGGCTGCAGTCAGGTAAGCTCTGTTGTGCAACAGCAGCATCAGCATATACTAATATTTTGCTTGTATACCCACCCAAATTAGACATAGTTTTAATCCTGAACATTTCCCCAGAGCAACATTTTCCAAAACGTTTTAATGCACTAGATAGAATAGATAGATAGATAGATAGATAGATAGATAGATAGATAGATAGATAGATAGATAGATAGATAGATAGATAGACAGACAGACAGACAGAAGACATGGTCATTTCCAAAGTCTGTGATTGTGGTGTCCTCACAACACTAATATCGTAGATGAGACAATGCGTGGCATATATAACAGTGTGATGCAGTTAGAGCATCCCACAACAGTTGGACCATCATGGATATGCTTGCAGAAGAAGGCTCCTGAGTCAGAGTGGAGCTGACTTGCTACAGCCTGGGACTTTGACATCTGATTAGCAGTTCAGCAGCTAATACACTGTTTATTTGGTTGTTTTATTTTTATTTTTATTTTCATTTGTGAATTGTGAAAGAAAGGTCTTGGCATTTAAATATCTACTTCTAGATTGGAATCCCAACCAATATCATTTTGCTGACCAGAGACCCACGGCTGAGACAGAAGTAAATTCTATTGAACAGAATAGAATGGTCTTGATTTTGTTTGGTAATTTTCACATGCTGTTAACATCTCCTGAACTTGTGTACAAACATCCTATTTAGGTGGAGTATAATGGTGTGAAATCTGGAAAATCATAAATTGAGAAATTGAACAAATTATATTTTTGACGCATTGACATCAGCTGAAAAGATCCAATATGGTAGAATTCTAAAACATCCATAGTAAAAATAATATAGTGTAACCCTAACACCTTAAAGGAGAACTGTGAAGAACCCTAAAATCACTGGTTCCCTGCCTCCCCTGACCCCTCCATTTCACCAAAACATAAATGGCAGTGATAGCTTCAGACTACTGTTACAGAAGTGGTGGGGACCCAATGCTGGAAACTTGCCCATATTTCTTGTGTAGGTAAGTGTGGCCTCTTGATGCAAAACAAAATTTTGCATCAGTTATATTGAACCCTGGCCCAACTTAAGACAATGGGTCTTCTACCCCAGGATAATTGCTGGAGATGTGACTGGCCTGAGGCAGACCCTCTCCACCTCTTGTGGAGCTGGGCTCCTGTAGCTAACTTTTGGCAACAAGTAATCAAGTATTGCACTACAGTTCTTGGCAAACCTATTCCCAATACCCCAGAATTAATAATGTTGGGTATATCAAGGGTGTGAGTCTCACTCCCAGCTCCCCCATGCAATGTCTCCTGGTGGCTACTATTGAAGCAAAAAAGGCCACTTCTCAGAAGATGGAGGTCTATAGACATTCCCACTATTTTGGAATGGCTCTCTTCCTTAGAAAGCCTAGCTACTTACTCAAGAATGTCCCATTACTCTCTTCACACTTTAACAAGCTACAAAGTAATTTGTGGCCCATATCTCCATTATATAGCTACTAGCTTTCCACCAGCAATAACTGCTACCAGCAAGAACTTATCCCCCAAATGAGTGTTGGCATACACCAGCTACATGGTCTGACTTTCAGTGTAATTTATCACATTGTTTTTCCTCTTTACCAGACATTCTTGCTATATGCATCGGTTTTCACTTGTAACAATCTATATGTGCATGGAATTCCAAAAGCTAATGTAGGTTATTTATCTTATAGATACATAACTTTGTATTAGGAACTGTTTCCAGGATCAAATTTGCTTGCTGTTTACTATGTTTATCTGTACTATGTGTTTACATGTTATGTATTGTTGGAACAAAAAACATTCAAAAATAATAAAAAAAAATTTCTGAAAAAAATCCACTGGTTCCTTGTAGAAACCTTTTTTTGTTGCTGGTTTGAAGCACTGTACTGTTTCATCTTTATTGGTCATACTGTTAACTTGGTGTGTGTTTCTGATTTCCACTCCAGTGGAGAGTATCCTAGAACTTCATGATGTACTTGTATCCATTTCAGCTACAGGCAGACTAGTGACAACAATGAAGGAGCTTAACAATGACATAAGCTATTATAAAATGATCATTCCATTGATCCAGCTGTGTGTAAATAGGGAATACATAACAGGTCGCTGTGAAAAACACATTTATCTCCACCAGTGAATGGTGAGATGCATAACTCAGGATCATAGAAGCCATGAGTTAGTTATGCTTCTTTGCTTGTTGATATCCAGGTGAATACACTGGAACTAAAATTCATTTTTTTCAGGCATGACCTAGTGTATGAAGTGCAGTAAGTACACAAACAAAAACATGGTACATAATCTAGTTAGTATATAAAACATGCACACATCATGTAGACATTTAAGCTACATATGTGCAAATATCAGAGTCAATAAATACTTTTTCAAGGATGTATAAAAGGTACCCATGATTCGTAGAATCCTGCTGATTACTGATAATGTAGGGAAGGGAAGGGGAAAATGTTTAACCAGGAAAGGCACACTAAGCTAAAGCTTGTTTCCAAGTGCGGTCTGGGAGCACAAGGAAGTTAAGTGACTTGTTCAGGGTCACACAGTATGCATGTGGGAGCTGATAGAATTCAGACCCAGATCTCCAGGTTTACAGCTCAGTGCTCTTATCCACTATGCTATACTGTATTCTATATTAAGGCTGAATGATAACCAAAATAATGCTGACCCCTTTTTGTAGACATTTAAGGCAATTGCAAAAGATGATCTCCAAATGAACCTAAATTAAAACTAATTGCCTTAAATTGTTACAGATCTACTAAACATTGAGATTTGTTCCTATGCAGCAATCTGAAGAGAAAATTAGATATGGCCAGTGTAGCACTAGATTGGTAGAAGAGCCAGTTTGATAGACTCAGGTTAGAATAGTGAAGCTGCCCTATGCTAGTTTAAATTTTGCAATTGTTTATACATAATTCTCCTTTTACAAGAGTGGTTTTATCAGCAGGTTATGAACATCTTCCCTGTCATGTGTGGAGATGTGTTATTCCACTGTACCCCTTTATGTATTTGATATATACCAGGCTATTCTAATGTGTTATCCTGTTTCATCTTGTTGTAACTTAAAACTGCTTTTCTTTCACATGTAAACTCTCTAACTGGTCCATTGCTCTCTGCATTCTATTATCAGATTCTAAATTGTAATAGAATGTTCTAAGTGAAATAATACACGTTCTAAGAAAAAATATGAATCCTAAAATAACTAGATGTATTTTTCCAGTTTATTCAACATGGGTGGGGCATTTCAGAAACATCTACTAAAGGTACAGTAAAGAAGGAACAATTATATAATGTGAACCAGTATCTGGAACCACTTCTGAAGAAAACACTGGTTTGTGGGTTCAGGGTAGATCTCCTTTAATCTGTTACTGGGCAAACCTACTATAATGATGGTATATGTGCACCCAACTTTTGTCCCTTATATACATAGGAGGCGGAGCCAATGTGTCAGGTGTGTCTGTGTGTGAGCTGTGGCTCAGGGATTGAATGCGAACTTATTTATTTAGTTAGTTATTGAATTATGTTGACTGGGTAGGCCCAGTGAGACTCGAAGTCCATTTTTCAGGGGCCACCGGAATTAATTACATGTATGGAAACAACACAATAAAGCTGGAAATCAATGAGCAATACAGGTTCTAGCAACGTTAATATATAAACGTAAGGTCACAATGGTTAGACAACCTTGAATCATAAATAACTCAGAATGCAACTAGCAGCTAAGATATAGACAGTTGGTAGAATCAGAAATAAGTAAGAGGAATACAAATATTGAACAGGTAGGGACAATTCAGCTGATGCAAGTGCATAGACTGTGCTCAAGGAGAAAATACTGTGAGCCCTTTTTTTAAATCCGCCAAGAGATGAACAATGTTGGAGCACTAGGGGCAGGGCATTTCATTTAGAAGGGACAGAGAAAGAAAATGATATTTTACCATCACAAGACCTCTGTTCTTGCTATCTGAAGAACCTAAGGCTTCTGCTAATAGGCTTTATTGCCAATACATCACTGAGGGGGTAGGTAACAGGTCTGACTAATTTAAGGGCTATGCAGAGGAGGGGTTACTTGTATCTCCCTTCAAACTAGGGCTAATTTAAGAAGCGGAAAACATCAGAATGGTGCACGCTTGGTGGGACACCGGCAGCAAGCCGACCGTTTTTGTTGTGCAGGACCCTTAGCTTATTAACTTCTGAGGACCTTAGGGTCTGCAAGATTAGTGCACCATACATTAAGGTTGGGAACAGCACAGTGTTGGCAGTAGCAAGCCATGAATCTTAGTCGGAAAATTACTCAAACAACCCAGTTTTCTGGTGTAAGGACATTGAGGTATGATCAACATGGTGCTTAAAGGAGAATTCCTGGTCCACGTTCACTCCAAGATATTTGGCTGAGTCCACCACCTCAATTGGAACACCAGTGGATGTGACAACATATGACAGATGCTGCATAGCAGAATATGGTGTAAACCCAAACAGATTACTTAGCCCGCCAAGTGAATATGTTCTGCATCACAGGTGTTTATTTAAAGTAATTTTACTGTCAGTGAGCAGTTTTTTAAGCAAGCTTACTGCCGATGGCATGAAGAGAATAATAAATCTAGTAGCTGGCTGTTGAGGTTCCAGGACAGTAAAAGCAAAGGCAACTGTTTCAGTGAGTGTTTCATTGGAATGCAAACTTCTTCTTTTGTTCTGTTTCATCAGCATAAATAAAGCATACCCTGGTTGTGAATAATTGTTCGGTAATAAATGTGTGTAGCTCATCTGATGTCAATTCTACACCTGCCAAACCTCCCCATCAGCTCTGCACTCTCCATTCCCCCGCCTTCTACCACTAACACACCCAGCACTAGAAATTCTCATAAAGGTTTCCTGGTATCCGTTATAAGCAAAGTTTCTGTCCCTTATAACCAGAGAGACACGTATTCGATTTAATATATTTGAGCTGGTAAGGCAGGTTTTGTCCATTGTTAAGTGGAGTGCACTGTACATGTAGAAAGCCAGTTTACGTATTCTTAACATTTATAGCAAACTCGTGTAAATAAACAACATGGAAGTATTTGTTTGTCAAATGTAAAGAAATCAGTGTACAAGCAGCACATGAATTAAATATTGGTATATGTTCCCACGCTTACCTTGCAGGCGAGTGTTCAGCATTCCGGGAACAGTTGTGGCTTGAGAAATATAAGGAGCTCCGCCTTTAACAGAATCTTTCCAAGCAGACATAGCTAAACTGATATCCGAGTTTAGCAATCCCACATGTCTGCAGCGAGTCCTTATTCCTTTATAATGCTGAGTATTGTTTAGAAACAAAATTCCACCAGACCACATACTAGAGCGTTGAACATCCTAACATAACCCCGCTTTACCATTAGATGGCGCCCTGGACTTTCCAACAGCCTAATCAATATAGTCAGAAAAGTGGCTGGTAAAAACACTTGTTTGATAAACCCAAGTTGGACTTACGACAAGTACTTTTTGCACTAGTTTATGAATTAGCAAGATTCGGACACGGGCATGCACTGTAAGAGAACTAAAGAAGTTATTTGAAACGTTATGTTCACTCGTGCCTTGTGGCCCGGGTCGTGCCTGTAAACGAGCCACTGGACCAGTGCATCTACCCGGTTATCAAAGTCAAAATAAATAAATGCTAATTGAGTATAAGATAAAAAAGAACTATCGGAATAAACACAAAGGTTGTGAAATAAGTAGCATTTAAATCCCATAATCAAGTGTAATTTATAGCATGCACATATTATATGACACCTAAGATTATATAATGCATCGAAAAAAGATGTACTGAATGCTCATTATCATATTCATTTTTGACCGCATTAATCACAAAACAAAAAATAAGTGTATGTGAAATTAATTTAGAAATGTTAGACCCGAGTACCAACAATCAAAAATAAATACTGTATAGTTTAGTTCCGTTTGTTCATACATTTTCATACATATGAATGTTTATTTTTTATTATCGAGATTATTTTGATAGAACCAGGCTGATTGATTTCCCAGTAGGATAAGGTACACTAATTCAGTAGCCACCGATTTTGGGGAGAAGTGGCTGATGTCCCTGCAAAAGTACAGAGACTGGAGAATCAGAGGACAACCGCCTCCATTCCCTGACTGCAGCAATCCGGTTCACACCGTCAGCAGCAGTATATTCCCCATTAAGAAACCGAGCGGTGCCCTTGGACCTTTTAGCTGCAGCTGGGATGAGGACTGTTACAGGAATGCACCCGTCAGGATTTGAACAGCGGTGGAGTAAGGAAATGAATTGCGTTTGAAATACACAGGCTGTAATAACTGCACCGTATTAAACAGGTAAACAGGAAAGAGGGAGCTATGCCAATTAATGCCAATTTGCTTAGCATTTATTTAATTATTTAATTATTTGTAACATATTTTACCAGCTATGCAGAGTCCAGATGGACTAATTTCCAGTTGTGTGTGTGTGTGTGAGGGGCAGGAGATAAAATACAATACACACAATTCCGGCACCAAAAGGTACAACTTTAATCTATCTATCTATCTATCTATCTATCTATCTATCTATCTATCTACAAGTCACAAGTTAACAAATGTACAGGAGAAAATATATACTATACCTATATACTAAAATATACAGTATTCACTAACCTGATTCAGCAGTCTCCATGTCGTTCAATAGCACATTGCTGAATTGAGTTAGTAAAGTAGTGTAAATTCGGGGGCTAATATTCCAGAATTCTTCCCAGTTATATACATCTAGTGTCATTAAACTGTGAAAAGAAGTCTGTGGCAGGAATTTGGGTGTATTCCCCACCCCACTCCACGACTCACTGATATATTGCTCAAACTATTGTTACTAAAATGTGGGATCGTGAGCTGAAAATTTGGGAACTTGTGGGGGCCCACCCTCACAATGTGGCACGACATTTAACATGGAGTTGCAACCTCTAAACACCAGGGAAACTAATTCCTTTTTGCGCAAGTTTAAATTTTGCTTAAGCATTATAAGTGTTACGAATTTCTGTTTTAATGTCTGAGTTTACAGCACCTTTGTGTAAGTAGAGAATTTCTAATGATATTCTTCGTAATGCGGGGCAGCTGAGTATTGTAGAGCACAAGAGAGGCGTGCGTTTGATTGCATCGATGACAATCTATGTCTGTTTCCCAGGTTATGCGGAAACAATCCAGATTTCCAACTAACGTAAGAGTGGATCTGCAAGACAAATCCAGACATAAGATCTGGAGTAACTAGAAATGCAATGTCTGAATTCTATGGTTCATCGTGTCTTGTAAGTGGTTGCTTTAACCAGAAAGAGCACATTTTCCTGTTTAGCCTGCCACAATAATTTATTGTTATCTGCTGTTAGATATATTTGCATAGAAGAAGTTCACTATCTCGTTGCTTTGAATTTTGTGGGCTTCAACTGCGTGGTTAAAACCCTACAAAACAAGGTTCCAAGCTGCAGAATTCCTAAACGTGGCCAAATTATATTTTAAATTTGTATTTAATAAGTGCTGGATTTTATCAATTGAAAATAAAATACAGCAATTTGACAAGAACAAGGAAGTGCTACCTTGCTAATTAAACAATCTGTGCCCACATTCTTACTGTTTAGTATGAACTCCAGTTTAGAGGTTGCTTGTCAACCTCACAACAGTATAATTAAATACAAGACTGTTTTTATTCAATTACTGAACAGAAATACTCTCATCTCTAAAAGGTCCTATTAAAAAGATGTCCCTATACTCTGCACATGAAAACAAATCAGAATACGGTTATTACTGCTCCAACCTTTAAAAAAATCAAGGTAATATTCAAATGGCGCAATATCCTATGCACATCACTGATGCATGGTGTGTTGTGGGCAATATTCTCAAATGAAGTTTGCCATATAGGCTCTCAACGACAGAAATTGTTTTGGAATGAAAAGTGGCTGATGTATTCGTCTCACTTTGGTGTGTTTTAAAACTACAATAGCATAGAAAAAAATGTATGTTTCAAGGTCTGCCTATTTTTTGCAAACAGGTTCCAGTTGTAGTAGTTTGCAAATTCACAGAGGAAAGAAGCAAAAATAAGCAGGGGTGGCCTGATTGGAGTTAACTGTGAGCAAGGCCATGAGGTCAGTTTCTGTCATTCCTCTAACCAAGCTTCACCTTTAGAACATCTAAAACGGATGTTTAGGGCTATATACAGTGTGTATATATATATATATATATATATATAACACACACACACACACACACACACACACACAAAATGCGACAGTCACTCCTCTTGAAGAGTTCGGTTGCAGTTTTTATGCTTTTAAAAATAGTTTACCTTTAATGTAGCAAGAAATAATAACAACAAATGTTTTGCAGATGTTACTTATTGGACTAACAGCGCTGTTTTTGTGACTAGCTTTCCAGATTTATACTCCATCGGGTCAGTATATATTACAGCCACATTTGTTTTCCAGATAGAGTGGGTCAGTCACATGCATTTACAATCTAATAGCCAAAATGAAACTGTTTTGCAAAAAGGCTAACATAAATAAACTTAGCAATAATAATCAGGGGTGTAGCCAAACACTTCCATTGTGTACACACAATCTCCAACAGTTACATCCCCCCCATTAAAAAATATACTCATCCTCTCTAAATTGTACCCGCTTCCAAACAAAACAGATTGTTGTCAGATGATGCTTCTAATCTCTAAAGAGGTTATACGTGTATCCGTCTCCTAAACAACAGAAGTTTAAACAGAGACACTCCTCAGTGGCCTACACTAACCCAAATACTACAGATTACAATGAAAACGTTAACAGAAAGGCATATGATTTGTGACAGGCACTCAACAAAACTGTACACAAATGTGTACAGTGAATATGCCTGCCTACTCCCTTAATAATAATTTAAGATCGAAAGGGACGTTATATCCGTTACCCGCCCCTCCCCAAGGAGGGACCAACAAGCAAGCTGTTCAGACAAATTCTCACCCACCCTACTACCCGCGGTACAGTGTAATTCCCTTGGTAAGCATAAACGTGTTCAGACGTATACTGATGGCCTGTACAATTGTTATGTTCACTGTCTCCTCTGGTAGGCTTGTCCATAAATTCAGCACCTTCTGGTGGAAGAAGCGCCTCCTAACGTTACCCCCGATTTACCACCTTTGAGTTCAAGCCATATCCCCTCATTTGGCTGGAGCACACCAACTCGGACATCTTCGTCTGTTCGACCGCGTCCCTACCCCTCAGAATGCTGAACCCTAAACAATCCTAGAACTCTATCATCAGTTCATAACACAGTTACACATCTCCCTGTAGCACGCCCACACTTTCTGCTGTGCTCTGTATTTCTTAATTCCTTTTCTCTTATGTATCAGTGTCAGTGGCTTAGTATGTGGCACACTGGCCTCTAGGGCCAGAGAATCAGATGGTCGTTAGTTCTAATCTCACTCCAGGTATTTGGGTTAATATCCATAACTAATACTGTATTGCAGGAGGGGGAGAGGCTGCACTGTCGAGATGCAGTGCTTCTCCTGAGATGTAAACGTATGTTCCTTTTGCCTATCTCTGGTCACTGTCCAGGCGAAAATTAAAGATCCTAATACACTTATCAAAGATAAGTAGGGGAGTTTTTTATTGGAACTGACTAACGTGTAACAGTTTTGTTCTCAAAACCACACCTTTAAACAAACAAGACAAAATCCCCCAAAAAAAAGTGAACCTAATAAAATTGCACATGGAACTCCCTCAAACAAGAACATCAGTAGGGGCGCTCCCCAGCATCATGTCCACCATTCCCCTCTCAATAAAATAGATGCATACAACCCGACCCCAGGACACACCTGGGCGCAAGCTATCATACCTTAGTGCTCCCTTCCTGCTCAAAATTAACAACATTATAAATAAATAAAACCTGCTAAACCTTTGTGTTTACCAGCACTCCACTAAAGCCTGTTTCTTTTTATAGTCACCCCAAAGTTTAGTTAAAGCCTGTGTGCAGTAAATTCACTTTGACAGACTTACTTTGGAGATGGCGGTATTATGTTGTGTGAAAAAACAAGCTATTTACACTAAAGGTGTATTTAAAAGTCCCAGTCTCCTTTCTTCTTAATATAGTTGTAAGCCCCTAATGACAGCTCTTTATTTAGCTTCATTTTCTTGGAAATTATATTTTCCAAACATAGACTATGAGGTGCTTATGAGGACACACAACAACTGGAAATATGAATAGTACAGTTTTGACTGATTTTAACTGCAGACTTTTAAAGTGGAAGCTTTGCACAAATACATCAAATTTGATGGGCTTAGAACAATGCAATACAAGATCGTTCGCAACATGTATTACGCACCAACCAAACTCCAAAGGATGGGTCACCTCCCGTCTTCTAACTGCTGCGTCAGTTACATAAAGGAAGTCCAAACCACATTTTATGGGATTGCCCAAAAGCTAGACCCCTATGGGAAGATAATCCACAGCCACTTAGACCCACTCATGGGGCTCAATGTTACCTTCACACATCGAATCTGCCTACTGGGCCTTGACATTGACTTAGTCTTTGGCCCTCCTAAATTTCACATTTCCCTCATCTCCGCAATAGCCAAAAAGGTAATACTCAAACACTGGCTTGAGTACTCGATGCCCAGCTTCGGGGAGTGGCATAACTCCATCCTGGAAGCACTGAGAATGGAGAAAATGATTAGCTCCCGCAACAATGGATGGCCCCAGTTCTACAAAAGATGGAGATCCTTAGAAACTCTTCTGCTACTGGACTGACTCCTCCCCATGTCACAGGGAAAGAATAAACCCCCTACTCTCGACACTCTCCAGCCAACCCACTGCTGAGAGACATATCCCAACTGCAGTGCAATTGCTGAGAGTAGGGGTGCACCAGAATGAAGTACAACAGAATTAAGCATAAGGAAGCTTGACATTGTCTGTACTGTATAAATAATTTGTTGTCAATCTGTAATTGTCTGTGTAACTGTATCTTTGAATATTTTCTTAATAAAGTGTATATATATATATATATATATTATTAAATTGACTTTGTAAAATTTTGAAAAATCCGAAGTCTTTACTTGCGCACCACCTCGGTTTACAGTGCTACCAAAACACCTGCCCTACTGCATACACCTCAACCTCACATAATTAAAATGCACATAACACTGGTCACCAAACTGAGAAGCAAGTGGCCAGAATGTGTAACTCTTTCATATTTTAAAAATTAAGTTTAAGAACAGTGGACATCTTAGTGTTAAATTTTTGTAGCAAGTGGGTTTAATATTGTAATAGTTTGTGTCCACAGAAATAGCTCTAACATTCGGTTAAATGTCAATATATCTTTGTAGAGCATGGGTAAGTAAACTACAGAGGGCTATGCGAAATACATAGCAGTTGGGAGGTGTGCCCCAGTATAATGTGTTACCTGATCTAACTTTTTAATAGAAAATGACATATGAAGTGGTGCCCATAATTCATTCAGGACCTGCAGAAACATTAATTTCAATAAATAAACTAATTAGAATATAAATACAAAGCAAATTCACCAGTTGGAAATACACTGATATGCGACAAACTTGCTAGTTGCTGTCAAATGATATTTTTCACTGTGTCCTAGTGGGTGTTATGGAGAATGTTTTAAATCCCGTTGACTATGTGCTAGTAGAATCTATAGGGATTTAAGACACCCGACAGCTACCAGGTCGGATATTTCACCCGTCTGGCAAGTTCCATTGTATATCTCAGGGGGAAGTGATGTGCTTTACAATAAAAGGTACGTCTTACTAACAGCAAACCTTCCCTAGACTTAAGTTACACATCTGATGTAAAACCATCACTGGATACAGTATTTGGTTAATTAAATAAATATTCATAATAGTGACACTAAGGAGTATAGTGGAAAGCCCGGTACCCACTGAAAACTACCCCCAACCCCACCTTACCTAACAGTTGCAGAACACTTGACTGCACGTGCCTGAAAATGTACCTCAAGTGAAAGGCTGCTGTCAAGGATTTGCTGGAGGACGTCTAATTCAGTCCATGGGCGCTGGGAGGGCAGATGTAAGCTGCACATATCTACCGCAAATGCAAATCTGTGCGCCAACAGAATGCTTTGCTGTGACACAATCAAAAACATGACTGACCTCAACAAAAATAATAAACAATAATAATCAAGAATTCAGCTTTAAATAGGGTACCTAGAAGTAATATTTCATGACTATCGCCTTCTATTAGAATGATAAAATGCACCTTCTTTGTAGAAAACAAACGACATTTAAACATCTGAATGTTACAGTTCATTAAAGCAAGTCTGGCATTGTGGATAGCACAGTGTTAAGTGTGTGTGTGTGTGGGGGGGGGGCACGTTGCATTCATTACATTTGATATTCATTTGCTTTTTGGAGTGTGCCTAAACTAAACATACACTGTGCGAGATCCTGAGATGTGCATGTTCATGGGATCTCGTACATATTTGTTCTGTTAATATTGTTGCACATAAAATTACATAGAACGCACATTTGTCATTTTACTTTGCCTATTGTAAGAGTTATTTAACTATCAATATAGGTTGACATGATTTTATTTGGACTCCGATTCTTCCACTTACATTTTTACATTATGTTTTTATGAATAAATCAATTTTATTGAGATTTTTCCAACACATAAACATAAAAACTACAATTGCATTAGGCAGACATTTGTTTGACAATATATACCCCCCCCCGCCAGTTAGGTATCTAATAGCATAACATTCTAACATACTGTGAAGCCAGTAGATTAGGCCCTATGTTCTATGGAGTCTGTTCCATGGTCAGTGCCTTCTCAGAGCACCTTTTGTAGCCCTCCTTCCTCCCTACAAGGTCCCCCCCTTTCCCAGTGGGGCTCCTATATGCACCCTCCCCCTATACCTATCCCAGCCCTTCTTGAACTCTCCACAGTAGTAGCAGCCACCAGCTCCCTGGGCAGCACATTCCAGTGCTCCACCACCCTCTCAGTGAAGTAGTCCATCCTTGTTTCCCCCCTCAGCATCCCCCATCCAGCTTAATTGAGTGTCCCCTGGTGGCCCCCCACTCCCTCAACTGAAAGACCCCCTCAAGGCTTACCTTATTCATCCCCTTGAAATACTTGAAGACCTCTATCATATCCCCCATTTCTTCTCTCCTCCAAGGGGTACAGGTTGAGCTCCCCCAGTCTGTCCTCATAGGGCCTTTCCCCTAGCCCCAGTACCATCCTGGTGGCTGTCCTCTGCACCCTCTCCAGTAACCCAATGTCCCTTTTTAAGTAGGGATGCCAAAACTGCATGCAGTATTCAAGGTATTGTCTAACCAGGCAATTGTACAGAGGAATGAGCATCTCAGGACTCCTTGAGCTTATCCCCCTGGCTATGCACCGCAGCATTATATTTGCTTGGACCGTGGCCCTTCTACACTGCGCTGTTATTCATGTTGGCATCCACCACCACCCCAAGATCGTTCTCCCCCTGGATACCTGCAGTGTCTCTCCCCCCAAGGTGTATAAATGTGTCTGATTGTTGGGCCCCAGGTGCACAACCCTGCATGTTCCAGCATTAAACTTTAGTTTCCAGGCTCATGGCCATCTCCCTAGAGTCTCCAGGTCTTCCTGGAGATCCAACTTTCCCTCCTCCCCATCTACCACCAGCCACAGCTTGGAGTCACCCGCAAAGAAGCTCATCCCACCCCTGGTACCCCTACTGATGTCCCAGATATAGGCGTTAAACAGGAGTGGGCTCAGCACCAACCCCTGTGGGACCCCGCTTGTGACTAACCTGGAGGATGAGACCTACCCCCACACCTTCACCCCCTGTACCCACCCGTCTAGCCAGTTTCCTATTCACCTGACTATCTGCCCCCACCCCATATTCTCCCCTTCCCCAGTAGCCCATGGTGTGGCACAGAGTCAAATGCTCTGCTTATGTCCAGAAAGGGAACATCCACTGACCTGCCCTGATCCAACTCCCTCACCACCCCTTCATAGAACTCCAGCAGATTGGTCTGACATGATCTATCCTTAACAAAGCCCTGTTGGCGATCGTCTAGGTACCCTAATATTCCCAGTAGGTCATACAAACTTTCCCAGATCTTCTTAAAGCCTCTGTAATGGTACTTCATGGATGCAAGTATTATGGAAATGTACTTGTTTCACACATATGATTAATAAATTAAGATATGATCTTTCTAAATCATGTAATAACTGAAACATAGTTTAGGAGCTATTCACAGTGTGTCCAAAAAAAAAAGTTAGACAATGTAATTCTAAAACGGGCAAATAGACCAAACAATACCTTATTCCACCAGATATTACTGCAGGAGAATGGATCGGTAAACTATAAGAAACAGCACCAAAACAAAATCACTCTACAGATATTCGTAATGCAGAACTAATTATATTGATAAGCTACACCATGGAGGCTTGCACTGGCTATTTAAAGGTGATACATGCTCTATAAAATATTATGAAATGGGTAGAAAGCATGCTGGCTCTTGATTGGCCAATATGTACTTGAAGCTGGGCCATTATCCCAGCACAAGTGCCCAGCTGAAAGAAGTTAATCAAAAATATGTTTAAAAAATACATCCAGTTTACTAAAAACTAGAATCCATATCATAATCGCAATAAGGCACTCCAGGGGGTGCATTATGGTGGGTTAACGGCCCTTCTCGGGTGGTGGAAGCACTCAGCTTCGCCTCGTGCTTTAACCCACCCCAGGTGGGCCATTATTCCACCATAACACACCACCTGCCATGCTTTATTGCGTTAATGGCAACAACATGACTAATGTGTTGATAAATATGTCTGCCAATCCTACTTTTCATGGAAGCTTTGTGTGCTTTCAAGTTTTTGCCAACACTTGAACAGCGACTCCATATAGGGACCCTAAGGACACCTTGTAAAACAGGTTTTTGCCTGCAAGGATTTTTTTGTGTGTGTGTGTGCGTTTTAATAGTAGTGTTGTTCCGATGCATTTGACGGCCCCTGTCTCTTAACGAGAACGTGAAGGAATCCGTGGACACCTGTGCACATTATAATGGGTATATATGTGGAGAGGGACACATTTTATTTGTTTGCCAGAACCAGTTGCTGCATGATAATCCCTCCTGTGAGGAGGCCACAGCTGCGATCTGAGAAAGAAAGTCACTTCCTCTCAAGTTCATGGTGGTAAAAAACATGTTATAATGCAATGCCTGAGCCCCCTGACCATTACATTCATATGCATCCCATATTGAATCGATTAGAACAGTCCAAACGTTATCCATCATGCTGCAGTATGCAAAGTCATATATTCATAGATTCATATACATGTGTCGGCAGAAAAGGACCCTCCTGGCCCATCGAGTCTGACCCCCCCCCCCACACACACACTTGTCCCCCCCCCAAGACCCTTCCCCTTAACAATCCTTTGTATTTGTCCCAGGCTCTCTTGAAACCCTCCACTGTACTGGTCAGATAGGATCACAGTTTAGCATGGCCTGGGAAAACAGATTTAATGGATTGATAATTCAACACAATTATTTTGGGTTGTAAGATAAAAATGCTTCCACTACCCATAGTGTGATTTCACCAGAATTTGGTATTCTTACATAACAATATTCTCCTCACATACCCTCCCCAAAGCCACTGGTTGTCCCCAGATATGTCCTATCAGAAGCTATGGTGGTTTTCAACAGCATTTGTTACTCCTGTTGATGCAACTGTAAATGGCTTTACATGACACGACAAGTTTACCAGAATTGTAGAAAAAAACTCACTCATTGTTTGATTGTGATTAATATGGAAATAGTTTATTGTATTTTTTGCAGTCTGAGGTCCAAATGGAAACTATAGAGCCTATAATTTAAACTAAGAATTCTCAAAGATACGTGAGAGTATAGTGGTGGTAAATGTAACATTTATTGAAATAATAAAAAAAAATTGAAAACATTATATTGCCAGCCATTATCAAATATATTTTCACATATAATAAAACCCTTTCCCTGAGTGCTTTTTAAATTACTAAAAACCGTGCACAAAATAATGTTACTTACACGTTTTTTATTTTACTTTTTTACATATTTCTTAAAAACATCCCAGCTTACTTTCAGTACATCCATTCCGTCCCCCTAACCTTTTATATGTTCATATTTTGCGGTGTGCACCGGAACAGCATGGGTGACTGTATCTCATACTTGTTGCCATATTTGTGACAACCCTGAAGCTGGGTGAGGCTTATATATTTTCATTGTCATTACCTGTTCCAAGCAAATGCGAGCCAATACGCTACCCGATTTGTTTTGGTTGGAGTAAGCTGTTCTCCCCCTGGATTTACCACTGATGGATTTCTGTGCGCTAGAAATGATGGTCTCTCAGCGCATTTCGTCACGAAACCCCTCCGCTCACAGTATAATATCACAAAACAATGCTTCACGGCTGCTATGCCTGTCAGACTATGGAGATGCAGTTTTACAGCAGCCAGTCTGTCTAAAGCCTCTGATATGCTGAAGCTGGTTTAATCAATGTACTGTAGATGGAATTGGCTGAAGCGTGGGCTACACAACGAGTTAGTGCACCTCTTGGTTGTATTTCCACCTGTAACGCATGTCACTAAGTTGCTTTTGGATATCTGCTACGATTGTGAACGGCCAGTTTTGTAACCAAATGTATTAAAACGAAGAAATAACTGTATATTAAAGTAACATTGCAGAAACAGAACGCGTACCGCTGTTCTGAACATGAGCTGGAATGGCAATATATAGTTGTTTTCTGCTCATAACGCCACACACACACACACACACACGTTGTCAGATTTCTAAAGAAACAACAACTATTGATGTTACTCTGTAATAACAAAAATCACCATTTCAGTCACAAAGCAAAATAACAAATTGGTGGTACTGCCAGATTTTAGAGACGGTCATATTTTTATAAATTTAAAAACATCAGCAGTTCTAGGGAATGGTGAGGAGGGACAGGTGCATGATGTAAATCGTGACCGAATGTTGATTTCATTATTAGTCATTCTGCAGTTGGATGGAATTTCAAACAGAGCTATCGAGGACAGAATAAATACATGTTTTATATATGAGGCTAGGCCCCATTTCCTTCTAATTATTATGTCTAGCAGCAGCAGCTAAACCCAATTCTATTACGATAATAATTTTGACGCTTGCAGGTCGGTGGGGAAAATATTCTGAAATATTGACTGTAGAGTGTTTACAAGTGTTGGGAGCACATACTATTGAAGGACTTTTTAAAAAGTGCGTGCAATACCTTTACTGATAACTATAGGCGATGACATCATAATCAAACCAGAAACAAGTGCGTTTGAAAGTTAATGTAATGGTTCCTCTAGAAAATCATACTTTACTTATGATGAGATTATAACAGTTTATGAAGTAAACAAAAGGTATCAAGTTAGGACGAATTTTTTCTACAAATATCTGTTTTTAATTACATATCATATTTAGTAAAATTCCAGCCTGTTAATAAAGAATATGAGTGCAATAATATGCTCATAATAAATGATAAATTCATTTTATGTACCGCCTTATAAAAGTTTCAAGACGCTGTACAATAATGCCTTGAAACTTCTATACAAAGATGCTCAGATTTTTTACATTTTAAAGGCCTGCAGTTTGCAGCAGGTTGGTACATTATACCATATGACCTACATCCTATCAACCTAATTCACTATTTTGATTGGGACACGGGTCTAAAATAAACGTTCTTCCTTTGCAGTGAATTATGGTATGAACCAGGACACTGCCATCTAGCAATTACTGTAGGAAGTAGCTATGTTTGCATTTCATTTATGGGCAAATTCCACGTGAAGTCTTGATAATTCAAAAGTAATGGTGCATTCCTGTATACTGTTCTTTATACATAACCCGAGAACAACTAAGCCCCTCATCTTACCTCCACCTAGAAATAACAGAATAAGAGGAGGACCAGCAGCAGGGCATTATTTTATATAGATGTATACACACACACACACACACACACACACACACACACACACACACACATAGATATCCTTTAAGAGTCCCAAACAACTATATTGCACCACCCACTACACCCACCTTGATTAAAGAGCGCATTTCAGTAAACTTGTCAAGCATAGAAAGAATGAACAATACATTATGACGGCTAATAGACTAGGCCATGAAACGGGAATGCCTTCTGTAAAATGCCCCCCACACACACACACACACATATACACACTCAGTGTTAGCTCTTGCTTAAGGAAACCCATGTGCTATGGATGGGCAGTTTCGGAAGGAAATCCACTTTAAGTACATCCATGGGGAGCTGGCACTAATATCAATACAGGAAAAGCAAAATGCAAGTTATAATTTCAGGATGCAAGTAGTCTTTTTGTCCGATTGAGGTTACAGAAGCCAGATGGGGTTAGAGGTGTTTCGCTTGACAATTATTGATTTATGGGGGAGTTAATATCCAAGAACTTTCAAGTCTAGAATGTTCCAAATCCTTTACCGAATAGTATGATACATGTTCTGTGCCTGCATGCCTACTAAAGTTTAGATTATTTTTTTATTTGTATTTACTTCTGTTGTTTTTCTCTTAATTGAATAAATACAGGGTCATTGTTATTCAATTCTCTTTAAGCTACTTCACACGTTAAGTAATAGAAATATAATGAATTGCGCGGCTTTAACATATCACCTTTTTAAAGGCTGCCAAAATAAACACAATGATTTGTGCTTCCGCTATATAGATATTCAGACCATCACAATATAATTTGTAATTAAATTTAGGAACTGGTTCCTATTCCCTTGTGGGTTTTAAAGAAGTTGCAGTGATCCCAAGTCAGATTGCTGTGTCAGTGTGGTGGCATTTTTTATTAATGAGAATACAAAAACCTTGCATATATTCTCAGCCTGGCTTGAATTGTGTTGCCAAGCAACCTGTGTGCAGCAATTCATCCGCGAAATTTAAATCTTTGAAAAAAGACGGTGCGCTTTGGAGAATGATCGCCACGAGGAAAACAACATGTGGGATCGTGAGCAGATGGCAACCCCCAGACCCTGCCATATCCGTCCAGATCTCGCGACAAAGAGGGGTCCCTATCCTGCTGCTCCAAACGGCAGCGGCTCATGATAGCTTAGTTAACCTGTTTGTCTGTTTCTCTGTCACTCCATTCCGTCTGTTGATCTAGATCAGTTCAATGTGATCAAATACTGGTTTAAGATTTGTCGGATCACGCCACTCCTAAAATACAGAAACAACAAATCTGCCACTGAGCAGGTATGCGAAAAAACAATAATGTGACACATTGGGAATTGAACCCACCACTCGGAATAAGAGCACATAGATCAGAACATTGTAATAATCGGATTCCCAATCTTCTAAAACCTACCTAACTGAAATAATTCCACTGGGCAACCCATTTGGTAAAGATCTGAGCAGAATGATGTTGGCTACCTGCCCCTCCAACTAGACTGCATGTTTCTGAAGACAAAATAAGCAGTGAATATTGTGCATTTTCCCTATTTGTAAAGTATTGGCTCCTACACGTTCACACATATTTTACTAAGGGATAAATACAGGTGGTATATATGTAGCCACATGTATCTGCCTGGATTCTTACATCTTGTAATTATTTAAACTGGCGTCTGGAACCATTCCCTGTTCCCTGGGTCGTGGCTGAAAAAGGGACCCGGGCCTCAGTCTACCGTACCTGGTTATCAATAAATAAATAAATGAATGAATGAATAAAAATTAACGTGACTGAGGTGAAAATGGTAGTGACCTTTCCCCATGAAAATTTCAGATTATAATTGTCCCAATGTGGCAAATATGAAACGCAGTGAACAATGGCAGCACACAGCCACTGGTTTAATATAAGGCCAGTGCAGCCTTGTTGTTAAAGCTCCGAACTGTGAACCAGAGAAGCCCATGGCTCAAATGATACCCAAACCTCTCACTGTGTGACCTTTAACAAATAACCTAACCTGCGATCTTCCCTCCTCGCAGCTGTAAATTGTTTATCAAGACCCCGTTGAAAACAAGATGAGGCATCTTAGCTGAGCTACAGAGGGTAAATTAATTATAAACAAAAGTCAGAAACATGCCAGAAAGATGCTGCATGCAGCAAACTGGCTCCCGCTGTACCCGAGTGAGCAATGACATTATGCGATTACATTTCAGCTCCGGTTTAAAAACAGTCGAGGGGAAGGAAGCCCCCACCCCCAACCACCACCACCTCCAACGTTTCCCTTTGGTAAACCAACTGTAGATGGTAAAAGCCTTTCTATGACATACAGTGTTAATCAAATACACTGTTTATAATGTTTGACTAGCAACAAGAGCTCAAAAATACTCGCATTCCATTTTCAGATTATTATTATTCATTTATTTTACAAGTTTGGGCCAGGAAAGGCACACAAAGCCGAGGCTTGTTTCCAGGTGTGTCCTGGGAGCACGGGACAATTAAGTGACTTGCTCATGGTCACAGAGTATGCAAGTGGCGGCTGTGGGATTCAAAATCAGTTTTCCAGGTTTGCAGTTTAGTGCTCTTTAGTTGATTTAGTGGCAGCAGGTGCTGCTGTACTTTAGAATATACTGTGAATGTGCCGACCTTACTCACTTCATGTGTATAGTTTAATAACTTCTCCACTCCCAGCAAATTTAGAACTGTAAAAAAAAAAAAAAACATGTATCTGTCTCCTTAATATTTCGTTGCACACCCAAATCAATGGTCATACTTGATGCACCCCTTCTATTTTCATTAATTACCCTTGAACTTGGGTAAACAAAAGACCTGGGTGTAGCATACTAGAGGATTTCAGATTTCTCAAATAAATGACTTTTCCTTTGGGTGGAGTTTGTCAGCACTTGAGCACTATAGTGACTTATGGTGTCATTTTCACAAACAGGTATGAAACACACATATTGTATGGGGCTTTTGTAGCTTGGAAAACTTGTTTTATTACAATAACATAAATATATGTATAAAAACACAAATTGTGCTTGTGATGATATCCTACATATTAAAAAGTATATATTTGTATAATTTACAAGGTATAAATATACTATTTTCTATTTCACTGAGACATGATTTGAACTATTTCATGCATTCGGAACAATAGAACCCCTTCAAAAATAAACAAAACAAACCAAACAAACAAACAAAAAGACCTGACCAAAAATAGCTGAGAGAACAGATCAGCAAAGGAGCGTCACCAGCTTCGAATTTACAAATTATATATTGTTTACATACACTGACAAATGCAGGGACATTGCTAGCATTGATATTTTAATATTTTCACCCTCATCATACAAGTTACATAGTACAACATGGGGCGGTTACATTTAAGAACATAAATAAAGGTGGCATGGGTGTAGGAAAGGAAATGAGAGTGCCCAGAGCTGATTACTGAATAAGAAACTAAACTGCCTTTTCAAGACAGTAGCAGATCTTCGACTATTGTTGCGCTTTTCAAATGGTTTGCAAAACCATGTGAATGGAGCAATAATGCTGAATACTGTCCTTGAGGTGTGCCAAGAGTGTTGGAGGAAATGCGTGCAACCTTTACTAAAACAAAACACATATGACAGGACCAGCAGTGTACTATTTGTTATGTACCATATAAAAGTGTTGAATTAATGCACATTGATTATGCCCAATAAACACACACACACACACACACACACACACTCACGGATGATCACATTGTCTTGTCATTTAATTATTCAAATCTAAAACAGAATCGGCCATTAGGGCACACATTTGTTCTATATACTACCAGGAATAGCTATTTGGCAATCATAATCGACTTTACTGCATATTAGACAAAATCTCCGGGGAGAGGAGAGAGAGAGAGAGAGAGAGAGAGAGAGAGATCAGCTTTCGCCTTGCCTGTCCTGACAGTGCTTTCACACTATATGCAGCAAATAACCTCCAGGAGGACTGAACCCGATGTCTCCTCTTTTCCAACCAAGAACACACCACCACCCTTCTCTTATGCGTAAAAAGGGGCCAGTCACATACAAGCAAACTGTTTCTAAATAATGAACATACAGGCCTTCCTTTTTAAACTACACAGCATCTTATGGCGCCATGTCTCGGTCACAGCAAGCGTCATACTACAGGCTCCCTGAGAAATAACAGTGCTACACAAAAGGGTTCGTCTAAATCCAGGCCTTCGCCCTCCACCAACTGGAATACACCTCTACAAATTTGCGATTTTATAAGCAGGCACACGTTACAAAAAAAAAACCAAAAACAAGCAAACAAACCCCCCAAAAGCACTACATTCTAATGTGCAGCTGTCTAGTTGAATTTGATTTATGCAACTGACAAAGGCCTGTCTGAAAGTAGTACAGCCTTTCTGTTGAGCGCATAGCATTTTCTTGATTCAGTCAAACCATTAACATTAAAATACGTACCCAGACGCACAGAGGCTAATACAAGTGCGCACAAATCACCTTGCAGTAAAATCAAAATATAACAAAAGAAAGAGCATCGTCTAGAGGGCAACATTATCTGCAGGCTAAAATATGCTTTTAAGGACGATGTATACAAAATGGCACAAATTCTACATTGTTCTCGACAGCAACATTCTGTGTGTGTGTGTGTGTGTGTGTATGTGTGTGTGAAAGAGAGCGAGATTGTGTGCTGGTGTGTTTTATGAATAAACGTACAAGGCAGTATAATGGAATTAGAAAAATAAACCAAGTATTTAAATATTATTTTCTGTACACGACTGAAAGTTTAATATATACTATTTCAAAAATTACCCTTCACCAACTGTATTTTCCTTTGTAAACATAGCCAATCCTAATCCTTAAAGGCAACGTTTTCTAGGTTTGTAATGTAACTATTTGACCAGTGAGGTTAAAACATGAAAGGGATGTTGTTTCTTCACATTAAAAGGAATTATTGCTATGCACTTTGTCCTACCCACGTTTTCCTATATTTATATGCTGTGTCATTTAAACATGTTTTTCTAAAGCACAGTCCACAAAAATATCAATGAAACGTGCCCACTTAATAAAACACGAACATGTTCCAAAACAAGAAGACATTAAAACCAGGAGGTGTCAACTCGAATTGCAACAATTTAAATCCTGCAATTCAAAGCCACCTGCGATATGTTTCACAATGCCCAAAGATTGTGCATTACAATCAAGGGCTAAAATTGTATTTCATTGGTGATTTTCTCATCTAATATGCACCAGACACACAGCCACACTATTTCATTCTAACAAATTTATTGTCTCAATCAGCTCTTTACGGATCACTACTCAAATTAAATTACAATCAAATGATCACATCAAAAGATACCCTTATTACCTAACAACAGTCCAATATTTTCATCTCGTTTTGATTTGTGCTCGTTTTTGAAAAAACACGTAATACAAGATCTGGGGAAAAATAAATTACCGTTTTGCAGCAGTTCATAGTTCTGAATAAAATATTAAAACAAGTCATTTGATGAAAATATAAAGTAAATATTTTAGATCGTCAATTGATCTAGCGAATTTTATATTGCCGTCTTTTGAAAAGTCTATTTTATTAAAACCTACCAAAACACTGCTTGGAAATGGCAGTATTATATAATCACATCCACAGCACCCTTTCAAACAAAGTTGGCAACGGTTTTAGGAGAGGAGAAGTTCAGTAAGTGCAGCTGCAGATGTTCATTCAGTCACTCTAAATCCTTTTATCTGATTCAGTCCGGGGAAAATAAAATAACAACAAAAAATATATTTATATGTAAGTAATGGTGTGGATGGGTTTTTTTGCGGTTAGAGAGATGCGTCAGAAGCATGTACGTTTACGGGTTAATGTATTCCCTTTTTTCCTCCTGTTAATCTTAATTCATGCAAGGTCCTTGCAGTTCTTACGCTTCTTGGGACAGACATTTTCACATTTGTTTTCCTATTTTTTTTCCGTCTCTGGCTTAAGCTTTGGAAGTCTGGGTTATGTATGTCCACTATCCTTTCACATTTAAGTCTGCTTTTCAGTGCTGAGTATGCAGACCTTCTTTTCAGTTGCAAACAGTCTTTTCATTTGAAGGAGGGGGATTTTATTTTGTTTTCAGAGTGGATGTCTGCTTGCACCAAAATGATTAGGATATGGCCAAGAAAAACACGTTTCTGGAATGCAGCAGGCACCCTCTGGTCTTCCTGCAGATGACTGCCCTGATTCTTTTTCTGACTGCTTCCACCAAACGTCCCTTGGAGACACCGTGGTCAACCCTCACTGGCAGGTGGATGTAGGCTAGAGGGCACCGGGTACTGTTGATCGCTGCAACAGGGGTTGAACAAAATGAATACCACATCTGCAGTTTGGTGCATTGAGCATCTCCGCCCTTCCTCATCACATCATACAAATGCTATCACTTGGATAGCCTGTCCGTTCAATTCCGTATTTATAAAAAACAGTCTAAACAGTCTGTGTTTCATTTTTGCTCTGCTTGTGCTTGGAACCTCACTGCACACTTGTTTGCAGTCCGTGGTGAGGAGGCGGTGTGTCTGCGTTCACATTGCCGACCTGGGAGTACACATCGTCGGCCGTCTGCTGCTGAATTCCCGGAGGGGTCATCCTCTTTTCTTTCTGCCTTCGGTTACAAAACCAGACCCTGACCACCTCTTTTTCCAACTGTAAGCTGTCCGCCAAGTTGGTGATCTCCTGAGCCGAAGGCTTGGGACATTTCAAAAAGTGACTCTCCAAAGCCCCCTTGACACTGACCTCGATAGAGGTGCGCTTCTTTCTTTTCCTTCCCTGTGCTGCTATCTTATCGATGCTAGTGGGGCTCCCAGTTGACGAATCGGCCTCTTCCAGCCACTTGTTTAGAAGAGGCTTCAGCTTGCACATGTTTTTGAAGCTAAGCTGGAGTGCTTCAAACCTGCAGATGGTGGTTTGGGAGAAAACGTTCCCGTACAGGGTGCCTAAAGCCAAGCCAACATCTGCTTGAGTGAAGCCCAGCTTAATACGCCTCTGCTTGAACTGTTTTGCAAACTGCTCTAGGTCGTCGGAGGTCGGTGTATCTTCGTCTGAGTGGGGGTCGTGGCTATTTACACCACCGTGATGCTGTTGCTGCTGATGGTGCTGCTGATGTTGATGATGGTGATGATGGTGGCTACTGTGATCAAGCTCCGGTGTGTCCCCTCTCACCAGTCCCGGATGAACTAAACCCTGGCTTCCCGGAAGAGGGCTCAGCATCCCATTCACTGTGAATCCCCCCGGCTGGGAGTAAATCAAGGACTGTTGTTGCTGTCCGCCAGCCATAGACTGGATGTGAGGCGCGGTTGTGGTGCCCCACGCTCCCGGATGACCCTGATGAGGACCCAGATGCGGCGGCCTGTGATGTAGTGCTGTGCCGGTGTGCAGATCGTCCCTTCCTCCATTGCCTTTGATATCCTGCTGCTGCTGTTGTTGCTGGTGCTGCGGGCTCCCTGTCATTCCAACCGGGCTCGATGACCAGGGCGATCCAGCTTCGGCTGCTGCTGCTGCGGCGGCGGCTGCTGCGGCAGCCGCGTGGGGAAGGGCTGTGACCCACTGGTGGGCATGGCTCAGCATATGGCCGCCGTTGCTAGCTGCCATTGCTCCCTGCATAAAGTCGCTCTGGACCATCTTGACGGTGGGATCGCCCCTGTAGACCGCTGAGACAGAGGTGACGGCGGCACTGCTCGGCACCATGCCACCACCCCCTGAGTCCGAGTGCACGATGGAGCCCGATGAAAGGATGCTGTTGCTGGCCAGGTAGGGGTTGGAAGCGGCGGTGGCCATTCCTTCTGCCCTTCTTCCTACACGCCTCCTGCTGCCTGTTCAGCTCTCGTTTGCAACTGTCTTTAAGTAGCTGCTTTCTGAACGTCTCCTGCTTTTCTTTCAAGTCCTATTTACTTTTTTTCCCTTTTGGGTTTATTTTCTTATTTAACTTTGCTATTTGCTTTCTGACGTCACCTGTTCAAAGTTTTTTAAAGGAAATAAAAAAAAAAGTTTTCACCCTTCGGAAGTAGAAGTCTGTGTCCCGTCCCTACCAAGCCTGCTAACTTTTCCTTGAAATATTTGCCTTTCTCTCCTTCCCGTCAAGTTCTTGATGGTATCCTAAGAAACTTCTCAGTGTTCATCTTTTGAGTTGCTACTGTTAGACTGACAGTGCAACTTAAAGTTCTTTAGAAAAACGACATCTTGGCTGTTTTGTAGTTCTTTTCTCAGACCCCTTTACACACGTTCCTGACAAATAAAGTTTCATGAGTTTTGCTACGTTTAGTCCGGCTGTTGCGTCCAAGAAGCTCTGAGTAGATGTTGACTTCCATATAATAATAAAACAACAACACAATAACACTGGTGCTATAGTATTTCCTTGGATGTCTGTTATGAGGCTCCCAGTTCAGGCTGTCCTTGCGCCGCCCGCCTGCTCGGTTTGTAACACTGCTGCTAGCTGCTGCCGCGCGTTGACAGTTCTCCCTCTGTCCCTCCCTCACAGAGAAGGACTGTCGAATGTTTACCCTCTGCCGAGCGCGCGCACATCACCACACTTTCCCAACTACAAGGAAGTCGAGCGCGAGACTCCTGCTGATTGGCTACCCGCTGCGTGATTGACAACTCTCGAATGGCTGGCTTCGGGCGCGCGGCCCCCCTTCCGGCCGTTACGATTGGCTGCTTTTTAATTTAGGCAAAATGTCGTAGGAGCTGAGAACCTACACCCCCACCCTTTAACTATTGGCGCGCTTCAACTAAAATTTGCCCTACCATAGTTCAAACCAAGAGATTATTTAGCACAAATATACTGGACTGTCATTTTATCTGAACCACTGCTAATATTTTCTCAAAGTACACGGAAGTGTTTTTATTTGACACATCCCTCCGGGGGAATTTCAGTTGTTTTACATGCTTGCTCTATCTGTTCACCAGCAATGCTGGCGATCAAGTGTTTTTTTTTTTTTGGGGGATCTAATTTTGAAGTTTATGCAGAACAAATTATCTTTAACCGTCTTACATTTTTCATTTATATATTTACTCAGAACGATTTAAACAGTTAGGTATAGCAATGGTTAATAGGACAAACAAGATAGTGTAGATGTGGTCCCGCTACATACTGTCATCACAGACACTCACGTCAACTATGTGCACGTTATAGTGAAAATGTGACCTATACTTTTTATGCCATTTCATATTGATCCTTACCACATTTCTTGTGCTATACCTTTTTTTCCCATTTAGAGTTTGCCTTATCGCGCTTTTACATATGGATTAATAAAAGGAGATTCCTTTTTAATATGATTCAAACCAGGTTTTCATCCGTGTTCTTAGCTATTATTATTGTATACATAGTTCTGTCCTATATGAAGCAGTGTCAACTGCATACTAGTTCTGTTTCCTTACAAGAAGAGTATTGCTAAATAATTTGAGTTCAAAAGCAAACGAGAACACTGGTAAAAATCTAGACCAAGCCATATTAAAATATAGCTAGATAGGTATTTTATTTGTAAAGCGCCCAATTCCATAGACTCTGGGCGCTGTACAGTTCAACTCAACAACAAAATACATATAAGCAGTAATTCATCATAAACTTAAAATTCTAAAAGAATACCTCATTTTAATATTTCAAATGCAAAAAAAAGGCTAAGCATACTCAAAATGGAGAAACAAGGACCTCATAAAAGATTGGAGATAAGGGACAATCTAAAATATAGTAAAAAAGTATTGGTCCACATTTTCTTTTTTGCAATTAATAATTTTTATTGAGTAGTTTCAACAAGATACAAACATCACAATATCATGTATAAGCACATAATTACAATGCATATATTGAGAAACAACACAGTAGTCTTGAAAAAGTAACAAAATACAACAGTAATATTATAATTACTATATGTTTAAGAAAAATAGGAGACATTGTCAGGGAATAAAATATAAAACGTTTATGATATAGGGACTGAAGAGCTAAATACCTATTACCTCATGTGCAAGGTGCATGGTCTTATGATCCAGAACTGTCAGGCCTGAAGCACCCTAGCAAAGAAGGAGGAATCAACAGTTGCTGGTTTAAGCTTTAACCCATATTATTATGTGATTCTATAAAATGACCCTAGAGGGCAACTGTTTTTGCCTACCTGCCTGCCCATCTGGCTTTATGTATGTATGTTCTATGTATGTATGTATGTATGTATATATGCATGTGTGTTTATACACCACCAGTAGAGATAACAATTACAAGATAAAATGTGATATCTTATACCCAACTCACAATATATCATGTTTTCTTGTGAACTGGGTATCTCACAAATGATATCTTGCCTATTGGGTGCAACACAAATGGGATGGAACCAACCAGACAGCAGCTTTCAGAATGCTGATGGCATCACAATAGCCATGTACAGCACTCAAGCAAGCATTTGAAATCAAAGAGAAACAGTTAAATCACCCTCAATTTATTTTTTATTCTTTTTGTAACCAGATAAGGCCTACTAGGCACATGTGGCTGTTTTCAGCAGCGACTTGGGAGCACTGAGTTGGCTAAGTGACTTGTTCAGAGTCACACAGAATACAAGTGGAGGTTGTGGGAATCAGACCCAGGTCTGCTGAATGTACCAAGCTCATTCACAGCTCATTACTCTAACCTCCAGGCTATACTGCCAGTCTCAAACAGCAGATTTAAAAGTTCTAACTAGTAAAGTGATGTTGTATAAATCCAATATGCCATGTCCAGACTTAAAATATCCAGTTTATCTTTGTTTGTGAGAGAACATGACGTTTATAACTGGCTATGAATAGGCTCCACAACTCTTAAGTTATGGTCTTGCCATCTCAAATACAGTGATAATGGCATACTTTGAATCACGCCATTGCCAAGGGAGTCAATGACATTTTGGAAAGCAGAGGCCCAGACACTGTTTTAAGAAATCAGCTGTGTTCATGGTCAGCTAAGTTAAGGTACAGGTTTATAACTTTACAAATAAAAATAAAGGCCCAAGCCTTCAGTCTATTGCCAAGTGACTCCACTAATTGCATGTTATCTATCTAGCTGTCTGTGTCTGTCTGTCTATTTGTCTGTCTGTCTGTCTATCTATCTATCTATCTATCTATCTATCTATCTATCTATCTATCTGTATTTCTATGGCAGAGGAGTGCCTTGACATAGTGGGGGTAACAGAAACGTGGTGCCACCAGGAACAGGGATGGGAAATGGAGATTCCAGGGTACAAATTGTTCAGGAGGGACAGGGAGGAAAAGAGAAGGGGGGGGGATTGTACTCTATGTAAAGGAAAGTATCAAGGCATCAGAACTGCAGGGTAAGTGGGGAGAGACAGAAGGACTCTAGGTCTCGTTGTCAGTGGGGAAGGGGGAGTCAGTGCATATGGGGGTGGTGTACAGACCCCCAGCACAGCAAGAATCTGTGGATAGAAGCATGGCTGATGAGTTCATGAGAATGGCGGTAAGGGGAAGTGGTGCTGATGGGGAACCTGAATCTACCGGATGTAGACTGGAGCACCCTTTCGGTTGCTTCAACCAGCAGCAGGAAATATTGGACTCCCTGCAATTGGCCCTCCTAAATCAACTAGTCAGGTAACCAACCAGGGTAGGAGCTACTCTTGATCTAGTCCTGACAAATGGGGACTGGGTAGGAGAGGTATCGGTGGGGGAACATCTTGGTATGAGTGACCACAACACAGGTTTAGAATAAGGAACACTGCAGAAGTTCACTGGTCTAGGTTAAAGGTGCTGGATTTCAAGAGGGCAAACTTCAGGAAAATGAGGGAAATAGTGGTGAGGGCTTAGCAAGGGGTGGAGGATTTGACAGAGGTGGAGGCAATGTGGGGGGACAATAAAAGAAGCTATTGTAAGGGCCACTGACATCTGTGCCAAGACAGCAAGTAAAAATAGGAGGAGGAGAAAACCTCTGTGGTACACTAGGGAGGTAGCAAAAAAGGTAAGGACAAAAAGGAAAGCCTCCAGGAGGTTCAAGAAAACACAGGCAGATGAGGACTGGGTAAAATACCAGGCGAGCCAGAGAGAATCTGGGGTAGAGGTAAGGAGGGCAAAGGCACAGACAGAGGAACAAATAGCTAGAGGGGTCAAAAAGGAGGATAAGACTTTATTTTGGTATGTAAATGAAAACAGAAAGACTAGGCAGGGGATTCTCCAGTTAAAAACAAACGAGGGGGAGATGCTACAAGGAGGACAGAGAGAAAGCGGACCTGCTAAACAACTATTTTTGCTCAGTGTTCAAGAGGGAGGAAGAAGATGAAGGCAGCAGAGCAGGAAATGAAATGGCAGGGGAGGGTAAAGCGGAGATGAGGCCATTTCTTGTGGAGGAAATTTTGGAGGAACTAGGCTGCATGAAGGTGGACAAGGCAATGGGGCCAGATGGGGTGCACCCAAGGGTGTTAAGGGAGCTAAAGAAGATATTAGCAATACCTTTGACTGCACTCTTCAATCAGTCTCTAGAGACTGGGGTGGTGCTGGAGGACTGGAGGTAGGCAAATGTGGTCCCGCTGCATAAGGGGGGAAGGAGGAAGTGAGAAGTTACAGACCTGTGAGTTTGACATCGGTGGTAGTCAAGCTCATGGAGAAACTAATAAAAGACAGGATCGCCAGCTACCTGGAGGAAAGTGGCCTGATGAATCCAAGGCAACATGGGTTTACTAGGGGCAGATCCTGTCAAACAAATTTGATAGAGTTTTTTGACAGGGTTACCAAGGAGCTGGATCAGGGGAGGGTGGTAGATGTGGCTTATTTGGATTTCAGAAAGGCATTTGACTCCATGTCCCATGGGAGGCTGCTGTGTAAAATGGCAGGACTGTGGCTGGGGCAGAGGGTAGTTAAATGGGTGGGAAACCTGGATGGGGAAAAGGAGACAGATGGTCATAATAAATGGGGTGGCATCCAGAGAGGGCAGGGTTACAAATGGGGTCCCTCAGGGATCAGTGCTGGGGCCCCTACTATTCAATATATTTATAGGGGACATTGTGGAGGACCTTGAGGAGGGTGTGAGTATGTTTGCGGATGATATCAAAATCTACAATAGGATGGACATGCAGGAAGGGGTGGAACAAATGCAGAGAGATTTGGGGAGACTTGAGGCATGGTCAAAGAGGTGGCAGCTTGCATTCATTGCAGAAAAATGTAAAATCATGCATCTTGGCTACAGAAATCAGAGGGCGGGGTACTGTATGGGGGCAGAGATCTGGAGGAGATGGAACAAGAAAGGGACCTAGGCATCATTATATCCGGGGACCTGAAGGTGGAAAGACAGTGTGGAAGGGCAGTGGCCAGGGGAAGTGGAATGATGGGATGCATTGGAAGGGGGATCATGAAATAGGGAGGTCATTGTACCCTTGTACACCCATCAAGTTAGACTGCACTTGGAGTACAGAGTCCAGTTCTGGAGGCCATACCTCAGGAAGGATGTGGGGATGCTAGATTGGGTTCAGAGGAGAGTGACAAAAATGGTAAAAGGGTTAAGCCACCTATCCTATGAAGAAAGGTTGAGTGAACAAAACATGTACTCCCTGGAACAGAGGAGGGAGAGGGGGGACATGATCAAGACCTTCAAGTACCTTAAGGGTATAAACAGGGTGCTGGGGGTATCTTCAAGATGAAGGGAAATCAGAGGATGAGGGGGCATGGCCTGCAGGTGGAGGTGGGAAGTTCAGCGGTAACATTAGGAAATACCATTTCACAGACAGAGTGGTGGAAAAGTGGAACAAACTCCTAGAGGCAGTCATTGGAGAGGAAACAGTGGAGGGATTCAAAATGGCATGGGACAACCACAGGGAAGTGTTAAGGGGGGGGCACAGGTCCAAGCAGATAGCTAGACAAATGGGCAGACTTGGTGGGCCTTGTTTTGGTCCTTTTCTGCTGTCACACTTCTATGAATCTATGAATCTATGTATGTATACTTGTATGTACATATGTCTGTCTGTCTGTCTGTATGTATATGTGCATGTGTTTGTATACCTTCATCTATGGCTGCGTATCCTCCTATGTATATGTCTTTCAGTTTATGTTTCCTGTGTGTGTTTATGTATGTATGTATGTATGTATGTATATATGTATGTATGTCATCTATAGGGTATACACAATGACCTGACTCAGAACATGCCAGTAATTTTCATAAGTGAGGGAATAGGGCCATAAAGTCACTGGTGGCAAAGCTACCAGAAGGGTGCCCCCCCCCCAGAAATAAGGATAAAGAAAAGAATCTGAGTCTTGCCATTGTGTGTCCAGTTTATGCAACACATTTTGAAAGGCTGTATAAACCTTTTAATTTAGTTACTTTTGGAGCTGTATCAGTTTATTTTAAAGGAAAACTGCATATATATTGAAATCCTCTTGCTCCAATAGCTAACTTCCAATATGCATTATTAAGCAAATAATTATTTTTTTAAACATAAAATCATTCTCTTTAACTTTTAAACTAAGCTTCCTAACTTCTGCTGAAAAAAAAATGGCTACACATCACTACCTTATGGGCAGTCTTGTGCTCCCTTCACATGCTCCTTGCTGATATGCACTGCCAACAAGTGGTTCCCCAGTTCGCATCTGTAAAAAAAAAAAAAACATATATAAATATACTTTTGCATCTCTCTATGTTTACCTGGTGAAACAATTTCTTTTTTTTTCCTTCAACTTTCTTTTACCTCCGCTACACTGAAGACCCCCAGACTCTCTCCAATGTAGTCTCTTGATGCAACTGGTGTCACCCCACCTGAAGCCTTCCAGCATCCATCCTCCGACATGGGCCCATCTCCACTCCTCATCCTCCAGTTGCTTGACCCCCAGTTCTGAACCACCCAGGGTGGGACTGCCTACTCCTCTGGCGCTCTATCTGGGAATCCAATGGTGTAACCAGGGGGAGTTGGAGGGAGTGCCAGAGGAGGGCTGGGAAGGCCCAGAATTGGGCATGAGGGACAATCACTAGACCCACCTTGCCACCAGGTGCCAGGGATTTTCCTCTTTATTCTGCCCACTGGTGCGAACATGCAATGTCTTCAGTGCATGGAGGGCATGCTCCTGCCCCTCCTGCAGACACCTGCCAACACCATTCCCCATTGACTGTGCCTACCAAGGTGTGTGGTGCCCCCAACCTCCACAGTAGCCGCTACCTGGTGGGGAAGTCCCTGAATCCCACACCAGGACAGGAGAGCAGTCTAACAGATGCTTGATCCTCTCCTCCCCTGCTGACCCCTGGCAGCCCAAGTTCACTCCCAAACCTGGGTCACTGGGGTGGTGCGAGGTGTGGCATCCAGCGCTTCAACCCTCAGTGCCACCAGGCGGGCCCTGGTAAAACAATTTCAAATAAATAAATACATACATACATAAACAATGCCTGAGTTGGTAATGCACATTAGCATAGAGTATAGGAGGGGAACAAACAGCTATCTATGAGGTAGCAATGGGCAGGTTTTTCAAAGGAACTTTTGAAGCTTACTTTCAGAGTTAAAGAAAAAAATCAAGGTTAGGAAAAACAATGAACTATTGGTTAAAAAAGCATGGGGGTTAGTTATAGAAGATGGAGGGCCTGAATACGTGTGCAGTTTCCCATTAACTTCAGTGGTCTGTTTATAATATTGCATAACTCCACTGTGATTTCATACAGCAGTTTCAGCTGTTCTCTCATTAGTTAAGTACAGCAATATAACATATCTAACCTATGATATTTTGTTTGTGACATATCTAGCAGTATAATTATTTTATCTTGGTAGTAGATATGACATCAGCAAATGACACAATCCAATGACATTTGTTCTCACTGGTGTGGCATGTCTGTCTGTCTGTGTTTGTCTGTCCATCTACCTATCTACCTACCTACCTATCTATCTGTCTTTTCATCTTCAGGGGAAAACAGGCAGGAATGAGAAGGTGAAGTAGGGCAGTGTGGAAAGAAGGTGTGGAGAGCCATGTGTGCCAAAGTAAGGAGTCTTGCAAACAAGCATCCAGACGTGGAAGCCATCATAGCGGAGGCTGACCTGGATTTAGTGGCCACAATGGAGTTTTGGTGTACTGAGCACCATGAGTAGGACATGGCCATACCAGGCTAGGCTATGTTCAGAAAGACAGGGCATGGGGTAGAGGAGGAGGAGAGGGTGTCTTACATGTGAGGGAAGGAATCAAGGCCACAGAGGTGTAATGGTACCACAAGTTAAAAGAAGGGCTGGTGATGCTGTGGGTCACTCTGGAGACAGTCTCAGGGGTTACTAGTCATACTGAGGTAATGTACAGACATACCATCAACACGGTCATGCTACAGTATGACTGTGCTCAGTTAGAAATAACTAGAATGTATGAAAAAAGCCGGCACCAATTATGGATTGCAAACATAAATTACTGTATTGTGTTAAGAATGCAAACGTGCTTAAGTGCTAACAAAGTTATAATTACAGCAGCAGCAGGATTGGGGAAGCTGATCCCTTCTGCACATGGGTTTCCCCAACCTTGCCACTACTGCTGTAATTGTGAGTTTGTAAGCACTTATGCACTTTTGTACTCTTAACACGAATCAGCTTGTGTTTGCAACCTGTGTGCTGGCGACAGATTTTTTCCTGTCTTCTAGTGTATAGACCTCCAGCACAGGGAAAAGAGTTTGATAAGGCATTTTGGGGAAGCCATAAAGAATGGTGAGTAAGGGAGAGTGCTGGTGGTTGTTCGACATCAGTATACTAGACATTGAGTGGAGCCTTCCAATTGCAGCTTCGGCAAGGAGTAGGGCCATCCTTGGCTCACTACATGGGGCTATTCTCAGACAGCTAGTCAAAGAACTCACTAGGGACAGTGCAGTACTGGCCTTCTTGCTAACAAACAGGGACAACCTTGCAGACATAACAGTGGGCAGTCCTGTGGGTACCAGTGCTCCCTGTACAGTGTGGTTTAACATTAAGACAAGAACAGAGGCTTACCATACGAGGACCAGGGCCCTGATCTTGAATAGGGCAGATTTTAAAGAAATGGGGGACTGCCTCAGAAACTGCACTTAAGGGGATTGCCAGGGAGAGGTGAAGGCACAGTGGGGGAACATGAGGGCGGGTATCATTAAAACAACCAAACTCTGCATGAAGAAGGTGCCTAAAAGTAGAAGGACAAAGAAACCATTATGGTTCTCTAAGGAAGTGACAAAGGTGGTGAAGAAAAAAAAGGTGGCATTCAGGAGGTAAAAGGAAACACAGAGTGAGGAATACAGGGGAGTATACCTAGTAAAGCAGAGGGAAAAAGGAAAGGCATTGAGTGGAGCAAAGGCACAAACAGGAAAGAATTGTCAAATAGGTTACTAAGGGGGGCAGTACTTTCTTTAGATACATAAGTGAGAAAAGGAAAGCAAAGGGAGGAATATTGAGGGTTAGGAAGGCGGAGGGGGGAAATATGCAGGAGAGGACCAAGGAAAAGCAAACATCCTAACCCAGGTATGGCAGGGTGAGTGGGAACACGTGTGCACTGCACACTTAGTCCATGTTTATGAAGGGGGGGGGGGCGACCTGATGAACCTACGGCGTCTATCTGTCTATCTACCTATCTCATCAGTTGGTTTAAATAGTGATATCCTGAACTTGTTTGTATTGCACAGCATCTGAAATCTGGCTGCAAAAAGTCTGTTGGCAGAAACCAAACTGAATCCAGATCTATTGCCAAATGACCGCACACATAAATGCTCCCAATTTATATCCTCTCTGATCAAAGAGGCCAAGCAAAAAGGGTTCTGGTATTCGGGATCACGCTTTTTTTATCTCCTGTGCTCAAGTCGGATGTCATTCCGGATTCCATCAGATTTGAATTGAAAATACTATTTTTGAAACCTGAAATAGTTAAGCGGAGGGGATTGGAGATGCGACCAAGCTGAAACGCTGCGCGCAGGCTACCCCAGCTGAACCAAGAAAAAGAAAAAGTGAACCAAAACAAGGGCAAATTGAGCATTTCTGAGGATCGGCAACAAACTAACACAAATACAATCCTGACATTAAGATAACATATACCCCTTTACTGCATCTTGAAATGTGTAGTAGAATTCGGGCTGCAATATGCAGCAAAGTAGCCTTTCTCCCTCTAATTCATTCCAATTCTGTCCGCCCCCGCCTCCCCAAGCAGCGACTGCTGCATGTTTGCGTGCTGGAAAGCGAAATAGAGCCCATTTCCCATTTATTTAGGACTCCATCCAGCTCGAGCTTGCACGGCAGCACAGACCAACGTAAAGAACAGAAGGAAAGCAGCATCACCAGCATCATGGGCAGAGAATGGCAGAGAGACTCGCCTGGGAACAAAGGGGGCCATGGGACACACTAAAAGATCGATCCCTGTTTGTCTCCTCTCGGAGGCTTCTTCTTGTTTCATTTACACCCCTACCCTATATATCCAGCCCTAAGATGTATTACACAGATTCCTTTGAGCTAGTTCGAGCTCTCCAGGTGCAGCAGTCCTCTGCGCAGTCCGTGCCAGCAGCAGCGCCTGTTTTCCTTTCCAGACCATTTTGCTTGGACGAGGCTCAAAAAGCGACCGCGAGCTAGTGGGTCTTGTGGTTTTGTTGACATTGAATGGGGGGAGGATAGCTACAGCCATGGGGCCGGCTTTCATTAATATACAGTGAGGATTTTGTCTATATTACTGCTCTGCATTTCACAGTACACGCTTTCAAAAGCCGTCTCAGGTGGCCCGATGAAATGTGAGAGCGCTTTTACACACACACACACACACACACACACACACACACCTTGCTGCACTGAGTAAAGTGCACAAAACCCCTAGTAAAAATATCATTGTTCCCCCCTTTTTGGTCCACAAGCCCCTCCCCACCTTCTTGTCGAGTTCAATTGTTTTGTCTGGAAAAAAAAACATAAGTATAAAAAGGGGAGAACAGTTAGTACTGATTTTAATTTGCATAAATTTTCATATATTTTGGTGAAAATAATAGACTAGTAGAGAGCCGAGCTTAGACGAGTCAGTGCAAGGGAAATCTTAGGAAGGAAGGTTTCCTTGGAGTGCAGCGATGCTTCTTAATCTCCCAACAGCTACTTTGACTTAAACAGAAAACTGCTATTCTGGGTACTGAATTGTAGATTTTGGAACTTTCGCTGGTAAGTGTATTTTCTGCATTTGTCTTCCCATATCTCTTTACGGTTTTGGGTTACGGAGCCGCAGCAGTGACAGTATACGGCAAGATACAGAAGTCCGGAATTAGAAGTCGCAGTGAAGTCTTTTATATGGAAAAAAAATACAGTATTCACAGAAGGCACGATACGTGGTTCTTTTATGATGAAGACAGAGCACACTGCACCCTAAACCTCTTGGCAGTAGTTTGTCAGCTGTAAGTACCTTTTAAAGACAGCTGAAAACACCGAGTACTTATATTATATATATTATATATTTACATACACAAACACGCACACACGCACACACGCGCGCACACACACACAAGTCGAAAATCGAACACTGGTCTGCTCTGAAGTTTGCCCCACAAAGCTGTTCGTGATGGTTTGGGTAGTGGACTAAAAAAAGTCTGGAGACAGATGCTAAAATAATTGTGCTGGCTATAGGGTTAAAACTGTAACTAGGTAACAGACGATTAAGCATAACGTCTGCAGCTCTGTAGTGAAAGTCCATCAGAAAGAGTATAATCAATCAAAACTAACCAGGACATCCCTTCATTTTTTTTCTCAAAGGAGCCTGAAGCTGGTAAATTACTAACCAGAGCTCACTTTGTTTTCATTCCAGGCTTTTTTCTTAGTCCAAACTGTCCTTATGTAGTACATTGCGCTAAGTAACTTCCCGTTTAATCGAAAGACGAACCATTCGATCGCGACCAACATTGCAGTGTTTTCCACCGGAATACATTGTTTGCATTTTTTTTTATTGCACGATTTTGGATTTAAAGAGAATTTTGTCTATGGACCATTAGCCATCTGACAAAAATGCGTAAAATTAAATCGTTTACCCTTTCCACTCAAAGCAGTCACAGTTAATAAGACATATTCCTAAGGCTAAAATGCCCATTATATATTTTTTGTACTATCTCTTTGCACTGACACAATGATAGCTAATATGGCTTTTAAAACTTTGAAGGGTAAAGGCCACCAAAATATCGGCCTTTTTATGCGTCTTTGGGATTCGTTCAGTTTCTCTCTTTTCACAGGGGTTAACTCTGTGTGACCCGTTGGAACAGATGCCATATAGAACTGCTCCCTGAAGATCATTTGTTTCCTTGATGGGGAACATTTCTGAGCAGAACATTTTGGTTGCCATAGAGAAGGAAATAAAAGGAAGAACACTAGTCACATTAAGCTATATGTTTGTGCACTGGGCTTTAGATAAAAGGACACTAGTTTAGCCAAGAACTCTGTGAAGCCAAATCTGCGCTTAGAGCCTCCAAAGCTTCACTAAAAGCGGGTTCATCTTGCGTTGGACGAATGCAGTTGGAACATATACACTCAATTTTATTGGTTCTCGTTAATTTTATAGGATACGGTTTATTGAACTAGGCAAACTTTTTGCAGTTTGTAGTATGTGTCAAGCTGCTCTGCTGCCAGCAGGGGTCGCACTGACGCGGCTCCGAACTTTGGTGAGTAAATGCAGTCTCGGATCAGATGGACGGATTACAGAGATTGCCATTGCCAAAGTTGTTTTAGGACAAAATATTAGTCACAGCCTTGAGCATTACCCAGAGTAAAAGTGTATGGGGAATTGATATCATATGAATTTTGAAGCAAATGAAAACATGATAATGAAGTCTAACCGACTGCTGAAACAAAGTTATTTTACCATGACATAAATTGTTAACATACTATGATATACTGTAATTGTAACCTCAAGAGGAAAACACTGTTGTCATTCAAAACTATTTTTGACACTGGTATTGTTTTGGTTTGAAATAAAACATTTCACTATAAGATGGGAAATAACCCAATATTAGCTAGAATCAATAATAACATTGACAATATTAAGTCAAAAGTAACCAAAATGTATATCCTGTAAACCAGCATTTTGTATCGATTTCAACTTTAACGTTTTTAATGGGCATGATGAAAACGAGATGAGTCTTTATTATCAAAGAAAAAGAAGACATATGTGTGTTTATATTATATATATAATTCGGAGTTTCATTGTGTACAGATGGAAATAACCCGTTTTTTTTATGTTTATGCGATATCTATAATTCGGGGTTTCATTATGCACAGGTATATGTAACCAGTTTCCTTAAGTGGTATAACAAGTTCCACCTTAACGTAAACCACTGAACTGGGGATTATATTGATATAAGCCACATAGTGTTAATTTCCCCTTCAGCTTCTATTGCTTGGGTCAGAGGAGAGATTGTAGGACAGAGTTCTTATTGACGGGCTGCATGTGCACGGGTGTATCATATCGGATATATGATCCCGTTTGTTATCAGTAGTTTTACTTGAAGGTACTATTTAGAAAGTCATGTGCAAAGGATGCTTGAGATATTATTTACATGTGGTTGATTTTATCAAGCGTGCATGTTAAACACACACACACACACACACACACACACACACACACACACACATTGTACCTACGAGTATCTATATATGTAAACATTTTGTTGTGTTTTTGTTTTCTGATGTGACAGATTAAAAAGTGGAGACTTGCAGTTTAAAAACTCAAGTCGTGTGGAAAACTTAAAACGGATTTAAGCCCACTTTTTAAACTGGAAGTTACACCTGTAGTTCACATATACACGGAATGCTGCAGGGAGAGTAACATTTTGTATAAGGCAGCACACCTGCCACAGGTCCAAGCAGATAGCTGGGCAAATGGGCAGACTTGGTGGGCCTAGTTCGGTCCTTTTCTGCCGTCACACTTCTATGAATCTATGAAACCTTTCAACTGCCATATCTTAAGAGGGATGTCCCTTATTTTAGCCCTTAAAATAGCTTTGTCCCAAATCCACCTCAATGAAAAAAGTTCTGGCCACACAGAGAAGGTACTGTAAATTCAGTCTTTAAAACAGAAAGTCACAATACACTAAGAAACACTTAAATCAAATATATATATATATATATATATATATATATATATATATATATATATATATATAGTGATCATAATTTGACTGCTGTGTTTTGCTACTTTTTCATGAATACTGTGTTCTGTCATACTATACCCATTGTGACAATGTGCTTAAATATGGCACTGTGACCTTGTTTGTTTCTTGTTGACACTATTCAATAAAAAAAAACTGAAAAAAGCCCCATAAACTTGGCAAACATACATTTATTTTCATAGTGTTCTGAGCTTGTATCTGTATGTTTAATTATGTGTCCACATCAAGAGGCCCAGTGTCCCACACTTTGAGAGTCAGTGTCACACATTTCCCTGTCATAAGGTTGAGAGATACAATATGTAAGGCAAGATTACCATGGTTCTGCTAGTTTCCTTGGATTCGGTTTTTGTTTCCCGTAAACAATAACGTCTCTTTCGGGGTATATTTATGTTCACAACTACAGTACGATTAAGTATGGTGGGTATTGCATTTTTCTGTCCTTGATCACAGGCGTTTCCATAATGAGAGCAAGGACCTTTGCAGACTTTTCCCCCTTCCAACTCGCTAGTTTTGAAACCTCCAGTGACACTTTCTCTACTTTGTTTTCTGTGTCACTCATGATTGCAAAATATCATTATAATGGATCCATAGATGCTTCAAGTCATGTTTTTCATTTAGAAATTCTATGCAAATGTCAAGTAAAATTCTAATTTAGGCCGTTTGTTTAAACAAGGTAAAAATATTAATTTGATTTACTAAAATTGTTAAAATACAGAGCCAACTGTTTATTTTGACCTTAAAATATACTAGAATGTAAAACTGCAGGTAAAATTATCTCCCTGTAAGAACCATTTTTAATATAAGGTATTTGGACAGACCACATAAAGTTAGTGTATATTCTATCTTGTTTGTGGCTCATATGTCACACCACTAGGTCATATTGTTTAACTGTATGCTACTGTTTAAGTAACATCAAAATAGACACAACTGTGACCTTCATTGTTGTCTAATTTATGCTATATTAATATGATGTTCTAAACATCAGATTGCCCATAACTTGAAAAAACACATTATGCATATCTAGTCATTTAGTTTTCCTATTTATTTATAGTGAATATAATACATGCCCATAACAGTAATCAGCACGTCTGTGTGTGTGTGTGTGTGTCTGCCTATCTAAGTATATGTCTGTCTGTCTATCTCTCCTCATAAATTGAAATTATCTTCCAAAATGCAACTGTAACAGGGTCACTTATTGCTTTAGTTCGTAATCCTGAAGCATTTCATTTTGTTGCCAATCAACAGAGCAGAGGATTTTACCATTTGGAATATAAATGAGGCGAGGTAATAGCAAAGTAACATTATTCTATATACAGATTTTATTTGACTAAAGCTTGGACCAGGATAAGGCACCCTAAAATCCCAAGAACTGTATATGAATTAGAATACATTTCAGGGAAGTGGTATATCGTTGTTACTTGTTAACATGAAATGTAAATATTATGCAAATTAAGTTTTATGGAAACTACAATAACGTGATGCCTCACTGCTGTTCTATGGGTCAAGGTGGCAAATTAGCCAACGCCACTGTTTTACCGGCTTGCATATTTCATATAAATTTCAAACACTGTTTACAGCCTCATATATTTGTATAAAAATATGGATATCTTAGATGGACGCATTAAAGCAAAGAAACCAGTGTTTACAGTGAGCGGGATTATTAATAATCGGGCAAACTATGAAACCGTTCGCACAGGTAGGCAGCTTTGTTTTCTTTTATTAGATTTTTTACTTCTGAACTTGTTTATTGTCTGTGGGGCCTGGAGCAGTTTGCGATAGGTCAAGCTTAAAAGGATGCTCTTTTTGGCATTTCTTACAGAGGTACTCGCTGTTCTTCCGCAGAATAAAATTAGGAAGTTTACGTGCTTATTTACCTGCCTGGGATGATTTACAGCTCTTTACCTCTTCAGTCCACGGCTGATATGCCTGCACTCACTACGAAATCATTAATGTGTATTTTTACTGTTCTTCTTCGTGATATTTTAAACTGGATTCTTAGAACAAATATCTGTCTGTCTGTCTGTCTATCTGTCTAGCTATCTATCTATCACATGTATAATGGATGACTGAATCATTAAGGAGGAGGTAATTGGGAAAGTAAAACGTTTTGTGCAGCTTAAGGTTGCTATTACATCTTCCAACTTTCAGTGTTTATTTCCCATCTCACCTGCTTAAATTTTATTTTTAAAACTGGATTATGTGAGGGAATTTAAGCTAAGTAAAGCAGAGAGTTCAGAAGCTGTATGAACTTCTTCCACTACTTTCGCTGTGGGGGTGCAATAGTCAAAACGTAATTTGCAGACACACACACACACACACGCACACACAGATATTTTGGCATCAGTGGCATATTTGCTAGTTGCCACTTGGTCCAGTCAGATATGACTTCCAGCTTCCCCCTTCCCCAATAGCAGCAGTGGTGACCTATACTGCTATTTAACGGATTCAAATCAACTGCCCCTCAAAGAGGCGCCCAGCTTTTGAAAAAAATAGTCTCTGTACTACATACATCTTTTAGTAATCCTTTCTACTTTATCAATTTCCTAACATCCAAATGGCACAAAAAAGCGGAGCACACGTCTAACCCAGATGGGATAAATACAGCAGGGTCACTACGCTACTGTACAGTATATTCGAATTACTTATTGTCTGTTGTCCATATTTTGGAAAGTCAGCTCCTGTTAAAAAGGCCTCTGTGACGTAATCTTTTTCGGACAGCAAACTGTCTTTCAATCGTTTAAGGTTGCAGTTATACAGTGTTTTCACATGCTACGTATTTTATTTATATCGATCTTAGTCGAGACGCAATTGGATGCAAATCATTTGCTGATCTGACAGTGTGGTATTAATACAGATCATTGTGTTCCGCACATATACACCGCATGTTTGGGTAAATTGACAAAGGTCTTGTTTCTGCTAACAGGGTGAAGGCCTCAGTCTGAGCTTCAGAACTTGAAGTATGCTTCTTCCAGTCTGAGCCCTGATTGCAGATGCAACATGCAAAATATTTTCTCGACGTAGGCTTGTTCATCTGTGCATATATAGGCCTTTGTAGGCATTTAAAGAAGCAGAACCGATTACAGAAGACATAGATGCTGATAGGTTAATGTTTCACTGATCAGTACATTGCTAAACAGAGCAGGTATTCTAGAGTAGTAAATAATAAAACAAAAACTCATTGCAGTCACTAGTCCTTTATCGATTGCTTTACAGCTTTTTCTCTCTCATTGAACCTGGGCGCAACCATCGATTTAGCTTTATTGCTAAAATATTTTGCTCTCGTCTCATCGCTTTCTGCTGGTGTTCAGCACAACTGGTTGTTGTTTTCTGTCCCGAGCACACCAACATTTATTTGGAGCTCAGTGTGGACATGTCGATAAAGGTCGTATCTGGTATAAAATAACACTGTGTATAAATGAAGGTGAAGATAGTTTCCAATGTAGCTATTGTGGTTTTGTTTCCTATAACTGGATACAGATTGCAAGAGTGGCTGCTCTGTTTTTGTTTGTCAAACAGGGCTGTTCTCCTGGGAGAGGGGCATGTGGCGGATCCCAGCCCAGGATTACATTAATCAAAGCATTATTTCCCTAAGGAGTCCCAGCACAAATGATAGTAAATCCTAATAAAATTGGGTCGTCGAGAAACTGAGCGCTTAACGTAGCCATTCTCTCAGATAAAATAAAATAAACTCATATTCAGCCGATCTGGTAAATTGTCACCTTAAACAGCAAACTAAAAGTATTTCTGCACGCCTAAACTTTAGAGAAAATCAAGACGCATGCTTTTCTGTTTTACTTTGTGACTTTCTGAGCTACAATAATAGAAATGCATGGCACCTAAATTTGCAAAAGCAAATCTTACTGAGTTTCAGAATTCATTGGAAATAATTAATCCAGTTAAGCCATCGATTTTTTTCCAGATCGTTTATTTTGAGTCAACATTTCAACAGTCAAGACTCTTACCATCTCTAACATAACCGCATGTTAAAGTGAAGGGGATGAGCCATAGTAAAAAAAAAAAAAAAAAAAAAACAAACCAACAGATTTGCATGGGCTAAGACGAGGCTGACGAGTCAAAATATTCAAAAAATAAGCAATATTATATCCTGAAAGCAGTTTATAGGGAAACAAGCGTGATAGTTATTTTTCTTGCAATATACACATACTCCACCCGCTGTTATTTGTGAAATGGTGAACACTGAAATAAAATATATACAATTTCGTGAGAAATACCTGAAACAGATGTCACTGACTTTGCGGATATATACACGTCACTGTTAAGCATTTTGCAAATACGTGCACTTGGATGAATTGCTAGCAAATTAAGGGCAATAGCTTCTAATCTGGGTGGCAATTTTGAAACTATGAGATTAAAATAACGTTGCAGAAGGTCAAAAGTGCAATTTGTTGTGCAGCTTTATGAGAAAAAATGAAAGTAACATATTATTAGATGGCAAGAAAAATTGCAAACACATTTTTTTAATAAAAGGTGTTTCCTGTATATGCATTTGAAGCTTGAGGTAAAATGATTAGTTACAAAATGAATAACGGCAATGCACGGTGACCACACCCTTACGTTCCCAAATAAACTAACTATTGAAGACGAAAGACACAGTGACTGTGCTTCAAGTGTGAATAATTATACAATGCTATTTTTTTAATATACAAAGCACGTCTGGTATTTTCAACTGTGTATGTCTTAATTGTTTTGCTTAATGGCGTTCTCACTCTTCCTCTTTTATTTAAAGGTGCAGGACTTGGCAGAACCCCCTCGCCCAGCCTTCGATACACATGGACCCTGTCATTTGGAGATCGAATGCTCCTGCATTTCACAGGACAGTATATCGGCTGACAGCAGCAGATTAATTGGGCTGCCAAAAAACACACAAATGACGCATCCAGCTCGCTACTATCACCTTCGTTTAGGATCTTAGGGTGCCAAGAGATGAGAACAGCAGCAGTTCTTCGGGACCAGGGGGAGGATGATCGCCTGGAGACTTCCTCGCTGTTCTTATTCCCCAGTCCGGGCATCTCAACGTGACCAGTGAGGGGCTCGAGAGGGCGAGCTGGACTCCGCCTGGTGAGTCACAGTCTCAGAGCCGCTGTGAGTACTGGGAAGGAACGACTGCAGTAGAGGGTGATGATGATGGCAATGCCTTTGGTTTCGCTTTCTATAAAGATCCCTATCAGCAACATTTGGAGCGACGGACAGCAGCATGCATTCTCGTTCAAGCGGGCTAGGTTTGGGGTTTATGGGAGTCAGTGGTTAAACGTGCTCTTGCATTACATATATTGCATTTTATATATATTTTTCGATGTGGAGTATTTTTTTTTGCTTTTATGCATGGATAATTGCATTTCAGTGCCTTGTTGTTTGCGATATTTTAATTTATTTTTCGAAAAACATTGTTCATCACTGTAATTACTCAGCTCACATTCTTAGTACATGCATCATTTCTGTCTGGTTAGAACGACTTTTTTCAGTATGCAACAGTTTGAGTTTTTGGGCTAGCTGGCATATCTCGTATAGGGATTTCCCATGCACGTTTACAGATGCTTTGTATCTCAAAGGTCTGCCGCTTTTGCACTTTCCTGCTTGAGAATACAGCATCATTGACTGTGATTTGTGACGCTTGTATTTTTTTGTGTGGTTATCATAAGGGTTAATATTGCTTGACTTTCATGATCCTACCCAAGCATTGTCTCAGATGTTATATTTATTGGATTTTTGTTATGTCTAGCAGCTCACATTTACAAGTGAGGAAAATACATGGATTTTTTTCTGGCAAACTTACCAATATGCAAGACAAACATTTAAATTAACTACTAAGCTTTCCATATTCATTTTATGGACATCTGAATCATTGTCCTCGACACAAAGTTTTAGAGCTGATCAAAAATAATATACGATTCAACCGGGTCATTTTATTTGTATGTTGACATACAAAAGTGCGCCCTGGGGTGCTGAATCCGCTGACCATGTGTATTGGCAGCATAGGAAATGTCATTTTGGATTCAATACCTTATAGGAAGTCCTACGTTATAAATAGTGTTTTGCAAACAACCATATACTTCTGTGAAGCAGAGATGCAGAATTACACAAGGCAATGTCTAGAACTGGCAATGATTTAGAAGCCCCAAATGTTAATGTATCCATTATTAGCTACTGGATTATATTAAACAAAATATTATATTTTTTAAGGTGGCACATAACTGTATGTGGCTTTAATTATATTGTGGTGATATAAATGGAAATCACGTTTGTTTAAGCTTTTCTCACATGCTTCCAAGGTTACTTTTTTCTAAAATAGGGTAATTCCTTTTTTTTTTTCTTGAAACACCAAGCACATCTAGCCGGTTGACTTACCTTTGTTCCTACTCTGTTGCTTTACTGCACATTCACATAAGGTTTCAAAAGACAAGACCGGTAAATCTCAATCAGTTCTGGGAATCTCAGTCAGTTCTACCAACAGACAATGACCACATCTAATCTAAGCGCCATTTACTCACAAACACATGCTGCAGTGAAATAAGGTACACAGGTATATAGGTGTGTTACAGGCAATAAAAATAGGCCAAGGCCCACCAGTTCTGCTCCACAGAGGCATCTAATCTACTTTTAAAAATGTCCAGGCTTTCGGTATCCATCACCTCGCTCGGTATTTATGCAATAAACAATTTTGCAACAAACCATTTTGCATGACGAAATCTGCATTTATAGTCAGATATATTTACAGAATAAATAATGGGTAAGTGTGATGTACTGGGGAATAAATGCTAACCACTTCTATGGCTAAAAATCCCAGTCATGTAATATACACACACATCGACGCACACGCACTTCAAAAAGTCTGTCCAGTCAGCTTGGAGTAAGTAATACTGAAATACCTCCCAGTCTTTTTCGGAATACCCTCTGCAGGCCTGCCACACTCTGACTTTGGAGATTAGGATGAGGTGCAGAAGTCGTATCAGACTCAACTGACAGAGGAGCTGTACCATTCAGTGTGGTTTAGCTTGGCTTTCTCATAACGATGTCCATATTGGAACTCCTGAAATGGCCGAGGTTACCCCGGAAGAATGAGCTAGCAGAAACAAACAAACAAACGAAAAAACAGACAACAGGTGGTCTGGAGTTCAACCGATGTCAGCTAGGTGTTTTTACTTTCAAATCGCCCCCCTTGATCAAGTTGTTACAATGCATGCACGTCGGTTTAAAGGGTGCTATCCTTTGTAAACCATCTCACCTCTGTGTTTCCCCCCAGTTATATTTCAAGTCCCATCGAACTGATAATAGCTAGTGTCACTTACAGTACGTGCATTGGCAATTAAATCTACAGTCAAGCACGATGGGTCAATAAATACATAATTTTCCTCAGGAAACCAGACACAACAGTTTTTAAAGAACTATGTTGAACCTGTCGTTATTTCAGGTAGAAGCTATTTTATTAAATACTAATTCAAAATCTGTTATTATGCTGTCTATACTGGCAGTTTATTATTCTGAATTTTTTTACACTAGAACAGCCTAATTTAAGTATGAAGGTTGTAAATTACAAATGTAACCTAGACATAAAGTTATAAAAAAGCACAATTAAAAAATACATATTTGAGTATTTATTTAATTTACTTATTTTAGTCTTTGGTAACTGGGTAAGGCCCGCTAGGTACAACTGCCTGTTTTCAGGAGTGACCTGGGAGCACTGGGGAGGTTAAGTGACTTGCTCAGAGTCACACAGTATGCAAGTGGAGGTTGTGGGACTCACATCCAAGTCTGCTGGATGCACCAAGCTCATTCACAGCTCCTTACTCTAACCTCTAGGCTATACTGCCTGCCATATTAACATATGCACATAGCATATTAAAAGTACATTCTTGACAGTAGTAGATTTAAGTCATGGAATGATCAGAAGCAGTATTCAGTAACAGAGGACAGAAAAAAGGATGGGCTAGTTGAGGATATTGTGAGGAAGGGGATATTAGTCTGGATAGGAAGGAGGAGGTGTATGGCCTGTAGTAGCAGCAGAAGCTGCTACTGGAATCTCCTTGGGACTGGCTTCCACCTGATCAATCAGTGCTTTCCTTTGAGCACCCATAGGAGGACAGACTTCTCGGGCTAATAACCTGATTGCCAGCAACATGCCATCTTGAGAGTCATGGAGCTAATAGGAGGTCATAAGTCCCTCTATCTTTTGGGCTGCCTCCCTACAGCCCTTCATCCACCTTTTCCAGTCCATAGTGTACCAGGAGCTGCTACTCAAATCTCTTTGAGACTGCCTGCCACCCAACCAACTGGTGCTATGAGCGCTGCAAGAAAGGAGGGAATACCAGCATCTTAATCCCCTGGCCACTCCGCAGTCCCCCATGAGGGGTCCCTGCATGGCATAGGGAGTTACAAGAGGGAGGCATCAGGGTGCCAGGGGACAATCTCCAATTTCCTTGTCTATTACATATTGTGTACTGCTTAACAGTTCGGGTTACTGCTTGGTTTGCTGCTTCTTGATGGGGCCTATTTTGTATTGCTGCACAGTAGTTAGGCCACTGATCATATTGTACTATCTTAAATAGTTCAGGGTCTTGTCAAGTTTGAACTGTATTCCACTCTTCTGCTCCTTGCACAATTGTTTTTTGTACAGGTCAGCTAGGCCCATATATCCCCTAATTTATTGATTAAGCTTCCTATCTGTGTGTAGCCTGCACTCTCCCATTGTTAGATTTTAAGTTTCTTCCCTACCTGGGCGAAGTCTTCATCCGCTGATAGTTAAGTGTCAGGTTTTTCTCTCTATCGGGGTGAGCCTACATCCCCCATTTATTTCATTTTGGGCTTCCTCACTATTTAGATGAAGCCTGCAACCTCACAGTTGTTAAATTTAGGCTCCCTCTCTATTTGGGTGAATCCACACCCGTTGCACTCTCTCATATAGGCTTCCTCCTTATCTGGGTATAGCTTGCACCATCCACCCAAATTATTAATTGGCTTTCTCCCTTCCAGGGTGAAGCTTACTATCCCATCACCTAAACTGAATAAGTACAGGGCAACAACTGCTTTCTGCCCATCCAATAATGTTGCTTCTAATCTTTCAATCCTTCTTATGTTTTCTATTGCCTCCCTCCCCCCACTGCTTATCCTTGCCTTCCTCCTTTATATCCCTCCTTCTTCCCCTCCCACCTCTCTTCCTCCAGCCAGCACACCCTATCCCACTCCTGCTGGCATCCTTGGTGCAGTCTTCTCCCTTCTCCTTGGCTTCATCTTGAAGCTCTCAGGTGCCCTCCTTCCCTTTTATCCCTCTTGGCCTCCCCACACCACCCATCCCCTTTTCTCACCACATAAGCAACTCATAGGCTCCCTCAAGTTCCTTGTCTATTTGTTGCTTTTAGTGGCAGGTGATATAGAATTCATTCCTGATACTGCCCAATCATCTCCCTCTCATCTTCCCAAAGAACTGAGTGTGACCATATCAACATCCAAAGCTTCCTCCTAAAGATTAATCAGCTGCAACTACTTATGGTTAATCTTAAGCCTAAGGTGCTGGTGATCTCGGAGTCATGGCTATTCATCAAGAGTCCTGATACTGCAGTCATCATCCCCAGGTACACAACCATCCAGTGGGATTATCCTAAGAGGTGGTGGTGGAGTTACAATCTCAGAATCCTCTAACATCCAGTTTGAGTCTGTACTCTCAGTCATCTTCCTGTCTGCCTATGCGTTGCTCCTCCTCAAGCTCTCCCTCCCCTTCTCTGTTCTTGTATTCATGGCTGGTGTCTACAGCTGCTCTGACATGTCCTGACTCTCAGTCACAGAGCTCCCACCACTATGTCCTCCCATGCCTCTTCTGGTGAGCTGCTCATCCTCAGTGATTTTAACCTCAGTTGACTCTCCTGCTCTCTAAATAAATTGTGCCAAAACATTAAGTCCCTCCAACTTATCCAGCAGATCACTGACTCAACCCTGCACAGTTACAGATCCCTCAATCACTCCTTTCTGTACTGGGTTCTCACTTCCTACCCCAACCATATCGTGGATGCTGGTACTCTCCCCAATGCCCTCAGTGACTGTCATATGGCTTACTGCATGCAAAAGATTCCCCCTGCCAAAGTCCCACCTAAATTCATTCATATCTGGCCCTTCAGGTTGCTGGACTTGTTCTCCCTCCATGCTAAACTGGTGGCTACTGACTGGTCACTCAGCTGTACAGCTAGCAACATAAATACTGCCCACCATTATTTCAATGTCAAATTTATGTCAGGCTGGGATCCCCACGCTCCCCTTAGAAAAAACAGGGTATAATGTTTCCACCACCCATAGATATCAGAGGAGTTGTTGGGCTGCCTCTGTGTGCATGACCTTGCCTGGCAGACCCTAAAGTCCTCTGGCTCCCATGTCAACCTAGTCAAGTACTGGACCCTTCATAATGCTTGTATCAGAACTACCAGGCTTGCCAAGTCTGAATACACATCAATGCTCCAGAACAACCTTAATCACCCCTCTGAGTTGTACAAGGTTATCCACATCCTCCTCTCCCACTCAACCTAATCACCTCCCCTGGTCCTCAAGGTGGGTGACATTCATATTTCATACCCCTTTTCTGTCACCTCAGATTTCAACGCATTTGTCACCTTCTGTGTCCATTCTTTCCTCTCCTCCCTTCCCCCCTATTTCCACCCCCACACCACCCTTTCTCCTTCTCTGCTAGCACACCTGCTGTTTCTCTTAAGGTCCTCTAGGATCTTAACCCTTTAGTCTCAGTGGGTCTACCCAGTCAACAAAATTCAATAAATAAAATATAACCCACACAGGTTCCATATCAGAAGGGCGACTGGGGAATGGCAAACTGTCACAATGGCACCAAACCCACAGCACAAACACTTTTGGTAAAGTGTTTTTATGTGGGAAGCTTTGCCCATCAGACCCCCCTTAATTTAGATTCCAACTCTGGGTGGGGGGCAAAACTCAGGGATGGGGGCAGAACTATGGTCATGCAACAGTGTCAGTGCTGTGGTTCCATCATTGTCATGACAGTTTGCCATTATTTGTTCACCCTCTTCACCTGCTACCACCCTCACAAGAGTGTGAGCTCTGATGGTCTTGACCTCAAACTCCTCCACCTCTTTGCCCCACCATTGCTTTACATATTACTTCCCATCTCAACCTCTCCTCCTCCTCCTCCTTAGCCTTCATTCCCTAATACCTAGAAACAGGCCACAGTTATCCCCCTTCCCAGTGGAGATGACTCCATCACTTCTGGCAACTACAGCCCTATTGCTCTGCTCCCAACTCCAGCTGAGATCCAATGAGCACCTTATGGTCAGGGCCCCGATTTTTCTGCGGCACATTGGAGCAAAGTTCTGCGGCAGGGTTCTCATTTGCCACAGAACTTCTGCGGCACTCAACTCCAATTTCTGCGGCACATTTTTACCCTTAATTTTTTCCTTTTTTTTTTTTTTTGCCATATCTCACACAAATACAGACAGATAGCACTCGCACTTGTTGAGAGCATGACAAGCTTATAAAATACATTTCTATTTAAGCACAATAGCACTTTCAAACTAGATTATGCCATAAACAAATACTTAGAGACAATTATTTCATTGTTTCATTGTCCCAGTGGAGGGGGAGGGGGTATAATTTGGCTGGCAGTAGCAGAACTGGGAAGCATTTCTCATCCATGTAATTATATAGAGACAGCCACCACTGCTTTTGGACTTTTTAGGAAGTCAGAATACCAGATATGAATGTCAGAATCCAGAACTGGCATTTAATGAAAACCAGTTCCCAGCTTTAGAGCTTGCTTACTGCTTTCAACAAGAATACTCCAACCAAAATTCAAAATACAACTGCATGTTTACTTTTTATAAGTTTACCATTAAAATGGAAACCAAATGAGACATTTATAAACAGCACCACTTAGTGCAAAACTAAATTAAGGACTACTTTTTATTTTTAAACTTAAAAAACTCTAAAATATAAATATTTAATTTTTTTTTCCAAAGATACTCCAAGACATTGATTGTCTGGGGTTAGTCCACTTAATGGAGGTGAAGACACATGGTGCCTCGTTGCACACCCAGACATGCATTAACTCCAGACAACTAGTGCCTTGCCACGGTGTGTGTGTGTGTGTGTGTGTGTATGAATTGACGTTCAGTGCCAACAACCACACAATAGCCCTCCCACACACACACACACACACAGCAGTTGGGGAGGAAGAAGTAGAGAGCACCCATGGACACAGGACTTTACTGTCAACTTTTCCCCCCAATGGGTAGAAAACACAAAAAAAACAGAGTGAGCACATCAGCGCAGTATTAGCGCAAAGCTGTTTTGTATTATCAAATCAAGTAGAATACTCTAATAATGCAAAACAACTAAAAACCAGAATCGCTCCTTTGTGCTTACCTGTGACAGCTCTCTCTCTCTCGCTCTCAATTTTGCCTCACAGAAGAGGTCACTATCAGTCACTGTCAGTCAGCAGATGGGATAGGGTATTTAATATATAATTAAGCTCATACTACCTAAACCCCAAAACAATAATCATTGCTCTCCGCTCCCAGTGCTCGAAACTTCATTTGGTGAATATTCGAAGTTCGTCACCTGCATACACTTCAGAGGTCAGATCCATTTGGGAGGTCACAGCCTAATGCGATACCTTACATTTCGTGCTGCTTGCAGCTTAGCTATGAAGATGACAGTGCTCTCTCTCTCTCTCTCGCGCCGCTCAAATTCGCCACTTGCCCTAACACTGGGAGAGGGGATTTGTAGAAGAACACTAACACAGTAGGAGAATAAAAAAAATTAATGAAGGGACATGACTAAGGTGTGCAGTGCTTTGGGACCTTTTGTAGGACACCAATTTTGCCAGTAACAGTCATGTCCCAATACCCAGAACCAAGCTCTTGCACTTTTGTTTGGCGAGCAACTAATCAGGATTTTTTTCTGAGGAGGATGGGAGTTAGTGTGGGATCTGTATGTTTTCCCCGACACTCAAATGTCCAACAATGTTTTGCCTGACTCTGCAGTCCCTTGAAGGTCTCAATCCCCGCAACAATCACCCTAACTGTAATTAGCCCGACTTTCTCTCAATAGCCTGAACAGAACAAAATGCCCCTAAAAGAGGCAGTAATAGCAGCAAACTATTTGTGGTTGCCTGTAATTGCAGAGGCAGGTGTATCATTTTTAATTAGAACAGATCGCTCATGGACACTGACCATCACAATGAGAGACACAGTCTGAGACATGTAAGCTTTAAGAAAACCAGGGTGTTTATTTGTGCAGAGTTTACTTTTGACTAGGCATCCTAGAACATTATGAATTTCTGCTTTAAAGTCTCAATTTACAGCACATATATCTGTGTGGGCAGCACCATTTCCATGCGAGAAAGACGACAAACTCATTTTAAGGGTAAGGTACATTTGAGAGGCACGGGCACTAGGATGCACGCAGTCTCCAGAATTTAAGTATTATTATGGGTGAGAGGGGAACTCTTTCAAGGGAATTTAAAACACAACCTGCACGAAACGCTGCACTATGAATGCCAGATTATGTTACCAATACATTTAGTAGGCTGCATGTTAACATCTCCCTTCAGAGACGATGCAGGTGATAGGGGTCCAGCATGGAGTTCAGGGCACAGAAATACATGGCAGAGTCTGAAATCCCAGCTCCACATACAGTGAGCTGGACAGTATTTTGCAGTTTTGTTCACATTCATGTTTAAAATGAGGACCGGCAGTGTCTTGTCCGTGGACAAAGTCCTCCCAACACTCACTGTAGCAGGTACCGGGGAGACTGGCCAGTATATTGTACGTACCAGTACAAAGAGATAGATCAATCGGTGGAATTCAGGGAAACCTGGTCTTCTTCAGGCAGCACTATGGCAGAAGTCTGTGGTACTGAATTCTGACTCTTAGGTCGACTTCAGTGGAGAAAAGAAAGACATGGTAAATGATTTTTCGGGGCATCTAGCAATAAATTCTATTTGCCACAGTTCTGGTGTGCCAGTTATTAAATGATGAATATTTTGATCTCCGTTTCTTTGCGCAACCCAATTGTTTGCATTTTTTCGCTGTTTGCGCTGGTACCACAACAGTGATTTTTAAATAATTAAATAACATGACAACCTCTGAAAAAAAAAAACAGATCGCTCATTACACCCATTACAACATGCTTAAAAGAAATCGAGTCTTTACTAGCTATTCGCTGCTGACTGCTGCCAGGATTTCATTTTCATTTAGTATTTGGCAGCTATACAGGTTTAAGGTTTTGGGTCTGTGTTTGTTTTTTTACCTAACCTGCTATTTTGTGCAAAACCGAGAAAATCATGACAGGAAAGAAATCGAGATGCCTTTTCAATTTGGGCTTGATAATAGGCATACGGGTTTACCGTTTAGGTCTGTGTCTATGTTTTTTATTTCACCAGCTATCCTGTGCAGGTTTCAGCTATGTGTTTTTTTTTTTTACTTTACTAGCGATTATTGCTGTCAGTAACAAATACTTGTCGGTAAGATGCAAGTTGAGAATTCATCGTCGAAAGCTAGATTGTCAGATCAGGGCTTCTCAAAATGCCAGGTAGTACTGCCAGGAGGGTTTTTAATGTCTGCTTTTGCCTTTTTATTTGTAATTCCAAGGGAGTTCCACAGTCGGCCTTGACATCCGTGGCAGTTCCACTGCCGGCTGTGACTTCTGCAGCTGAGGCACAATTCTGCGGGTGACTCACAATTCTGCAATTTTCCGCGGTTTTCCGCGATTAGTTCCACGGCCGTGGAACCGAGGAAAACACGGGGCCCTGCTTATGATATATCAAATCTACCTCTTCCTTTATTCATCCTCATTCTTTCCTCCCTTCCAGACTGGCTTCTGGAAGTCCCAGTTCACCTCCACCTCTCTCCTCCAGCTTACTAACTCCATTCTGTCTGACATGGATCGGGGCTTGACACCTTTGCTATTTTCAATGATTTGGCCAAAGCCTTCAACACTGTTTCCCACTCCTTCCTTCTGGACAAGCTCAAGGCTGTGGGGCTCTGTGACTCCTCAGCTGGTTGCAATCCTACCCTGACAGCAGACCTCAAGCTGTCCATATTGGAGAATCCATATCCCCCACTCCTTATCAGTTTAGGCATCCCTCAAGGGTCTGTCCATGGCCCAATACTCTTCTCCATCTTCCTGAATGATCTCCCTGCTCCCTGCTCCTCTATGTCCATCCATGCACTTTATATGCAGATGACACAGTACTCTGCCTCCATCTCCTCTGCTTCTAACCTCATGGCCAGGCTCCAACTGGAATTTACTAACATCCAGCACTGGTTTCTGGCAAATTAACTGTCCCTTAACACCAAGAAAATAGTCTCTATGACCTTTATAACTAGGCAGAGGCTCACCAGGCTAACCCCACCCTCCTACCATTCCCTTGTTGGTGCAGCAGTAGAGGGTGTCTTCTTATTTAAGTACCTTGGGGTTTGGTTGGACAGGCACTTTGATTTTGCAGTGCATGCGAATTCTATCCACAAGAAGCTGCACCCCAAGTCTGGTGCACTTTATAGGAATAAAGAGGGTAGCCTGCTTCCTGCACATCAAGAGATTGTCTCAAAGATCATATTCCCTAGCTTCAACTATGGTGATATACAGTAGTATACAGTGCTGTTCCCAAGTCCACCCTGGCCAGACAAGATGCCCTCTTTCACTCCTTTTGATGCTTTGTTCTGAACGTCCCTCCCCCTCACCTACCACTGCTCCCTGTACTCCTCCCTCTTTATCCCTCACCCTCCCTTGAGACAAGATGCCTAACCCATTATGCTAAATTCATCCCTAAATACTAGTGTGGCTCTCTCTCCTCCTCCCTTTTTACCCTTCTCTCTTCCTCCATCCACTTTCTACCCCCTTCACAACTCTTGCTATTGTTCTCTCGCATGCCCCCCAATGAAATCCAGTGCTGGTCATGCTACCTTCTCCTTCTGTTTCCCCAAACATTGGGGTTCTCACCCACTTAATTTCCACTCTGCTCCTTTTCACCACTCACTGTGGTCTCCCCATGACTTCACTACCCACTCCTGCAGATGCCTCTGATACTGGTTCCTGGGCTGCTGCCCACCACCCTCCTACCTCTGCTCCCCCTTCACCCAGCACCTACACTAGTGTTGTCCTCTCTTCACCCTCACCAATTGACAACCTTTTCTCCCACCCTTAACTCAGTATTATCCTCTGCACATTGCAAATGTTGTTATCCTCCAGCACTTTATTGTATCATCTCAAGCCTAGCAAATGTTGTTATCCTCCAGTACTTTATCGTATTATAATTGTAGTATAATAGTTATGTAATTTACTTCTCACAGACCTTGTATTTGAAAAAAATATTTTTTATGATGCTTACTCACCTATTATTATATTATTGTTTTTATTGTGTTATCGTTCTTAGTGTTCTTCATTGTCCTCCCTTCCCCTTCCCAGCAGGACACATCTGGAAATGAGCTGTTACCTGCTCAGTATGTCTTTCCTGATGAAACTTTTGACATGAATGAATGAATGAATGAATCAATAAATATGATTAGCAGTCAGAAGGGTTTTGTAGGTGCTGGGACAATGCCCTTCTGAAGAGTCACCTGTTTTTGAGGTTCTTCACACTTTCAAGTAGTGTATTATTTTCCAGGTGGCCAGGGCAGCAATGATCAAGGCCTCTGCTTTAATTGGTTTGTGTGCTCTAGGTTGATGCACGGTATTTCTGGGCTGGGAATACAATTCATAGTTCTAGGTCTGATGAGGAAGCTTTTTAAGCATGGCCAAAGAGATCCTGCACACATTTGTATATAAGGGTGTCCCATCGGAGCTCCTTTCTTTTATCTAGGGGAAAGTCCAAGTTTATTATAGAGAGTGCAATGATGAGTTCTCTTATCACACACAAGTGTAAACCATCATGTATTATATAAACAATAGTTATTTTTAAAAGGCAATAGTATTGGCTGCGTTGTAGATTTTTTGTCCATTTTCCAGCCTGAGGGTAAGGATTGCTGCAGTAGGTGCTTCCTGGTGTTTAGGTTAAGACATATTTTGTTGCAATAGAGGAGGCCACATTTTTGATGAGCACTCTTGGTAGACCTGAAATGTGATCTGGATATGTTTTCTTAGAATCCAGCCACAATTCAAAATGTTTTGAATTGTTGCCCAACTTTCTATGGTGTTCCTTCCAGTGTGCAAATTTAGAGTGAACTGTGTGTGGCTGAGGTTCTGTAGAACAGCATGACTTTTGTCCTGGAGTTATTTAGCAGGATACAGTTGTTAGGCATTCAGTGCTGGGTAGCATGGAATACACATTGTAGTTAAGTATTGAGATCACTGATATAATTGGATTTGATATAAATGACTTCTATTAATATAAAGATGTGTGCTTGCTTTCAGGTAATAACAGACTGAAAGTAAGTAATTGTTGATGACACTGAATAGCGGGGGGCTAGGTGGAATATTGTGGAACACCAAGGCCGAGGACTGTGCAGAGAAGTCCTCCCATTTACTTTTACTACCTGGGGTCAGTTCTGAATGTAATTATTGGGGTAATGGAATAGGTGAGATTTCCATGGAGTGGATTTCGCTGAGAAGAAGATCATCATTAACCATATAAAAAAACCTTTGCAAGGTCAGTGAAGATGGCATCAGTATGGCATCCATTGTCTAATGCAATTGCCATGTCATTGACTACTTTCAGTAGGTCTGTGTTTGTTGAATGTTTGTGATTAAAGTCTGATTGTGTGGCTGTTAAGAGGTGGTGTTCCAGCATGTGGTCTATAAGCTGCCTATGAATTAGCTTTTCTACATGTTTGACCTTTGACAAAACACTTGTTAGCATGAAACATTTCAGGTCAAGTGGATTCTACACTGAGTGGAGGGGTAAGGAGGATTTCTGGCAGTGTCCTGGATGTACTATTGAATTGTGGTAGTGCTGAACTTTTTATATTGTGCATGCACAGTGAATAAAATCAAGCACTTCCTTTACCTACTTTTAAAGTGATGGCATAGATTGCAATGGAGCACATGAATGCTGAAGGCCCAAGGTGTTTAGCAGGTGCCAGTCTCCATTTTGTTTCTACAGTTACTATTTAACCAGGCACTGCTACTTCTCTGGTGTGTTCTTCACCCTTCCTGACAAAAAAGTTTTCCTAAAGTTGATAGGCATGAGCTAAGTTGGTTATTATCTAGTGATGGACCCAGTCCAGATTTATGAAGTGAAATTGCAATAGTTTTTTTCCTGTATTTCAGGGGTTTGCACTGAGAGGAGTGAGAGGTTGTATAACGCTGTAACTGGAGATGCTAACTGCTCAGCTGTTAGTTTTAGTAAACAAGGTTCTGTCTTATCAGTTCCAGCACTTTTGGAGGCATCAAGTCCATTTAGGTGTTTCAACACCTCTGACTGTGATATTTCTTTGAAGAAGTCACCAGAGTATTCTGGTAGAATGCTTTGTTATGTGAGTTAAGAGAATGGGGGGTCTTTGCAAAGGGGGGTTTGTAAGTAGAGAAAGATTGAGGTTAGTAAAGTGCTTGTTCCAGCATTAGCAGTTTTTGTGCTGTCTGAGATCAAGTTGGCCTCATATAGTAGGTATGGAATTGTCTGGACATATTCTTTGCCCAGTAGGGTGTTAATCCCTGACCAAAGTTTTGGGGGTATTCATCTGTGAGTCTCCTAGTATTTGGTGTAATACTCCACCTTTGCTTTCTGTGTCATTGTAACAGATAGATTTCTAAGGGATTTGTAGGCTTCACAGTCTCAGTCATCGTGATAAAATTTAAAATTAGACCAGGCTTTGTCCCACTGTATGAAGCAGTTTAGTAGTTCCAGTGTAATCCATCTGTAACTCTGTTGAGCTTTATGGGATGTGATTTTTTTCAGACATCCTTGACTTCTGAAGCAAAGAAAAACTAAGCAGATTTGATATCTAGAATAAGAGCAAGTCTTCCCCAATTGATGTTGCCTAATTCTCTGCACTGCTTTGATGTGTCTAGGGATTCCTATAGTGGAATTTGGATGTACCGTGAAGGGGTCTACTGGGCTTGCACCTCCAGAAAAATTAGATGGGGCTATGGTCACCTAATGAATCTGAGAAGATATAAGATTGTGTAATTCTTTCTGGTTTATTTGTAATAATCCAATCAATGCAGGTACCTTTCTTGGATCTATGATCATATCTTGTCAGTTCATGGATCAATGTGCAAGGTGATGTTTGATTTGCCAGTCTTTGGAATTGGTATCCAAGGAATAGAGCCAATGTATTTTAAAATCTTCAATGATGATGGCTTCTGCCAATGCAGATTTATCTGGAAGTATGTCTGTGATGAATTGCAGGGTATATTTGGGTTTTCTGAATACCAATGTATGCATGAGAGAAACAAATCTTTATAACCCATTATTTCTCAAGCTTTGTTATAGTGAGCCTCCCAAAAGTCATGTAAAAGTTCTTGATCCTCCCCCCAAATATGGAAGTAATTTTTGGCCTCCCCATAGAAAAATATTACACTTTGCACAGTACACCAGGAATAATGTGTAGCTTCTTTAAATCCTTGGCTGAATTTATTCTCACTTTATTTAGTTTATTGTTCTCCTCCCCTCCGTAACCCCCCCAGGCCATTCTACTCACTCTGTTATTTTGATTCTGGAACCATTGTTACTCCTTGTTGCAGTGACTTCATGGGTCAGACTCGTTTCTTTGTCTCTTATTCCCTCTGTCTGGAGCAATTTTCCTACCCACCTCTTCCTTTCTCCCTTTTACCCTACTTTAAAAGCAAACTCTTAGGGATCACTTTGCTCCCTAATTGGTCAATTGCTACATCTTATTATTTGTGCATTGTTCTTATTTGTTTGCACTACTATTCAGTTTGTATTGCTTGACTGTTTTGCACAGTTATCTTTCGAACTGTATTCACCTCCTACCTTTGCCCGTGTACACTTCAAATGAGCAATGGTGCAGTGTGCCTTTCCTGGTCACAAATCTGTAAATAAATATGAACATTCAAAGAAGTCTGCAGAAGAAGGCCATTTGGTCTATCAAGTCTGCTCATATTGCAGGGTCCATGGCTTGAGCTAATGTCCCTGCCCTCCCTCCCCACTCTTCCCATCCTCTCTACCCATGATCCTTACCATCCCCCTATGCCTATCCCAGCCTCTCATAAAGCTGCCCACTGTCTTCAATGAGATGACATCTTCTGGCAACACATTCCAAGAGTCCACCACCCTCTTTCTGAATAAGTGCTTCCTAACCTCCCTCCTAAGCCTCCCACCCTCCGGCTTAAGACTGTGGCCCATTGTGTTATGGTTGCCACTCAGCTTAAAGAGACTCTCCTTATCAACCTTATTTATCCCTTTCAAGTACTTGAAGGTCCCAATCATGTCCCCTTCTCTCTGTCTACTGTCTTCCAAGGAGAATATGTTCAGTGCCCTTAACCTACTTGGAGTCATACTTTGGGATGTAGAACAACAAAAGGCATGTACCCATATAAGCTGTCCCCACTACTCAGTGGAGGTAACAAAATTACCAACTGCAATGTATCTATCTTACCTAGCTTTAAAGGAGTAGAATGAAGGTACATTTACCCCTTCCTGTGGCAGTTGATTACACAACTTAATAGACCAAGACACAAAACCATGCCTCCCTAGTTCTGTTCTGTACCTCTCCTTGTATGCCTTACCTTGCTGATCCATTATCATCTTTGTAGCCCTCTTCAGGAAATTTTCCATCAGGGTAATGTCTTTTTGAGGTGTGGGCACCAGTGCTGAACTTCATATTCCAGATGCGGCCTTACCAGCGACCTGTACAAGGGCAGTATAATCTCCTCACTCCTATTGCTGATCCCCTAGATATGCATCCCAGCATCTTGTTTGACTTTGCTGCTGCTTTCTTTCACTGCATGGAGTGCTTTAGGTCACTAGTGATCATCACTCCCAGGTCCTTCTCCTCTTCTGATGCAGATATTTGGACTCCATCTAGGTAGTACTCTGTCCTGGGATTCTTGGCTCTAATATGCATAACTTTGCATTTCTTGGCATTGAAGCCAAGCTGCCAGATCCTGGACCACCTCCTCAGCTTTTCCAGATCTTTCTGTAGGTCCTGTATCCCTTCAGCTGTGTCCATTCTCCCACAGAGCTTGGTGTCAGCCATGAATAGGCACATTTTGTCCTTAATACCATCCCTGAAGTCATTGATGAAGACATTAAACAACACCGGTCTCAGCACTGAGCTCTGCGGGACACCATTGGTTACCACTCTGGTGCCAGATAACTCTCCCCTGACACAAACACCCTCTGGGTTCTGTCCCTCAACCAGTTTTCCACCCATCTGGCCTTCTTTTCCCCAACCTCAAGTTCCACCAACTTCCTGATCATCCTTTTGTGGGGCACAAAGTCAAAGGCCTTGCTGAAATCAAGATAGAGGATGTCTACCACTTGGCACCGTCTACTGTCTTAGTGATACAGTCAAAGAATTTAGTCAAATTAGTTTGACATGATCTCTCCCACATGAACCCATGCTGCCTCGCATCCCAGAGACCATGCTGCTGTAGATATTCCACTAACCTTTCCTTTGGTATTGTCATCATGAGCTTGCCCACAGTGGAGGTCAGACTGACTGGTCTGTAATTCCCTGGGTTATCCTTGGGACAGCTTTTGCGGAGGGGCACTACATATGTTGTTCTTCAGTCCTGCGGTACCATGCCTGACTCTAATGAACTATTAAATAGGTCTGCCAGTGGCCCTGCCAGTACCTCAGCCAGTTACTTTAGTACCCTTGGATGTACTCTGTCTGGGCCTGGTGATTTGTCCACCTTCAATGCCAGCAGCCCCTTCCTAACTCTATCCTTCTCTATCACTACATCTGTGTTCCCCTCCCTCCCTACTCCTCTTTTCCCTCCTGAAGGCACTGGTCCATCCTTCTCCCTGGTGAAGATGGAACTGAAGTATTCATTTAGTATCTCTGCTTTTCCCCCATTATCTTCCACCCACCCCACCCATTTCTAAAGCCTAACAATCCCTTCCTTCTCATCCCTTTTCTCACTTATATAGTGAAAGAAAGCCTTCTCCCCCTTCATAATTCCTTCATCTATCTGCAGCTCCTTCTGTGCCTTTTTCTCACCGGACTTCCTTACTTGCCTCACTAGCCAACCTTAGGTCATTTTCCCTATCTACCTCTCTCTTGGTCTTCCTGAATTTTCTATAGGCCAGCCTCTTTTCCATTATTGCCTGGGCAACCCCAGAACTGAACCAGCTGGGTGCTTTGGCCCTTGTGTTCTTCCACCTGAGGTTAACGCACTCATATGTGGCAACCAGTATTCCTTTCTTAATGATGGACCACCTTTGGCCCACCCCCATATCTGCTCTGATGCCTACCAGATGGTTCCTTAACACTTCTCCCATTTTCCTGAAATCCACACTCCTAAATTCCAAGATTTTGGTTTTAGTCGGGACACTTTCCCTGCCCATATCTAACTAGAACAACACTGTGCAATGGTCACTTCCACCAGTGGCTCCTTGATAATACATAAGTGTTCACTTACTATTATTCTCTTTCAGTTTGTATCATACCTTTACACAAAACACACAAAACTCAACATTTAAATACAGTATTTTTCAGACTTGCTTAAGTCTCCCCTGGAACAGGTTGAAGCCTTCCAGGGAGGTTGGTCTCACCATTTGAGAAACCCTGTTATAACCTATAATGACTTTTAGTGAACTCAGTGGGGTTTTCAGATTTATACACTGGTATATATACCATTTTAGAAATGTATGAGGTAAGTTACGTTGTTTCTAACCATAGAGTTCTAGAACATAGTTGCAATGTAAGTAGCTCTTAACAGGAACATAGTTCTAATATGGTCCTTAGCACCACTGAGTAAATCAAAAATATGCTTTGAAATAATAAAAAGCCAAAAAAGATGGAACTATGTATGCATTAAGACACAACATGGTATTGGTAGATGTGTCACAACCACACACACAAGGGGCAAAATGAGGCATGAAGCCACAGTCTGAATGACTTCTGCCCCTGGAAGTGCAGTTGTGGCACAACTACCAACACCCTGGAACGTCATATTGCACTTATACAATGGGTAAGTAGGTAAATAAGACAAATGTACAGTTTATAACATTTTAAAGGTACAAACATGTTTAAATGAAATGTAAAACAGTTAATCCACTGCTGAAAGCCACTAGGTGGAACTGGAAGGTTTAGCCTTAGTGTGCTAGCTGTTTGTAGGAAAACATAACCACTGCTTTTTATAAATAAATCCATTTTATTGAGATTTCCAACACATAAACATATAAAATACAATAACATTCATCTAGACATTAGGCATTTGACAATACATAAACACTCCCCTCCCCACACACACACACACACACACACACACACCTCATTGCAGACTGTACTCATCTGGATTGTGGTCAAATGCACTTTCACTGTTGTTTAAAACATAAACATTCTAAAGGGTTGTTTGCAAATTGATTTCACCTGCACTGTGCCCAAGTGGGCAACACTTGTTTTTACTGTTTGTCTCACCATGCATGACAACAGATCAATTACATTGGCAAAAACAAAATATGAACCAATATTGGAAAGAGAGCTTCAACAGAAAATACAGGCTTGCCAGTTAAAGGAAGTTCTCCTTTCAAGATAAATGTCAACACCTTTTTTTAAGAGAGACAATAAAGCCTTTATTAAGATTAATAAAAAGATGGGCAAGATTTATGAGATTTGTAGTCAGTGTGTTCTTGTGAATGTCACAACACTGGAAATATTTGTGTTTTGTGCCAATGACTGTGTTGATACTGTACATTAAATACAACTTACAGCTTTGAAAATGTTCCTTTTATGAAAAAAGAGTTAATCAGGCAGAAATAATATATTTAATCCAACAAAGAACATTTCTCAGTTTTAAACATGAGTATAAACACAATTAATAGAAAGACGGGCAATATTTGTGGTCAGTGTGTTGTGAACTAAATACCACTGTAAGTGCACGTGGCTTGTGCCAGTGGCTCTACAAGAAAGTACTATATACTGTTTAGATGCTTCCAGTCAAGATCTGAGACAATAGAGATACTGTACTATGCATTAAATGCAACTTACAGCTTTGAAAATGTTCCTTTTATGAAAAAGAGTTTTGTCTGGTGGAAATATTAGATTTAATCCAGCAAAGAGCAGTTCCCTATTTTTAAGATGTGTCTAAACACACACAATGTATAGTCCCCCATTAAGTTGCAAACTGTTGTTTATGGTAATTCAATTTCCCTGAGGATTCATGGCCTTCGAAAATTATATTGCCTAAAAACTTTAAATTGTCTTTTCCTGGAACATACTTTACCACTGGGGATATCTCCAGGAAATACATTTTTAGGTGGATATTATAAGAGCGTGGTAACGCCACTAGTTAGGGTTAATTAGGCTGTTTAATGTTAAGCTCCTAACTTTGTACTTTAATAGCTCTGCCACCGTTCTTCAGATTTGCATGAAATTTTGCATAAACGGTCTTGGTGCCAAGATCTCTTGACTTACCAAGTTTTGTTCCAGTCAGATGTGGAGATGCCAAGATCCAGATACTGGAACAAGTGAAAACAATTGTGGGCTCCCAGGCAGTTTGGAATTTTGCTTTAAAAATTTCAGGGTAGAAAGGGCTTTGGCTACAGTGGTGCCTTTTGCTGGTGTCATGAAAAAATATTAATCCATTCCAGAGTTATAAAGATTTGAAATTTCAGTCCTGAGCTTGCTCAGTACTGTCTTTTGATAGCTTTTTCTATATATATATATATATATATATATATATATATATATATATAAACAGAATTTGGCCCATACATAAAAAGATTTTGTTTCATATGAAGGTAATCTTTTTTGTGAGAATAAAATATTTTTTTCACATGGCTGCCATCTTGTTTCTGTTTTTAAAAAAAAACAACATTTTTTTGAAAAGCCATAAAAATGATATTCTGCAGAGACACCAACACATGTATCTTGCCAATTGGGATCACCCCCCAGGTGTATTCTGAAGTTAGATATTGCAAAAAATCAACTGGAAATGTGTTTTTAACACATTTTAAAATCTTTTTTTCGTGACCTGAATTTCTTGTTTTGTATGGCTATATGAAAAAAGAATAGGGCCATATGAGAAAAGATTACCTTCATATGAAAAAAGAATTTGGACTTAGTTTCTTTTCACATTTTGTTTGTATGAAACAATATTTTTTCATGTAAACAAAACCACCTCACAAGAAAAGATGCCTTCATATGAGAAAAGAATTTGGACTTCGTTTTTTTCACATTCTTTTTTAATATGAAGAAATATTTTCCCATATGAATGACACAACCTCATGAAAAAGATTTCTTCATACAAAAAAAGAATTGGGACTTCATTTTTTTTCAAATTTTTTCACATGAAGCAATCTTTATTTGCATAAATGATACAATCTCATGAAAAAAGATCCCTTCATCCAAAAAATAATTTGGACTTAGTTGTTTCCACATTTCAACTTTAACAAGCCAGAAGTCTGTCAATATATGCAGTTATGGGTCAATCTATATATAGTGGAGCCCACTTAAGTGCACATCGGATAAGTGCATAGTCCACTTAAGTGCACCGTTTTCCTTTATCCTGTTTTTCCCCCTATACCTGCCATGTTAAATAATACATTTTAATGTACAACACATAAGTGCACACTTCGGATTAATGCACATTTTGACAGCCTAGCATCCATAGTGAATTTAATTCTGCAGCCCAGCTAAGTGCACATTTTGCATTCTATGCTTTTTCTCTTCCTTTTACTCCCTTTAAGTACTGTAACTGAGCACTAATTGAGCAATGTAATTGAACGTGACTGCTGATGTCAGCAGATGCTACTAAAGCCATGGCTGTCCTGAGCAGAGAGGAGCTGCTGCTGATAGCAGTGCTGCCAGTGAGTATGTTTGCATCTGACTTTAATGCCTACATAGATATTGGTTTAAATGTACCCACTCCACTGTCAGACCTGTCAACAAGGAAGAAATCTGTAAGAAAATGAAAGGTGAACCAGCAATTGAAGAAGATGAGGATGAGGAGACTGAGAACGAACAAACTGTAAGCAGTGCTAATGCCCCCTTTTTTTTAAACTGGAACATGATCAGTGTCAGTCAGTGTGACTGATACAATACTGTTGTGGGCTTTGGTCAGGCAATTTAACTTTATTTTACTTATTTTTTTTTACGTTTCACATAGAGATCAACTTTGCTTATTTACTGTTACTGTATTTAACTTGTTAGCATGAGACAGGTGGTAGCTCATGTGTGATTAAATGAAAGCATACATTTCAAGTCAGAGTTGTGTCTGTGCTGTATGCTCTGTGGACTAACATTGAAAGTTTGGAAAAATGCATAGCCTGCTTAAGTGCACAAATTGTTCTTATCATGAGGCTGTGCACTTAAGTGGGCTCCACTGTGTCAAAATAAAGGTCTTAATGAATACTACAACACTAACACATAAGACCCCCATAAAAATTTAGGGGCTATAAAAAAAACATAAAAATAAAAGAATTGCAATTCCCATAGGATACCACTGCAACTTTAACAAGCTGTAACACTGTCAATCTTTGGAGTTAATGGGCAGTGTGTATATCAATAGAAAGGGCTTACTGACTAGTACAACACTAAGTCCCTAAGAAAAAAGAACTGAAAATGGTCATCCCTAATAAAAAAAGACAAGGAAGCACATAAATTGCTTTTCTGGAGGCATGGGAGCACAGGACCCAGAGGTTCCTACACATCTGTAATCACATAGATGTGTTCATGCAGGTCCAAAAGGGACCTACGTGAATGACGATATGATTATACTGTCTCGAAAAGTAAGGACATGCATTGCAAAAAAACTTTGTTAATTCACCAGTTTGAGTTAAACTTAGAAACGTAGGGAAATGTGATGTTAGGGTTTCCAACCCTTCACCTCACCCCCACCATGCAAGCAGTAAAAGGAAAAAAACATTATGGTTTTGGCAGTCCTGAGTCCTGGCAAATCAGGCCTGGGTCTTCCTTGGTGTTATCAACCCTAATGCTTATCCCATTCTCATATAGTCTGCATATCTGAGCTTATTTGCTGATGGAATGGGGGGAGCATTAGGGTTGATAACCTGAGGGAAGACCCCAGGCCTGGTCTGCCAAGAGTCAGGACAGCCAAAACTGTAAAGTTTTGTCTTTTTGCTGCTTGTAGGGTGGGAGTAGGGTGTTAGGATTAGAAACCCTAATGCCTCATTTCCCTTCATTTGTCAGTTTAACCCTAACTGGTGCATAAACAACATTTTTTTGCAATTATATATATATATATATAGATATATATGTTTTTATTCTTTGGTAACTAGGTAAGGCAGCTAGGCACACGTGCCAGTTTTCAGGGGCAACCTGGGAGCATGGGGGAGGTTAAGTGTCTTGCTCAGAGTCACACAGTATGCAAATGTAGATTGTAGGACTCAAACCCAGTTCTGCTGGATGTACCAAGATGATTCACAGCTTGTTAATCTAATCTCTAGGCTGTGCTGCCTGTACATGTATAAATGCAATTTTTAATTGAACTTAAATACTTAGAACAACCCTAACATGAATGAAATACAAACACTGGAAAGCTACTCCCATCTTAGCTACATTTGTTTGCAATGTCAGTGGTTCAGCAGGTAGCACACTTGCCTCTGAGCCTGGAAGATTGGAAGGTGGAAAGTTCTAGCCTTACACCAGGAACATGGGATAAATTCCAGTACTGAAGTGCATCAAGAGAGGGGTGCTGCACTCATGAGGTGCCATCTTTCAGATGAGACATTAAACTGAGGTCCCGTCTGCCAGTTCTGGTGGTTATTCATGTGGACTTTCAAGATCATATGGGACGTCTTGATAAGAATAGGGGATATTTTTATTAACAAAGAAATATTATACAGGCATGACAAAGTAACAAGAAATCAAAACAGTCTACTCATATTACAACATATTTTCAACTGGCAAAGGAAAACAAAAATCATATGAAAGTGGGAAAAAATGAAGGAAAAAGGATTTAACTCATACAAAACAAAGGTGAAAGAATTCAAAGAAGGAAAAGTCAAAACATTTCACAAATTTAAACATTCAGGAACCAAATACAATTCTTCCAAAGTTTCTGAAAAGTATATATTGGTAAAGAAACTTTCTTCTTATTGTAAATAGCAGTAATAGCAAACAATATCTGTGATAAAACAGCTATTGCATTAAATTATTTCTGTTGCAGTACAAAAGCACATCTGGCTTGCCATAGATAATATCTACAAGAGGCAACAATTAAACACAAAGTACCTGAGTGGTACTTAGACAAACTAGGAGGGTATAAACTGAAAATTAAAACCTCATATGTAAGTAGAAAGATACAATGGTCCCCCCAGACATCAAAGAACACTACTCAAAAATTTTGAGAAAATGGACAAAGTAAAAAGAAATGTATTATAGTTTCTAAAACATTGAGACAAGAAGCTCTTGGGCACATTCTTTCTCCCAAAACCTTGTGCTTATGCATGTTTTGAACTCCAAGCCTACCATGACATGACAGCCAAGTTACATCCTAGAATTTAAGTGGAATTCATTTGTCAGTTAATTGCAAAAAAATAATATTCAAGTCAGCCTCTTGTTCTCCAGGTACCTGTGGAGTTTCATGAAAATAGTTCCAAAGGACAGTGGAATAAAACCCTTTCCTATGGTTTGTACCTAAAAATTGTGCTGTCATGTTTCACTGCTTTAATTTAAAAAAAATAGGTTTCAAATACTTCAAAATTTGAAAAGACTGAAGGTTTCTAGGAATAATGCAGGGATCTAAATTCCAAACAACACATAATTTTTGAAGCCAATGACTTAAAATCCTGTACCAAGGGAGGGCTATCCCTTGCAATACCAGAAGAATATTCCAATATATAAACAAACATCCTGAAAATAATACTGGATGCACCATTTAAACTCCATCATAACAGTAGTTATGGTAAGTAACCGTATGTTTAACCAGATTTAAGCGGCTACCTCAAAATCCAATGAAGAACAAGTTATTTGTCAGCTTCTAAATTAAATGGAAGAGGGGAAATGTGTGCTAAGTGTAAAAATAACAGTAATACAAATGTTTTTAGCAAAACTACCCATTTTCTCTTTGATATAGTCCTATATCTCCAAGAATGGATAATGCCTGTGCCCTTCTCTGCCCTATTTGTCCAACTGAGAGTGGCATCATCCGAGCTGCCAAAGAACAGATCCAAAATTCTTACTGGTGTAGAAGAAATTTAAATAACAGCAACCTGATGGACTGAGTCCACCCTGTCGATAGAACTTTTCTTAAGCCCATGGCTTTTATCATAGTTTAATTTAGCCCCAGAGATGGATTCATATTCAGAAATTATGGCAACCAAATCTATACCCACTACTTCAGTTGTGGTACAGATGCAGACATCATCAGCTTAAGCACATACCGTAGGGGCAATCTGCAAGTTATGAAGCTGAATTCCAGGTATTTTTGAATTTCCAAAGAAAGGGATCTGTTTGAAATGCACATAACAAAGGACTTAAGGGGCAGCCTTGGTGAACACCCTTTTGTCCCCAAAACATTTTTCCCAGAAACACATTAAAATAAGGCTGTATCCAGGCTTGACTATATAACATAGCAATCCAAGTAATAAATTTCTGAGGGACATAATAGGCCTTTAGCACTGAAAACAGGTAGCAATGATCCTCCCAATCAAATGCTTTAGCTTGATCAAGCAAAAAAAGAAGGGTTGAAGAAGCTTCCCTTCTGCTAAGAAGTAGAATTCTGATAAAAATGAGATTGTGAAATATGGACCTTTCAGGAATGGCACAGGACTGTACAGTGGGGGTCATAATGTTTTCTATAGAAGATAACCTAACAAAAGGTATGGAGGCTAAAATTTTGTAGCCCACATTCAGCAAACTGATAGGCCTCCAGTTGACCAAATCTGACTTATCTCCCTTTTTAAATAATAATATCATTATGGCATGTGCCATAAACCTTGGAAGTGTGTTTAGATGTAATACAGTATTGAAAACTATAGTTAAACAAGGGGCTAAGTAACTTATAAAAGTCTGATAAAACTGTGCCATAATGCCATCCTGTCCTGGGGAAGTACACTTTTTTAGATGTTTTATAGCTTGTGTAACTTCTTCTGGTGTAGTATCTAAGGTAAAACTTTCCTGTAGCTCATCAGGAACGTTAGGCACATCCAGATCCCATGGATATGTATAATTTCTACAAGCCAAAAAGTGGGAACCAAACATATTCTCCAAATATGACTGGCCCAACTCTTGAATTTTCTTCTGAGTATTAAAAGAAGACTGTGACTCTGGGACTGTAAGTGTTTCAATACAAGTGGCATTTATCATATCCTTGCAGCATTTTAAAAATGTTCAGGGCAGGCTTCATGCCCAGTGTGCCATACTGTGCTTCCATTTTTAAAGTTTCCCCTTGATTATATTGATATAAGACCATTTCTGCTTTTATAGCATCAATCTGTGATTTCAAATTGGCATGCTGTGTTAGTGAGGAGGACTGACAGTAGCAGGGTTGGAAAAAAAGCTTAATACAAGGCAAGAAAAGGTATGCCACCGTTGCCTTAGTTTTTCTGCCTTTCCAGATGAACTTGTGCTGCATCTTGGTCAGTACTGCTGTCTTGTTTCTTTTCATTACAGGAGATGTGGTCAATCATAGGCTGATGTAGTTATAGCCGATAAAATATTTTCCCTGGTTGGTAAGGTCCGATTTAATTTCCTGCAACATAATAGCCCTTCGGAAAGGCTGAAACAAAAAACAGTACCTAGGAATTACTCTGGAAGTACATAGATACATAGATACATAGACAGTGTCAACAGATAAGGGCCTATGGCCCACCCAGTCTGCCCATTTGAGCTTGTAAGTTCAGTTTATGTTTTCCTAGAAGTCTGTTGCCCCTTACCCCTGACCTCCAGAATTCCTTTATGTCTATCCCATGCATTCTTAAATCCCATGATTGTTTCAGCCCCCACCACTTCCTCTGGCAGGGTGTTCCACTTGTCCACCACCCGTTCTGTGAAGAAATTCTTCCTCATATTTCCTCTGAATTGTCCTCCCTCCAACTTCATCCCATGCCTCTAGTCCTGGAACATCTTTTTCACTTAAAATAGTGTATTCCTGCACCCTGTTCCTCCCTGTAAGATACTTGTATGTCTCTATCATATCCCCTCTCTCCCTCCTCTCCTCCAGGGAGTACATGTTCAGTTCCTTCAACCTGTCTTCATAGGACTTGTGATGCAATCCATGCACCATCTTTGTTGCCCTCTTCTGAACCTTCTCTACCCTGTCTATGTCCTTACGTAGGTATGGTCTCCAGAACTGTACACTGTACTCCAGGTGGGGCCTCACCAGTGTCTTGTATAGCGGAATTATAATCTCCCTTTTTCTGCTGGTGATGCCCCTGCCTATACATCCCAGCATCCTATTTGCTTTACCTGCTGCCTTGTCACACTGTTTTCCTACCTTGAGGTCATCAGAGATGATAACCCCAAGATCCCTTTCCTGCTTGGTGCATGCTATATCCTCACCCCCAACTGATATATTGTGCGCAGGTTTTTGCACCATATGCATTATCTTGCACTTCCTGCATTGAATTTCAACTGCCAAACCCTGACCATTCTTCAAGTTTCTGGGTCCCTTCTCTTTCTGTCTACAACCTCTGGTGTGTCTACTCTGTTACAGAGCTTTGTGTCATCAGCGAACAGTGAAATTCTGCCTTCTAGGTCCCTGCAATGTCACTGATGAAGATGTTGAATAGGACCGTCCCAGCACTGATCCCTGTGGTACCCCACTGGTCACTCTTCCTTCTGTGGAGTGACAGCCATTTACCACCACTCTCTGTGTCCTGCCACCCAGCCAGTTACCTACCCACCACACTACTGTCCTGCCCACACCCATATTCCCCAGTTTGTGTAATGGTCTTCTATGTGGCAGAGTGTCAAAGACCTTGCTGAAGTCCAGATAGGCCATGTCCACTGCCCTCCCCTGATCCACCTCCCTAGTCACCCAGTCAAAAAAATTCAACGAGGTTGGTCTGACATGACCTCCCCCTGGTGAAACCATGCTGCCTTGTGCTGCCTTGGGTCCTGTAGTCCATTGACAACCAGATGTTCCACCAATCTCTCCTTCAGTAGTGCTTCCATGATCTTCCCCACTACCGAGGTGAGGCTGACTGGTCTGTAGTTCCCTGCTTCCTCTTTGTTCCCACTTTTGTATAAGGGGACTACATCTGCTGTCCTCCAGTCTTTGGGTACCTCCCCTGTTTCCAGTGATCGGCTAAACAGGATAGCCAGAGGTTTAGCCACCACCTCTTAGTTCTTTATGACCCTGGGTGCACCCCATCTGGCCCCATTGCTTTATCAACTCTTATTACTTCCAGTTCCTTCAGGACCCTTTCTCGTTAAAGGGACTTGTGTCCATTTCTGCACCATTCTCACCCCTTGTACTCCTTCAGACCCATTACCCTCTTCCTCATAAAGACTGAGCAGAAATACCTGTTCAATATGTCAGCTTTACTGTTGTCATCCTCCACGTGGCCCCCATCCTCCCCTTCAGTCTCACTATCCCTCCCTTGTCTTTCTTTTTTCACTTATGTACCTGTAAAAGGTTTTGTCCTCACCCACTGATTTTGCAATGTGTTCTTCTGTCTGAGCTTTGGCTTCCCTTACTGACCTCCCTGCCTTCCTTGCTTCTCCTGGTACTTCTCCCTATCCCCTTCTGCCTGTGTCTTTTGTATTGCCTGAATGCAATCTTTTTGCTTTCACTTTCTTTGCTACCTCTTGGAAAACCATAATGGTCTCCTCTTCCTTTTCCTCTTGCTAACCTGCTTAATGCATAATTCTGTTGTTCTTGTAATCCCCATTTTAAATACTGCCCACTGTTCCTCAACCCCTGATTCCTGTCCCATTCCCTTAATGCCTCTTTTCAAGTATCTCCCCATTTTCCCAAAGTCTGCCCCCTAAAATCCAGGATACGTGTTTTTGTGTGGTTTGGTTCTGCTCTTCTGTGATTTCAAACCACATTGACTGGTGGTCACTGTTCCCAGGTGCTCCCCCACTGTTACCCCCATCACACTGTCCCTGTTTGTGAGCACAAGGTCCAGTATTGCCTTCTGCCGAGTTGGTTCCATGACCAGTTGCTTGAGGAAGACACCCTGAAGGGAGTCCAGGATAAATCTGTCTCCTAGTTGATGCTGCTGCTGGGATGCTCCAGTCCACATCTGGAATATTGAAGTCTCCAACCAGTACTACCTCACCCTTGTCTGCCATCCTTTGGATGGCTAGCATCAGCTCCATATCTGTTTCTTCCTCCTGGGCTGGTGGTCTATAGACCACACCTGTGTGGATGGCTGTCCCCATTTTCCTTTCCAGCTTAACCCACAGTATCTCTCCCCCATTTTGTTCCTCCTGGATCTCTGTGGCCCTTATGTCATTTTTCACATACAGTGCCACTCCTCCTCCCTTCCTGCCTGCTCTGTCTCTTTTGAATATGTTGTAGCTAGGTATGGCCATCTTCCAGTCGTGGTTATCATTACACCAGGTTTCAGTGATAGCCACAATGTCCAGGTCTGACTGCACCATGACAGCCTCCAGATCTTCCATCTTGTTGCTAAGGCTCCTGGCATTTGCACACATGGCTTTCCATGATTTGACCTCCCTAGACTGTTTTGCTGTTCTACTCCAGCCACTTCCTTGGTTGTCCTTTATCCCTGGTTCTCCTTGCTGTCTGCTCTTCTGCTGAATTTTGCCCCTTTTCTGCCTATCCACCTCTTGGGCACTAATCTCCATCTTTGCACACTGCTTTGCAGAGATAGCCTCCTCTGGTTCACTGGTTCCACTGCGCTGTGGGGGTGAAAGCAGGTACCCTCCTTGCTGGCCTGCCACCCCTTTTGCTAGTTTAAATGTTGTCAATGTAGCATTTAAACTTGTCATTGAGTGCTTGGATTCCCCTCTAGGATGGATGCAGGCTGTCAGGCTTGAACAAACCTCCATCCCTCCAGGTGGGTCCCCAGTCACCAATGAATCCAAACCCTTCCTCACAGCACCAGTTCTTCAACCATGAGTTAAAGTTCCTGGTGCATACTCCTATGCTCTCCCTTGCCTCTCACAGGAAGTACTTCGGAGAAAGTGACAGAAGTAGCTACTTGCTTGAGACCCCTCCCCAATTTCCTAAACTCTTCCTGAACTTCCTTTGGCTCCCCATTTGCCAGGTGCTGCATTTTCCATGCTTTTTGCTTTCTGCCCTAAAGGAGATTATTTTACTTGTCATACCCATGGACCCTACTGTTTAATAAGGAAAGTGTATTTCATAAATCTTGTATTAGTTTGCTGCTTGTCATTTTATCGTTTTCCCCCCCATATACAATTTAACAACATAATAAGTTTTTTAACTCTATTCAAGGGGACAAAGGGTTAATGGATCTAATGGTCTAAGGGTTATTGGTTGGGTTACAACAAATGAATATATAGTCATTTAACTGATAACAATTGAAAACAATTGATAACACATCATATAATACCTATTCAATTGTTAATATAGTAAATTAGGCACGTACCATCACAGTGCCAATCCTAGATGGATGATCGTGGGCTTGAATCTCAGTGTTGATTGGTTGTTCATCTGAAACACCTGCTGTTCTTGATTAATCTAAAATGTGTATGCTTGGCGATTAAGCCTTTAGACATACCACGCTTCATTCAACACACACTGCTCGGTGACCAGAGGTGTTCGGCTTGGATTTTGCTCCGTTGCTGACAGAGCTTTATCATGCCAGGTTTTTTGGAGCTAAATTTGAACTTTACCATTGAATGTGATTAGTTTTAGCAAATTTAGATAACACTGCATTAAACGCTAAACACTAATCGCTGAACATTGAACGCTGAATGCCAATGCTGAACGTTAATTTAAACGCCGGTTGTTGAATGCTGAGCGCTGAATGTTAGAACAAAACTTAAACTTGAAATACCGCAGGTCTTTTAAATGAGATTCAAGCCTTCAGAATCTGACAAGATACGCTCATGAAAATGCTTCTGCAGGTGTGAGTATATAGATCAGTACTGTTATTTTATTATATAAAGCTTTTGAAATTTGGAATTTGCTGCACCATTAGAACTCAACTGTATACGCTAAGATGGATTTCCAGTAACGATTGTAAGGATTGTAAGGACAATAAGGAAAAATACACTAGGATTTCATAAACTGTTTATTACAGTTCTATTACGTTTTAGGCCTGGAAGTTCATTCTTATTAATTTGAACATCATCTTTATTGTATGAATATTGTATTTTAAAACTTTCATATTATGATATTGTCTATAATGATTTTATTTCTCTTCCTAATTTTAAGTTGTTCATTTTAGTTTGTCAGCTTACTAGCTCTTAGTGAATTTAAGTTTTAATATTTCTCCCTTGGGAAATTTTTGGATTAATCAAATTTCTTTATTTTTAGATTTTTTCCTGACTATGCTTTATGTCTGGATGAGTTAATTGATTTGGCTGGACATCTTTGCCCAGAGGCCAGACAGTTTTTTCATCAGGAATTTCAAGTTACCCTATTGGAAAACTTTTTATCTACTAAACTTTTCAAGACATCGAGGACTAGAAAATGTTCCACAGGCAGGGGTATTGAACATCAGGAATCACTTGTTTTGTATGGCTAATGAAAACTTTGGGACTTTGACTGTCACAGATAAGATTTTGATCCCTCTGATTTTATTAGAAATGTGGACATCATTTTTTTCTTGCATGTACCTATGTACTGTGGAGATAACTGCAAAGAGATTTTAACTTTATATACTAGTCTGTTATAGAAACTAGTTCTTCCCTATAATTTTGGGAAACTTATATTTTTGAACTTAATGTTGTTGTTTTGCCTCTGCATATTTAAAGTTCAATACACTTAAAATCAGAGATGGTAATAACAAGAAGCAATAAGATCTGTGAACCAGTACTACATAGAAATGATATGGGAAGAACTTGCAGTACCAAAATGCTGGGTAAACAGAAACAAATTGCACAGATATCTGAAGAAAAAAGGGAAACTAATGAGTTAAAGAAAATTGCCAAAAGAAAGTCACTAAAGATAAAAAGCAAGGAAACTACATCGACTTTATACTCTGGAAGTCCAAAATCAGGCCAGGAAAGTCTTAGTTATTCTTTTTCACCTTCTTACATCCAGAAATCGAAGCAGGTCAAAATAACAGATTATTTTGGTAGAAAAGAGGCTTCCACTTTATGTACTCCAGCCTCTGGAACTACTGTTCATAAGGAACAGATATTGTCTCTTCTGATAAGTCAAATTTAGATGGCCCAGTTATGATGGATGATATATCTTCCCCAGACAGGAACAATATTTGTGTTCAATTGTGTGGGGAGGATGATATATCCATTATAGCTGGGGGTTGGGACACCCTAGTAAGCAGCATTAACAATGTAACTAATTGTGGTTACACAGGACTGTCTGAAGGCTATTCAGATTACTCAGAGGCAGTCTTTTCATCTGAATGCTTTTTTGAGACAGACTCTGACTTAGAAAAAAGAGCCTTCAGTACATGCCTTTTCATCCCCTCCTGTATTAAGAAAGTAGACCATCTGAAAGGGGATCTTTACCCTGTAATACAGGAATTGAGTAAGACTATAGAAGGATTGGAAAAGTTAGATTTTACCCCAGCAGATTATTCAGGGTGACATAAGTCAAGGCTCCCGGGGTACAGGGCTGAGGATAAAGCACCACAAGAAAAAATCCAAAATGGAGAAATAGAAAATTATGATGCTGAGCACTTTACAAATAAGGAAGACTTTTATCTTTTATGAATCTTTCGAAACAGATGGTAGAGATAGCCAAGAATCCCCATTACATGGATATACTGATTTTGGAAAACATTGCAGCTCTCCAGGAGGAAATATCCTCACTGAGTATAGATGTCTTTAGAAATAAAATGATTTGGCCTGGTGGCACTGAGGGTTGAGGTGCTGGATGACACACCTCACGTGACAGCAGTGACCCAAGTTCAGAAACAAGCCTGGAGAGCTGGGGGTCAGTGGGGAGGGAAGAGATTGAGCGTCCGCTGGGCTGCTCTCTCTTCCCAGGGGTGGGACGAGGATATGACCGCTTGAACAGCGACCTCTGGCAGTGGCTGGAGGTAGCCCAAAGTAGCATCATGGTGTATGCTTGGGGGTGGAGCCACAGCATCATGTTGCCATGACAGCTGGGCTCCACAGGGGGATCTCTCATGCACAAAAGGGAAAAAAACCCTCATCGCCGATAGGCGAAGGCACCTCCCTCCACAGACCACACTCCCTCATATGGACTCAGCTCTCAGGCTATCACCCCCTATCTCACCTGGTGTCTCAATACTGTGAGAAAGAGTGCCATGGGTGGGGGCAGCCCTTACCTGGAGGATAGACCAGGGGGATGCCCGGAGCCGGAAGAGGAGCCCATGGAGTACTTCCAAGCCATGTTGGGAGGTAGAGACTTTGGATCAGGAGGTCATGGAGAGAGTTTGGAGATAAGGGGTAATAAAGAGAGTTTGAAAAAAAAAAGAAATAAAATGATGCTAGAACAAATAATTAAAGGGCCAATCAGGAAAATCAAGGCGACTCAAATATTAATATCCAAAACCAGACAATGGAATCTGCCCCTACTGAAAACAAATTTGTGCAAGTGAACTTGCTGGCTCCATTTTTTAAAGGGCTAAGCCCGTGTATAAAGAAGACTGGGGGGTCAAAATAAGTCAGGGAAAGGGAAAAAAGATGGAACCTTACAGTACACAAGTAAAAAGAAAAAATTAAGCAAGAAAAAGGGGGAACTATAAATAAGAGCAGAAACAAGAAACAAGCTACTTTAGGAAAACTGAAGGAAGGGAAAGATTCTGAAGCATTGCAACAGGTTGAGCAAATACATGTTATCCATGAGATACTGTCTATCTCAAATGAGGATGCTGTTGTCATCGATCCTGTAATATTGCCACTGATCGGGAGGGAGGTCACTGCTCCAGACCCTAATCCCCAGTTAATTCCTTCTCTTCCAGATGACAATATACCTGTACTAGGCCTTATCTCATTTAACAACTTGTTTAAGGAGAATGGACCATCAAGGGAATATTACTTTGAAATTTATGGTATTAAACAGATACCCGATGAGACAAATGTTATGTTGACTACTCACATGAAGTATATGATGGATATTAACCAAGAGGAAAAACATTTCTGGGTAATACACCTTCCAAACCCAGAAATAAAAGATTGTGTTATAACTTACACTAACTCACATGTACTTGCAGCAGAAATATGGTCAAAAGGTAACTTATTGCTAGTAAAAGGGATTCTAATAAGTGACCCCCAGCTAGTCCCAGCATTTCTGCCTATAGAAAGGAATAGTGAAAGTATAAGTCAACCTAAAAGTAGAGATCAAACAATTGAGGCCTTGATGAAAATAATTAACAAATATGAACATAACAGAAATACAGAACAATCTGAAAAAAGAATTACAATATTTGGATGGAACACAAAGGGAGAAAGAGACACTACTATAATAAAAAGGGATTTGATCTCTTTTTTGACTCACTCCCTTGATGTAGAAATAACATTACAATCTATTTCTAGCATTAAAATATGGAAAGGAGAAACTGATTCTTCACAAATAGATTTGTTCTTTACTTCAGCAAGATCAGTGCAGGCCATTATGGAAAAGTCAGAGATGCTGGACAACCTGGGTATTCTGGTGACCATACTTGGGAAATTTTTTGAGGATAGCCCAAGGAATCCTAGAAATGAGTTCTAAGGATAGATAACCTTCGGCAGAAACAATCATGACATATAATACAACACATAAATACAGGTCAATTGCTTAAAATACTGCCATGGAACATTGAGGGACTTGCCTCAAAACTAGCTGATAGTGACACAAGTTATTTTCTGGAGTCATACAACATTCTCTGTTTACAAGAAACATGGAGTATGACACCAAAAAATCACACCATCCCAGGATTCTCTACAATAGGTATACTGGCTGCTAAAGATAAGAAGTTAGGCAGACCTAAATCAGGGCTGCCTATTTTTGTCTGGACTTCCCTGGACTTGGTAATGTCTAAGCTTGAGACCAGAGAGAACCTGATATTGGCAGTTAATCTTTGCAAACCCTCTTTTACATTAATACTTTGCAATGTTTATATTCCTCCAAAAACTAAAAACAAGGATGACCCCTGGTGTAATTTTTTACAAGATACAGTATGAATATTATTTTGGAAAAATCTGATCACTTTCCAGTTTTCATCATGGGTAACTTAAACACTCAAATTGGATTAAAGGATTTAGAAGATGATCTCTATACGGACCTTTTGTCAAATGTAGTAGAGATAAACCCAGGGCTAACCTTGTATAGAAAGTTGGAGGATAAGAACCAAAACAAAAGAGGCAGATGGGCAAATATTTATTTTGGAGAAAAAAACTTTATTCTTATAAATGATAGAATAAAAAACAATAGCGCAGGTGGTTATACTTTCATGGGACCTAAAGGTTATTCAACAATAGACCTTCTTTGGGTGAATATGGAAGGAGCAAAGTTGTTCCAGGACATGGAGATATTAGATAGACCAGAATCAGCACACCTCCCTGTTAGTACAAAATTTATAGCAGGATTTCCTAACACAACCAGAAAAGAAAATTATCCTACTATGGAATTTATTAATCTTAAGAGAATAAGATGGCATACCCATTCCATCTAAACTTTTAATGATATATTTTTCCAGAGATCCTTGGCTGATTTGAGAAACGAAATAAAGGGAATGATGATCTTAATGATATAGTTGAAAACTGGGAAAGGATGACAAATTATATTAAACCTTTTGTAAAATAGCTCCTTCAAGGGTATTTAAACCTCGTAATGGTTTAATACATGCTGTAGTAAGGCAACATCTGTTTTAAACCATAAAATAAGAGAAGTTAGGGAAAATAAAAACACACAGAACATAAAAGCATTAAATCAAGCTAGAAGAGACTATAATAAATTCATGGAACAAGAAAGAAATAAATATTATAAATCACAATGGGATAAACTAAGAAAGACTATAATGGAGAAAGATACAAAGACTTTGTGGAGTTTGGTGAGCGGAAGTTACTGTCAATTCCAAAATAAGATCCAAGCTCACATTACCCCTACAATATGGGAAAAGTATTTTGAATCATTATTTTTTTCAGAAAAAGAAAGAGTGGAGACAATTAAGCACACTAATGCTCCCATGGAACCTTTGGTCAATTCTCAGATTATGAACAGGGAGGAGATTTTTCAAGCAATTACATCGTTAAAATTAAATAAGGCTCCTGACCCGGACAGTATAATTGGGGAAATATATAAAACATTTATATATTGGTGGGTATCCCTACTGGTAAAATATTATAATGCAATATTGCAAGGGCAACATGTACCACAGAGTTGGCTGTGCAGTATTGTATACCCAAGTTTGAAAAAGGGAGATCCACTAAATCCAAAGATGTACAGACCAAACAGCTTAATAGATTTTTTACAGAAATTATTCTGTAAAATTCTATTGGGAAAATTACAGAATTGGACTGATAAGAACTTGATCCTGAGTGAATATCAAAATGGATTTCGAACTTGTAGGTCCACGGTGCAACATTGCTATGTCTTGAGACATTTAGTTTGGAAATGTGTGACAGTGAAACATAGTAAATGTTATTGCTGCTCCATGGACCTAACAGAAGTCTTTGACAAAATTAGCAGAAATCTACTCTGGAGCAAATTAAAAGATCTAAATATTGATGGATCCTTGCTTGATATATTAATCAGATTGCACAAGGATACCTGTATGCAAATACAATACAATCAATGGGGATCTTTGACATCCTCTATTAGTACAAATGTCGGTGTCAGACAGGGTTGTATCCTTGCTCTAACCCTGTTTAACATCTACATAAATTCTATACTGCAGGGTTTAGAAAACTCAGAATATCATTCTCCTAAAATAGGCAAAGACAGAGTTTCACTTCTAGCCTATACTGATGATATAGTTTTGTTTTCAACTTCCTTGCTGGGCCGACAGAGGAAAATGGATATATTCTCCAAATTATGTAAAAGCAATGGGCTATTGATTAATGAAAATAAGACCAAGGTTGTGATCTTTGGCAACAAAGCAAGGATTCTCCAAAAGATTTTCATGGGTCAAAATAAAATAGAAGTGGTTAAGACATATGATTATCTTGGTGTACGCTTTCTCAAACTACATCTTGGAAGGAACACATCGATTACATTAAATCCAAAACTAAAATAGCAGCCAATGCCTTCAGACAATTTAATTAAAAGCTGGGTAGAGCTTCTATACTAGGCATACTGAAGGTAATAAAGGCAAAAATTAACACTAGCATAGTATATGCTGTGGAAATTTGGGAAACCAAAAGCTTGAATCTATCGATGTAGTAATCAATAAACTCTATCATCACATATTAATGTTACCCCAATCAGTACCAAAGAAAATTTTATGTTCTGAGTTGGGAAACTTCCCTTGGGAGCTTTAATTCTAGAAAAACAATTTTTTTTTTGTTAAAGTTAATACAATAACCAGAACAAAGAATTCCTAGATGGTGACTTGAAGAGGAGATATATTATGCCTTATTGAACTTCATAGCACCTACTATTCAATTCATTAGAAACAGACTTTATCCTAATGGACTAGGTCATGTTATAACAGATGTTTATCACAAGCCTTTAGAAGAAATTACAACGTTTCTTAAATCCAGAGTTAGAGACTTAGCCAAAGCACAGGACAATGAAAGGATAACCTCCCTGAAGCACTACAGATGGTATAAAATAATAAAGCAAAACATTGGGTTGGATCCATATCTTTTTAAATTAACCAATCCCTGTTCAAGATGTTTAATAACAAGATTTAAGATGGAGTTATATAAGGCAAATTATATCTACTATAGACAGGGAAGATGGAAAGTCGAGTCTCCTTTTTGTTCATGTACGTCTCAAATGGAAGATGATCTGAAACATGTATTATTGTTATGTCCGCTCCATAATTATGCCAGAAGGAAATGGTTAGGGGGCATTCTGGCAAGTACTGACCTCCCTCCCGACCAGATGGTACCGTTTCTCCTTAATAATACAAACAAGGTTGTACTGGAGAGACTGGTAAAATTCCTAGCTGCTCTTCGATTATGATGATTCCATAATAACCTGGTTGTAAATACACGTGAGCTTGCTGTTTTAGGATATATTTAATAGAACTTTTAGATTCTAGAAGTAAAGATTATTTTTTGATATGTTCCAAATGAAATTATGCAAATGTGAGATTTGTGCAATTGTGCAATCTTATTTTTATTGAAAATTGTATCTTGATTGATGCTTTTAGACTTTAGATTTTGTAAAAGCTTCGGCTGATCAAATAAAATTAAACTGAAACTGAAAAAAAACCTGAAACTGTAACTGATTTCGAATCCAATTTTAGATCATATGCCATTGAAATTAACTAAAACATTTTTTTCATTAGTATAAGATACTTAAAATAACAGCCTTGTTGCTTCTTTTAGGTGGAGGCCAGAAAAAAGGATTTCAAATCCCTCTTTGTATCTGACCACCAATCCAAGCAAAGGTCATAAGCATCCATTACTGAACTCCTGGCTTTATTTTGTTCCTCACAATTCCTCTTCACCATCTCATCTAGTAGTAATCTATTATTCAGTTTCCACCTGGATTTTGAAGTACCATCCCCTGAACCATCCAGTATCCTACAACTTAATGAGACTGCCAAATAATCCGAGGTTTCACAGGGGATAGTGTGAGCACTGAGAGTCAGAAGACTTCTTGATAAAAATAAAAAAATCAATCCTGGTTGCCAAAGGCCCCTGAAAACATGTTTTTTCCCCACTGGATGGACATCTAAATACCCATCTTTGAGGCCTGTTGTAGTCAAAACATTATTTAAACAATTGGTATCCTCAAAAAGTTTTGTGGTAGCTCTACCTGGGTCTGAGACAGAAAGCCCACAATTAAAATCCCCACCTAAAATATTATGCCTACTGGAATGTAAAAATGGCTGTATAGTGCAAAAGAGTTCTGTTTGTGCTGCAATGCTCTGGGGAGCATAAACATTTACCAAGTGAAATTTCTTAGAGTGAAAACATAAATCCAATAATAACACCCTTCCTGGACAAATATCCACTACGCGGGTAATACTGAAATCATACCCCTTAAACAAAATCCTTACCCCATCACACAAATCTATCCCCTTTGACCGATAGGAAATACCTACTGGGCATGCTAGCCTGGCTTGAGCAACTTCAGATGCCGTTTTGAGCCTGGTATCCTGTGCAAAGATCACATTATTTAACAAATCTCACAAGTTCTGCATAGTGGCCAGACACTTCTTGTAGGACTTAATGCTGTACACATTAAGTGTTAAGGAGGAGATGTGTATACTATCAGTCATGTTACAGCATTAATTCAGGTATCCCCTGACTTTCCCTTAGTATACTTCATACTTTTTTGATATAGAGGACACCGCCTGAGAATTGGATGAAAAATCCAACCTGGATGAGGCAAATTAAGATGTGCCAGAATCCTCCCCCCCTCCTCCTCTGTATCTCCCCATTGCTTCTTTTGTGTCACTAAGGCCTGGAACCGATTTCTATTGACAACTGTGCCCATGGGGGTGTACTCACTTTTCTTTTACCTCTCTTTTGCCTGGAGGCTTTTACAAATTCCAAAGGTGGAACTGGTTGGGGGGTTGGTGCATACTCACAACTGTAGCTGTATGCTGAGCAACCGATATAGCTGGGTCCACATGCTCTGAAACTTCCTCATTTGGGAGTACAAGTACTGAATCAGAAGTAGAAGATGCAGACACTGCATGAGTGTTTTAAGCAGTGTGTGTAGTGTGTGTGTGTGTGTGTGTGTGTGTGTGTGTTTGACCAGAACACTCTGGTCCTGTGCTACAGGTTCAGCCAAAGATAAAGTGACAGCCTGCTGTGCCTGAACCTGTGAATCCATAATCAGTTGCTCCTGATCCTGTGGAACTCTGTCAATCCTATTATGGTCTTCCCAGGGACACTGCCTATAAGAGTGTCCCTCCTTGTCACATAAATTACACTTAAAAGGATTAGAACAACCCAAACTAACATGTCCATATTCCAAACATAAATTACAACAAGGCTTGTCACAGATGGAATTTAAATGTGTCCATGCTCCACATTTGTGGCATGTCTTTGGCTGCCCAGAGTAAAAACAGAGCCCTATCCCTCCCTCCCTATGTGGAAACTGCCAAGTGTGTAATCCCAGTATTTGTTTGTTTTAACTGCACCTTCACCTTCCAGCTCCAAGTCCAGACCAAATCATCATCAAGGATGGGGTTAGGACGATCTAACATATCACATCGCTGTCTCAGCTAGTATTGCACATTTACAGTACTGACTACCTCATTTCTGAATAATAAGGTAGTAGTTTTTACTGTGGGTTTGGTAAGAGGGATGGGAAAAAAAGATGCCTACAAGGGGTTATCTTTAACCTTTGGTTACTTTTGCCAAAATTTCTCAAGGGTGTGCACATTTTTAAAACTAATATCATAAATGGTTTCCTCTTTAACGTATGTGAATGCTAAGAGTTCAGATGCCAGGATACTCATCAAGTCCTCAGGCATCTGATACAGCACAATCTTTCATTCTAGGGCCTCATTTAAGTCCCCAGAAAGATGACCGACAAGGGTTCTCCCTACTGCAAGAGTAGTGGAATTTCCCCAGTGTCCTGGCAAAATTCTCCCCATTCACTAAGAATACCACCAACAGCTTAATCTGGTTTAGTAAGACCATTTACATCTGTACAAATAGTTCCCTTCCCTTGCCCCTGGGTCATACCTGGAAATGGGCAGCAGCTCAGTGTGCATCCCCCAGTCACAAACTTTCAAATTAATAAAAATAAAACATTTATATGAAGTTACAGAATGCTGCCCCAGAATGGCACATCAACAGGCTCCAACCATTAAGGACACACTTGTTCATAGCCATTAGATGCAGGAAGATCCAACCAGTTCATTGGAACTGAATCTCAATGGTTGCTATCCATGTAAAAGCTGTATGTATTGCAAGTATGTCTCACAAGGTAGCTCAATTAGAAATTCCCACACAGATAAATCTTTGAAATTTGACAGTTTACCACCTGTGACACCAAAGATGTAATTTATTTAGCATAATGCACCTGCAGAGTGTCCTATGTAGGGAAAGCAACTAGGAGTTTTAAGACCAGAGTAGGGGAGCATTATAGAATCACAGAGAAGGGTAACCCAATTTATGCAACCACTGCACACACACAGGAGGCTACAAATAAATCTGAGCTTATCTTCCATTTTAGGGTAATAGACAAAGTGTGCCCAGAACCCAGAGGGGGAGCTTTTAAAAATCTTGTTCTCAGAAGGGAGGTATTCTGGATTTTTAGCTTGCAAGCAACAAAAGCACCTAGTTTAGATATGTGATTTGACTTGAAACTTTTTTTGAAATTTCTATACACCATATTTTTTAATATCAAATATCAGTTGATTTGTCTGTCCTTATGCTTCCTTTGTAGTTTATAAGGCTTTGGATTAGACATGCACCAGGATGATCATGAGGGCACTGGAAATAACAACTAATCTTTAGCAAATCTGCACTTTCATGAAAAACATTTTCTGAATTAGTTTTGTTATTTATTAATTTTTATCAAATTATCCAGGAGATTGATGTAAACTATAGGAATATTTGTATAAAATATGGGGTAAATGTGACCTTCTGATTTATAACTTCATGCCAACTTAGGATAATATGAACATACGAAAAAAAACAACAGATACAGGCCAAAAAGGTTTATCTTGTCTGCTTGATTTTGCAGCTCATGGTTTACACCAGTGCTGCCACCCCCTGCCCTTGTCAGCACTATCACCTTTCTTCCCCTTTACTGAGCTTGACCATTGGGTCAAGTCAACTCCAATGCTTATTCTTCCCTTTACTTTATCCCACCCCCTTTTAAAACTCTCCACCAATCTCTGTGAGACCAGCTCCTCTGGGAATATGTTCCATGCTGCCACCACTCTTTCTGTGAAGTAGTGCTTTCTCAGTTCCCCTCTTGAATTTTCCTCCCTCCAACTTCATACTATGGCCTTTAGTGATCCCCCTCTCTTCAGTTGAAACAAACCCCCAGTGCTGACTCTATTTATGCCCTTCAGGTACTTGAAGGTCTCAGTCATATCTCCCCTGTCCCTTCTATCCACCAGGGAGTACATATTTAGCTCCTTCAGCCTCTGCTCATAGGGCTTATCCCACATCCCCCTTATCAGTTTGGTAACTCTTTTCTGGACCCCCTCCAAGAGCTTCATGTCCTTCTTTTTTTGTGTGTGTGATCAGTTTACCTCCCTCCTACTCACCAACATCTACCTCTCCTTCGGGTCTCCTAGCACTCCATCCCCCCTGGCAGTCCTCTTCTGGAGCACCTCCTCTCACACAGATTGCAGCCAACCCTGGGTTGTTCCAGGTGTATCCCATCGCTGGGCAGGTCCCCCTCCTCCAAGGCACCGGGTGGCAGGGAACCCCAGCACACTATTTTTTTCCATGGTCTTGGGTGCTGCTGTAGTGGAGGAGGCTCCCGGAGGTTCCGGGGAACATGGAAAGTGGAGGCCATCATCCAGCAGTGCTGAAGCTGATTTTCTGGTTTTCTTGGTCCCTCCTGCACCGCTATGTGTAGTACCCCTGGTTTCCACTGGGGGCCACTACAGAGCAGAGCTATCCCCTCATCCCTCCCCAGGAGAGGAGAGCAGTCCTCTGGATGCTCAATCCCCTCCTTCCCCCTGCCAACCCCGGCGCCCAAGTCCATTCCCGAACCCAGGTCACTGGCGTGGTTCGAGGGATGTCCTTCTTTAAGTAGGGGCACCAGAACTGTACACAGTATTCTAGTTGTGGCCTCACCAATGATCTGTACAGTAGCAGGATCACCTCCTCGTTCCTAGAGGTGATCCCTCTGGCAATACACCCTAACATTTTGTTTTCCTTGGCTGCTACCAACCTGCATTATTCCAAGTGTTTCATATTCCCTGTGATCATCACCCCCAGATCCCTTTCCTCTTTTGTGACTTTTAACCTCTCCCCCTATATGGTAGGTGTTCTTCAGATTCTTTGCCCTGAAGGGCATGACCTTGCACTTCCAAGCATTGAACCTCAGCTGCCAAGTTCTTGACCAGCTCTCCAGCCTCTCCAGATCCCTGTGCAGCACCCTCCCTTCCTCAGAATCCTCAACTGTACCAATTTTGGTGTCGTTGGAGAACAGGCTTATCTTGCTGTCCACCCCTTCCACTATATCTGCTATGTAGATGTTGAATGAGGACAGGTTCTAAGACTGAGCCCTGTGGGACACCACTGATGACTGCCTGGGGTGTTTAGAGTTCCCCCCTACTACCACCCTTTGTTTTCTAGTTCCCTGTCAACTTTCCACCCACTGAACCAGTTTTTGCCCTGCTCCCCATGCCCTTGAGTTTACTTATCAGTCTGCCATGTGGCACTGAGTTAAAGGCTTTACTGAAATTCAGATACAGGCCATCAACCCCCTTTCCCCCATCCAATGACCTAGTCACCCAGACAAAGAATTCAACCAGGTTTATTTGGCATTAATAATAGTGCAGTGTAATAAAATACACATTTTAAAGTTATATGTTTTTAACATAACTGGCAGCTTAATTTTTGTGCTGCGTGTCTTTAACTTGGCACCTTTTTGAATGTGCACAGATCTCATAGTTTTTTTACTGTATCTTTACCTCATCATTTGCCTTCAAGTATTTATTGGGATTGTACTTTTTTAATGTGTAAAAACATGGCTGATATAAAAACCCCTAGTAAAGTCTGACATCATGTGTGATCTCGTTATCACTGGGCATATTTAAGGGCTATATTCTGCATGGTCAAGTCACCTTGGATAAAGGACCAGAGGATCAGAATCATGTCAGGTGAGTGTTATGGGTATATGTTGAGTCTTGATGTGTATTTTTTGCACTCAATAAAGAAGGCACTACATGCACTTTTGGTAAAATACTTTTGGAGTCTGAGTATCATTGTAATGTAAGGAGGTGTTGAGTGCCGAGTTTGTGCATTTGTCTATTTATATGAAGTTCTGCTTTCTTAGTGAGGCTTTATACCAGTTTACTGGGTAAGTATGGTTCCAGTAAGCACAGCATATAACATCCTTAAAGAGAAATTGCCATTTTTGATAAAACTTTGAAGAGCATTATATTAAGACACAATTTTGTATTCTATATGATGCCTAAATTTCTCTTACTTTGTTCTTCATTACAGTACTATGTAAATTTGTATGGGAACTGGATCTTTCTTCCTTAGAGTACATCTCTTGCTTAATACTTTCCTGAAGTCATAATGCTCTGTTTATGACATTACAGTTTGTTGCTTTGGAAATTATTAAGATGCAACAAACAGAAGACTGTGACATAGACAAAGAGCCACCAATGCATCAAGAAGAACTTTGAAAAGCATAATATTTGGACACAAGCAGTTTCTATTTCTCATTATCTCTGTATTTCCTATCCCCATTATTTATTACTGAAGTCATTTGCAAGAAAACAGGATAATGGTTCCTTGAGGTTTCATCAGCTCCTTTTGCTTCTTACCAACCTGATATCATAATACTCTGCTTGTGACATCACAGTTATTCCCATGCTAACAGACTATAATGTCACAACAGAGAATTATAATTTCAAGTAGGGAATAAGCTATAGAGGCAGATGATACAGAGAGTTAGAAGAAAGGGAGTTATGTCAGAGGAGGGGGCTGTGAGCATTGGGGTTCCACAGGGGTTCTAGGTCTGGATATCTTTTCTATATGTGTTGATCTCCACATGGCAGTAAAGAGTTGGATAGTAAAATCTGAAGGCAATATAAAATTAGGTGGCCCTGTACATACCCATGAAAGTAGAAGTAAGTTAGAATATGATTTAAACAAACTGAACAATGGGCTGTACATAATGAAATGTCCTTCAATGTAAGCAAGAGTGTCACATTACATTTAGGAAAACACAATCGAAAGTATGATCATCACATAAATAACACTATTATCCAGGAGGTGGAATCCAAAAAAGACTTAGAAGTACTAATAAATAAGGATCTGAAGTTCAGTGATCACTGTACTGCATTGGTCCAAACATCAAACCACATACTTAGTTGTATCAAGAAATGAACATTGTATCATTTCATTGTGTGAGTCTTACATAAGACCACATATGAACTATTGCTCTCAGTTGCAGAACCCTCAATTCATAAGAGAAAGGAACAATATAGAGAGGGTTCAGCATAAAGTAACAACAAATATCACTGGATTACAACACAAGTCATATGATGAAAGACTGGAGCACTTGGGACTATACAGTTTGGAGCAAAGGTGAGTTAGAGGGGATTTGCTACTAATGTATAAGATAATGAATGACAATGAGCTTAGAGCACAGATGGGTATCCAGTACAAGACCATAAACTTTGCTTTGAGGTCACACCATTTACAAATCAAACTAGATAACTAAAATATGAATGATAGAATTCATTCATTTACACAAAGAGCAGGTATGCTCTGGAATAGACTACCACTATACATAATCCAAAGCAAATATTTGGACATTTTTAAAAATGAATTGGACAGATACCTGCTTCAGAATGGGGAATTATTGACCTACTAATCTACAGGAGATAGATTTGATGGGCAATCAGCCTTTTTCTGTATTGTTACCAAGTACTGTATAAGACCAAGTAGACATGAAATATAAGCTGACTTGGATAAAAGTATTATGTTCTCCAGAGTTTTCTCAAAGGCGTTAGCTGTTCTTTAAGCAAAGTGTTAAACAGCAGCAGTCGATCAACAAGGAACATATTTCCATGTAAATGGCAATAAAGAATAAAGAGCTGAGGTACAGAATATAAAATACAGACTGATCTGTGTCTACTGTATGTATTATGATTTTCAATGTTTTCCCAAAAATGATAAAGTCACTTTAAAGAGCAAATAATAATCAAGTCAAAGAAAAATCAAGATGCCCCACGAATGTTACATTAAGCATGACATAGGCATGTGAAACTAAATTGTTTACAAAATAAATTTCCTTTATTCATAGGAGCAGTTTCTAGAAAATACATTTCCTTTGGTCACAGAAACAGTTTTATTTTAAAATATTTGGTCAAGAAAGGTACACTGAGCTGAAGCTCATATCCAGATATGATCAGAGAGCACATGTAGGTTAAATGACATGCTTAGGGTCACACAGTATGCAATTGGCCATTGTGGGATTTAAATCCAGGTTTGCAGGCTCTTCGGGTTCACAGCTTGGTGCTGTAACCTCTAGGCTACACAGCCTATACTATGTTGATTACATAATACAATGTGTGCTTCATTCCTGGTAATCTAGAGGTAATTTTAACGTGATCCGAAAAAAATGTTTTACTAAATTCAAATATATACAATATATTTACCATACATACAACTGAATCATCAATTTACATAGATTATAATCATTTTAAACAGTTTTGTTTCAAAGTGAACAATGTTCTGTCCAGAAAAAGTACAATTCATAACATGTTGTGATGCATTCTTTGTGATCCTGTACACATACATTCTGAATGTTCAGTTTAATGCTTGCTGACACAGTGTTGAAGCTGATGATTAACACAGTTTTATTAAGTTTTCCTTTTTAACAACCAGTACTGTAACAGGTTTGTGGCAGATGTTTCATAGATTATGTCCAGGAAGCACATGCACTATTATATACATTCTATTTGGGGAAATCATTACAAATGTATTGCAGGAGGAAACTCAATAAGTAAAAAGATGAAAACAATATATACAGTAGGTATACAACTGATAAATATAAGTATAAGCAGTATTTGAAATAAAAGGTAAATAGGTGTTATTTTGATTTTTGAATGAATGAACAAATACCTCAAGCAGTCCATATACACTTCAGTCAGTAAAATAAACAATTAAGCCAGATAATAAAATCATGTTAAACAAACCACAATATCAATACACTGCCATGATGAAGATTATACTTATGTATACACTCTACAAATTCATTGCCAAAGAGTCCCATCTTCAACACTATGATCTATGGCTGGAATGTTTCAATTCATACCTAGGTGCATTCAGCACTATCCTCCAAAAAGCCATTTTTGAATGCAGACACTGCACGAGCAAGCACACAAGCCTTGTATGGTCAGCCCTTATAATTCATTAAACTGAATTTACTATTTCTGTTCTTTTGTTTTTGACCATATTTGGTCATGAATGAATATGTACTAGATCAAAAGCATGTCCTGGAAACAGATAAGATGTGCAAGGCGTTCAGGTAAATACGAGAATATGAAAAACTGCAATACATGGGTAAGTAACTGGGTAAGTGATGAGTAGAAAAGTGTGTGCCCCACTAAATAAGAAGAAACTGGAATCAAATATATTCAGTGTAGTTGGGGAAATGATCAACCCTCCTTCACTGTGTCTGAGAGGACAGTTTTTAATTTCAGTTCTATTAAATGGACGTCTACATCATTAATGTAATAGTTCAGTAATTAAAATACATTATCTTCTTTATGTCCTTTGTTAGTAATAAGGAATCAGTTTGAAACAAATACTGTTTCTAGTTTTAGCAGACGAGAATAGTTTTATAGGATTGGAGGGATGAGGAACTATGACTTACATAAAACTCACTCCCATGCCAGGCTGTATCTACTGTAAGTCTATGCTTCTTTCCAGTATCCTATTTTGATATAAGTTGGTATTAGATTGCTTTCTTGAAAACACAGTTGACACCTTAACATCTGGAGTAAGTTACTCACAAGAAACATATTGACACTGAGTAAACTTACTTAAACATAATGGGCTTGATTCTCATAGGTTGATACAGGGCTTCAACAAACCCTGCATCAAACCCTGTGCCAACTGCACCGGTGCACCTTGCTTCTGATTCTAAAAAGTGCGTGCACTTGAGACACTTTCCCCTTTTTACAGTGGCTTGTGCCAAATATTTGGCTCAAACCCCATAAAAAGGTTCATGAAGTTAGACCAGCAAAAGCTGGTCTAACTCATGGCATGTGGCACATGGGGGCTAGGGGATTGAGAATCCCCAGTGCAGGCCAGGGAATGCCACAAGCCCTATGCGCCATGTGTTCGGTGCACTCAGGGCTTGCAGTACTTAAAAGTCATTGAGAATCAGGCCCAAAGTGTTTGTACTATGGCATGACTTTATTTGGCACAGCCATGCTTATATATGGGACCATCATGCCCCCATGCTTGTATTATTTTTGATTCTAAATTGTGTTCACAACTGAAAGGAAATGTATTCCAATGGTTCCTTACAGTATTGTATATGCATTGAATACTTTTGCACCTCTGCACAGACTGGGTGTTCTACCTGCTCCTAACCTGGTGATGCTCCTGGTGCTGTATTTCACTTATCCTCATTGCATAGTCCTTGCACCTTTATTTTTAGATTGCACGTGTTTACCTGCCTATATATTATGACTGCTGAACTGTTTTTATATATATTATACAGGCATGGTAGTGCCTGTATATTAGGGTTGAGTAAGCACTTTAATGTTAAACCCCAATTTGTGCACCTTAATAACTTTGCCCAGGTTCAACCAATTTACATGACATTTGGAAAGCACAGCCTCTGTGCTAGGATCTCTCAAGCCTGAAAATTTCATATAGATCAGTTCAGCGGGGACAAAGTTACAAAACATGAAATGTGAAAGTCTCCATTTTTAAGACTTTTTTTTGCTCTCCAATAACTGAAAAAATATAAAGATTGAAACCTGAAACTTTCAGGTTTGATAGTGTTTGGCCCAAGGTAAGTGCTTTTGTTGTTTTTGCCTCTCACAGTTAAGTAGTTTTTAAAATATTTAAGAATAAAGTTCAGTCTGTGAGCATGTGCTGTTTAAAAAAATCAGCATTATATGAATAGCTGAATTTTTGCGAAAGTGTGATGCCCTGTTGTCGTATTTCGTTATGTGTGTTGTATCATATACTGAGGTGTGTCATATAGCACAACACCACAGTATATAATATGACACACATAATGGAAAAGCATGCCCTACATGTAAGAACATTTTCCCTGGTGGCTAGTGGTCCCTCTCCCCACCCGATCACCCCCCCCATATATATTAATGTTTTCCCTGGTGTCCTGTGCTCCCTCCCCTCACCCCATCACCCCTCCTATATGTTATAAAGTTTTCCCTGGTGTCCAGTGGTCCCTTCCTCCACCCGATCACCCACTGGTTATGTCCTGTTGGCGTATTTCATTATGTGTGGCATATCATATACTGTGGTGTTTCATATAACAGAACACCAAAGTATGTGATACAACACACATAACGATATAAAGCAGAAAATTATTTCCCTCTTCTGCTCTGTTAATGAAATTGTCTTTCCCTGGTGTCTAGTGGCACCCCCCCCACCTTCCAACTGCCGGCCCTGTTTTTTTCCTGTTTCCCTGGTGTCTAGTGGCAACCCCCACCCTCTGATTGCTGTCCCATTGTTTTGTTTTTTTGTTTCCCTGGTGTCTAGTGGCACCATCCCACTCTCCAATTGCTGTCCCCATTTTTTCATTTCATTTCCCTGGAGTATAGTGGCACCCCCATCCTCTGATTTTTGTTCCCATTGTTTTGTTTCATTTTTCTGGTGTCTAGTGGTACCCCTCTACTTTCATATCCTTTGTTGTAAAGAAGAAAACTGTCCCGCATCATCTTATTTTTAACCTGAAAAAAAGAAAACAGTCCCTCATTGTCACCACTGTCCCCCTCATTTCTACCCTCCCACTGAGTACCTACCACCTCACACTCCCCCTTACAATATACTTACTAGCTGAGGTCAAGTGCAGTCATCCTGTGTAGACTGAGACATGTCTGCACTCTTCAATGCTGAACCATGAACTGAGGAATACAGATAAGTGTAATATAATGTATTTCAGTAGCATTTTGAACTTATGTTCATAACTTCACCATTTTTAGGAATGTTTTCACTAGACTTTCAAAATAACCATTTTGGAACCCCACCTCATGAACACTGTCAGTGACATTTCATTATTAAGGTCTGGAAGGTGATTTCACAGTCATTGTGTGAAATCACGTTTTGGGCCTGATTAAGGAAATTTCACCAACAGTGTTCATGAGGTAGGGTCCCAAAAAGGTTATGTTAAAAATTTGTTGAAAAAATTCCTAAAAATGACCAAGTTATGAGCGTACATTGAAATTGTTTTATCACGTACAAAACTTTGGTAATTTTCAATATTTTGACTGCAAATTTTCAACATAGCCATTTTTCACACCATTCCATGATCATTACATCTATCAGTGTTCACATCCTGGCCAAAACATGTTTTTGAACCTGTGGCGCGGAATGGTGTTTTGGCAGGGATTTGAAAATTTTCACCTACCGGGTTCATAAGGTGGTGCCATAAGAAGATTATGTTGAAAGTTTGGGGTCAAAATATTAAAAAACAAAGACTTTAAGTAATGTTGTTTGCAGGGATGTCCATTGCACCACGGGGGAACACATTGCCTTACCTTGCCAGTGAGCTGAGTTCAGATGTGAACTCAGTGAGCTGGTTTAATGGGACAAAGCTGATGGGGAAAGTGCTGCAGTATGCAGAACCAGCCCCAGCCTGGGTAGTGATGGAGCAGTGTTTGACACAGATGCCACATTCTGTGGTGGGTTAAGAAGCCTTATCCACAAGGTATTGAGATGTGTGCAGGGGCCTCCTGGGCCATGCACTGGGTCAGAACTGTCTCCAATATTGTATTTATTTCATTCAGGACCTGTGCAAATGAGGATACGATTACACTATCAGAAAAAGAAAGGAAATTCATTACAAAAAACTAAGTTAATGCAGACATTAGGGTTGAAGAACGCGAAGCACACAAAGAAGGGAAATGAAAAACATTAGGAATTTGGATCTCTGAAGTACTGGTGAATCAGTGGTGGGGTCTTACTTGGGGTTCTCAACCCAAAAGCCCACCCCCTTCCCCCAGCCCATGGCCTCCTGTCTGAAGCACAAGGTACAGCTCCAAACTAGTGCCTCATAGTGACACAGTATGGCCAGCATAATCTGTTGTAGTGCTCTTTATGTACAGCCCTGAGGGCCCTGTCGGCTCTGCATGAAGACATCACATCTGAGCTCATTTGCTCATGGGATGGGGTGGGCATTAGGGTTGATGACCCCAAGTATGAACACACCACTGATTCTCCAATACTCTGAAGACCCACATCCCTAATGTTTTTTCAGTTCCCTTCTTTGTGTGCTTTGTGTACTTTAATCCTAATGTCTGCATTAATGTAGTTTTTTGCAATGAAGATATATATATGTATATATTCACTGCCAAAAACTTCATTAATGCATCAGTTAGGGTTCTTACAAAAGTGAAAAAAGCAGGGAAATGTGGTGTTAGGGTTTCCCTAACACCCCCAACCCCACCCTGCAGACACTGACAGCATTGGGGGTGTGCCATGGGGGCGCTGGCCCTAATGCTCACCCCATTCTCCTATACTGTGCCTATCTCAGCTTATTTACTTATGGAATGTGGTGAGTGTTAGGGCTGATGCCCCCAAGGCACCCCAATGCCCTGTCAGTGTCTGCAGGGTGAGGTAGGATGTTAAGGCTGGAAACCCTAACACCACATTTCCCTGCTTTTGTCACTTTAGTAAGAACCCTAACTGATGCATTAACAAAGTTCCCCAGTGTCCCACAGTACCAGAGGGGGGCCATCTAATGCCGATATGGGGATTGGGTACCCTAAAGTCATTAAATCTCTATGAGCATATTTCAGCCCCTTCTCCTTAGAGCCTCTAAAAAAAGGAAAAAATAGTTTAATTAGATAAACACCAAAAGGTTTTGGACCTGCACAGCTGTTAGTGCTACAAATTTTGGCACAATCTGGTTGTTTCATGAAACAGTGCAACATTTTGCGGCAAAACCCCTGGTGTTACACGCAACAGTGCCACAATTTGTTGCAGTTTCACAAAAGTACTGCCACAAATTGCAGCAAAAGTGCCTCAGTTTGCAGCAGTAAACATGGCCTGCTTAAAAAAAACATATTTCTGGCCACTTTAAAAAAAAATAAACACAGTATGCTGTTCCTTGGTCCCTGATTGGTTAAACATAAGTGTTCGTGTTTACCTACGGGCAGTATGTTTTAAATTATTTAACTTTTTCTGCCTTGCTAACTGAAAACAAGATGGCAGAATCGCGACACTACATTCCTCATTTGTGAAAGCAACTACTACTTTTGCGACAGCAAAAAGTGTTTTCATACAGCACATCTCATTTTTCCCATTGGATATAATGGGACATTCTAAAGTTTAATAACTTTTGAGCGGATTAATATATTTTCACGAAACCTTCAAAAGGCATATATGTTGCCCAAACACCATATACCCTGAAGGTTTCACACCAAACTCCCAAGCCATTTTGTAGAAATGATGTGACAATGAATTTGCATAAAAATGGTAATTTTTACATTTGTTGACATTACATATCTCTGCAACAACATGTCCGACTGGAATGAAACTTTGCACATCAAGAGATCTTTGGTCCCCAATGGCACATGCAAAATTTCATATATATTCATGGCAAAAAATTCTGTTTGATGCAACAGTTAGGGTTGTTCCACAGTGACAAAAGAAAGGAAATTCAGTGTTAGTGTTGCCTCCTCTTGCACCCCCACCCATCCTGCCCCCACTAACAGGCATCGGGGTGTGCATTGAGGTTGTCGGCCCTAACTCTTACCCCATTCCATGTGTAAAAGGCTGAGGAGGTGAAGAATAGGAGAATGGGGGTGAGAGTTAGGCCCAACGACCCCAATGCACACCCTGATGCCTGTTGGTGGGGGCAGGGTGGGTGTGGGGTGCAAGGGTGGCAACCCTAACACCAAATTTCTCGCTTTTGTCACTGTGGAACAACCCCAACCGATGCATTAAAACAGATTTTTGCCATGAATTTCTCTTCTTTGAGAATGCACTATAAATAGTGAATGGTATATAGGGACGTTAGGGTCCTTTGGGCCCTGCGCTTCGACTATGCTTCCCATTTGTGTGTAATAACCCTAACAGTAATGGTAACAGCAACAGTAACGGTAATCCTAATGGGAACATTAATGCTAACAGTAACACCAATGCTAACGGTAATGGTAACAGTAATGAGAACAGTCACAGTAATGGAAATGCACACACAAATGGTAATGCAAACAGTAATGGAAACACAAACGGTAATGGTAATGCAAACAGAAATGCAACCGTAAATGTAAACGGTAATGGTAACAGCAACAGCGACACACAAGACAACAGTAACACAGGGAACAATGGAAACACAAGTGCAAACGCAAATGCTAACGGTAACAGAAATGCAAACATAAATGGTAACACAAATGGCAATGAAAACGCAAACAGTAATGGTAACACAAATGGAAATGCAAATGCAAATGGTAAGGGTAACGGTGACGCCAAATGAAACAGTAATGCAAATGGAAATGCAAATGAAAATGCAAACGTAAATGGTAATGCACAAGGTGATGCAAATGGAAATGTTAATAAAAATGGTAATGGAAATGCAAACAGTAGTGGTGATGCAAATGGTAACAGTAATGAGAACAGTAATGGTAACGGAAATGCACATGCAAATGGTAACGAAAATCAATATAGTAATGGTAATGCAAAAACAAGCAGAAACAGTAACGCCAATGGTGACACGAAAGGAAACACTAATGTCAATGTCAATGTCAATTTTATTTAAAAAGACGCCCAATCCCAAAGGCTCTGGGCGCCGCACAAAACTATACAGTGTGTCATACCATATACATTCCTTAAAATAACATACATAAAATTCAATTTCCAAAAGCCTGCATAAATAAAAAGGTCTTCAGACGGCTCTTGAAAGCCTCTATAGTAGGGGCCCCTCTCACTTCCAACGGCAGCGAGTTCCAGAGAACTGGAGCAGCAACTCCAAACGATCGGTCTCCAGCTGATTTCAATCTCGCTCTTGGGACTTTGAGGAGGCCACTATTAGAGGAGTGGAGATCACAGATAGAGGTGGATGGTACCAGGAGATCAGAAAGGTAACCTAATGCAAATGGTAACACAAATGCAAGCGCAAAAGCAAACAGAAGTGGTAATGCAAATGATAACGGAAATGCAAGTGCAAACATGAAACCAAACACAGATGGTAACACAAACAGCAACAAAAATGCAAACAGAAATTGTAACATAAACAGAAATGCAAATGCAAGCGCAAATACAAACGCAAATGGTAACGCACACTGTGATGCAAATGGAAACGATGACGCAAACAGTAATGGAAACACAAGTGAAAATGTAAACACAAACACAAATGTTAATGCAAATGGTAATGGAAATGCAAACGTAATGGTAAAGCAAATGCAGATGCAAATGGTAATGACAATGGCAATGGTGATGCACAAAGAAACAGTAATGCGAGCAACAATGGAAATACAAGTGCCAATGTAAATGCTAATGGTAACGGAAATGCAAACGGAAATGATAACGCAAACGGTAATGAAAACACAAATGATAAAGGTAATGCAAATGGAAATGCAAACAGTAATGCACACGGTGATGCAAACAGAAATGCTAACGAAAATGGTAATGGAAATGCAAACGGTAACGCAAATGCAAATGGAAATGCCAACGGTGACGCAAAAAGAAACAGTAATGCAAATGGTAATGCAAATGCAAATGCAAATGGTAATGCACTCGGTGACATAAACGGAAATGGTAACGCAAACAGTAATGGAAACGCAAGTGGAAATGTAAACGCAAATGCTAACGGTAACAGTAACGCAAATGCACATGCTTTGTGTTCGAAAGAGGTGCATCCAGAAGCACAGTGAATACAAAGAATGTGGACATAATAGTGGCCCTTGGGCAGTAAAATGAGCACTTGGAATACTAAATTGCTTATATCTCAGGAACTGTATGACATAGAAAAAATAAAAATCTCATATTATTTACGACTTTTCAGGCTAGTTTTGTATTTAGCTCTCCAGTGGGGGAATAAGAATGTTTGCAACAAAAAGTCTGTATCTCGAACCGTTTTCGAGAAACGGGACCCGAAAGGTGCGGCGGACTCTGTAATGTTATCCTATGGGAAAAATTGTCAACTTTGGAGTGCTGTAACTTTGCAGCCCTGTTATATTTTGGCACCAAACCACCAAAAGGCAGATCTGTGTGATGTTGGCTTTCTGTCCTGCTAATTTCAGCCCAAAAGGTCAAACTGTTGTTTTGCAAAAGGGTGGCAAAGATTTCCTGTTGTTTTGGCCATAGTGTCTCAAAGCACTGTCGCAAATCACGACACTTTCACAAAAAAATCACAAAAGTGTCGCATTTGCGAAAGTTCTTTGCAACACTACTTTTTACAAAAATTGAAAAAACATATTTCTGGGGTGTTTTACCCCCCAAAAAAGACATTGCTAGCATCCTCAGTACTCGACTAGGTGAACACAACAAGAATTGTGTCCCTAGAGGGTCCCACATTTAAATGCCAAGCATTTTTCTGACCACCAACTGAAAAAAAATGGCTGAATCATGAAAGTAAAAGGGTAATTTGCGACAGTAAAAACTGCATTTGCGACAGTGTCAAATAGTTTGTTAACTTTTCCCATAGACTATAATGGGATTCAGTTTTTTTGAATAACTTTTGAACCGTTTAATATTTTTTCACAAAATCTTCGGAAGGCACAAAGACTCCGGCTGCATGTTCCCTGATGTTTTCAGACCAATCACATAACCATGCAGGCTGTAGGCACGAGCAAAGAAATGCACAAAATCCACAACCGTACAGCTGACCGTAACGCAACACGCCAGATCCAGAGACCTATGGTGCCAGACTGTGCATTTCACATTTCATGCAAATCTATCATATGGTTGCAAAGTTATTAAGGTGAAAAATTTGAGATTTAACCTTAAATGGAGTACTCAACCCTAACTATAGTGGCACTACCGTGCCACTGTAATGTGTGTGTGTATATATATATATATATATATATATATATATATGGCAAAAAACTCAGTTTAATGCATCAGTTAGGATTGTTCCACAGCGAAAAACAGCTAGAAAATTCGGGGTTAGGGTTGAAAGCCCCCCGTGGACCCCCCAGTCCACCCCCCAAATGGCATCGGGGTGTATGTTGGGGTCTTCTGCCCTAACTCTCACCCCATCACATGTGTAAACAAGCTGAGGTATAGGAGAATGGGTGAGAGTTAGGACCAACAACCCCAACGTGCACCCCAATGCCATCTGGGGGGGTGGGATGGGGGTCCAAGGGGGGCTTTCAACCCTAACCCCAAATTTCCTAGCTTTTTTTCACTGTGGAACAACCCTAACTGATGCATTAAATGGATTTTTTTGCCTCTAATTTCCCTTCTTTTTGAGAATGAGGATGATAAATAATGAAAGGAATGCAGTGGCGGCAGCATGGGGCTGTTTGGGCCCCGCGCTCCCGCCACATGATGTCTTGTTACACAATAACAGGAGCTGCAAAGCAAACGAAAGTGGCAACGGTACTGCACATGGCAAAGCAAACGTAAATGGCAAAGCAAACATTAATAGAAACACAAGCGTAAAGTGACGCCGAAGCAAACAATTACATGAACGGAGACATCAAACAGAAGTACATACAGAACGCAATTGGTAACACACACATTCACGGTACCACAATTGTAAACTCAAATGGTAACAGTAACACCAACAATAACACCTAAGTAAACAGAAACACAAGCATGTAAAAAAACGCAAACCGTAATGCACACACTCACGGAACCACAATTGTAAATGCAAATGGTTACAGTAACAGCAACAATAAAGCCAATAAAAACAGAAATGCAAGAGCATATGAAAATGCAAACTGTTACATGTAAGGTCATGGTACTGCAATAGTAAATGTAAATGGTGACAGTAACAGCAACAGTAAAGACAACAGAAACAGAAATGTAAGCGCATATGAAAACGCAAACCGTTACGCACACAGTGGAGTAGATGGGAAAGGTGATTCGAATGGTGACAGAAGTGCAACTGGAAACGCTGTCACAGTAACAAAAGGGCACACCCTTCTTTTCCCCAAAAACTGCATTGAAAAAACAAATTGAAAACAAAGAATGTATGCATTATAATTGACTTTGGAGCAGAAAAGTACGACTTGGAATACTGAATTGCTTATATCTCAGGAACTATACAACGTAGGAAAAAAATTGGAAGTTTTGTATGAATTATTACTTTCCTGGCTAGTTGGGGGGGGCGAAGCATTTTTTTGACAAAAAGTCCGTATCTCGCACTGTTTCTGAGATACGGGCCCTGAAAGACGGACGGATGCCATAATGTTATCCTATGGGAAAACTGTCAAATTCGAGTGCTGTCACTTTGTCACCCTGTAATATTTTTTCTCCAAACCACCAAAAGGCACATTTGTAGGATGTTGGCTTTCTTCCCTCCAAATTTCAGCCCAAAAGACCAAACTGTTATTTTCCAGCAGAGCAGCAAAGAATTCCTGTAACATGGCGGACAACATAATGTTACCTATGGGAAAAAGCACCAACTTCATAGTGCTGTAACTTTGCCACCCTATAATATTTTTTGACCAATCCACTAAAAAGCACATTTGTGGGATGTTGCCTTTCTTCCCTCCAAATTTCAATTAAAAAGACCAAATAATTTCTGAGATATTCAATGTCAAAGATTGGTAAAATTTCCCTATCTATTCCATTATAAAAAATCTGGCCATCTTGTCCCTCGCTCTCGATGCAAGATCACGATTAAAAAATTTGCAGCCTCACGATCAAAGAATTTGCAGGCTCATGAACAAAGAATAAAAAATGTAATAAATCAAAAAATAGAAGCAATTGCAGTAAACCACCACCATGGTTCGACAGAACGAAGCCCCCTGAGTAAAACCCACCCTCATTTGACTTCCTAAGGCACCCATGGGCTGAGAAAATTGATTTTTAAATTTGGCCATCTAATCCCTCACTCACGATGCAAGATCGCGATCAAAGAATCTCATGATCAAAGAATTTTCAGGCTCACGAACAAAGAATAAAAAATGCAATCAATCAAAAAACTGAAGGAATTACAGTAAATCACCACCATGGTTCGACAGAACGAAGCCCCCTGAGTAAAACCCACCCTCATTTGACTTTCTAGGGCACCCATGGGCTGAGAAAAATTATTTTTAAATTCGGCCATCTCATCCCTCATTCACGATGCAAGATCGCGATCAAAGAATCTCACGATCAAAGAATTTGCAGCCTCACGATCAAAGAATTTGCAGGCTCATGATCAAAGAATAAAAAATGGTGAAACGTGAATTATTCACCAGTTTGAACCAAACCAATGGCATGGTTCAACAGAACAGACCCTCCTGAGTAAAACAAGCCCTCATTTGTGTTCCTAGCCCACCCCTGAGCCGATATATTAATGTTTTAGGTAATGATGCAAGATCGCGATCAAAGAATCCTCACGATTAAAGAATTTGCCGACTCGCGATCAAAGATCGTTAGCGAGCTGCAAATTAAGATTTTGAAAGCTTATAACTCTATTTTTTGACCAATTTGGATGGAACCAAAGCCATGGCTTGATAGATCAGGGTCCCCTGAGTAAAACCCACCGAAGTTTTACTTCAGAAGTTACCCCTGAGCCGAGATATTTGTGTTTGTGTGATTGGAAAACTGAAAACAAGATGGCAGACCTCGCGGTCAAAGAATTTTGAAAATTCCTCAGGAACAAAGATTCTTGAACTGTGATGCTGCAAATTCTTTGATCACCAGGCGAGACCAAATGGTCAGAACCCCCATTCTTTGATCGCAAGATATACATATAAATTTTCCCATTGACATATAATGGGAACTTAAAAGTGCCATAACTTTTAAATACCTTAATATTTTTTCACCAAACAAAAAGCGGCATATTCGGCCACCAAAGCTATTTCAAATGAGCCATCTTGCAGAGTGGCACACCACACTGCGGCCATGCAGGACCACATTAAGAATGCCAAAAGGTGCCTCCAAAAATGGTTAATTTTGCATTTTTCAGCACTTTTGTACACGAAGACCAGCACTCTGACACAAACACAATTTGGCAAATCAAGAGATCTAGTATGCCCCAACATGTGTACCAAATTTCAGGCAAATCCATTGAATGGGTCCAAAGTTATTAATGTCCAAACTTTTGACTTTAGTATGTAACTGACCGCTCAAACCTAACTATAGTGGCACGACCGTACCACTATAATATATATATATATATATATACACATATATATATTTTTTCATGGCAAAAAACTCTGCTTAATGCATCAGTTAGGGTTGTTCCACAGTGATAAAAGCAAGGAAATTCAGTGTTAGGGTTGCCACCCCAAGCCCACACTGCCCCCATCAACAGACATCGAGGTGTGCGTTGGGGTCATTGGTCCTAACTCTCACCCCATCTCATGTGTAAACAAGCTGAGGTGGTGCATTGAGAAACACAGTGAATACAAAGAATGTATGCATAATAACGGGCCTTGGAGCTGAGAATGAACACTTGGAATACTAAATTGCTTATATCTCACAAACTGTACAACGTAGGAAAAATGTTTTAACTTAATATAATTTATGACTTTCCCAGCTAGTTTTGCACTTAGCTCCATAGCAGGGGGGCAAAGCATTTTTCTGATGAAAAGTCTGTATCTCAAAGCGTTTCCGAGATATGGGCCCCGGAAGGCGTGGCGGATGCCATAATGTTAGCCTATGGGAAAAATTGTCAAATTCAGAGTACCGTAACTTTGCAGCCCTCTAATATTCTGTCACCAAACCATGAAAAGGCACATCTATGGGATCTTGGCTGTCTTCCCTCCAAATTTCAGCCCAAATGACTAAACCGTTCTTGTGCAGCAGGGTGGCAAAGATTTCCTAATCTTTTGGGCATAGTGACGCAAAGTAGTGTCGCAAATCACGACACTTTCGCAAAAAAAAAAAATCACGTAAGTGTCACAAGTGTGACACTTCAGTTTACAAAAATTTCAAAAACATATTTCTGGGGTGTTTTATCCCCCAAAAAAGACATGGCTAGCATCCTCAGGGCTCGAATAGGTGAACACAAAAAGAATTGTGTCCCTAGAGGGTCCTAAATTTAAATGCCACGCATTTCTGTGGCCAGTAACTGAAAAAAAAATGGCTGACTCATGACACTACAAGGGTCATTTGTGACACTAAAAACTGCATTTGCGACACTGTCTAACAGTTTAACATTTCCCAAAACTTGTTTTTTGAATAACTTTTGAACCGTTTAATATTTTTTCACAAAATCTTCGAAAGGCACATCAGGGACCCCAGCTGCATATTCCCTGAAAGTTTCAGACCAGTCACACAAACCGTGCGACCTATAGGCACGAGCAAAGAATGCACAAAAAAGCATAAATATGACTTTTTATTGCACTTTATAGCTCTGCAACCATATATCCAATCATTTCAAAACTTGGCAGATCCAAAGATTTATGGTACCACTCCATGCCTGCTACATTTCAGGCAAATCCGTCATATGGTGGCAAAGTTATTAAGCTGCAAAATTTCATACTTTAACTTTAAATGGGGTACTCAACCCTATCTATAGTGGCACTATCGTGCCACTATAATACATATATATATTTGGTGATTTGTATCTATATCTATATATTATAGGGGTGTGGTAGCACCCCCTATAGTTACGGTTGATTAGGGTGCTCAATATTAAACCCCTAATTTTGCACCTTAGAAACTCTGGCAGTGTTTGTCCAACTAGCTACAAATTTGTATTTTCCATTGATGTGCCATGTTGCCAGCACTTGCCAAATTTAATGACGACACCCTGTGTGATTTCTGAGATTTGGATATATATGTATTATAGTGGCACGATAGTGCCACTATAGTTAGGACTGAGTACCGCATTTAGGGTTAAACTCTGAAATGTGGCAGCTTAATAACTTTGCCATCATATGACGGATTTGCCTGAAATTTGGCAAGCACGGTGTGATACCGTAGATCTCAGGATCTGCCAGGTTTCTTAATGGTTGGATATACAGTTGCGGAGCTACATAGCGCTGGAGTATGCATTAATTACACATTTTTGCACATTCTTTGCTTGCGCCTACAGGTGTCACAGTCTGCGCGACTGGTCCAAAACATTCAGGGCACATGCAACTGGGGACTCTGATGTGCCTTTTGAATATTTCATGTTAAAATATTAAATGGTTCAAAAGTTATTCAAAAACATGTTTACCATTATAGTCAATGGAAAAAGTTAACAAAAAGTTTGAAAGTGTCACAAATGCAGTTTTTAGTGTTGCAAATGATCGCTGTAGTGTTGCAAATCTGCCATCTTATTTTCAGTTGGTGGTCACAGAAATGCTTGGCATTTAAATTTGGGACCCTCTAGGGACACAATTCTTGCTGCGTTCACCTAGTCGAGTCCTGAGGATGCTAGCCATGTCTTTTTGGGGGGTTTAACACCCCAGAAATATGTTTTTAAAATTTTTGTAAACAGTAGGGTTGCAAAGTACTGTCGGACATTCGACACTTTCATGATTTTTTTTTATGAAAGTGCCACAAATCACCACACTACTTTGCGACACTATGCAAAAAACAATAGGAAATCTTTGCCACCCTGCTGCAAAACAATGGTTTGATCTTTGGGGCTGAAATACAGAGGGAAGAAAGCCAAGATCCCACAGATGTGCCTTTTGGTGGTTTGGTGACAAAATATTACAGGCCTGCAAAGTTACGACACTTCAAAGTTGACAATTGTTCCCATAGGCTAACATTACGGCGTCCGCTGCACCTTTCGGGGCCGGTATCTCGAAAATGCTTTGAGATACAGACTTCTCGTCGGAAAAGTGCTTAGTTCCCCACTAGGGGCTAAGTGCAAAACTAGCCAGGAAAGTCATAAGTAATATGAGATTTTAATTTTTTTTCTACGTCGTACGGTTCCTAAGATATAACCAGTTTAGTATTCCAAGTGTTCATTTTCTGCTCCGAGGGCCATTATTATGCATACATTCTTTGTATTCACTGTGCTTCTGAATGCACCATTTTTGGGGAAAAAGTGTGTGCTTTTGCATTACTGTTACAGTCAGCGTTTCCGCTTGCATTGCCGTTACCATTTGCATTACCGTTTCCGTTTACGGCACCATGTGCGTTACCCTTTGCGTTTGCATTTGCACTTCCGTTTGCCTTTCTGTTACCATTTGCGTTTCCATTACTGGGTTTGTTTGCGTTTCCTTTTGCGTCACCGTGTGCATTACCATTTGCGTTTGTGTACGCGCTTCCGTTTGTGTTTCCGTTTGGGTTAATATTCCCTTTAGCATCATCGTTGCTGTTACCATAACCGTTTGCATTTCCAATTGCGTTACCATTACTGTTTGCATGTTCGTCACCGTTTTTGTTTCTGTTAGCCTTAACATTTTTGTTTTCTGTAGCATTTCCGTTGTCGATTGCATTACTGTTTCCTTCTGCATTGCTGTTGCCTTTATCATTTGCATTTCTGTTTGCATTTCTCTTACCATTTGCAATTCCATTACTGTTTGCATTTCTTTGGCGTTAGCATTACTGTTTTTGTTACTGTTTGCATTTCTTTTGCCGTTAGCGTTTGTGTTACTGTTTGCATTACCATTTCTGTTTTCTTTAACATTTGCATTTCTCTTACCATTCACGTTATCATTTACGTTTGTGTCACCATGTGAGTTACTGTTTCCGCTTGCGTTTGCGTTGCCGTTACTACTTTCCATTCAGTATTTATAGTGCACATTCTTAAAAAGAAGGGAAATTCATGGCAAAAAACTCCATTTAATGCATCAGTTAGGGTTGTTCCACAGCAACAAAAGCGAGGAAATTTGGTGTTAGGGTTGAAAACCCTAAGTGGCTGAGCATTCCCCCCTACCCCCACCACCACCACCACACACACACATACATGCAAGTAGGGGAAGGACCAAGGTAACACAACCAATCACAACCAACCAGCAGCAGGTCACAGAACTAGCATACAAATATCTAAACCACAAAACCACACACCCATGCTCCTGTCGGGCTCCATCATGGGGTTGTCACTGCTAACACTGATCCTGGACATTCCATGCACGAAAAACACATGCCACTATGCACAACTGGGCATCTTCGGCCACACGCTGCCACTAACACATAACACACACAACACATATGCATTTTGGGGTTCATAAGATCCAAAACTGGATTTTGCACATCCCCTGATATACTTTTGAAAATCACTTTTGCTAATGTCGCAGTGTTGTGATATGCATTTGCAACACTTCCGTCTTTGCGAATGTATTTTGTGACTCTATTTTCCATGCTTTTGCAAATGCGACACTATGTCTTCCATTGGTGACAGTATTTTGTAACAATATTTTATATGCTTTTGCAAATGGAACACTTTCGTCTCTTCTGTTTGCTACACTTTCATGTTTGCGGAAGTATTTTGCCACAGTATGCTCCTGATGACTGCACATCTTTGCCATCATCCTGCCAGCAAATGGTTGGGTTCTTTGGGCTGAAATTTGCAGGGTGGCAAGCCCTAGTCCCACAGATCTGCCTTTTCCTGCTTTGGTGCTAAAATACTAAAGCATGACAAACTTACACTGTTCCAAAATTGAGCAATTTTCCATAGACTAACATTGCGACTCCCATGGTGCCTTTTCGCCACCCATATCTCGAAAATGAAGTGAGGTACACCATTTTTGCTACTGCCAGCTGAAGTTAGATTTCTTACCTACTTGCTATGGCAACACAGATATACACCTCCTGCTGGTTGTGTGTGATTGCTTGTGTTGCCTTGGTCCTTCCCCTATTTGCATGTATGTGTGTGTGTGTGTGTGTGTGTGTGTGTGTGTGTGTGGTGGTGGTAGTGGGGGGGAATACTCAGTTAGGCTTCCTCGCCTTTGTCGCTGTTGAACAACCCTAACTGATTCATTGAACAGAGTTTTTTGCCATGAATATATATTTATATTTATAAAATGGGTAGGAAAAAAGAAGCTCATCTAGTGGACAATCATCATCAGGTGACCGTGCGTATATCAGAGCGAGCCCTCACACCTGCACTTTTACCCCCCCAAAGCAATTTTGCCATTTTATAAGATAGATAACCCACTCTAGGGCGTGCTGTCACATTCTGATATGCACATGCCTTGGTGGTTGATGCGCCAGCCTGCGTGACCTCATGTAAGTAAAAGCACACCAAGGCGTATATATCAAAGCGCGACCACACACCTTACAGTGGGTTATCTATTATATATATATATATATATATATATTCATTGCAAAAAAAACTTCATTAATCCATCAGTTAGGGTTGTTAGTAAAGCAACAAAAGTAGGGAAATATGCCGTTAGGGTTTCCAACCCTAACACCCCACCCCCACCCTACAGACACCAACAGGCATTCAGGGTGTGCCTTGGGGTTGTCAGCCCTAACACTTACCCCATTCCATAAGTACATAATCTGACATAGGTAGAGTATAGGTAAATGGGGTGAGAGTTAGGCCTGACAACCCCAAGGCACACACCCAATACCTATCTGTGTCTGCAGGGTGGGGGCAGGGCATTAGGGAATTGAAATATTGTAAATTATCAAAGATATGCACCTGCATAGAAACTGTGCAATGCACGCGCATAACTCAGCCATTTTTGGGAATTTTTTCACCAAATTTTCAACATGGGTTTTGGGACCCCACCTCATAAACACTGGTACTGTCATTTCGATAATCGGTCCCGAAAGATGATTTCACACGGTGACCTCAAAATCACCTTATGGGTCTGATTAACAAAATGACAGTGACAGTGTTCATGAGGTGGTGTCCTAAAAAGGACATATTGAAAATTTGGTGGAAAAAAAAACACAAAATGGCCGGGAATATCGCTTATAAGTTCAAATGCCATGAGACAGCCATTATATGGCACTTACCTTAGTTTTTTCAGTTTCGGTTCAGCTTTGAAGAGTGCAGACATGCCGGTCTAGAAAGATTGCAGCCGCTGATCTCTGGAGAGTAGTATGGGGTAAGGGTGGGTGCAGGGAGGGTGGTGCACAGGGGAGGGTTGGGATGGGGGAGACGATGAGGGACCATTTTCTTTATTTCAGGGGCAAAAAAAGACATTGGGGGACTGTTTTCTTTTTTCAGGCATACAAAACAAACATTTTGGGACACCGAGGGTGGACTTCCCAGTGTACGACAGTACTGGTGGTGTTCTGGGTGGGTGTATGACATAACTGGAGACATTGTCAGCAATATGAGGAATGATTAATTCAGTTGGGGACTGTGGCATCTAGTACTGACATCGGGACTGGTCACCCCAATGTCAGCAGAAATGTTCTTTTAAAATAAATATCACGGGAGGTTTGGCTCACTGGGGACACTGGGAGTCAGCTCCCCAGTGTTCCACCTTGGGGGGGCTACTGCAGACATGGGGATTAGGCACCCTGATTTTGGCAATGTAGGACAATCTTTTGCTCAGTTGGGGACAATGGCATGTAGTGCTGACACAGGGACTGGGCACCCAATGTCAGCAGAAACATGTTTTTTTCTTTAAAAAAAATATTCTGGGAGTTTCGGCTCATGAAGGAGGATCCTAGTTCATATCTTATAATACGAACTAGGATCTATGATGCCGATACAAACAAATAATTGAAATATTAAATAAACCACATTTGAAGGGCAATTTTCAAGCAGTGAAGTGCAGAATGCACCTAAGGGGTCCCAATAAGAAAGCTACATTTTGGTTCCCAACCAGAATATAATTTTGGGAGGTTTCCAAATTTGAATTTTCAGGCATAACTGAAAACAAGATGGTAGCCATATGAAGAAGGAATTTCCCCATATGAAGCAGGATTCCTTCTTCGTTTCATACAGCTACTGTATATTGTAGTGGTTACTGAGCATGCTCAGAAACAATTTTTTCAAATGTTTTAATTGCAATAACTTAAAAACTGGTTATTATTTTTTCACCAGACTAGCAAGAGGCACATCTGTGGGGTAGTCCCTTTCTGTCTGAATGTTCAGACCAAAATACCAAACCGTCTGGGTTGTAGGCAAGTTCAAAGAAAAATCCCAGCAAAGTCAAAGAGCGAAAACATGTTTTTTTCATCACTCTGTAAATTGGAGACCACACATCTGACAGGAACATAACTTACCACATCAGGAGATCTACCCTACAGAACAGTGCATACCAAATGTTATGTAAATCCATTGAACGGTTACAAAGTTATTAAAGTGCAAAATTCTGAGTTTAACATTGAAGTGTCTACTCAGTCCTAACTATTGGGGCATGACCATGCCCCTATAATATTAATATATATATATATATATATATATATGTGTTGCAAAAGACTTCAATGATGCTCCACTTAGGGTTAAAGTGACAAAAGTTGGGAAATGAGGCATTAGGGTTTCCCTTACACCCCACCCTCCCAAACTAGGCAGGAGAGCATGTGTGGGGTGTGCCTTGGGCTTTTCAAGCCTAACACTCACCCCATCCCATCTGTAAATAAGGTTAGATGTTTAGACTTTATGAGAATGGGGTGAGCTTTAGGCTTGAGAAGCCCAAGGCACACCCACACCTGCTCTCTTGCCTGGTTTGGGAGGGTAGGGTGTTAGGAAAACCCTAATGCCTCATTTCTCAACTTTTGTTGGTTTGACCCTGACTGGAGCATTAATGAAGTTTTTTGCAACTTATTTCCTTACTTTTTGAGATAGTATAATAGCATCCTTATTTTACTGTGTGAGCGCAGGGTCCTTTGGATCCTGCACTCCCATCCCTCTGTAGATGCATCTATATATGTAGCTGTGTAAGCACAGGGCCCTCCGGGCCCTGCACTTCCATTTATAGTACAGCAGTGACCAAGTTGTTAGTATAACCTTCTTATTATCCCACCTCATGTACACATTGCAGAAAATGTTTGAATCCCTGCCAAAATGTAATTCTGCACAACTAGAATGTCATTCCATGCTACTGGTGCAAAAACACATTTTGGCCAGGATTTGAAAAATGACCACTATGACATACATGAAGTGGGGAAATAAGAAGGCTATGTTAAAAATCTGGGGTCAAATTATTTAAAATTTCCAAAAGTTATCAGTGGGCATAGCGAAATTACAATGAATGGTCATAACTTTGGCATTTGTTCATATTTTGAGCCCAAATTTTCAACATAGTCTTCTTATGATCCCACCTCATAAACCCCACAGGTGAAAATTTTCAAATCCATTTCAAAATGCTATTCTGTTCCACAGGTGGGAAAACATATTTTGGACAGGATGTGAAAAATGACAGCTATACTGTTCATGAGGTGGTGTGAAAAAGTGGCTATGTTGAAAATTTGGACTCAAAATATTGACAATTACCAAAGTCATGCATCTGCATAGAGGCATTTCAGTGAACACACATAACTTGGCCATTTTTAGGATTTTCTTCCACCATATTTTCAACATGGCATTTTTGGGACCCCACCTCATGAACACTGGCACTGTCATTTTGTTATTCAGTCCCGAAAGGCGAGTTCACTCAGTGACCATGAAATCACCTTCTGGGCTCAATTAACAAGATGACAGTGACAGTGTTCATGATGAGGTCCCAAAAAGGCCATGTTGCAAATCTGGTGAAACAATTTCAAAAAATGGCAAAGTTATGGACATAAGTTCAAAACACCATTGAAATACATTATACGGCATGTACCTTGGTTTGGCTTTGAACAGTGCAGATGTGTCCCTGTCCACAGAAGATGACAGCCCTCAACCTCCAGTGGTAAGTATATGGTAAGAGGGGGTGTGGGGTGGTGGGTGCTAAGTGGAAGGGTTGGGATGGGAGAGGGGGACAGTGGGGATGATGAGGGGCCATTTTCTTTTTTCAAGTTTTTGAAAAAAGATGTTGGGGGACTGTTTTCCTCTTTTGCAGCTTATTGACAATATTTTGGGACACTGGGGGTAGGCTCCTAGTGTTTCACACTGCTGGAGGGTGGGATCTAAATACCAACACATACATGCCTGTGTAAAATAACCTGTTGCAAGTAAGATGCAACTATACTACACAGCTCTCCATTATATTTGATGATATTAAATTTGGTTTGGGGATCATTACAGGAACTGTATACAACTTAACAGCAAAAAGAAAAACACAAGATTTCTAGAACTTTAGGAAAATCTGTACTGTGTGACAACATATGATTTGACATGATAACTTGATCGGGATAGAGTTGTTATGCAGTTTTTTTTCAGCAGGGAGGCCGACTGCCAGTGTCTAGTGTTTGGTCTTAAAAAGGTGTGGAGGGGTGTAATAACTTGCTAGCATTACTAATGTGAATTGTATGTACTTCATGGATAATCTATTAAAAATATCAAGACAATGGGCTGCAGGCAGGGGAGGGCATACGACACTGGGGGTGGGCGTTCTGGTGTTGGATTATATAATTAAATTGAAAAGTGACCAGTGCACGGCAATCGGAGGGTGTGAAGGTGCCAGTCGACACCAGGGAGACTATACGGCATCAGTTATTGGGGTTGGGGAGTGAGTGGTGCCACTAGACGTCAATTAAAACAAGGGGTTCATAATTTCCACTGCAGCCAACAGCAGGAGAACAGCTGCAGTTGCAGCACTATGGTGGAAAGCTCCTCTCGCTAAGCTGGGCATCTAGGATTTTGGGTGCTCAGAAAAAGTATTTATGGCTCTAATTTTGAAAAACAAACAGCAGAATCCAGCTAAACAGGGCTTGTTTAGCTAGGTTCTGGTGTTTGTTTTTTAAAATGACAGCAGTTTTAGGTATTTTCCATGCTTTTTAGTTGGTGGGAGAAAAAACAAGACGTGGCTCATGAAAAAATGATTTTTTCCTCATGAAAAAGAATTTTGTTCTCGTGGAAAAGAACATGCTCTCACGAGACTAAATTCTTTTTTGCAAGATCAAATCCTTTGTCGAACTTTATACATCTATCCTGAAAAATGAACTTCCCACAGGAGTTTATGGGAACTTAAAAACTTATTAACTTTTCAACAGTTTGAATTTTTGCACCAAACTAACAGTGGCAGTTCTGGTACCCAAGTTCTTTCTACCATAAAAAAATTAAAACAAAATTCCACAGCATCTGGGTGCATGGTGACGAGGAAAAAACTGCAAAAAAATTGTGACTTTATACTTTTTTTCACTATTTGTGTCTCAGAATCCACATATCCCACTTAAATGAAACTTGCCACATCAAGAGATCTAACCAACAGGACAGCACATACCACGTTTTGTGCAAATCTGTTGATCGGTTGCAGAGTTATTAAAGTGCAAAATTTGATGTTTAACATTAAACAGGCTACTGAACCCTAACTATAGAAGCACAAAACCGTGCCCCTAAAATATATATATATATATAAATTATAGTGGCTCAAACGTGCCACTATAGTTAGGGTTCAGTTGTCACTTCTATGTTAAACTTAAAATTTTGCATGTTAATAACTTTTGACTTGTTCAATGGAATTGCCTGAAATTTGGTATGCCCATTGGAGTATGGTTGATCTCTTGATCTGCCAAATTATGTTTCAGTCGGACTTACAGTATTTGTGTATGGAAACACTGAAAAATGCAAAATTATCCATTTTCTGAGGCAGCTTTTAGGATTTTGGATGTATCCCTGCTGGCCATTGTGCAGCATGCCACTCTGCAAGATGGCTCATTTAAAAGAGCTTTGGTGGCCACACATGCTGCTTTTCATTTGGTGAAAACATATTAAGGCATTCAAAAGTTATGCCACTTTTAAGTTCCCATTATAAGTCAATGGGAAAACTTATATTTATGTTTTTTGAACAAAGAATGGGGTTCTGGCCATCTCATTCCACCTGGTGATCAAAGAATTTGCAGGCTCGTGGTTCAAGAATCTTTGTCCCCGAGAATTTTAAAAGTTCTTTGATTGTGAGGTCTGCCATCTTGTTTTTAAATTTCTGATTGGAAAAACACAAATATCTCGGTTCAGGGGTCACTTCTGAAGTAAAACTTGGATGGGTTTTACTCAGGAGACTCTGATCTATCAAGCCACGCCTTTGGTTTCACCCAAATCAGTCAAAAACTAGAGTTATAAGCTTTTGAAATCTTAATTCATGGCTCGCTAACGATCTTTGATCGCAAGCCTGCAAATTCTTTGATCGCGAGATTCTTTGATCATGATCATGCATTGTGAGTGAGGAATGAGATGGCCAGATTTAAAAATCTATTTTCTCAGCCCAGGGATGCTCTAGGAAGTTAAATGAGGGTGGGTTTTGCTCAGGGGGCTTTGTTCAGCCCGATCTGAATAAAATCAATAATGTTTTCAATATTCCTAGTAGTCTAGGGGCCCCCCCATGTGCATTAAAAAAATAATGTTCTGCATACCCCTGGTAGTCTAGCGCCCCCCCCCAATGTGCATCCAAAAAATAATGTTGTCCATATCCCTGGTAGTCTAGCAGCCCCCCCAATGTGTATCCAATAAATAATGTTTTGTATAGCCCTGGTAGTCTAGCGGTCCCCTTGATCTGTACAAAAAAAAAATAATCTTCTCCTTATCCATGGTAGTCTAGTGGCCCCCCATCTGTATAAAATTGATGGTGTTCTGTATATCCCTGGTAGTCTAGCGGCTCCCCCAGTGTGCATTAAATCAATAATGGTCTTCATATCCCTGGTAGTCTAGCGGTCCCCCGATCTGTATAAAATTAATATTGTTGTCCATATCCCTGGTAGTCTAGTGGTCCCCCAATCATTATAAAATACTTTATGATCTCCAATTCCTGGTAGTCTAGTGTTACTCCCCCAGCCGTGCTAGCCACCCAGCACCCCACCCTTCCCAGTCAGCGACTGGCACAGCCCACCTCTCACCTCCATGGCCAGCCACTGACTGTGTGTATTAGCAACGCTAATGCAAAGAGGCACTTAGAAGTAGCACCCCTATATTTAGGGTTATGAAGGCACTTCTATGTTAAGCTCGAAATTTTGCATGTTAATAACTTTGGACCTGTTCAACAGATTTGCATAAAATTTGGTATGCTTGGTGTGGCATGGTAGATTTCTTAATCTGCTAAATTTTGTTTTGGTCAGACTTACAGTTTTTGTGCACCAAAACACTGAAAAATGCATTTTTCGCCAGTTTTTTGGGCAGTTTTTTGGATTTTGTCCATGGTGCTGTGCGGCCGTTGTGTGGTGTGCCAGTCTGCACCTTGGTACATTGAAAGAGCTTGGGTGAAAGAACATGTCACCTTTTGTTTGGTGAAAAAATATTAATCCATTCAAAAGTTACTAAAGTTTTAAATTCCCACTATAAATCTATGGGAAAATTTATATGGTTATTTTGTGAAAGAAGAACAGGGTTTTGCCCATCTGGTCCCTCCTCACAATCAAAGAGTTTGCAGGCTCGCAATCAAAGAATCTTTGATCACGAAGAATTCTTTGATTGCGACGGCCGCCATCTTGTTTTCATTTTGCGGTCGAAAAAAAAATATCTTAGCTTGGGGTGACTTCTGAAGTAAAACTATGATGGGTTTTGCTCAGGGGTCTTCCCTCTATCTAGCCATGCCTGTGGTTTCTTGTAATTCTGTCAAAAATAGAGTTTCAAACTTTTAAATTCTTTGAACATGGCTTGCTAACAATCTTTGATCACGAGCCTACAAATTCTTTGATTGCAAGATTCTTTGACCGTGATCTTTGATCGCGAGGGAGGGACTAGATGTCCAGATTTAAAAATCAAATATCTCAGCCCAGGGGTGACTTATGAAGTCAAACCAGGATGGGTTTTGCTCAGGGGGCTTCGTTCTATCGAGCCATACCTGTGGTTTAATGTATTTCTCTTAAAAAATTGAGTTTTAACATTTTTTATTCTTTGATCATGAGCCTGCAAATTCTTTGATCATGAGCCTGCAAATTCTTTGATTGCGAGATTCTTTGACTGCAATCCTTGATCGTGAGGGAAGGGCTAGATGGCCAGATTTAAAAATCAAATATCTCAGCCCAGGGGTGACTTATGAAATCAAACTAGGATGGGTTTTGCTCAGGAGGTTTCATTCTATTGAGTCATGCCTGTGGTTTAATGTATTTCTCTGAAAAAATTGAGTTTTAACATTTTTAAATTCTTTGATCGCAAGCCTGCAAATTCTTTGATCACGACATTCTTTGATCGTGATCTTTGTTCGCGAGGGAGGGACTAGATGGCCAGATTTGGAGGGACCAGATAGCCCAATTTTCACAACTTTTAAAATTAAATATCTTGCAAATGGTTTTGGTCTTTTAACTTGAAATTTGGAATGTGTTGAGGGGCTGTCCTGTAGATGTGAATTATGGTGTTTAGGTGTCAGAAAATATATTTTCTGTGGAGATATTGCATGGCACACTTTACATTTTGCGGAGAGTGTTTTGCATTGTGGTAGTGGCTTGAAATTTATAGGATAGCTAGCCTTACTGCCATGGATGTACTTTTCAGTGGTTAGGTGTGTAAAATGTAAACAGGTGCAGAATTATACCACTACCATGGATGAAAATCTCAAACTTTAAAATGTAATATCTCGGACACGGTTTGGTCTTTTAACTTGAGATTTGGAGGGTGTTGAGGGGATGTCCTATACATGTGAATTATGGTATTTAGGTGTTGGAAAATTAATTTGCTGCAGAGATATTGCAAGACACACTTTACATTTGGCATATAGCATTTTGCATTGTGGTTGTGGCTTGACATTTATAGGGTAGCTAGCCTTACTGCCATGGAGGTAATTTTCAGTGGTTAGGTGTCTGAAATGTAAACAGGTGTGGAATTATGACACTCCGATGAATGAAACTTTGTTTTATTACAAGCTGGTGGGAGCATGGGGCCCTTCCAATATACGCTCCCACAAAAAGATATGCTAGGCAGAAATTTTCAAGTTCAGGCCCTGTACTCCCACCAACCTGCACGAGTTTGTAATTTTGTATGCTTTCTCAAAAAGTAAGGCAATTCTATGCAAAAACTGCATTAATGCACCATTTAGGGTTAAACCACAAAAAGTCAGGAAATTAGACCTTTAGGGTTGTCCCCCCATGTACCCCCATCCTCTTGAGATTGACAGATGCCGGGGTGTGTCATTGGGGTTGTGAGGCCTAAACGTCACCCCATTCTTCTTTACTGTGGCTTGTGAATATGATTACACATGGAATGGAATGAAATTTAGGCCTCACAACCCCAATGACACACTCTGGCGTCTGTCAATCTCAGGAGGATGCGGGGTTTTAACCTTAATGTATTAACACAGTTTTTTGCATATAATATATATATATATATATATATATCTTGCAAAAAACTACGTCAATGCAGAGATTAGTGTTGTAAAAATGTAAAGCATACAAAGACAGGAAATGAAAAAAACATTAGGGATTTGGGTCTCCAGAGTATTGGTGAATCAGTGCTGAGGTCTTACTTGGGGTTGTCAAACCAAATGCCCCCCAGCCTGTAGTCTCCTGTCAAAATCACAAGATACAGCTCCAATGTAATGCCTCATAGTGATACAATATAGCAAATATAGTCTGTCAAAGCTTTCTTCACCCAGGCCCCTACGGGCCCTGCGTGAAGACATAACATTTGACCTAATCTGATCCAGGGCAGGGTTGGGCATTAGGGTTGACAACCCAAGTAAGACCCCACCACTAAGTCGCCAATACTCCAGAGACCCAAATCCCTAATGTTTTTTCATTTCCTGTCTTTGTACGCTTTATATTTTTACAACCCTAATCTCTGCTTTAACTACGTTTTTTGCAACTAATTTCCCTTCCTTTTGTGATAGTGGAACTATATCCTCATTTGTGCAGGTCCCTTTGGGACCTACACATAATGAGCTAAATATAATATTGGAGACAGTCATGTTGCAGTGCATGGGCCCAGAAGACCCTGGCACACATATCGATACCTTGTGGGTGAGGTTACCTGACCCACCGCAGGGTGTGGCATCTGTCAAAAACAATACTCCATCCCTACCCAGACCATGACTGGTGCTGCATGCTGCAGAACCTTCCCCATCAGCCTTGTCCCAGTAAACTGGCTCACTGAATTCACACCTGAACTCAGCTCACTGGCACGGTAAGGCAGCGAGTTCCCCAGAGGTGCAATGGACATCCCTGCAATTAATGTTACTTAATAAATTCTTTGTTTTTTAATATTTTGACCTCAAACTTTCAACATATTCTTCTTATGGCCCCACCTCATAAACCTCATATGTAAAAATGTTTAAATATGTGCTGAAACATCATTCTGTGCCACAGATGTGAAAACATGTTTCTGATAGGATGTGGAAAATGGCAGCTGTACTGTTCATGAGGCGGTGTTAAAAAATGGGTATGTTGAAAATCTGGAATCAAAATATTGTAAATTACCAAAGTTATGCACCTGCGTAGAAACTACGCTATGCATGCTTGTAACATGTCTATTTTTAGGATTGCTTTGCTACATTTTCAGCATGGCCTTTTTGGGACCCCAGCTCGTGAACACTGGCACTGTCATTTCATTAATCGATCCCAAAAGGTGATTACGCACAGCAACTGTGCCATTCCACTCCACAGGTGTGAAATCACATTTATGCAGGATGTGAGAAATGACAGCTGTACTGTTTATGAGGTGTTGTGAAAAAATGGGCATGTTGAAAATCTGGAGACAAAATATTGTAAATTACCAAAATTATGCACCTGCGCAGAAACTGTGCAACGCATACTCGTAGTTCAGTCATTTTTTGGAATTTTTCCACCAAATTTTCAACATGGGCTTTTTGGAACCCCACCTCATGAACACCAGCACTGTCATTTTGTTAATCAGTCCTGAAAGGTGATTCTACGCAGTGACTGTGAAATCACCTTCAGGGCCCGACTAAGGAAATAACAGAGCCAGTGTTCATGAGGTGGGGTCCCCAAAAGGCCACGTTGAAAATTTGGTAAAAAAAATTTGGAAAAATGACAAAGTTATCAACATAAGTTAACATCGTTGGAAATGCTTTATACAGCATTTACCTCTACTCCTTAGTTTGTGGTTCAGCTTTGAAGAGTGCAGACATATTCTGGTCCACAGAAGATGGCATCGGTGGACCTCCAGAGGTAAGTATTGGGTAAGGGTGTGTGTGGGGTGGTGTGTGAACAATGGGAGGGTAGGGTGGAGTAGGGAGATGTCAGGGATGATGAGGGACCGTTTTCTTTTTTTCAGGTAAATAAAGACTTTGTGGGACGTTTTTTTCTTTGCAGGCAAAACAGAAAAACAGTTTCCCTTGACCCTTCACTCTTCCCCTCACATTAAACCTGAGAAAATAATCAACCTTAGTGGTAGAAGTGGAGGCAAGGTATACTCTGTAAGGAAATCATTGTAAGGAAATTGCGAGGATCCTTAGTTTGCAGTGCATCCCTAATCAGGTCCTGAGATCTGGTAATGTACTCGGAGCAGGGCCATGAGGTGCCCAATCCTGGGGAGAGGATGCGAGAGTATAGAGCTGGAGGTAGCCAGCCTGTTTCAATGATACAACTCCTCCTATGCTTTTTGGGTTTGCACTGTGGGCCATACCTATCCATTTAAAGTGCAGCAGCCTTGGTGGGTGAGACAGCTTCAGTGACCTAGGCAATTGAAGTTTAAATGTAATTAAAACACTTATGACAACTTTGTGTTCTGTATCTCTGGCATAATGCAGTCCAGTGGTTGTGCCTGATGTTGCCAGGGTTCCTTATAGTAATATTTTTTTGTTTGTTTTTTTGTGGTCTTTTGTTCTGGTCAGTGCTCAATCAAAAAATGCCATCTATGTGGATTTTGCTGTCTGTGGCTTGATTTATAAATAAATACATATAGACACTGCCACTGAGGATTGGGGCCCCTGGCATGTAGATAACACTTTCATTGAGACAAAGTCAGGATGGCGGGGCTACAATGACAGTAGCCCCATTCCTGACCTAGGAGTGGTGATAGCAGGATACTGTACTATACAAGACAGCTGTCTTTAATGAATGACAGCTGTGTCATATAGTGCAAGTACTATATGACACAGCTGTCATTTATTAAAAACAGCTATGTCATTTAGTACTTGCACTATATGACATAGCTGTTGTTCATTAAAGGCAGATGTGTCGTATGTGTCTCGACCTCGGGAGGTAAGTATAGGGTAAGGGGTGGGGGGGTGGATGGCTAGTGGGAGGGTCAGGTTGGAAGTAGGGAGATGGTGGCAACAATGAGGGATGGTTTTCTTTTTTTCAGTTAAAAAAAAGATGTTGTGGGATGTTTTTTTCTTTGTAGGGAACATTCAAACCATAAAACTACTTTGGGACACTGGGGGTGGGCTCTCTAGTGTCCACACTGCTTGGGGGGTACATGTTGACATGAGGATTGGGCCCCCTGATGTCAGCAGTCAAACATCAAAGAATTCTACAATAATAATAATAATAATGATTATTATTAAATAAATAAACAAACACATGAATACACTGCCACAGGAGATCGTGGCCCCCGGTGTGCAGAGAACAGTTTATTTAAGGCATAGTCAGGATGGCACGGCTACAATGACAGTAGCCCCATCCCTGACCTACAAGTGGTGACAGCAGCAGGGGTTGCACTATAGGACACAGCTGTCGTATATTAAAGACAACTGTCATGTAACATAAACTGCTGCTTTAGCAAAAATTCAGTTATAAATAGAATGTTGATTTTTTGAACTGCGCATGCTCAGAAATGGAAAATTTTTGTTAACTATTTTAAAAACTACTTAACTGAGGGACCTAAAAACCACAAAAGCACACACCTTGGACCAACCCCCATCAAATCAGAGAGTTTCAGGTTTCAAAGCCTCCTATTCTTTTAGTTATCGGGTGCAAAAAAAGTCTTAACAATTTTCAAAAAAACTGACACTTTTGGGGATTTTTGCACCTTTGTAACTTTGCCTCCCCTGAACAGGGCTACATGAAATTTACAGGATCAAGTGAACCTGAAACAGAGGCTTTGCTTTCCAAATTACATGTACATTGGTTGAAAGGGGGCAGTTATCAAGGTGCAAAAATTTGAGTTTAACATAGAAGTGCTTACTTAATCCTAATATACAGGTACTATTGTGCCTGTATAATATATATATATATACATATATATATATATATATATATATATATATATATATATACACACAATAGGGGTGAGTGATAAATAAGTGAGATAAAACAGTGTATCATCCACTGCAGTGTGATATTTTTACCCTCTGCTCTACTGTGATGATATCAGCCATTTACACACATAGGTCACTGATATCATCACTCTAAACAGCTTTTCCCTCAGCATACAAAAACACCTGTGCTGTTACCATAGACACAAATGCAGAACTACATGAGAGGTCTCACTGCTGCCTGCAGCTAATTCAGCATTACAAAACACTATCACCTATTCCCCACACTCTAACTTCTAGCTCATTACTGTGATACTCTCAGCTTGACTGCAGCCAGAATTCTAAAGAGCACAGCTTCACAGAACAGTCTGTTTCTCACTGCTGCCTGCAGCTAACTCAATTACCACTAAAAACACTCAACTGTTCCTCAAACTCGGCCTCTCAGGCCATTACTATTACTGTGATACTCTCAGCTCAACTGCAGCCAGACTTCTAAAGAATACAACTTCACAAAATAGTCTGTTTCTCACTCCTACCTAAAACGAACTCATTTAGCACTGCAAAACACACTCATCTGTTTCACAGAGTTTGTAACACTGCCAGCCCTTTCAGAAAAACTCACACATGAATGAGCAAACACATAAACAGAAACAGAACATGAGACAACATAACAATACTTCTGAAACTCCTGGCCCTATTGTATACATCGAATACATGATATGTGGATCATGTGCTATGGCAAATATTGTCACTTCTGCATTGTGAGCTCTGGATAGCTCACTCGTGCCTTTGGCACTCATGAGATATCCAGAGCTCACTCTGCAGGAGTGACAATATTTGCCATATCACACTTGTGCCCATCATGTATCCTATATATATATATATATATATATATATATATATATATATATATATATATAGATATAGATATAGATATAGATATAGATAGATATAGATATATCTATATATTTATATCTACAATAGTGCTCCTATAGTTAGGGTTGGTACAGCCCTTCAATGTTAAATCTCAATTTTTGCACCTTAATAACTTTAGCATTTTTCAATGAAATGGTCCAAAATTTGGGATGCATTGTTATTTTCTCAGTGTCTTAAGATATGGAAGGTTTTGTGACAGCAGCATTTACAGTTTGTGAGATATAAAGTGGTCAAAAATTGCCTTTTTTTTCCGTAGGATAGTATGGGAATTTTTGCTCTCATCTACACCCACACAGAATGAAATTTGTCTCTGAAATTTTCAGGGATGAAGGGGTATGAGCCAAGAGTATGCCTTTGGATGGTCTGGTGCCAAAATGTATACCAATTTTTAAATTATAATGACTTTCACAATAGCTGCAGGACAGGCAGTTCAAACTGTATATTGTAAATGCAGTTTGAATGGTAATTAGAAAAAAAATTCAAACTGTATTTTGAAAATACAGTTCAAATTGTATTTTTAATTACTGTTCAGTTTAAAATGTTCTTCTGCTGTAAATAAGACTTGTAATTAGCAGTGTAGACTTGTGGTAACTGTGAGAAATGTGTGTGTTCAGTTTAATGTAATATTAAGTTTTAATTAAAGTAGAAAATGTTTGTATTTGTGGTCTGGATTATTCTGTGGGTCTCTTGCTTAGAAAAAAACATTCAAACTGTATTTTGTAAATACAGTTTGAATGGTAATTGGAAAAGCCATTCAAACTGTATTTTAATTACCATTCAGTTTAAAATGTTCTCCTGCTGAAAATAAGGCTTGTAATTAGTAATGTAGACATGTGGTAACTGTGGGAAGTGTGTGCGTGTTCAGTTTAATGTAATATTAAGTTTCAATTGAAGTGGTAAATGTTTGTATTTGTGGTTTGGATTATTCTGTGGGTCTCTCACTTAGAAAAAAACATTCAAACTGTATTTTGTAAACACAGTTCGAATGGTAATTAGAAAAAACATTTGAACTGTATTTTGAAAATACAGTTTGAATAGTATTTTTAATTATAGTTCAGTTTAAAATGTTCTTCTGCTGTAAATAAGGCATGTAATTAGTAGCGTAGACATGCTGTAACTGTGGGAAGTGTGTGTGTGTTCAGTTTAATGTAATATTAAGTTGTAATTTAAGTGGTAAACATTTGTATTTGTGGTTTGGATTATTCCCTGAGTTTCTCACTTAGAAAAAAAACATTCAAACTGTATTTTGTAAATACAGTCCAAACAGTAGGTAGAAAAAACATTCAAACTGTATTTTGAAAATACAGTTCAAATGGTATTTTTAATTACCGTTCAGTTTAAAATGCACTCCTGCTGTAAATAAGGCTTGTAATTAATAGTGTGGACATGTGTTAACTGTGGGAAGTGTGTGTGTGTTCGGTTTAATGTAATATTAAGTTGTAATTTAAGTGGTTAACATTTGTATTTTTAGTTTGGATTATTCCATGGGTTTCTCGCTTAGAAAAAACGTTCAAACTATATTTTGTAAATACAGTTCGAATTGTATTTTAAATTACCGTTCAGTTTAAAATGCACTTCTGCTGTAAATAAGGCTTGTAATTAGTAGTGTAGACATGTGTTAACTGTGGGAAGTGTGTGTGTTGAGCTTACTGTAATATTAAGTTGTAATTTAAGTGGTAAGCATTTGTATTTGTAGTTTGGATTATTCCCTTGGTTTCTCGCTTAGAAGAAATGTTCAAACTATATTTTGTAACTACAGTTCAAACGATAATTAAAAAAAATTTTCAAACTGTATTTTGTAAATACAGTTTGAACAGTATTTAGGAGAAATCTTTCAAATTTTTTTGTAAGAAACTTCAGAATTTAAATAACCATTTACTATTTGGACAGTAAATAAACATTTGTCATTCCTTAACAAAAAAAGGTTTGGAATTTTGGGCTGAAATGATCAGGGTACAAAGGGCTTGCCCCACAGATGTGCCTTTTGGTGGTTTGGTGGGAAAATATTAGTGCACCGCAGTGGTATAAGACTTTGAAGTTTCTCATAGGGTAGCGCTGTAATGGTTGGGGTAGCTTTCATCAGCTATATCTTGAAAATGCTTTAAGATATGGATTTTCTGTGAAACGCACCTTAGGACATCATGTACTAACCAGTCATGCATGCTTTGAACCCCTCTTTACAACTGTGGTGGAATTTTTTTATGAATGGGGCTAAGGTGCCTGTGATACTTTGCCATTATGGACTGAGTGCTCCACCGGGCAGATGGGGGTTAATTACGGTGTCTCTGCACTTATGGATAGATGGTAGTGTGGGGTGCTCTGGGCCCTGTGCACCCACATTTGCATACTGTGATGGGAGATGAGGGTTAATTTCAATGTCTCTACAGTTATGGATAGACAGGAGTGCAGGGCCAGTGGGCCCCGTGCTCCCACATGAAAAACATGGACAATTACAATATGCATGCATGGGAGCACAGGGCCTGGAGGGCCATGTGGTCCAACAACACACTAGGGACTAATGGGATTGCAGGGCTTGGAGGGCCCCAAACTCCCACAACCAAATAAGGGTAAGATTACACCTTCAAAAAAAGTAACAAAATTCATTGCAAAAAACTATGTTAATGCATCAGTTAGGGGTGGTATTAAAGTGTCAAAAGCTGGGAAATTTGACAATAAATGTGACATTAGGGTTTCCAACCCTAACTCTCCATCCCCACCCCCCAAGCAGCAAAAGGACAAGATCACAGAAGAAACCACAGATGGCCATCATCAGATAAGAAAAAAAATACAATTGTTGCTGCAGATAAAAATCTACAATACTGGTGGATGCCTTGAACATCCTCTGAGAGTATATGGTGGGGGCAGAAATGGTAATGGGATTCAAGAATGCATGGGGTAGGCATAAGGGTACCTTAGTGATAAGGAAAGGTGGGGAGTTGGAGATCAAGTAGGGTCAGTGCATTACAGTAGGTAGGAAATTGGCTGACTAGGTGGTCAAAGTAGTCCTTTCAGCCTTTCTGTAGTCTCACATTGCCATGGACACTGTACAACATACACACAATTGATGGGTCTACACTTCTGCATCTGCAAGTGTAATACATACACAACAACCTCTGGGTGCAGAAGTGCAGATATCACAAAATCCATGATACATAACGTGCGGCAGTACTTCTGCCTGCAGAAGCAAAGTCACCTGAGGTTCCTGTGTCTCTTCAGAGATTTTCTACATGCAAGGGGCCCTGCTTTTCTGGAGCTAGAAGTTGTTGTATGTCTTACCCCTCCAGCTGAAGAGACACGGGACCCTCTTTGCCACAGAAAGGCTGGCCCCATAGGGGCATAGAGAAAAGAAGTCGTTTAATTTGGATATAATGGGTTTGTATCTGGCTGGAGGGGCCTGTGCTTCTGTATACAGAAACAGCGTGGAAATTTCAGTATAGAATCACAGAAACATATAATTTGATGGCAGATAAGGACTGCTTTGCCCATCTAGTCTGCCATTTTACTGCCTACTGTAACACCACAGACCCTATTTGATCTCCAGCTCCCCCCTTTCCTTACCACTAAGGTTCCCTTATGCCTACCCCATGTATTACTGAATCCTGCTACCATTTTTGTCCCTACCACATAACCTGGGAGGATGTTCCAGGCATCCACCAGTATCGTGGATTCCTATCTGCAGCAACAAGTGAGTGTGTATATTTTGCAGTTTGCAGGCTGCAGATATAAATCCATGAAGGTAGCACATCAGTGCTACTGCATTTGTGTAATCTGGAAACAGCTGTATGTTGTTTGTCTTACCTGATGATGGCTGTCTGTGGTTGCTTGTGTGGTCTTGTCCTGTTGCTGCCTGGGAGGTGGGGAGTTAGGGTCGGAAACCCTTTTTTTTAACATGAAATATTTTATTAGTTTTCCATTCTTATGTAGAGCCAGTACAATACATACCATGCAAGTTAGCAATATGGAAGACTAGGTAATACCATAACAGATGTAGAAGTACAACATAATAATAATAATAATGATACATTTTATTTCTAAAGTGCCTTTCAATTTTCAAGATGCTGTACAAAACAAGTAATACAAGTCAGACATTATAATTCAATATAAAACACAGATAAAACTACAATCTAATCGGCAGCTTAAACACAGTCAATACTCTAAGAAGGCAATTTGATAAAAATGAGTTTTTAAACTCCTCTTAAATTCCTCCACAGAGGTGCACTCCCGTAACTGATGGGGTAGAGAATTCCAGAGTGGGAGCAGCATAAGAAAAAGCTCTACAACCAGATGAATTTAGGCTCAGTCTTGGAATCTCTAGCAACCCCTCATCGGCCGAGCGGAGTGATTGGCCTGGGCAGTAAAGATCCAGAAGATCTTTCAGATTGGCCGGACCCTGATCATGTAGGGCTGTCAGTAAACAGACTTTAAAGGTGATCCACCACCGAACAGGAAGCCAGTGCAGATCGCGCAGCACCAGGGTAATATGACAAGAACTGCTTGTCCCAGTCAAAACCCGGGCTGCTGCATTCTGCACTAGCTGAAGGCAGCAGATTTCAACCCCAGAAAGCTCAAAATACAGGGAGTTGCAGTAGTCCAAGCGTGAGGACACGAAGGCATGGACCAACATTGGTAACGTGTCAGACGGAACAAGGTGCTTCACTCTAGCGATATTCCTAAAATGGTAAAAGGAAGTCTTGATGACTGCTGACACCTGTGACTGTAGTGTCAGCCTGTCATCCAAGATAACCCCTAGGTTACGCACCTATTCAGAGGTCAGAAGTGACACACCGCCAATAAAAATTCCTGAGGGTGCACCAACAGGTGCCCCCCCCCATCTGACAGCCCGGATCCATGACCAAAACCTCTGTCTTTTCTGAGTTCAACTTCAGCCAACTAGCCAACTAGTTTCAACATAGGTTGAACAGCATTAACTATACGTAACATCACAGTACTGTTTCTTAATAAAGGGAGGACTGCCTTTCTTGCAGTACAGTAAAGAAAGTTAGGCAAGGTAACATATCTTAATGGCACCAAGCAAGTAGCAACTAGGAACAGAGAAGGGAAAAAAGAGAGGGAGGAAGACTTAGTCTCATCCTGCCAGGTGCCTTGGTCCTCCTATCATGAAATGAAATCCTAAGGGTTCATCTGAAAAGGTGTTAAGGACAGCTCACAACCATTACAGAGGATGAGGGTGAGAGAGACAATGAGGATTTCATAACACCTTACCATCTGGTGGGTGTATTGTCCAGTGGGGGGGCATTGAGCATAAGTGAGAATGAAGGTATGCATCCCATTTTAATGGTATTTAGCACACTTATGAGAATTAAGGTAGGAAAGTTGTTCCAAGGTGGATAGTTGTGCTTTCGCTGCATGCCAAGTCAGTAGGGATGAAGGGTTGGTTTGTCTCCACTTCATAAGAAGGGCACACTTAGCCTCCATCAGCACTGATACAACCCATTGCTTCAATGGTGATGTAAGGGGATCTAGAGTGGAGGTGTCCCCAAGAAAAACAAGCAGGGGGTCAGCGTGACACACTGACTGATCACTCTGGAACAGTCCTCCTGTACCCCCGCCCAAAAGTGTTTTATCCTCGGGCATTGCCAAAGGACATGGAGTAAGTGGGCATGGTCTTGCTGGCACTGCCAACATTGTACAATAGGGATGAGACCCATCTGGTGCAGCTGTGCAGGAGTACGGTACCACCGATGCAGAATTTTCAGTTGTATCAGTTGGCTCTTTGCAGCTCTGTAGTCTAAGCAAGCATGCTTGAGGTAGCTGGCCCAGAGCTCAAGAGGAATCATGGTGTTTAGTTCCTGTTGCCAAAGAGACTGATAGTGGTCCAGGCTGGGTAGACATGCATCTCATAAGCCCTTATAAAAGGGCCCAGTGATGCCTTTGTGCTTCCCGGGTGACAATAGCTAAGCCACTCCCCTTGAGAGCTTTCAGGTGCAGGGTGCAGAGAGATTTCAGAGCATCTCAGAGTTGCAGGAATCTCCAGAATTCTTGTTTGGGTGAGGAGTAACATTCTTGGATTTGCTGAAAGGACCTTAGTACCTCAGAGGGGTGTACACAAAGGTCACCTACCATCGAGATCCCTTTCCCATCCCAGGAGGGCCAGTGAAGTGGTGCGCTACCAATTAACAGATTGGGGTTATTCCATAGTCTGATGTACCTAAAGGGTGGGGACCAGGTTCCTTTTGGGATGCAGGAAATTGACAGACCTGACTGCCATGCTCTCCAGGTCTCAATTACAATGGGCCCACATGTGGCTTTTGGGGGCTTTGGGCACTACAGCAATGCTCCCAGCCAGAGGCCACTCACTAGGGCAGTCTCCATTTTCGCCCAGAGGGGTATGAAGTTGCCGGGTGGCAAAAGCCATTTGACGGCCTGTGCCATCCTGTAGGCTAATGAGTACTCTAAGAACCAGGGCAGGCCCAGACCCCCTTTAGACCAGTTGGCCCTGAGTTTCGATTTCCCCAATCTTGGAGACTTCCCTTTCCAGAGGAAAGTAGAGATAAGCCTGTCTATAGCCATGAAGACTTTGGTGGGGGGGGGGAACTCTCAATGGAAGATTAAGAAAAGTATAGGAGAGTTTGGGAAGAGTGAACATTCTAATGGCTTCCACTTTGCCTCTCAGGGAGACTTTCAGTCTCTTCCACTGTTGAAACTCGGCATTAATAGAACCCAGTAAGGGGCTAAAATTTGCCTCAACCAGGTCTTTCAGAGATTTTGGAATCATCACCCCGAGATAGGTGAAGCCCTGAGGTGCCTGTGACAGCTCTGTCCCAAGCAGGGAATCCTTACTGCAGGCCAGATTAAGGGAGGATAAAGTGGTTTTCCTTTGATTAACTTGTAGGCCTGAAAAGGATGCAAATTGCAGAAGAGTAGACGTAACCAGGCGTAGCGTTTTGCCTGGGTAGGTGATGGGGAGGAGTAGGTCATTTACATAGATGTTCACTAGGTAGGACTCCCTAACCACCTCGATATCTTGTATTCCTGGGTCCACCATGAGTCTTCTCATTAGGGGGTCCAGAGCTAGTAGGAAGAGCAGTGGTGACAGGGGGCAGCCCTGTCGTGTTAGTCATCCCAGCTCAAATGGGGGAGAAATTTGTCTGTTAGTGAGTATGCGAGCTGTGGGTGAGGCATATAATGTGGAAATCCACCCCTAAAGAATCCACCAAACCTGTAGTCCTCTAGTATATGGTGGAGGTAGCCCCATTCAACAGAATCAAAAGCTTTGGAGAAGTCACTGCCAGTCCAGCCATGGGTGTCTTGGAATGGGCTGTGTGCCATTTCAAGTTAAGAACTGTGTGGAGGTTATCTGCTCCGCATTTGCCCCTGGTGAAGCCTGCCTGAGAGGGATCAATGAGAGAAGGGAGTACCCTTTCCAGTCTGTTAGCCAGAATTTTTGCTAATATCTTGGTATCCACAGAGATTAATAAAATGAGGTGAAAATTAGCACAGTCCATTGGGTCATTAGATTTTTTTTGGCAGCAGTGTGATAATAGTGTCCCTCATGGTTGGTGGGAGTGCCCCATTCTGTTGGGCCTACCTAAGGGCTTCTAGAAGGGGTAGTGTGATCTGCTCCCGCAGCGCTTGATAAAGTTCCACCATCATCCAATCAGGACTGGGTGCTTTCCCTTTAGCCAGCTGGGAAAGGGCCGTTGATAGCTCTGTGGCTGAGATGTTAGTGTCCAGCATATCTCTGTCTGCCTCTGTGAGCTGTGGAATGGGAGTGGCATCCAGGAAAGTATGCATCTTCTGCATCCATTCCTGTTCAGATTGTGGGAGTCTCAAGCTGAAGAAATGAAGATAGAAGTCCCTCATTGCAGAATTGATGAGACTGGGCTCTGTAACGATCTTTCCTGAACTGTTTCATAGGGCATGGATTTGAGAGGTGGCCTGCTGTTTCTGCAGCTGATAGGCAAGGAGTTTACCTCCTTTGTCACCCCCTCCCAGAACTTGTGCTTAGATTGCATAAGCTGCCATTTAGCTTTGCATTGGAGGATTGTATTGTTTTATATTTCAGCCCCATAATGGCATGAAGTTGGTGTACATGGGGATTAGAGGACCCCTTGAACTGGTCATCCAATGGTTTAAGCCGTTGGTAGAGTGGCTCCAGTTCCTCATGTCTTTTCCTATTCTGCGATGCAGTGTAGGCTATGATACACCCATGCAGGAAGGCTTAGAAGGCTTCCCAAACCGTTACTGGGTCCACATTGCCCATTTGGTTAGTTTGGAAGTAATTCCTGGCTTCCTCTACCATTTGTGCACAGAAGGCTGGATCTTTCAATAGGAGAAGATTGCACCTCCACCAGGGTGAGGACCACGTATTCCCAGGAGGCAGATAACACATGGAGATGGGGGTGTAGTTTGAAATAAGTATAGTCTCTATGGAGGTGTTATAGATACCTGGAACAGCCGCTCATTCAGCCAGCCAAAAGTCAATGTGGCTATGTGTGGTGTGAACCAGGGAAAAGAAGGTATAATCCCTGCTCATTGGATGATTCCTGTGCTAAGGGTCTCATAGCCCCCATTCCTCCTGCATTTCCACCAGTGCTGCCTTGGCCTTCAGGTGGGCTTTGGGGGTCAGCTGTGTTTTATCTAGAAAAATGTCTCCCACAGACTGAATTCTCCCCCAATAACTACAGGGATGCCACTGTCCTCCTTTTTAAGTTCAGCTATGGCTTGGCTAACTTGTGGGAAGAAGTCTTCTGTATTCCGGTTGGGAGCATAAATGTTACTGACCACTACTTCCCTGCCAGGAGAGTGAAGCATGCAACCACCCACTGTCCCCATGAGTCAGTTTTGAGCCCATCCTCCACCCAAGGGAAGTTCTTGCTCAGTAATATGGCCACACCACTTGATTTAGATGAGGTAGAGCTGTGGAGCACCTTCCCCACCCACAACTTTCTAAGCTATGCCACTGTTTTAACTGTGATGTGTATCTCCTGGAGTAGGGCTACATCAGCATGAAGTGACTTGAGGTGTTGAAGCACCTTAGTTCTTTTAGCTGGATGGTTGAAGCCCTTGACATTCCATGAGATACATATCCAGCCTCGGTGCATTGGATTGGCCATGGTGACCCACTCCTACCCCTAGCTGCACTTACCTTGGGTTAGAGAGACTACAGAGTAACAGCAGAGGTGGCCACAGGGGATCCTACCTGGCAGGAAGATGAGCTGTGACTTAGTGCTAGGCTAATACATAGAAAAAGTGTAACAAGTCAAATAAAACTTAACAGAAAGCACTAATCACAAACAAGCAAATGCAATAATGCTGGCTGTATAACAAGTGCAGAATATCACAATGCACAAAGAAGAAACAGTTTAACTGTAGTCAACTGACTCTAATGATTGCGCAGACTGGGATAGTGAAGGACATAAAATCCTACCTCTACCCCACTAAGGGGAAGGGAGGGCTAAGGCTGCAAATCTGGTCATGCTAAAATTGGCATAAGAAGATCAAGCAAATGGCACCACATGGAGATGGTACCCAAGAAGAACAGTAGAGAAACTGTTGTGAAATCACAATAGGCACTAAGAGTATGCACAAAATGAGACCCAGAGGTTGTGAGTCTTTGCCATGCTAGCCTGGTGCCTGTTGAGGAGTGTGAGTGTCCTATAGTGAAGTTACTTCTTCCACTCTGGACCTGAGTGAGGCAGAGTTGTGTATTCCCCCATCAGGTAGAACTTAGGATACAAGCTGGGAGGAGGGAAATGCGACGAGTCTTCCCAGAACCAACTTAATTGTGGGCACATAGTATTCTAGTTCTGAAGTGCTATGCCATGAGGTTAACTAAATTGCAACCATAACTGTTCTGAGGGAGGGTATCAGAGGGGAGCCTAGAGGATCAGGATTGGATTATTAGCTATGGGGGGTGGTCAGGTAACACTGAGGGACAAAATAGAGGTTTGGGGATCATGGCACCACCTTGGCCCTCATGACAGAGCACAAAGAGAGTCGCCAAGGCCAAAGGGGTGGTGGGGTGATAAAATACAAAAAGTTGAGCTGGGGTTTGTGGCTACAGGGAGGGACCCCCCGCACAAGGGTAAACAGGGGCTCATAGCCACAGTATCATATGTACTGGGGAGGCGGCAAGGCACCAGAGGTGGTTTACCTAGCCCAAACCCCGGTCCCCAGTCCAACCTACCACCCTAAAGGGGGGGAGTCTCTTGAATTAGATCCACCAGAGATCTTTCCCCATAACAAAGACTTTTGTCCAGATCTAGTTAGGATACAGTACAAACCACATGAATACAGTGTGATACAAATCCTTATGAAGTCCGTGAGCCATCAGGACCTGGCCAGTCTGCATACAGGATCATTCAACCCTCCAGAGTGTTGGTGGTGGGCAGTAAGGTGGACTTGGCCATAGCTGGATGACAGGCTGCCACCTCCACAAAGGATCTGAGTCCGGGTTTCACACATGCTGCAAGGTGCGAGTTCACAGTTGGTACATAGTCCCCTGTGGCAATGTCCACTGTGTTTGCCCAGCTAGACAGGCCACAGGTGTCCATCAGGGAGTCCAGTGGGGAGGCTAGGGCATCTCTGTCATCTTCTTTACTGGGAGAATCTTCTTTAGGAAGCTTGGCTGGTGGGGAGAGAGGAAAGGTGACAGGACCGAAATTGTTCTGGCTATGGCTTCTGAATCTGTGCCTGGCTGTCTCTCATTGAGCCATAGGGGGTCGGTTGCAGTCGTCACTTCTCCTATGTTGAGCTGTAGGGGGAGGGGCAGATTGGTTAGGCCCCTGTTGCTGTCTCTGGGGGTCCACTGATGATGACAATGAAGAAGAGGAGAAGGGCAGTGGATCGGTGTCTACTGCCTCATTTCCCTGGTGAGCGGGGCCTGCTCCTGTTATTCCTGTGGGGCACAGGTGGGCCTGAGGGGGACCAAAGGCTTTTAGATGATGGGATTTGAAGATTAGTGGAGGGCTGCTTAGCCCAGCACTTGATATCCTGTGGTGAATTAGCCAGACATTCCTTCCCATCTTTTGACACATGTAGACTAGTCAGACCCTTAAAGCGGTAACTAAAACCCAGATCTCTGAGTTTTTGTTTAATGGGGAGGTAAGCCTTGCACTTTGTAGCAACTTCTTTGGAGTAATCCCTATAGAATGAAATATGGGCTCCATTCCAAAAAAGGTCTCCATACTCCCTCACAATCTGCAGGATTTGTTCCTTAATGGAATAGTGCAGCAGGTATGCGATAATACATCTGGGGAGCCTGGTGCTGCTAGCTTGCCCCCAGTCCTGTGAGCTCTTTCCACCTCAATAGGTCCTCTCCGCCTTTCCCCCAAGATCCTGGGAATAAAGTCCATTAACATTTTTTCCATGTTGTTACCTTCTACTCCCTCTGGGACTCCCAGAATACGAATATTGTTCCTGCGCCCTTTATTCTCCTGGTCCTCAGCTCTGTCCTGTAACTTTTGGATTTTAATGTCTTGCTCATTCAGATGAGACATAATTCTTTGGTACTGTTGTTCAAGATTTTTAGTGCACTGTTCAGAAATGTGCATGTGGTCCTCCAGCATTTGAACATCTGCCACATTCCCCGTTAAAGCTGTACTGATAGTGTCCGCATGCACTAGCAGGGTTTCAAGCATTTTGGTTATGTAGCTGAATGAGTCTGCCACTGAAGCCTGCGCTCCTTCGGGAACAGGTGGTGCGGTTGAACCCATGGCCATACAGGCAGGTGGTCTGCTGTGAGGCCCAGTGCAAGGTCCTGAGGTGTATTGTGCCCTACCAGGGTCAAGCTGCCAGGTGCTAGTGTCACTCATGGAAGGCTGGTGGTTACTGCACTACCAGCAATGCAGCACACCCAAAGAGAATACGCTGTCTGATGACTGGAAGGGGAATCTGCAATCCAGCAATAAAGCACAGAGCAGGTAAGAAGTTCAGGTACCCAAATGCACCACCATAGACTGTGTCAGCCATTAGAGAGCAACTAGACAGCACGGGCCTGTCTCCTCAGCATAGCTTGGCCTGCATTCCTCTCCTCGCTATGTAGGTTGCCTTATACGTGCCCCTCATCGAATCTCAAGCAAAGGTCTGGTTCGGGGGAATCTCACAACCCTCCTCCTGCCATGATCATAAGAGAAGATGGTCAGGGATCGAACATTTTAATGAAAAGGGTCCTGTGTAGGATGGAGTGATTAGATTAGGTGTCCATCTTGCTTGGCTGCTCAGCAGCAACCCCCCGGGTTGGAAACCCTAACGTCAAATTTCCCAGCTTTTGACACTTTGATACTAACCCTAACTGATGCATTAACGTATTTTTTTGCAATGAATATATACTGCATATATGTAAATTGCCACAAAAGTAGGGAAATATGGCATTAGGGGTTCCAACCCTAACTCCCCACCCCCAAACAGCACAAGGAAAAAAAAAACATTAAGGTTCTGGGTCTCTGAAGTCTTGGTGAATCAGTGGTGGATCTTCCTTGGGGTTGTCATCCCTAATGTTCACCCCTCTCCCCAGCCCATAGCTTCCTGTCCAAAGCACAGGGTACAGCTCCAAGGCAGTGCCACATAATGATACACACTTCAAAGGTAGATAAGTATGTCTCACCATGTTGCCAACACAGTCTGCTGTACTTTTCTTCCTGTAGGGCCCCCGTGGGCCTTGCTGAAGAAAGGAGACCACATCTGATGCTGTTTTTTCAGGGAATGGGATGGATGTTAGGGTTGACAACCCCAAGGAAGACCCCACTACTGATTTGCCAAGACTCCAGAGACCCAAAACCCTAATAGTTTTTCCTTTTGCTGCTTGGGTGGTGAGGGTGGAGAGTTGGGGTTGGAAACCCTACCACCACATTTTCCTACTTTTGTGGTGTTACCTTGAACCCTTACTGGTGCATTAACAAAGTTTTTTTTTGCAAATAATTTTCTTTCTTTTTGAGCTAATGGAATCATATCCTCATTCATGTAGGTTCCTTTGGGACCTGTGTGAACAGATACAAATGCACAGGGCCCTTTGGGCTCTGCACCAAGGGTAGAGTCCATCTGTCTACAGAAGTGTGGGGCCCTTGTGAACCTTGCAGTTCTGTGCAGTGATGGATGTGAAGAATTCATGGGGCTGTTTTGTGGGCTGAAGAAGCACAGGGCTCTCTGGTGCCTGTGCTTCCATGTGGCCTCAGATTGAAACACACAGGGCAAACAATCCATCAGTCTGTCAATGCAGAGGGCTCTCTGCCACCCATGGGTGCAGACATGCAGGGCTCTATGCCATGAGGACAGTTGTCTTCACTATATGGTACCTTGGCTTGTGTGAACAACCCTGCAGCTTTCATTCCATGGGTGAGGGGTGTTGCATAACAGTGCCATTCCCCCACCCTCACCCCATCCAGCTGGGTCACTGAGCTTGCCCTGGAACTCAGCTCACTGGCATGGGATCACAAAGCATACCCACCGGGGTCAAGACTGGCACTACACACAGTGTCTTAATAATTATGTTTTTTTCTTTAATTTTGACCCCACATTTTCAAAATACTCATTTTATGACTTCCCTTATACACTACATGTAGCATTTATGGTATATTGGTCAAAATGTCATTTTACACTAGAAGTGCAAAAACACAACTCATTCAGGATTTAAAAGACACCTGTCACATTTATAATGTGGTGTGGAAAATGACTGTGTTGAAAGTTCAGAATCAAAATATTGAAAATTAAGCAAAGTTATAAGTGTATGTTGAAATACTGCAATGTTCACTCATAACCTTGGCATTTTACCATTTTTGTACACCACATTTACAGCACAGCCTTCTTATTACCCCACCTCATGAACCTGGTAGGTGAAAATTTTCAAATCCCTGCTGAAACATCATTTGGTGTCACTGAAAAGTCATTCTGCACCACAGGTGTGAAAACACATTTTGGCCAGGATTTCAAAAATGATAGCTATCATGTTCATAAGGTGGTGTGAATAAATGTCTATGTTGAGAATTTTGCATCAAAATATTTAAAATTACCAACGTTATGAGCAAGCGTTGAAGAATTTCAACATACACTCACAACTTTGCCATTTTTACATATTTTGACCAAACATAGCCTTGTTATGACCCATCTCATGAACAATGGAAGGTGACAATTTTCAAATCCCATCCAAAAGGTGATTTCACAAAGTGACCAATAAATCATCTCTTGGGCCAGATTTGCATAATTCCACCATGATTGACCATGAGGTGGTGTCCCAAAAAGCCCATGTTAAAAATTTGTGGTCAAAAATATGCAAAAATGACAATGTCATGAGTCAAAGTTCAAAACCTCAATGAACTACATTGAACCACACTGACCTGATTTTCTCATATCACAGTCGCTGGCTGCAGCAGCAAGATGTGTCTTCAATCATAGAGTTGATCTATGCTCTGGGACATATTCAGGAGAGTGAGGGTGTGTGTAGGGGTGTGGGGTCATGGGTGTTGACTGGGAGGTCAGGGTGGAGTGTGTGTGGGGAGGCTGAGAATGGGGACTGTTTTCTTTTTTTATAGGTTTAAAAAAAAATTGAGGGATGGTTTTATTTATTTCAGCTCACATTCCAAAACTGGGGATTGGGCATCCCAGTTTTGGTCTACATTTCTGGGAATGGGAGTGATTGACCTGGAGGGGACGGGGGTCAAGGGTAGCGGTACCAGGGGTGGGCACCCTGGTCCACTTTTATTAAAGAAAAAAAAACATAAATTGTAGGAAGGGCTGGTGGTTCACCTGTTGGGGGGGAAAGGAGTGGTACTGGGGGGTGGGCACCCCATCCACTTAAGAAATAATTAAGTAGCTAGATAGATAGAGGGAGAAAAAGAGACAGAGACAGGGAACAGGGAATCAGTAGCTTACAGCTCTCACTGCAGCCTGCGAAACATCACACATGATCTCCTTTCTTCATGCATTGCCCACAGGAGGGAGCATTAGGGTTGACAATCCCCAAGGAAGACCCCACCACTGATTCACCAAGACTCTGAAGACCCCAAACCCTAATATTTTTTCCTTTTGCTGCTTGGGGAGGGGGGATTCGTTTTTTTTTCTAGGCATATGCAATTTGTGTAGCACATTTTTTTCACAAATTTTTCATAAGAGGATTTATGTAAAACTGTCATAATCACTTTCATAGGTTAGAGCCCACTTTCATGATGTAAGATCACTGCTTTTTTGAGCCTTAGTGTTCAGGAAAGTGGGATAAACAAGAGAAAGCTTTGCTTATTAAAATCAAGAAAATGTGTTGCATGTTAAATATGAACCAAAGTATGTGGTTGAAAATATAGGATGTGAGGTTGATTCCTCAAATTCCTCAACTCTTTTTCTTTGTTAAAAACATAATAGCTTTAAAATATTAATGAAATTTACTGTTGTGAGTCACTAAAACAGGTCCTGCTCTCCTCACTCGAGAATCTGTTTTGATGACTCACAAGCTTACTTTGATGAGTCTTACTAGGTCACAAAATTGGGAAAAACACAGAAAATCATACAGCTTGCATAAAAATAAAAGATTGTCATGCAGCTGGCATGAAAAGGTACACTTTGTTGCATGAACTAAAGTTTTCACAGAAAATCATGATGATCTTTTATCTGTGAGCAGGTTGCATGAGAAAGTGCCCCTTTGCAATGACAACTACAGTTCTGACACAATCTACATAACAATGACAACTCATTATGCAGTTTGTATGAAAACAATGCCCTTTGGCAGGAACTGTGGCCACTGGATGCCCAACTCTGCTGGCTAGCTACAGACCTCCCTTTTGGGTTCCTGAAACTGGGTGCCAAAAGCTGGTGATGGGCAACTGATTCAGTACATCCCCCACCGACTAGCACCCAAATAAAATGTACCCCAACCCACTTAGCACCCATATGTCCTTCTCTCTCAGGCACCCACCCTTTTAAATAGGAATGCAACACTTGACAATCAGCAGAATCTTCTCATCAGCTCAGCTGGCTGCTATCATTTAAAGAAACAAAAACCCTAAAACCCTGTAAAAAAAATGAGGCCCAAAAATGTGATAATTGCTCATGTGTTGAGACTTGAGTTTTTTCAGTCTTTTTGTTTTGCTTATAACTTGCCCATTTATGGCTCTTTTGGGCCCACGATTTTAATATGCTTAAACTGTAAGCCCTCCTTATGACCACATTAGTAGCACTTTGTACATCTGACCTGGATTTCGGGGGGTCAACAATCACTTGCATTATTAGCACATTTTGGTACTTGGTTATTTTGCAGGGTTTTTGTTTCTGTAGAAGACGGCAGCTGGCTGAGGTGGAGGGAAGGTTGTGACCATCATCCAGCACTGTACTGTTATTTAAAAAGAGCAGGGGGATGGCGTATGGGTGCTTAGAGATTGGGTAGAGGGGTGGGTGTACTTTTTACGTCTATGGAAGAAGGTGGCATGAATGTTAGTGGATGGGGGTTGTACTGAACTGATTGTCTGACACTGGAATTGGCCACCAGGTACTAGGAACACAGCGAGTGTGTTAGTGTCATTATTTGAAAGAGATCAGCAACTGGATGGCCTCCAACTGGTTAAGTCTCAACCCTGGCAAGACTGAGGTTATGGTTATTGAATTAAGCCATTGAGGGTTGGCTATGACAGGCAGCGACACATGATTACCATCATTAAATGATACTGTCCTTGGAGCTGTGACTACATTTAGGAATCTAGGGGTCTTTATGGACTCCAAGCTGAGCTTGGAGAACCAGGAGCAGCAGATGTCCATAGGGGCTTTTTCCATCTTTGAAACATTGCCTGGAGGAAATTGTTTCTAGTGCCCAATGACCTGGTGACAATTTTCCACATCTTCATCACATCCAGGCTAGATTACTATAATGTTCTTTACCTAAAATTATCTGGGAGTCTGATGCACCACCTGCAGTTGGTCCAGAATGCTGCAGCACATTTGATCTCTGGGACATCCAGCAGAGATCATATTACTCCAGTGCTGTGTGAACTGCACTGGCTGCCTATTTGGTGTCATGTCATCTTTAATATATACTTGTTGGTATACAAGGCCCTACATGGTTTGGCTCCTGGGTATCTAAAAGATCTCTTGACTCCACTTATCTCTGCCTGCCCTCTCCACTCCATTGATTCTGACTTGTAATTGGTTCCTAATTTCAGGTTGAATCTTTCACAGGGCTGCGTCAATGCTTTGAAACGTGTTACCAGTGCACATTCATTCAGCCAGCATTGTGGGGGTCATTAAAGGGGCCCTGAAGTACCATCTCTTTAACCTTGCCTACTGCCTTACTTAAACATTTTAATCGATTAGTTTTTTGGTAATAATCTTTCTTTTTTTTAAATCAGTGGCTAGCTGAAATGTTGTTATATTTGTGGAGAAATCCACCTTTCATTATTTCTGCTGCATTTATCTTATGTTCTTTGTGCTTAATGTGTTACTTCTGTACAGCGCCTGAGCCCCTTAGAAAGGGCACCTTAGAAATAAAATTCTCTTGCCTTACCACGCCTTCAAAACTTAGTTGTTTTGCAGGCTATTTTTTTTCTAGTTGATGACATTTGGACAATGTATAAGGAGGTTTGGATGGGAGGTGGCTGCTATGGGGAAGGAGGGAGGGTATTGGTTCTCACTGGGATGGGGCTGGGGGTATTTTTTACTTTTATGGATGGAGGAGGAAGGTTTCATGGCTGCTAGTGAGTGTGGAAGATTGAAGTCTGCTACAAATCTAGCACAATGTGGGTGCCGATGCAGCTGCTTCTCAGGCCACTCACAAAGTCTGCTACAGATCTACTGCAATTGTGTGATAAAACAGTTGTTTCTTGGGTTACAAAGCAACAGATCTGGCACAGTGACCATCACTATGCAGCTGCTTCATGAATTGCCCACAGAGGCACTTGTGAAGCAAGCTGCAGGTGTAATGCAACAAATGTCACTAAGCAGCTTCTTGGTGAGTGGCCCCAAGGCCTTTTATTAAGGAAGCTACAGGTCTGGTGCAGTGCATGACACTGTGTAGCTGCTTTGTACATTGCCCACAAGGCCATTCATGAAGCAGCTACAGGTGCTCGGTGGTGAGTATCACTATACAGTGTTCATCATGAGTGTAGGAAACCTGAAAGCTAAAAGTGTCAGTTGTTATACATGTTTTTAAAAAGTAAGGAAATTCATTACAACTCTTTACTCTCTAGAGGAAAGGAGAGAAAGAGGGGGATATGGTAGAAATGTTCAAATACCTCACAGATATTAATAAGGTACAGGAAAGTAACATTTCATAGAAAAAGATGGTCTAGGACAAGGGGTTATGCTATGAAGCTGGGGGAGGGGAGGCTCAGAGGAGATCAGATGTGAGGACATACTTCTTCATTGAGAGGGTGGTGGATGCCTGGAACAGCCCTCCAGCAGAGGTGGTGGGGGCTAAAATAGTAACAGGATTCAAGCATGCATGAGATAGACAAAAGAGGACCTTACAAGTAAGGCGGGGTGGGGGAGAAGCCCAGAGATTGAGTAGGGTCTGTGGTGGCACAGTAGGTAGGGAATATAGGGCAGACTAGGTGGGCCAAAAGGTCCTTATCTGCCAGTAACTTCTGTATTTCTATAGGACCAATTCCAGGATGGCTTACGCTGGTGCAAACCGAGTTACTCCAAACCCCATGGTGTAACTCACAACTTGCGCCATGCGATATACCATGTGCGATTCCCAAAGGAGCCTTGCACCATGCCGTATGACGGCTGTGCCAAATGTGATTTACACCACCCACTATGCCACAACCTGCAATGCCATGGTGCAAGGGTGGGTTATGGCAGCAACTGCACCCTATTCCAAAAGGGCGGCTGCCGTAACCCACTTATGCAATTACAGGAGCCGCAATTGCACAGCAGAGTTACACCAGCATGGAGATGGTGTAGGTGGCATCCATTAGTGCCAAAAGATGGATGACTACTCTGCAGCGCTGCAGCAAAGGTCCCACTGTGCTCCCCATACCCCCCGAGCACAGCCATGCCCCCACCCCCCGAATGATGGGGACCCCCTGGGTCCATTCTTGAACGTGCCCCCCCAGACACCTGTGCCACCTGTTCAGCCCCCCATGACCTCTGGTGCATGCCATGGTATTCCAGGGTGGGGGGGCTCTGGGGCAGTTTTCAGAGGGCTGTGACTTGCGGCATGTAGGGCTAATGTGCCCTGCCTGTGGCGTTAACATATGCCTGCCACAAGTTGCAGGTCATAAGTGCTGGGACCATGCCACTCTTAGAAGATGGCTCAGGGTCTCCGGCATAGCGGTGAATGCCGCAACTGGCATACACCTGTGAGTTGTGACATTCATCCAGGAGTCTGTCCCTTGTTTCTATGTTACAATAAGGCATCTATTAGTGCTGAAGCAGAAAGCATACAAAGTAGGGGAATGAAAACTTTCGGTGACTAGTCCCTTGAACCTTAGTGAATGTATGTGTTTTGTCTTGGAGTTTGAATGATTGTATGACACAGTGTTGGGGTTCCATGTCATAACGGTGACTGCCGAAAGACAATCGGCATTATGGTGAAGTCAGAGCACTGAAAATAAATTTTGATGCTCTGATTCCCCAGTGCACAGCAAAATAGTACTGGGGACTTGCATTTTAATGTTTAATGAGGGTCTGTGCCCCGCACTCCCTTCTTAAGTTCTCAACTCAGGGGTGCATGTTGGGGGTGAAAACATTTAAAAATAAAATTTGGTCTGGGTGCAACAAAAAAGCATCATGTCTGGACCCGAATCCACCACCCTGCCTATCCAAGCTGCGAACCCACCCACCACACCAAGGGGCCAGCTCGGCAGCCCACCACAGCACCACCTCTCAAAACCTCTCCCACCCCTTTGCTGAGCATGCTTGCTCCTACCCTCTCGCGTGTGTATGTGTAGCGACATCCCATCACTATATGTGCCTACCCACCCCATCCGGTCACCCTACCTTGTTGGTAGCCCCCATGACATGCGCCGGGATTGACTCACCATTATTGCAAGCATGCAATCGCTGATGCCCATGTCACAGGCTACCATGTGTTGGTGTTCCCCTAATATTGGTACCCTCTATAAAAGCATTGCTGTGTCATTTACTTTGTCTGACATGACCGTGCCAATATTAGGGCAACACCAGCAGTGTTGCATGATCGTTCAAAGCAAGCGGAACACTACACCACCAATCTGCCAAGGTTCCATGGGCTTTTTACACTATTTTTGCATTTCCCTATTTTGTAGGCTTTGTGCTTTAACCCTAACAGATTCATTGAAATATTTTTTTGCAACATATATCATAAGGGCATGGTAGCACCCTGTATTAGGGTTAAGAAAGAAGTTTAATGTTGAACCCTGGCTCTTTCATATTAATAATGCATCAGTCCCTGGGCAATGTAGCCTGAAATTGGGCCTACCATAGTCAGGGCCAGGGTCTCTGGATCCTGTTAATTTAGCAAGGTATGGTTCAGCAGTATAAAGGTTCTAGAAAATTGACTCCCCCCTCAAAAACAAAAACTATGAGTTTTAAAACCTTTTTGTTGCTCATTAACAACACAAAAATAGCTGTGAGTCTGAACCTGAAAATTTCAGGTTTCTTAGAATTTAGCTCAAGGATGATTCTTTGATAGATATTAAAGTGCCATTTTCACACATGCACAGTTTGCTTTTTGTAACATTCTATTCATAACTGGATCATAGTTTATGGTGGAATGTTGTTCTGTGCTGACATCCATGTCTAGAATAGAGTTGTTGTGCAGCACTTGTGACATCAATATGTTATGTTGGTAGTGATATCACCACTGCAGCACAACAACTTAGAATTCTGCTTTCTTCTAGATAATTGAGCTGGAAGCTGCTTTTTTTAAAACTTGAACTGAAAGGAACAGCTGCGGCTGCAATCACTAGCCACACATTGAATCAGTAATTTGAGCACAGTAAGTGCCTTCCTCCATCAACCACTAGTTCACTGAAAGGAAACGGAGTGCCTGAAATGGGCATGGATGTCTATGCTCTATAAAATATAATGTATGGGCAACCACACACACCAAGCCTGTGTCTTTCATCTTGAATTTTCCGTAGCAACTGGGGAACCTCTAGAGCTTCATTCTTGAGGTTCCTGGTAATCATAGAAACCTCTCAATGCAGAGTTGCTCATACATTTTCCTCTGTTTTGTAAAAGTGACATATATCACTTTCATGAACCAGAAGCCACTTTTGTAGTAGTAGTAGTAACATTTAATTCAGCAACATGAATATGGCAATTCCCATTGAGGATAAACTCATTTACAAGGGATACCATTTTGCATAATCTCCGTTACAGAGGAAGAAAAAAAATCAATATTTGATTGCAGTACTAATAGAGTTTCCCTGAAATAACAAGGATACAATTTGTGAGCTAATACCCCTGTTTTCATTAGGCTTGGTTGCCATGAAAGCTAGGAAAAACAGAAAAACCTTTGGGCATAAAAAAAGAAAAGAAAATGAGTTGTAAGTTAAGTTTGAAACTTATTTATTTATTTATTTAGTTTTTGTTTACCTCATCAATAGTGCAGGGTGTAAGGCTGATTCTTCAAGTTTATTTATTTATTTATTATTTCGGAAGACACCTTTGAGCCAAGGCTCTTTTACAAAGGTTCCATGTCGGGGAAACAAAACAGAACATAGTGAGGGCAAAAACAAGTACAGTAGTTTCAAGCAGCTGTAGGCTTTGCCAGGTACATTAAAGCTTTCAAATGGAATTACTGGAATATGTACAATGATTGACAGTATGTATGTTAAGTTGCAGTAATTTGTGTATATTATTCAAGAACATACTGTATGTACAATAAAAAAACACAGTTGTAATATGGTTCACTAGAATAAATTAGAAACTGCTTGGAGAGATGATAGATACATGTACAGGAAGCTATGGGGAGAGAATGTAGATGATAGTGGGGAAATAAAAAGTGAGGAGATAGGAGATAGTGGGGGGTAAAGCTGGGAGGGACTTAGGGGGAATTAGAGGGATTTTCTTTTATTTTTTTCAATGAATACTTTAAAAAGTATTTATGAAATTAGGCTTTTGTAAGTCAAGAAAGTAGGTCAGGCTTCTGCTTTTGGGACACTTAGTCGCAAAATTAAAAAAAAATAAGTATAAATGGCTGTGTAGAGCCATGTGAAAAGCAAGCTACAGCTCTGGGAAAATGTGTGGGATGACATATCAGCTTTGCTAATAGCCTACAGGCCCACTCACTAAATCCACTGTAGGTCTTTTGCCATACATGCTATGATGTAGCTGCTTTGTGTGTGGCCCATAAGGCCACTCACAAAGCAAGATACTGGTCTGTTGCAGTGAGCACCATTGTGCAGGTGTTTCATGAGTGGACTGCAGAGTGCCTCACCAAGTCAGCTACTGGTCTGGTGCATCACTGTGCACCTGCTTTATGAGTGGCATGCAGGACCACTCATAAAGCAAGCTACAGGCATGTCACTGTGCAGGTTACTAAGCACCTGCTTTATGGGTGCCTTGCAGGACCACTTATAAGGCAAGCTACAGGTCTGTCACTGTGCATGTTACTATGGACCTGCTTCATGAGTGCCTCTCAGGACCACTCCCAATGCAAGTTACAGGTCTGTCACTGTGCATGTTACTATGCACCTGCTTTATGAGTGGCATGCAGGACCACTCCCGATGCAAGCTACAGGTCTGTCACTGTGCATGTTACTATGCACCTGCTTCATGAGCGGCATGCAGGACCACTCCCAATCCAAGCTAAAGTCCTATCACTGTGCATGTTGCTATGCAACTGCTTTGAGAGTGACCTGCAGGACCACTCACAATGCAAGCTACAGGTCTGGTGCAGTGAACATCACTATGCAGTGTTGAAGCAAGCTATAAGGAGCATCATTATGCCATGCTCATCACAGGGCGTAAGAAAGGCAAAAGCTGAAGGTATCAGTTGTTATGCAGAGGATTGCAGACGTATGCACATGCTCAGGACAAGCCGGTTATGTGTATACAAGTGGAATGTGCATACATATGGAACACTATTAAAATAACTGGGGCAGGTACAAGTCAATACTCATTACTCACATATTGCCTATAAAGGAAAACAGTCCAAATTAGGGGGCTCCTGCCCCCGGAAGGCTTACCCTCCAGCTTAGCTTTATCCAGTAAAAGTGGCATTTTTCCTTGCGCCGCAACTGAGTTTATTTTATTTTTGAAAAGTCCACTACCCGGAAGTATGGTGGATGCGGGGGGGGGGGGCCTTCATTAACTGTACTGGTGTGGCACCACTCACTTCAATTCATTTGTAATGAAGCGAGCGGTGCAGCACCGCACACCATTACAGTTAATGGAGCCTCCCCAGCAACCGTAATACTTCCGGGTCATGGACTTTGAAAATAAATAAAACTCAATGCGGCTTGAGAAAACGCTTGTTTTACTGGACAAAGTTAAACTGGAGGGTAAGCCTTTCGGGGGTGAGTGCCCCTAATTTGAACTGTTTTCCTTTAATAAGCAATTTAATGTATAACATACAGTTAAAAGCATTAAAAACCGTTCTTTTGTTCAGTATTTTTTGCAGCTAGTGTTTCCAGCTGCGATTCTAATCCATAGAACGGGGTAAAGCCTAAGCCTCTCCTCTCCTCTCGAATTAATGCCTTATTTTAAGCATCATGTCCCAGACCACAGCTGCAGTGGGAAGAATGATTTCTTGGTTCCCCTCAGCCTCTTCCTATTCCTCAGCTCCAATATTCAAAACAGAGGAGCAAATGTCTCCATCTGTGAAAGCACCCAAAGAGGGCTCTTCAGCATCTATTTCAGTGTATGCCAGGAATGCAGCTTGATCCATTCCTGCTGGCAGCTCTACAGGTGGAGGTGGTGGTAAGTCCATGTTGTTGGCATCGCTGTCTATTCCAATGCCAGCCTTCTAAAAGCGGTGCTGCACAGTTGCCCCAGTGACATCAGTCCATTCTGCATGGATAAAGTGAATTGCATTCAGGATGTTTATCTTCTTTGCCGGCTGGCAAAACTGCTCCCAAGATTCATCAATGGTCCCCACCAATTTTACCCACAATTCACTTTCTGTAGTGCACCTTTAAGTTTTGGTCACCCCTTGATCCAGTAGTGTAAATTTCAGACATAGAATATCCATGGAGAATGTCAGGCAGCACATGGGTAGCCACACTTCAGAGGTTGCAAAGTCTGATTTGGCTGTTTTGCCATGTATGCAGTGGTAAGAGATTTGGTTATGCTTTTTCCACTTTGAGAGCCAACCAGCTGTTTGCATAAAATCTTCAATGTCCATTGTCAGAGAAAGCTGCTTTGCTTTCTTGAGGAAGACTGCACTAGACAACGGACCCAGTGATCATGGGAGAGGGTAAACCAGCATAAAAGTACTTCTTTCACTTAGTCATCCTTCCCCTCCCATTTGTGCTTTCTGTCTTTGCTGCAGCTGTGGGTCCACTCCTCCAGCACAGTCTCTATTTTTTTCAATGATATGACCCACACCGGACACATCAATGCCAAACTCCTTGGCTAGCTCTTTTCTTGAAACTCCAGAGGGTTTGGACTTTTCTAGAAGCTTAATTTATTTTTGCCATTTACTGAAATTTCTTGATGCACCTCCCAAGCCTTAGACCCACCACCCTGAGCTCTGACCATCCCCAGGGCTTAGTTGCAGCAGTGATCCTGATCCCAAGCTTTCCCCCTACTGGATGGGGCCATCAGTTGGCCTGGGACCCACGGACTTGAAGTCGGGGCTCTAGCAGGCATCCTCACTGGTGGAACCCCCTGGCTTACCCCCCAGGGTGGGGTCACAGGAACAGAACAAGCCAGTGGAAACATGTCACTCAGTCCCTGGGCAGGGCCATGGGGAATGAGCAGGCACAGAGAGCAGAGCATCAGAGAGGGAGGCAGCAGCAGTTTTTTTTGTGTAGAACTATCCCCAGAGAGGAGGAACATGCAATGACACAACAACATCTATTCCTCCTCTCAGCAAGTCAGGCACCAGTTTGGTTATGGAACCCCCAGCCTCCACTACAAGTCAGTATATGACATGACACTCAACTCAACCTGCTCTCCCCCCGGAGTAAGAGAGCAGTCACCAAGACGCTCAACCCTTCTCCCCCTGGCTGGTCCTCTGACTCCAGTATTCATTCCTGAACTCAGGATGTTGGCATCGCGAGTGGAGATCCTACTGCTGTGTCAGTGGGCCAGCCCAGCAGCAGCTTAATTTTTGCCTCCATTGTGAAAACATTATATATGACCTTCTCATTGTGGCAGATAATCTGTTCAGGCTGCAGATAAGAGACCACATTTAAACTGTCCTTGCCAGCTGACTCTGGGCACATCTAGGGCTGTTACACTGTTAGCACCTAATCAGCCTGGCAGTAAGTGACAGGACACATTGGGACAACAAATGAACCCACTAGACCATAATAAACAACAGCAGTCTACCTGAAAAAAAGGCATACATCTGTAAAAAGCATTGCATATGACTGATTGGTTTAACCCTTGCAGTAAAAGTAAAAAAATTGGACATGGGAAAAATGGGCATATATCCAAAAAATGCGTAGAAACTAATGGCATACAAGTGGAATGCACTGTATATCTTCTTCAAAAAGTAAGAACATTAATTGCAAAAAAAAAAAACCAACAAAAAACTACATTACTGTATCTAGTAGGGTTAAAATGCAAAGTATACAAGTACAGAAATGAGAAAGTAGGGTTCAAAGTCCCTGGAACCATAGCAAGTCAGTGGTGTGGTGTTCCAAGGGGGTTGAAATTATCTTGCAGTGCACTGCTTGTGTTACTTTAATATAGATATTATCTTGTTAAACAAAGTAATGACACAGCATTACTTTTAGAGAGGGTGCCAATATTCAAGTAACAGAGACACTGTGCTGCATGATCATTCACACCCTGAGGATCACCACACCATGGATTTGATAAGGTTCCAGGGACACTGAGCCTTCATTTTTCATTTCCTATATGCACACTTTGCACTTCAATCCTAACAGATGTATTGACATAATTTTTACAATTAAATTATGCAGTAGCAGCTGTACGTTAGGGATGAGTTAATGTTTGTGTCAAAACAGAGGGGTTTGATAGCTTCTACATTATCTCAGTAGTTTTAGCCCCTAGGACTGTGAAATTTAATGTGTAAAGTCTCAGTCTTATGTGCTGAATTGCTGGTAAATTTGACAGAAATATCTTTGGTGATTCATAAGTTATTACTTTGTGAAGTTACATAAAATTCTCCTGCTTTACAACTTTTTTGCACAGGAATAGTGACAAAACTAAAAAGAATTAAATAATGAAACTTCAGGTTAGTTAGCTCTTGGTTCAGAATAGGGCTATGTGTAGTTTCAGAATGAAATATTTTAACTTTGTATGCTACAATGTTTTAAAGTTTGCATATTCGTGGAACATTTGATAAAATAGCTGAAAAAAAGCAATGTTTTCCCCAAAAAATTATAGTTTGGCATGAACAAAAAGTTTAAAAGTGGAAAACATAAAAAATACTTAAATCTAAAGGTTGAAGTTGTGTGGTTTGTTAAAAGACAACCTAATGAGATGCCTGAAGTGACTTAAGAAAATGAATTACAGATAGTATTTTAATTTGAAAAATAAAATGTGATTGTCTTGGAAAGCAAGACTGATTTTAATGAACTCAGTACATTCATGACCTATAGCATTTGTGCTTGGTTACTCAACCCCCAAAAAAAACACACAGAGAAAAAAATACTGAGAACATGAATGAACAATATAAAAACACACTGTTTTGGTTTGTGAGTTACTTGACGAAATGTAAATACTGTCACAAAAAATGTTCTAAGTCCTACACAAACAAAATGATTAAGGACCCAAAAGACAATCAAAGTACTACTGATACTAAAGGTGCTAAATAAGGTCTATAAAGAGTGAAATAATTATAAATACAAAATACTGTGTGGTTGCCTGGATTCAAACCACTAATTATTTGCTAGATAAGCAAACACACATTCAATGTGTACTACTGAGCTGCAGGTGAATTGCAGTTCCCAAAACAGGCAACTGGGGGTCTAATCCAGTCAGGTGGTATACCTTTGTAAATGGTAGTTCTTTATTTCTCATATAATTTACTATTCCAACCCCACACCACCATGAACTGCTGCTTAAGTGAGTTTCCATCTTACAAAAAAAATATATATATATTTTGCCTGCTAAGCAAGCACACATTAAGTGTGCCCCTGCAGTGCATGTAAGAGAGTTGCAGTTCCTATGGTGCAGAGGTATGTCACATCCTGCAAAACAGGGGAATGGAGATCTAGTTCCAGCTGGTGATTTACCTTTACAAATTGTTCTTGGCTAAATTTACGTCTCATATAATTTACTATTACAATTTCACACCATCATGAATTGCCACTCAAGTGAGTTTCCTTCTCACAAAATAAATTTGAAAGTAATGAAAAATGCTTACATCCCTGCCAGGATTTGAACTGGTGATTCTTTGTCTGCTAAGCAAACATACATTAAATCTGTCACTGACCTGGATGTAAGTGAACTGCAATTCCTATAGGTGTAGAGGTTATATCACAACATGCAAAACAGATGACTAGGAATCTAATCCCAGCATGTGATTTACCTTTACAAACAAAACCATTACAAACAATTGTTCTGAGTTGAAGGTACTTATATAATTCACCGTTCCAACTCCACACTACTATGCAAGTGAATTTCCTTCTTACAAAATAGTTGAAAAAAAAATGTTTAAACCTCTGCCTAGATTCAAACTACGTCTACCTAAATGTAAACCACTGATCCTTTGCCTGTTAAGCAAAAACACATTTTGTGTGCCACGGAACTGCAGGTAAGTAAATGGCATTTCCTATGAAGTAGAGGTCATGTTAGAACCTGCCAAACAGGTGACTGGGGATCTAATCTCAGCAGGTGATTTACCTTCACAAATTGTTGTTCTTAGCTAAATTTACTTCTCATATAATTTATGATTCCAGCTCCATAGTACCATGAAACCACACTCAAGTGAGTTTCCATCTTACAAAGAAAAAATGTTAAAGTCCCAGTCAGGATTTGACCCACTGATCCTTTGCCTGTTAAGCAAACACACATTGGGTGTGGCACTGAGCTACAGGCAAGTGAGTTTGCAGTTCCTATGATGGAAAGGTTATGTTACAACCTGCTAAACTGATGACTCAAATTATATTCAAAGCTAGACTAACCTTAGCTAGGATTACGTTAATAGACTACAACATGCTGTAGAACTAAGTTCAATTTTCTGAAAGTCAGCTGTTTACCTCTGCAGAAACCATTCAATTCAGCAGCAACAACATTGAACAACTTCTCTCATACATCAAAAATTTTAGTGAGAAAGAAAATGCAATTCAGGGGATCAAACCCAGGCTTGTGTAGGTCTGAAACCCATCAACAAGCCATAAAATCCCTATCAATGACATCATCAGTGGTATCATGCAGCCAAATCACTCACACTAGATGCAACCTTAAGCTTGACTAAATGCACAAAAGAGTACACGTGACCACAATAAGTTCTAACAACTATGCTGTTGGCACCAAAAAACAGTCAAGAATAGAACTGAAAAAAAAAACACACAACATGTGCAATTTGTACTGCAATTAAAGTCATGAATGAAAAAAAAAAAAATAAAGTCCTATAACTAAAAGGTAGGGCCCTGCATGAAGACCATTATGACTTATCTGCTATTCTGTGCATGGCCCATAGGGTCTAATATGAACGAAGTTATGGTTCATCTCCAGCACAAAGAAAGTTAGGAATGATCTCCTGCTTTGTCAGGGCCCACAATGTGCTGTCTGGAGGAAGTTATGTGTCTGTCACTATCTGCCTCAAAAAGTAAGGAAATGAATTACAGAAAACTATGGTTATGCATATGTTAGGGTTAGAAAGCCACAAAAGGAGAGAAATGTAGTATTTAGGTTTTAAACCAAAATTTCCACCCCTCTCCATTCCCTGTTCTCATGATACAAGGCCAAGATACAGATCTGCGTTCACATGCTATTCTAAAGAGAAATCTTGCATTGCCATTCTCCTTATATAGGAGGAAGGCTAGAATGGGTGCATGCACAGAAAAATTTGTATTCTCCCACTACACCATAGGGGAAAAACCTACAAAAAAAACAAAAATACAGTAGCTGCACATACCACTACATTATGGAAAAACACTACACTATGGAAAAACACTAAACCCTACAACAAAACACACAAAACTCAGAACAAAAGGCCAACAGCAGACAAGGTACTCAACTAATGTGTTACATAACATAAATACAGTATTGGCAAAGTCTGATATACTCATGAAATAATACCATCTCAGGGTTGAACATGATCATAAAGCCTTTATGGCTTGTTTGACCTCTTGATTGTAATATTTCCATGTATACCACACTTTGACATTTTATCTATTTATCTATCTATCTGTCAGTCTGTCTGTCTGCCGGACTGCCACATTGCTTGTCGATCTCCTACCACAGCTGCCCCTTAGTGTTTCAAAACCAGTTCAATAAACAGTACCTCTGTGCCCTGTATGCAAGAGGGGTACCTTACTTGCATGGGCACAGTGTCAGAGACAGACTAAGTGTACCTTTGGATATAACAGTGACTGCACTAACAGGCTGTTGGATACTCTGTATCCCACTGGCTTGATGCTAAGCATCTTAATGCCACATTAATGGTATAAATATGGTTGCCCCAGTCTCAAAATGATAAACATTTAGATGGCATTGTAGGGACATGTCTGTAAACATGTAGACACACACACATATATATATATATATATATATATATATATATATATATATATATCTATATATATCTTATAGTGGTGCAGTAGCACCACTATAGTTGGGGTTGAGTAGGCAGTTTAATGATAAACCCCAGATTTTGCACTTTAATAACTTTGCAATCATTTAACAGATTTGCATGAAATTTGGTATGCATGGTCCTGTGGGGTAGATCACTTGGTGTGCCAAGGATTGTTTTGAACGGATGCGCGGCTCTTGCACAGCACATAGTGAAAAAAGTGTAAAAGTCACTTTTTTTTTGCCCATTTTTGCTGATTCTTCCTCATCGTGCTGCTGCCCCACCATTTGGAAAATTTTAGGGTAGGAAGAGCTGGCCCCAAAGAACAAGCCAGCATTGGTTTGGTGAAAAAATATTAATCTGTTCCAAAGTTATTGAATTTAGAAATTTCGGGTTCTAAGCATGCTTAATTCAATCTTTTGGATTGTTGCACAGCTTCGAACAAGGATTTGGACTCATGAACAGGGATTTTGACAGCTCATGAACAGGAATTTATTAAATCCATGTTCGTATGAAAAAGATCCCTGTTCGAGAGCAGTCATATTGTTTTCAAATTTTCCAAAAAACAAAATGTTGTGACTTTCCCCACAGATATCTTTTGTGGAGATTGAAGTATAGAAACATAGAAACATAGAAGTTGACGGCAGATAAGGACCGCAAGGCCCATCCAGTCTGCCCATTTCTTTTTCTACCTTATAAATGTGCCATCGGCCTTTGCTCTGTCAGTGACCTATCTATTCATAGTCATTTGTATTGCTCCCTTATGCCTATCCCATGCCTGTTTGAAGCCCTGCACTGTATTCATAGCCACCACTTCCTGTGGTAAGCCATTCAATGCATCTACCACCCTTTCTGTGAAAAAATTTCCTCACATTCCCCTTAATCGGCCTCCTCTAATCTCATGCTGTGTCCTCTTGTCCTGCTATTTTCTTATATTTAAACATATTTAGACTCTTTCACCTTGTTTATGCCCTTAAGGTGTTTAAATGTCTCGATCATATCACCTCTCTCCCTCCTTTGCTCAAGGGTATACATATTGAGCTCCGTTAATCTGTCCTCATATGTCTTCTGATGCAGTCCCTGCACCATTTTGGTTGCCCTTCTCTGGACTGCCTCAATTTCAGTTAATGTCCTTGTGAAGGTGTGGCCTCCAATACTGCAGCAGTACTCAGATGGGGCCTAACCAATGTCTTGTACAGAGGATTATTACCTCCTCTTACGACTTGTGATACCCTACTAATACACCCTAACACCCCTAGCCTTACCTACTGCTTTAGAGGTCTGCTTGGATGATTTTAGGTCATCAGTGATGATGATGCCCAAGTCTCTTTCTTCCTTTGTGACTGCTGCAACTCCTCCCAGCCTATAAGTGGCTTCAGGTTTCTCTTCCCTATGTGCATGATTTGCACTTCTTTGCATTAAATCCAGTTGCCACTCTTCTGACCATTTTGCTAGTTTATCCAGATCTCTTCTCATTCTGCCCACCCCATCTGGATCATCTACTCTGTTGCAGATCTTGGTGTCATCTGCAAACAGACAAGCCTTACCCTCTAGTCCATCTGCGAGGTCACTAATGAAGATGTTGAATAGGACTGGCCCCAGGACTGATCCCTGAGGTACCCCACTTGTGACTTGCATCTCTTCTGACTGTATACCATTTACCACCACTCTCTGTTTTCTGCCAGTCAACCAGTTTGCCACCCAGTTGACCAACTTCTGACCCACTGAGCCTACCTAGCTTATTTATCAATCTTCTATGTGGAACAGTGTCAAAAGCTTTGCTGAAGTCAAGGTAGGCGACATCAACTGCTCCCCTTGGTCCACCACTCTGGTTACCCAGTCAAAGAAATCTATGAGATTAGTTTGACAGGACCTTCCTTTGTAAACCCATGCTGTCTTGGATCCTGTGCCCTATGGATTCCAGGTGTTGCACTATCCTTTCCTTAAGGAGTGCCTCCATAATCTTGCCCACTACTGAGGTAAGACTGACTGGTCTGTAGTTCCCGCCTCCTCCTGCTACCACTCTTGTGGAGCGGGATCACATAAACCCTTCTCCAGTCTTCTGGGACCTCTCCTGTGCTCAGAGACTCACTAAACAATTCTGCTAATGGCTCTGCTAGTTCCTCCTTTAGCTCCTTAAGTACCCTGGGATGTATGCCATCAGGTCCCATTGCCTTATCCACCTGAGCTTAGCAAGCTCTTGTAGGACCCTTTCTTTTGTGAAGGGAGTAGTGCTCACCTCCCTCCCCCTGTGTCCATGATGTTGAGCTGTGGGCCTGCCTACCTTCTCTTCAGTAAATACTGAGCAAAAGTATCTATTTAGGATAGATGCCTTTACAGGGTCCTCCTCCTCACATGCTCCCTTTTCTCCATTAAGCTTAATACCCCTCTGGACTTTCTCCTTTCACTAATGTATCTATAGAAAGTCTTGTCACCTTCTTTTACTGTTATTGCTAGTGTTTCCTCAGTTTGGGACTTTGCCTGCCTTACTGCCTTCCCTGCTTCCCTTAGGGCAGTTTGGTATGCCTCCCTATCTTCATCCGCTGTGTTCCTTATATTTCCTGAAGGTCAGCCTTTTGGCTCTGACCTTTTCTGCTACTGTATTTGAGAACCAAAGTGGTTTCCTTCTTCTTTTGACTTCCTTTTCTGTCTAACACAATGGGATGTTGCTTCAAGTATTGCATCCTTAATGCTTGTCCACTTTGCCTGTACCTCCTCACCTGTGTTTCTTTTTGCCAGGGCTAGCTTAACTCTGTTGGCCATCTTATCAAAGTCAGCTCCTCTGAAGTCCCATATTTTGCCTTGGAATGGGATGATTTAGATGTAGTAGCCAAATTGAACCATACCATGTGATGGTCACTGGCCCCAGGTGACCTTCTACCTGGAGATCTTGATCCCTTCTTTGTTAGTCAGTACTAGATCTAGGATAGCCCTGTCTCTTGTGGGTTGTTGTACCAGTTGTTTGAGGCCTCTCCTGCAGGGAATCCACTATGAGTCTAGTTCTGGCAAATGTTCCTGCTGGTATTGACCAATCTGTATCTGGCATGTTGAAGTCTCCCATTATCAGAACCTCCCCTTTAGCTGTCATGTTTTGTATATCTTCTAACAGTAATGTGTCTGTGTCCTCCCTCTGGTCTGGGGGCCTGTAGACAACCCCAGTTCTTATGGCTGTCCCATTTCCTGTTTCCAGGGTGACCCACAGTTCTTCTGGCTCCTTATGTGTATTCTGAATGGTATGCATGGTATGGGTTTTGTTCAGGGTGACATGCTCTACAAACCCATGGCTTTGGTTCCATTCAGTTTAGTCAAAAAATGGCCATTTTTTAATTTGAAAATCCTTGTTCTTGATTCACTTCTGATCCTTGTTTGTGATGTGTCAAAATCCCTGTTCATTAGCCAGCCCATCACAGCAGCGGTTGGATTTCTGCTTGTGATGCCAGTGACCTGGGTTCGGGAATGAGCCCGGGAGCTGGAGGGCTGGCCAGGGGCAGGAGGCTCCAGTGTCCCACAGACAGCTCACCTCCTCTGAGGGGGTACTTGGAATCGGCACTTGAGTGACTCCGGGTGGAGCACTGAGGTTATACAAGCCCGAATGCCGAAAACTGAGCAGGCACGCTGGACGTCAGTGCCTTAGGTGCCCTGACATCAGGGTGGACAGCACACCTTCAAGAACACTGAAAAACACCCTTCAGCACTCCCGGTAGATGGAGCACCATGGCCCTGATCCCCAATGCCCCTACCTACACCAGGGATGACAACCCAACAAAATACAGACACGTTGGGGTGAAAAGACCCTCATCCCATGCCCGCATAGGGGATACAACCATGTCTCCATGGGGGTTGGGTCACTCCGGTTGTCAGGTAGGTGAGCAGGGATGTAACAGGCCACAGGTGTCTCCCAAAGAGAGGGAGTTCTGGGGGAGGAGGAGGGGGGAAAAATCCCTGTTCTTATGGGGACAACCAGATGGCCCTATCTTGCGAACAGGAATTTCTAATGAACAGGGATTTTGACACCTCACGAACAGGGATTTGGCTCACAAACAGGGATTTTGACAACTCATGAACAGGGATTCTATAAAGGAATCCCTGTTCATGAGGTGTCAAAATCCCTGTTTTTGAGCTGTCAAAATTCTTGTTCGGGAGAAATCCTTGTTCATGAGCTGTCAAAATCCCTGTTCATGAGTGGATGACCAGATGGCCCTAAAAATCCCTGTTTGTGAGCTGTCAAAATCCTTGTTCGTGAGGTGTCAAAATCCCTGTTCATGAGCCAATCCCTGTTTGTGAGCTGTCAAAATCCTTGTTTGTGAGGGGACAACCAGATGGCCCTACCTCGCAAACAGGGACTGGATCACGAACAGGGATTTTGACACCTTACGAACAGGGATTCGGCTCACGAACAAGGATTTTGACAGCTCACAAACAGGGACTTTTGAAGGTTGCTGTTTCTTTGCCACTTTACTGCAAAGAAACGATTAGGACTCTTGGCTTGAAATTTGCATGGTAGAAAGGGGGTGTACTAGAGATGTGACTTATGCTGGTTTGTTGTAAAAATTTGTATCGGTTTCATAATTATGTCATTCTGAAGTTGAGAAATTTCCCATAGGATAACATTGTGAAGAATGCAGCACCTTTGGTGCCTACATCTTGAAAATGGTGCGAGCTATGGATTTTTTGCTAAACGCAGCTTAGTGTACTAAGCATGCATACAGGATACCAATCCATGATTACAACTGCAGTGGAATTTCTTCCAAGGTTGCTACAGTTACTGAGATATTGCACCATTTGCAGCACAGGGTTTACTTGGAATGTATCTATGCCTTTGCTGCATCTCTACAATTATAAGTAGGTGGAAGCACAGGTTTTGGAGGACCCTGCGCTCCCACATATGGATACCATTATGCAGTAATGGAACTGCTGGGCCATCCATTATGCAATACTCACAGGGAGACAACAGCTCATTACAATGTCTGTGCACTTATGGATAGATGGGAGCGCAGGGTAAAAAACTGATAGCATGGGAGAGCAGGGACCTTATGGATACCATTATGCAGTAATAGTACTACGGGGCCATCCATTAGGGTAAGATTACACTTTCTCAAAAAGTAAAGAAATTCATTGCAACAAACTTCTTTGATGCATCAGTTAGGGTTGAAGTGACAGAAGTAGGGAAATGAGGCATTACGATTGAGACCCTAACACCCCCCCACCTACCCCTCCACCCCATCACTACCCTTTATAGACCAACAGGTGACGGGGTGTGCATTGGGGTAGTCGGGCCTAGCTCTCACCCTATTCTCCTATACTGTACCATGTTAGCTTTCTTACACATGGAATGAAGTGACAGGGCCGACAACCCCAAGGCACACCCTGTCACCTGTTGGTCTGTGGAGGGTGAGGGGTGAGGTGGGGTAGGAGGGGGGGTATTAGGTCTCAACCCTAACACCTCATTTCCCTACTTTTGTTGCTTCAACCCTAACTGATGCATTAACAAAGTATTTTGCAAAGAAAATATAAATCGGGGATACATGATGGGCGACTGTGGAATATTGAAAATATTTGCATGAGTGCAGCGTGAACTGTAATAATATCACGAGTGCTGAAGGCACGAGTGATAATAATACAATTCACTCAACTGCAGTGTAAATGCCATATTCCACAAGTCGCTTGCACATCATGTCTTGACTATACAATAGGAGCTAGTACCCTTTAGGAACATTTTTTCTGTGTTCTCTCCCTATTTACTTTATTTTGGTAATTGGGTAAGTTTTTAAGGGGGACCTGGGAGCACTGGGCAGTTAAGTGATTTGTTCAGAGTCACACAATATTGAAATGGAATTGTGAGAATCAAACACTGGTCTGGGCTGCTGAATGTAGAAAGTTTGTTCATTGCTTGTTATTCTAAACTCTATGCTATACAGACAGCACTGTTTGTGTGTGGTCTGAGTGTGTGTAAGTATTTCTGAATGGGCTGAGACTGTTAGACACTATGAGAAACAGGTGCATGTGATTTGCAATGATAATTGTGTTACCTGCAGCTAGGAGTGAGAAACAGACTGTTTATTCAGTAAATTGCAGGCTTGACTGAGACAGAGAAACTGTTGCAGTCAGCACTCAGAAAGAGAAACTGGTTCATGAAGGGAGCTGGTTTGAAGATTAGAGCAGCACAGCAGTGTGCTAAGATTGTCAGAATAACTATGGGACATAGGTTATTGTCTTTTACAATGCTAATTGAGTTAGTTGCAGGATTCAATGAGAAAGAGAAACTGTGAAGCTATTAAATGCAGGCTGCAGTGTAGATAGCCTCCCTCTGGTGACATCACCATTGTGAGTATATTTTCTGGTGATGTAGACACTGTGGGTTTATCAGGAAATAAACCCACAGTGTCTATGTCATCACAGAGTTATTCCACTGCAGTGAGAATACGTGTTTTTATTGTCAATGTTACATGCTCACCCCTATTGTATAAATATATATATTATATATATATATAAAATAGGGGTGCAGTCGCGCCCCTATAGTTAGGGTTGAGCAGGCACTTCAATGTTAAACTCAAACTTTTGCACTTTAATAACTTTGCAACCGTTGAACGGATTTGCATGAAATTAGGTATGTACTGTCCTGTGGTACAGATCTCTTGATATGGCAAGTTTTGTTCAAGTTTGATGTGCGGTCTCCCAGTTATGGAGAGGTGAAAAAACATGTTTTTACCCATTAATTTTGCTGGGATTTTTCTTTGAACTTGTCTACAGCCCATGGGGTTTGTTTGTTTGGTTTGAAATTTTCAGGACAGAAAGAAACTACCCCACAGATGTGCCTCTTGCTAGTCTGGTGAAAAATCAATAAGCCATTTTTAAGTTATTGCAATTTAAAAATGTGAAAAAATCATTTTTCAGCATGCTCAGTAGGCACTTCAATATAGCTGGTTGATATGAAAGAGGAATCCTGCATTGTATGAGAAAATTCCTCTTTCGTATGGCTGCCATCTTGTTTTCAGTTTGCCTGAAATTCAAATTTGGAAACCTTCCAAAATGATATTCTGGGGAGGAACCAGCACATGTAGCTTGCTTATTGTGACCCCCGAGGTGCATTCTGCATGTTTCTGTTAAAAAATGCCCTTAAAATGTGTGTTATTTAACATTTTAATTCTTTGTTCGTACTGGCACCATACGACATAGGATCTTAGTTCGTATGACGAGATACGAACTAGAATCCTACTTCGAATGACTCTGATACAAACAAATAATTTAAATGTGAATATCTCAGTCATTTTGGGGTATTTTCTCACCAAATTTTCAACATAGGCATTTTGGGACCCCATCTCATGAGCAATGTTATTGTTATCTCATTACTCAGTCCTGAAAGGTGATTTCTTGGTCGCTGCATGTAATCATCTTTTGGGACACAAAATCACCTTTCAAGACTAATTAACAAAATGGCAGTCCCAGTGTTCATGAGGGGAGGTCAAAAAAGCCCATGTTGATAATTTTGTGCAAAAAATCCAAAAAATGGCCATGTTACAAGCGTGAGTTGCACAGTTTCTACACAGGCTTGTAACTTCTCCAATTTTTAATATTTTCACTCCAGATTTTCAACATTTCCATTTTTTCACACCTCCTTATGAACGGTACAGCTGCAATTTCTCACATCCAGCCTTAAATGTGCTTTCACACCTCTGGTGCAGAATGGTGTGTCACTCTAAGAAAGCAACTTTTGGGATGGATTAACAAAATCATGATGCCAGTGTTCATGAGGGGATTTCCCACAAAGCTCATGTTGAAAATTTGGTTAAAAAATTCTCCAAAATGGCATGTGTTGTGCACTTTTTACGTGCGCACATAACTTCACCAATTTTTTATATTTCCCTCCTGATTTTCAACATTACCCTTTTCCACACCTCCTCATGAACAGTATACAGCTGTCATTTTTTACATCCTGCCAAAAACATGATTTTGCATCGTGGCACAGAATGTTGCATTCGCTGTGCAAACTGAACTTTTGGGACAGATTAATGAAATGGCAGTGACATTGTTCATGAGGTAGGGTCCCAAAAATAGCATGTTGAAAATTAGATGAAAAAAATCCTAAAAAAGCATGAGTTGCATGTGTCCATTGAATTGTGGTACCTGCGATGCCTTTCGGTACCCGTATCTTGAAAACAATACGAGATATGTATTTTTCACTCTCCACAGTTTAGTCCACCTTTGGGCAGCACCTGTGGAGGTTTTGAAGTCATGATTGCAACTGCAGTGGAATTTTTTCCATAGTTGCTATGGTTACTGATATATTGCCAAATCAGTGTTACACAGGTTACTTTTCATGACTATAAGGCTGTGGTATGTCCGTAGTTATGTGTAAGTGGGAGTGCAGGGCCCAGAGGGCCCGCTCTCCCACTTACGTATATCATTATGCAACAATGGGGAGCATGAGAGGAGCGCAGGGCCTGGAGTGCCTGCACTCCCACAACCACGTGCCAGTTACATTACACTTTCTCAAAAAGAAGGGAAATTCATTGCAAAAAACTACATTAATGCATCAGTTAGGGTTTTTATTAAAGTGTAAACAGCTGGGAAATTTGACGTTAGGGTTACCAACCCTACCACCCCATTCCACCCCCACCCTCCACATACCAGCAGGTGTCGGGGTGTGCTTTGGAGTCATTGGGCCAAGCTCTCACCCCATTCTCCTATACTGAACCATCTCATCTTGTTTACACATGGAATGGGATGAGAGTTAGGACCAACGACTCCAATGCAGACCCCGACGCCTGTTGGTGTGTGGAGGATGGGGATGGGGGTGGGGTAATAGGTTGGTAACCCTATTGTTGAATTTCACAACTTTTTGCACTTTAATAAAAACCCTAACTGATGCATTAATGTAGTTTTTTGCAACAACAACAGCAACAAAAAAAATACATGTATAAATATATATATATATATATATACATACAGCTGCTGTGAGAGTAGTCTGCAGGGCTACTCATGAAGTAAGTTACAGATTTGGCACAGTGAGTGTCGCTATGTAGCTGCTTTGTGATTGGCCCACAGAAGAAACACTAACTTGTGAAATAAAGTAATTTTTTGCAATATGTTTTCTTTTGAGATAGATAGCTATAATAGCTTACTTTGTATATTGCCTGCAGTGTCATACCAAAGCAGCTGTATCACCTTGCAGATTGCACTGCCCATGCAGCAGACTCTGTATGTGGCCTGCAGGGCACCTACGTCATTACACGGATTGCAGTAGACTTTTAGTAGACTTCATGAGTGGCCAGTAACATCACATAGATTGTTTCAGACATGTACAGTAATGAAATAAGCTGCATCATGATACACATTGTGCCAGACCAGTAGTGGACTTCTCCAGTGGCCTACACTGTATGTTATCAGACATGGCCCTACAAAGTCATATAGATTTTCTCACTTTGAGACTAAGTTCACAAATGTGAAACTGTATCTCTCAAAAGTGGGCTTGTGAATCATAAAAGCAGGTTCATGAGTGATGAAAAAAGAGCCTGTTTTCATGACACACTTTAGCCTAATTTTAATAATTTTTTTTAAAAGAAGCACTCAAAAAAGCAGCCTTACACCATACACTGTCAACCACACAAGTTTCAGCAGCTACATCATACAGATCCAAAAGATTTTCTTGTTCTTTTGTGCAATTTTGTTCTTTTCTCCACTTTTGTGACTGCTAAGAGTCTCAAAAGTGGGTCTGCAAATCATGTACACAGGTTCATGAATCATGAAAGAAGGGCCTGCTTTTGTGAGACGCAACAACCTATTTTCATTAATAGTTTTCAAATGTTTGTTTGTTAACAAAAACACTTGAGGAATCAAAACTTTCATCCTACTATATCAACCACACAAGTTTCAGACTTAACTTCCAACACATTTTCTTGTTTCTGATGCTCAAAGGTTTCTCTTGTTTTCCCCACTTTTGTGATGGCTAAGGTTCATAAAACCATGAGTCTTATGTCACAAAAGTGAATCCTGACTCACAAAAGTATTTCACAAAAATCCAGTTATAATCTACAAAGTTTTCAGTAAAGTCACTCACCTATCAAGGAAAACATTAGGTTAATTGGAGGTAAACCACACCTAGGCCTACACCTCAGAACAAATGACCTGGCAGGGGAGGAGGTGGAAGAGGAGCAAAGGAGATTCAGAGAATTAGCCAAGGGGTGTAAGGGGAAATTCAGTTCCCTGGCTTTTTCAGATGTTCTGCTGGTACACTGTGCAAGTATGGCCAGGCAGCAAAGAATCAGAGATTTTAATCACTGGCTAAGGCAGAGGTGCAGAAGGGAGGGACACACATGTATAGGAGAATGGGGGGACACGTGGGTAGACATATGCCTGTATGTAAGGGACAGACTACATATAAATGACGAGGGAGCTAGACTCCTAAGGGGGAAGCTGCAGTGGTGTATAGACAAAACACTGGGGAATGATTTAAAACTGAGGAGGGGGAGTACGAAACTAGGGTGGACTAGAAAAAGTAGCTAGTGGGACTTGCCTAACTCACACTCCCCCACAGATGGGGGCAGGGAATGACAGAAGGAAGGAGAAAGGAGGAGGAGGAGGGGAGAGATGGAAGAGTCTGCTGGCAAATGCTAGGAGTCTGGGGAATAAGATGGGGGACCTGGACAGAAGACCCAGGCCTGAGAGCAGCAACTGAGACATGGTGGACTGATGACCACAGTTGGGAAGTGGAAATACCAGGGTATAGTCACTATAGGAGGGACAGCAGAGGAGAAAAGGGGGAAGGGGTAGCCCTATACATAAGGGATGGGATAAGAGATAAGGTGGGTGGGGAAGGACAGGGCTCAGCTGAGATCCTATGGGTGATGACAACTAAGAGGACTGGGGAGGTAGTAAGGATGGGGTGGCATACAGGCCACCAAATCAAGAAGATGAAGTAGATAGGGAGCTAACTAGGGAAATACAAAGGATGGCCGGCAAAGGAGAAATTCTAGTGGTAGGGGATCTAAATCTTTCCAATGTGAACTGGGGGATCCCAGCAGCAGCATCTGAAAGGAGCAGGGAGCTATTGGAGTCAGTACAGGAGGCATTTATTCAACAGCTGGTCAGGGAACCAACCAGGAGGGAGACCATACTATACCTGATAATGACCAATGAGAATAGTGTTGAGGATGTGGAGGTCAGAGAAAACCTGGGAGATAGTGACCACAGGATGGTAAGGTTTAGTCTTCGGACTGGGTCAGATAAGAATAGGTCCACCACTAGGGTACTGCACTTCATGAAAGCAGATTTTAGTAAAATGAAACAAATCTTCAAAGAGGAATTAGAAAGGAAAGAGAACTTAGAGGCAGTTGAGGAATTATGGGGAGCAATAAAGAAGGTGATTCTGTGGGTGACAGAACAATGCATTAAGAGAGTGAGCAAGTGCAAGAGGGGGAGGAAACCACTATAGTTTACAACAGAGGTGAAGACAGCAGTCAGGGAAAACAAGAATGCATTCAGGACCTACAAAGCTTCACAGGGGCGAAGCTAAAGGAAGTGGGGAAAATAGTCTCAGAAGAGATAAAGTGACTACAGAAGAGAGAATAACGAGGGAGGCCAAAAGGGGAGACAAGAAATTTTTCTGGTATGTAAGTGAATGAAGTAAAAGCAAACAGGGGGTTATGAGGCTAAGAGAGAAGGGGGGAGCTCTGATAGAGGGAGATGAGGAGAAAGCTAATCTGCTGAACGAATACTTTACCTCAGTCTTCAGGACGGAGGAAGAAAGGATGGGGCCAGAACTAAGCAACAGGGGAAGGGTAGGCAGGGAGAGGGGCACTAGCCCCTTTTAAGAGGGTAGGGTGTTGGAGGAGTTAGGAAAACTGCAGCTAGGCAAGGCAATGGGTCCTGATGAAATCCACCCCAGGGTGCTCAGGGAGTTAAGGGAGGAGCTAGCAGCACCTCTCACACAAAGTTATTTAATCTGTCTCTAGGCAAAGGGGCAGTCCCGAGGGACTGGAAAAGGGCTGATGTGGTGCTGTTGCACAAAGGGGGAGGGAAGGAAGAGCTGGGTAACTACCTTCTGGTTAGTCTTACCTCTGTGGTGGGTAAGCTGATAGAAGCACTTATAAATGGAAGGCTGGCAAAATACCTGGGGGGGGGAAGGGCTCATAGACGAAAACCAGCATGGGTTCACAAGGGGTAGATCATGTCAGACCAATCTGATTGAATTCTTTGATCGAATAACAGAGATATGTGATCAGGGAGGGGCGGTGGGCATGGCCTATCTAGACTTCAGAAAGACCTTTGACACTGTCCCTTACAGGAGACTAATAAGCAAGTTGGGTAGCTTAGGGGTGGGGAGAAAACTAGTAAACTGGGTGGAAAATTGGTTGGAGGGTAGAACGCAGAGAGTGATGGTAAATGGGGTGCACTCCATATAGGGAGGAGTGACGAGTGGGGTACCTCAGGGGTCAGTGTTGGGTGCCATACTATTTAACATTTACATAGGAGACATTTTAGAAGGCCTAAATGGGAAGGTGTATCTGTTCGTAGATAATATGCAGGCCCATTGCCAGTATTTTTACAAGGGGGGTTCTTTTTTTGAAGTCTGTGACTTTAAACAAAAAGGCGGGCCCCCAGAAGCTCTGGGGTTTTATATGCTCAGCGGTGCATTTTCTCGCTTATTTTGAAGCTGAATAACTCATATTTTAGCTGTCCTCCACTCCTTGCTCTGAAATTATGTGGTGTCTGGCTGCAGGGTGAATATATACTTGTATTTTGTACGTGAGGTTAACAAAATGCTGACACTGTAGTCACCTGCTGGCTTGACATAGACCAGGCCATGAATGTCAGCATATTGCTAACCTCATGTACAGAATAGAATGTATTCACTCTGCAGCCAGCCAGATAATAGGGTCTGGGGGCTGCTAGGTCCTCACCAGGATTCTTACAAGGGGTGTTCTTTTTTTGTAGACTTTTACTTTTTTTTAAAAGCCAGGGGGTTGGGGGCCACCAGGCTCCCAGAAGCCCAGCAGTTCTATATGTTCTGTGGTGCATTTTCTGGCTTATTTTGAAGCTAAACAACTCGTATCTGAACTCTCCTCCACCCCCTTGCTCTAATATTTTGATGTGTCTGGCTGCAGGGAGAATATATACTTGTATTCTGTGCGCGAGATTAGCAAAATGCTGACATTGCAGTATAAGTGATACATATATTGGCTGCAGCCATCACCTGCTGGCTTGAGATAGTTCAGGCTAATGTCAGCATTTTGCTAACCTCATGTACAGAAGTATGAATTCACCTTGCAGGCAACCAGATATTAGGGGTCTGGGGCTACTAGGCCCATAGAAGCCCTAGGTTACTATATGCTCAGTGGTTCATTGTGTGTAATCAACAATAACCAACTGTGCTAGCTAGGCTGCAAAGGACTGGACACATAGTCAAAGGGAACACTACAGGAGGATGTACAGTTGTTATAACTGACCTCTTAAGGTGCAAAAATTGAACCTCTACATGTATTACAGGACACCAGATTACTTGGGGATGCAGAAGTAATCCTCACACCTATTTTCACCTAGAACCTGCAAAAATTAAAAAAAACTACATAAACTATGTAGAAAAAAAAATATTTGTACACAACAATACTGACCAGAAAAAATACAGCAGACATTTTGCCGCAGAGGTTAGATTGAGACTGAACAACATTCAGGCAGCAACACGGAGGGATGATGAGGTTCTCAAGAACTTACATATTATTTTACAGGAGGCAGACTGGAGTTGTCTTTTTCTTTTTTTCCGTATTTCTGTCAGAACTTGCCCCATCCCCTTTTGCTGTCGAAGCTGGATTGAGAGTGAGTGCCCGAATTTTGAAAAAAAATAAAAAGACTGAACTCCAGTCTGCCTCCTGCAAAATAATCTGTGAGCTCTCAAGAGCTGCATCATCCCTCAGTGTGGCTGCCTGAATTTTCTTCAGTCTCAGTCTAACATCTGCAGAAAAGGGGATAGTAGCAAGTTCTGACAGAAATATGAAAAAAGGAAAAAGACTGAACTCCAGTCTGCCTCCTGTAAAATAATCTGTGAGCTCTCGAGAGCCTCATTATCTTTTTTGCTGCAGAGGCTGGACTGAGACTGATCAAAATTCAGGTAGCCACACAGAGGGAAGATGAGGCTCTTGAGAGCTGAAAACACATATTATTTTATAGAAGGTAGATGAGTTCATTCTTTTTATTTTCATATTTCTGTCAGAACCAAATGCTGCTAGCCCACTTGCCCGCTCCCTGACCTCTCCTCGATGAACAACAGCAGCCACAGCACTAACTTGCTGAATTAAGTTAGCAACTACCATCTGGCAGCTGCCAGCAACATTTATTACCTTACTGGCAGTGAAAATACCCGGTAATAAGCCCGACTCGGTGCCGTATTGCTTTTCTTGTTTTTGTCTTGGTTGCGGCAGAAATTTCCCTTGCCTTGCATCCTCGATCCATCTTGCAGCTTGGCAGTCAGTGAAGCAGCAGTGTGAATTCTGGGCAGCACACTGTTGCATTATGGGCACGATTACGTGCCTCTTGAACTACTGATTGGCCAGCCAATTACTCTGGGGGAGGCTGCGGTGCCAAAGACTAGACAGCTCAGCGCAGTACAGGTGAGAGAAACTGATTGGCAGATCGGGGCTGCCTGTCACTGGTTCACAACAGGGACCTCCCTATACAGAACGACTTGCAGTGGCATTGATGGCAGGGGTGCGTATCTGACTCGGGAACACTCGGGCACACCACCACATCATTTTTTTAAAGAGACAGTAGTACAAATGAAAAAAATTATAAAAAAGAGGAGGTTCAAAACAGGGGTGGGGGAGTTCGTTCGAATCAGATGAACCCCAGCTGGCAATGGCCCTGACATGAAGATCTGTAACAGGATGGACAGAATGGGAGGGGTGGAAGAAATGAGGGAAGACCTGGTCAGGCTGGAGGAGTGGTCAGGGAAGTGGCAATTACAATTCAATGCAAAAAAATGCAGAATTATGCACATGGGGGTAGGAACCCAAGGGCAAAATACTGGCTGGAGGGGATTAGAGGTAACAGAGGGCAGGAAAGGGACCTGGGGATCATCATTTCAGATAACCTGAAGATGGGGAACCAGTGCAATAAGGCGATGGGGAAGGCTAGCAGAATGTTAGCATGCATAGGGAGGTGCTTTACAAGCAGGAGGAAGGATGTGATCATGCCATTATACAACACTATGGTCAGACCACATCTGGAATACGGGGTCCAGTTCTGGAGGCCACACTTGCAGGGGAACAGAGACAGGTTGGAAAGGGTCCAGAGAAAGGCAACCAAGATGGTTCAAGGGCTGCACAGGAAGTCATACGCTGAGAGATTAGAGGAACTAAACTTATACACATTGGAGATGAGGAGGGAAAGGGGGATATGGTAGAAACCTTCAAATATCTGAGGAGAATAAACAAAGTGAGAGGGTAGCATATTCAGGATGAATGAAAACAAATCAACAAGGGGACATGCATTCAAGCTGGAGAGGGGGGCAGGTTTGGAGGAAATGCGAGGGGGAAGTTCTTCACTGAGAGAGTGGTGAGTCCTCGGAATAGGCTGCCAGAATGGATGGTGGGGGTAGATTCAGTGAGCAAGTTCAAGAGGGTTTGGGATGACTACATGGGGCTAAATAAAAGCAAAAATGGCATGGAAGGGAGGGGGTAAGAAGAAAGGAAGGTGGGGATATTTGGGCAGACTGGATGGGCCAATGGGTCCTTTTCTGTCGGCAAATTTCTATGTTTCTATGTTTCTATCAAATAATCATTCTTGGGCTAAACTATAATGAACCTGAAAACTTCTTGTTTTTACTCTCAGCCATTTTTGTGCTATCAGTGACCAAAAAAGATCTTAAAAACTCTATTCGTATATATTTTAAACCATACGCAGAACTTTCAAACCACCCAACCGACCAATACCAAATTCACAGGATCCAAAGGTCCTGTCACTGAGAAGGTGTACTCCGGAGACAAGTCCCCAGATTTTCAGGTCAAAATGTGCAGAATTGTCCAGGCTGTAGCCATTTTTAAATCCCCAATTAAAATGGAAAAAAAAAAAACTTTGTTTCAGGTCAGGCACAGTGCACCATTATTAGACCTAGTTTTTCTTCACATTTTTCCAAAGGTGCTAAAAAAACAACCCAAAAATCCAAGAATCAACACACTGCACATGCTTGTGGACTTTTTTCCTGTATGGATTTTCAGCTCCCTCCCCACCTGCCTGTATACATAGATACATAGCATGTGCCAACAGATGGGGACCACAAGGTCCATCTAGTCTGCCTGTTTTTCCTACCCCCCTCTACTTGGACTCGCTTGTTAACTTACTGACATGTCTGTCCCACGCTGATTTAAACTGCTTGACCGTCTTTGCCTCCAACACCTCCTGAGGCAGCCTGTTCCATGGGTCCACAACTCTTTTGGTAAAAAGTAACTTTCTACTATTACTCTGAAACCTACCCCCTTTAGTCGCATGTCATGCCCTCTTGTCTTACTGCAACTACTAATCTGGAAGAGGTCCTGTGATTGTACCTTGTTGATACTCTTTAAATACTTGAAGGTCTCAATCATGTCCTCCCTCTCCCTCCTTTGTTCCAAGGAGAAGAGGTTTAGTTCCCTCAGTCTTTCACCGTACGTCTTATGGTGTAGGCCATGAATCATCTTAGTTGCCCTTCTCTACACTGTCTCCAACCTATCGATGTCCTTTTTGAGGTGGGACCTTCAGAACTGGACACAATACTCCAGGTGGGGCCTCACCAGGGACCTATACAGTGGCATTATCACCTGACACCTCCTGCTAGTGATGCCTCTCCCGATACAACCCAGGAGGCCACTTGCCTTCTGTGCCGCCTTCTCACATTGCTTCCCTATCTTTAAGTCATCAGAGATGATGACTCCCAGGTCATGCTCCTGCCTTGTAGTTGTTAGCTTCTCCCCTCCCAGATGGTACTCCGCCCCTGGGTTTTCTTTCCCATATGCATCACCTCACACTTTTTCAGGTTAAACTTCAGCTGCCAGTCTCGTGACCATCTTTCCAATTTCAACAGGTCTTTTTTCATTTTTCGCAACCCCTCTGGTGAATTCACTCTATCGCAAAGCTTCATGTCATTTGTGAACAGACACACCTTTCCTTCCAGACTATCAGCAATGTCACTGATATACACATTGAACAAGATTGGTCCCAGCACTGACCCCTGTGGAACCTCACTTGTCACCATCCCCTCCCCTGACAATGCTCCATTGACCAACACTCTCTGCATTCTGCTGTTTAGTCAGCTTTTCACCCAGGCTGTTATACTGTGGCCCACTCCCATGTGCTTGAGTTTGCTAATTAATTTTCCCGTGTGGTTTGACCGAATTCAAGGCCTTGCTGAAGTCGAGATAGACCACATCGACTGTGCCCCCTGGTCCATCATTTTAGTGACCCAGTCAAAGAATTCCACTCGCTTGGTTTGGCTGGACCTTCCTTCAGTAAAGCCATGTAGCTTTGGGGCCACCTGCCCGCTCACTTCTTGAAAAGTCAGAATCCACTCTTTTAGAAGGGATTCCATCATCTTACCCACTATCGAGGTGAGGCTGACTGGAAGATAGTTTCCAGCCTCATCCAAGCTCCTGCTCTTGTGCAGTGGCACCACTGTAACACTTGCAGTCCTTTGGGATTACCCCACTTTCCAGAGATTTGTTGAAGAGTATGGCTAGTGAAGCTGCTAATTCCTTTCCAAGTTCCTTGAGTATCCTTGTAACATAGCTATTAATACATCTAAAAATACAGCAAAATGATTGTTCCAAACACAACATGTGACGGCAAACTATTAGGGATTCATTTCCTAGTAATGCCCACTAGTGCAATACCTGTCACAGCCACATCTAAACCCTGATTGCACACAATAATGCCTGCTCCTGTAGTACCTCCAAACACTGCATAAGAACCATGATGGCACACAATATACATATTAGAAGCCTGATTTCCACCCGCCCACCCGACTGAACTCTGAGTATCCACGTCTGTGTTACTTCTCGAACAAACTATCAATATTGATGAATTCAGCAGTACCTTTTGTCTGCATTGGGCATATAGCCAGAACATGTCAATGTCTTCTGGAGGTCACGCCATACACATGCCATCTCCCGTTCCGATCTCATTGCCAATGAAGCAGCAGCACCAGAATGTTTCAAAGGAGTAAAACAGTATGACAAATCTGAAATTGTATCAGGTTGCTTGGAAGCAGATGAGTAATTACCCCATATGCCCAGAGCTGACAATAGTTGTTACATAAAAGCAACTCCCCCACTCCCAATAACAGCAGTATTGCTGTTAGCCAGTGCAAAATTATGCAAATTTAGCATTCTGGCATCCCACAATTCAGAAGAAAGTGTCAACACCAGGGTTTCTTGAGTATATTAAAACTATATTGTACATATGTTTCACCTTTTTAAATCTCATATTGCAACATTCATTGACTTGCTTTCAAATCAAACATATTGCAATGTTTTTGGATAATAAACACCACCATTTTAACAAATATGGTTGAAGTGAAAACGTAGTTTTGCTCTGTATTTGCATAATATCTATGTGTTGGCATAAAATTCATCTATTTATGCATAAAATGTTTAACGTTATGCTACAGCATGTTTGCTATGTTACAAGTGCATTAATCCACTCCAAAGTCAGGCTCTACTAGGGAATTAATGCCTGGTTTGTGGCTGAAGGCACTTGGCTTGTGGCCTTGTGCCCCAACCTCCCCCAACCAGGCATTAATTCCCTAGTAGAGCCCTCCTTTGTCATGGATTAATGCATACTTGGATGCGTGCCATTCGGTCCCATTGCTTTGTCTACTTGCAGCTTGTTGAGCTCTTCCAGGACTCTATGTTCTATGAATGGACTTGTGTCCACTCTGTCTGCAGTGACTTCCTTTCCGGTTAGTGCTGGTCTGTTGTTGTCTTCCTCCTGTGTAATGACCAAGCAGAAGTACTTGTTTAGGATTTCCGCTTTCTCCTTGTCATCTTTTGCTTGTGTGCCATCCTCCTTCTTCAGTCTTATGATTCCCCCTTTGCTTTTAGTCCTCTCCCCGATGTACCTGTAGCAGGTTTTGTCTGCTTTGGTTGCCCCCTGTGCTATCCTTACTTCTGTTTGGGCCTTTGCAGCCCTTATAGCTTTTTCTGCCTCCCTCAGCTTCTCCCTGTGTGCATATCGAGGTCACTACCTGAGTTCTTGTATCTTCCGAAGGCTTTCCTCTTTTCCTTGACTGTGACTGCAACTTCTCCTGAGAACCAAAGTGGATGTCTTTTTTTCTTGGTCTTGCTGATCTGCCTGATACAATGTGCTGTGGCAGTGGTTACTGCCTGTTTTAATCTGGTCCAACACTCTTCCAACCCCCATCACACCTGCATTTCAGACTGCCCTTCAGGTGTGCTCTCATGAGATTAAAATCTGCCTTCCTGAAGTCTAGGACTTTCTGCTTTGTATGGCTAGCCTCCTCAACTTTATTAACTGTGTACCATACCATGTGATGGTCACTAGAGCCCAGGTGGTTACACACCTCTACACCTGAGACCCAGTTGCTGTTTGAGCCCCAAATATTGGGATAGCTTAGTTGTGCTCCCTCCTCATGAGGACCACATTGGTGGTAAAACTTAAATTGCCCCAGCGATGTTTTTTGGAACACACCAAAAACACATTTTTGGTGGGATTTATGGTTGACCCCTTATGTGGCCAGGAGAGAGAGGGGGGGGTGCCTGAAACTGTGTACAGTCCAACCCACATGTAGTGGACACTGACATAACAGACATATGGATTTGACAGATAAAATCAGTGATCCAAAACCTGTTTCACAGACTGCACTGTTAATCATTTCAGTTATACCATACCATACTATACAGTTCTAAATACTGGATGCTGAACCCCAGTGCCTCACTAATTGACCCCTTTCCAGATATTGGGACCCCAACCCCAGTATTGGACATCAGTGAAATAAAAAAAAGTCTAATTGGCCACTGAGAACAGATCTCCAGCAGTCATTGCGCGTAGCTGAACTTCCCCACCTTTATACTAAATAAGTGGAGACTATATGCCAAACCACAGTAGCTTGCTAAGTAGCACATCCCTTTTCATCACTTGGCTCACAACCCTGATGTCTGACATTATAAAAAATGTAGAAAAGACACATACTGCCACTGGGAGACCATCCCCAGTGGCCATCATACTAACCCCAAACCTGTCCATGTCTGAATCTGGGATTCCTACTTTAGTGCTAGACAAACCTAAAATAAGTTGTTTATTTATTTTTATTTATTTATTTGCTTTTGGTAACCGGGTGGGTGCACTAGACATAGAGATGCCTATTTTCAGGCACGACCCAGGAGCATACAAGTGAAAAATACATGAGCAGTACAATGTGACGCAGCACAAGGGAGAGGTAGACAATGGGATTATCTGTGATATAAACAATTTTGTCAACTGGATTGTTATACAGAGATTAGACAATGTTAAATGATATAGACAGTACAGCTAGGAAAAGTAAAACTAAACAAAACAAGTGTCAACAGGTCTGTATTGGAGCTGTCAGGAAAGTGCAGAACAACAGTAAGTACCATCGTGTGACGAATATTGAAAGAGAGGAAATGAGAGAGAGGGAGGGGAGAGGGAGGGAGGGGTGGGAGACAGGGTGAAAAGGGGGTGAGAGGAAGAAGAAGAGTGCAGGAAGGAACAGGGTGGAAGGTGGAAGGAGTGGAATGGGCTAGGGTGGATGGAAGCATGTGCAGGGATTTGAGGCCAGTAGATGTTCACGGTGGAGTTTCTTGAAACTGGCATGGGTGGGAGCTAGGCGAAAAGTTTGAGGGATAGAATTCCAGTACTTAGGTGCAGAGTAAGAGAAAGCACGTGCACCCATAGTGGTTTTGCATCTAGGGATGAAGAGAGGGGCATAATAATTGGCTCAGAGACCATAGGAGGGGGTTTGGGAGTGTAACAAGGAGGTGAGAGATTTGGGGAGACCTGATCTGGTTATACCATCTAGTAGGGAGCCAAAGGCTAGTAGCCGGTGGGCAGAAGGACTGGGCCATTTTAGGTCAGTGTAAAGCTGACAGTGATGTTTGAAATGTGGCAATCTGGAGGCATAGCGGCAGATGCTATTGTAGGTGGTGTCCCATCTATGGAGTGAGGTCTTAGAAGCTCCTAGGTATGTGACCAAGCCATAAGCCAGAGCTGGAAGTAGTAGGCCTTGAGCCACAGCAAGCCTGGCTGATGGCATGAGGGCATAGTTTGTACGGTGGGCACCTCCGATTTTAGTGTTGATCGATTTGCAGGTGGTGGTGATATGGAGGTCAAAGTCCAGGATTTCATCAAGGAGGATGCCCAGGTATTTGAAAAGTGCTAACTACAGGGAAGCCATTTGCACACAAAATTTGAAAGGAGTTGTGAGTCGATTTGAGTCTGGCTGGAGAGCCGAAAAGCATGGAGTGTGTTTTGCTTGCATTAGGAACAAGATAGTTTTCACTTAGGCAGGATTGAATACTGAGGAAGCCTTCAGTTAGGGAGCAATTAATATCCACAACATTACTTCCACTACGGTAAATGACAAGGTCATCCTCATACAGCAAGGAAGAGCAGTCTGGAGCAGCCGATGGGAGGTGATTTATAAAAACAGAGAAAAGTAGCGGGCTGAGTATGGAGCCTTGGGGAACTCCCATAAGTATGGGAGAAAGATTGGACATAGCTGAGTTAAAAGCTACTGCCTGTATCCGGTTGGTTAGGTAGCTATTGAACCAGGTAATTGTTTCAGCAGAGAAACCAAGCGAGTAGAGTTTGGTAAGGAGAAGGGTGTGGTTGACCAGGTCAAACACCTTAGTTAGGTCAGTGAATATGGCCCCTGTCAAGAAGCCAGATTCCATTGCACCACATATGTCGTTTGTAAGTTTTAGGATGGCAGTGGTAGTGCAGTGGCCTTTGCGGAAACCATGCTGGGAGCCTGAAAGGAGGTTATGCTTCTGTAAATATGCTGTAGTTTGGGTTGCCACTAGTTTTTCAAGGATTTTGCCAAGGACAGAGAGAATGGCAATAGGTCGATAGTTAGATATTTCTTTAGTATCACCTTTCTTAAGGATGGGAGTGATTCTGGCTATCTTCCAGATGTTGGGAACCGTGCCATGACATATCGATAAGTTAAAGATTTTTGTTATAGGGGAGGCAATGAGAGGGGCAGCAGTTTTCAGTAGCTTAGGTTCAAATCCATCAGCACGAGGGCTAGTGCTATCAGAGATGGAGAGTAACAGCTTTAGAACTTCTTTTCTGGTGATGGTCCGAAACCGGAACTGTGGGTGAGAGAGTGCCGGTTCTATGTCCATGGAGCTGGAGATAGGGGGACCAGGGGGGAAGGAGGCTGAGTAGCTCAATAGATCAGTGAATTGGCAGTTTAGTGCATTGGCTATGGTCACCGGATTATTACAATGTATGTTGTTTATCAACATGTCATTACTAGTGGATGTTTTGTTGGTTCCAAGAAGAGTTTTTATAACAGACCAGAATTTCTTGGTGTCACCAGCAGATTTCATTAATAGGTCCTTACAGAAAGAGCTTTTTGCTAGTCAAATATTCCTTTTGCAGGAGTTCCTCTGGACCCTATAGTTGTTAAAATCTGCTCGAAGCCCTGAGGCCTTGAAACGCCGCCTACTTTTATCCCTTGTCCTGAGTTGAGTAAGGAGATCTTTGGTGAGCCACTTTGTTTGAGATCCCCATATGTGGCGAGTGACTCTGGGGGCATGGATGTCCTGTAGGCATCCAAACCTTGCCAGGAAGTAGTCAAGGGCCGACTGGGCATTAGAGGAGGCAAAGATAGGAGACCAGTCTATCATTGGGAGGTCAAGCAAAAAATGTGCCTGATTAAGATTAGCCAGATTACAGAAGGTAATGAGTTTGGGAGGAGGAGGAGATGGCGGTCTAGCAGAGTGCCAGATGCAGTAAATTGGGGAGTGATCAGTTATAACATCTGGCAGGGTACCAGCAGAGACTATGCTGTCAAGGCGGTTCGTAAGAGCCCAATCTATTAAAGTACTAGAACGAGGGGGAGCCAAAACCCTTGTAGGGTCAGTGATTAGCTGGTGGAGGTTATGGCCATGAACCATTGTGTGGTAGGACTGATCTGATTTGCTAGTCCAGTTGAGATTTAGGTCACCCATAATGAGGACCTCATTTCGACCAATGGCCGTGTCCACCTGTGATAATAGTTCCTTGAGCCCAGTGGCACTACCATTAGGGGGGTTATAGGCACAAACTAAGTGCAGTTTCTTGCAGCCTAGTTGTAGGGTAGCATGAATAGCTTCACAATGAGAGAGGGTGAGAGAGATATTACGATGTAGGGAATAGGTGAGTTTTAAAGAGGATTGCAACACCACCACCTCATTTAGATGTGGACCTATCTTGCCGGAGTATATTGTAGTTAGGTAACATGCACAGGTGATCAGGGGTGGAGGGTTTTAGCCAGGTTTTGGAGAGACATAAAATGCCAGGGTTATGTTAGGTAGCCCAGGCCTCTAGTTCAGTTAAGTTGTGGGGAAGACTCCTGATATTCGGGTGAACAATACGCAGCCCTTTTAGGTTCTTCCAGGCTGCAGTATGGTGGGCGATGTTATCAACAGGTCCTGGGTTGAGTTCAACATCTCCTGCTAACATTAATGATAGGAAGAGCAGGTACCATCGTTTATGATGAGGTAACGGGGCGGGCAGGGAGGTAATTGGAGGAAGGGAGTTATGAAGTGTATAAGCAACATGGTAGGTGATTCTGTTTGAGACAAAAAGAGGAAAGGTCACAAGGGGCCAGTGGGATAGTGTAAGCATGTTGGGAGCAACAGTGGGGTGAGAAGATATGCCATCCCAGGAGACTGGGCAGCTTAACAGGGGCATCACTAAGAATAGAGAAATAATAGAGATTAATAGAGAGGTTGCACAGGGATTTGGGGACCTGTTGTTACAAAAAGTGAATGCCATAGTGAGGATAGAGAAAGTGACAGATAAAATAGCTATTTGAAGATAGAAAAAATCTACAGGTATCAGAGGAATCTGGATGGAAGCAACTGATTTTGCACCAGATTTCAGACCTGGAGTGAGATAAAGATATTATTAGCAGGTTTCTAAGAGCCCTCTAGTGGCGAAGAAGTATAGGCTGCAAATGAGAAAGTGAGGAGATGGTTAAAATCCTCATGTACTTCCTACAGTAGGCGGGGGAGATGACCCCTATATAGCAAATGCCGGGCAAGGGTGGGTGTGGTGGGGGCAGGTGGGGAGCAGCTGCATAGCGGCTGTGGGACAGAGTGCTTTGCAGCTGGGATTTTTAGGTTGGGGCCGAGAGATTGCAGTGGAGCTGCAGTTTTGACCGGGCTGCCTGGGGAATCCGAGTGCCTGAAAAGCCCTGCAGATCTGTTCAGAGAGCTGCTATACTGAAATGTGAGCCCGATACCACACTAGCTCTCTGTTTGGGGGGTCTATTTAAATGTTAGGTCCACGCACATCTAAAATGATAGCCGTTAACAATTCAAGCAGTTTACAATCTGAGTGCATCCGAGTTTTACAGACTGGCACCCAATTTCACAGTTAGTAGCAGTAGAAATGGAAGGTCCAAAAAGGCGCCAAGATTCAAACTAAAGACAAAGGCAGACGACTTTTGGTGTGGCATTGTTCAAACGGAGCAAACAGCTGACGAAATTACCTTGATTTCAGTTCGGACAGTGACATGGCTTGCTCTAGGGCAGGGTACCCTCTGGTAGGGCTTCATTTCAGTTTGGACGGTGGCACAGCTTGCTCCAGGGCAGAGTACCCTCCAGTAGGGCTTGATTTTAGTTCAGACAGCAGCACGGCTTGCTCCAGGGCAGGGTACCCTCTGGTAGGGCTTGATTTTGGTTCAGACAGTGGCACAGCTTGCTCCAGGGCAGGGTACCCTCTGGTAGGGCTTGATTTCTGTTTGGACAGCAGCACGGCTTGTTCCAGGGCAGGGTACCCTCTAGTATGTTTGTCAACACAGTGGACAGTTGGCACAGCCATCCCTCAACCTAGGCTGGCTGCTGTAATCTGAATGATTGCAGTAAAAAACAAAGTCTGAAAAAAAACTGCCTGTGCACTCAGACTTAGTGTTTTAGACTCAAAATGTTTAGATGGCCACAACAAAGCCAATTTTAAAGCTTTTGAGTCCCAAACATTGGGATAGCTTAGTTATGCTCCCTCCTCATGAGGACCACATTGGTGGTAAAACTTAATTTGCCTCTGCAATATTTTTTGGAACACACCAAAAACACATTTTTGGTGGGATTTATGATTGATCCCTTATGTGACCAAGAGAGGGTCCCTGAAATTGTGTACAGTCCAATCCACATGTAGTGGACATTGATATACCAGACATATGGATTTAACAAATAAAATCAGTGATCCAAAACCTGTTCCACAGTCTACTATGTTAATCAGTTCAGTTGTACCGTACTGTGCCTGCCATATATATTGGATGCCAGGGCAGATGATTAGTGAACATTCTTGCAGTCTGAGGATTTAATTACCTGAAGTCAGCTGGTTCTTAATGCAGCTACTCCTGCCATGCCCACACCCAGCTAACTGACCTGGCTGCAATTTCTGTTCTCACCATCTCTCCTCTCCTGATTTTCACTGCTTTCAAAACTGTAAGAGACTCTGTGCTCACTTGCCTGACTTGCCTGCTTCCATTTCTCTTTCACACTCATTGCCTTCTCTCATTGCCAGCCAAAAATGTCAAAAAGAAATGTGATCACTCTCAACCACAAGACTGAAATCATTACAAAGATTGATGTGCTGCCCAAGTTGTCCATGCAAAACCTCCTTGTACACTTCAGCATGCCTTGCTTGACCCTCTCTGACCTTCTGAGAAACAGTACTCACCTATTATGAGTGGCATCAAAGTCAGAACCCTCTCCAAAAAAAGAAAGTGTGAGGGGAAAAGACAGTGACATTGAGGAAGTGTTGCTCCACTGGTTCTGTAACACTCATGGGCACAAATATGCCCAAAAGCCACCCATCCAACTAACAATGATTTAAAAAAAAACAAAGCACAAACTTCCTTGTAGGGTTTTAATGAATAAAAAAAGACATCAAATAAAATGAAGTAAAAACACACAAGCCCTGTACTCTGCCCTGTCCTGCCCTATCCCCAGTCACCAATAGCAGAAGTTAGTTCACACAAGTATAAATAACACACAGAAGAGCAAAATAAAAAAAAAAACACAAAGACAAACCTCAACAGAAGCACAAATAGCACACAGAGCAGCAAAATACAAACAACCCCAAAAAAAACACAGACAAGCTTTGAGACACACTTATAATGGACAAATAAGCATTGCACCAAGTAGTCAGTTATAAGCAGGTTGTACTATACTGTATTTATTTTAGCCTTAAATGTTGACACAGACATAACTTGGCCAATTTTAAACAGTTTGGGCTCGATTTCAAAGGATCTCTTAGATTGCTGCAATTTGTGGCAATCTAGGGCTGCAGCAATCGCAGGGTGCATCAGGGATCCTGCACTGTATTTTATAAAAAAGAGGGTCCCTGTACCTAAGACCTGAGAATTGCTGTATCTGCAGGATTGCGCCAGACAGGTGCTGCACCTGTGGAGTTTAATGGAAGGCTCTGTCAACCCCCCACCCAGTGAAACGCTCGAGGGGCTGTGATGGTGGGGGCAGGGTAAATACACCTGCCAGAAGGGGACCAGGGGCATATGGAGCATTGGGGTGCCCTAAGGGGGTGGCAGGTGCATGGCCACAATATGCAGGGGGTTGAGATGACACCCTGTGGAGGTGTCCTGTGCTATTAGGGACAGCTGATTGGCCCATGTAATTGGGGCTGACAGACAGGGTCCAGGACCCAGCCCTCTGAAGGATACAGCCCTGACACCTGCCCCATAGATGCCACTGAGCCCAGCACCATCAGAAGGCAGCAGCTTACCTCCACACAGGGGACAGGTACCAGGGGACTGCTGCAGTACCAGGGGACCATTCCCAGCCACCACTGGCACCCCGCAATCTGCAGCAACTGCTGCCCACCGACAGTGCTGGGGTTAGTGGCACCTATGGGGCAGGTGAAAGGGCTATATCATTTGGAGGGCCAGGTACTGAAACCTGTCTGCCAGGCCCCTTTACCCAGGCCAATTGGCTGTCTCTAATAGCATAGGGCACCCTCATTAGGTGCCATGTCAACCTCCTGCACATTGCTACCATGCCTCTGTCACCTCCTAGGGCACCCCCATGCTCCTTATGTCCCCAGTCCCCTCCTTGCAGCCCCCTCCCCAAGCACCATCCTGTCAAGCTGTGGTGCATGGCCCTTAGACCACCTTCTGGTTGGTCTAAAGGTAGCCCCCTGTTGTAATCATGGTGGGGCTTTTAGAATAGCAAGCAAGGGGATGGTGCAGCCCCACCATGGCACAAGCCCCCTTGCAACGTAGCGCACTGGTGCTTTTGCTGCAAGAGTGGTGCAGGGGGGCTTTGCCACATGGCATCCTGATTTCACTGCAACTGGTGTTTGAAAATTGGGATCGCCACAAACTATAATGCAAGGTACCACTTGCAGCATACCTGTTTGGTGCAGGCACATTCTGTCATAGTTTTACGTTTGAAAATTGAGACCTTTTTATCAAAATGTGTGGGATTGCTTAGAGGCTTCCTCCTCATGACCACATAAATGGTGGAACTTCAATCCTCCTAAAATTTTTTTTTAGAGTTACACCCAAAAAACATTTGGGGTGGGTGGGGGTGTTGAGCTTTTACTACTTATGTAGTCATGAGGATGGCACTTATTTAAACTAAAGCCCAAATATGACCAAAAATGTTAAAAATTGGATGAGTTATGGTAATGTGATAATTTGCAAAGTCTACTGGGTTCATACATATATGGGCAGAAGGAATTGTGGCACGGGAAAGCCAGGGGCAGTCAAAAGACCGCAAGTAATGACAGTGCCCGGCAACTGCATCACAGATAGAGAGGGCACAACCAAAAGTACTGTGGAGTTATGTGGGGGGCTCTGTCCCCTTGCCACCGCACGCCCTGATAATAATAAAATCACCTTCGTGGCAGAGCACATTAGGAAGTGGGAGGCAGAGTGACATCCTCACCACACCATGCCCACAAGTCCCGGATGTCCATTTGAGGTGTGCCCTCATTATGGCGCCCTTGTTCCCATGCCCTTTAGATGGGATACCACTACAGGTGCAGCACAATGTGTGTGATGATGCTGCAGTCTTGGCTATCTATCTGCAAAAGAAAGAAAATCTCATGCCAAAAAAATATGTCAATGCATAGAAACATAGAAACAGAGAACACAGAAACATAGACTTTGATGGCAGATAAGGACCACTTGGCCCACCTAGTCTGCCCATTTCCCTACCCAGAGGATAAGCTGCAGATCCTATTTAACCAACAGCCTATTTCTTCCTACCCCCCACAAAAATTGCCTTATGTCTTGTCCCATGCATTCTTGAATTCTCCCACAGTTTTAGACCCCACAACCTCCTCAGGAAGGCTGTTCCATGTGTCCACCACCCTCTCTGTGAAAAAAACACTTCCTCACATTGCCCCTGAGCCATCCCCCCTCTATCTTCAAAGTGTGTCCCATTGTTCTTGCACATCTCTTTTTCTGAAACTTTGAACTTTGTTGATTCCACTGAGGTACTTAAACGTTTCTTTCATGTCCCCCCCCCCCCTTTCCTCGAGAGTATACATGTTAAGCTCCTTTAGTCTCTCCTCATTTTGGGTTTCTTTTAAAGTGATAAATGTAATGGAGTTTAAACCTAACTCTGCCCACTCCCATGCACAACACGGCTGAACCCCACCAAACTGAATGCAAGGCGTAATCTGGACTTCAGATGTATATTTAACATCATAAATAATATTTATATTTATTTATTATCTTTGCTGACTGGGTAAGTGCGCTAGGCAAGAGACCTGCCTATTTTCAGGTATGACCCGGAGAGTACATTTACAGTAAATGCGGCAACAGCAACAAATGACAACAAACTTGGTACAAAAGCCCAGATAAACAGCCAGTGCAATCTATACAAACAGCATAAAGACAGGATAAAATTAACAGCAAGTAAATACAGCCGGTAAGTGAAGACAATAACAATTGTTGTAAAACGTATTCAGTGCAAAGTCCGTGGTCCAACTTAGAATACCAGGAGACAAGCAGGGATATGAACAACTGAAGTAAAACAGAAATGGGCAAGGGAGCAGCTGGAAGGCAAGCATCAGGTCCATGTAACTTAAGTGCATACGCAGTAGTCAGAGGCATTAAGGTGGGAAAAAAGAGCATGCTTAAAAGCTAGGTGAGATGAGGAGCTCTTCACACGAGGGGGGAGTGAGTTCCAGAAATGCGGGGCAAAGTATGAGAAGGCCTTTTTAGTAGAGCAGGGCTGAACAGCAAGCAAGGAGAAGATGGAGGACCTGATGGCATGAAAGTGAGAGACAGGGGTAAGCATGGCACCCAGAGCAGCAGGGCTAGCTGTTCTAGTTAAAGAGTCAATAAAACAACCAAGTGCATATGATCTAAGGGTATTGGGAGGTAGATAATTTAAGGTTGAGTAAAGTCTGCAGTGGTGGGTCAGGCGTGGGGCAGATAAGGCAAATCTACAGATGTTCTACTTAATGTCCCATTTACGGAGAACCATGGCATTGGCATGAGAGAGGACTGGGAGAGCATATAGCAGTTTTGGAAGTAAAACACCTCTCACCACAGCAGTCCTTGTGGCAGGCGTTAGTGAGTGGCGCACTCTGTAGGCTGCACCTATCTTAGAGTTAACAGAGCGACAGACCTCATTGACATACATAGATACATAGACAGTGTCGGCAGATAAGGGCCTATGGCCCACCCAGTCTGCCCATTTGAGCTTGTAAGTTCAGTTTATGTTTTCCTAGAAGTCTGTTGCCCCTTACCCCTGACCTCCAGAATTCCGTTATGTCTATCCCATGCATTCTTAAATCCCGTGATTGTTTCAGCCCCCACCACTTCCTCTGGCAGGGTATTCCACTTGTCCACCACCCGTTCTGTGAAGAAATTCTTCCTCAGGTTTCCACTGAATCGTCCTCCCTCCCTCCAACTTCATCCCATGCCCTCTAGTCCTGGAACATCTTTTTCGCTTAAAAATAGTGTATTCCTGCACCCTGTTCCTCCCTGTAAGATACTTGTATGTCTCTATCATATCCCCTCTCTCCCTCCTCTCCTCCAGGGAGTACATATTCAGTTCCTTCAACCTGTCCTCATAGGACTTGTGATGCAATCCATGTAGCATCTTTGTTGCCCTCCTCTGAACCTTCTCTACCCTGTCTATGTCCTTACGTAGGTAAGGTCTCCAGAACTGTACACTGTACTCCAGGTGGGGCCTCACTAGTGTCTTGTATAGTGGAATTATGACCTCTTTTCCTGCTGGTGATGCCCCTGCCTATGCATCCCAGCATCCTATTTGCTTTACTGGCTGCCTTGTCACACTGTTTCCCTACCTTGAGGTCATCAGAGATGATATCCCCAAGATCCCTTTCATGCTTGGTGCATGCTATATCCTCACCCCCCAACTGATATATTGTGCCAGGGCTTTTGTGCCCCATATGCATTATCTTGCACTTCTTTGCATTGAATTTCAACTGCCAAACCCGACCATTCTTCAAGTTTCTGCAGGTCCCTTCTCATTTGTCTACACCCTCTGGTGTGTCTACTCTGTTACAGAGCTTTGTGTCATCAGCGAACAGTGAAATTCTGCCTTCTAGGTCCTGCGCAATGTCACTGATGAAGATGTTGAATAGGACCGGTCCCAGCACTGATCCCTGTGGTACCCCACTGGTCACACTTCCCTCTGTGGAGTGACAGCCATTTACCACCACCCTCTGTGTCCTGCTGTCCAGCCAGTTACCTACCCACCACACTACTTTCCTGCCCACACCCATATTCCCCAGTTTGTGTATAGTGTTCTATGTGGCACAGTGTCAAAGGCCTTGCTGAAGTCCAGATAGGCCATGTCCTCTGCCCTTCCCGATCCACCTCCCTAGTCACCCAGTCGAAAAATTCAACGAGGTTGGTCTGACGTGACTTCCCCCTGGTGAAACCATGCTGCCTTGGGTCCTGTAGTCCATTGACAACCAGATGTTCCACCAATCTCTCCTTCAGTAGTGCTTCCATGATCTTCCCCACTACCGAGGTGAGGCTGACTGCTCTGTAGTTCCCGCTTCCTCTTTGTTCCCACTTTGTATAAGGGACTACATCTGCTGTCCTCAGTCTTTGGGTACTTCCCCTGTTTCCAGTGATTGGCTAAACAGGATAGCCAGAGGTTCAGCCACCACCTCTCTTAGTTCTTTAAGGACCCTGGGGTGCACCCCAACTGGCCCCATTGCTTTATCAACTCTTATTACTTCCAGTTCCTTCAGGACCCTTTCTCGTGTAAAGGGACTTATGTCCATTTCTGCACCATTCTCAGCCCTTGTACTACCTTCAGACCCATTTCCCTCCTCTTCCTCAGTAAAGTCTGAGCAGAAATACCTGTTCAGTATGTCACCTTTACTGTTGTCATCCTCCACGTGGCCCCCATCCTCCCCCTTCAGTCTCACTATCCCTCCCTTTGCCTTTCTTTTTTCACTTATGTACCTGTAAAAGGCTTTGTCCCCTCTACCCACTGATTTTGCAATGTGTTCTTCTGTCTGAGCTTTGGCTTCCCTTACTGACCTCCCTGCCTCCTTTACTTTCCTGGTACTTCTCTCTATCCCTTCTGCCTGTGTCTTTTGTATTGCCTGAATGCAATCTTTTTGGCTTTCCTTTCTTTGCTACCTCTTTGGAAAACCATAATGGTCTCCTCTTCCTTTTCCTCTTGCTAACCTGCTTAATGCATAATTCTGTTGCTCTTGTAATCCCCATTTTAAATACTGCCCACTGTTCCTCAACCCCTGATTCCTGCTCCATTCCCCTTAATGCCTCTTTCAAGTATCTCCCCATTTTCCCAAAGTCTGCCCCCCTAAAATCCAGGATACATGTTTTTGTGTGGTTTGGTTCTGCTCTTTGGAGAGGACATGTGAAGCAAAATCCAGAGCAGGGTCGAGCGTAACCCCAAGGTACTTAAAAGATGATGTGTTAGAGACTGGAGACCCATCGCAGCCACGGTCCAGAAACAGAGGGGCCATGGCTGGAACCCGTCTAGAGGATCCAAAATGCATGGCCTGGGTCTTAGATAGGTTTAAGATTTGGTAGTTGGAGGAAAACCAGGATTGTAGCACTGAAAGGCAGGTGATAATTGTTGGTTTAGGTTGGAAATGGATTTAGAGGCAGAGGAAAGTACCAGGTCATTCGCATACATGTTGGCATTGCAGAGAGGGAAGGGGTTGGGAATATCATTGATAAAAATAGAAAAGAGTAGGGGCCCTAGAATTTAACCCTGAGGGACACCTGTGATGACTGGGGCAGGGGCAGAGAGTGCCTTACAGAAGGAGACAGTTTGAGAGTGATTCTCAAGATAGCTGGTGAACCAAGATAGGGTGGATTCAGTGGCTCCAAGTGACTGCAGTTTGTCCATTAGTAGAGGGTGATGTACCATATCAAAAGCTTTGGAGAAGTCGATGAACACTGCTCCAGTGAGTAGGCCTTTGTCCATACTGCATTTTACATCGCTGGTGAAATGGGTTAGAGCAGTAGTTATGCTGTGCCCAGCCCTAAACCCATGTTGTAAGGGGGATTGAAGATTAGAGAGGAGAAGGTATTGAGAGACCTGCCGGTGCACAACTTTTTCAGGCAGCTTACTGAGCATAGGCAGAAGTGAAATAGGATGATAGTTTGACAGGATTTTGGGATCACCTTTCTTAAGCACCAGTATAGTTCTGGCAGCTTTCCAGACTGAAGGGACAAAGGCTGAACTGATTGAGAGATTGAAGAGCCTGGTAACCGGTTCAGTGAGACAAGAGGTGAACTGCCTAAGGATCCTTGGATCAATTTTTTATTTATTTTTTTTATTTACTTATTTATTTAGTTTTTGTTGACTGGGTAAGTGCACTAGACAAATTCTGACTATTTTCAGGCATGACCCAGGGAAGGGGATATAGATGAATGCCAACTGACTTTGAACCAGATTAAGCTGTTGGTGGTATTTTAGTGAAAGGGGGGAAATTTGGCCAATGCACCAGGGAAATTCCCCTACTCGGAGCGCTGCTGGGTCTTGGTCAGTAGGGGAGCTACTGACCTAGAGGATGGCTGCAGCGGTCAGATTCAGTGCGAACACGGAGGCTCGGTCGGAGAAATGGAGACAGAAGCATCGAGGAAATACAGATTCCAGTATTTAAACAACTGTGCTTACGAGGAGGATGTACAGGCGAGGCCTGTATCGGAGCTTGCTGCAGCGGAGACTGGTATGGATGTGGGTCTCAGGAAACCCTGTCGGGAGTCATTCCGAGGTTGATCATGGCAGGAGCAGCGGTGGAGGAAGGAGGCAAGACGGTGAATGGACAGGAGGAAGAGGTGCTCTCCGGTATGGCGAGGGGTGGAAGCACCATGGATCAGCGAGAACCCAGAGGAAAGGAGGAAGTCTCGGGTATCGCGAGAGTGGTAACTCGAGTAGAGGAAGGAACGAAGTCGGCCGGTTTTGAGTGTGGGACCGGAGGTACGGACCAGGAGACGGGGCCTAGCACTAGCTGGTCAGCAGAATCAGCCCTATCCCAAGCAGGATGGGTCCGGCAGGCAGATGGGAGATGGGTACCAGACTCAGAGTGGCTGTCCTTCTCTTCTGGAGCAACGGAGGCATCGCAAGGACCTACAGTGGACGGTGAGTCTTTGGCCCCAGATGGATGTATTAATCAGGACCAGGCATTAGGCCGGGCGGGGACATCAGTTAAGCAGAGGAGAGGGGAGGTTTCTCCTGCTGAAAGTGTGCATGAACTGGGGCCAGAAGAGCAGGAAGAAAGGAGGGGCCCACGTTTTGCGGACCTTTTTAAAAGAAATAAGGTGGAGCAAGCCCCAAGAAGAAACGCAGTACGGATAAGGTATAGAGGAGGCCTACCTGAGCACCCGGACCGGGTATATGTAGCTAGAAAATTATTGATGAACTCTATGAACTTTTTACCATCAGATATTTATGCGTTAATTAACATTCGTGGGGAGGATACTTTTGATATAAGCTTTAAACTAATGGCTAGTCTTGAAAAGTTTTGGCATAGATATGACAGTTGTAAGATAGTACCTTTATGGACACCTTTATGAAACCGGTGTTTAAAACAGTTAATGTGATGTTTAGGAATGAGGGAGTGAATGTGGGGGACATTGTTTTTTGGTTAAAACAGAAATGTGAGGTACTAGGCTCACCAGAACCTATCCTGGACTCTGAAAACATTTGGACTGGGGCATGGAAATTTAAAGTTAAATTATTTATGGTGAATAATGAAATACAACATGTCCCAAATAGCTTCTTTTGGGGAGAGATCGTGAGGTTTGTTTTACCCAGGCCAGCCAAGCGTGCTATAGATGTGTGTAAGTAGGCATTTGAGCAGTGCATGTGATAGAGTGAAATGTGCTTTATGTGGTGAATTAGACCATGACAGTGAAGTGTGTAGGAATGAATTCAAATGTAATTTATGTGACGATGTAGGTCATGCCTACCACCAGTGTCCTTGGGCGGAGCAGAATAGGCAAGGAGGATTGAATAAAGAAGATCTGATTTCTCAGGCCCAATGTAGGGGGGAGCCTACTCAATCCCGTGTAAGTAAAGGAACCATAGTAAGAAGGGAAACTGAAAGAGTGACGCCTCCAGAAGTATCAGAGTCTTCTATTAATGAAATAAGATTCACTGGGTCAACTTTGCAACAGAATGTAATTCCCCCCCCCCATTTCTATGGCAGATTCCTTGACTAAAAGCACGGATGACCTGACCAGGGAACCCGAGAAGGAAATTCCCTTTCAGACTCCACAGAGGGTGACGAGGGCAAGTAGTCACACAGGAGGGGGGTGTTTGATTCAGAATTCCTTTGCAGTTCTAGCAGACTCAGAGGGGGAGGGAGTTTCTGATTTGTTGAAATCAGATGAGAGCTTAAACATGGAAATTGAAGAAGAGGGTGGGTTAGAAGTATTAGAAGGAAAGAAGAAAAAGGGAAGAAAGAGGAAACAAGATAAGTCATGAATAGAGGACCAAAGTGTAGTATGGCCTGTTTAAGGATTGTATCCCTCAACTGCTGTAGCCTAAAGAGCTATAAGAGGCGGCTTATTACCTTACAGTATTGCAGAGAATTGACAGCGGATGTGATTTTTTTGCAGGAGACTCATTTTTCTTCTTTGACAGAGGTGTCTCAGATTAAAAAGCTATGGTGGGAGGGCCCGTCCTTTTGGTCATTTGGGGAAGATGTGGCAGACGGGGTAGGGATATTATTTTCTAACACAGCAGTTCAGGTGACAAGGCTGATTGATGTCCTGCCTGGTAGAGTATTGCTTTTAGATTGTTTTTGAATGGCTTGTGTTTTAGATTAATTAACACTTATGCCCCTAAGTAAAAACTGCAAGGATTGCCTTGTTTAATTTGGTAAAACCATATTTGTTTTCATCAAAAATATAATTTGGGAGGAGACATGAATTGCAGTTTAGATGTTCGGTTAAGAGGCAGGTGTCCAGCAAAAACTTATTGTGACTCGCATGCTCTTTCAAAAGCTTTAGGGGTTGCAAAGTTAAAGGACGCTTTTAGAGAATTGCATGAAAAGGGGGGTTATACTTATAAGAGGGCAACTTTTCAGACGAGAATAGATTATTTTTTTCTGTCTCATCATTTAACCCCGGTGGAGTGTTCAGTGATTCCATATGATTTTTCTGATCACAATGTGTTATGGAGTATTGTAGGCTTACAGCAGATTCCAGCCTCTTTTCCAGCTTTGCAGGGCAGATGGATGTTGAATGCACGGTTGCTGACAGAAGCAGGATTGTTGGCTGAATTAAAAAACTTTATGGTTTTCCGTAAATCAGTAGCAGTATTTTTTTCAGACTGGGTTTCTTGGTGGTCGGATACCAAGTTGGCGTTGAAGGATTTTTTTATAGCTTATGGGAAACAGAAGGGTTCAAGGGAATATTTACAATACTTAGAATTTCGAAATCAATATTATAAATTACAGTCTCATCCTAGAAGTAAGGATGCAGGGATTCAGTCCCAGATTAAATGGGTGAAAAAGCATATGTCTAATTATCAATATCACAGGGCTACATCTATTCATGCCTGTTTTAAATTTGGTACTCAACAACAACCTTTTCAAGACCCGTATAAGGCATGTAAGACTAAGATTGAGAAAAGAGTGATGTCAGGGCTCAGAAATTCTGTTGGAGATTTAAAATCATCCGTGGCAGAAATGCTAGTCATAGCAGAGGAGAAGGTGGTGTCCCAATTTGGAAACAGTTTCGTTTCCACCTTGGGGTGGGAAGATGTTTTTCATTTCCCAATTCCATCCATTTCTCAGGTAGACGTAGAGATGCTGCAAAGGCCTATAGCTTTACAGGAGGTACAGCAGGCAATAGGTGCCTTAAAGGTAGGGGTATCACCGGGGATAGACGGGCTGACCAATGAATTTTACAAAACCTTTGCAGATGACCTGAGTGGTATTCTGACCGAAGTTTTTAATGATATCTTACAATATGGGTTTGGCGATTCAAAATTTAATCTAGCTATTTTAACATTTATTTTTTAAGTCAGGGATGTTACAGAATTGGGTAATTCGAGACCAATTAGCCTTTTGAATACAGATTACAAAATACTTTCATCGATCCTGTGTAAAAGATTGCAAGAAGTGGCTAAGGGGTGCTTCACCTGGCACAAACATGTGCTATCCACATAGATCAATTCAGCAGAATTTAAGATTATTCTGGGATATATGTGAATTTGGACGTCAAGGAAAACTGTCAGGTTTTATTATGGCATTAGATCAGGCAAGAGCCTTTGATTCAGTGTCCCATGATTTTCTTTTCAGGTGTTATTGAAATATGGGTTTCGAAAATATTTGTGCAATATGTTCACACTTTATATTGCAATGCAATTTCTTGTGTATGCATTAATACAGTGGTAGGTTCGAGATTCAGATGAAGTGGGGGTCAGACAAGGTTGCCCAATTAGCCGTTACTATATGCCTTTGCATTAGACCCAGTATTGAGGAAATTGAGTACAACAGGTCAATCTGAGGTTATAAGCCTCTTGTGATTTACCAGCCCAGAAGATATCTGCATATGCAGATGGCATATGTTTGTTGGTAGCAGATGTTAATTCAGGGGTTCAGGCTATTAACGTGATTGAAAGTCTAGCTAATTTAAATGGTACCAGACTAAACTTAGAAAAATGTAACTGTCTGGTGGTTGGGGAAACTATGGTCTGTCAGAATATTGGGGGCATCATAGTTAAGGAGAATATTTCCGTTTTAGGGTTAAACTTTGGTAACGGAGACTTACCCTTTTTAAACTGGGAAAAAGCTTTGGTTATTGCAGAGAAAAAAGTACAGCAATGGAAATCCTGGGGTTTTCCAAAAAAAAAGCGGGTTTGATTATTAAAAAGTTCTTATTACCTATTTTTTTACATGTAGCCGTGATTTTTCCAGTTCCGGTTGCTTTAGAAACTAGATTGTATAGTGTGTTTTTTCAAATGGTGTGGGGTAGTCGGTTGAATCCGATTAAAAGAGCCTTTACTTATTTAAAACTGAATCAAGGGGGTTTAGGGATGATAAATCCAGTGGTATTTTTTCATTCCTTTTTCATGATTGCTGCCTTTCAATCCAGGGTTAAACCTCAGGATCATCCATGGTCGGCTTGGACACAGTTGCTTTTTTCTCCCTTTATGTCATTTTGGGAAGGAGGGGGGGTTCCCATGAGAGGTAAGATGGCTTTGGCCCCATCCTATGCGGATGCCTCAGTCAGAAAACTACGGGAATGGAAATTAGGAAAAGCTCAATTGCAGGACATTCCTAGGAAAGACTTTTATGCAGAAATTATGTTTAATTTTTTTTACGTCCAAGTGGATTTTCCCTTGTGTACCCCGACAAAATTGTCTCAAGCATTACGACTCTTGATGGATCATAGGATACCCCCTAGTATGTGGGATGTGTTGTGGCTCTGTTGTTATGGGAGGTTGGGAGTCAGGGGTAATTTAAAACACAAACAGATTCAGGATCGTATGTGTATTAGACCTGGATGCTCAGATCAAATTGAAACCTTAGAACATTTTTATTACTTTGTCCGTATGTTAAGTCTTTTGGTTTGAATTGGCAAAGCGGTGGGAATGGGATTTTTGATTCATATAACTTATCAGAGTCTCGTTCTGGGGATTATTCAGGTTTTTACGAAGATACCACCCAGTACACTAAATCTGATATTTACTGTATTAAGTATTATCTATGGCAAGCAAGGTGTCAGTTTTCCTTACAACATACCCTTCTGCCTAATAATGTTCTTTTAGTAGTATTGAATTAGCAGTGGGTAAACAGAAACTATATGAACAGTGCATGCTAGAGAACAATATCTTTCAGGATTTTTGGAAACATATTGTATAGTTAAGATGAAAGCAGGGGATAACTGGCTATGGTGTATAGGGGTTTTCGGGTGAATTATGTATATGTTCTTTTTCAAATGTTGTCTTGGAGTGTTTTGGGGGAAGATATTGAAGGGGTACTTTATACTTTTTCCTTTGTATAATGTTTGTAACTAAGTCTGTTTGGCAAATTGTTAAAATGGAGTGTGTCATTATGATTGTTGTGTATTTTTTCAATAAAAATTCCCCTACTCTGCTGGCGCTCTGTGGCCAGTAGAGGGCTGTGGTAGCTTTGCTGAATGGCAGAAGCTTTGCAGTGTTGTGTGGAGACGGTCAATGTTATGGAGGCTCCCGTTTCTGGAGCTATGCTAGACATACAAGAGGAAGCAGTTGTCGCCCCGGAGAATGGGGCATCTGAGCAGGAGATGCTGGATGTTGAGATGGAGGAAACCAGTGAACCGCCGGTACGGGAGCATTTTAATGTGCCTAGTGTTTTGAGTAGTTCTCCGGTCTCTTCGTGTATGCCGTGCGACTTAGGAACTTCTGTATCAGCAGCTGTTGTTGTTTCTCCAGATACCTTTCAAACGACTGCACTTCCGGATATGGCGCTGGGCTGCTCTGCAGCTTCGGAAATGTTTGTGGCTCAGGATCAAGGTCCTTCTGCTTCTCAGGTTATGAGACGGCAATTTGGTCTACAAAACGCTAACCCTGATGGATTTGGGGACTGGTCAGCAGAGAGCTCTCTTTCTAGAGCCGGATGGCTCCAGACATCTTCGGGAACATGGATACCTGATCCTGACTGGGTGGAAGTTACAGCAGTTCCTACTAAGCATGCCAACTCCCTGAGCTCAGGTATTGAGACTGGTTCTTCTTCTAAAAACAGTATTAATGGTGCGCAACTGTTTTCAGAGGAATCCGAGGCCATTTTAGACCCCAGTACTTCCTCGGGGGGGGGGGGCAAGGGGTACTTCAGAGTCTGACAAAGGTTATACAAATGCAGGAGGTTCTGAGACATCTAAACGCATTCCTATGGCTGACTTGTTCAAAAACAAACTGGAACAAACTGCCAGGAGGAATGCAGTCAGATTACGATGTAGAGGTGCCCTTGCCACTCACCCTGACAGATATTATGTGGCTAATACCTTACTTAGGGGCTCTATGACTTTTTTGCCTTCTGATTTGTACGCTTTAATACATGTCTCTGGGGAGGATTATTTTGATGTAAGTTTTAGACTTAATCAAAGCCTGGAAAAATTTTGGGAAAAATATTCAACCCTGAATAATACTCCTTTGTGGGTTCCTTTTTTAGCCATTCCTCTTACTAGGCTTCAAATCTGGTATGTTACTATTATGTTCCGGAATGAGGGGGTGAATGTTAGTGACATCTGTCATTGGTTACAGAACCGCTGTGACATACTTGGTCCCCCTGAAGCTTTGTTGGATTTAGACGGTATCTGGACAGGAATCTGGAAATTTAAAGTAAAGTTATTTTGGGTGAATTCAGATATTATTCATCTGCCCAACAGCTTCTTTTTAGGTGAGGATGGAGGAGTATGCTTCTATAGTGGACAACCCAGAGCATGCTATAAATGTGGTTCTCAGACTCATATTAGCAGCTCATGCGACATGCTAAAATGTTCATTATGTGGGGGATATGGTCATTCTATGGATTTGTGTGAAAATATCTTCCAATGTAATTTATGTGATGATAAAGGGCATGCTTTTCATCAGTGCCCCTGGGCTAAGAGAAATAGGAATGAAGGTTGGGACCATGATGAGTTAATGATTCAGGCTCAAGAGAAACATCAGAATCCTTTGTCCACTGAACCCACACCCTTTTCCTCTACATCACATCCTGTTATAACCAAATCAGTATCCTCTACTGATGGCACTGGGCCTACAACAACCCCAGACCAGGTCCCTGTATCTGCTCCTGATTCATGTTCTACTTCCGATACTGCTAATCATAATGTTTCTAACAGGCCCACTATGCCGCCCCCCCCAATATTTGAAACTGTTAAAGGGAGGAGATTTACTAGATCTTCGCTGAAACTTCCCACTTCCTGTCCTATTCCCACCACAAACATTTTCTCTCCCCTTCAGGAAGATTTGGGGGATTCTGACTTCGAATCAGATGCCTCTCACAGATCAGAATTGGTTACTGAAGATGAAGAGAGCAGATCCACTGAACTCTCTAAAGACAAAAAGGGAAAGAAAGGTAAAAAAAGGAAAGCCAGTAACAGTTTGAAAAGTGGGCCTTGTTAAAAAATTTTTATGGCTACTTTAAAGCTGTTGTCATTTAATGTCTGCAGTTTAAAAACCTATAAAAAACAAATTTCTCTACTTTCCTTTTTTGAGTCTCTTCAAGTTGACATTATTTTTGTTCAAGAAACCCATCTCTCCTCACTTAATGAGGTAGAACGTCTCAAAAAGCATTGGCATTGGGGGCCTTCTTTTTGGACTTTTGGGTTGGAAACTGCAGATGGAATTGGCATTCTCTTTAAATCCACCCACTTTCATATTTCTCGTCTTTTTGATGTTAGACCAGGCAGAGCCTTAATACTTGATGGATCCCTTAGGGATTTTTCTTTTCGTATCATTAATATTTATGCCCCTCAAACCAAATCAGCTAGAGTAGAATTGTTTGAGGAGATTAAATCTTTTTTGTTTTCTAAAAAACATATTATTTGGGGAGGAGATTTTAACTGTACTTTGGATACTACCTTGACAGGAGTAGCCCAGAAAAAAAAATACTGTGACTCCAATGCTCTATCACAAATTCTCTCTGGGGCTAGTATGACAGATGCTTTCCGTAAACTACACCCTACGGGTACTGGAGCTACCTATCACAGATTTGTATATGCTACTCATATTGACATGTTTTTTAACTTCAAACATTTATTACCTATTCTTTGTAAATCTCAGCCTTCGGAATTTTCAGACTATAATATTCTTTTTTGCTTTCAGTTTGCATTCTCTCCCTCCTAAGATTTTTTCACTACATAATCGATGGAGGCTGAATATGTCTCTTCTTGATAATCCTTCCCTTTCTTCTCAGATTGAAGTGTTCTTTGCTAGTAGAGATTCTGTGTTATGTTCATATGACTCTTTATTGAATTGGTGGCTGGATACTAAAATGGAGCTGAAGAAGCTCATACTCTCCTTTGGTAAAAATCAGGCTAATTCTAACTATTTAAAATATCTCCTTTTACGAAATCAGTTATATAAATTAATGTCTTTTCCTCCTAGTAATAGGTATAGTTTTAGTTCTCAAATTTTGGAAATAAAAAAACAAATGAAAACCTTTCAATATGACAGAGCTAAATCCTTGGAAATGGAATTTAAATTTGGTACTAGGAAATCACTGGCTTCGGATCCATTTGAAGCCTGTAAACAGAGGTTAGATAACACCCTTATGACTCAGCTTACCTCACCCATAGGTACTTTAGTAACCACAGATTTGGAGATGTTAGCAATAGTTCAGCAATTTGTTAGCAATTCATTTCGTGATACATCTAAGCAGTCTTTTCCTGCTTTTTTCGGATTTATTGCCCCATTGCCTCAGGTCCCTATTTCTATGGTAACTCCATTAATACAACCTATATCTCCCCAGGAAGTTGAGGTGGCCATATCTCAACTGAGTAAGGGTACTTCGCCAGGGTTAGATGGCATCCCCAATGATTTTTATAAAATTTTTCTGCCCTATATGCTTTATTTTTTGCCCAAAGTTTTCAATTTTCTGTTGACCTCTTCTTCTTCCCATTCTGGATTTAATACCGCTTTACTTTATTTTTTATATAAATCAGGACATAAAGCCTTAGTATCGAATTGGAGGCCTTTGAGCTTATTGAATAGTGACTACAAAATTTTTGCTAAAATTCTTAATAATAGATTATTATTGGTAGTGGATTTTCTTATACATCCGTCTCAGACTTGTGCCATTCCCAACAGGCGTATTCAACATAACTTGTACCTTCTACGGGAGTTATTCAAAGTCAGCCGTACAAATAAGATATCTAGATATGTTGTTGCCTTGGACCAGGCCAAAGCCTTTGATAAACTTAGGCATGCATATTTATTTTCTCTACTTATTCATTATGGCTTTCCGAAACCTTTTGTATTTTGGATATCTACCCTGTATAAGGGGGCCACTATTGTGCCTATGGTAAATGGTCTTTTTGGTTCAGATATCCCCCTTACTATTGGGGTAAGACAGGGATGTCCCTTAAGTCCTCTTCTTTATTCTTTGTTTTGGACCTGGTAATAAGACAAATTCTGTGGGATAATAACATTATCGGCTTGGCCCCTTCACCTACATTACCTCATGAGAAAGTTACTGCTTATGCGGATGATGTTACTTTGTTAATTCAGGACATTCCCTAACTAATGCACTACAGATTTTTTACCATTTTGGGACTTTATCTGGAGCTCAGCTTAATATGGAGAAAAGCTTTATTTTTTCTCTAAATTCTACCCTTCCAGTTCCTTTGAACATTAGGGGTATTCCGGTTGTTTCTTCTCCCCATAAAATTTTGGGTATTTGGTTTGGTGCTGGGGATTTGGCAGCATATAATTGGGAGAAACAGTTATATATTGGAGAGTTTATGATTCATCGCTGGAAGGGATGGAAATTTGGGAAAAGAAAAAGAGTTATGATTATTAAACAGTTTTTGCTCCCTGTTTTTTTATATTTATGTTATATCTTTTCGCCCCCACTGCATCTGGAAACTAGACTATTTAGTCTCTTTTTTCAGATGCTTTGGGGTAATAGATTGAATCCTGTGCGTCAAGATATTACTTAATTATCTATTAATAAAGGAGGTTTGGCCATGGTTAATCCGATTGTTTTTTACCATTCCCTGTTTTTTTTGGGTTCTTTTTCTTATTTATGGACTCCTGCCACCATGACTTGGCAGTTATGGTCACAATTTATGTGGTCCGGGTATCTTGACAAATGGTCTTTATTGCCACCCAAGATTCTGTTGACCGATTTTTTACCATCATATGGTATTTCCACTTTAAAAAAATGCAACAGTGGAAAATTTATTTTCCAACCCTACTTACTTTTACTAGTAAATCTTTTTATAACTTCATTGTATTTGATGTTCAAAAAAGTGTTCTACTATTTCCAGAATGCGTGCCCTCAAAAATTCTATTTTCTCTCAGGGTGTTAACAGATTTTAGGATCCCCCCACATATTTAGGATATTGTTTGGCTTTCTATGCAGGGAAGGTTGGGAGTCAGAGGAAATTTAAAATATAAGCCCATTACGGAGAGGTTCTGTTTAAGATCTACCTGTATAAACTGTGAAGAAACTATGGTACATTTTTTCATCACTTGTCCCTATAGTGAAAATTTTTGGCAGGATGCTGCCGCACATTGGGATTTGCCTTTTTTATCTCATATTTCGTATCAAACCATGGTTCTTGGAGATTATACAGGGATCTGGAGAATGTATCACAAAAGTACTTTAAATGTTTTTTTTTCCTTTATTCAATATTTTTTATGGCAAGCCCAGTGTCAATTTGTATTACAACAACAGACAGTATTATTTAGTACCATATTTTTACAGATTGAGAATGGTTTAGCTTCTGTTAAAACTAGGGATATTGTTAAGTTTTCTACGGATAAAGTAGACTCTTTTTGGCAACATTTCATTTCTTTATGAACTTTTGTTATATTGTTTGTTTCTTATACTTATGAATCCTGTATAATATTGTGTTATTATCAATTTTGTTATTCTTGTGATGTTGTGTTTCTTTTCAATAAAACTTCCCCTACTCTTTTCGAGAAGTGCCATGGGATCTTTAACATCCACCTGAACTACCACCAGAACAAGCAGATGGGACCTCGGTTTAACATCTCATCTGAAAGACGGCACCTCAGGAGTGCAGCACCTCCCTCATGCTGCACTGCAGTGTCAGTGTTGGGATATTAACCCAGGTGCCTGGTGTGAGGCTAGAACCCACAGCCTTCTGATCTCCTGGCCTCAGAGGTGAGTGTGCTACCTGCTGAGCCACTGACACTGTCTATACCATGCCACTACCATCAGGACCAGCACTTCTGTGAGCAGGAATGGTCTTTAGTAACTTAAAAACTTCCTGGGGTGCAACTGGGGTCAGCACTAGTGTGGTGGGAGCAGACAAAGGAGAAGAGGAGAAGGCCATGGGAGTAGCAGGGGGAGAGGAGGTAGGAATGGGGGAAGGAAGAGTAGAAAAGAGGTCATTAAAGGCACAGGCAATAGTAAGAGGATTATTACAGTGGGCATCATTTACAAGCATTTCATTTGGAGTCAGAGTCTTGTTATTCCCAAGAATTTCCTTTATTTGATACCAATAGTGCTTTGGGTTAGAGGCAGAGGCACTAAGCAGGATCTGGTAGTACGTACTCTTGGCATAGCGGATCTCCTTTTTACAAGTGTTGCGCTACATCCTATAAGCATCAAAATCAGCTTGAAGGGAAGAGGACTTCCAGACAGACCAAAGTTTATCCCTCCTTTTCAGCAGCTGGAGTAGAGGGTGCTTGAGCCATTTAGTGACCTTCCCTTTTACCCTACATGTGGTGACCGGGATGTGAAGGTTCTGAAGAGAGAGAAGGGTAACACTGAAGTACTCAGTCACGCAATTGATGTCGTTGGTTATGTAGAGTGGGGACCAGTCAACCAGGTTTAGATCATGAAGGAAAGCAGCAGGGTTGAGGTTGGAGAAGTTGGAAAAAGATAGCAATTTGGGGGGGAAGGAGGGAGGAGAAGAGTCCCAAACACAGAAGACCGGACAGTGATCACTGATGGAGTCAGGAAGAACCCCGACATTAGGGAAGTTTTCCTTTCTGTTAGTTAGGATCCAATCTAAGAGAGTGTTAGAGGATCCCTGGCAAGAGAGTCTAGTAGGAGCCTGGATTAATTGAGCAAGGTTGGCCTTACTGGTGATGGATGAAAGGAGAGAGGAACGAGGCTAGACCCAATCCTGATTAAAATCTCCCAGGCAGATTACCTCATGTTTGCCTGACACGGATGGCACCAACTCAATAAATTCCTCAAGTCCTAGTCTGTAGTGGATAGGAGGTATGTAAACACAGAAGATGTGTAGAATTTTGCCACCCCCAAGCAATAGGCAGGAATGAAGGACCTCACAGTTTGTCAGGAAGGGACTCTGAATGACGGAGATGTTAAAATGAGATTTACAGTACAGAGCCAAGCCCCCACCTCTTTTAGAGCTAGGGTGATCAGCCCGAAGCATATTATAACCCAGAATGGAGCAAAGAGAGTCAGCCAAAGAGGGCTTAATCCAAGTTTTGGAAAGGGCTAGGATGTCAGGGTTATTAGCAGGTACCCAGACCTCAAGCTCAGGGAGGTTGGCAGTGAGGCTCCTTATGTTAAAGTGAGCAAAGGTGAGACCAGCTGATTGTGGCATGCAATATGTAGAGAGAGACTGGGAGGTATTATTTAATATAGGAGGGCCAGGGTTGGTTTCAGTGTCACCAGCCAGGGTTAGAGAGAGGGTTATTATCCATAGCGCTGCAGTCAGCATCACCTTAGTGGCACGGACAATGGAGATAGAGAACCTCCACAAAAGATGTCTAAATAGTACCCCTACATATCTATTGCTAATCTCTGCCAGAGGTGAAGGATAAGGGTCAGTCCACTTCAGTAAGTTCCAGTAGCAGAAATCCACAAGGGAGTAAGTGTGGCTATTGGGTGGGCACACAGAAGGAGCTGCAGAGAATTCCAGGAAAAATAGCACAGAGAGTACAAGCAAGAGGGGGTATAAAGCCCACAAATACATGGTATCAAGGGTGTAAAGGAAGGGAAAGGTAAGGGAGGAGAGAAATAGAGCCATTAGGGAGAGGCAAAACAAAAATGATTAAGAGTGCACAATCAGATAGAAGTTGTTATTATCAGTTCCCAAAAAGAACTGAAGTGACAGCAGCTATGAGATGCTGCAATAAGATAAGTAGTTAACAGGTAAAGGCAGAGAAATAAATAACATATTATGAGGAATACAGTTACTCCCCATGCTGAGCAGTGAACTCATTGCGGTTTCTTTGTCCTTAGTTCCTTGAGTACCCTTTCCACTGTGAAAGGACTTGTGTCCACCTCACTGCCCCCAATGCCCCTGTCCTTTAACCTTGGTCCATCCTCTGTGTCAGGCAGGTTGGCAAGGGCAAAAGGAAAAAGAAACCACTATGGTTCTCCAGGGAGGTAGCAGAGAAAGTGAAAGCAAAAAAAAAATGGCATTTAGAAGATACAAACTAATTGTCCTTAGTGAACAGTTTAAATGTTACATTGGCAGGCATTTAAACTATCCAAGGGGGAGGTGGTAGGAGGAAGGGAGCAGTATACTATGCCCCCTACTAATTCATGATGCCAAAAGCAAGACTGATGAGGAAACAAAAACAAAAAAGGAAGCAAATAACACAGGAAGACAGAGGGTAGTGGAAGCAATCGGGACTGGCAGGTGCAATGGGCAAGCTAGAAAGGGGCAAATAGGGAAGGGGAGGTGACAACACAACCTGGAGAGCCATGTGTACAAATGCTCAAAGTCTATGCAACAAGATTGCTGACCTAAAAGCTACCATGATGGAGGCAGACCTAGACATAGTCGCCATAATTGACACCTGGTGCAGTGAAAATCAAGACTGGGAAATGACCATTCCAGTGTACACCCTATTTAGGAGGGACAGGGTAAGTAGAAAAGGGGGAGGAGTGGCTCTTTATGTCAGAGACAGCATAAAGGCCTTGGACATACAGGGGGGGGGGAGGCACTGTGGATCACACTAGAGAGGAGGAATAGGGCAGCTATCCACATGAGAGTGATCTACAGACCTCTGACTCAGGGGGAGGAGGTAGATAAAGGTATAATGCTAGCAACTGAAAGAATGACTAGCAGGGGAGAGGTATTTCTAGTAGGGGACTTCAATCTACCAGATGTGTGAAAGAGACATCAAGAGGATATGTAAGGATTTGTCAGAAAGGAGCTGGAGGAAGGCGGAGCTGCGGGAGTGATGGAAAAAGTTAAGTATGTTAACACCATGCTAGAGCAACTTGCAGATAGTGCTTTCTATGAAAAAATGAAGTTTGATCCTACTGCAGTTTTCAAAAAACATAAGATGTTTTCCTACAAGAAGCAGTCATGCAAGGTGTTATTTGTGATCAAGTCTGTCAGTTTCTTACTGTGCAGAGTCCGGTCAGGGCAGCAATATATGGCTTGTCAAAAATTCATAAAGATGTGGACAATCCCCCTTTGAGAACTTTTGTCTCTAGTATAGGGTCTCTGACCTAGCCTCTGGCACAGTTCATAGACTCATACATCAAGGAGGTTGCTAAACAAACTGGAGCCTACCTTAGAGATACACATAAGTTTTACAAATTTTGGAGGAGGTAGAAGTAGAAGCATATTGGATGCTGGTAATGCTAGACATCCAATCACTGTATACCAATATTCCGTATTCAGGAGGGTTGGAAGCTCTGAGACAGGCTCTTACTGAATGCACTATATATAGCAATGGTTTTATAGAGTTTTTGGTACAACTGACAGAGATAGTGCTGACAAAAAATGTTTTTTTTGTTCATGGACAAAACATATCGCCAGGTAAAGGGAACAGCGATGGGGGCTGCAATGGCCCCCAGTTATGCAAATCTATATCTCGTAAACTGGGAAGATATGTATGTCTATGATGATCAAGTGAACCCATATTTTGACAAGTTGGACCTCTACAAGAGGTATATATAGATAATATAATAATTATATGGAAAGGGGATATGGGGGAACTTAGGAAATTTGTAAGATATCTAGAAAGCACCAATGAGCATCTGAAATTTATAATGACAGCCAGCACTTCCAGAATAACATTTTTAGATCTTACAATTAATAAAGAAAATAGGGGTGGGTTAAGAACAAATCTGCATCACAAAGCTACTGATTGAACTGCAATTTTGCATTCAGAAAGCTGCCACCCTAAACATGTGATACATGTGTTACAAAACATTCCGAAGGGGCAGCACAAGAGATTAATGCGTAACTGTAGTGATGCAAGGGATTTTGAAAGAGGGGCTGAACAACTGACTGAAAGATTTGCTGAAAGGGGATATACAAATATGAACTTAAAGAGGGCATTGCAACAGGTTAGAGGGATGGAGAGAAGAAATTTACTGTGGACTAATAAGAAATGAAAACTAAACAAATATAATGGTTCTAATTTAATTATGACCTTTAGCCCACAGGCACATGCTGTAGAAGAAATGCTTTGAAAAACTAGCACAAATTGGAAGTGGAACCAAAACAGAAATATGCAGAACTGAGAGGTCCCTGAGTGACATATCAACAGGGAAAAAATTTGTTAGACCTGTTGACTCAGAGTTTTGAATGACCAACCATAAATGAGAGACAAAATGCACTGGTGGGAAACTTTAGATGTGAAAATTGCACAGCGTGCCAATATATTAAGGTGGGAAATTAATTTACTTTACCAAGATTGAGTGTAATGCACAAAGTACAATCTCTGATTACATGTAACACAGAAGTGATTGTACATCTAGCAGTGTGTGACTGTGGTAAATATTATGTGGGAAAAACTGAGAAAATTCAAGACATGAATATTAGAACATATGTGGTGCATTAGATTGAAAAAAATGGAAAATGCATTGGCAACACATATCTCCCACGTGGGCACTGGACACTCTTTTAGATTTCTGGGACTTGAATGAGTGACTCTAAATTAGTGAGGTGGGTATTTGGATAATAAATTATGTAGAGAAACCTTTTGGCAGTATAAACTTAAGGCACCTTTTCCCCCAGGTCTAAATGAGCAGTTTCAGTTGGCTCCATTCCTTAAAAAATGAAGATGATGTTATATATCAGTTCTACCTAGTAGCTGTTTGGTAACATAGAACACAATACCCAATTTTTATTAGTAGCAATATATTAATCGATTACAGAACTGATAATGCCCTTTGTGTATAAAATATGCTTGACAAGCTCTTCTATGTGATCTAAATGAGTAACAACAAACTGCAAGAAACTGTATATAGATTTTCACCCCCTCTTTTATCCATTATCCCCTCGGTACCCTTGTCTTTCCCTCTTGCAGTCTTTGATTTTAATTAGTCCAACTTCGCTACCCAACTTTGCTATTTAATGTGAAGTTATAAGTGATTGTGTATGTGTGTGTGTGTGTATATATATATATATATATATATATGTATACATAGACTGACATATATGGGTGTTTTAGAAGTAATAAGAGACAAAAAGATGTGTGTTTAGACATAGCAATTACTCACAAGTATGTTGTGTCTTTTTATAAATGAAATGCTAGTACACTCAATTGTGAGCTTTGCCATTAGATAATAGATGATAGCGTCACTCAGACTAGGCTATAAACATCTCTGTGAGAGAAGGATTGGTTATCTTGAAAAAGTGTCAGTGCGACGTGAAACATCAATCAATTTCACTGGGGGGGTGCTACTTTGTTATATATGTATGGTATTCCGTTATGGTTTTAAGTATATTTATAATAAAAATACTTTTTATCATGACCTAACATTGTTGCCATTCTGACTCTGGACATAGAACCGAGTTCTTTTTGTTGTTCTATGGAGAGGTATTGCTTGTAGGGGACTTCAGTCTGCTGGACGTGGCTTGGTGCCTCTCTGCTGCAGTATCAGCGAGGAGTTGGAACATCCTAGATTCCCTGCAGGGGGCGTTCCTCAGGCAATTAGTTATGGTGACCACTCGAGAAGGGACCTTGCTAGACCTGGTGCTGTCCAATGGGGACAGTCTTGCGGAAGTCACAGTGGGGAACAACCTGTGGAACAGTGATCACTGTTCAGTGTGGTTTGATATAAAAACTGAATCAGAATTGAATCACACAAGGACAAGGGTTCTGGACTTTAGGAGGGCAGACTTCAAGAAGATGGGTGAAAGCCTGAGGGACAACCTGGCAGGATTAGGGAACATGGGGGGGGAGGGCAGAGGAGAAGTGGGCAAACATAAAGGTGGGCATCGAGAGGCGACAAATCTCAGTGTCAGGCAGGTTAGCAAGGGCAAAAGGAAAAATAGACTGCTATGGTTCTCCAGGGAGGTAGCAGAGAAAGTGAAAGCAAAAAAAACTGGCATTTAGAAGATACAAAGTAACACAGATGGAGTTGGAGAGGGAAAGTTACCAGGAGAAGCAATGGGAGGCAGGGAAGGCAGTTAGGAGCACAAAGTGGCAAATGGAAGTAAAGATCACCAAGTCAGCAAAAAGGGAGGATAAAACATAAGCGAAAAGAGAAAGACAAAGGGAGGGATAGTAAGGCTGAAAGCTCAAGATGGGGGTAGTGTAGAGAGGACCACCTAAAAGCAGACATATTGAACAGATACTTCTGTTCAGTGTTCACAGAGGAGAGCGCAGAGGATGGGCCAAGATTAAAGGACAACTGAACAAAAGAGTAAACAGGGAGGAGAGGAGGCACTGTGGGTCACCTTGGAGACCGGAAAGGGCAACACAATCCGCACAGGGGTTGTGTACAGACCCCCATGTCAGGGGGAAGGAATGGACAAGGATATGATAGAAGGCATTCTTAGAATGGCAGAGAAAGGGGAGATACTGTTGATGGGAGACCTGAATATGCCAGATGTTAACTGGAGCACATTTGCTGCAGCCACATCCATGAGCAGGGCCATTCTTGATGCCCTACAGGTGGCAGGCATTAGACAGCTAGTTTCGGAACCCACTCGTGAGGGAGCAATCTTAGACCTCGTACTCTCAAACGGGGGCAGTGGGAGGATCTCAGATCTAGAAGTGGGTTGCCATCTGGGGACAAGTGACCATCAAACAGTGTGGTTCCATTAAACTCAGCTACAGAGTCAAGCCATACAAAAGTGAGGGTACTGGACTTTAGGAGGGCTGACTTTGGCAAGATGGGAGAGTGCCTCAGAAAAGCACTAGCAAACAGGCTAGAAGGAGGTGTGGAGCAACAATGGGAATTATCAAAACTGCCATCACAGAGGCAACAAGCCTTTGTGTGAAGCAAATAAACAAATCAAAACGAAAGAAAAAGCCACTATGGTTCTCAAAGAGGTGGCTGTGAAAGTCAGGAAGAAAAGATAGCATTCGGAAGTATAAGGAAACACAGAAGGAGCAGGACAGAGAGCTGTACCAGTTAAAGGCAGAAGGAAGCAGGGAGGAAGTCAGAATAGCTAAAGGCCCAAACTGAGGAAAAGATAGCCAACTCAGTTAAGAAGGGATAAAACCTTTTATAGGTACATCAGTGAGCGTAGAAAGACAAAGGGAGAGATAGTGAGGCTGAATAGAATGAGCAGTTGGGTGGGCAGAGGGGACAATGAAAAGCAGGAATACTGAACAAATATTTCTGCTCAGTATTCTAAAAGAGGAGGGGAAGTGCTAATCCAATTAACAGAAGCACTCTTGATAGGGGATCGATCCCAGTCCTTTCACAGAAGAAAGGGTTCTGCAAGAACTCCTAAAACTGAAGGTGGACAAATCAATGGGTCCTGATGGAATTCACCCAGAATTCTAAAAGAATTAAGGGAGGAACTAGTGAAACCACTGGCTACTCTTTTTAATAAATCATGGGAGGATGGTGTGGTACCGAGGACTGGAGGAAGGCAGATGTGATTCCCTTCACAAAAGTGGGTCCAAGACAGAGGCAGGAAACTACAGACCTGTCAGTCTGACCTGTGTGGTAGAGGAAAGTGATGGAGTCACTTCTGAAGGAAAGAATAGTCCAGTACCTCAGAGGCCAGTGGGGCACAGGACCCAAGGCAGCATGGGTTCACAGCAGGAAGGTCATGTCAGACGAATCTAATAGATTTCTTTGACTGGGTGACCAAAGTAGTGGACCAGGGAGGGCTGTGGACTGGCCTACCTGAGACTTTAGCAAGGCATTTGCACAGTCCCACACAAAAGATTAATAGTCAAATTAACCAGCCTGGGAGTGGGACCCAGGGTGGTAGTCTGGTAAAACATTGGCTGGACAACAGGACACAGAAGGTAATTGTAAATGGAGTCCACTCTGAAGAAAGGGGTTACTAGTGGGGTACCACAGGGTTCCGTATTGGTCCAGTCCTTTTAATGTCTTCATCAGTGACATTGCAGAGGACTGGAAGGAAAAGTATGCCTTTTTGCAGATGACACAAAGATCTGCAACAGGGTTGATACACAAGGAGGCGTGGAAAGGATGAAAAGGGACTTGGCAAGGTTGGAGGAATGGTCAGAAGTATGGTAGCTAGGATTCAATGCAAAGAAGTGCAAAATAATGCACCTGGGAAACAAGAACCCAGGGGAAGAATACACAATGGGTGGGGAGGTAGTAACAACAACAAAAAAGGAAAGGGACCTGGGGGTAATCATATCAGATGACCTCAAGGTTAGCAAGCAATGTGAGAAGGCAGTAGGGAGGGCTGGGAGTACACTGGGATGTATAGGGAGAGGCATCATCAGCAGAAAACAGGAAGTTGTTATCCCTCTGTACAGACAGTTGGTGAGACCCCATCTGGAGTACTGTGTCCAGTTCTGGAGACCCCATCTCCACAAGGACATAGACAGGATAGAGGCAGTCCAGAGGAGGACAACTAAAATGGTGCAGGGTCTGCAAGAGAAGCCGTATGAGGAGAGACTAAAAGAGCTTAATATGTATACCCTTGAGGAAAGAAGGGAGAGGGGACATGATAGAAACTTTTAAGTACCTCAGTGGAATCAACAAAGTCCAAAAGGTAGCATCTTTCAGAAAAGAGACTTGCAAGAACAAGAGGACACAATTTAAAGATAGAAGGAGGGTGGTTCAGGGGCAATGTGAGAAGTATTATTTCACAGAGAGGGTAGTGGATGCATGGAACAGCCTTCCTGAGGAGTTGTGGGGTCTAAAACTGTGGGAGAATTCAAGAATGCATGGGACAGACATAAGGCAATTCTTGTGGGGGGTAGGAAGAAATAGGCTGTTGTTTAACTAGGATCTGCGGCCTATCCTGTAGGTAGGGAAATGGGCAGACTAGATGGGCCTAGCGGTCCTTATCTGCCATCAAAGTCTATGTTTCTGTGTTTCTATGACAGGGGCATTGGGGGCAGCGAGGTGAACACAAGTCCCTTCACAGTGGAAAGGGTACTCAAGGAACTAATGATGCTAAAAGTGGACAAGGTAATGGGGCCAGGCAGGTGCACCCCAGGATATAGAGGGAACTCAGAGAGGAACTGGCAAACTTCTGACATCCCTGTTCAACCTGTCATTTGAAATGGGGGTGGTGTCTGAGGACAGGAGGAGGGCAGTTGTGGTCCCTCTACACAAAAGTGGGAATAGGGAGGAGGCATTAAACTACAGGCCTGTCAGCTTGACTTCAGTGGAGGGCAAGATAATGGAATCATTGTTAAGGGAAAGGATTAGTGAATACCTTGTCACCAGTGGGCCTCAGAATCCAAAGCAACATGGCTTCATGGGGGGAGGTCATGCCAGACTAACCTGATTGAGTTTTTCGACTGGGTAACCAGGGAAGTGGATCAGGGAGGGACAGTGGATGTGGCATACCTAGATTTCAGCAAGGCCTTTGACACAGTTCCACATAGAAGATTGATAAGCAAACTCAGGAGCCTAGGGGTGAGTACTAAGGTGGTTAAATAGGTAGAGAATTGGCTGAGCAACAGGATCCAGAGGGAGGTGGTAAACGGGTCCCACTCTGGAGTGGGCAGGGTGACCAATTGGCGGCCACAGAGATCAGTACTGGGCATGGTCCTCTTCAACGTCTTTATCAGTGACATTACTGAAGGACTACAGGGAAATGTGTGCCTCTTCGTGGATGACATGAAGTTCTGTAAAAGAGCTGACACACCAGGGGGAGTTGACAGAATGAGGCGGATTTGAAAAAACTTGAAGAATGGTCAGAAAATTGGCAACTGGGTTTTAACACAAAAAAGTGCAAAATAATTCATATGGGACACAAAAACCAGAGAGAAACATACAAAATGGGGGGGGGGGGGCACTGACAGACACAAATAAGGAAAGTGACCTAGGGGTGATCATTACAGAGGACTTAAAGTTTGCAAAACAGTGTGACAAAGCAGTGGGAAAGGCTTGTCGGATGTTAGGATGCATTGGCAGGGGCATCACCAGCAGAAGAAGGGAGGTAATAATACCCCTGTATAGATCACTGGTGAGACCACACCTAGAATACTGTGTCCAGTTCTGGAGGCCTCATGTTCAAAAGGACATAACCAGGGTGGATGCAGTTCAGAGAAGGGCAACCAAAATGGTACAGGGAATACTTCAGAAGACCTATGAAGAAAAGCTTAGGGAATTAAACATGTACTCCTTAGAGGATAGAAGAAGGAGGGGGATATGATAGAAACTTACAAATATCTCATGGAGAAAAAGAAGGTACAGAAAGGCAACATTTTTCCAAGGAAAAGATGCTCAAAGACGAGGGTCACACTATGAAATTAGAAGGAGGGAGGTTCAGAGGAAATGTGAGGAAGCACTTCTTCACTGAAAGAGTGGTAGACGAGTGGAACAGACTACCAGTAGAGGTGGTGGGGTTGGAAACAGATACAGGATTCAAGAAGGCATGGGAGAGGTATAGAGGGATCTTGGAAGTAAAAGAAAAAGGGACGGGGAGAGGAACCGGAGGCAGAGTAAGATCATGATAGGATAAAAGAAATAATAGGACAGATTGGGTGGGCCATAAGGTCCTTATCTGCTGACACCTTCAATGTTTCTGTGCTTGTGAGAGAAACTCACAGTGTCTGCTAAAGGTCTGGTGCAGTTTGTGAGATCATGCAGCTGCTTCATGAGTAGCCTACAGGGCCACTTGCAAAGTCCACAATGTGGGCAATGTGGCTGATGATGTAGCTGTTTTGAGACAACTGCAGTGTTTGCTATGGGGTATAACTGTGTTTGTACCATGTAATTTATTCTATTTATTTGCAAAGAACCAGAGAAAGAGATTTGAAAACAGTCATAAAGGTGAAAATGAAAAGTACAAAGAATGTAGATTCTAGAGAACCTACAGTCTCACCACAGGAGGAGGAGGATGCAGTTGAAGAAGTGGGGGTCTCTCTTCAAGGGAGTCACCCGGAGGTCCATGAGAACCTACTCCAGGTTTCATGGTGGTGGAAGATGTCAGCTTAGGTCATGTGTACAGAGCCACAGGGCAGTCAAGGAAAAATCCTCCCAGTATCAGCCATTGAGATTACTCTGACTGAGAGGGTCATACATATATGCTGAGCATGGCCCATCAAGGTATGTGTCTGTGCCCCAAGTTTGTCCCACAGTATGCTGGAATGGAGGTTAAGTTGTAGGGAAGTCTGGGAAGAGTTACCCATGTACAGTTAGGCCTCCCAGGGGGGAGAGAGAAACAGCAGACCCCGAGTGCACAGCAGTGTGGATCGCTATAAGACTACCCAGCTCTGAGTGGTAGCAGTTAGATGCTCAATAAAACTGCTTGTAGATGGATAGATTGGCAACAAGATTTGAGTAGAGGACATCTTTTAATTTAGGGGTCCTAGGAAGCCCTATGTATTAAGTGTTACTGTAAACATGTGTGTTCTTCCTTGGGGGACAATGCACCTGTGTTTGTGGACATAAAATGTTGTCTGTGCTTGACTCTTATTCCCCTGAGTGGAAAATAGAATTCATAAATGTGTAAGTAGTTATTTTAGTTAGAAGCAGCTTCAAGGGACTCCTGCTAGCTGCAGTGCTGGAACACAATCTAGAAACTGGGCTGGCTCCTCACATTGTGAGCTGGGGCCCATAGGTACCCAGCATCTGGAGGATCAGCTACAAAATGTTGCCTGACCAAGGACTGGGGTATTTTAGAGTCCCCCAGTCAAATGCTGTGAAGTTTATTTGAAGCATAATTAGTTCAGAAATGACCAGGTTCTTGCCACAAGAAAAATGGCAGCTTGTTGTTTAGCCCCAAGAGCTGTGATCAGCATGTGAGGAGCTGCTGGGGGCATGTCCAAAATCCCAGCTCATTTGCATATCATTGTGCATGAAGAGCCCCGCTGAGTTTTCTCCTGTTTGTGTCTGGCAGAGACTTGAAGATGGCCTTTGTACCATCCACATGTATAGAGTGTGTCTGCAGAGGAGAGAAATGAAACAGCATCACCACTGAGGATTACCCTGGGATGACTGCTGACACTGAATGAGCCAGTTCCGTCACCGAGGATCCAGCCCTTGCTATCCAGGGAGCAGCAGCTAATCCAGCTGGTTTCTCTCCCACTCCACCTGTTGCTGAAGGAGTCTTCACTGGAGAAGCACATCAGTTGGTGCCACCAGGCCTGAGTCCCAGCCCTTGCCCACCTGCTGAAAGGTGACTTACAATCCAGCAGCACAGCAGTATTAGCAAAGAGCTTGGCTGTGTGCAGGACTTTGGCAGAGTATCAGTTTGGTGTTTGCATGACAGAGGGACTATGACAACTGCAAATAACAACAGAGTCAGCCAGGCCAGCCAGAAAAAGGGACAACAAAAAGCTGTAGTTTAAATAGTGAACTGCCAGCAGAAAGCAAAAGCCTACCAGTCTACCCCACTCAGCCCCAGTGACCCTTTACAGGGGGGTTATTGGTTATGAGGTCAGCCCTACAATCCAAGGGGCCCCCCAGTGTACCCCTGTAAACCTTGTCTGTTAACCTGAATGTGTGGTACATTCTATTCCACTGACAGAGTGCCCTAGTTCTTCCCCTGCTTGGCTGAAGGTCCCACTGCAAGAGAACCCATGGCAGCCCCACTGAGCTCCAGGTCAGTTGGGAAACTGTTCAGAAACTTTGAGAGCAGAGAGGAAGAAGGAGAAATAATGGTCAGCAACAGAGGTCAGGCTTCAGCTCTCAGTCTCCTGGATCCAGCAGAGGGTTGCTCAGCAATCCACCTGACCCACCTGGCAGAGAGCCTTGCATATGCCACTGCCCTGTGAAAGATGGGGGTAGCACCCAACATGTGACCTGTGTGGCATGAGACACCATAAGGTGATTTTGCTCTTATCAAACTTGCCATCTTACAGTGCCACTTCCACCTGCCAGCTAGGACAGTGCCTGCAGCAGTGTCAAAACCCAGGAAGCCCCCATCAGCCTATACTTCAGTTCTTCATCTATCCAGCTTGATGCTATCAGCTCCTGCCCCAGCTATCACCCCAGGGGGTGGGAGCCCAACATGAAAGGAAAGCAAGGACTGTGGAGGATCTTGTCACTGCTCAGTTGAATTGGTGGGGTCCCAGAGACTGTGTGGAAACAGCAGGTGGGATTGGGAGTGTGGCAAGGACTCAGAAGTCACAGAACGAGCCCTTGCCTAGCCCTAAGGGGCTAAGACCTATACCTGTTGTCCCTTCATTAGGGTCTACTAATTTGGAAGAGGTGTCAATCATCTCAGAGGATGTATCAGGTAAATGGTCCTCAGTGGTGTCTCCCTCACCCCCACATGGACCAATGTGAGAAAGGTGGGATTATCTCACCAGAGTGGCATTGTCCCCAGGTGTCAGCCCCTGAGCCTCCTGTTGTGCCCTACCTACAGCATGCAGCAGAATCAGAATGAGATGAGCCACCTGAGATGGAGTGTGATGCAAAAGAGGAGCCTGAAGCGATAGTGGAAGAGGTGATAGATAAACAAGGGCATTATTAGCCCCCAAAATGGGGGCATGACCACCCAGTTAATGGCAGCGTCCCCCCCCCCACCACTTGCAACCAGCTAAAAAAAAAAAAAAATTTTAATCTGGCAGGCAGCCCTGGTTCCCACCTCTGCTCCGACTTACATAACATGACACTGTGACAGTAAGTTAGCCAACCCTCCCGGCTCCATCCAGTACTGCATCTGTGCCACCTCCTTGCACTTGTTCTCAGCACGCACTTGTTCTCAGCAGCAGCAGCAGCAGCAGCTCCTTCATCTGTGATGCCTCATCTCATCCATATCTGCACTCCGAGACATGAGCCCAGCCAAATCTTTCACAGTGGTGGCAGCTGCTGGAGTGATGGAGTGTGTGCGCACACACTGCGTGTGACCTGGCTTGTGGTGCCACTCCTGTGCATGCCTGACTCTGTGACCATGACCCTCCATGCCTCGACTCGCCTGCATTGCTGCTGCTCCTCCTCCAGGCAGTCTCCCATCACATGGGGCTGACATTGCGCAGCAAAGACAACACACACATTTGTGTGTGTGTATGTGTGTGTAGGGGAGGTGGCACGGCGACTCGTCTGCTGGTAGTTCTTGCTGGGGCCAGGATGGGAACACAACACAGGAACAAAACAGGATAGGTACTGACAGATGAGACAAGTCATCATGTCACACTGAATGGGGGAACAGCTAATATTGAAGCTTTCTGGCTCCAATCATTTGTGGCCAACTAGGTGAGGGTCAGTCATGACTGGCACAAGGTCTGGGATGAGGGCGGGGCTGGATTTGACACTACACATGCTATGCTGTTGAGGTGACTGAGAGTGGCCATCATTTTGTTTACAGGCAGCACACATTGAGCAAAAACTGAGGAGAGGAGAGACACTTAGTCGAGGAGAGCAGAGAAACTTGGATTGCAGCAATTTATTTGGACTGTCTGCAACAACCTTGACCCACAGCTGTAGTGCCTTTTCAGGCTTCCACACTACAGGCAAACTGCGGAAAACATTCCAAATTAAAAACACATTCATTTAAAACTGTTTAAACTATCAAGGAAAAAAGAGGTAGCTCAGTGGAGGGGGAAGGGACAGACACACAGTGACTGACTGACTACACTACTGCAGGAGCTGCTGAGCACGTCTTTGTTCTTCTTTGTTGGCTAGGCTTAAGGAAGGGGTCGGGAAAGGAGAAAACTTATTAAGTTAAAAAAGATTAACAATAAAGCAGATAGCTAGCTGAGTAAAGAGGCAGCAGCAGTAATGGAACTGAACTGGACAGCTGCTGCAGTGTATTTTTCTTTAATTACTTGATTGTCTACAGCCTCAGCCTTGAGGTATAGCCCCTGAAAATAATAAAAAGGCAGGATTTGTTTCCCCACCATCACTAATTACTTGATTGCCCACAGTCTTGGGGCATAACTCCTGAAATAAATAAAAAGGTATGGGTTGTTTGCCCACCGTCACTAATTACTTGATTGCCTACAGTCTTGGGGTAAAGTCCCTGAAAATAATACAAAATCTGGCTTTGTCATTGCTAACTTTTTTATTGTGTACAGTCTTAGAGTATTTTGTTTTTAAATATTAAGGCAGGGTTTATCGTCATCACTAATTGCTTCATTGACTACATTCTGGGTGAATCATTTCTTCTGGCTCCAGGAAAAGGCAGGGTTTGCTGTCATCACTAATTGCTTTATTGCCTACAGTCTCTGGTGATTTAGCCTATCTACTTAAGTGCCATAAAATAATAAATCAATATAGTTATTGTTTTAGCATGCAACAGAATTAAACTGGAAGTAAAGAACAACAAAAGAGACAATGAGTCGTGACTTAAGGTCTTTCTTTACTGTGGGAACAGCAGGCAAAATGCCAAGATTTAGTTTTTCATCAGCGTCACCATCACCATCTACTGTGTATGAGACCACATCTGCATAGCCATAATGATAACTGATACAGATACAGCTTGTAATGCTCAAACAAGTGACACAGTGGGCCCAGCTCTCAAAGCTCCCAGTGTGGTGTAGGGGACTTGCACCACAAGGAATGGTACAAAGTGCCCCTTACACCAAAAGATGCACTGGGAGTGATTCTCAAATGCAGCCTGTGTCAGCCACAGGCTATGTGCACAACAAACAGGGCTTGTGCCATCCGTGCAGCACAAAATGGGCTTTGGCACAGTGCTAGGGGCTTGCAGCAGACACAGGCTGCCAAATCCCCTAAATCAGGATTCACAAAACTCTCCCAGAGGGAAAATTTCCAAGTACCATTAGATCAGCCAGGGCTGGTCCAAGGGTACTTAGAAATTTGCCCTCTGGGAGAACTGAGCAATTTGCAGCAATGTGCCATACTCCCCCCCCTCCCCAGCCCTGATCCTTCTTTTATTAAAATAAGTCACTGGTGATCTAGTGGACCCCCAAGCCCGGTCCCCGTTATGAAAAGTAAAATGTCCCTGGTGGTCTATCAGACTGCACAGCCTGATCCCCCATTGCATGAAATATTAAAACTTCCCTGGTGGTTTAGTGGACCCCCACTCCCACTCAGCAGGCAGTGCCCCACACCCCATCCCTCATCCCAAAAATAAGTTAGCGACTGGCACAACCCACCCCTCACCACCACAGCCAGCCCCTGACTGAGCTGTCAATAAGCGTGTCCTATATTCAGTATGCACTCATTGACTGACAGTTCAGTGGGCTGCCAATCACTGAGCGTGTACTGTATACAGTACGTGCTTATTGAGAGCTCAGTTGGCACCTGGCCATAGTGGCGAGCGGTGGGCTGTACCAGTCACCATCTCAGTTTTGGGATGGGGGAGTGAGTAGTGGGGCACTGCCTGCCTGGACCACCAGGCAAGTTATAATATTTCATAAGGGGGGATCGGGGCTTAGGCAGTCCGCTAGACCACCAGGGACCTCTTTAAATTTCATAATGGGGGATCAGAGCTGGGGCAGTCCGCTAGACCACACAGGACCTCTTTAAATTTCATAACAGAGGATCAGGGCTAGGGCAGTCCTCTAGACCATCGGGGACATCTTTCATTTTCATAACGGGGGATTAGAGCTGGGGGGTGCTAGGATGTTCTAGAGTGGCACATGGTCACTCCACAGCTTGTGGCAACCCATCCAGATGTGCCATCTGTTCAGCGTATGGCCACAGTAGAGAATTTGGTGCAGGGTTCTTGGTGCACTGTCACTCAGCCAAGCCACAGTTTTGAGAATTGAGCCCATTATGTCAGGGTGACGGTATCAGTACTGGCAGCATTACAACAGCTGAATTCATGATTGAACAACCTTCTACTTCTACCTCTATTGAATCAGACTTGCCCCCATCTCTTACAGTATCTTCAGTTGGTGATAAACCCCCTACTGATCTTGGCAATAAAGAGAAAGGCCCTGCTCAGTCTATGACTAATTTCAGTAATAATATTTATGTAGGTAAAGGACGAGGCATTAGCCATCACTGGTACAAAGATTTCTGTTGGTTGGAGTACAGCTGTGAAAAACAGAGTGCATTCTGCTTTTCATGTAGATGTTTCATGCATGGGCAGAAATGTACTGATAAACCATTTACAATTTGTAGGTTTCAAAATTGGAAAAAGGCATTGGAGAAATTCAGAACGCACACATCAACTCAGACTCATAGAAGTGCAATGGCTGCCCGTTCTGCATATACGTGCACAAATGAAGTGGGTAACATTGTTGTACAGGTAGACAAGGACAAGGTTAAGGAGATTCTGTGAAGAAGAGAATACATGAAGAGATTGGTTGAAGTCACTCTACATTTGGGTCGGCTAGGGTTACCTTTCCATGGTCACAATGAAGACGAGCAGAGTGTTTATAAAGGAAATTTCAGGGAGACTTTAGATTTGATTACAAAGTTTGACAGAGTGATTCAAGTAAGTGATTCCGTCCCATCAAATGCAACATGTTCCTCAGCGGAGTCACAGAATGGTCTGATTCAGTCTGCCACATCCTGTATTACAGATGCAATTGTGCAAGTAGCAAAAAATGCTAAATTCATGTCAGTTTTATCTGATAACAGTAGAAACATTTCTTGTCAGGAACAAAAGAGCATCTGTGTGAGATGTGTTCATAACCATAAACCTGCTGAACATTTTCTGTGCTTTGATAAAGTCTTAGAACTGGATGCAAGAGGTTTGTGTGGTACCATTAATGAGACCTTGAAAAAGTTTGATATTTTTGAGCCAGATGTTACTTTTGTTGCCCAAACATATGATGGTGCAAGCATCATGAGTGGCCATATTAATAGCATTCAGGAGCTTTTCAAATGGAACCATCCTCATGTTGTGTATGTTTACTGCTACACACATAAGTTAAATTTGTTGATTCATGCCAATGCATTCCAGAAGTAATAAGACTTTTCTGATTTTGTGCAATGCGTGCATACATTGTTTTCAACATTTGTAGTACACAGTGACAGACTGAAACAGATGCAGCAAGACATGGGGCTTGACAGAATATATAGTCATAGCTTTGCGCACCACTAAGTGAGGATGTCAGAAAAGAGCACTGAAGTGTACTGGTATACCGTTATAATCACAACTAAAAAATGGCGCTTCAAAAACAGTGACTGCAAAAGCGCGAATCACTTAATAGCAATACCTATTAATTAGTTTACTGTGTTGCTATAGCGAAAGCTGCACTGACTTTTGTCTTCAACAATAGCTAGCCTAGAATTTAGCGACAAAAATCACTCATACAAAACTGTCTGCTGTTTAAAATCATAATGCTCAGATTATGTATTTTATAAAGATTCTGTCACACACTGACATTCCGATCCTGCCTCTGCTCCCCGTGGCAAGAGTCACGCTAAAAATGTAAAACTCACCACACCTTCATTTAGTTCTTAGTCACAGAACAATACCGCCAATTGGGGGGGTACTGTTGCTCACTTCTGGGTTTTCCATTGCAGGACTTCAATACCAGCATTTACAAGCTTACGGAGATCGTGGTCGCTATCTGCATAGAAGCAGTGATGAGGGGCAGGGGCCACTGCAGCTCTGGGAGTGAGACAGAGAAGCACAACAGTAAAGGTCACTCAGTGGACTAGCAGCTGACACAAATAGACACTCTTTCCATGGTCCCGATGCATACAGCCTTTACAATGTTTAAATTTGAAATTCATTTCATAAAAAATCATTTTTATTCATAGTTCCAAAGATCTCTCCCTGGATCACCTGTGGGGTGAACATTGGAGCCAGAAAGCTATAATTGAAGTTGATGCCTTTAACAGAAGAGTGACTGTGGTTGAAATGAAACTGGAGCAGCTCAATGCTGAACAAAAAAAAACATGAATTCACCCTTTTAATAAATCACAAGCAGCAGTTTCAGGCATGGTACAAGAAAACAATCGTGATTATTACATTGGCGCTATTAAAGCATTCGCTACATCATCTTGGTGCAATTTTGCTTGGCGCTATTTAATACTCACGCAAATTACATTTGCTATTTTATCAGTGCGATTATTACATAGAACCAAGTGTACTTATGAGTCCATAATCTCCTATCTCTCTCACTGTGACCACAGAAATGCACCAAAAGCTCGGGGGCCTCTACAACTTGACATCATTGAGCATTGTATTTTGTCTTTTCCTCTTTGATCATGTTCTTGGATCTGCAGACACTCAACAATCTGCTACAGATTGAAGATCTAGATATAGCCAGGTTGGCAACTATACAGTAGGTCAGTCAGCCTGACAGCGGTGGTAAGGAAGTTCATGGAGTCACTGATAAAGGTTAGGATTATGGAGTATCTTGAATCCAGCAGGTTACAAGGCTTGAGGCAGCACAGATTCACAGGGGAAGGTCATGTCAGACAAATCTGACAGATTTCTTTGACTGGGTGACCAGGTGAAACAGATCAGCATGGGGAGGTGGATGTGGCCTACTTAGATTTCAGTAAGGGTTTCAACACTGTCCCACATAAGAGATTCATAAGGAAACTGGGAAGCTTAGAGGTGGGTTCTAAGGTGGTAAACAGGGTAGGAAATTGGCTAAGGATTAGGTGACAGAGGGTGGTTGTAAATGAGGTTTACTCCAGGGAAAGGAGGTTGACTAGCGTAGTTCCTCAGGATTCAGAAGTGGCACCAGTCCTCTTTAATGTCTTTATAAGTGACATTGCTGATGAGCTGGAAGGGAAGGTCTGCCTCACTGCGGACGACACTAAAATCTGAAATAGAGTGGACACTCCAGAGGGGGTATAATGAATGAATGGGCAGAGACCTGAGAAAATTCAGGGAGTAGTCAGGGATGTGACAACTGGGTTTCAATGCAAAAAAGTGCGAAATCATGCACTTGGGGCACAGAGACCCAGAGGCAGAATACAAAATAGGAGAAAAAGTATTGACGGTCAACAAACAGGAAAGGACCTGGGAGTAATTATATCTGATGACCTCAAGGTGACAAGGTATGCGATAAGACACTTGGTATGGCCAGTGGGATATTGGGATACATAGGGAGGGGTATCATCAGCAGAAGGAAGGAGGTGGTATTGCTGCTATATAGAACATTGGTGAGACCCCACCTGGAACACTGTGCCCTGCTCTGGAGGCCACATCTCAGGAAGGACACAGACAGACTGGAAGCTGTCCAGAGATGGGTAACTAAAATGGTGCAGGGTCTACATCACAAGCCCTATGAGGGGAAACTGCAGGACCTCAATATGTACACCCTGGAAGAGAGGATTGGGGAATATGCTAGGGACCTATAACTACCTCATGATGGTAAATAAGGTACAGGAGGGGAGTATTTTTGAGAGGAAAAGATGCACAAGAACAAGGTGGCATGCAATTAAGCTGGAAGGAGGTAAATTCAAGAAAGACGTGAGGAAGTACTCCTTCACTGAGAGAGTGGTGGATGCCTGGAACAGTCTTCCAGTTGAGGTGGTGGGAATGAAAAAAGTGGTAGGATTCAAAAATGCATGGAAAAGGCATAAGGGAATCATAGTTGAAAGCAAGGGATGGGACGGATCTGAAGATAAATAGCGTTTGCAGTGACAGTATAAACAGGGAAAGAAATGGGCAGACTGGATGGGCCAAGTGGCTCTTATCTGCCATCAAATTCTATATTTCTTTGTTTCTATGTATAACTAACTGTCAACCAGATTACCATGCTGGACACTCCACCCCCCCCTTCCCTACTCCGAATCACAAACCATATCCAAACTGGCATCAATAAGTGTCTTCTCACTGGAGCAATTTTTATAGACTTGGTCAAACCTTTTGACACTGTGGACCACACCCTTCTGCTCTGTAAAATTAAGGCCTTTGGCATTAGTAGTCCCCCCGGCCCCCACTAACTTAAATCCTGCCTATCTTACCATGGGCAATTGGTGAAGACATACGATTCATCTTCAAATGTTCTCCATCTCACCTTGGGTGTCCCCCAGGGTTCTGAACTAGGGCCACTCCTGTTCACTGTATTAATTGATGACCTACCCTATTGCTCCTCAGTCTGTGGTATCCACATATATTACTTTACTATGTGGTGGTACAGGTTGCCCTGTTGTACTATTAATACGTCTGGACCATCTTACTATTAGCACAATTTCTAATACAACAATACATGAGTAAGACTGAAGTCATTTTCTCCTCTAGCTAGGACACCTTAACTGTTGCCTAAAATCTCTGGATGGGTTTCAAAAACAGTAAAAGTGGATTATGGCTAATAAACTACTTTTAAACCAGAAATGATTTGTCACCATGCTATTCAGCTCCAAGCATTCTCCTTGCACTACTCCTCTGTTACCATAAGACCCCTTGATGGCACCTCATTTGAGAGAGTCTCCCAACACAAATATCTTGGCCAAACCCTTGACTAAAACCTCAACTACTCAGTCAATGTTGACAAACTGTCCTCTACCCAGTACTCCAAGCTTGGTGCCCTCTACCATATCAAGGATTGCCACTCATTGGGCCGAAGGAAACCAACAGTTGAGCAGCTGCTTCTGCCCTACCTTATCAGCAGGGATGCTGTTTAGAGGTCTGCAGGCAAAACCCAGCTGGCCAAACTGCACATGCTGTAGAACTCCCTCTGCCTCTTGGTACTGAGCAGCTACTCTAGTCACCACTGTTCTTTGTCAGTTGCAGTCGAATTGTAGTCAGATTGCAGTGTCGGGCCAGCCCAGTGGTGCTGAGAATTGAGGCACTGGATACTACTCCTCATGCCATGCCGGCGACCCAGGTTTGTGAACAAACTTGGGTCATCTGGGATTGGCAGGGGAAGGAGAGGATTGAGCATCTGGAGGACTGCTTTTCTCTCCTGGGGAGGGTGGGTTGTGTCTCCCGCTGCCTCTGTGGCTCCCAGTGGAGACTGGGAGCATCACAACTTGTGGGGGACACACCGCAGGGTAAGGAGGTGATGGTGGACATCCTCCGGGCAAGTGTGGGAGCACGCCCATCACGTGCCAGATGTCATAGCACATCCATGCCTCCGGGACCAGAAAAATGGAAAAACCCTGGCACCCGGGAAGGCGAAGGCTGGTCCTGTGGACAGCTCACCATGCTTAGTGCTGGACCTACCTGACCAGTCTCTGGTTCTCCTCTGCATCCTGACCGCACTCTAGGTTCTAGATAGAGCACCAGTCAGGAGTTGGTGGCCCCACCTCGGGTGGTTCAGAGCTAGGGGAATGGTGAGTCAGAGACATAATAGGGGAACATCCCAGGACAGATGCATGGTGTGGGAGGTCTCAGGTGAGAGGGAACAGGGTCAGTTCCCCATGTTCTGTCAGAGAGAGTCCTATGGGGCCAGAACAGGAGGATAAAGAAAGTTAAAAAAAAAAAAAAAAAAATTTGCAGTGTCAGTGGCTCAACTGGTAGCACACTCACCTCTGAGACTGGAAGATTGGCAGGTTCTGGGTTCTAGCCCCACACTGGCAACTTGGGATAAATCCCAATACTGATACTATAATGCATCCTGAGGGGGGTGCTGCACTTCTCAGGTGCCGTCTTTCAGATGAGACATTAAACCGAGGTCCCATCTGGTTGTTCAGGTGGACATTAAGATCCCATGGCACTTCTCAAAAAGAGTAGGGGAGTTTATTAGAAGACAAATCACACAAAGTTACATTTGCAGTACATTACATGGTATCATTCAAGTAATGCTGTTACTTTACAGTGTCTTACAAATTTTATAATGTACATGCTTGCATTAAAAACTTACAGATGAAAATTAGAAGAAAAAGAGAAATAACCAGAAAACTTCATCAAATCCTTTTTTCAATCCATTATTGTTTCAGTTAGGTAATTGCAGAATCTGTGTCAGTGATCCATGACATATTTCTCCAAAGTGTTGCTAGGAAAGATGCTGTAATATTTTTTACTTCCATATAGTGTATATATATATATATATATATATATATATATATATATATTTCAGTTCATTCATTATTTGACAAGTTAATGTGGTGAGATATGTGTGTTTCTGCTGTAAAGAGTAAAAACATATTGGTATTCCATATATACTATTTAATTACTGTAAAGAGCACATGCAGGGTGCTTTTGTCCCATTTATTTAATCTGCCTATATAGTTTCCATAGATTAGAACCTCATAGTTGACTAATGTGAATCGATTCTCAGTCCATTCTTGTGCCAGTAATTTCCAAAACTCAGAAATGTATGTACAAGAAAAGTATAGATGTTCTATTGTTTCTATTTGATGTTTACACAGTTCCCTGTTGCATATTCTATCTTGCAGCTGTTTGTGTTTCTGATTGCCCTTTGTGTTTAATGTTTTATGGCAGCACAGCCAGTGTATGTTCCACATTTTTGGGGCATTCTAGATTCTGTTAAAAGTTCCATTAATGGAGTTCTCAAAGGTGGAGGACAAAGGTTAATTGTGACAGATTCTTGAAAATGGTTGTCAATTACAATATTAGTTGTTTTCTATTTATTGAAATTATCTGTTGGCTCATAATTTTCCATGCTTTCAGTTTTATAAAAGTTCCCCTAATGTAAGATAGAGTAAATTCTGTGGGCTTCAGATATTTTAACATTCCTCTATCCCAGTTTTGAAACCAAGTTTGGCAAGTAACATAAAAAAGAGCTCCAATGTTTGTCTGTATTGATTACCAGGGGTTTCAAGTGTGAGTAAAAAAATATACTGTAAAAAAAGACAATTGGGTTTACCATGTTTAGGCCTCGTTTTATAAGTAAGTATGTTATATTTTTTTAAAGGGTTTAGCCTGTTCCCCCAAAGAGCTTGAAAAAATTTGCTCAGTAATGAGGTTTCAAGTGGTTAGGCGCGGAACACATAGCTGATGTATAGGAACATGGGGATTAAACATATTTTTATAAGGTATATTCTTTTTTTCTTACTTAGTTGCCATCTATTCCAGTTTGATATCATATTCTTTCCTTGTAAAATCTTTGGTTCCCAAATTATTATATCTAGATGTTCCTTTCCAAACTGTATTTCAAATATTCGAATGGGAGTCTTTTGTGATTTTTACACCAGCTATTATTTGTGTAGGTTTCATGCAGTTTCCCTAGTTGTATTCCTGAGCATTTCTCTATGTTAAGTGAAGTACTAGAAACTAATCCATAGTGTTTCAGATTTGCAGTGAGTTTTTTGCTATTTTATCTTTTACTATAATGCAGATGTCATCTGCACAAGCTACAGATGCAACTGGTACAATCCCTTCTTCATTTTGTAAGGATCATAGTAAAAGTGATGAGCTGAGGATTCTCAATAATGGTCTATAAAGAAGACACATATAGGAGTGGGCTTAGTGGCCACCCCTGTCTTATTCCACAATTGATGGGAATGAGCGGTCCACATCTTCCATTTACAATTGGTGTGACTGTGACAGTTTTGTACAGACTTTTCAACCAGTCAATAAATCATATAGGTATCTTATATTTTTCTAACACAGACCATAGATAATGGTGATTAATGGAATCAAAGGCTAGTCTTTGATCCAGAGACAGTAAATATCTTTAAGTTCTGCTTTTATTTCCTCTCTCTGCTAGTTCCCTTAAAAGGATTACATGGTCTGTGATGGTTCTCCCTGGAATGGAACAAATTTGGGCTGCTGTAATAAGGTGTGTTGCCATTTGTAGCAATCTGTTATTTACTATTTTGGCTATTAATTTGAAGTCTGTATTAAGTATACACATTGGTCTCCAATTTTGTAGGAGTCATTTATCACCTGTCTTATAGTGGTATATTAATAGTCCTTCTGCCATGTGCAATGGAAGGGTGGCTGTATTAAGTACCCTGATAAATACTATTGCTAATTCCTCTAAGATTTCGGGACCAATTAATTTATATAGTTCTCCTGTTAAGCCATCTTTTCCTGGAGTCTTCCCATTTTTCAAAGTTGATAGTACAGTATGTATCTCTTTGATTGTTATATCCAAGGTCATTTTGTTAGACCAAATGCAGGCCATTGCCTCTCTTACAGAATACCTTACCTCTCTACCTCCTACCGCTGATCAAATTCTGGTGGGTGACTTAAATGTCAACTGGCTCAGCCCCTCTTCCTCCACTACCTGAGACTCCTTTTCTGCAATAGACCTAACGCAACTAGTTACCCACCCTACCAGGACTAACCCCAAGAGAGGCTCCAGTACCCTGCTTGATGTGGTACTCACCAACCGCCCTAATCGGATCCCCAATGTACAAGTCCTCCCAGACTCTCTCAGCGATCACTCCCCATTCTATTCCACTGGTCAACCTCAGTCCCCAAACCCACAGCACAGTCCACATGCGGTGGCGTCTAATACCTGGTGGACTGATAAAACTTAAGGAACTTCTGTCCCAAATTGACTGTTCTCCTATACTGGCAACTCTGACATCGACACAGCTCTCTCCTTCTTTACCCAAACTTTAATAATGCCTGTGATATCTTTGCCCCAGTGTTGACCCGCCATTCTAAAAGGAAGAATGCCCCTAGGTTACCCCAGCTTTGATCCACCAGCTCAAACATAGGGACAACCTATGGCACCGTGCCATTGAGACTGGCTGGCCCAATAACAGGCGGTTATATGCTGTCACCAAACAAGTGCACTTTGGGCCATCAGAAAGGCCAAGTCTGAGCACCATCGGTCCTCACTCACTGCCTCATGGGGAATCCCAGAACCTTCTGGGATAACATTAAACAGTTAAATGGGAGTGCACACTCCCCACCCACCCAGATCAACATTAATGGTGTGATCTCCTCAGACCCAGCCCTCATAGCCAACCACCTCAACACCTCATTCACTGACCTTAGCCCTATCCTCCCCACAAATTTTTTTGACCCTCCTCCCCCAGCACCTGCCGTAAATCTTTCTCACCCTTATTTTCTCCTCCACCGTGTTTCTGCCCAAGAACTTAGGCTGCACCTTGTCACTGCTCTCAAGAGTAATAGTACGGGCAGTGACACCCTGGATCCGTGTATCCTACGGCTGGTCTTAGACACAGTCCTTACCCCGATCACATGCCTCATCAACCACTCTCTTTGCCTGGGGAAGGTTCCAACTGCCTGGAAAGTCGCCACTGTCACTCCTATCTTTAAAGGTGGTGACAGGACTGTGGCTGAAACTATCGACTGATCTCCATTCTCCTCCTCTCTCCAAGGCCTTGTAAAAGTGGTGGCCTCTCAAATCTCTGACTACTCTCCACCTACAATGTCCTTGTCCTGAGCAGCATGGCTTCTGAGCGGGCCACAGTACCAACACAGCCCTCCTAGAGTTCTCCAACTTTCCCACTCCTCCTTAGACACTGGTTCTCTGGCTGGTGCTGTCTTCATTGACCTCTCAAAAGCTTTGACACTGTCTTCCACCCCTCCTTCTTGATGCCCTTAGTCTCTCTGGTTTTGCTGCTGGGCCTATCTCCTGGTGCACCAGTTATCTGTCTGACCGCTCACAGCGTGTAAAAATTAATGGGACCTGCTCAGACATCTGTCCCATCTTTTCTGGGGTTCCCCAGGGCTCCATTCTGGGCCCCTTACTATTCTCCCTTTACCTAACACCCTTCCACACTCTTGCTCAGGAACATTCTGTTATGCGCTGATGATGCAGTCATCTTTGCCTCAAGTCGAACCCTATTGCCCTCCAGGACTCGCTGCAGAAGTCCTTCACTGAAGCCGAGGGCTGGTTCAAGAAACAGAGATTGGTGATAAATCTTAAAAAACAAAAACTATGTTCTTCTCATCCCCAAAACAAGTCCTGCAACTTCAAACTCCTCATTCACTCTGGGTCCTCATTCCCACTGAACAAGTTTGCTCTTATAAATACCTAGGGATCCATTTTGACCCTCCTCTCCTTCCATGGACACATGGCTGCCCTAGCCACTGCCACTAATATCCGATTGGGCATCTTACATCGGTATAAACACTGCCTCCCCCCGGAGGCTCTTGACTCGCAGTCACCTCCTCTATCCTGTCCCTAGTGGACTATGGACTGCCGGTGTATGGTGCTGCTGATCAGACCGCACTCCATAAAATTCGCACTACTCTGAATAAGGCCTGCAGGTTAATTACTGGAGCACCTAGGATGACACACACCTGTCTACTGTATGCTAAAGCGCTGGTACTTGATCTCGACGAGCGCCTCAAATATCTTTCCTGTACCCTTACAAAAAAGACCCTCCTTGGGCTTTCCCCACCAGGATTGACCACCACCATACGCCGCTCTGTCCCACTAGTTCATACTCGGACCTCTGGGAAAACCTCTCTTGTTATCCCTAGAGCTAGGACCTCCCCGTGAGCTAAAGAGCCCTTCAGCTTTAAGACCCCTCCTGGTTCAACACACTGCCCCCTCCATCTCCGAGCTCAACTATATGGGTAGCTACACGCTTCCTTCAGTAACCACCTTATTAACACCCGATACTGTAACTGCCGCTAGTCAAAGCCGTACTCAATACTTATGACAAAGCTTATTACTAAGCTGCTAAGGACAACATAACTCTGGTATTGTTTGCATTCCATCCTACCTGTAGCAGCTTGTTTGTATCTATGTCTTAATTTACTGTTATACCTATGTGTTGTACTGCTATACTGTGTATTTTGGTTTGTCTTACTGTGACAAGGTACCTTTGTAAATGAGCCTATGGCTCAAAGGTTTTCCAAACTGCTGTTTAAATAAAATAAAAAAAAATAAAATAAAATAGTGATCTCAGTGGGGCATATAGGGGGTAAGAGGTTAGATAACAGTTCAGTTATACTATGTGGAGTTATATGTTTTTCTTGAAATGATATCATAGTATAATTAGTTACTATTTTTTTCTATCTCACTTATTTCTATTTGGCAGTGATGGTTCTGATCTAATAAGCTTTCTATTTGTTTTTGTTGAATTCTTGAATTGCAGCTATAATAAGGGCACATGTTCCCAGATTTTCCTTGTGTACTAAAGAGGTATTGTTGTCTCAGGCTTTCTGCTTGTTTAATATGGTATGTGGTCATTTCTTGTTTTATTCTAGTAATATGTTCAGAATAGTTGTGGTTTGTTTCTTGAGAAAGAGATACTAGTTTCTGAAGTTGTTTCTTCTGTTTTGTTGATAGGTGAGATAGGTTTTATTTCCATGTATTTTGCATAAATGTTTGAGGAGAAGGATTAGTTGATTTTTTGTGTCTTCCCACGATAATACCAGGTCTTCGTATAAAATGAAGACTAATTTTCTTGCTTTTATATACTGTAGTATTTCTTGGGATATTTCTAAGTTTCTTAATAAGGATGAATTACATTTCCAGATACCTGGGCAATTGGTGGGTGATTTAATATGTTCTAGTTGTAATTTTAGTAGTTTATGGTCTGAAAACTCTACTACTTTTGTTTTTATAGAGTTTATGTTCAATATTTTAGTAATAAATAATAAATTAATTATTGTTGCCTGGTTACCTTTGTGAAAAGTGGGGTCTGCTTTTTCTGTAGATGTGTGATAAAAATCTATTAAGTCAGCTGTTGTAATCATTTTTGAGAAGAAGGACATATCACAGAATATTTTTGTGGTTTTTGCCTGTTTCCCTGTATCTTGTAGAGTCAGACCACAGTTGAAATCCCCTCCAAAAATAACAAATTGTGCTGAATAAAGGTACGGTTGTATGGTTTTAAATAACTCTACTCAATCTGCTGTCGATTGCATAGCATATACATTAATAAACCTGAAAAGTGTATTTTGTATTCTAGTGTCTAGACTGAGAACTCTTCCCAGGAACGATGTCTATTAATTTATGACCTTTAGCTCCAATGAGTGGAATAAGATACCAACCTCAGAACATTTGTCTGGCCCCATAGACCAATAAGATGATCTCACATACCATGCTCTGGTTGTCCTAGCTAGATCAGGAATTGTGTGCAGTCCTGTATCTTGTACAAAGTATATCCCTGCTTGTCTAGAGATTAGGAAGAAAACACTGCACTTTGCTTCCTGTGGTTCTTGACATGATTAACATTAATAATATGATTAGATATGTGTGGAACCATTGGAGAGTTAAAGGAAGAACATTTTAATGAATTACCTTAATGATATTTTCTCCTTGTCTTTCTTGACCCTTCTTTATAGTTAAGTTTTAGCCTAGGTTTGTTTTTGCCTTTTCCAGTCTGGGAATTTCTCTTGTCAGGGATGTCACTCTCAGGGTCAGAAGCAGGGTCTTGTTGCGAGGATAGAATCGAGGAATTGTCTAATTCATTTTCTGAATCTTCAGAAAGTTCTGATATTAACTGGGACCTGTTGGTAAGGGAAATGTCAGTGTTTTTGCAATTTTGGGGGTGGGTTGAGTCCAGTTCTGTCTGCGTTTTGTCACTATGCTTTTCTTTTCTAAGGTCAGAGGAATTGGAGGAGGGCATACTAGTGGGGTCTATTGAGGTTGATGGGTCTGGGATGGGGCATCTATTTGCATGGTGACTTGTTCTTCCTAAGTTATAGAAGGGGTCTGTGTGTGTGTTTGATAACAGATTCTGTGGATATGGTAGATACAGGAGCAGTCTTGGGGACTATAGTCATTTCATGAGGTACCTCCTTATGGTTGTGGGCTACTTTAACTGATGTCTCCTTGTGTGCAGAAATAACTAGTAGTTGTTGCTCCTCCCCATCTGTTTGTTCCACTTGATTATGGGTGGCTCAGGGGCAGCTTTGATAGGAATGACCCTTTTCATCACATAGATAACAACAATTAATTCATACATTGCCCACTGGTATGCCCTAACTCATGCATAAAGTACATCTTAACTTATCACAGATACTACTAAGATGACTGGTAGACCCACACTTGTAGCAGGCTTTGGCTTGCCCTGCATAGAACAAAACTCCCCTGTCCCTTCACAGGAAAAGGTATTTAGGTAGATGTTGCAGGCCTGTGTCTATTGATTTCAATAGAAGTTGTATTTTCCATTCTCCATTGCAGACATATTCGCTATCAAAAATAGCCTCAGGGTCATCGAGTACAGTATATCTTTGTTTCAACCCATACAATAAGTCTGTCACACTGACCCCTTCATTTCAAAAAAGTGCACTTACTGTTTTCAGGGCTGGCTTTTTTAAATGAGTAGCCTCAAATGGTATTCATAGTGGTGTGTCCTTTAGGTCAATATACCTTGTCCAGAATCATTCAAGTCCTGTTGTATTTTTAAAGCTCATGTCCAAGATATGCTCCCCTGAGACATGTATTAGAACATAAATCTCAGTTGCAAAGAATTTCAGTGACCCCTTTTATAGTTGTTTTCCTACATACACCCTTTTAGGTGCTTGTTCTAGACCACCTTTGTAATGCATCCTCACTGTGTTGTGTCTTTTAGCAGGAATTAGTGGGCTGTGAAATAGAGAGGCATATGGTCTAGGTTTTATTTTGTTTAATAATCTTAATGGAGCATTTGGGGGTTTACTGTTTGATTTTTCTTGTAATTCTATCGGTACAGGTTGCTGCTGGTCCTGAGAATTAGGACCATTACTAGGTATACCAGAGTTCAAAAGTAGTGTTAGGTTTTGTGTTAATTGAAAGTCTGGGGGCAAGTGCAAGGGTGAATTAGAGATATTACAAGTATCTGAAGCAGTATTTTCTATAGTGATTTCAGCTCTTTTTTGGGAAGTAGGTTGCATTACTTCAGGGTTAGTAATGTTATGTCGTTCTTTGCTACCTTAATTTTTGAAGTCTTCCTGGCATGGCATCCTAATTGGTGAAGAGCCTGAAACCCATCAAGTATTATTGGGAGATTTCTCCCATCCTGTGGCAAGCAATGCAGCTTCTACAGACCAGTCTGGCTCAGCATTGGGTAACAGAACTCATCTTAGGCCAGACATTTCACCACCTGTATTTGCCATTCCTAACTGAGCTCTTCTATCTGTAAAACTTTGAAAATCCTCAGAGGTAGAAGTAGTTATTTGTGCAGCAGGTAAGTTTTTAGGTTAAGGTTTTTAAAGAATGTTGCTCTGAAGGTTGCGTTTGACCATGGCTTTTTCCTTTGATGATACGGGGTCACAGGCTGTCAAGCTAGCCTGTGTGTCAGCCTGTTGTGTTAATCCTGGATCACTTGTCTGACTTACTTGTGCCACAGTAGTTTCAGGTGCAGTCTTAAATTTTGCTAGTGCCTTTTGCAATTCTTGTTGTTTCAGTTGTACCTGTTTCTCTTCCTGTAACAAACGTTTATGTTTCAAATCTTGTGTTGTGCTTGCGGTTCTGGAATCTGTTTCAGTCTCCATGTCACAGAAGTCTTCTGGTATCGTTTTACTTTCCGTTTCCAGGTTGGTCTCTAAAGTTGTCAAGACAGGGGAAGAGACCCACTCCCCAGCCTTCAGCATATCCATCTTCTCCACCATCTCACTGATAGTAGCCATCACAATTGACAGCCGTAGGTTCCCCCTACAGGAGAGTAAGAGTGTTTATTAGGGAAGAAAAGATCAAACATATACAAGCATCATGCAAAGAGCATCATGGTTAACAGTCACCATAAAGCAAAATGAAATATACAAAAATAATGCAACACACAAGTATTTACTTATCATACAGGGCTGCACAGTAATAGAAAACAAACAAACAAAAAAACAAAACAAAAAAAAGGGGAATAAAACAAGAAAGAGAATTTCAAAAAAGAGAGGCTTAACTCGAAAACACATCCTACTATTCCTAGAAATGCATTCTCTACTATTTTAGGTAGAGGGGGTTACAATTAGTCCTCCTAAACAGACAGCTATGCAAAGAAATACTACAATGTACAGCTTAAAAATGAAAACTGTGTAATCATTTACCAGCTATGTAACTGGGACATCTGAGTCCATAACCCAAGGTCTATTTCTCCATGCTGCATCCAAATATTTTTTTTTTGTCATTTGCTTAGCTTCTAAATAATGAATCTTCCTTAATTCAGTTGTGATTTTCTTAATTAATTCAATATGTGAAATCTGTTTTTGTTGTAAACTATATTAACTTCTAGTATTCCATATAAACCATTTAATACTTAACACAACATTGTGTACGGTGCTTTTATTCCATTTCTGTATGGAACCATGATAGTGTCCATACACTAGACCTTCATAATTGACTGCAGTAAACCATGGTTCTTTCCACGTTTTGGAAAGTGCTAACCAAAAACCTGCCATGTATGAGCAGGTAAAACACAAAAAGGTGTTCAATAGTTTCCAGCTCCTGAATGCACTGGGGTCTGTTACAGATTCTTTCCTCCATTTGCTTATGCTTTTGATTATCTTTTATATTAAGTTTAGAGTGGCAACTCAACCAGTGAATATCTCACATTTTAGGGGGGATCCCTTTTTCTTTCAACAATTCTATAAGCGCTGATAAATATTGAGGGGGGCACCTAGGAAACATCTTGGTTTCTTGGAAGTGGTTCTCTAAAATCCAAGCATGTAGCCATTTTCTATTTTTACTCAAGATGAACTGACTAGTTATCTTCCAGCTTTAATTTAACAAAAGTTTCTCTAATGTATGCTGGAATATTGGTTGTGCATCTCAGGGGACCCAGTCTACCCCATCCCATTGTTGAAACCAAGTGTGACATGAGCAAAATAAAAGCGGGGTCCATCCCTGCCCTGTGTGTTGCAGTAGGGGGTACACATTTGAATAAAGAAAGATACAATAGAAAAACACAGTGGGATTAACCATCCCTAATCTGCCATGTGCTACAGGCAAGTAAGTAATGCCCCTTTTAATCAGGTTCAGCCTGCGTCCCCAGACTGCCTGAAAAACAAAAACACTAAGAATTTTAGTCTCCAAAACTTTGGGGACCTAACTTAGATAAAGAAAAAACGGTAACAAATAAGTTTTAATTAAATATATCCTCTTCCTTTTACTGAATTGTCATATGTTCCACTGAACCACTAAGGTTATACCCTGTTGTATTTTAGTGCCTCAGTTTTCCATATCAACCTGTGATGTCCCATATGAAATACCCAAAACATGTATTGGGCCCTCAGGCAGTCCAATACCTGCTATTACCATATGCTTTGGATGAGTCTGTTCTAACTGTTATCCAGCACATTTATCAATATTTAAGATTGCACCTAAAATAGAACTGTAAAAATGACAAATTCTAGTCACTTCTATGGCAGATGGAGTGTTCTGTATAAGAGTGCAGAGATCATCTGCATATGCAATAGCTTTGTGGGGAACTGTAAATTTGGGTGTGGTAATGTGAGGTATGATTGGGGAATCATTAAGTGCTCTTAAGAGGGGGTCAATGCAGAAAGTGTGTAGTAGTAGGCTCAGAGGGCAGCCCTGGCAAACTCCCCTTGAAACCGGAATCATAGGCCCTGTCCATCCATTAACTAATGACGTGACTGTAGCCTATTTATAAAGGCCCTTAATCCAGTGAATAAAATGTAGGGATATACTGTATTGTTGTAAGACTGTCCACAAAAAGGCATGGCTAACTGAATCAAATGCTTTCTGTTGATCCAGTGACAAGAGAAAGCCAGTTAAATTGCCCTTATAACTGTGTTTGAAAATCTCCCTTAATAAAATCAAATGTTCTGTAGTAGATCTACCTGGTTTAGCACAAGCCTGTGCTGGTGAAATGATTGCTTTAGCAACCCATAAAAGTCTCAAATGTAGAATTTTAGCTAATATTTTAAAATTGGTATTAAGTAAGCTGATAGGCCTCCAGTTGTTAATATCATGCCTATTCCCTTTTTTATAAAGATAAATCAACCTTCCAATCATCATCCTTAGTGTGGGTGTTCGATTAACAAGAACGGAAGTAAATACCTCTGCCAGTTTTGGTGCAAATTCTTTACCTATGTTTTTATATAATACCCCAGTGAGCCCATCTTCACCAGGAGCCTTATCATTAGCTGGAGAAGCTATAGCATACTCAGTTTCACCTGATGTTATATCTTTTACCAGTTGAGAATTTAAATCTTCTGGTACTGGTGGTAAAGTAAATGCCTTGGAAAAAAAAACTCAGGGTTTGAAAGATCTAGGTATACCATGTTGAAACAGCTGTATAGAATGTTGCGTAATAATATGTAACATGTCCTGTGTGCTGGTACATAGATTGTTCCTGTGATCCAAATGGCCATCCATATGTTTATGTTTAATTCCATCTTGACAACTTTCAGACAGGCAGATTTTTCCACTTTTGCCCTGTGTTCCAAATTTCTGTTGTTGTTGTTGGAGATCCTGTGCTTGTTGTACATGATAGTCTGTCGTTAATTGTTTAATAGTCTGTATCTGTGTGGCGAGGTTTTGTCCTGTAGTGCATGACAAAGTTAGTACATTTTGCAGCTGTTTCCTATTTTGTGAATATGTGAAATAAGTACTGTTCCTTTGACCTTTACCATACTGTTTTAGGAGAGCGTTAAGATCTGATATGGTATCTTCCCACCATATCACCGGGTCTGTGCACATAATAAAGACTGATTTCCTCACCTGTATAAAATATTGTAAATTCTGTGTTAACTCTGTTTGATTTAATAGTGAGGAATTAAACTTCCAATCTCCTGGTCCACTGTGTGGGGCATCTGTATTCCCTAACTGTATATACACTGTAAATCATGTTATGATCTGAGAATTCTGCTGGCAGAATTTTTGCTGTATAAACATGTAGTGTAGGTGTGATGAAAAAAATAATCTATCCTGGTCGCAAGTGGCCCTTTTTGGAAGGTGGGATCTGCATTCCCTGTTACTGTGAGGTGTGCATCCTTCAAGTTAGTGGTCAGAATCATTTTCTTAAGAAATGCCATATCACAGAAGAGTTTCTTTGTAGCGGTGTTCCTCCCTCTGTCTGTTATGTCCATGCCACAATTGAAATCTCCCCCTAAAATAACAATTTTGTGAGGAATGCAAATATGGCTCAATAGCTTGAAACTGTTCTATCATGTCAGCTTTAGATTGTGCAGTATAAATATTAATTAGTCTATACAATGTCTTGTGTAGTTTGATATCCAAAATTAGGGCTCTGCCAGACACTAAATCCATTAATTTAATAAGGTGGATCTGAAGATTTTGAAAGAATGTTGCTACTGTACCCCAGAACAGGTATCTGTTTCTAAGGACCAGTATGATGGTCCAACCTGCCATTGGTAAATCACTTGTTTAAGCTCTGTTGCTGTGTGCAACTTGGTGGCCTGTGAAAAAAAAGATACCTGCTTGCAGGGATTTTAGCTTAGAAAAGACTGCCAACCTTTTCCTATGGCTTTTATACTATTAGCATTGATGGTATATAAAGTTAGGCTGGAATCCATTCATGTGTTTTGTTAAAGGGAAAAACAAAACAGAAAAGGAAAATATAATTATTACCTATTACAGGGTGGCTTTTTCTTCAGGTTCCTAGAGGACCTAGTATGTTTTTGCTTTGTTTTCTCTTTTGGCCCAGGATGCCCTTCCGAGTGTGCATGTTCTGGAGGGGGAGGGTCCTCTATGTCAGACCCTTAGTCTGGTAGGGACGACCACATGGATGAGTCATCTGACTCATTACTTGAAGTACCAATAGCTTCAGCAAATACATCAAATTAGTTGGCAAGAGGTATTTCCATGATCTTAGGAATTTTGGGTGCTGGCAAGTTCCAATTTGGTCTGCATCTAGTTACCATTTTAGTTTTCACCTGTTCCCTCTGTTGCTTGTGGGGAGAAGGCATCTCTGGGGTACTGTGAGGCACAGAGGTACTAGCTTAAACACACTAAGTTCATGTATGTCTGTTTAAAGGAGAAATATACTTGGCTTAACTTGCGTCATTTAAAGTCACAATGGCTTTCTTCAATTTTTCATATACGATCTGAAACACGTCTAGGCTATTTAAAAAACTACAGTGACATTGGTGTTACAATAAGTTTAACATATCAAGAATTTGTTACTAAAAGAATTGTAAAATACTTCAAACTTAAAGATTTGGAGAATAATCATAGACTGAAAATCTCACCTTGGACCAGATTGGATGATAATGTACATTTTTAAAGGAAATACTGAGATGAGCTGATTACAATCAGAGAACTCAATACACAAAGTATAAGTTAGAGTTATTTCCCAGCAATATACTAGATGCAATATATAGAAAAGATTCCTCTATGCAGGCTAGATTGTGTTCATGTACTTCTGTATCTCCAGAAAATTTAAAGCATGTTATGTTTAAGTGCCCCTGGTATAAGACGCCTAGGGAGAAATGGTTAACACCACTTTGTGACACCATTCAGACGTCTGATCAAGACTTTCTCTTGAGGTTATTTTTTACCACTAATGATGAAATTATTATTGGCACAGTAGCCCACTATTTAGTGTGTATTTCAAGAATTCGCCTAAGATTAAAAGGTATTAAAGCAGATAATTAGGAATGTTAATATGATGAGTCTATAATACAACATGGTGTAAGATGCTGTATGTGCAATTTATTATTTCTCTAATGAATTTAAAGCTTTATCTTGTATGTGCAATAATCTTGTGTATATATATATATATATATATATATATATATATATATTTAACTAAGTATTGTCTATATCTTGCTGTAATTTAACATATTTGTGACTTTTTATGTTGAAAAGGTCAATGACCGATCAATAAAATTGAAATTGAGAACTGAGGTACTAGCCCTTTCTCCTGCTGCCTGCATTTCTGTAATCTCAGTACTTTCTTCAGTGAGCTCTACATCATTCTCTTCAGATTGCCCCTGTGTCTCGTGGAGGTGGGGGGACTCTGTCTGGCTTCTGCCTGTTCCTGTTCTGCAGGGCGTGGGACCAGTACAGAAGGCTGTGGGAGTAGGTTTTGCCTGAATTTATCTCTTTGAGCAATGTCTACCAACAGGCATGGTTCCTCACTGTCAGCCTGGTTGGGCTGATTATGGGCAGCCAAAGGGCAATTGTGATATGTATAGCCCCTTGCTTCACATAAATTGCATCTTTGCTCATTTCTACAAAACCTACTCATATGCTCCAATTCATTACATACAGTATAGTGCATTTCAGTCTGTCACACAAACTGCTCAGATGTCCTGTCAACCCTCACTGGTAACAGGCCTTGGGCTGTCCCACAAAGAACAACCCCCCAATCTCTTACCAGGAAAAACAGTTCGGCAGGTGCTGGAGACTGGCATCAGAGCTGTTCAGGACCACCTGTCCAAATTCGTTCATCATCGAAAATTGCCTCAGGATTACCTAAAACTGTACATCGTCACCTGAACCAGTACAATAGGTCTGTAACACTGACTCCTTCGTTCCAAAATAACATGGTGATAGTCCTGTTAGCAGGCTTCAAAAGGGGAATAACTTCAAATGGCATCCAAAGTGGGGATATTTTAAGTAGTTGGTATTGCACCCAAAATTTCTGCAGTCCACTGCTTAGATTAAAACTAACGTCAAAAGTTGCCACTCCTGACATGTGAATAAGGGCATAAAGTTTTGCAGCTGTGAAATGCATTGATCCCTTCAACAGAGATCTGGCAACAAATATTCTATCAGGAAAGGTCTCCAGACCCCTCCACTTCTGTTGTATATATGTAGATGTATGTATATCTATAGATAACTGTTTGTCTATCTGTCGGTCTATCTTCAGTCTGTCTATCTATCTGTCTATCAATCTATCTATTCATTGCAAAAACTCACATTTAATTATCAGTTAGGGTTGTAATATAATGCTGCAAAACTAAGGAAATGCAGCATTAGGGTTTCCATCCCTAACTCTGCCCACATGCTGCCAAAGCATCACCATTGGTAATCATAATATTCATTCAAATTGTTGCAATAGCAAATATTTTTTAAATGGAAATGAAAGTGTTTACAATGAAAAAAGGAATAAATAATCATGTGACTGTTTTAACCAGTCAGATTGCAAGTTACTGTCCAAGGGTTTTATAAGGATGGCTAGATAGTACTGCCTATTTTCAGCTTCATCAGATGGGGTGTGGGGGTGGGGTACAAATGCAAAGCAGCTGAAACTGATGCTCAGATTAAGCTGTTGGTATTTTAGTAAATGTATTTTAGTTAATGGGGGAAATCTGGCCAGGACACTGGGGAAATTCCTTTTCTCTTTTTAAGAAGTGTCATGGGACCTGAACAACCACTAGAATGGGAAGACAGGACCATATACAACTAAATAATAACATTTTAAAGGACAAATATATAGTAATAAGACAATGAGACTATTGTGGCTCACTCCCAAGGCCTGTAAATTAATAAATGCTAAGGCCAAAACTTACAAAAAATTTAAGAACTCAGGCTCATTTGTAGACCTGATTGGATATAGGAAACAAAATAAAGAGATATAAGAATCAAATAAGGGAGGAATGACTGAAAATAGAACTACAACTGGCATCAGACAAACGGAGCATAAAGTAATGCTATTGTTGCATGAACTCTGCCAAGCTGAGTTGTGGTATGGTAGGCCCTATTGTCAAGGGAGATTTGAAAATTGTAACCCAACAGGCCAAGACTGAAGAATTTAATACTTACCTCTGTTCAGTGTATTCAGAAGAACAAGACTGGAACCCAAAGATTGGACACCTGGAAATAAAAGCATCACTTTTCCAGATATAAAGTTTTCAGCACTAATTGTAATGGATGAACTCTTAGAAATGGATATCAAAAGAGATGAAGCATTCAATAGTATATCTGCAAAGTTATTAAAAGCTGTATATCAAGAAATAGCAGGAACAATAAGTAATGTTTTCAGTAAGTCAGTGATTAGTGGTGTGGTACCAATGGATTGGAGAACAGAGCAGAGATCCCTATCCAGAGACAAGAATTGGTCAATGCCAGTGATGTTTGATTGCTTGAGGCGGGTATGCTGCCTTGGTGTCATGCACAGCTCTTATTTGGATACTATCCTCTTGTGGAAGGGGATGGCAGCTGGATTGCCATTGAGTGTGGCTCCTGTAAGGATGCCCCTCTCTCCTGAGGGCAATGGAGTAGATCATTGCTGAGTGTGGGTCACATCACCATTCCTGCAGGGGTACTGGGATGGGCTGCCTCAGTGGTGGGCAGCTGGTTGTGTCTCTGTCACTCCTGTGGGGGGACCAGCATGAGCCATCTCCAAGGCTAGCAGCTTGTTGGTTAGTGGCACCCAGCTCTGTCCCACGTCATGGCTCCTCTGTCCCTTCATGTTGGCTCCTTAGTGCCAGTCAATGCACTGCTTCTCTGAGTGCACTGAAATGAATAGGGTCATTTCATTTGAATGGGCCATACATTTCAATGTTTTTTCCTTTAATTCAAAACGTCTTTGTTTTTTTAATTTCGTTCCTACTTTTTTCTGTCATAGCCTTTTTTAGTCCCTCCCTCATGACCCCTATGGATGTCAACTTTCCAATTCCCCCTGAAATGGGGTTTGTACCATATGCCACTGTCGACTAGAGATGCAGCAAATTTAAATTCCGTTGGTGAAGTGAACTGGCGGGTGAGTATGCCAGCTCCGCTTATGGAGTGGGCAATGAAAGTGTCGCTCCACCTTGTCATTACCACTTTGCGTTAAGGTGGAATGGCAATGTGAAGTAAGGCGAAGTCATTGTTTCTAATGGACTTTGCGTTCCTCATTATGATTCTAAGTGATCCACTCTGTGTTTCGTAATTGGCAGCCCCACTCACACATCACATGGCTTACAGTACTGTAAGTCACATGCTCTTTAGCTAGGTAGGAAGAAAGTGAATCATACAAGCAGACACTTTTACTTTCTCCTGTGCAGACGGAGAGAGAGAGGAGTGTGTTTTGTGACTGCTGATACTTTGATATCAGAACGAGGAGGAGAATTAAACTTTGATTTAGACCCAACAGCTTTTTTAAAAGCTGCATTTTTTTGTCTTTTCTGTCTGTACTCTTTTTTACTTAATTTGTTCTTTCTGTAAATTTTATTTTTCTTACATAGAGGGACATCAGTTACAAATTATGTTCATGCTGGAACTGCTGCTGGATCACCATGGGATCCCACATTAGTTTTTTTTTTCCTCACACCATGTGCCCCCCCCCACACCTTGCTTGCTGTGTTATAAAATGTATTCCTCCACCATCCCCGACCCTTGTATGTAATTATGCCCTTTTTTGTTGTCTTCCATATGTATTCTGAGCAGTGGAAGTATACTGTGCTAAACTTCATGTGCTAGTGCAGTTTTCTTTCCAGTTTGTGTATGTACTGCAGACATTGTCCAACTCCCTGACTTAAAAACACTTGTTAATGAGTACAATGGTGGGGTGGTGAAGCCCAGAGAGATACTACAAAACAGGCTTACAATACATCCAAGTAACTAGTAAAAATATTAATGTTGTGATTTGAAATGTAATCGTAAATCGAGATTTGTGACTGCATTTGTGACTGTGATGATAAAAAAATGCAAATGCATACAGCTGTACTTTCCCGGGCCCCGATGAGGTGTGGCACAAAACTCCCCAACTTAAAAACACTCACTAATGAGTACAATGGTGGGGTGGTGCAGCATGGCGAGATACTACAAAACAGACTGAATTATGCACCACACCTGTCCAGTACTCTGAAGGGAAGCCAAAGAAACAACTGTGACTTAAGTTAGAGATGGAAATTAGGCCCTAAAGAGATGCAAATGTACAGACAGATTAAGATTGCGCTGTGCACTGAAGAGATGCAGATGCAAAGGCATAACACCTAACCAGAGCTCACCATCAGAAATTCAAATCTGGAAAAGAATATCTTTGCCGGTTGGGGGGCTGTGGGGGGCAGTGTACTGCACTGCTGTAGTAAGAGTCACTAGTATGAGTACCAGTAAAGATACCACAAAGAAGTACAAAAAATTACACAGCTGCAGTGGATAGCAGGTTCACATTGCTGAAATTATGTGGCACAATAAAAGGTGTCTGATTTGATGACACGCGTCACACACAAACTCACACACACACTAAGTTATGCATAGCAAATTGAAAACTTCAGTAATATAACCACATATTTTAAATAAACTAAAATTATGCACTGCTGCACCACAACAAGCAGCAAAAAATGGCAAGAATTATTGAAAATATTACTGTGTGCACATTAACACAGTTATACAAGAAAAATATCACCAAAACAGAAAGCACTGTCTTTTTCTCCAAGTTAATCTACCTACACCACAGATATGCCCCTCCCCCAAAGCACACTTCCACTGTCTCTCAGTAAACAGACTGAATGTTGTACATTAAGATTCAAAATACACAAAGAGACAATAAACGCTCAATGATATGAGCACAGGAGGGTTTCCTATAATCGATGAACTAAAGTTTCAGCAAAAAAAATGACTCATAAAGGCTTTTTTAACAGCTTTTTGAAGGTTTGAATCACAGAGAGCTCTCAGAGCAGATTGTCTCCTACAGGTTCCTACACACACTACCCCAAACTGAGGCTGTGCAGAACAATCTAGAGCCCATGTGACATGAAATCCCATGAATCACTGCAAAATTAGCCTTTGGAGCTTAAAAACAAGGCGAAGTACATTGTTTTCAATGTACTTCGCCTTAAGGATTAGTGGAGTAGTGGTTTGGGAAGGCGGAGTAACGTGAAGTCATTGTTTTCAATGGACTTCACATTACCCATTAATAACGCTGGCACTCCCTTCAGATTGCAGACCACTTGACTCCTCCACTCCGTGTTCCACTCATGGAGCTAATTAGCCACTTCACCATCTCTACTGTCGACTGCAAACACCATGTGGGATTTGAATGTTGACAATTTCATATGGTACATTAGGTTAGGTAAGAAAAATCTTGATTGAAAAAATTAGTAAAAATATAAAAAAAAAAATTAGGATATAAAGAAAAACAATTCAAATGAATGTGCTTTTGAAATGAATGGGCGATTCATTTCAACTTTTTTTCATTTTGTTCAGACTTTTTTCTTTTAAATATTTGTATCTACTTTTTTGTTGAGGTCTTTTTTTAGCCCCACCCTGACAAACCCTTTGGCTGTCAATTTTTAAATAGCCTCCAAAATGGGTGCTTGCTGTGGACACTGGCATACAACTGCAAACACCCATTTTGGTGGAGAGGGGGATTTGAAAGTTGACACCCTTAGGGTTTATGATAGTGAGGCTAAAAAAGACCTTGACAGAAAAAATAGGTAAAAATATTAAAAAAACAGAATTTTTATGAACTAAAGAAAAAAAAAACATGAATGGGCTCATTGAAATGAATGGGCTTTATTTCAATGCATTTGACTGCAGGAGCAACAGCGCATTGAGGGACATAGAGCAATCAGCATTGAGGGACAAGAGGAGTTGCAATGAGGGAAAGATGTGGGTGTTGGGGGAGGTAGCTGGTAGGGTACAGAGAGGGTGAGAAAGAGTGTTTTTTTTTTAAACAGTGTGGGAGAAGGGGATAGGACACAGACTTTGGCAGGGTCAGAAATCTTTACCAGTAGTGGGGTTGGGCACCTGACCATAGGACTTGGAGGGTCAGAAGAAATCTTTACTGGTAGTGGGGTTAAGCACCTGATCACTGGACATGGGGGGCAGAAATCTTTATCAGCAATGGGTTTTGGACACCTGTCCTCTGGACTTGGGGTGGCATAACTCTACTGGCAGTGGGGTTGGGCACCCAGCTGCTGGATTTGGAGGGTGGGGACAGAAATCTACTGGTGGTGGGATCGGGCACTCGACTGCTGGACTTGTGGAGGTGACAGAAATCATGGCTGGGCAACTGCTAACAGACTGGAGGGGGACAGACAACTGGCCTGGTTTCCTTGGAGCACACAGACAGTGTTACAAGGAATATGTTAAAAAAAGTGGTGTGGGAGTGGGAGCGAAAGTCAGACAGGGGGTGTTGGCTGTACAGCGTCATATGAACATACGAATTGGCAGCAGAAACAGGCCACATGGTCTATCGAGTCTGCTGAAATGTGCAGCTAGCCCCTCAGCATGCAGCTGCCCCCTTCCCCTCATCGTCCTTCCCCTCCTCACTCTGTCCCATCCCTTCTTGAAACTGCCGACCATCCTACAGGAAACCACCTCCTCAGGTAGAATGTTCCACTTGTCTACCACCCTCTCTGTGAAATAATGTTTCCTGATTTCCCTCCTGAATTTACCCCCTTCAACCTCAGTTGATGCCCTCTAGTATCCCTCCCTCTCCTGATCTGGAATATCTCCCCTGTATTATCCTTGTTTATCCCTGTCAGGTATTTAAAGGCTTTGATCATATCTCCTCTGTCCCTCCTCTCCTCCAGTGAGTACATGTTAAGCACGTTCAGCCTGACTTCATATGAATTCCCCTCCTACCCCTGAATCATTTTTGTTGCTCTGCGCGGCACCCCCTCCAACAGCTTGATGTCCCTCTTCAGAAAAGGGTGTCAGTACTGCATGCAGTACTCCAGATGTGGCCTGACCAGTGATCTGTACAAGAGAAGGATCACCTCACTACATCTAGAAGAGATCCCCCTTGCTATACAGCCCAGCATCTTGTTGGCCTTTGCTGCTGCCTTCCTACACTGAGCTGAGTTGTTCATGTTCTCCATTATAATCACCCCCAGGTCCTTTTCCTCCTCTGTGCTCTCCAACTGTACCCCACCCAGCTGATAGCTCCTCCTCTGGTTCTTAGCTCAGAAGTGCATTACCTTGCACATCGTGGCACTGAACCCCAACTGCCATGATTTCAACCACTCCTGTAGCTTGGTCAGGTCCCCCTGCAGTCTCCTCCACCCCTTGATGTCATCCACCACAGCTCCCATCTTGGTATCATCTGTGAACAGACTGATCTTACTGTGTGTTCCGTGTGAGATATATCCCAAACAGCACTGGCCCTAAAACTGATCCCTGTGGAACCTTGCTTGTTGCCACCCTTGGCAATGAGAGTTTCCCTCCATCACCACCCTTTGCTGAGTGCCCTTCAGCCAGTTTGTGAACCATCTGACCATCTTTGTTCCCACCCCTACATCCTCCAGCTTCCCCCCTAGCCTCCCATGTGGCACAGAGTCGAAGGCCTTGCTGAAGTCCAAGTACAGGACATCCACTGCATGGCCCCTGTCCAGCTCCCTGGTCACCCAATCATAGTACTCAATCAGGTTTGTCTGGCAGGACCTGCCTGAGAAAAACCCATGCTGCTGCTTGTCCTGGAGACCATTGTCCTCCAAAAATGCCACCAGTCTCTCTTTAAGGATTGTCTCCATGAGCTTACCCACAATTGATGTGATGCTCACTGGTCTGTAGTTACCTGGATCATCCCTTGGTCCACCTTTCTGAATGGGCACCACGTGGGCCAATCTCCAGTCCTGTGGCACGCATCCTGTGTGCAGAGAGGTATTGAACAGGTCTGCCAGTGGTTCTGCCAAGCTCCCTGCCAGTTCCCTGAGTACCCTAGAGTGAATGCCGTCAGGTCCCGGTGCCTTGTCCACCTGCAGTGCCCTTAGCCCTTCCAGTACTCTCCCCTCTGTAATTTCTCCATCTGTCACCCCATCCCCTTCCCCTTCCACCACTCCCACGAGGAATCTGACCCCCCTTTCAACCATGAAAACAGAGCAGAAGTACTCATTCAGTGCCTCTGCCTGCTCATCCCCCTTTTCTACCAACCCCCCGTCCTTCCTAATTCTCATTATCTGGTCCCTGTTCTTCCTTCTTTCACCAATGTATCTGAAGAAGTCCTTCTCTTCCTCCTTAATGCCTTGTGCCAGCCTCAACTCTCTGGCTGCCTTGGTGGTTCTTACTAGTTTTGTAACCTCCCTTGACTTCTTTGTATATGCCTCCCTGTCTTCCCCTCTCCCTGATCGCTTGAATCTTTGGAAAGCTCTCCTCTTCTCTTGGCTCTCACCACATCCACTACCTCCCTGGTCAGCCAGCTGGGCTTCTTTGCCTTTCTCTTCTTACTCTGTACCCTAGTACATGTCCTAGTAGCCTCTGCTAGCCTTGCCTTAACAATACTCCATTTTTGATTGGCATTCATGGTGGGTCTGATTCCCTCCAGATGCCTTATCAGGATTTCCCCCATCTTGCTGAAGTCTGCCCCCCTGAAGCTAATCACCCTGATGCCCGTACCACCAGTTTGCTTTCCCATTCTGAGTGTGAACCACACTGAGTGATGATCACTCTCAGCCAGAGGGTCCTCCACCTCCAGGTCCCTTATGGCTTCCCTGTTCAATAGCACAAGGTCCAGAGTTCTTCCCAACCTAGTTTGCTCACACACTAACTGTACCAGGAAGCTATCCTGGAATGCCCCCAGTAGTACCTGCTCCCTCACACATGGTTGGTGTGCTCCAGTCCACCCCAGGTAGGTTAAAGTCCCCCACCACCACTGTGTTTCACTTCCTGCAGATTCTCCTAGTTTGATCTGCCACTTTCCTGTCCAGCTCCTCCCCCTGAGTTGGTGCCCTATACACCACCCCCATCCTTAGTACCTTACCCTTTGGATCCTGGAACTGCATCCACAGGGCCTCTGTCCTGCCTTCCTCCCCCTCTTCCCTTATGCACCGTATTCCTTCCATTACATAGATTGCCACCCCACCACCCTTCCTGTTTGCCCTGTCCTTTCTGAACAGTCTGTATCCAGGGATCATCATATCCCAGTCCTGATACTGGGTGGCCCACGTTTTCTGTTATGGCTGCAATGTCCACCTGCCCCACTGTCAAGAGAGCCTGCTATTCGTCTGATTTGTTTCCCAGGTTCCTCGCGTTTAGTGACACCACCCTCTACCCTGCTACTATCCCATTTCCACCTCGATGAACCCCCCCCTTTTGCTCCCACCCTGATGCCCTCTCCTATAGCTTGGGGGGTAGACTCGTCTGGCACTCTCTATTTGGAAACCTTGCCTACCAACATTCCACTTGCCACCTCACTTTCCTAGTTTAAAGCTACTCTTGTTGCTATGTACTCCTCCACCCCATGCTTCAATACTCCCTTCCCCTCCCCACTCAAGTGTAGCCTGTCCCCTGCATACAGTTCGTTACTGTCCAAGGTTCTTCCCTCAGCCTCCTACTAACCCATACCCCTTGGTATGACACCATTCCTGCAACCAGGTGTTGAAGTCCCCTATCTTTCCCTTTCTTGCAGTACTTGCACAGGGTACTGGCAGCACCTCTGAGAAGGCCACTGATTCCCCCACCTCCCTGCACAGCTTCCCCAACTCCTCAGTTCTCCCCTTTACCACCTCCACTGTCTCCCCTGACAGCTTGTTCATGCCTGCGTGCACCACAACATGCGGCTTCTTCCACCCCCTTCCTGTGCACTTGAGAATGGCCTGTCCTGCCTGGCCTGCCGTCAGAGCGGGAATTGACTGAACCCATATTAGACTATGTCTTTCCCCCTTACTACCCCATCTGATCCCCTTCAGAATGGAGTCTCCCAACATTAGCACCCCACTGCCCTGTTTCACCCCTCCCCATTACCTCCTTGTCCATTCCTATTGCCTGCCCTTCCTTGCCCCATTATGTCACTACGCTTTTCCCCTATGACCTCCCCTTCCTCACCCCCTGACCTGTGTTCCCCACTCTCCGATGGTCCCATGCTATCTTCAACCTTCCCCTCATTCCCCTTTGGCCCCTGTCCCCAATAGCTTTGTACCCTTTGCCAGCACAGCCCCTCTTCCCTACACCATTGCTGCCAACACTTTCCTTTTCAGCTGTACTCCTCTCAGCCTACCCCCTGTTACCCTCCTCCAACTGCCTGCTTCCTGTACACTACACTCCCTTTCTCCCTCCCTCCCTCCCCTGGTGCTACCCCAACTCACCCTCTTCCCCCATTGCTGCCATCCCTGCAAACCTACTGCCTGCCACCCCTGGCTTGTCTTGTGTTTGCTTCCCCCCATCCCTTGCCCTGCCTACATGGCTTGACCACCTATTAGGTATGTGCCTGCACTCCCTCCTGGTTTCCTCACCCCCTACTTTCTTCCTCAGATGTGCCCTCCTGTTACCCCCTGGGAGAGGCCCTTGTGCCCCCTTTCTCCTCCCCTCTGCCCATTCCCTGTCCCGCTCTCTACCAAACTACTTCACTCTTTCCTCCAGCCACCTCAGCCTGTGGCAGACTGGACACCCTCCTAGTCTCCATAATATATTGATCCCACTAGCTGCCCCACAGCCATTGCAGCCCACTATTCTACCCATGGTATCCCCTCTCACTCCCTACTGCTCCCTGCCTCACCTTCTGCCCCCTCTTATAGCTGTTCCCCCCAGTGTACCCTTTCCTGTACTGCTGCATTCCCCACCTCTGTGTTACTCTGTCCTCTATATACCAGCGAGAGTTAATGATGCCCTCAACACTCCCTACAATGTATCTCAGTTAATCTGCAATGCCCCCACCTCTGACTTATGTAATTCCTATGCCTTAATACACTTCCAGATTCTCCTTCCCTGCTTGCTGAGCTGTGTCTTTAGTGACTGCACCTGGTTGTGCTGTCCACCAATAGTACTCCAAAATTACAGTAGCAGCCACCTAATGGCCACGGTCCCCCCCCACCATAAATCCATTGTATCAGGGGGAAGGTGGGATTAGGGCTGCCCCCGACACTCACGAGAGTCTATCAGCCCTGTCCCAGTGCTCCTTGGTCCTTCTCCCATGGCCACCTCCCACAATTCAGACTGATTTGGTGATACTGCTGTCCTCCTCACCCTCGAGCACTCCCCTTCCAGCAGACCTCATGCTCCTATCTGCTCCTGCTGGTCTCCCCAGTCAACCCCCTTGTGAATGCCTCTCACCGTATTGGATGAGAAAGCTCACTCACCTCCTTCAGGTGAGCACAGCACGCCAACCCCAAATTATATTTATGCCCTTCTGGACAGAAACAAGCACCCTCTCACATCAAATCACACCATATTAAATCAGTACATTGTGCCACCTTTTCCACCACCCTGCCGGACGAAAGTAAACACTTTCCCCAGCTCTGGAAACACAACCGAAATAAGGCTCACCAATACAGAGAATGGATACTCACCCGTTCAGTCCTCTGCTGCCACCACTTTCTTTCTCCCCGGTTGCCTTCTCCCATCCTCCTTCCTTGGCAGCACAGCAGCAGCTTCTGCAGTCCACCCCCTGAGAATGTTGCTCCCGGTGCCCGTGGCCTAAAATGGCAAAAGTCAGCACACGCACTGGAGCAGCAAAAGTGCTTTGAAAAGTGTGTTTTCTTTTCACAACCCACGTAGTCGGCCAGATAAAACACCATTGGCTGCAGTCTCCTTTCCAGCCACCTCAGTGGTTCACAGCCTCACACAACACCAAAGCCTGTTTTTTCCTCTCAAGATATACCAATATGTTTGACTTGCATTCTGCATTTAAATATAGAAAGGAAATAAGTCTTGCATTGAGAATTACAGACTAGTAATGCTTACATGTATAACAACTAGTAAGATACTGGAATCGGTTCCATGTAAAAATCACGATTGCAAAATCACAATGTAGAAAACGGCGCATCATTAATAGCAAGCGGTAATAACGTGACTGCTCAACATGGCACCTTCAAAAATAGCTCATGCGTCTTTTCGGCAAGCTAGATAGGTAGGCTATAAATGATACTAATTGCTGCTCAGTGAAATACCTGATGCTGGCCAACAGCTTCCTGGATCCAGGATTGCCATGGTTCCATGGTTTCCTGGTTACCTGTGTTAACAGCTCCTACAATTCCTTGCACCCCTAATCTCTTTAAAATGGAGCATAGCTTGCTCCTGCTTTCTTTAGTAAGCTCTTCTCAATTTTGGGACTGTTGTAGTGCTGTGATGGATTTAGAATTCAAAGAAATTACAAGCCAGAAAGGTAGGCCATTAGCATTGTTTTGTGGTTTTGTCTACCAGAAAGACAAAGAGACAGCCGAAAAAATTTACTGGCACTGTGCTGAGTCACACAAATATAGCTGCTTGGCAAGAATACACACAGTGGGCGACAAGGTAACAGCAACACTGAAGGAGCACACACGTGTTGCAGATGCAGGGAATGTGGGTGCTAGAAAAATAATGGCTGACATAAGACACCGTGCCAGAACAAGTGTTGAGACAACGTCTCAGGTAGTGGTGCAGTGCAATAGTAGTGCACCTGATGCATTAGAAGGTCATTTACCAGCAGTTCCACTAATCAAACATATTGTGCAATGCATAAGGCAGGTTGAACGAGGCTTCCCAGCTACTCCAGCAACAATTCAGGAATTGGTTAATACACCTGAGTTTAAACTAACTAATTCTGGTGATTTGTTTCTGTTTTTTGACAGTGGGAATGAGCCTGATAGATTTCTGATATTTGCAACAGTAGCCAACCTAAAGCTGCTACAAGAGTGCAGTGATTGGATGTTAGATGGCACCTTTAAGTCCTGCCCAGCTCCATTTAAGTAATTACATACTGTTCATTGCCTGAGCTCAGGCACGGTTGTTACTGCAGTATATGTGCTTATGTCATCCAGAAAAAGCAGCTCATATGCCAGGGTCTTCTCCAAGCTTCACGAACAGTGCACATTGTTGACCCCGGAAACTGCTATAATGGATTTTGAGAAATCCGCTTGGAAGGCCTTTAGCTCAGCATTTCCTAATACAGAGGTCAGAGGGTGTTTTTTTCACTTCACTCAAGCGATCTGGCGAAGAATACAAATGTACCCTGAGGTGCAAGAGATATATTGTGCTGATGCAGATTTTGCCCTTCACCTATGAATGCTGATATCCTTGGCATTTGTGCCTGCAGCTGATGTGGTAGCCACCTTTGATGAAATGTGGGACTGGAAATTTTTCTCGGCCAGTGAAATACTGCTAATGCCCCTGCTTGATTATTATGAGACAACATGGGTTGGGAAACTAAGGGGGTGGACTGGGTGGAGAAGAGCCTTCTTTCCATTTGAGCAGTGGAACTGCTATGATGCCACTACTAGAGGTATAGCCCGCATGAATAACATGGTTGAAGGATGGCATTGCGGTTTCAATTGCCATCTCGGCTCATGTCATCCTAGCTTATGGAAATTGATTGTCTGAAAGAGGAGCAAAGGTTGAATGAGCTCAAAATTGAGCAAATGGTGTCAGGGGCAGGAGATTCTGCTGCAAAGCAAAAATATAAGGACATGAACAGTCGGATTGAGGCAATAGTCGGCCAGTATGTAAACAAGAAGCAGGTATGACTACCTGAGAGGATTGGCTTATAATTTTCAATTCCAAGTATAGCATGAGGAAATAAGGAGCTGGTGCAGTATAATTTTCTTTTTATGTTGTTGGAGTTCTAATAAAGATATGGACTTTTAGGTTGTGGAAAAGGAACGATGCAAAGAAAAAGGTGCCATTCATCACAATCCTTGTGACTGTGTTTTTTTTTCTCCTTTATTTTGAGTCGCTATTTTGACGTTATGCCACTTATGTGCACATAAAAGGGTGAAAGGGGCTTTTGTGCAAGACTGCCTGACCTGACTGGCCCCAACCATGCTGCCCTTCTTTCCGTGCTGGATTCAGTCTTGTGTTACTGCCTGACTATTGCCAAATGTGATAATGCTATTTCAAGAAGGCGCTATTATTGTTTTCCGGCTGGCAGTAAAAGTTGCTGTTTCTGCATAGTCGCTGTTTAGTAGTGATCATCGTTATAGTCACTGTAATGAACTCACGATTGTTCACTCACTATTATTGCATCGCTATTATAACGGGCTACCACTGGAATCAATTATTAATGATCATTATTAAGGTTCCTTTAAGACTTAAGCAACATGGATATGAAACAATATAGTGTTGCCAAGCATAGAACATGTTTCACCAACCTTTCAAGTTTTTATCAAGCTGTAAACAGGGAATTGGAGTAAGGGCACTCTGTGGATGTCATTCTTTTAGATTTCAATAAGACTTCTGATATGGTATCTCCCAATTTGGTTATCCCTAATACATATCTTGCTGGATTAAGACCTGGCTAAATGGTAGGGTCCAGAAAGTATGAATAAATGGCTATGAGTAATGATGAAGATAAAGTAATTTGTAGAATACCTCTGAGCTCCATTTTAGGACCAATATTATTTCAGACACACATTTCTGACCTCAGTATAGTTATAACAAATTGGAGGAGAAGCATGCAGAGGATACCAAACTTGGAGGCCAAGTTGACAGTCAGGTAGGGATTAACAGGACACGGAAGTACACAATTATAATAAATGAATGGAGGTAAAGTGAGGAATGAGGTTCAGTGATGAAAAATGTAGGTTTACATCTGGGACAAATGGACAGAAAGACAAATTACTACTTACACTGGCAGATCTTTAAGGCAAGGGACACAGAAAGGGACCTTGGGATTAAAAATTCCAGTGACTTCAAAAACTCCAAACAGTGTGATATGATCATAAGAAAAGCAAGTGGTATTCTAAACAGCATCCCCAGATATTTTGTGAGTGGAAATGAGAACATTTTGGGGCCCTATACAGGTCATATGTTTGGCCACATTTGGATTTTGGATCACAGTTTTGGGCACCACACTAAAGATGGAATATAAACCATGTGGGAAGAGTGCAGATGAATGTGACTAGGCTTATAAGGAGCTTTAAGAAATTGCTTTAGCTGGAGCAGACTAGGATAATACAACTATGAAAGCAGAAGAGTAAGAGAGAATCAATTTAAACATAGAACCATAGACTTTGACAGCAGATAAGGACCACTTGGCCCACCTAGTATGCCCATTTCCCTACCTACAGGATAAGCTGCAGATCCTAGTTAACCAACAGCCTATTTCTTCCTACCCCCCTAAGTTTTATTGCATGACATCATAAATGAGAATTCTTTAATGTCTCACACTTGGAATTCAATCAAATTAAAATCACTAGAATTGAGAGGGCATAATAGGCAACTGTTTATCATATTGACTGAATGCTTGCACTTCTCAGTATTACTGTATATTGAGTTTGTGTGTACAACTCTGTATCATACTGTATTGAAAGTTCTGTGCCATTTCCATGGCCCAGGTCGTGCCTGAAGACAGTCCCTCAGATCAGTGCACTTACCTGTTAATCAAAGTCATAACTAAATAAACAAACACCATTCCCCCCCAGCCAGGCCCTCCTTTGCATCGACTCCCCCAGCCCTGTCACCTGACTTCTCATGAACTTACCATCTACTCCATCCTCCACTTGTCTCACCCTTCCCTGTCTAGTGGGGTGGCGGGCCAAGCCTCTTGTTGCATAGATCAGAGAAGCACCATGTCACTGGTGCAGTTCCTGCAGAGAGCTGGTGCTCATCTTGCTTGGCCAGGGCATTTCTGTGTTCTGATTCTCTTCCTGCAGGATGCAGGCAGCAGGCAGCGGTGGTGGCATGTGCACGCACATGACCATGCGAACTAGTGTGGCACCCACCTGTGTCATTCCCTTCCCCTATGCCACTCTGACTACACTACTACCTGTGGTCACCCATGTGGCTGTAGAGCAGTGGAGCTGGTGACCCTTCCTCCCCAGAGGAGAGCATCCTCTGGGATACTCGAGTCTCCTTCCCCCAGCCAGCCCCCTAAACAAACACCATTTAAAACTACATGTCATTAATTCTTATACACACAGAGGGTTGTTGGTATGTGGAAAAATCTCTCAGAGGAAGTTGTAAATAGTGAAACTAAACAGCAATTTTAAATGTAGGCTAGACAGTTATATTCTGTTGGCAGATACTCTTACGCACTACCACTGAGCAGTGTGTGTGTGTGTGTGTGTGTGTGTGTGTGTGTGTGTGTGTGTGTGTTGTGTGTGTCTGGGGGTGGTCTAGATGGGCTTCAAAGCCTTCTTCTACCCCATAGACCATAGTATAAAATACATTATAATAGAAAGAAGACAGTAACATGAAGACAGATGCTTGGAAACTTATCTATGTATCTATCCATCTATCTATCTAAAGTATCTATTTATCTGTTCACCTATCTATGTGTCTGTCTATGTGTCTGTCTGTCTATCTATCTATCTATCTAGAAATTATACAGACACAAAAGTGACTGCATGTTGGGGATGAGTTAGTTTCAAAATTTCAGTTTTTGGCAGTATATAGATATATATCTTCTTTGCAAAAAACTTTGCTAATGCACCAGTTAGGGTTCCGATTAAACTGACAAAAGTAGGGAAATGTGGTGTTAGGGTTTCCAACCGTAACACTCCACCACCACCCTGCAAACAGCAAAAGGAAAAACATTACAATTTTGCCTGTCCAGAGTCTTCACAAATCAGACTTGGAGTCTTCTTTGAGGTTATCAACCCTATTACAACCCCCCATTCCATTGGCAGATAAGCTGAGATGTGCAGACTATATGAGAATGAAGTGAGCATTAGGGTCAGTGATCCCAAGGAAGACCCCAGGCCTGATTTGCGAAGACTCAAGAAAGGCAAAACTGTAAAGTTTTTTCCTTTTGCTGCTTGCAGGAAGGGTGTAAGGTGTTAGGGTTTGAAACCCTAAGACCATTTTTCCCTACTTTTGTTGGTTTAATTGGAATCCTAACAGGTGCATTAATGTTTTTTTGCAAAGAATTTCTTTACTTTTTGAGATAGTATAATGGTATCCTCATTCGCCTGAAGGGACCAGCATGAACACATCCATTTGCCTAGGGAAGCAATTTATGTGCTTGGTTGTAGTAGTTTTTTGTGGCACTCACTTCAAAGGGAAAAATATATTAAGTGTGCCTCCTAACTCACAGCGCTTGATTCTATATGGGCAAATATGTGTTTCTCATTTTATTACCCATAAGTCTGCACATTTTTGACAGTTTGCTCTGAAATTTGCTATGGTTATAGTGGGAGAATAGATACACCTTTAGTGCATTTTTGATAATTATCAGACCTTTATTGTGGATTTGGCACCATGGTGAAGATTGGAGGTAATTTTGGGGTGCAGTGCATATCCCATCAATGCTTGTGGGGCGATTATGTGTTAGTGTTGTAGTAGTCACTGACACCTTTTTTTGATATATACGTTGCCCCTTAAGTCCAATTATTGACAGACGTATGGCTTGTTAAAGTTGTAATGTTATTCTATAGGAATTTTGATTTTGTAATTTTTCTTTTTTTTGTATGGCCCCTAATTTTATGCAGGGTGTTACATGTTAGTCTTGTAGTACTTATTAAGTCCATTCTTTTGATATATACTGTAGATTGTCCCATAACTGCAAATATTGACGGAGTTATGGCTTGTTAAAGTTGAAATGTAAGAAAAAAAATAATGTCCAGATTCTTTTTTTCATATGAAGGAATCTTTTTCCATGAGAATGACACAATCTCATGAAAAAGATTCCTTCATACAAAAAAGAATGTGAAGAAAATGAAGTCCAAAATTTGTTTTTGTATGAAGGATTCTTTTCTCATGAGAATGATTCAATCTCACAAAAAAGAATCTATCATACAAAAAAAGAATGTGAAAAAATGAGTCCAAATTCTTTTTTCATATAAAGGAAGTTTGTATCATAAGAATGATGCAATCTCATGAAAAAAAAGATTTTCATATGAAAAAAGAATGTGAAAACAAATTAAGTCCAAATTATTTTTTCGTATGAAGGCATCTTTTCTCGTGAGATTGTGTTGTACTCATGAAAAAAGATGCCTTCATACAAAAAAAGAATATGAAAAAACCTAAGTCCACATTCTTTCTTTGTATGAAGGCAATCTTGTTTTGTATGGTCAATTCTAGTTTCGTATAGCCATATGAAAAAAGAAAATCTTCTCATGGAAAAAAATATATTAAAATGTGTTAAAACCTATTTCTGGTCATTTTTCAAAAAAAGTAACTGCAGTATCCTCCTAACTGGGGTCCCAATTAGCAAGATATATGTGTTGATGTGTTTGTATTATACTGTCTGTATGAAGTTTTGATATTTAAAAAAATAGAAACAAGATGGTGGGCATATGAAAAAAAGAGGTTTTTTTTCCTCATGAAAAAAGATTACCCCCCATACGAAATAGTCCTTTTTTCATATGGGCAAATTCTTTTTTCATATCAAACCAGGGGTGTAGCCAGGGATTTCAGATCAGCACACCAAGTGGACTTACTGCTACCTCACCCCCCCTTGTTAGGGTGAGCTATCCCCTCCCCAGAGAGTAGCCAGAAAATATACAAATGTGCACCAGGACCGTGTTTGTTGCCTCATTTGGCACAATAAATACAACTTTTGTATCTCATGACAGTGGTTGTTGCCATGCATGGGTAAATACAAATGCCATACATTGTTCCCCAAGACACTCACATACCAGCCCAGAGCCTGTAAAGTTGTATTGTCCTTGGGATGCAAAGAGAGTATTAGTGACCAGTCCTTCTAGTTTTGACTCCTATGAATAAAATTACAGAAAGGTTCAGTATTTTCTGTTAGTTTTCATGGAAAAAGGAAGCAGTTCAGAGCCTATTTGCTACCCCCCTTAAATAAAATTGCACACCATGGAGTGCCTGGAGTATGCCTGCCTACACCCATGTATCAAACAGCTATTCAAAAGGCTGTACTGAACATGCTCAGAACTGATATTTCAAATACTTATAACTTTGGAACAGATTAATATTTTTTCACCAAATCAGCAAAAGGCAGCACTCTGGCCCAAGCCCTTTCTACACTGACAATTTAAGAGAAAAATTCCAAACCATCTGGGTGCAGGGCAATGACCAAAAAACAGCAAAATCCCTGACTTTTTCACTTTTTTTGCGGTCCAGATTTCGGAATCCATACATCCAACCAGAACAAAACTTGGCATGTCAAGAGACCTTGCCTATGAGACCATGTATGCAAAATTTTGTGCAAATCCATTGAACTGGCAAAGCTATTAAAGTGCAAAGTTAGAGGCTTAACAGCCTACTCAACCCTAACTATAGTGGGGCTACCACACTACTATACTATTCTTTGCAAAAACTGTATTAATTCACCAGTTAGTGCTCAAGTTAATGCTATATTTATCTATTTATTTATTTATTTATATTTATTTATCAAGTCTAGGATTACAAATACCTTTGAGCCATGGCTCTTTTACAAAGGTTCCACGTCAGAGAAATACAAATTATGGGGAACATCAAGACAGGCATTACAACAATGTGGACATTGCAAACAGAGTACAGATTAATACAGTTCAAGGGTAGCATTGTAACAAGGCAGCCAGCGGCATTTGTCAGGGAAAAATAGACAACAGATAAGAAGTGCCAGAGTCATAGGGAGAGGGAAGAGGGTAGGGGCGGAGAAGGAAAGTAGGAAGGATGGCGAGAGGGTGAAAAGTGCAGCATTGGGCATACCAAGATGTGAGGGTAGAATCCAGTGATGAGGGGGGAGGGAGACAACTAGAGCTGAAAGGGAAGTGGAGAAACAAGGTATAAAAGTAGGGAAATATGGAATTAGGGTTTTGAACCCTAACTTGCTCCCCCCAACCTCTCCCAAGCAGCAAAATGAAAAAAAAAATAGAGTTTTGGGTCTCCGAAGTCTTGGCAAATCAGTGATGGGTCTTCTTGGGGTTGTCAACCCTAATGGTCACCCCTCCCCAGCCTATATCCCCCGTCTAAAGCACAAGGTACAGCTCCAAGCCAGTGCCTCATACTGACACACTCTTCAAAGGTCCAGAAGTATGTATCACCACACGTTGCCAATACAAAGTGTTGTAGATCCATGAAGGAAGGAGAGCATGTCTCACCTTGTTTGCATAGGGAACAGGGAGGGCATTAGGGTTGACAACCACAAGTAAGACCCCGTCACTGATTCATCAAGACTCCAGAGATCCAAACCCTAATGTTTTTTCCTTTTGCAGCTTTGGGGGGATGGGGGAGGTAGGGCTCGAAACCCTAACACCACATTTTCCCACTTTTGTGGCATTGCCTTGAACCCTGACTGATGTGTTAATGTAGTTTTTGCAAATAATTTAATTTTTTTATGAGATAGTGGAATTGCACTCTAATTAATGCAGGTCCCTTTGGGACCTTAGGAACATAAGCAGATGTGGCGGGCCCAAGGGAAGAGGAAAGGCTCCATTCATCTATGGAAGTACATGGCCCTTGCGAGCCCTGCAGTTCCCTGCAGCAACAGATGCCAAGAATTCAGGGTGCAGTCTGGTGGGCTGCAGAAGTGCAGGGCCCTCTGTTTTCTGCAGTTCCATATGGCTGCAGATAAAGATGCAAAAGGCAGAGTCCATCTGTCAGTCAATGCATAGGGCACTCTGTCGCCCATGGGTGTAGATGTGGAGGGCTCTATGCCAAGAGAAGAGTTGTCTTCACTATATGGTACCTGAGCCCATGTGGGCAACCCTGCACCTTTCATTCCCTAGCTAGGTGGGGGTGTCACATAACAGCAGCACTCCCCCTACTCTCACCCCATCCAGCTGGGTCACTGAAATTGCCCCTGAACTTACCTCACTGGGACAGGATACCAAAGCATCCCCACAGAGGTCAAGACTGGCACTTTAATTTTGGTCCCAAATTTTCAAGATAGTTGTTTTATGACTCCCCTTATAAACATGACATGTGGCATTTATAGTATATTGGCTGAAACGTTTTGCACCAGAAGTGTGAAAATACATCTTGTCCAGGATTTAAAAAGTGACAACTGTCATGTTTATGAGGTGGTATGAAAAAATGGCTATGTTGAAAGTTTGGAGTCAAAATACTGAAAATTAGCAAAGTTATGAGGGAACATTGAAATACAGTAGAAGCTGCTTAATCGGAATGCCCTGCTGGTGGGCTTTTCATCCTGAATAAGTGGCTGTCTCAATTATCAGAAAGGACATTTTTAACATTAGATGGTGCAATGTATATAGCATCTGTTGTCATAATTCAGTCCCTGATAACATCTAGTCAAACCTTGCTATGTAAAAGAATGTGAGTCTGCCTATATGCCACGTATCACATCAGCGTTTGGCATTCACTGGCTGAAATATAAGTCAGTGAGTCTCTCTCTGTGCCCCATTTCATATCAGGGTTCAGCATTCAGTGGCTGAAATTTCAGTCAGTAATTTTCTTGTTGTGCTCCACACTGGATTGACATTTAATATTCAGCAGCTAAAATGTAAATGCTGTGGGCTCTGCAATTGCTCTGTCACTTGCTTAGTCTGTCAACATCAGTGTTTAGTGGTCCTGGTTCACAAGTGCATTTTTTTGGTTGCTACATACAGCAGTGGCATTAGAGGAGAGAAGTGGCATTGCGGCATTGGGATATAGAAGGGAATAAGGTGCTGTGTAATTTTTTCCTCTGGGGAGAGGGGATCATTACCTTCAGGAACCAGAAAGTGTCAGCTTAGTGTGGAGATGTGGAGGCAGCAATGTGAGAATCCAATTTACCAATCAATCTTAACTGTCTGTTTGTTATGTCTATTTATGAATGAATGTGACTCTGGTCACCCATGAAAATGAGTATTTGGCCCATGGATTTTCCAGATTTTAAATAAAAAAAATAAACAATTTACACCTACTTGTCAACTCATCACAGGCAATCAAGTTGAGAAAATGAGGGACTAAATCATCCAAATAATCTGGCCTCACAGTCCCCCTTAAATGGTTATTATGCCCATTGACTTGCATGACCACTTAATTGGTTCCCGGCGGGTTGTCCCGATAAAGCGGACATCCTGTTTACCCACATCCTGATTAAGTGGCTTCCACTGTATTACAACGTTCATTCATAACCTGATCATTTGACCATATTTGTACACCGAATTTTCAGCATAGCCTTCTTATGACCCACCTCATGAGCCTGGTAGGTGAAATTGTTCAAATCCCCACTGAAACATCATTCTGCACCACAGGTGCAAAAACACATTTTGGTCAGGATTTTAAAAATGAAAGCTGTGACAATCGTGAGACGGTGTGAAAAAATGACTGTTGAAAATTTTGGGCCAAAATATTGAAAATTACCAAAGTTATGAGCAAGCATAGAGAAATGTAAATGTATGTGTATAACTTTGTTGTTTTTGAATATTTTGGCCCCAGGATTTCAAAATAACCTTCTTGTGATTCTACCTCATGAACAAGGGCAGTAACATTTTCAAATCCCACCCAAAAGGTGATTTCACAAAGTGACTGTGAAATTGCTTTTCAGGCCAGATTTTCAAAATTCCACCCACCACCCTTGATCATGAGGTGGGGTCCCAAAAACGAACATTTGGTATAAAAATATTAAAAAGTGACAAACTTATAAAGCAAAGTTCAAACCCCATTGAAATACATTAGACCTGACTTACTTTATTTTCTCATATCGCAGTCGTCAGTTCCAGCACCAAGATGTGTCTTTGATTGGAGAGTGGATCTTTGCTGTGGGACATGATCAGGTGAGTGAAGGTGTGTGGGGGTGTGGGTTGGTGGGCACTGAGTGGAAGGTCAGGCTGGGGTGGGCAGGGGCATCAGATCAGTGAGGGACTATTTTCTTTTTTACAGGTTAAAAAAACAGTGAGGGACAGTTTTCTTTGTTGCAGGGGACTTTGTGATGCTGGGAATTTGGCACCGCAGTGTCAGGTTAGTGTTTGGAAGCACCGGTGGTGGGCACCCCAGTGCTGCCACACATATAATGGGAAGGGGGAGGGTGACCGGGAGGGGGGGTGAATAGAAGTGGTATCAGGTATGGTCATCCTGGTCTGCTTATAAAAATAATATATTACTCATGGGAAAGGGGGACAGGTGACCTGGGGGGGCAGACAAGGAAGCGGTACTGGGGGTGAGCACCCTGGTAAGCTAGGTTAATTAGAAAGATAAATAGGTAGATGGATATATAGATAAATATATATATATAGATAGATAGATAGATAGATAGATAGATAGATAGATAGATGAATGGATAGATAGATAATATCTAGTTATACAAAATCACACATACCCCCATAATGCAAAGCATTATGGGCTGTATATGCAAATCACCACAAAATATTATGCTGGTTCAACTTTAAGCAGAAATGCATGGTGCCGAAAGGCCTCTTACACAGTCTGCAAAGGGTGCCAACAGAATTCAGATACGTGTTTCGTCCTGCTAGGACTCATTAGTGTGCCTAGTCTGTATGACTCCCCAGTGTGCTTGAGCACTAAGGTTCTTTGTCTTTTAGCTTGTTTTTTGTTTTTATTGGGCTCACCACAATCCAACTCAGATATACCAACTTAGGGTAGCTGGTTCATTCCATGGGGTGTCATACAGATTAGGCACACTGACGAGTCCTGGTAGGACAAAACATGTGTCGGTGTCTTCTGTTGGCATGCTTTGCAAATTGTGTGAGAGGCCTTTTGGCACAATGCATTTCTGCTTAAAGCTGAACCAGCATACTATTTTGTGGTGATTTGTATATACAGCCCATGATGCTTTGCATTATGGGGGTATGTGTGATTTTGTATTTCTTTGAAACTTGGCTTCCCAGCCAATGCCCTTTAGGGGTAACCCTTGCCTCAGTGCTTGCTCACTAAGGTTCTTTGTCTAATATCTAGATAGATAGATAGATTGATAGATAATATCTATCTAGATAGAAAGTGTGTGTGACAGAGAGAGAGAGAGAGAGACGGGGACATAGACAGAAAACACAGAGGATTGTCAGCTCACTGCTTCAGCTGAAGCTGGCAGCATGACTCCAGCTGTGGCTTCGGAATTCAAGAAAGGCTTGATGTTCTCATACTGAGCACATTCATGAACAACTCCTGTTGCTAAGCTGGGCACCCACGATTTTCATGTGCCCAGAAATGTTATTTCTAGGGTAATTTTCATAAAAGAAACACCAGACTCTAGCTCAAGTGGTCCATTCACCTAAGTTCAGGTGGTTTCTTTTTGAAAATATATCATTTGTATGTATTTTCTATATTTGTGATTTAAAAATATCAAGATGGCAGCTATCACGATTGGCACTTTTTCCACACATGAAAAGTAGATCATGAAAATAAGCACTCAGGATAGTTTTTTTATTTTTATCGTTTGCATTTGTCAGTTATCAAAAAATTCTTATAACTCTGGAACTGTCTAATATATTTTCACAAAACCTTTGAAAGGAACACCCTTGGCATAGGCTTCTTCAATCCTGAAAATTTTATGAAAAAATTCCACACTGTCTAGGCTGTAGGTGAGAGCAAACAAAAATGCAATGTCAAGTATAGAGTAACCAAAAGTTTTTTTTTCCATTTTGTGTCGCCCTGTATCTCAAAAAATGAACACGATGACCTCATTAAATTTTTCACATATTCGGACCCTGATAGCCTGGCAGTGCATGCCACATTTTGTGCAATTTTATCAAATGATGCTAAAGTTATTAAGGTGCAAAAACTGGGGTTTAACATTAAACAGCCTACTCAACCCTAACTATAGGAATGCTACTGCACCCCTGTAATATATATTGTAGAGGTAGCCACAACGCAATGCAATAACTTGCAGTAAGTGAGATGTCACAAAATACTGTATGACAAAAGGCCTCAATTACCATTGAATTACACTGTTCCCTGCTGCATTGCATCCTGGCTGGCCCCATTGTATATGCATACATATCTATATATATATATATATATATATATATATATATATATATATATGTGTGTATATAGAGAGACTCAATGATGGCAAAGTGTGGTATACAAGGAAATAATACCACTGAGGGATCAACCAAGACATAAAGCCATGAGCCAGAAGGGGAGTGGGCTTTATGAACTTGTTTGACCCTAAGATGGTATTATTTCATGACTAAACCAGACTTTGTTATCATTTATTTGACATAATACATATGCTTGGTCACTTTTGTATCTGCTTGTAGTTTGTGAGTGATGCTGATTTGTTATTTGGGGTATTTTGGCCATTTGTGTTTTTCTGTAATGTGTTTTTCTGAAGCATAGTGGTAGGATATAATACTGTTTTGCATGTATGCTATGGGTATTTCTGTAGTGTAGTATGGGTGTGCACATTTCCGTGTGTGCGCATCCAGTTTAGCACTCCCTCTATAAATGGAAGAGTGGTTTTGGCAGGATTTCCCATCAGGATGGTGTCTTAGTGGTCCGTATGGTACGTTTGCATATGTGATCAGTGCTAGTGTATTAGTGTGTGCAGTCAGAAGCTGCATTTGGCATATCTATGCAGTCAGGAGTGGCAGTGTTAAATGCTGGTATAAAGTGAGGTCCGGAGTAGGAGCAGTAATCAGCAGGAGGAGCTCTATGGTGGAGAAGTGAGGAGTCAGCCTGGAGCAACATGTTGGAGTCAGCAGGTACATGGATAGCTTGGTGGCTAAGGTTAGTATTGGAGTGAAAGGACATGCTGTGTGGGGAATGATGTGGGAGAGAAGTGGTATATTCCTTGGTAGGTTAGGGACATTTTCACCCAGGTTATAAGTTGTTATTGTGGGGGCTGTTAGCGTCTGTGTTGGTATTTTGATCAGGTTTTTTACAGTTATGAAAGTAGTTGATATATGTGTTATTAAGATGTTTGTTACATGTCTTATTGTGGTTTTTATAAGGGTATTTGTGGTGTGTTAGAAGTTAATGTGTTAGTAAGTTGTTAATAACACATTAATACAGTGTAGCTAATTGGTTTCATATATGCCAATTGATTTGTCATATATTGTACACTAACTGGCTACCATGGTATACTGGAAAATATATGATAACATTTTGTATGAGGACAAGGGTGAAAATTTGTTCATCAGCTTCAAAGTTATTAATTAGTGAAATTACATACAATACATCTGATATTCGCCCATTTTTGGGGGGCTCACATCTACAGGAAAAACTACAGCAATTTAAATTATGAAACTTACAGGTTCTTTAGTGTTTATTCAAAGCAAGGGGTTTAAAAACAAAATGTTATTTTTTTTAGAGTTATTTACATTTGAAAGTTCATGCAACCACATTAAAAAAGGCTGAAATGCCTGCCCGTCGGCCCAGTGGTTGGATTTCTGCTTGCGAAGCCAGTGACTTGGGTTTGGGAATGGACCCAGGTGCTGGAGGGCTGGCTGGGGAGAGAAGGTTCGAGTGTTGGATGACTGCTTGCCTTTTCTCGGGGGAAAGGCAGGGAAGCGACCTGGTGCTTGCTGACCCCTGGCAGATGCTGGGGGTATGGCAATGCACTGGGTCCCAGTAACTAATGGGACATGGTGAACATCGGTGTATGCCTTGATGTTTGTGGCATGCCATGCCCTGGGGATCAAATGGGAAAAGAGTCCCGTGGCTGACTGGATGACATTCACCAGCTCCCACTGCTGTGAGAGCCCCGAGCAGTCCATGGACCACCTCAGCAGCACCTGGGCCAAGAATTGCACTAGCTACCCCACCGGTGCCTTCCCCCTCAGAGGAGAGGGACCCACCTGGTGAAGGGTTACATCTGGGTTACCCGGGGGGGCTGCAATGTGGGGTGATGGGTGGCTGCATTGAGGCAGTGTGGCAGCAAGGGGCATAGGAAGGCCCAAAGGAGAGGTTGACCTGGAGCTGTGGGGAGCAAAACAAAAAGGCTGAAATAAACAGCTGACAAAACTCAAAGTTTTTTCTGAATAGAAGCTGATCATGAACAAAATTAATTAAAGCTAAAAACAGAAACAATACTTAATTCTAAAGGTTGACAGTTGTATATTTCATCAGAAGACAGTCTAACGAGACATCTGAGCTGATTTTCAAATTGTGTACTTGGTAACACATGACTAACTGGGAAAAACCACTGCAAACATTTTCTGAATCTAACACAAACAAATGTTGAAAGCAGTTTAAAACATGAAAATCATCACCAAAGTGGTCTAAGTTCAATATGACAGGACATATATGGTGTGCATTTTCATTACAATTAAAGTCATGCACAAATAAAATACTAACAACGTTATGTTTTATCTCCTGCTTTGTGCAGGGCCCACAAGGCCCTGCACCAAGCAAATTAGGACTCTTATAAATGGCCTAGAGTGCCTTATGTGACCTGCTTCTCCCAAGTGAAGCACATTATAGTCATCTCCTGCTTTGCACAGGTCCAAAGGGACTCACCTTCTGCTTTGAGCCCTGCACAAAGCAAGTTAAGACTGCTTTGTACAGGGCCCAAAGAAGATAATGAACTGAATGGAAATCAACATGTTTCTGTAGTTTTTGTGACTATATGTATCTCAGTGTTTTTTTATTGTGTCTTACCAAGTGCACGTTATAGTCATTGCACATGTGCTGAGTTCAACTTTGACTGGCAGTATAGCCTAGAGGTTAGAGTAACAAGCTGTGAATGAGCTTGCTACATCCAGCAAACCATACCTTGGTTTGATTCTCACAACCTTCACTTGCACACTGTGTGTCTCTGAGCAAGTCACTTAACCACCCAATGTTCCCAGGCCGCCCCTGAAAACAGGCACTTGTGCCTAGTGGGCCTTACCCGGTTACCAAAGACTAAAATGAAACTCTGTTTCAATGTTTATTTAAGTGAATCACAAGATTGTTTTTGTTCCATGTAAAATACTAGTTGCAATTAGTTCAGGCATCCCATTAAACTGTCTTCTGATGAACCACACACGTGTCAATCTATATAATTTTTATTAGTTTTTAGCTTTAAAGTATTTTGTTTGTTCCCCACCTTAACTCTGAAAAAATGTTCTCTTTTTAAGCTATTTTTCAAGTGGTCCATGCATGAAAAGACCACATTCTGTAATAAGGTCTAACAAACCTGTAAGTTTCATAATTGAAATTGGTGTAGTTTAAATTGCTCTGTGCTCAAGACTGACGTGCAGGCACAGTCATCTCTTTCTAACATAGATATTAGCTTACCCCGTGCTCATTTTACAGTTGAGACACCCCCCTGTTAGTGGATGTAAGTATTGTTCAAGAAAACATGAAGTTATAACACCATGTTTATATTTTGCCCCAATTGACTGTATAATACAGTATTTGTGGCTCCCATGCTGCCTGTATTGCAAGGGGCATGCACGCTCACAGTGCACAGCTTAGCTGAGAGCCAGTGGCACAGTTTCTCAGTCAGCACCACATACTCTTACCCAGAGTCTGGACCAGAGAAAGTTATGACTGTGAGGATTTCTACTGAGCCTGGACATTAGATGGAGAACAGTAAATGGAAGGTATCTGGGTTAGAGGGCTGGCAATTGTATCATAGGTGTGCTGTGAGCACTATAGACATGTGGTCCTGCTGGATGCTTGACGTTTATGCTGTCACCAGGTGGTAAGGCATGAAAGTCATGAAAGTCATGAAGAGGGATGGAGTTTGTGGTAAATGCAACCATAAGAGCATAAGATGCTGCAGTGCTTCAGGGCTTGTACAAGATTTAAAAAAATATTTTAGAGTACTAGTTGCTCTAGCTTCTCTATAAGGCTAGATCATGTGGTTAGGATCTCAATGATCTAAACTGATGGTACAGAGTAGATATTCCTTTTAAAGTGCATATTCTAATACATTTGGTTATTTATTTTATTTGAAAATTGGTAACCAAGAGAAGCACACTGAGCCAAGGCATGTTTTCCATTGTGATTGGGGGGTATTAACAGAGGGGAGGAACAATACAGACATACAATGAGAACAACAAATGAAACAATGAAAAAAGTGTCAGTGACTGTGCAATATAAAATATGCGGTAATATGAATATGAAGGAAGGCACATGCAAGTAATTAAATACAAATCAAAAGTCAATTAGGTGAAAGCAGCAATGCAGACATATAAATAATAACCATAATTAATACAATTAAAGTGCCAGTGAATGTGCAATATAAAAAAAATGTGGTAATGAGAATATGAAGGAGAGAAAAATGCAAATAATTAAAGCAGTACTGCAACAAAAAATGTTTTTCCAGAAAGCAAATTTCAGCTACAATTAATAAAACTATTAGCATATCTGTCAAACTTACTTTTGTAGGTTCTTCCTATGTTGTGCACCAAGAGTTTGCTTTTCCTTCTCATATCTATAATGCTATTTCTTTTTTTCCATTCTTTGTTTTTCCTCCTTGTCACCTGAGCAGTCCCCTTCTTATGGCAACCCCCAGCTCTCTCACCCACTGTCCTGGGCCCTATCCCAGTTACTTACTTATCGCTATGGGTGAGTCATGCCACAGGTAGTGTAGCAGAGCCTGCGGCATCACAGGTCATCATGGTCTCCCCTCTGATTTTCTCTCTGAGGTCAGCGACGTATGCAATGGCATGGGTTCACAGCCTGAAGATGCCATATATACTCTGTGCCTGTGCCCAGCCCTCTGAGAATGCCCACTTTTGTTGTATCACCCAACCTCTGCTGGGTGTCAGGCAAGCAAAGAGCTTGTGCTGTTCCCCTCTCCTAAAAGGAGGAGAGCTATCTGTGGATGCTCACTCCTCCTCCTCCCCCAGCTGTTCTGCAAGTGACAATAGTGCATTCCTGAACCTTGGTTGCCAGTGTGGTGGTTGATGTGGCAACCAGTGCCTCAGCCCACTGCTCCACTGGGTCAGCTTCTAAAAAGCTATTTCTTTCTGCTTTTTTTTTGCTCCACCCTTCCCCCTGGAGCCCCACTTGTTTGGGCTCCCCAAGTTTTGGCCCCTTGACTGACCATCCTCAGCTCTGCTGCTGTCACCTGCCTCCAGACTCCCCAAGCTTTGCCAATACCTCCAGTGGTCCAGCTTATCCCTGCTGGGGGCCCCCTGTTGCCACTAGGGGAGAAGTGCATTTGACACCAAGGGTGAAAGTCTGCAGGGGCAAGGACAGTGTGCTGAGTGGATGGTAACATAGGAGACTTCATGTGGGGGTGTTATCCTGTACCCCAGGGTAGGCTATTTTCTTGTTTTATCCCTCCATCCCTCCCCCCATGTGATGGCTGCACACTTGCAGCATCCTAGAAAGGAAGCACGGTGGTGTGTGATCACCCATGCTGCAAAGTGTGCCTCCACTGGCTGATCAACAGGAGCCACTCAAAGAGTGGTGCAGGCTGAACCCTCCCTCCCAGGGAGGACAGCATCCATGTGGATGCTCTTAATCCTCACTGTGGGACTTTGTTTCTGTCATCCTAGCCACTGGGAATGATCTTGGATTAACAGCGTGTCAAGCGGGTTCCTCATCGCTCAGTGTCACAGACAGGCACAAAGCTATTTCTGAGCAAAATGTGATGCCCATCTTTTTCTTGAGAAAGAAACAAAATTTAAACATTCATGAAATATTACAATTTTGGTGGAACCAGAAAATATTACCAGCAAATAAAACTGGAAGATGCCTGTTATCTTTTGCAGTGGAAAAAAGGTATGGTCAACTTTTTGACCAATTTCGTTGCACTGTTACGTTAAATACAAAACTGAAGATAATTATGTCAAAGTCAGAGCACCAGCAGTCAAGAGAATTACAGTCACCATGGTACACACATTTAACAAATTTGAAAAATTCCAAAGACTGTAAAAGGCTGAGAGAGAGAGGCTAGTGGCAGGAACAATAAGAGGGAAGTCAGTTCTGAGGAGAAGTTAGTGAGTGAGGTGAGAGGAAGAGAGGTGGATGGGTGAATGAATTCATTCTGGAGGGGGTGCAGATGCACTGAGAAAAAGTGGTTTTACCAATAGAGGTGCTGCAGCAGTGAATGGAGAAAGAGTGGGAGTTAGAGGAGGAAGGTATGGGGGTTGAGAGGAGGTCAGAGAGATGGGAAGGGATGAAGCTAAACAAGTACTTAGAGATGAATACAGCTTAAGGAGAGAGGCACTGGGATTTAAGAAAGGTTAGGAAGAGGCTCCAGTAAAAGAAGCAGTGGTGAATAAGGGGCAAGGAATCAGTAGCAAAATGGCAGAAAGAGTGAAAGAGGGTATCCAGTCTGGCCAGAGAGGACTTAGAGTTGGCAACATTGATCACATTTGTGTAGTCCCATTCTGGGTAGATCATTCTAAGGCTGGTGTCATGGCAGACCAGGATGGACAGGCATGACTTGTTCCTGTAGAAGTTACTTGAAAACTGACATTACCTAAAGGGTGAATGGATTTATTACCTTTTTAGACATCTGAGATTGCATAATTTCATGAGTACACATATCTTTTCAAGCATTTGTTTAACACAATTACAGTGCGACCTGCTTATATCGGACACATTGGTGCACAGACATCCTGTCCACTATATCCATAATCTGGTATAACAGAACTGTGAGCGGTACCTCTATAACGTGTTATTTTCCCACAGTAATTCTTCATAGTTGAATCAAGCTTTTTTTTATGTTCCTGGTTGTGTTTCTCCTGTGATTGCTAGTGGAAGATGATATTTTTTGGGTGATTAAGGTTCAGTAGGAAAGAGGTAAGTGTTGTGGTTTGTGAGGAGGAGGGAAGGTGTGTGCTTGTGCTGTACAGTACAGTACAATATTAACTTTTGTTTTATTCTTTTTTTCTGGAAATAGATTATTGAGGTCTGATGAGGCTTTGAGCTAGCATACTGCTCCCACATTCCTTTAGACACTGCCATGTTCTCCCACTTAGGCTCGATGTTGGCTCATTGTTCAATGGTGCATTTAAGTGTCAGGAGAGCATGTTTGACATCTCTTGTTGCAACTGGTTCTCAGGCTGTGTTTCTTCTGTGTCCTTATCCACCTTGGACTCCTCTGCCACACTCGTCTCTATTGAGATCTGGCTAAGCACTTCCTTGATGTCAGACATCTCCTGAGTCAGGTTGTGTTCAGTTTCATCCCCTAGGTGGCATAGTTCCAGGAATTCATTCTCAGTCATCCTTACTGGGTGGCAATTTCTTCAGTCACAGCCAGCTCTTCTCGTGGCACTTGATCTGTAAAGCCTGCTTTAACAAAACGCCTGACAATAGTTTTTTGTGTGATGCTATCCCACGTCTGTTTCATGAGGTGGGCAGCATCAAGCAATGAGATTGTCTTGACTCAAATTGCAGCCATTAGCTCTGAAGAGCTGTCTAACATGTTAAGCCCCCTGATTCTCTCAGCACACAAATAGTGGTACTTCAAAGAATAAATGATTCCCTGGTCTAGTGGCTAAATAAGGCAAGAAGTGTTTGGTGGAAGAAGCTAGTTTCAGGTTTTTTAGTCTGGGAACTCAGGGGTGGTCAGCAAAGTTGTCCAGTATAAGGCTACTCTTGCGACAATACAACCGACGGCCCCAAGCCCTCAGCCAATCAGTAAACTGATCACCAGTCATACATGGGTCTGAATAGCTTGGAATTGAACAGGTAAATGCTGAGCCTCACAAAAACACCACAGTTGTGATTTGCCAATCACAACTAAATCCAGTTTTTTATTACCTACCATATTGCAGCAGCAAAGAATGGACAGCCATTCTTTTGCTTTTTGTGTCCTTGAGCAGTTTCTTTTTCACAAGTTAAAGTCCCCTGACTAACGCAAGAGACAAAAACTGTTTTTTTTCACAATTTAAGACATTATAAACCTCATATCCTTCCAGAAGTGATGACAGCACCTCTCTCACCCACTGCTGAGCCCCAGCACTGTCTGCAATCTGCTTCTCACAATGGGCTTTTTTGAAACTGATATTGTTCCTAACTCCATTGGCACAGCCATCCCAGAGAAGGTGAGAAGTCATTTTTTCCCATTACTGCAGTTAGCTGTAATGCTATTTGTAAGAGTAGGGGCCCATTAATCATAGCTTCCCTTCCACAGCCATTAATGAACCACTGCAACAATGCCGCCTCCACATTTCTGTCTTTCCCATCCCTTTTCCTTTTGCACCCATGGTTTGAATTTTGGTGCCATTCTGAAAACTGTCGATCCTTATCATTTAAAAGATCTGATAAGGTCAACTTTGGATCAAAAAATGTATTGCAAGGACCCATCTGCTTGTTCATGGCAGCTTTTCACTTGCAGACAGGATTTCAATCTTGCTGCTGCAGTAAAGATGGTGGTGGTGAGAAGCTGAGATGGAGCTCCGGAACTACCCCCCCTGTATGTAGCCCCATACCTTGGCAACTTGTATCTGAACCTATTAAATGAGTCTTGTAACCTTAGTTATGGAGAAGTTAAATTGCTGCTTTTAGAACAGAAAGTTGCTTTTGAAATTTGGGATAAAGATGACTCCCAAGACACCCACTAAGCCAATAAAGAATCCAAATGTGGGCAAACAGATAGTAAATCAGTAAAGCAACTTGCAATGCAAACCAGAAATAAAACTTGCTCATCTCTCAAAAACAAGCTGACCAGAATGGAGCCTGAAGCACCACAACCCTCTTTTATGGATATTTTTAATTCAAATAAAGCTGGAAGCAGACTGGAAACAAACCCGACTACCCTTTCATTGCCTAACCCCCTACCTGCTGCCATATTTCTGAAGAAGGGTAATTCAGAGAAACTAGGAATGCCAAACAAAGAAGAGACTTATTACCTCTTGATAGTTTTAAGACTGAAGCTTGTTCAAGCCAGAGCAGAGAGACTGAGAATGTTGGAGTGGCAAGACGTTCTCCTACTGTGGAGCTTCTTGGATAATCACAGAGTGCATAAGACTAGGACCTCATGGCAGAGCCCAAACAAATCTATCCCTGAGTGAATTAACAGTGACTATGAGAAGGGTCAGTGTTGTAGGTGAATGAGACATTGCAACAGAAGTGCTGGCTATATCAAGCTCTGCTCAGGAGTGACAGCAAGAGGATTGAGAGAAATCCTAAAGAAAATGCAAGAACTAGCACAGGTGTGGCAGTGAATACAATTTTAATGCTACCTCCTTCCTTTGATGTATTAAAAACCTTGGCAGTTCCTTTGCTTAATGCTGGAGAAGTTAAACAGGAGTCACAGTGTTTACAAGTTCAAAAGCATGATAATGTTCAAGAAGGGGTGTGTTGGAGGTACAGATTTAACAAAAATTAAAGACCTGTCATAACAGGACTTCATTATTTTTGGCAAGTGTGAAAGCTGACCACTTGCAAGACAAGCTGGAAGACATGTTGGAAGACATACTGACTGACATGATGAGGATCAGTGTTACATTACAGATGAGCAAATGGCTTTTCAAATGCAGAATGGTCAGCTAGGAGAACAGCTGAGTGAGCAGCCTCATCATCACCAGGTGCTGTAACACAGCAATTACACTGTCCAAATAAAGAAAGTTGATGAGTGAATTGACAAACAGCTTAATGGTGAGAATGGCAAGAAAGGGGGGACAATGAGGTGAGATGAGCTCTTTTACTGTCTGCTATATAGGGGCTGCTTAGTATGCTATAAAAGCATGTTTAACATTGCTGGGATAGCATTTGATTTTTAGCAGAACAGACATATCTGCAATAAGCAGGTGTCTGGTATAGGTAGGGAAGACTGTAAATGCAAAAATAAAACTCCACAGAGCACCATGTTTATACATCAGTTAGGGTTGAAGTGCAAAGTTACAAAAGTTGGGAGATGTGATTTAAGGTTAAAAAAGTACCCTGACACTTGGTGAATGTTTGACATGGTGCTTTCCAGGTTTGAATGATTGCTTGATGCAGCATTGGTGTTGCCCTAATGGTGGCACTGTCTTCCAAGGCACAGAAATTTACTTACACATCAGGGCTTTTAGGGAAGGGTGCCGAAGTTCAAGCAGCACCAACACTACATCACACAATCATTCAAACCCCATAGAACACCAAGCCACACATTTAGCAAGAGTCAGAGTACTTTTGTACCCTAACATCACATTTCCCAATTTTTGGTGCTTTGCACTTCAACCCTATCTGAAGCCTCTTTTTAGGGCTGCACTGGACGGAGCCCCGCAGACATCTCACGATCAGAAAAGGGAGACTTTTCCAACCAAACAACAGTGTGGAGTTGCATCACAGTCACCTCCATGTCCATGAAGCACTCTGCACTGTCCATTAGCAGTGTCAAAGCACTATTTGTCAGAGGTCATGATGGAACATGGCATAGTCTGCCATGTCCAAGATGGCCACCAAACTGTATTGTGCACGTGCTTGTGGGCATCTCAGACACAGCGGAATATACTGTGTTCTGCTGTGACCTCCTTTTTATATATATATATACATATTCCCACCCCCACCTGACCTTCCCTCTCAGGACCCCCCCCAACATAACAGTGACTCTGGGGGTGCCCAATCCCCCCAGTGTCATGATCATGTTCCTGGCATGACCAAGGTTATTTTTTTTAATATATTTTTTCTCCCCCACCAGGCCCTCCTTCTCAGCAACCACCCCCTATCCCTCCAAACATAACCGTGACACTGCAAGTGCCCAATCCTCCAGTGTTGCAATTGTGTTACTAGCATGAGCTTTTTTTTAATCAATTTTTTTCCCTCCCTAACCTGACCCTCCCTCTTAACACCCACCACCCCAATCTCCCAGTGTTGTGATCAGCTATCCTTGCTCCTTTTTTTGCCTGTGAAAAGAAAAACATCCATCAATGTCTTTTGTGGCCATTCCTTCCACCCACCCAACCCTCCCACTCAGTACCTACCACCCTGCACCCCCAAGCCCTTACTTACCCATCGGGGTCCAACACCATAATCCTTTCTGGACCACAGGCACATCTTTCCTCTTCAAAGCTGGACTGTGAATTGAAGAAACAGGTATGCAGTTCAATATATTTCAATGGTATTTTGAACTTACTGGCATAACTTGGGCATTTTTGCATTTTTTGGTCCAAATTTTCAACATGCTGGTTTGGGACCCCGCCTCATGAACAAATGCACTGACATTAGGCAAATCTGTCCTGAAAGGTGATTTTGTGGTCCCTGTGTGAAATCACCTTTCGGGTAGGAGTTGAGAATTTTCTCTGCCCTTGTTCATGAGGTGGGGTCATAAGAATGCTATATTGAAAATTTGGTGTAAAAATATTGAAAAATTACAATGCTATGAGCCCACATTTAATTTTGTGAATGAAGGCTCGTAACTTTGGTCATTTTCAATATTTGTACCCCAGATTTACATTATAGCCATATCCTTACATCACCTCATGAATGTGACAGCTGTCATTTGTCAAATCCAGGCCAAAATGTTTTTTTTTTTACATCCTGAAAGGTGATTTCGCTGTCCTTGCACAAAATCACCTTTCAGACAGGAACTGAAAATTTTTCTCTGCCCTTACTCATGAGGTGTTGTCATAACAAGGCTATGTTATAAATTTGGTGTAAAAATATTTAAAAACAAAGTTATGAAGCTAGGTTGAATTTTACATATGCAGGCTCATAACTTTGGTAATATTCAATATTTTTACCCCAAATTTCAACAGAGCAATTTCGTTGCAGCACCTCATGAATGTGACAGTTGTCATTTTTCAACTCCTGCCCAAAATGTGTTTCTGTATTCCAACAGTTAATTTTGTAGTCCCTGCGTGACATCACATTTAGGCCATGAGTTGAACATTTGCTCTGCCCTTCTTCATGATGCAGGGTCATAACAAGGTTATGTTGAAAATTTGGTATAAAAATATTAAAAAACACATTTCCAATATTTTTACCCAAAATTCCTCACCTGAGCCCTATTGGCTCTGGCTAGAGTTTGTTTATTAGGTAATAATAACTGGGTTTCATTTTCTTCCAGAGGAAACACAGATTGTAATTTGCCATTAAAAAGGAGTGTATATAATGGCAAACACATGCCAGGCTTCCCTCGCCCCATGCATGTGCCAGCTGCAGCTCTTCCCTTCTAGACCAGTGGCCACCTTGTCTTGCCACTGCAGACTTCAATGCCCCTTGGACTCAGCAGTAAGTTCTTTAAAAAAAAATCACTGCTCTAAAATGTTTTAAACAAACCAAGTACAGTACGAGAAAAAAAGTTAACTTTCAGCAGCTGAACGTGGACCGTGCTGAAACACAACCCGACCAAAGCAGAACAGGGACATCTTTTATTTTATATAATTGCTATGGCAAAAAACAAAACCCAGAAATTATATAAAATAAAACATGGGGTTGTGTGTAAAACTCAAATTTTACACACACCCTCGGTGTTGGATATCTGTATAAACCCAAGCTTCGTTCTTGAGGTTTATATAGCATTCAACACCTTGGATGTGTGTAAAATTCTCATTACACACCATCCCATGCTTTATTCTATATTTTAATAACAGATGAACGGTGCTTTGTATTGACAGTGCTGGCACTCAATATTTTTAATGGCTGAAGTGTTTTGCCTCACCCCACCCTAATGCCAAGCAGTTCCTGGCATCCAGTGGTGCCCCCATACACCAAGCCCCAATTAAATCATCTCTGGCATCCTGAGGCAACCCCCCATGCACACACCATGCCCCCAATCTAAGCATCCCTGGCATCCACTGGCACTACCCCACTCTGCCCCAATCCAAGCATCCTTGGCATCGAGTGGCACCCCATACACCAAGCCCCACTCAAAACATCTTTGGCATTGAAAGGCAACCCCCCACACATGCACACCATGCCACAAATCCAAGCATCCTTGGCATCCAGTGACACCCCCTACACAACATGCCCCTATCAAAACATCTCTGGCATCCAGAGGCAACCTTCCCACACATATGCACAAATTATGCTCCCAGTCCAAGCATTCGTGGCATCTTTTGGCATCCCCATACACCAAGCCACAATCAAAACATCTCTGGCATTCCAAGACATAACCCTCTTCACACATACACACACATTATGCTCCCAATACAAAGATCCCTGGCATCCACTGGCACTCCCCACCTTGCTCCAGTCCATGCATTCCTGGCATCCAGTAGCACTCCCATGCACCATGTCGCAATCAAAGTATCCCTTGCATCCAGAGGCAACCTTCCCACACATACTCCATGCCTCCAGCCAAGCATCTCTGGAATTCAGAGATACCCTCTCCCACACCATGTTCCAATCCAACCATTACTGGCATTCAGTGGTGCCCCCTTCCACAACCTGCCCCAATTCAGGCATCCCTGGTGTACAGTGGTATCCCCTCTGTAACTCTGCCCCAATCCAAGCACCCTGGCTGCCAGTGGCACCCAAACTAAGGTAGCACTGGTCACTGAGGATGGGCTCCTGATGACTGCATCATATATTATTTTTCCAGCACAGGGTGGGCTCCCAGTGTTGGAATCAGGATTCAGGGAGTGGAGGCAGGAGTACAGCCATGGTTACTGGGGATTGGTTTCCATTGGCCACATTATTTGTCATTTTTCTAGCACTGGGGCAGATTGCCACTTTCCACATTGGGACTGGGAGGGCAATAGTTGCTTCTAGGGATATGCTCCAAGTTGTCATATTACAGTATTACTTTTTAAACTCCGAAATCCAGGACGTAACAAATGTGTTCACAGATGTGCAAACAGATTTTGCTTCTCAATTTGATGCGTCAGGAGTGCAGTTTCACTATAGCTTTGATGTGCAGAGTCCAGTTTCACCATGCTGCAAGAAAAGGTCTTATGAAAAAAAACTGAGATTTTGTTCTGCACATGCACAGTTAGTGGAGCATTGTTTTATTTATAATGGTTTTTATTTTAAAAGTTCTTCCCCCAAAAATCTAATGCACCACCCCAAGGACAGGATCTAATGAAGCTGAGAGTTTCAGTTTTCAGATCTCAGCATTCTAGTAATAGATAAGCAAAAACAATCACCTTAAAATATTTTTCAGTGTTTTCAATACCCTGTAACACTATAATGACTTAATCAAACTTAAATAATTTAGTGGCGATCTACGTTCATACCACAGAGGGTGTGCCTCTTAATTTAACGGTCCCAAGGTTTAAAACCGGTTCATGCAATTATCCAAGCTGTGTGTGGGTGTTGATGTGCGATATGGCTGCCACTACACATTCAGTCACTTCACTACCAGTCTAGCATTGCTTGTAAGGTACTTTGGTATACATTATGTATGAAAAGCACTATATAAATGCTAATTCTTCTTCTTCTTTTTCTTCTTAAAATCATTTAATTACAACCAGACAAAAAAGAAGTCTATCACTTTTATCTTAACCCCCCTCCACCCTCACCACTGTTCTGTTTACATCTCACTCACTCTCTCTCTGCCTCTATATCTTTAGGGCAAATGGTTTGTCCATCGTGCTTCATTTATCTCTAAGTACTGGCATGGAACCCTCCCCAGCTATCTCAGCTCCTTACTCATCTGTACTCCTACCTCCTCATGCTCCCTCAATAACTTGAACACAATCTTTCTCTCTCTCTCTCCCCCCCCCACATGAAAACATTTGTGGGTCAATCTGCTTTTACCTACTGGTTTTCCCTGACTGTGGACTGACTTGCTTCCTGTTTTTCATTCTGCTTCTTACCGTTTTATTCTCAAGGTTGTTTACAATTACCATTACCATATAACAAAAGTTTGTAACCGTTTTGGAATTGTTTAAATTTCTGCAATAATCTACTGCAGTGTATCTTGCAGAGCTTATTGTGTGTGTATATAGTGTTTCTATTCCTATGTGACCCAGCTGTCCACCTGTATAGTGGTATATTTGTGCCATTACTGCCACGTTTCTGTGTACTCACTTGATAACTGCTATTGTATTATTTGTTTGTATAGCTATATTTGTACTACTGCTCTCCTGTTAATGTTATACAGTATCTTATTACAAATAGTTTGTATTATTTTCTTGCACTATCCCCCCACCCACCCCCCCCGAATGCATCTGAAAATCAACTGTTCTCAGCTCAGTATACCTTTCCTGGTACAGTAAAACCTTTAACATAAATAAATAAATAATATAAATAAATAAATACATTATTTATTATTCTACTCGGCCCTAACTATACACCACCAAAGAACTTCTGGTTTATTGAAAACCATATTTGTTTTATCTAATTTCTGAGATGTTAAAAAAAGTTCCAGCAGTGGTGCGGTTAATTCCTTAACAAGTTTAAAAACATCAAAGGCTATTATGAACTGTGAATTCCATAGCATCAGTTAGTCACATGACTTAGAAATTGTGTAATTGTGAGGAACTGTTTTAACCACTGATTCAGTGTATTCTAACTGTTGTACAATGTTATACAAATTGTCTGTATCTTGTGTAAACTACTACTCTCTGTACAAACTGTACCCAGGACACAACTGGAAACGAGCTTCGGCGCAGTGTGCCTTTCCCGGTCATCAAATTTTAAGTAAAATAAAAATAAAGTGGAAGATGGCTACAATTTGATTCTGTGGTTTCAGTGCTTCATTCCTCGGCATCTGATGTACTGTGTCTGTTTGGAAGTACATTTCTGCAGGTAAAGTGCTTGCTTGTTTCAAGTGATGTTTTGCTGTAAAGCACATTCATTTCAGTGAGTCTGGAGATAGGTGCCAGTAGTTTTAAATGTTTTTCTTTTGTACAGTAGGACATTAGTACAGTAGTTGAATTGGGGGATGGAGACTGCATAGAGGAAATGGTTTCAAATACACAGCAGTTGTAAGTTATGTTCATGTTACTTATTTTCTGTACTAAAATAATGATTTGAAATCTGCATTTAAGTGCTTTAATTTATTTTATAATGTTAATTGCAGCTCTGATTGTAAAAGTGAAATGAGGAATAAATAGAAAAAGTCAAAAAACTGTTCTTTATGAAATTCTGGTTTTGAGGGTAAAATAAGAAATTAAATAAGCGGTCAGCTGGTGTCATAATTGATTAATTAGGGTACTGATGATGTCACAATTGATTATTACACATCCTAGATTTAACTCACATACATAATATACTGGAAACATAGTTTTCTTTCTTTCTTTCTTTCTTTTTTCTCTATCTATCTATCTATCTATCTATCTATCTATCTATCTATCTATCTATCTATCTATCTCTCTATCTATATATCTATCTATCTAGTGACTGCACACAACTATGTTAATGCATCATTAGGGTTCACAAGCCACTAAAGGAGTGAATGTGGTTTTAGGGTTTCTCAACTCTGATGCTCACACCCCTCCCCACTCTCTAGCTTGTTGACCCAAGGCCAAGCCGCAGGTGTGGGGCTGTGCCTCACAGGTCTGCTGCTCCAAGATACAGGTTTGTGAGGCCATGCCCCACAAGTCTGCATGTTCATGCAGGGCCTGCAGGATCAAGCATAACTTTATTTTCTCAGGGTCCTGTGAGGCCTGCAGAAAGCATGAGATGAGTCATAACTTTCTTCTTGCAAGAGATGAGAGAACTTTCTTCACATAGTACCCTGCAAGCCTGGACAAAGCAAGAGGTGAACCCTACTTTCTTTGGGCAGGGTCCTAGAAACATAGTTTGAAGCAACAGACCTGTGGGGCATGGTACTAGGCCTGTAGCTAGGCCTCGGGTCACAAGACAAGATGGGTTGCATTAGGAAGGGGTATTGATAGCAGGGAAAAGGAGGTACTACTTCCCCTGTATAGATCCTTAGTGAGGCCACACCTGGAGTACTGTTCCCCATTCTGGATTCCTCACCTCAGGAAGGATAGATATAGGCTTGAGATGTTGCAGTGCAGGGTAACAAAAATGATTCAGGGCCAGCAGGGCATGTCCTCTGATGAGTGCCTCAAGGCACTGAACATGGACTCATGGGAGACCAGAAGGGAGAGGGGAGCTATGATAGAGACCTTCAAATTCCTAAAAGGAATTAAAAGGGGGGGGGCTGTGAGGAACTGTTTAACTTGAATAGCAGCACATGGTCATGTGATCATGAGTTGGAGCTAACAGGAGGTAGGTTCAGGATGGACATGATGAAGTATTTTACAGAAAGGGTGGTAGAACCATGGAACAGGCTGCAAGCCGAGGTGGTGAGTATGAAACCCATTAGTGGTTTTAAGCATGACTTGGACAGAATGAAGGGTATAATGGTTGCTCCGGGTATCTGAATCAGGGAAGAGAATGGGGGATGGAGAGGACTAGGACCCTGGAGGAACAATACATCCCAGGGCTAAATAGGGAACTCAGGCAAACTGGATGAACCCTTGGTCTTTCTTTGTCATAATTTTCTGTGCTTCTAAAAGTCCTAATGTCACATTATTTACCTTTTGTGGCTTTGGAATCATAAAGATGCATTGACATGTTTTTCTATAAATGTCCTCACTTTTTTAGATAAAAGCACAAAGCAGGAGGTGAGTTATAATGTGTGTTGCTACAAGAAGGTGGAGGGGCCCTGCTTGAAGCAACAAGTTAGTCCTAGCAGGTGCCAAATGTTGTGTGAATCTGTATTGTGGTTTTGGGCTCAGGGATGGGGAGTTAAAGTTTGACACCTTAACACTCCATTTTCCTACTTTTGTTGCTTTAAGCTGAACCCTAACTGGTGGATTAATACAATTTTGTGCAATGCATTTCCTTTTTTTTTGAGATAGCAGCATCATATCCTAATTGACACAGGTCCCCTCAGGGACCCCATGAGACGGTCCTGCGCTTGTGCAGTGTGATGGGCCCCACAATTGGTGCAGGGCCCAAAGGGTTCTGTGCATCTGCATGTATACATGAACAGAAGCACAGGTCCTGGAATGCCCTGCATTTCTGTACTCAGAAGGAGGTGTTAATGCAGGTCCTGAACACTAACGACAACATCACCGGGAGTCAGGGTTGCGGCTAGCCCGCCCACACACCATGGACACTCTCTTCAACTTGAAGGGGGTCCAAACAGCAGCACATGGCACTGCAGGAGGAGCCCCTACTTAACCACTACTGAACAGAGCGGACACTGTGGCATGGTACTCTCTTTTACTGCTATGTAATAGCCTGCTGCAGCTCTGCTCCATCTCACTCCCTCTTCCGCCATTTCTCCCAGTGTCTCTCTCACTTTTTGTCTGTTTCTCCCACTATTGGTGTCATCTGGGAACATGGCTTGGGGCCAGAAAATAGAACTGACACATGGACAGAGCCCACAGCAACAGAGAGAGAGAGAGAGTGCTGTCTTACTGAGCCTGGCTTGGGGACAGCAAAGAGAACCTTACTGAGCCTGGCTTGGGGACAGCAAAAAGAACCTACACACAGACAGAGCACACAGCAACACAGACACAGCACTCTCACCCTGGTAATTTGGCCTGCAGACCAACTGCTGCATGGACAGGATCAGGGTGAGCGGCTTGCAGCTCCATGCGCTACAGTAACTCGCTGTGATGGACAGAGACGTGCTGCTCTCTGGCCAGAACAGGAACAATGCACAAGCAGTGGGAGCTGTGTAGTGCTCTATATGTGGGCAGCAATTGTCATGGGGAAGAGAAATGGAGCTCAGGCACTGGGAGCTGTACAGTGATCATGGTGCCTGCAGTGGAGGGAGTTGTGGGGCTACACTGAGGCAGAGAGAAAGAGAGAGATGCACAGAGACACATACTGCCTAAATTTTGCAGTTGCACTGTGTGATGATGCTTCTGGGGTTGGGGGGACACAGCTGCAGAAGGATGGGCACACGGCCTTTGTGGATCACACATGCTGTTGCTGAATACTGGGTTGCTGCTGCTGGATGCACGCTGATGCCACAACAGCAGTTTACAGAACTGACTGAACACTGCCCAATATCCCTGGTATCTGTGCTCCAGGTTTCTCTTGCTTAGGCAGTATTCAACATGGCTTCCTTTCAGATTACAATTCCCCAGTAAACACAGTAACTAGTGCCACACTGCCCCGGGATATTGCTTCAGGGAGCATCACCCTGACTGTGCATGTACAGGCATTTAATCAATGGTCAGGTGGTGTTTCCTGACCAATTAAACTTCTTGCTCAGCCAACCCATGTTATAAAAAAAATGACCAAAGTTACACGCATGCGTAGAAAAAGTTCAACAAAGGCATGTAACTCGGCCATTTTTAGGAATTTTTTCATCAAATTTTCAATATGGTCTTTTTGGGGTTAGGTACGATTGCTCGATACTCAGATTCCCATCAAATGTTAGCCCGATATTGCAATCTTGACATTTAGAAAGCTGACAGATATGAAATATTGACACCGTATTCCCGACATTCAGAAAGCCGATGTTTGGACAGCTTACAGCATTAACACAGCTAAACAGCTCTGAGCAGGGGCTTTCTCCAGCATTAACTCAAAAAAAAGCAAAAGATCTGAGCAGGAGCACAGAGATGGATGTGAGCATTTTGAGAGATTAGGAAAGAAGTATGTGGGTTGTAGGCACAAGTGATATATTTAAATTATGCAGCACTAATCACTGCTCAGTAGTTTCAGAGACTTACAAAAAAAGCAAAGGTTCTGAGTGGAAGCACAGAGATAGATGAGAGCTCAGCACAGATCACAACTCAGCAGTCAGTTTTACATTGGGTACAGTTTCAAACTGATTTCCCAAAGGTAGCAACTCAGCAGTCAGTACACTGAGTCTTACTCAGAAACTGTTTAAATACATTCACTGCTGACTTTCGCATAGCTTGCTCACTGATGCACAAGTCATTGCACGAGTAATTGCCTTTGTGAAATCAGTCCGAAACTGTACCCGATGTAAGACTGACTTCTTTTTTTAATGACTGGAGTACAGAATATGCTGCACTCACTGCCATCGCATCCCTGCAGTACTTCCCCATCACCTCATTTTAGACAGAAGTGCAAGTGTGTCTGGCATTTTGCTTCCCTGCTATTTTATCTCTGCACTTTCCTGCATGTTGTATCCCGTAACCACCAGTTGAAAAAAGTAACAGCATTTATGACAACTGACAGTTTTTAGACAGGTGTCTTATTCCAATCTGACCTTTTTCTTTTTTAAAGTAAGTAATCAGTAAGCAATACTGTTTTGTGTTGTGTTTCTGATCTGTTTGCTGTTTTTGCCTGATACACTTGCAATTCTATATATTTTACTTGTGTTGCAGGAAAGTCGGGATTTTACCTGACAGCATTTTATTTGTCGGTATTTTATTTGTCAGTCATCAGTCCCTGTCGGGATTATGGTGCCGGCTTATCATTATTGGGATTTTGGTAGTCAGGATTGCATACGGATCCCATCTTTTTGGGACCCCACCTCATGAACACTGGCACTATCATTTTGTTAATCAGTCCCAAAAAGGGATTTTGTGCAGTGACAGCAAAATCACCTGTGACCATGAAATCACCTTCCAGGCCTGATTAAACAACAGTGACAGTGTTCATGAGGTGGGGTCCCAAAAAGCCCATGTTGAAAATTTGGTGAAAAAAATACCTAAAAATGGCAAATATAGCAACACAAGTTCAAAGCACCATTGAAATACATTATACGGCACTTACCTTGATTCCTCAGTTTGCGGTTTGACTTTGAAGAGTGCAGACATGACCTAGTCCACAGAAGATGATAGCATAGTATAGGGTAAAGGGGGTGTGGGGTGGTGATGCTCAGTGGGAGCGTTGGGATGGGGGAGTGAGACGGGAGGACTGACGCGGGACTGTTTTCTTTTTTTCAGGAGAGCAAAAACAAAAGACATCAGGGGACGGTTTTCTTCTTTATAGAAAAAATTAAATAATTATTTGCAGACACTGGGAGTGGGCTCCCCAGTGTCCCACACTGCTAGAGGGGGATCTTCCAGTGCCAACATGGGGATTGGGCCCCCCGATGTCTGCAAATAAACAGAAGAAACTGTGGAGGGGGAGCATCTGACACTGAGAGTGGGCATCCCAGTGTCAGATTAAATAAATAAATAAATAAGGATGGTGGGGGTGCCACTAGACACCAGGGAGACAGTGACTCGTATATGAGAGTGCAGCCAGCAGCAGGAGTTCAAGTTGTGACTGCATAGGTCAAGAAAATCCTGCTGTTCTCATACAGAGAATGCAGCAGACACGGTCCTCTCACTAACTTCGGCACCCAGGATTTCAGATGCCCACAAAAAGTGTTTCTGACCACTATTTAAAAAAACATCAGAATGTAGATAAATGGGTCCCATTTAGCTAAGTTCTGATGCTTCTTTTTTATATGACATTTATTTTTACATGTTTTCTGAATTTTCTGTCTCTCGCTAAAGAGAAAACAAGATGGTGGGCACAACAGAACTCTGTGGAACTACAGCAGGCTCTTTGTGACCCTACATGCGAAAAGACAGTAGCTCCTGTGAAAACAAGGGAGCGCTGTGAAAATAAACTAAGCTCTATGTGATCCTACATGCAAAAATGCAGTACCTCCTGTGAAAACAAAAGTATTTTCATGCAGGACATCTAACTTTTCCCTTAGGAAATAATGGGAAAATTAAAAATGTAATAACTTTTGAACGGATTAATATTTTTTTCACCAAACCTTCAAAAGGATCTGTGAGGCAAAGGCTTTCTACGTTGAACATTTTAGATCACAACCTAAAGCAGTTTCTGAGAAACAGCTGTAGAAAAAAATGGCAAAAAACATGTATATTTAGGATTGTTTGACTGCTTGCTTTAGTTTGCCTGTCCATGTCCACACACCGTTGTTCTTTGGCCACCTCTTTGCCTTCCATGTGGGGGGGGTCACCTCGTGTGTGCGTCTGTGCCTGTAGGCACCCATGGTTGGGGTTCAGTGACCTGCACACCACAGTGGTTCTCGTCCCCTGTTGTCTTCCCTCCCCATGCTTCCCTTTGCTGTACATGGGCACTGGTGCCCACTGCTGTGCTGTGCCAGTCAGGTTCTGTCTTTGGTGGTTGGTGTTTGCTCACTCCATCATCCTTGGCCTGCGCTGTTCTGTCTCGCATCATGATGTGCTGCTGAACTGCGGGTGGCTGTGTTTTTTCCAGTTTGTTTTCATCCGCGATATTGTTTCCTGTGATGTTCCTGGCTGGATCCGAGAACCCCATGGAAGACCCCATCACTGATTCACCAACACTCAGGACAGCCAAAACCATAATGCTTTTTCTTTTGCTGCTTGGAGGTGGGGTTGGGTGAGGAGTTAGGGTTGGAAACCCTAACATCACATTTCCCTGCTTTTGTCACTTTAATCTGAAGTTTTTTGCAATTAATATCTATCTATCTATAGAACATCTGATAGTCATAGTCATGTATGAGGAAATATCACTATTATGGAGTCCAACAAGCCTGAAAGCTATGAGCCTAAAGGGTGAGTGGCATTTATGAGCTTGTTCGACCCCGAAATGGTGCTATTTCATGAATATCTGGGATTTAACTATACATTAGGTATGTCTGTTTTGCTTTACAATAAAGTGTGCTGGTTTTTGTGCATAGCTTGTTTAATGTATTTGCTTAAGTTAGAGTGTTTCTATAGTGCAGTTGTGCTTCTGCTATAGTGTTCCCCTTAGTGATTTTTCATAGGTAGAGGCATTTCAAGGGTTGCATAATTTTGGCGTTTTCATAGTGCAGTGGCTTCTCCTCAGCTGCTGCGGATGAGAACAGTACTCTCTGCAGCTGTGGAGATTTCAGTCTGCAACTGGAGTTGTGTTAAGGGAATTAGTCCCAAAAACATTTGAGAATCTGGCCCACTTCCTTTGCATGGGTTAGCTTTGATTCCATGTGTGGCTGTTTATTTTGGCAAGTGTTGAGGAGACAGCAGCAAAAGTGGTTGCTGGTGATTTGGACGGGGTTGCTGACTTTATGAAGGGTAGTTGAGGGACACTTTCTTTACACAAGTTAATTTTGTTTTACATCAGAAAATGGACTTGAAAAATACTGAGTGCTTATTGGATGAGAGCCCTGTCTAGGCATAGATTTAATTTTCAACAAAGCCCAGTTAAAAAACAAGCACTTGTCTGACCCGGTGGCACTGAGGGTTTAGGCGCTGGATGCTACACCTCACACCATGCTGGTGACCCAGGTTCGGGAACGGACTCGGGTCATATGGGGTCAGCAGTGGAGGGAATGGATTGAGCATCTGATGGACTGTTCTCCCTTCCCAGGGAGGGATCTGGATTAACCTCACTCCATGAGCGGCCCATAGTGGAGACTAGGGGACCCCAGAGGAAGCACAGCTTGACATATTGTCAGGGGTTAGGAGCGGTGGTGGATGGCTGCACTTGAGTGCGCTGCCATCACTGCATGACCGTGCTCCAGGGAAACACACAAGGGAAAATCTCTGGTGGCCTAGTGGAGGTGAAGGGGGCCCCAGGGAACTTCCCACATCCCCATAGCCAGACCTACCTCCCTGGATTCCTCTCCTAGCCTGACTCTACAGTGGTTGCTCTAATCACAGAACAGGCTGCCAAGGGTGGGTGGGCCCTCCCCCAAGGGGTGATCCAGGGGGCTGAGCTAGCCATGGGGTTGGAGGAGTCCAGAGGAGGGGTTTCAGGAGGGGAGTACAGGCAAGTTTGAGCAGGCACCCTGGAGAGATGCCCTAGCTTCCAGGAGAATGAAGAAAGTATAGAAAAAAAAAACAAGCACCAATTGGCATTGCCACATAATCAAAAAAATATCCATGTGCGTGTTGAATTTTCAAATTTAGTTGGCAGCCATTTAGTCTCACTCGCTTAGCGAGCAAGTGAGTTCCCCTCCCACTTGATTCTTTCAACCAAATGGTTCAAGTGGTGTAAAACTAAGTGTCATAAGAAAATAAAACACAAAGTAACAGGCAAAGTAACCTGGTAATGTAACCTAATGTCTATTTATTTTCTGCTCGTTTACCAAACGAGCAAGTGTGTGAGTCCCCCTCTTGCTGTGAAACAGTAACCTGAACAGCTACCATGCTTAAACTTGCATTCTCCCAGCCCAGTCAGACTTCATTCAAACAACAGCTACCATGCCGAAATCCACATTCTCCTTGTCCGATCAGACTTACTTAAGAAAAAACAGAGCACCGGGGAGCGGAAATAGTGTCTTGTGGGGGGATGACAATGATGGCTGAACAACTGAGAGAGGGGGACTGCCATAGTTAAGCACACCTGTAAAACACTGCAGTGCCCTCTACTGGCAAGTATACTAGTAGATGGACTACTTTACCTCAAAAACAACTGTAAAATAATTTCTACTTTTTTTAATACTTTTTTTAAATAAAAAATCCCACATATAGTCCATTTTCTAAGCACAATTATATCTTCCAGAGTAGGCAGTATGGGCTATTCTAGACTGTCCAGGGCTATAATGTCCTTCATCTGTGGTGCTATGCCTCATTATGTCCCCTGGGCAGTCCAGCATAGCTCAATACTGCTCATCCTGTTGGGTATTATTGCTTACAGTGTGTGTGGCTGTTTGTCAAGTGATGAGGGGCTAATATTGAGCAGTTTCAGTAAAGAACACTTTATTTTTGCAGGTCTCTTTCTTTTTTACAGGGGCTATAATTGGAGAGGCTGTGAGGGCTGTAATGTGGGTGGTTTGTAGGTTGTTGTTACACATGTTATTTGAGAGGTTATTACACTTGTTAGTAGTGTTATAATAATGTGTATATATAGGCCCAGATATTCAGACTGCGCAAACTGTGGCGCAAGCCTGGGCGCAGCACAACTTGGCTGCGCAGGGGGGCGTTGACTGGGTAATATTCAATGGAGCTGCGCCGTGGCACTGGCATGTTGAATATCGCACCCTGGCCACCAGTGCGCATGGCAGTGGCACTGCACCAGCGCAAGTGGCCAGAGTGGAGCAGGAGGATGCGCTAGTGTAAGTTCCGTTGCGCTATGCGCGGCAACCCCACGATATTCAAAGTGCACATGCAAATGAGGCCATAATGTATACAAGATACCGTGGGTCCATTTGCGTCATATCGCTGCCCCATTTGCATGCAGGTGCGCCGATCCCCGGGCGATTTGCACCTGGCGCCATGCCAGGCAGCAGCCGTCGGGGACCGACGCCCCTTGCACAGCGTGGCAATGCGCCCCCTGCCCAATTGCGGGGATATGTAGATTTAAAAGAATCGTCCAATATCCCTGGTGGTCCAGTGGACCGCTTCACGCCTGATCACGGGCTTAAGTATTACATTTAACTGTCCCATATCCCTGGTGGTCCAGTGGACCACTTCACGCCCGATCACGGGCATAAGTTGAAATAAAAGATGTCCCATATCCCTGGTGGTCCAGTGGACCACTTCACACTCAATCACGGGCATAAGCTTGGAAATCAAACGTCCAATATCCCTGGTGGTCCAGTGGACTGCTTCACGCCTGATCACGGGCTTAAGTCTTAGGTATTATATTTAATCGTCCCATATCCCTGGTGGTCCAGTGGACCGCTTCATGCCCGATCGCGGGCATAAGTTGAAATAAAAGATGTTCCATATCCCTGGTGGTCCAGTGGACCGTTTCACGCCCGATCGCGGGCATAAGTTGAAGCAAAAGATGTCCAATATCCCTGGTGGTCCAGTGGACCGCTTCATGCCCGATCGCGGGCATAAGTTGAAATAAAAGATGTTCCATATCCCTGGTGGTCCAGTGGACTGTTTCACGCCCGATCATGGGCATAAGTTGAAATAAAAGATGTCCAATATCCCTGGTGGTCCAGTGGACCGCTTCATGATTGATCACGGGCATAAGCATGAAAATCAAACGTTCAATATCCCTGGTGGTCCAGTGGACTGCTCGCAGCCCGATCACGGGCAAATGTCATAAAAAGTAGAGTTTCAATAACCCTGGTGGTCCAGCGGTACCCCCCACCTGCTCACTGAGCCCATCGCTCACTAGCCTCTCGGTCAGCGTGAGCGGTGGCACTTTCACCCACCTGCGCGTCTCACCGCCGCTGATCGACATCAGCATGGAAGGGTTATTCATTGGTTCACAGCGTGAGCCAATGGGCGGAAGCCCGCATCAGCATTACATTCCAGATATGTGAATGGATCCATTCTCTTATCTGAATGAGTAGTACGGCATAGGATGCACACCCATTGGCTCACTTGTGGACCAATGGGCATACAACCCTTCCGCGACGGTGTCAGTCGGCAGGTGGCGGGCGGCAGGCGGTGGGTGCTGTCACCCACTTCTGACCGGGGAGCGGGCAGTGGGGCTCAGTGGGCGGGTGGGGGTACCGCAGACCACCAGGGTTATTGAACTCTACTTTTACAGCATATACCTGCGATCAGGCTGCGAGCGGTCCACTGGACCACCAGGGATATTGGCCGTTTGATTTCTATACTTATGCCCGTGATCAGGTGTGAAGTGGTCCACTGGACCACCAGGGATATTGGACATCTTTTATTTCAACTTATGCCCACGATCAGGCTGCGAGCGGTCCACTGGACCACCAGGGATGTTGGACATCTTTTATTTCAACTTATACCCGCGATTGGGCTGCAAGCAGTCCACTGGACCACCAGGGATATTGGACGGTTGACTTTATTACTTATGCCCGTGATTGGGCTTGAAGCGGTCCACTGGACCACCAGGGATATGGGATGGTTACATATAATACTTAGGCCCGTGATCGAGTGTGAAGTGGTCCACTGGACCACCAGGGATTTCGGAGGATCCTTTTTCCACGTATGCCCACGATCGGGAATGGGTGGCGCCGCCAGATGCAGCCGCAGCTCGGGTGGCCACCCACAGGTGGCAGCTGCTGTGTTGTGCCCTGCAATATGGCAGCTCACTTGTGTGTGGCCAGCCATTGTTCCTTTTTTTTGGCTCACCTGTGTGCAGCGCAAGTAGGGATTACACATGCATGGGCTCAGCACATCCTGGGCTGAATATCGGGATGTGCTGAGTATGCATGGGCACACCCCCCCCACCTGCGCCGCATACATTACTGATGCGCTCCGGCGCATAGGGATTTGTGCCAGGCACAATCCCATTTGAATATCATGCTTAGAAGAGTAGGGGTTGCGGAGGAAAACACTGTTGCATCATGCCAACCCTTTTGAATATCCAGGCCATAGTGTCCATACTTGTAATAGCTAATGAATAGGATTTTCATTAATTTGTAATATGCTGTGTAGTTTTATAAGTAGTATTTATTACTGTTAGATATAGGGAAGTATTTGTTATAATGGGAATATGCCCCTACCATGTCATGTATGTATATGTGTGTGTGTGTGTGTGTGTGTGTATAATAATATAATAGGGACACGGTAGTACCCCTATAGTTAGGGTTGAGTTCGCTGTTCAATGTTGAACCCCAATTTTTGAACTTTATTAACTTTGGCACAGTTTGACAAAATAGCACAAAATTTGGCATGCGCAGCCAGGCTATAAGAGTCCCAAGACATGAAAAGTTTTGGGATGTCATCTTGTATGGTTTTCAAAACAGGGAATACAAAAAAACAAAAAACATGAAAAAAACCTATATTTAACATTGTGTATTTTTTGCTCTCACTTAAAATTGTGTATTTTTTGCTCTCACCTGCAGCCTAGATGGTGTGGAATTTTTTCATGACATTTTCAGGTTTGAAGGGCCCAGTGACAAGGCCGTGCCTTTTGAAGGCTTGGTGAAAAAATATTGTACCATTTTAGAATTAAAACGATCTTTGAGTTAATGTTCAAGTTTGACCAGTAAAAAAAACTTTTGTAAGTGCTTATTTTCATGATTTACTTCTCGTGCTGAAAAAACAAATACAGATCATGTTGCCCACCATTTTTTCCCTCTTTTTAAATTCACAAACATTAAAAATGCATTAAAAGTATCTGTTTTTATAAAACAAACATGTGAATTTAGCTAAACAGACCTGTTTAGCTAGATTCTGCTGTTTTTTTTCACTGCCCCAAATACCTTTTCTGGGCACCCCAAAATCTTTGACTGGGTGACCAGGAAAGTGGATAAGTGAGGAGCAGTACATGTGGCCTACCTGGATTTCTGTAAGGCCTTAACACTGTTCAACATAGAAGACTGGTGAGCAAGCTGGGCAACCTAGGAGCAGGTCCAAAAGTAGTAAAATGGGTGAGAAGTTGGCTAAGCAATAGGAGTCAGAGGGTGGTGGTAAATGGGGCCACTCTAGTGAAGGCAAGGTGACAAGTGGGGTGCCACAGGGGTCAGTACTAGGCCCGGTACTCTTCAATGTCTTTATTAGTGACATTGCAGAAGGACTGGAAGGGACAGTATGCCTGTTTGCAGATGACACAAAAATCTGCAACAGAGTGGACACAGCAGTTGGAAGGTGGAAAAAATGAGGGACAATCTGAAAAAGCTGGAAGATTGGTCAAGGGAATGGCGGCTGGTTTTCAATGCAAAAAAAGTGCAAAATCATACACTTGGGGCACAGAAACCCAGGGACAATGTATTAATTGAGCGGGGAGGTATAAGCAATCATAGAACAGGACAGGGACCTAGGGGCAATCATTTCTGATGACCTGAAGGCAGTCAAGCAGTGTGATAAGGCAGTGAGGGAGGCTGTGGAAGGGTGCCTGGTATTTGTGTTCATATGCTCACTGTTTTCTAAAAAAAGTCTACTGCAGTAGCAAATCTGTCTTTTCTCTGCTTTTTCTCTTTCTGTAGTGCCCCATTTTCAGGTTGGCCACCTGAGCACAAAATGGGTGCTTCTTTACTGTATTCTTTTTCTAGCGGTCTAGTGCTTTTATTTTTTCCTTTCTGCTATGCATAGGAACAAATACCAGCCTTCCCTTGTCTCATTCACTGAGGTATAATGTGTTTCAAAATCGTAGCTTAAGCACAGGAACTTGGGCTGGAGCTACTCGAACCTGTGCATGAGACCGTGGGTGTAGATGCTGGTCTTAATATGTTTTGAGTTTGTTTGTTTAGAAAGCCCTGCTCCCAGACTATTAAAAAGCACACTTTTAGAGTTTAGAGCATGAAGTTTACAGCAAAAGCACCTTTACTGGGCAGTTAGAATTCAGAAACTGTGTGTCTGTGTTGTGAGATCACAAATATTACACACTCTGAGACACTGTGTGTGGCAGTCTGCAATATTATCCCCAAAGTTCATGCTGTCTGTGGTTTTGGTTAAGTTAGCATAATATAGTTTAGCCCTTTTATTTTAGAGTTGTCTCATTGTAAACAAACAGCCTTTCACACTATTAGAACCTGAAGTTCACTCCTACCTGAAAACACAGGGACTGGGTGTGGTGCTCTCACTGAGGCTGTTGTTTCTGCTGTCTCCTTAAGAGGCAGCCGGCCCTTTCCTTCACTTAGTTATAGTTGGGGTAAGGGGAGGAGCCACCTGTTCCTGCAGCAAAGCTGTTTTTCTGTTATATTGTTTTGTTTTATGAACTTTAACATTTTATTTATTTATTAAATTTTGGTGACTGCATAGGCCCACTGAGCCCCAAAGATCCCTTTTTCAGGGGCAACCCAGGATAACAATACAAGTTATAAGAATGAACAAGGACATAAGGAACATTTGAGGCATTGTGAGTTACATCATGAGGTGGTTACAGTAAAGAAAAATAGTGGACGCAGGCATGGTTACAGGCATGGTAAAAGAAAAGCAGTGGATACAGGCATGGCTTACAGGCACGGTAAAAGAAAAGCAGTGGATGCAGGCATGGGTACCGCATGGTTATCATCATGACATGTAAGCAATTGGTGGTACTTTGCATATAGTTTATTCAGGGTTATGTGGCTCTGGCAGCAGTCTGTATAAGGCAGGTAGTAGGAAGGTTAAGCTAGGAGATGGGAGTTGGGGAGGAGGGGAGTACCTTAGGAGCTTTAAGTGCCATGACAGTGGCATGCGCTTGAGGTCAGCAGATGGGACTTAATCCTGGTGCAGAAGTTTGTGAGTGAGGAGGAGGCCTGGACCTGGGGAGGGAGCTTGTTCCATTGGCAGGCTACTTGGGAGGAAAAGGATCTTCCACCAGCGTTTGTACATACCCAAGGGACTTCTAATAGCGTTCTATCTGAGGTCCTAAGGTTCTTTGGGTTGTGTTTGAGGGTTATGGTCCCAGCAATGCTTGGCGGAGTGTGGGGTTTGAGAAGCTTGTAGGTCTGGACAAGCAAGGGGTGTTGGAGGCGGCGACCAATGTGGGCCAACGAAGACTGGTCAAAGTGTTACAGTGGTGACATCTCGGGTGGTCTAATATTGTGAAATGAGCTATTTTATTATATAGGGTTTGCATCCTGGTAATCTCTTGTTTAGCCATGCAATGTATAATAGGTGCCGCAAAGGTCAGGTTGGGTAGAAGGACGCTGGTAGCTATGGAGAGCCTGGCTTCAGGGATGAGTTGGTCCCTGAGTCGGTACAGGGTGCCAAGTTTCCGATGTAGGGTACTGGTGACCTGGTCCACGTGTTCCTTGTATGTGATATTCTGATCCAACGTGAGGCCTAAGTATTTAAGGGAGGGGACTACGTTAATGGCTTTACCAGAGAGTGAGGTTAAGGAGAGGGATGAGGACCTGTCAAATCCCAGGTATCTTGGCCCGAATAGCATTGCCTTGGTCTTGTCGGCATTTTGTATCATTCTGTTCTTACATAGCCAAGTCTCTAGTGAAGTGAGATCCTTTTGGAGTAGGGGTCCTAGGGCAACCACATCACTCAGGGGTCGGAAGATGACAGTATCATCAGTGTACTGCACAACCGAGCTCTCCCCGCAGTGGGTACACAGGTCATTGGTAAACAAGAAAAACAGGAGGGGGCCTAGAATTGAGCCCTGAGGTACACCCTGGTTTAGGGGTAGTGGGTCAGATATGATCCCATTCCATGAGACCCTCTGTGCCCTGCCTGATAAGTAGCTCCCAAACCACTTCAGGGCATGATTGTCTAGGCCTATATTTTGCAGCTTCTTTAGCAGCAAGTTGTGGTCGACGAGGTTGAACGCCTTGGATAAGTCTATAAAGACTGCACCAGTGGGTATCCCTTTGTCCATTGCCCTGAGAACTTCATCCGTGAAGTTAATGAGGGCAGCGTCAGTACCATGGTTTGTTCTAAATCCATGTTGGGAGGGGGCAAGGAGCTGATGAGCTTCCAGGTTGTCCCTGAGTTGATTGTAGATTACCCTTTTTTGCACCTTAGCAAGTGAGCAGAGGAGGGAGATGGGCCTGTAGTTGTTGAGTTTTTCCCTGAGCCCCCCTTTGTGAACAGGAACAACATTGGCATGTTTCCACGGGTCAGGGACTGCTCCTTCCCTCAGTGATCAATTGAGGAGCATGGTTATAGGCCAGGCTAAGGAGGTAGCTCCTGCCTTGAGTAGCCTAGGGTTGATACCGTCAGGTCCCCCTGACCCTTTCGGTTTCAGGTTCCTTAGGAGGTTTAGTACTTCAGTGCATTTAGCCAGTCTCAGGTGAAATGGGGGTCTTTCCATGCGAGGTGGTTCATCTGAGGTAGGGGGGAGAGTCTGGGGTGTCAGGCAGGTCTTGTAGGCCTCGAGGTCTGAGAAGTGCCTGTTAGGGGCAGCCAATATTTGAGAAGGGTCAGTTGTGAGCTGACCGTTAATCTCCATGGGACAGGACTCAGGCTTTTTGCTGCCCCTGATCAGGTCACAGATATGATTCCAGAATTGCTTGGGGTTGCCCAGGCTGGTTTTCTGGAGATGTGTTAAGTAATCCCTCTTAGCGAGTTTTATGGCTCTCTGGCTTTGTTCCTCAGGGCTTTGTATTCAGCGAGATCTGCCGGGGGAGGAGAGCCTAAACTTTTTCCAGGCTTTTTCCCGAGTAGCCACTAGGGCTCTGAGGGAGGGAGAGATCCACTTGTAGAAGCTGCCTTTAGGCCTCATTCTCTTCGTTGGAGCAAAGAGGTTGGCCGCTGTGGTTAGTTCATCCTGGAAGTATTGCACAACCTCAGTAAGAGTAGGGAGAAGATTTATGGGGTTCCAGTCCAGACTAACTAGATAGCAATTGTATTGTAGTTCAGAGAACTTGGAGAAGTCACGGGCGGAAAGAATTCTAGGTTGGACCTTGGGTGGTTTGTTTTTCCATATACAGAAGATTGGGGAATGGTCACTCAGGGAGTCTGCCATTGTGCCTGCACTCTGTATATTAATGTATAATAGTGCACTGTTTATTAGTACATTAGCAAACATGTATAAAGGTAATTCATTCAGTTGAGCTCATGGTATCAAAATAATAAAATGCCTGTGGGCTTTTTGCTGTAATAGTTGGTTTGAGGGAGGAGTCAGCAATAGTCACATGTTTATGCTTTACTATAAATGAGGTAACCTTTCAGGAGACCTCAGATTCGTCTTGGGATCAGCGGGTTACTGACCCCCTCTGTTTAGGTCTGCTCCTTTTCAGACCTGTAGCCAACACTATGTGCTGGTGAGGTGACTATTGCTGCCTGTACCTCAAGAAAGCAGGAGTTGAATACTACTTGATGTTGTTTTTGTTCATTTTGTGTTTTATTTGCCGAAATGCAGTTGATTTTGACGGCTTTTTGAGTTCTTTTTTATGTCTGCAATAAATTTCTGGGCTGGCAATTGCCTTTCCAACACATTACATCTTTGTGTCAGTGTCCATCAGTGCAACCACAAACCACGAAACTGGTGTTAGTAGTGGGATATACTGGTGGACCTGGTGACTGCCAGGAGATGGTTACAGTATGCAGAGTTCTATGGATGATCAGAAATTGAGTACTCTAGGAGGTGTTTTGACCCGGAGGATGGCTCAGAAGCTTGGTGAAGTCCCATTGCCCGGTTTGGGACCTGATATTAAATGGAGGACTGCAAAAGAGGAGAAGCAGGAGGGTCCAGAGGAAGAAAATGGTGAGGAGTTTGCTACTGCTGCTGCTGCTGACCCGGTGTCTGCTGAACCATCACAGGACATACATGACTTATTGCACTGGCTGTGTGTGAAGCAGTTGGTGATGGACAAGCAAAAAGAAAAAGATTTGCAGAGGGCAGAGGCTCGTTGGGTGGATACTTTGCAAGCCATACGAGACATTGGGGCCTGCAATCCACCTCCCACTAATGGCACAAAAGACATTAAGCTCACTAAGTTGTGTCCCAATGATGACACAGAGGCCTACATGACTACTTTCGATGGATTGTGCAAGCCTGTGGGTGGCCCAGAACTCAATGGGTCATACGCCTTGTACCATACCTGTACGGGAAGGCGCAGTTGGCCTACAGCCACATGGACAGTGCACAAGCAGAAGACTATGATGCAGTGAAACAGGCTATTTTGCAAAGGTATGACATCAGTCCAAAGACCTATCACCAGAGATTCAGAACTTTTAGATTTACTACAGTGGACACACCCAGGGAAGCATATGTTCGACTGAAAGATCTGTGCCACAGATGGCATCAACCAGGGGTTAAGACAGTGGAGCAAATGTTAGAAATGGTGATCTTAGAACAGTTCACCAGAGTCTTACCAGGAGACGTCCAAGTGTGGGTGAAGGAGCACTGGCCGGAAACATCTGAGAAAGCAATCTCACTGGCTGATGACTACCTGACAGCATGACCCAACCGCCAGAGAGGACATAATGGTGCCACCCCACCAACGGTCAGACCTACTTCTGTTCCTACTACTACTGCTACCACCACTGAAACCCCTGGGAACATTAGGGCCAGTGCACTTCGACCCTATAACCCCAATATTATTAATAGAGAGTGCCAAGGAAGGGGGCACATTGCAAGATTTTGCCCGAAAAGAAATAAAAAATCCCAGTGCACTTAGCCTTGGCCAAAATGGGATGTTTTACTACTCCAGTGACATTTGGGGATATCACCATTACTGGGCTGTTGGACTCTGGCAGTAGACAGACCCTGGTGCATGGTGACTTGATACAGCAACAAAAGAAACAAGGGTCCAACACCTCTGTTGTATGTATTCATGGGGACGTTCATCAGTATCCAATCACTACCTTAGAGATGCAAATTCAAGGAAGGACACATGCCCTTACTATGGGTGTAGCTCCTCACCTGCCCATACCCGCCATTATAGGGCAAGACTACCCAGCTTTTCACAGTCTGATAACTGCTAGTAACCCCTTGAGTGCTATGACAACTTGAGCTCATACTAAATCAGATGAGCAATGGGCTCAGTTGTTTCCATTCAAGGAGGACATTTTTGGGGCACCTGGAAAGAGCCCAAAATCAAAAAGGGAAAAACAAGAAGAAAAGAAATGATGGACTAGAAAACAAAATAGTGATGTTTCTGATGTCCATAATGCTGCTATTACTGATGTTAATATTGCAAAACCTGATGTGCATGACCTAAATATACAAGATGGCAAAAGTTTTTGTTTAGAACTACAAAAGGATGAGAAACTAACCTCTGTTTTTCAGATTGTGGGGCAACAAGACAGGGAAGGGCCAGGTACCATTATAAGGGATGGGTTACTGTATAGATGTTGTAAGCATCCATCCACTGGGGAACAAATAGATCAGCTCCTAGTGCCTACTCAGTACAGGGAAAAGTTGATCTCCCTGGCCCATGATATACCTTTGGCTGGACATCTAGGACAAGACAAGATGGTGCAATGTCTCCTCCTATGTTTCTGTTGGCCAGGTATACATACCCCAGTGGCAGAGTTTTGTCGTAGTTACCCAGAGTGCCAGAAGGTATCTGCCATTACGAAAAAAGATACAGTCCCCCTCATCACTACCCCTTTCAGTAGAATAGCTATGGATGTTGTGGGACCTCTCCCGAAGAGTGCAAAGGGGAATCGTTTTATTCTGGTTCTGTGTGATTATTGTGCTAAATACCCAGAAGCCATAACTCTTAGAACTGTTACAGCTGAGAAGGTGGCATATGAGCTTCTCAAAGTCTTTAGTAGAGTGTGGATACCCAGAGAAATACTTACCGATAGGGGGAGAAATTTTTGTTCCAAACTGTTGGCACGCCTCTATATGACACTGGGGTGGAAGCTATACGTACTACCTCCTATCTCCCTCAAACAGATGGGCTGGTTGAACAATTCAACCAGACCCTGAAGAGGATGTTGCGAAAGTATGTGGAGGATGAAGGCAAGACCTGGGATGTATGCCTTCCACTCTTACTGTTCGCTTATCGTGAGGTACCCCAGGCCTCTACAGGCTTTGCACCCTTTGAGCTACTGTGTGGGCGACATCCTAGGGGACCACTCGATATAGTGAGAGAAGACTGAGAAGACAAGAAAGAGGTATCCACTAGCACCACCCTTGACTACATGATTGCCTTACGGAACAGACTGATGAAATACGTATGACTGGCTCACCAACAAAATATAACTAAACAAGCTCTCCAAAAGGCATATTATGATCAAGGTGTGGGGGACAAATCCTTTGAAACAGGTGACAAAATTCTGTTGTTACTTCCCTCTAGCACTGATAAACTGCTCATGAAATGGCAGGCCCCTGATGAGATTTTGAGACGGGTTGGCCCAGTGACATATGAGATTGGAACTCCTGATAGGCAACTGAAAAAGAAAATATATCATGTGAACTTGTTAAAATGCTGGGTTGAAAAGCCCTTGGTTGGATGTTATGTGTATCCTGAAATGGAAGATAGTGAGCTTCAGGTGGCCTATGATAGGTTGGAACACCGAGGGGAGTTACAGGAACTCACTATCAATCCAACCCTAGATACTCAACAAAGGGAGGAGTTAGATCACTTGCTAGATGAACTTGAACATACCTTTACGTCGATCCCAGGCAAAGTTATTGGTATATACCATCACATAGAAGTCAACTGCCCCAGCCCTATCAGACAGAAGCCATATCGGATACCAGAAAAGGTTAGAGCAGAGGTTGTAAGGAAAGAGCAGAAAATGTGTGAGCTAGGAGTAATAGAACCATCCATCATTGAGTGGGCTTTTCCCATAGTGGTAGTTGACAAGAAAGAAGGTGGTATTCGACTCTGCCTAGACTTCAGGAGGTTAAATGCTGTGTCAAAATTTGACGCCTATCCGATGCCTAGGATTGATGACATCATAGATCGATTAGGGAATGCCAGATACATGTCTACCTTTGATTTAACAAACCGATACTGGCAGATCCCATTGGATGATGTCTCTAAAGAGAAAACAGCATTTAGCGCTCCTGTTGGTCTATATCAGTTCACTACCATGCCATTCGGTCTGCATGGGGCCCCTGCAACCTTCCAGCAGTTGATGGACAGAACCTTACAAAAACATTCTCCATACTGTGCTGCATATCTGGACGATGTAACCGTGTTCAGTCCTATTTGGGAAACCCACTTAGAGCACTTGCAGACAGTGTTACATACTGCAGCCCAAGCAGGGCTGACCATCAACCCCATCAAATGCTTTATAGCAATGAGTGAGACTAAGTATTTGGGGTTTATTATTGGAAATGGGCAGGTGAAACCTGAAATCAATAAAATAGATGCGGTGGCTAACTGCCCCAGGCCTGAAACGAAAAAACAAGAATGGTCATTTCTAGGCCTAGCCGGGTACTACCGTCGTTTTGTTTCCAGTTTCTCCACTCTGGCAGCTCCTTTAACAGAGTTGACTAAGAAACACAGGTCCAACAAAGTTCAATGGTCCCAGGAATGTGAAAAAGCCTTTTGTGAGATCAAAGCACACCTTTGTGCAGCACCCATATTGAGAAGTTCAGGCTTTGCCATCCCATTTACTGTACAAACAGATGCCTCAGATTGTGGTTTAGGAGCAGTATTGTCTCAGGCGATAGAGGGGGAAGAGCACCCTATCATCTATCTAAGTAGAAAACTACATGAGAGAGAGAGACTCGCTACTTAGCCATTGAGAAGGAATGTCTAGCAGTTAAATGGGCCATTGAAGCTCTCAAATTTTATCTGTGGGGCACAACATTTGAGGTCCTTACTGACCATAACCCCTTATGTTGGTTAAACATCATGAAAGATAAAAACCCTAGAATTATGAAATGGTACCACTCCCTACAACCTTACAGGTTTATTGTACACCATCATCCAGGTTCAGCCAATAGGAATGCTGACTTTGTGCCCCGTTATGGGACGGAGCAAGTAATGCATACACAGTCAGACCTCGGGGAAAATGTACTTGTGCGGAAGGAAGGAGATAACCACCTTTCTTTGTATTTGGAATGACAAAAGGGTCCCTGAGGTGGAGCTTTGGGAGTGGGTGGGCTAAAGCTCCATCTCTCTCCCAGATATGAGAGAGAGATCTGACATGTTTGTGTATGCTGTTAGGAATCTAACCTTCTATTATTAGGAAAACTTAGGGATTGTTAAGAAACCCCCTCTAGTTTTCATTTAAGTGGGGAGGAGATGTGGAAGGGTGCCTGGTATTTGTGTTCATATGCTCACTGTTTTCTAAAAAAAGTCTACTGCAGTAGCATATCTGTCTTTTCTCTGCTTGTTCTTTTTCTGTAGTGCCCCATTTTCAGGTTGGCCACCTGAGCACAAAATGGGTGCTTCTTTACTGTATTCTTTTTCTAGTGGTCTAGTACTTTTATTTTTTCCTTTCTGCTATGCATAGGAATAAATACCAGCCTTCCCATGTCTCATTCACTGAGGTATAAGGTGTTTCAAAATCGTAGCTAAAGCACAGGAACTTTGGCTGGAGCTACTCGAACCTGCGTATGAGACTGTGGGTGTAGCTGCTGGTCTTAATATGTTTTGTGTTTGTTTAGAAAGCCCTGCTCCCATACTATTAAATAAAGCACACTTTTTAGAGTTTAGAGCATGAAGTTTACAGCGCATAGCACCTTACTGGGCAATTAGAATTCAGAAGCTGTGTGCTCCGTGCTGTGAGACTGCTAAATATTACACACTCTGAGACACTGTGTGTGGCAGTCTGCAATATTATCCCCAAAGTTCATGCTGTCTGTGGTTTTGGTTAAGTTAGGATAATATAGTTTAGCCCTTTTTATGTTTGCTTGCATTCATGTGCAAGAAACATAGTGCCATCATCGGAGATTTCAGAGGTGTGTCACCTCCTCCTCCAATTCAGGCAGGGTGCTGGCAGGCGCGGCCCCTGTAAGCCAATGCATTTCGGAGCTGTCTATGACGCGCTCCAAAATGCAGTGGCATACAGTTGAAAGGGGGAGCTACGCTTGAGTGAGCAGCGATAAGAAGCTGCTCACGCCAGCTCCCCGCCCCCAGCTGCAGGCATGCATGCCCCCGCATGTATAGCCGACGGTTGTGCCTCAATCCTCGCCGGCTGAGCTGCATCGCCTCCTCCCACCCTCCCAGTAGCTGGTGCCACACTGGGAGCCCACCCAGCGCAGTCATTTTGCCGACGGGGTGCCCAATCCCCATTGGCTGTACTCCAGTGTCCTTGTGCCACGCTGGGAGCCCACTCCACCGTGGCAAACGCCCATAAGTTTTTGTTTTATTTTTGTTGCCGACGGGGGTGCCCAATCCCCAGTTGGCTGAATGCCCCCTAAGCCCTTGTGCCATGCTGGGAGCCCACCCCAGCATGGCAAGCGGTCCCACGAAGTCTTTTTTTTTTTTTGTAACCTGTAAAACAAAACGGTCCCACAAGCATCTCACGAACCCTCCCACAACCCGCACCCACCCACTGCGCACTCCAGTTTCTCCCCACACCCCTCACCCCATACTTCACCGACCGCGCTGACGATCTTCGTGGACTGAACACGTCTGCACTCTTCAAAGCCGACCGCGAACTAAGGAAATGCCGGTAAGCTGTATAATGGGCTAGATAGGAGGGGTTCAACTTTATTGCATATCTCAGGCATTTTTGGGAATTTTTGCACCAAATTTTCAACATGGGGTCTTTGGGACCCCTTCTCATGAATGATGTCACTGTCATGGCATTATTCGGGCTCGAAGGGTGATTTCGCGCAATGACTGTGCAGTAACTGTGAAATCACCCTTGGGGACTGAATAGCACCCTGATAGTGACATCATTCCCAAATTCCCAAAACTGACTGTTTAACGAGCGTGTGTTGCGCAGTTCCTACGCAGGCTCGTAAGTTCGCCAAATTTCAATATTTTCACTCCAGATTTTCAACATTGCCATTTCACCACACCCTCTTATGAGTAGTACAGCTGTCATTTTTCACATCTCACCCAAAATGTGTTTCTGCCCTTGTAGCGCAGAATGGCACAGTCGGTGTGCGAAATCAATGTACGGGACAAATTAGGAAAATCACAGTGACACTGTTCATGAGCAGAGGTCTTGAAATGGCTATGTTGAAAATTTGGTGAAAAAATTCCTAAAAATGACTGTTTTACGAGCGTGCGTTGCACAGTTCCTACGCACGCTCATAGGTTTGCGAATTTTCAATATTTCCACTCCAGATTTTCAACATTGCCATTTTTCCACACCTTCTTATGAGTAGTACAGCTGTCATTTTTCACATCTCACCCAAAACGTGTTTCCGCCCATGTAGCGCACAATGGCGCAGTCGTTGTGCAAACTCAGTGTATGGGACACATTAAGAAAATCAGAGTGTCACTGTTCATGAGCAGAAATCTTAAAATGGCAATGTTGAAAATTTGGTGACAGAATTCCTAAAAATGACTTTTACGAGCGTGCGATGCACAGGTCCTATGCTTGCTCGTAAGTTTGCAAATTTAATATTTTCACTCCAGATTGTCAACATGTCCATTTTATTAAACTTCCTTATGAACAGTACAGCTGCAATTTTCATATGTCACCCAAATGTGCATCGCGACATGTAGCGCATAATGGTGCTTTGGTGTGCAAAGCAATGTTTAGGACAGATTAAGGAAATCACAGTTACACTGTTCATGAGCAGAGGTCTTAAATGGCTATGTTGAAAATTTGGTGACAAAAGTCCATAAAATGACTGTGTTACGAGAGAGCATTGTGCAGTTTCCACGATCTCGTTAGTTCATGACTTTGTAATATTTTCAATCCAGATTTTCACTAGTGGCATTTTCAACACTTCCTATGAACAGTACAGCTGCCATTTTTCACAACATGGTCAAGTGTGTTTTCACACTTCCAGTGCAGAGATGCGTGGTTGCTGTGGGAAATCATTGTTCGGCACAGATAAAGAAAATCACAGTGACACTGTTCATGATCGGAGGCACCAAAATGCCTGAGTTGACAATCTGCTATAAAATATCCCCAACCTAATTATATAACGGGTGTGCGTTGCACAGTTTCAATGTATGCTCGTGACTTCACCATTTTTTTAAATATTTTCACTACACATTTGCAACATAGCCATTTTTACACCTCCCCATGAAAGAGTACAGCTGTCATTTTTTACATCCTGTTCGAATATTTTGCACCTGTGGTGCTAAATCCCGTAGTCACTGTGCATAAGCAGCTTTCGGCTACCAAACTGATATTCCCCCTGTTCATGAGGTGGGGTCACAAAACAAACATGTTGAAAATTTGGAGTTAAAATACCAACGAATGCCTGAGGTATTAAGCTTTTCAACTAAATCGCCCAACCCTATAGAGAATGACAGGAATCAGGGGTGTGACTTGGGATTCTTGCCTGTGATGCTCATACCATTCCACACCCTGCAGTCACTGAGAGGCATCGAGGTATGCCTTGGACTCTTCGGCCCCAAACTTCACCCCATTCTCCTATATTGCAGCCATCTCACCATATTTCCTAATGAAATGGGGTGCGCATAAGGGCCAAAGACCCCAAGGAACACGTGACACTTGCCAGTCTCTGCAGAGTGGGGTGTGGTGAAATGGCATGGCCGTTATGCCTGATGACCCAAACGCACACCCCACTGCCTGTCACTCTCTGCAGGGTGGTGGTGGGGTTGGCTTCAGTTCAATACTTCACTGCCATTCCTATTACGCAGCTCTGTAACTTCTTCACTAGCACTGCCAATGCCAGCAAGCAAACATTCAGCATTGACAAATGCTTGTTATTTTAGGGTTGCTCTTATTGTAAACAGCCTTTCACACTATTAGAACCTGAAGTTCTCCCCTAACTGAAAACACAGGGACTGGGTGTGGTGCTCACACTGAGGCTGTTGTTTCTGCTGTCTCCTTAGGAGGCAGCCGGCCCTTTCCTTCACTTAGTTATAATTCAACAACTAAATCATTTTTCAGTCATAACTGTCTGATTTAGTCTGCCCTGGAGCCTGCAATCTCTGGATACATTGCTTGTAATTATGTCTGTATTATTGTTCTATTTGATTATTGTATCTGCTTATTTAGAAGTGTTTTTGCATATGTCTGTTATTGTACCTTCATGTTGTTCCTCGCCCTATCAGGGCCATCTTGTAAATGAGCCTTGCTCAATGATGTCCGCCTGAATAAATAAAGATTTTGATTGATTGATTGATTGATTGATTATAGTTGGGGGAAGGGGAGGAGCCACCTGTTCCTGCAGCAAAGCTGTTTTTCTTTTATATTGTTTTGTTTTATGAACTTTAACATTTTATTTATTTATTAAATTTCGGTGACCGCATAGGCCCACTGAGCCCCGAAGGTCCCTTTTTCAGGGGCGAACCCGGATAACAATACAAGTTATGAGAATGAACAAGGATATAAGGAACATTTGAGGCATTGTGAGTTACGTCATGAGGTGGTTACAGTAAATAAAAATAGTGGATACAGGCATGGTTACAGGCATGGTAAAAGAAAAGCAGTGGATAGAGGCATGGCTTACAGGCACAGTAAAAGAAAAGCAGTGGATGCAGGTATGGGTACAGGCATGGCAATCATCATGACACGTAAGCAATTGGTAGTACTTTGCATATAGTTTATTCAGGGGTTACACGTGGCCTCTGGTGAGCAGTCTGTATAAGGCAGGTAGTAGGAAGGTTAAGCTAGGAGATGGGAGTTGGAGAGGAGGGGAGTACCTTAGGAGCTTTAAGTGCCATGACAGTGGCGTGCACTTGAGGTCAGCAGATGGGACTTAATCCTGGTGTGGAAGTTCATGAATGAGGAGGAGGCCTGGACCTGGGGAGGGAGCTTGTTCCATTGGCAGGCTGCTTGGGTGGAAAAGAATCTTCCGCCATCGTTTGTACTTACCCTAGGGACTTCTAATAGCATTCTACCTGAGGTCCTAAGGTTCCTTGGGTTGTGTTTGAGGGTTATGGTCCCGGCAATGCTTGGTGGAGCATGGGGTTTGAGAAGCTTGTAGGCCTGGACAAGCTAGGGGCGTTGGAGGTGGGCGACCAATGTGGGCCAATGAAGATTGGCCAAAGTGTCACAGTGGTGACATCTCGGGTGGTCTAAGGTTGTGAAATGAGCTATTTTATTATATAGGGTTTGCATCCTGCTAATCTCTTGTTTAGCCATGCCATGTATAATAGGGGCCGCAAAGGTCAGGTCAGGTAGAAGGACGCTGGTAGCTATGGAGAGTCTGGCTTCAGGGATGAGTTGGTCCCTGAGTCGGTACAGGGTGGCAAGTTTCCGATGTAGGGTACTGGTGACCTGGTCCACGTGTTCCTTGTATGTGATATTCTGATCCAACGTGAGGCCTAAGTATTGAAGGGAGGGGACTACGTTAATGGCTTTACCAGAGAGTGAGGTTAAGGAGAGGGATGAGGACCTGTCAAATCCCAGGGATCTTGGCCCAAATAGCATTGCCTTGGTCTTGTCGGCATTTAGAATCATTCTGTTCTTACATAGCCAAGTCTCTAGTGAAGTGAGATCCTTTTGGAGTATGGGGCCTAGGGCAACCACATCACGCAGGGGTCAGAAGATGACAGTATCATCAGTGTACTGCACAACCGAGCTCTCCCCGCAGTGGGTACGCAGGTCATTGGTAAACAAGGAAAACAGGAGGGGGCCTAGAATTGAGCCCTGAGGTACACCCTGGTTTAGGGGTAGTGGGTCAGATATGATCCCTTTCCATGAGACCCTCTGTGCCCTGCCTAATAAGTAGCTCCCAAACCACTTCAGGGCATGATTGTCTAGGCCTATGTTTTGCACCTTCTTTAGCAGCAAGTTGTGGTCGACGAGGTTGAATGCCTTGGATAAGTCTATAAAGACTGCACCAGTGGGTATCCCTTTGTCCATTGCCCTGAGAACTTCATCTGTGAAGTTAATGAGGGCAGTGTCAGTACCATGGTTTGTTCTAAATCCATGTTGGGAGGGGGCAAGGAGCTGATGAGCTTTCAGGTAGTCCCTGAGTTGATTGTAGATGACTCTTTCTTTCACCTTAGCAAGTGAGCAGAGGAGGGAGATGGGCCTGTAGTTGCTGAGTTTTTCCCTGAGCCCCCCTTTGTGAACAGGGACAACATTGGCATGTTTCCATGGGTCAGGGACTGCTCCTTCCCTCAGTGATCAATTGAGGAGCATGGTTATAGGCTAGACTAAGGAGGTAGCTCCTGCCTTGAGTAGCCGACGGTTGATACCATCGGGTCCCTCTGACCCTTTCGGTTTCAGGTTCCTTAGGAGGTTTAGTACTTCAGTGCATTTAGCCAGTGTCAGGTGAAATGGGGGTCTTTCCATGTGAGGTGGTTCATCTGAGGTAGGAGGGGAGTGTGGGGAGTCAGGCAGGTCTTGTGGGCCCCGAGGTCTGAGAAGTGCCTGTTAGGGGCAGCCGATATTTGAGAAGGGTCAGTTGTGAGCTGACCGTTAATCTGCATGGGACAGGACTCAGACTTTTTGCTGCCCTTGATCAGGTCATTGATATGATTCCAGAAGTGCTTGGGGTTGCCCAGGCTGGTTTTCTGGAGGTGTGTTAAGTAATCTCTCTTAGCGAGTTTTATGGCTCTCTTGGCTTTGTTCCTCAGGGCTTTGTATACAGTGAGATCTGCCGGGAGGGAGGAGACCCTAAACTTTTTCCAGGCTTTTTCCTGAGTAGCCATTAGGGCATTAAGAGAGGGAGAGATCCACTTGTAGAAGCTGCCTTTAGCCCTCATTCTCTTCGTTGGAGCAAAGAGGTTGGCCGCTGTGGTCAGTTCATCCTGGAAGTATTGCACAGCCTCAGTAAGAGTAGGGAGAAGATTTATGGGGTTCCAATCCAGACTAACTAGATAGCAATTGTATTGTAGTTCAGAGAACTTGGAGAAGTCACGGGCGGAGAGAATTCTAGGTTGGACCTTGGGTGGTTTGTTTTTCCATATACAGAAGATTGGGGAATGGTCAATCAGGGAGTCTGCCATTGTGCCTGCACTCTGTATATTAATGTATATTAGTGCACTGTTTATTAGTACATTAGCAAACATGTATAAAGGTAATTCATTCAGTTGAGCTCATGGTATCAAAATAATAAAATGCCTGTGGGCTTTTTGCTGTAATAGTTGGTTTGAGGGAGGAGTCAGCAATAGTCACATGTTTATGCTTTACCATAAATGAGGTAACCTTTCAGGAGACCTCAGATTCGTCTTGGGATCAGCTGGTTACTGACCCCCTCTGTTTAGGTCTGCTCCTTTTCAGACCTGTAGCCAACACTATGTGCTGGTGAGGTGATCTGCTGCCTGTACCTCAAGAAAGCAGGAGTTGAATACTATTTGATGTTGTTTTTGTTCATTTTGTGTTTTATTTGCCGAAATGCAATTGATTTTGACGGCTTTTTGAGTTCTTTTTTATGTCTGCAATAAATTTCTGGGCTGGCAATTGCCTTTCCAACACATTACATCTTTGTGTCAGTGTCCATCAGTGCAACCACAAAACACGAAACTGGTGTCAGCAGTGGGATATACTGGTGGACCTGGTGCCTGCCAGGAGGTGGTTACTGTATGCAGAGTTCTGTGGATGATCAGAAATTGAGTACTCCAGGAGGTTTTTTGACCTGGAGGATGGCTCAGAAGCTTGGTGAAGTCCCATTGCCCGGTTTGGGACCTGATATTAAACAGAGGACTGCAAAAGAGGAGAAGCAGGAGGGTCTAGAGGAAGAAAACAGTGAGGAGTTTGCTACTGCTGCTGCTGCTGAACCGGTGTCTGCTGAACCATCACAGGAAATACATGACTTCTTGCACTGGCTGTGTGTGAAGCAGTTGGTGATGGACAAGCAAAGAGAAAAAGATTTGCAGAAGGCAGAGGCTCGTTGGGTGGATACTTGGCCAGCCATCTGAGACATTAGAGCCGGCAATCCACCTCCCACTAAAGGCACAAAAGACATTAAGTTCACTAAGTTGGGTCCCAATGATGACACAGAGGCCTACAAGACTACTTTCGATGGATTGTGCAAGCCTGTGGGTGGCCAAGAACTAAATGGGTCACACGCCTCATACCATACCTGTCGGGGAAGGAGCAGTTGGCCTACAGCCACATGGACACTGCACAAGCAGAAGACTATGATGCAGTGAAACAGGCTATTTTGCAAAGGTATGACATCAGTCCAGAGACCTATCACCAGAGATTCAGAACTTTTAGATTTACTACAGTGGACACACCCAGGGAAGCATATGTTTGACTGAAAGATCTGTGCCACAGATGGCTTTAACCAGGGGTTAAGACAGTGGAGCAAATGTTAGAAATGGTGATCTTAGAACAGTTCATCAGAGTCTTACCAGGAAACGTCCAAGTGTGGGTGAAGGAGCACTGGCCGGAAACATCTGAGAAGGCAATCTCACTGGCTGATGACTACCTGACAGCGTGACCCAACCGCCAGAGAGGACATAATGGTGCCACCCCCACCAATGGTAAGACCTACTTCTGTTCCTACTACTACTGCTACCACCACTGAAACCCCTGGGAACATTAGGGCAAGTGCACTTCGACCCTATAACCCCAATATTATTAATAGAGAGTGCCAAGGGAGGGGGCACATTGCGAGATTTTGCCCGAAAAGAAAGAAAATCCCAGTGCACTTAGCCTTGGCCAAAATGGGATGTTTTACTACTCCAGTGACATTTGGGGACATCACCATTACTGGGCTGTTGGACTCTGGCCGTAGACAGACCCTGGTGCGTGGTGATTTGATACAGCAACAAAAGAAACAAGGGCCCAACACCTCTGATGTATGTATTCATGGGGACGTTCATCAGTATCTAATCACTACCTTAGAGATGCAAATTCAAGGAAGGACACATGCCCTTACTATGGGTGTAGTTCCTCACCTACCCATACCTGCCATTATAGGGCAAGACTACCCAGGTTTTCACAGTCTGATAACTGCTAGTAACCCCTTGAGTGCTATGACAACTCGAGTCCATACTAAATCAGATGAGCAATGGGTCCAGTTGTTTCCATTCAAGTAGGACATTTTTGGGGCACCTGGAAAGAGCCCAAAATCGAAAAGGGAAAAACAAGAAGAAAAGAAATGATGGACTAGAAAACAAAATAGTGATGTTTCTGATGTCCATAATGCTGCTATTACTGATGTTAATATTGCAAAACCTGATGTGCATGACCTAAATATACAAGATGGAAAAAGTTGTTTTTAGAACTACAAAAGGATGAGACACTAACCTCTGTTTTTCAGGTTGTGGGGCAACAAGACAGGGAAGGGCAAGGTACCATTATAAGGGATGGGTTACTGTATAGATGTTGTAAGCATCCATCCACTTGGGAACAAATAGATCAGCTCCTAGTGCCTATTCAGTACAGGGAAAAGTTGATCTCCCTGGCCCATGATATACCTTTGGCTGGACATCTAGGACAAGACAAGATGGTACAACGTTTCCTCCTACGTTTCTGTTGGCCAGGTATACATACCCCAGTGGCAGAGTTTTGTCGTAGTTGCCCAGAGTGCCAGAAGGTATCTGCCATTATGAAAAAAGATACAGTCCTCCTCATCACTACCCCTTTCAGTAGAATAGCTATGGATGTTGTGGGACCTCTCCCGAAGAGTGCAAAGGGGAATCATTTTATTCTGGTTCTGTGTGATTATTGTACTAAATACCCAGAAGCTATAACTCTTAGAACTGTTACAGCTGAGAACGTGGCAGATGAGCTTCTCAAAGTCTTTAGTAGAGTGGGGATACCCAGAGAAATACTTACCGATAGGGGAGTAATTTTTGTTCCAAACTGTTGGCATGCCTCTATATGACACTGGGGTGAAAGCTATACGTACTACCCCCTATCACCCTCAAACAGATGGGCTGGTTGAATGATTCAGCCAGACCCTGAAGAGGATGTTGCGAAAGTATGTGGAGGATGAAGGCAAGACCTGGGATGTATGCCTTCCACTCTTACTGTTCGCTTATCGTGAGGTACCCCAGGCCTCTACAGGCTTTGCACCCTTTGAGTTACTGTATGGGTGACATCCTAGGGGACCACTCGATATCGTGAGAGAAGACTGGGAAGACAAGAAAGAGGTATCCACTAGCACCACCCTTGACTACATGATTGCCTTACAGAACAGACTGATGAAATACGTATGACTGGCTCACCAACAAAATATAACTAAACAAGCTCTCCAAAAGGCATATTATGATCAAGGTGTGGGGGACAAATCCTTTGAAACAGGTGACAAAATTCTGTTGTTACTTCCCTCTAGCACTGATAAACTGCTCATGAAATGGCAGGCCCCTTATGAGATTTTGAGACGGGTTGGCCCAGTGACATATGAGATAGGAACTCCTGATAGGCAACTGAAAAAGAAAATATATCATGTGAACTTGTTAAAACACTGGGTTGAAAGGCCTGTGGTTGGATGTCATGTGTATGCTGAAATGAAAGACAGTGAGCTTCAGGTGGCCTATGATAGGTTGGAACACCGAGGGGAGTTACAGGAACTCACTATCAATCCAACCCTAGATACTCAACAAAGGGAGGAGTTAGATTACTTGCTAGATGAATTTGAACATACGTTTACGTTGATCCCAGGCAAAGTTATTGATATATACCATCACATAGAAGTCAACTGCCCCAGCCCTATCAGACAGAAGCCATATCGGATACCAGAAAAGGTTAGAGCAGAGGTTGTAAGGGAAGAGCAGAAAATGTGTGAGCTAGGAGTAATAGAACCATCCACCATTGAGTGGGCATTTCCCATAGTGGTAGTTGACAAGAATGAAGGTGGTATTCGACTCTGCCTAGACTTCAGGAGGTTAAATGCTGTGTCAAAATTTGACGCCTATCCGATGCCTAGGATTGATGACATCATAGATCGATTAGGGAATGCCAGATACATATCTACCTTTGATTTAGCAAAGGGATACTGGCAGATCCCATTGGATGATGTCTCTAAAGAGAAAACAGCTTTTAGCTCTCCTGTTGGTCTATATCAGTTCACCACCATGCCATTCGGTCTGCATGGGGCCCCTGCAACCTTCCAGCAGTTTATGGACAGAACCGTACTAAAACATTCTCCATACTGTGCTGCATATCTGGACGATGTAATCATGTTCAGTCCTATGTGGGAAACCCACTTACAGCACTTGCAGGCAGTATTACATACTATAGCCCAAGCAGGGCTGACCATCAACCCCATCAAATGCTTTATAGCAATGAGAGAGAGAGACTAAGTATTTGGGGTTTATTATTGGAAATGGGCAGGTGAAACTTGAAATCAATAAAATAGATGCAGTGGCTTACTGCCCCAGGCCTGAAACGAAAAAACAAGTACGGTCATTTCTAGGCCTAGCCGGGTACTACCGCCGTTTTGTTCCCAATGTCTCCACTCTGGCAGCTCCTTTAACAAAGTTGACTAAGAAACACTTCCAACAAAGTTCAATGGTCCCAGGAATGTGAAAAAGCCTTTTGTGAGATCAAAGCACACCTTTGTGCAGCACCCGTAATGAGAAGTCCAGGCTTTGCCCTCCCATTTACTGTACAAACAGATGCCTCAGATTGTGGTTTAGGAGCAGTACTCTCTCAGGCAATAGAGGGGGAAGAACACCCCATCATCTTCTAAGTAGAAAACTACATGAGAGAGAGACTCGCTACTCGGCCATCGAGAAGGAATGTCTAGCAGTTAAATGGGCCACTGAAGCTCTCAAATTTTATCTGTGAGGCACAACATTTGAGGTCCTTACTGACCATAACCCCTTATGTTGGTTAAACATCATGAAAGATAAAAACCCTAGCATTATGAAATGGTACAACTCCCTACAACCTTACAGGTTTACCTTACACCATCATCCAGGTTCAGCCAATAGGAGTGCTGACTTTATGCCCCATTATGAGGCAGAGTAAGTAATGCATACACCATCAGACCTCGGGAAAATGTACTTGTGCGGAAGGAAGGAGATAGCCACCTCTCTTTGTATTTGGAATGACAAAAGGGTCCCTGAGGTGGAGCTTTGGGAGTGGGTGGGCTGAAGCTCCATCTCTCTCCCAGATATGAGAGAGAGATCTGACATGTTTGTGTATGCTGTTAGGAATCTAACCTTCCATTATTAGGAAAACTTAGGGATTGTTAAGAAACCCCCTCTAGTTTTCATTTAAGTGGGGAGGAGATGTGGAAGGGTGCCTGGTATTTGTGTTCATATGCACACTGTTTTCTAAAAAAAAGTCTACTGCAGTCGCATATCTGTCTTTTCTCTGCTTTTTCTTTTTCTGTAGTGCCCCATTTTCAGGTTGGCCACCTGAGCACAAAATGGATGCTTCTTTACTGTATTCTTTTTCTAGCGGTCTAGTGCTTTTATTTTTTCCTATCTGCTATGCATAGGAACAAATACCAGCCTTCCCTTGTCTCATTCACTGAGGTATAAGGTGTTTCAAAATCGTAGCTTAAGCAAAGCAACTTTGGCTGGAGCTACTCGAACCTTCGCATGAGACCGTGGGTGTAGCTGCTGGTCTTAATATGTTTTGTGTTTGTTTAGAAAGTCCTGCTCCCAGACTATTAAGTAAAGCACACTTTTTAGAGTTTAGAGCATGAAGTTTAGAGCACGAAGCACCTTACTGGGCAGTTAGAATTCAGAAGCTGTGTGCTTCTTGCTGTGAGACTGCTAAATATTGCACACTCTGAGACATTGTGTGAGGCAGTCTGCAATATTATCCCCAAAGTTCCTGCTGTCTGTGGTTTTGGTTAAGTTAGCATAATATAGTTTAGCCCTTATTATTTTAGGGTTGCTCTTATTGTAAACAAACAGCCTTTCACACTATTAGAACCTGAAGTTCTCCCCTACCTGAAAACACAGGGACTGGGTGTGGTGCTCACACTGAGGCTGTTGTTTCTACTGTCTCCTTAGGAGGCAATCGGCCCTTTCCTTCACTTAGTTATAGTTGGGGTAAGGGGAAGAGCCACCTGTTCCTTCAGCAAAGCTGTTTTTCTGTTATATTGTTTTGTTTTATGAACTTTAACATTTTATTTATTTATTAAATTTTGGTGACCGCATAGGCCCACTGAGCCCGGAAGGTCCCTTTTTCAGGGGTGACCCGGGATAACAATACAAGTTATAAGAATGAACAAGGACATAAGGAACATTTGAGGCATTGTTAGTTACGTCATGAGGTGGTTACAGTAAAGAAAAATAGTGGATACAGGCATGGTTACAGGCATGGTAAAAGAAAAGCAGTGGATACAGGCATGGCTTACAGGCACGGTAAAAGAAAAGCAGTGGATGCAGGCATGAAAACAGGCATGGTTATCATCAGGACATGTAAGCAATTGGTAGTACTTTGCATATAGTTTATTCAGGGGTTACGCATGGCCTATGTGGAGCAGTCTGTATAAGGCAGGTAGTAGGAAGGTTAAGCTAGGAGATGGGAGTTGGAGAGGAGGGGAGTACCTTAGGAGCTTTAAATGCCATGACAGTGGCATGCGCTTGAGGTCAGCAGATGGGACTTAATCCTGTTGTGGAAGTTCATGAGTGAGGAGGAGGCCTGGACCTGTGGAGGGAGCTTGTTCCATTGGAAGGCTGCTTGGGAGGAAAAGGATCTTCCGCCATCGTTTGTACTTACCCTAGGGACTTCTAATAGCCTTATATCTGAGGTCCTTAAGTTCCTTGGGTTGTGTTTGATGGTTATGGTCCAGGCAATGCTTGGCGGAGCTTGGGGTTTGAGAAGCTTGTAGGCCTGGACAAGCAAGGGGTGTTGGAGGCGGGTGACCAATGTGGGGCAACGAAGATTGGCCAAAGTGTCACAGTGGTGACATCTTGGGTGGTCTAATGTTGTGAAATGAGCTATTTTATTATATAGCGATTGCATCCTGCTAATCTCTTGTTTAGCCATGCCATATATAATAGGGGTCGTAAAGGTCAGGTTGGGTAGAAGGACGCTGGTAGCTATGGAGAGTCTGGCTTCAGGGATGAGTTGGTCCCTGAGTCGGTACAGGGTGCCAAGTTTCCGATGTAGGGTACTGGTGACCTGGTCCACGTGTTCCTTGTATGTGATATTCTGATCCAACATGAGGCCTAAGTATTTAAGGGAAGGGACTACGTTAATGGCTTTACCAGAGAGTGAGGTTAAGGAGAGGGATGAGAACCTGTCAAATCCCAAGGATCTTGGCCCGAATAGCATTGCCTTGGTCTTGTCGGCATTTAGTATCATTCTGTTCTTACATAGCCAAGTCTCTAGTGAAGTGAGATCCTTTTGGAGTAGGGGGACTAGGGCAACCACATCACGCAGGGGTCGGAAGATGACAGTATCATCAGCGTACTGCACAACCGCGCTCTCCCCGCAGTGGGTACGCAGGTCATTGGTAAACAAGGAAAACAGGAGGGGGCATAAAATTGAGCCCTGAGGTACACCCTGGTTTAGGGGTAGTGGGTCAGATATGATCCCTTTCCATGAGACCCTCTGTGCCCTGCCTGATAAGTAGCTCCCAAACCACTTCAGGGCATGATTGTCTAGGCCTATATTTTGTAGCTTCTTTAGCAGCAAGTTGTGGTCGACGAGGTCGAACGCCTTGGATAAGTCTATAAAGACTGCACCAGTGGGTATCCCTTTGTCCATTGCCCTGAGAACTTCATCCGTGAAGTTAATGAGGGCAGTGTCAGTACCATGGTTTGTTCTAAATCCATGTTGGGAGGGGGAAAGGAGCTGATGAGCTTCCAGGTTGTCCCTGAGTTGATTGTAGATTACCCTTTTTTGCACCTTAACAAGTGAGCCGAGGAGGGAGATGGGCCTGTAGTTGTTGAGTTTTTCCCTGAGCCCCCCTTTGTGAACAGGGACAACATTGGCATGTTTCCATGGGTCAGGGACCTGCTCCTTCCCTCAGTGATCAATTGAGGAGCATGGTTATAGGCCAGACTAAGGAGGTAGCTCCTGCCTTGAGTAGCCGATGGTTGATACTGTCGGGTCCATCTGACCCTTTCGGTTTCAGGTTCCTTAGGAGGTTTAGTACTTCAGTGCATTTAGCCAGTCTCAGGTGAAATGGGGGTCTTTCCATGTGAGGTGGTTCATCTGAGGTGGGGGGAGAGTCTGGGGAGTCAGGCAGTTCTTCTAGGCCTCGAGGTCTGAGAAGTGCCTTTTAGGGGCAGCCGATATTTGAGAAGGGTCAGTTGTGAGCTGACCATTAATTTCCATGGGACAGGACTCGGCTTGCTGCCCTTGATCAGGTCATTGATATGATTCCAGAATTGTTTGGGGTTGCCCAGGCTGGTTTTCTGGAGGTGTGTTAAGTAATCTCTTAGTGAGTTTTATGGCCTCTGGCTATGTTCCTCAGGGCTTTGTATTCAGCGAGATCTGCCGGGGAGGAGGAGAGCCAAACTTTTCCAGGCTTTTTCCTGAGTAGCCATTAGGCTTTCAGGGAGGGAGAGATCCACTTGTAGAAGCTGCCTTTAGCCCTCATTCTCTTCGTTGGACAAAGAGGTTGGCCGCTGTGGTTAGTTCATCCTGGAAGTATTGCACAGCCTCAGTAAGAGTAGGGAGAAGATTTATGGGGTTGCAGTCCAGAATAACTAGATAGCAATTTGTATTGTAGTTCAGAGAACTTGGAGAAGTCACGGGCAGAAAGAATTCTAGGTTGGACCTTGGGAGGTTTGTTTTTCCATATACAGAAGATGGGGGAATGGTCACTCAGGGAGTCTGCCATTGTGCCTGCACTCTGTATATTAGTGTATATTAGTGCACTGTATATTAGTACATTAGCAAACATGTATTAAGGTAATTCATTCAGCTGAGCTCATGGTATCAAAATAATAAAATGACTGTGGGCTTTTTGCTGTAATAGTTGGTTTGAGGGAGGAGTCAGCAATAGTCACATGTTTATGCTTTACTATAAATGAGGTAACCTTTCAGGAGACCTCAGATTCATCTTGGGATCAGCAGGTTACTGACCCTCTCTGTTTAGGTCTGCTCCTTTTCAGACCTGTAGCCAACTCTATGTGCTGATGTGGTGACTATTGCTGCCTGTACCTCAAGAAAGCAGGAGTTGAATACTCTTTGATGTTGTTTTTGTTCATGTTGTGTTTTGTTTGCTGAAATGCAGTTGATTTTGATGGCTTTTTGAGATCTTTTTTTTGTCTGCAATAAATTTCTGGGCTGGCAATTGCCATTCCAACACATTACATCTCTGTGTCAGTGTCCATCAGTGCAACCACAAACCACGACACTGGTGTGAGAAGTGGGATATACTGGTGGACCTGGTGCCTGCCAGGATGTGGTTACTGTATGCAGAGTTCTGTGGATGATCAGAAATTGAGTACTCCAGGAGGTGTTTTGATCCGGAGGATAGCTCAGAAGCTTGGTGAAGTCCCATTGCCTGGTTTGGGACCTGATATTAAATGGAGGACTGCAAAAGAGGAGAAGCAGGAGGGTCCAGATAAAAAAAATGGTGAGGAGTTTGCTACTGCTGCTGCTGCTGACCCGGTGTCTGCTGAACCATCACAGGACATACATGACTTATTGCACTGGCTGTGTGTGAAGCAGTTGGCGATGGGAAGCAAAGAGAAAAAGATTTGCACAGGGCAGAGGCTCGTTGGGCGGATACTTTGCAAGCCATACGAGACATTGGGGCCTGCAATCCACCTCCCACTAATGGCCCAAAAGACATTAAGCTCACTAAGTTGTGTCCCAATGATGAAACAGAGGCCTACATGACTACTTTCGATGGATTGTGCAAGCCTGTGGGTGGCCCAGAACTCAATTGGTCATACGCCTCGTACCATACCTGTCGAGGAAGATGCAGTTGGCCTACAGCCACATGGACAGTGCACAAGCAGAAGACTATGACGCAGTGAAACAGGCTATTTTGCAAAGGTATGACATCAGTCCAGAGACCTATCACCAGAGATTCAGAACTTTTAGATTTACTACTGTGGACACACCCAGAGAAGCATATGCTCGACTGAAAGATCTGTGCCACAGATGGCTTCAACCAGGGGTTAAGACAGTGGAGCAAATGTTAGAAATGGTGATCTTAGAACAGTTTGTCAGAGTCTTACCAGGAGACGTCCATGTGTGGGTGAAGGAGCACTGGCTGGAAACATCTGAGAAGGCAATCTCACTGGCTGATGACTACCTGACAGCATGACTCCAGCACCAGAGAGGACATATGGTGCCACCCCACCCATGGTAAGACCAACTTCTGTTCCTACTACTACTGCTACCACCACTGAAACCCCTGGGAACATTAGAGCAAGTGCACTTCGACCCCATAACCCCAATATTATTTATAGAGAGTGCCAAGGGAGGGGGCACATTGCGAGATTTTGCTCGAAAAGAAAGATAATCCCAATGCACTTAGCCTTGGCCAAAATGGGATGTTTTACTACTCCAGTGACATTTGGGGATATCACCATTACTAGGCTGTTGGACTCTGGCAGTTGGAGTCTGGCAGTAGTCAGACCCTGGTGCGTGGTGACTTGATACAGCAACAAAAGAAACAGGGGACCAACACCTGCATTGTATGTATTCATGGGGACGCTTATCAGTATCCAATCACTACCCTAGAGATGCCAATTCAAGGAAGGACACATGCCCTTACTATGGGTGTAGCTCCTCACCTACCCGTATCCGCCATTATAGGGCAAGACTACCAAGATTTTCAAAGTCTGATAACTGCTAGTAACCCCTTGTGTGCTATGACAACTCGAGCCCATACTAAATCAGATGAGCAATGGGCCCAGTTGTTTCCATTTGAGGAGGACATTTTTGGGGCACCTGGAAAGAGCCCAAAATCGAAAAGGGAAAAACAAGAAGAAAAGAAATGATGGACTAGGAACAAAATAGTGATGTTTCTGATGTCCATAATGCTATTACTGATGTTAATATTGCAAAACCTGATGTGCATGACCTAAATATACAAGGTGGAAAAGTTTTGTTTAGAACTACAAAAGGATGAGACACTAACCTCTGTTTTTCAGGTTGTGGGGCAACAAGACAGGGAAGGGCCAGGTACCATTATAAGGGATGGGTTACTGTATAGATGTTGTAAGCATCCATCCACTGGGGAACAAATAGATCAGCTCCTAGTGCCTACTCAGTACAAGGAAACGTTGATCTCCCTGGCTCATGATATACCTTTGGCTGGACATCTAGGACAAGACAAGATGGTGCAGCGTCTCCTCCTACATTTCTGTTGGCTGGGTATACATACCCCAGTGGCGGAGTTTTGTCGTAGTTACCCAGAGTGCCAGAAGGTATCTGCCATTACCAAAAAAGATAGAGTCCCCTTACACCCCTTACCCCTCATCACTACCCCTTTCAGTAGAATAGCTATGGATGTTGTGGGACCTCTCCCGAAGAGTGCAAAGGGGAATCGTTTTATTCTGGTTCTGTGTGATTATTGTACTAAATACCCAGAAGCCATAACTCTTAGAACTGTTACAGCTGAGAAGGGGGCAGTTGAGCTTCTCAAAGTTTTTAGTAGAGTGGGGATACCCAGAGAAATACTTACCGATAGGGGGAGTAATTTTTGTTCCAAACTGTTGGCACGCCTCTATATGATACTAGGGGTGGAAGCTATACGTACTACCCCCTATCACCCTCAAACAGATGGGCTGGTGAACGATTCAACCAGACCCCGAAGAGGATGTTGCGAAAGTATGTGGAGGATGAGGCAAGACCTGGTATGTATGCCTTCCACTCTTACTGTTCGCTTATCGTGAGGTACCCCCGACCTCTACTGGCTTTGCACCCTTTGAGTTACTGTATGGGCGACATCCTAGGGGACCACTCGATTTAGTGCGAGAAGACAGGGAAGACAAGAAAGAGGTATCCACTAGCACCACCCTTGACTACATGATTGCCTTACGGAACAGACTGATGAGATACGTATGACTGGCTCACCAACAAAACATCACTAAACAAGCTCTCCTAAAGGCATATTATGATCAAGGTGTGGGGGACAAATCCTTTGAAACAGGTGACAAAATTCTGTTGTTACTTCCCTCTAGCACTGATTAACTGTTCATGAAATGACAGGCTCCTTATGAGATTTTGACATGGGTTGGCCCAGTGACATATGAGATAGGAACTCCTGATAGGCAACAGAAAAAGAAAATATATGATGTGAACTTGTTAAAATGCTGGGTTGAAAGGCCTGTGTTTGGATGTTATGTGTATCCTGAAATGGAAGATAGTGAGCTTCAGGTGGCCTATGATAGGTTGGAACACCGAGGGGAGTTACAGGAACTCTCTATCAATCCGACCCTAGATACTCAACGAAGGGAGGAGTTATATCACTTGCTAGATGAATTTGAACATACCTTTACGTCAATCCCAGGCAAAGTTACTGGTATATACCATCACATAGAAGTCAACTGCCCCAGCCCTATCAGACAGAAGCCATATCAGATACCAGAAAAGGTTAGAGCAGAGGTTGTAAGGCAAGTGCAGAAAATGTGTGAGCTAGGAGTAATAGAACCATCCACCATTGAGTGGGCATTTCCCATAGTGGTAGTTGACAAGAAAGAAGGTGGTATTCGACTCTGCCTAGACTTCAGGAGGTTAAATGCTGTGTCAAAATTTGACGCCTATCCGATGCCTAGGATTGATGACATCATAGATCGATTAGGGAATTCCAGATACATATCTACCTTTGATTTAACAAAGGGATACTGTCAGATCCCATTGGATGATGTCTCTAAAGAGAAAACAGTATTTAGCATTCCTGCTGGTCTATATCAGTTCACTACCATGCCATTCAGTCTGCATAGGGCCCCTGCAACCTTCCAGCAGTTTATGGACGGAACCTTACAAAAACATTCTCCATACTGTGCTGCATATCTGGACGATGTAATCGTGTTCAGTCCTATGTGGGAAACCCACTTAGAGCACTTGCAGGCAGTATTACATACTATAGCCCAAGCAGGGCTGACCGTCAACCCCATCAAATGCTTTATAGCAATGAGTGAGACTAAGTATTTGGGTTTTATTATTGGAAATGGGCAGGTGAAACCTGAAATCAATAAAATAGATGCGGTGGCTAACTGCCCCAGGCCTGAAACGAAAAAACAAGTATGGTCATTTCTAGGCCTAGCCAGGTACTACCGCCATTTTGTTCCCAATTTCTCCACTCTGGCAGCTCCTTTAACAGAGTTGACTAAGAAACACAGGTCCAACAAAGTTCAATGATCCCAGGAATGTGAAAAAGCCTTTTGTGAGATCAAAGCACACCTTTGTGCAGCACCCATATTGAGAAGTCCAGGCTTTGCCCTCCCATTTACTGTACAAACAGATGCCTCAGATCGTGGTTTAGGAGCAGTACTCTCTCAGGCAATAGAGGAGGAAGAACACCCCATCATCTATCTAAGTAGAAAACTACTTGAGAGAGAGAGAGACTCGCTACTCGGCCATCGAGAAGGAATGTCTAGCAGTTAAATGGGCCATTGAAGCTCTCAAATTTTATCTGTGGGGCACAACATTTGAGGTCCTTACTGACCATAACCCCTTATGTTGGTTAAACATCATGAAAGATAAAAACCTTAGAATTATGAAATGGTACAACTCCCTACAACCTTACAGGTTTACTGTTCACCATTGTCCAGGTTCAGCCAATAGGAATGCTGACTTTATGCCTTGTTATGGGGCGGAGCAAGTAATGCAAACACTGTCAGACCTCGGGGAAAATGTACTTGTGCGGAAGGAAGGAGATAACCACCTTTCTTTGTATTTGGAATGACAAAAGGGTCCCTGAGGTGGAGCTTTGGGAGTGGGTTGGCTAAAGCTCCATCTCTCTCCCAGATATGAGAGAGAGATCTGACATGTTTGTGTATGCTGTTAGGAATCTAACCTTCTATTATTAGGAAAACTTAGGGATTGTTAAGAAACCCCCTCTAGTTTTCATTTAAGTGGGGAGGAGATGTGGAAGGGTGCCTGGTATTTGTGTTCATATGCTCACTGTTTTCTAAAAAAAAGTCTACTGCAGTAGCATATCTGTCTTTTCTCTGCTTTTTCTTTTTCTGTAGTGCCCCATTTTCAGGTTGGCCACCTGAGCACAAAATGGGTTCTTCTTTACTGTATTCTTTTTCTAGCGGTCTAGTGCTTTTATTTTTTCCTTTCTGCTATGCTTAGGAACAAATACCAGCCTTCCCTTGTCTCATTCACTGAGGTATAAGGTGCTTCAAAATCGTAGCTTAAGCACAGGAACTTGGGCTGGAGCTACTCAAACCTGCGCATGAGACCGTGGGTGTAGCTGCTGGTCTTAATATGTTTTGTGTTTGTTTAGAAAGCCCTGCTCCCAGACTATTAAATAAAGTGCACTTTTTAGAGCTTAGAGCATGAAGTTTACAGCACGAAGCACCTTACTGGGCAGTTAGAATTCAGAAGCTGTGTGCTCCGTGCTGTGAGACTGCTAAATATTACACACTCTGAGACACTGTGTGTGGCAGTCTGCAATATTATCCCCAAAGTTCATGCTGTCTGTGGTTTTGGTTAAGTTAGGATAATATAGTTTAGCCCTTTTTATTTTAGGGTTGCTACCATTGTAAACAAACAGCCTTTCACACTATTAGAACCTGAAGTTCGCTGCTACCTGACAACACAGGGACTGGGTGTGGTGCTCTCACTGAGGCTGTTGTTTCTGCTGTCTCCTTAGGAGGCAGCCGGCCCTTTCCTTCACTTAGTTATAGTTGGGGGAAGGGGAGGAGCCACCTGTTCATTCAGCTGAGCTGTTTTTCTGTTATATTGTTTTGTTTTATGAACTCTAACATTAGCAAACATGTATAAAGGTAATTCATTCAGTTGAGCTCATGGTATCAAAATAATAAAATGACTGTGGGCTTTTTGAGGTAATAGTTCTTTTGAGGGAGGAGTTAGCAATAGTCACATGTTTATGCTTTACTATAAATGAGGTATCCTTTCAGGAGACCTCAGATTCGTCTTGGGATCAGCCGGTTACTGACCCCCTCTGTTTAGGTCTGCTCCTTTTCAGACTTGTAGCCAACTCTATGTGCTGATGAGGTGACTATTGCTGCCTGTACCTCAAGAAAGCAGGAGTTTGAATACTATTTGATGTTGTTTTTGTTCATTTTGTATTTTATTTGCCGAAATACAGTTGATTTTGATGGCTTTTTAAGTTCTTTTTTTTGTCTGCAACAAATTTCTGGTCTGGCAATTGCCTTTCCAACACCTTACATCTCTGTGTCAGTGTCCATCAGTACTCCCACAAACCATGACAAAGGCTAGCATGATGCTTGGGTGCATAGGGAAGGGCATCACCAGCATAAGAAGGAGGTAGTATTATCCCTGTATAAATCACTGGAAAAGCGCACCTTGACTACTGTGTCCAGTTCTGGAGGCCCCACCTCCAGAAGGACATAGATAGGGTGGAGGTGGTACAAAGGAGGGCTACCAAAATGATGCAGGGCCTGCTTCAAAAGCCTTATGAGGAAAGTCTCAGTGAACTAAATATGTTCTCTCCAGAGGAAAGGGGGGAAATGGGAGATATGATAGAAACACTCAGATATCTCACCGGTATTAATAAGGTACAGGAAGGTAACATTTTTCCATAGAAAAAGATGCTCCAGGACAAGGGGTCATGCTATGAAGCTGGGAGCGGGGGGAGGCTCAGTGGAGATTTGAGGAAATACTTCTTTATGGAGAGGGTGATGGACACCTGGACCAGCTTACCAGCAGAGGTGGTGGGTGCTAAAATGGTAACAGAATTCAAGCATGCATGGGATAGACACAAGGAGACCTTAGAAGTAAGGTGGGGGGGGACCGGACATTGAATAAGGTCTGTGACGGCATGATAGGCAGGGAATATAGGGTAGACTGTGTGGGCCAAGAGGTCCTTATCTGCTGACGACTTCTATGTTTCTTTGTTTCTATGTTAGTGAGAAGAGCTGTTCACCTGTGTTCTGTGTATGAGAACAGCAGAACTTTTCTGAGTTCTGCAGCCACAGCTGGAAGTCGTGCTGCAGGTTGCAGTGAGAGCAGTGAGTCACCAATCCCCTATTCTGTCTAGCTTCATCTCTGTCTTTCTCTGTCTCTATCTGTTTATCTATCTATCTGTCAGTCAGTCTGTCTGTCTGTCTGTCTATCTATCTGTCTATATGTCTATCTTGTTAGCTATCTAATCTCTTTTGTATTAAGCGGACCGGGGTGCCCACCCCCGTACCACCTCTTTCTCCCACTTCCAGGTGGACCCATCCTTCCCACTGTTTATTATGTGGTTTTTTTTATTATTAAAGCAGACTGGTGTACCCACCCTCAGTACTGCTTCTGTGGACCCCTCCCCTCCAGGTCATTCACTTTGGTACTGTCAGCTGAGCTAAAATAAAGAAAACCATCCTTCAATATTTTTTTGTTTGCTTTTAAACCTGCAAAAAAAAATCAATCCCTCACTGATCTAACTTCCACCACCCTGACCTCCAACTCAGCAACCACCGCTCCACACCCACCTACACCCCTCACACCCTCACTCACCTGAACATGTTCCATGGTGAAGATCCACTCTCTGATCAAAGACACGTCTTAGTGCTGGAACCATCAACTGTAATATGAAAAGCTAAGGTAAGTGTAGTTCAATGTTTTTCAATGGGTTTTTGACTTTGATGCATAACTTTGTCATTTTTGCATATTTTGACCCAAACTTTTCAACATGGCCTTTCTGGTACCACACCCCATAACCAGTGGTGATGGAATTATAGAAATCAGGCCCAAAAAGCATTTCCATGGTCGCATGGTGAAATCCCCTTTTGGGCAGGATTTGAAAATGTTCACTCTCCTTATTCATGAACTGGGGCCATACAAAGGCTATGTTGAAAATTTGTGATCAAAATATTAAATTTATGAAAGCACATTTAAATTTTTCTATGCTTGCTCCTAACTTTGGTAAATTTTCAATATTTTGACCCCAAATTTTCAACATATCCATTTTTTCACACAGCCTCATGAACATGACAGCTGTCAGTTTTAAAATCCTGGTCAAATGTGTTTTCGCACCTGAGGCATAGAATGACATTTTGGTGGGGATTTGAACATTTTCACCTACCAAGCTCACGAGGTGAGGTCATAAGAAGGCTATGCAGAAAATTAAAATGACCAAGTTATGAGTGAACATTGGAATATGGGCTGCAGACTTTTGCAAAGTATATACCTATATATATATAAAAAACAGGTGAAAAAATCGATAAAAATGCTGCCTTCTGAATGGATGAAGCATACCACATGACCATGCATTATCCCACAACGACAGCAGATCTGCACTTCTTTCTATTTTTCACCTCTCCAAAACAATCTCAGCCATTTTATAAAACAGATAATCCACTACAGGGTGTGTGTTCCTGCTGATACACTCATGTCTTTGGTGGTTGAATGCACTTAGCCTGGGGCCTTGTGAATCACAACATGCACCAAAGCATATGTACATCAGAACACAACTGCCTGCTCTATAGTGGATTATCTGATTTATGTAAATAAATAAATATTAGATATATATACATATATATACACACACACACACACACACACACACACATCGCACCACTATAGATAGGGTTGAGTAAGCACTTTAATGTTAAACCCCAATTTTTGTATTTTAATAACTTCACAAATGTTCAACAGATTTGCATGAACTTTTGCATGCACAGTTTCATGGGGTAGATCTCTTGACATGCCACATTTAGTTCTGGTCAGATGTGCGAATTACGATATGTGTATAGTGAAAACAATATGTAAAAAATCAATGTTTTTTTTGCTGTTTTGTTGCCATCATCTAGAACCCAGACAATTTGGAATTGTGGTCTGAATTTTTCAGGGTAGAAAGGGCTTGCCTCAGAAGGAATTCCTTTGCTGGTTTGGTAAAAAAAATATTAATCCATTCCAAAGTTATTAAATGTTAAATATTCAGGTACTGAGCATGCTCAGTCAGCACTTCAAAATAGCTGTAAAAATTATTATTCATGAGCTATGAGGTGACTCTAGGCATCCAAGCTAGGACACCTAGAGTTACCTTTTAGCTCATGAATAATATTGAGCTTATTTGCATATCCATTTTTTAAATTAAGGGAACTAGAAAAATTGGGTGAAAACTACAAGCTATCTCTCCTTGGGAAGCTTGGTCTGTTTAGAATCACTGCTTACAACAATTTTTTTTGTTTCACCTGTTCACATTGCAAGAGGAACAGCTCCTTATGTGCCCCACATTTTCAAAAATGTTGGTGTAAGCCTAGCTCATGAATAATCATGAGCTTATTTGCATAACCCCTTTTTTAATTGAGGGTATTGGAAAAACTGGCTAGATATTTCTGTACACACTACAGAAACTGGTGACTACGTCTTTCAGTAAAGTAATCATGTCAGCTATATACTGTATGCACAATGCCTCAGTTTGAAAATAAACATCTGAGATCTTATATTATTGTAACCACTACAAAAGTAGGAGACTGCCCCTCCCAGTAAGGAAAATAGACAAATTCATATTGCACCCACAATGCCTTGTTATGCACATCTACGTATTAGGCGCTATACTGCAGTCACCATTGCTAAAATAGGAGACTGCACCTCTGAGTAAGAAAAATTTAAGTAAACTTTATAATCTACCAAAAATGTATCATTGCTATCTTTGAATCATCCTATTAGCTGTTACATTGCTTTATAACATGAGTAGAGACAATAAATCCACCTGATTGACTGATAGCCCTTGCCAGGTATGTCTTTTATTTTAGTTATACCACACCATAAAACAAGATCCACCATCAGTGACCCACTAACCAAGGGTATCCTTGTGGCACTCCTGGCAAGTCTTCTTTCATACCTCCTGATCCTACATGCTGTACTTCCTGAGTGGCATGAACATGTAAGCTGTCAAAACAGCCATTCTGATAGCAGACTCTCTGTATAAAAAAAAACACACTTATTTATCGCAAATACTTTTTTTATTTTACAGTAAGCAGTCCATAGCGAGTGGTATTCTGCTTTCTTCTGTGACTAAAACTTAATCAAACCACAAAGAAGCACATTTAGAAAAATAAAAAAACAGACAGATAAATTTCCATAGAGAAAGCAATGCCTTATCCCAGACCAGGAAGGATCACTTCTCACCCCACTTGCCGGCAATCTCTTGCTCTCGATTCCAACTGGCAGAGAGTGAGACCACCGACACTTTTACAAACATGCTGCCACAGATTGAAGAGCACTGCTGGCAAAACTACAAGGAAATTGCAGTCTTGCTGGCAACTTTAGAGCCATCAGAAATGTGCCTGGGACTTAGTTGAATAAATTAATGAAAGGGAATGGGGGGTGGGAGAGAAAACTCTGCAGAGAACAGAGACGGCACATGAGACAAAACTCAGAAAACTGTTGCCCTGTCCAGGGCTCCTACTGACAATTAAGTAGAGGGACTGTTATACTTCAAAAAAAAAAAAAAGGAAAAACGTTGATGCTTGTTATTTTTTTAAGTGACAATATTTCTCAACACATGCCCATTTTATAAGGAAAATAACACACTCCGAGGTGTAGTTTAGTTTGGATAAATGCACTTCTAGGGGCAGTAAGACACTTGGCATGCAGCGTCGTGCCTCACTACACCCCTATGCATGCGTTTATTGAGACTAAATCACACCCCGTCATGTGTTATTGCTTACATAACCAAATGTTAGCTGATTTAACAAAAAAGGACTTTTTCATATCCAAATGCTGTTACAATAATAAACTACTGTATAATGTTTTTGAAAACAGTTTTATTGATTTTAAGTGTATAATATGTAATGGAACTCATGTAATTTAGCAACTGCCCTATAGATGGCAGGAGGGATCAGTTCTAAATGGGTAAGTGTATAATTTATAATGGAACTGATGTGTAATTCAGCACCTACCCTACAGATAGCATGAAAGATCAGTTCTAGCCAGGGTAAGTGTATAATTAATTATTCTTTGCAAAAACTATGTTAATGCAGACATTAGGGTTATAAAATGCAAAGCGCACAAAGATGGGAAATGAAAACACATTAGGGATTTGGGTCTACGGAGTATTGGTGAATCAGTGGTGGGGTCTTACTTGGGATTGTCAAACCTAATACTCACCCCCCAGCCCATACTCTCCTCTCCAAAGCACAAGATACAGCTCCAAACAACTGCCTCATAGTGATACAGTACAGACAACATAATCTGTCAGAGCTCTCTTCACGCAGGGCCCATAGGGCATGAAGACATCACATTTGACCTCATCTGATCCAAGGTAGGGGTGGGAAGATTCAGACAGCCCATCTGCGGGCTTCCCAAGCTGCTCCTGTGGCCCTGGCTCTCTCTGAGCAGGCCACAGCTAACAGACCACCCGACTATCCCCCGGACAGATTCAGACAGCTCATCTGCGGGCTTCCCAAGCTGCTCCTGTGGCCCTGGCTCTCTCCGAGCATGCCACAGCTAACAGACCACCCAACTGACCCCCGGACAGATTCAGACACCCATCTTCAGGCTTCCCAAGCTACTCCTGTGGCCCTGGCTCTCTCCAAGCAGGCCACAGCTAACAGACCACCGGACTGACCCCCGGACAGATTCAGGTACACACCGGACCTCCAAAACTCGTGGTTTTGATTGCCGCTGTTTTGACTGGATGCCCAGTGGAGGAGCCAGGCACTGATTGTCAGCTTTGCTCCTTGGCTGATTTTCCAACACCTGGCACTTCCTGATCTCAGGGAAATCTCTTTCTGTGCTGTGTTCTGGACTCAATTTTTTGTTTATGTACTTTACATATGTTATGCATCAATTGGTCTTACTTTACCTGCCAGCTTAGCTAGTCTATTACAAGCCACTAGTCTAGTCTCTTGGTGATACTTAGTGCTGGGCAATCTAGTGCTGGACAAACTGTATTAGATAGTAGCTGATGTTTGACTGCTGGACCTAGCTACTGAGCAAGACTGCTGCAGTTTTCCATTTCTGCCCTACTGACAAACCCTGCCCCTTCCCCACACTGGTCACTCTGCGAATTATTAATTTCTCTGCCCCACTTGTAATGCTGTCTCTCTAAACACTTTACTTTCTTCTCTGCCTTATCTACAAACCCTTCCCTTACACCCCCTTGCTGCTGCTGTCCTCCTCAGACTCCCGGTGTCAAAGCACAGACCCCCCCCACATTAACTCCTCTTCTAGTTCTAAATAATTGCCCTGCATTTACCACCTCTTTACCTCATGCTTTGTCCTGCCCCATTGCCTGCCCCCCACTGAGCTTGCTATTGTACTCTAGCTGTATTTAATCCTCTGTGTTTCCCTTCTTGCTCCACAGACAGCCCATCTGAAGGCTTCCCAAGCTGCTCCTGTGGTCCTGGCTCTTTCCAAGCAGGCCATAGCTGACAGACCACCCGAATGACCCCCGGACAGATTCAGGTACACATCAGACCTCCGAAACTAGTGGTTTTGAATGCCACTATTTTGTCTGGACACCCAGTGGAGGAGCCAGGCACTGATCAGCAGCTTTGCTCCTTGGCTGATTTTCCAACGCCTGGTGCTTCCTGATCTCGGGGAAATCTCTTTCTGTGCTGTGTTCTGGACTGAATTTTTTTGCCCCCCCCACCTCCTCACAGTATTAAATAGACCTTTGCTGTGCCCCTTTCCTCAGACTAGCAGCTGATTGGTCACTCCACTGCTGCACATTTTTATGCTATTGGCCTCCCCGTCTTCAATACCTGACTTGACCCACTTTCTTACCACCCCTTTTTAAAGCAGTCCCACCCACAGTATCACACATTTGCTCTCAACTTTTTCTTCAGCCACTCCATCTAACTCCTCTCAATTACTGCTCTACCTGCCCTATTGTTAGGGACCTCATCCTAATTCGACTATATACCCTTTCAACTATAAGCCAGCTAGCAGTTAAGCAGGCCAGCAACACCAAACAAACTACCATGGGGTGCAACCACCTACTACTACTCCTCACTACCTCTTTTGGCATTGCTGGTACCATATACGAATTTGGACCCCTAATTCCCCACTCTGAATCTTCACTGGGTGCAAGCTGGAAGAAAAGCATTAACATGGCCACTATCACTTCCGGTAACGATAGGCTTTTTATCCTCCCGCACCTCCCATACACAGTTATCACCAAGCCAACCTTCCAAACTGTAATCTTAACGGTTAGCTTTCCCCCTAATTTAACACAGGCATATAGACACCTCCCCCATGTGAAGCGCAAGTGACGGAAGACACGAGGGAAGATAAACATCACCCTATCTGCCAGAAAGGTTATCTTTCTGCTACTGCTACTCCTACTCTCTCTGGCAATGTTCACCTAAACCCTGGACCAACAACCCTGAGGAGCAGTGGGATCCATACAGTGAAAGGCCTAAAGATAGCATCGCTAAACATCTGCAGCCTAACTGCCAAATTCGAACAGCTCCAGGCTTGGATGACCATCCATGACCCTGACATACTCTGCCTAACTGAAACCTGGCTGTCTGGTAGGATCAAAGATGGTGAGGTGGCCATCGAAGGATTCCAAGCATTTTGACTTGATAGAATAGGCAGGAAAGGTGGCGGCTGCCTCCTATATGCCAGAAAGTCACTGAGTTGCTCCGTCCTCACCATCTCCAAAGGTGTGGAGGATTATGAGCTACTAGTGGTAAAAATACAAGTTGACCGAAAAGGCAAGATCCTTACCATTGCCACAACCTACCTGCCCCCCAAGAAAGCCAAGGAAGGCCTTCCTCTTGTTATGGAAGAAATCAGCACACTCAGAAAGGGCTCAGAACTCATCTTAACTGGTGACTTTACTATTAACTGATTATGTAAGGAGGCAACACCCTCCAGAGACCTAATCACCTCCCACAATCTCATGCAACTCATAACTCACCTCACCAGGCAGAACTACAAGGCTGGTACCAGCGCCCTCATTGACTGGGTCTTAGCTAGCTCACTGACTCAATTCTCTGAACTCAGGGTTCTCCAAGACGTGCTGAGTGACCACTCCTGAATCTCCTTTAAATGGACCACTAAACTTGCTAAAAGCCCACCCCGCCTCATCGAGAGCAGGGTTCTGCGGCAAGGCAAACTTGGATCCCTCAAATTGGCCCTGTCTGCCTACAACTGATCTCCCATCAACAAGGCACCTACACTGGACCAGGTCCTTAGTTTTTTCACTGAGTGCTTCAATTCCATCTGTGAGATCTATGCACCACACACAAAATGGAAAATTTGGGGGGAGGTTAATGGCTGGATTGATGGCAAGCTCCTCTCCCTCCTAAAGGAGAGGGACTGCCTCTGGGAAAAAACCTTAAACTCAGGCAGCAAGCATGACCTACAGTACTACAAAATGGCTAGAAATCAGTGCACCAAACTTATCAGGCTTGCAAAAGTCAATTTCCATAAGACCCAGCTTAACAACGCATGGGGAGATGGAAAGAGGTTTTGGGACAACATCAAGAAAATCCTTGGTAAAGATTAAAAGCAGCACACTAAGATGCTCAACATTAATAATGCATCCTCCTCAGATCCGCTAGCCATTACTGATGCCTTTAACCAGGCCTTTACAGACCTGTCCTCAGTGCTGCCTCCAGACTACCTTCTGCCTGTGGAGGACCAAGGTTGCGCCAACCTGCTCATAACTAACCACCCAGCCTTCTACTTTAAGAAAGTGATGGTGAAGGAGGCCCTAATGATGGTCAGGAAAGTCCTAGGCAAAACCAGATTGGGGAGTGATGGGCTAGACATGAAGTTACTATGTCTCACCCTTGATGTTCTTATCATGCCCATAACAATGCTATTTAATAAATCCCTGGCCCTAGCTCAATTTTCAGAGGTATGGAAGCAAGCCCTGGTAACTCCAGTACATAAGAATGGTGACAAGGCGCTGGTGTCAAACTACAGGCCAATATCTATCCTCTCCCCACTATCCAAAGCTTTGGAAACAATTGTGGCAAGTCAACTCACAGAATAACTCAATAAGTACAATCTGCTCTGCCCAAACCAACATGGCTTCAGGCAAAAACACAGTACCACCACGGCACTGCTGGAATACACTGACTATGCATGCAAGGCGCTGGATGAAGGCAAATTGGTGGGGTCCATCTTCATTGACCTCACCAAAGCCTTTGACACCATCAGCCACCTTCTACTAGTACTCCAGCTCCAAAGATTGGGTGTGGCACCAAACACCGTGAATTGGTTCAATGACTACCTAACACACAGGAGCCAGCGAGTCAAAATCAGGCAGACGTTATCCAGCTCCAGAGATGTACTCCTAGGAGTCCCTCAAGGATCAATTCTAGGGCCCCTGCTTTTCAGCCTCTTTGTAAATGACCTACTCACAGCCTGTGACACCAAACTTATTCTGTATGCGGACGATGCCATGCTGCTGAGCAGCAGCACCTCTCAGGTTGCCCTACAAACAGAACTACAGAACTCTTTCAATAAACTCAAAGACTGGTTCAGTTGGCAAATGCTGCTACTAAATTACAAGAAAACCAAGGCCATGCTACAATCCAGCCCCTACAACAAACACAAGCATGCTCCCCTCGTAATCACCAACAAGGCTGGTGAGCAGATTGAGCAGATGCACTTGTTCCAGTACCTTGGAGTCACCACTGATGACTCTCTCACTTATATGCACCTTGTAGACTCCCTTGTCAAAGTGGTAAACACAAAGATCGGGGTCATCTATAGGCATAAGAAATTCCTCACCCCGGAAACACTCCAAATCTCAGTCTCCAGCTCCATACTCTCCACGATAGACTACGGGCTGGTGGTCTATGGAGCTGCTACTGATACAGAGCTCAAAAGGGTCCATATTGCACTCAGTAAGGCATGCCATCTCACCCTGTGTACAGATCACTACACTCATACTTGCACCCTGTATGAGCATACAAACTGGCTTAACCTAAAAGACAGGATCAAATACCAAACTTGCCTCCTGGGAAAGAAGGCACTCCTTGGAAAAACTCTACCCTGTATAGGAAACCTGCTCGAGGCTTCTCTCTCAACACACATCACCAGAAGGAGGAAGAATTGAGCACTGTCCATACCATTCCGCTGAACCTCACTAGGGCAGCGTGCTTTCTCCTATCGGGCCCCCCTCTGGATAAATGAACTCCCGATTAAATTACAAACAAACAACAGCCTATCTCAATTCAAAGTAGGCCTCAAACAGCACCTAATGTCTAACTCAAAATTCACCTGCTTCTCAGGCCCCACTTGATAGACAGGCCTACTCCCAAGGTAATACCCAGCAGGGCTACCTAGAGAACTCTGCCTCCATTCCAGCCTAGCCAAGGGCTTAAGTAAGCTATCAGTCCTCTTTAAACACACTTGGTACTGCCCCTACCAAACCCCCCCCACACATACATACACCATACTCAACAAAGCCCTCTGGAGCTGCTCCCCCCATTTTACTATCCCTCCCACCTCTCGCTCTCTGTGGTTGGTTTCAAACCCAATTCCCCTTGTTTCACTGTCACCCAGCCTCTTGCCATCTGGGATAGCGTTAAACCCTATGCAGTTACTCTGCCATAGTCTATCAACGGATTTCGAGGTTTCCAGGCATGTGCTACCTAGGGCAACCAATTAGAAATAGCTTAGTATTCAATTACAACTGCTCAATTTTTTTCTCCTATTTGTCTAATTGTCATGTAATCGCTCTTTAATGCCTAATGATCAGGCCTCTGTAACCACTGAATATGTGTATTGTCTTATTGTCCACCCTAATGTGGAACCTTTGTAAAAGAGCTCACACTCAAAGGTCTTTCCGAAATACTAATTAAACAATTAAATGGGCATTAGGGTTGACAACCCCAAGTAAGACTCCACCACTTATTCACCAATACTCCGGAGACCCAAATCCCTAATGTATTTTCATTTCCTGTCTTTGTGCGCTTTATGTTTTACAACCCTAATGTCTGCATTAATGTAGTTTTTGCAAAGAATTTCCCTTCTTTTTGTGACCGTGGAACTGCATCCTCATTTGTTGAGGTCCTGAAAAATACAATATCAGAGACAGTTTTGGAATTGTATCCTCATTTGTACAGGTCCAAATGAGATAAAAACAATATTGGAGACAGTCCTGATGCAGTGCATGGGTTCAGCCGACCCCAGCACGCATGGTGACATCTTGAGGGTGAAGTTCCCTGACCCACCACACTGTGTGGTGGCTGCACCAAAACACTGCTCCATCCCTACCCAGGCCGGGGCTGGCACTGCATGCTGCAGCACCTTCCCCATCAGCCTTATCACAGTAAACTGGCTCACTGAGTTCACACCTGAACTCAGCTCACTGGCATGATAAGGCAGCATGTTCCCCAGGGTGCAACGGACATCCCTGCAAACAACATTACGTAATAAATTATTTATTTTTTAATATTTTGATCCCAAACTTTCAACATAGTCTTCTTATAATCCCACCTCATAAACCCCATAGGTGAAAATGTTCAAATCCATGCTGAAATGCCATTCTGCGCCACAGGTGCAAAAACACGTTTTGGACAGGATGTGAAAAATGACAGCTGTATTGTTTATGAGGTGGTGTGAAAAAATGGGTATGCTGAAAATCTGGAGTCAAAATATTGTAAATTATCAAAGTTATGCACCTGTGTAGAAACATTTCAATGCACGCTTGTAACTAACCCATTTTTAGGAATTTGTTCACCAAATTTTCAATATGGGCTTTTTGGGACCCTGCCTCATGAATACTGGCACTGACATTTTGTTAATCTGTCCTGAAAGGTGATTTTGTGCCGTGACCGTGAAATCACCTTCTGGGACAGATTAACAAAATTATAGTAACAGTGTTCATGAGGTGGGGTCCCAAAAAGCCAATGTTGAACATTTGGTGAAAAAATACCTAAAAATGGTGAATATATCAACATAAGTTGAAAACGCCTTTGAAATACATTATAGTGCACTTACCTTTACTTCTCAGTTTGTGGTTCAGCTTTGAAGAGTGCAGACATGTCCTGATCCACAGGAGATGACATCGGGCAACCTCTGAGGTAAGTATAGGGTAAGAGGGGTGTGGGGTGGTGGGCACTCAGTGGAGGGTTGGGATGGGGAGGGGATGGTGGGATGATGAGGGACATTTTTCTTTTTTTGCAGGTTAAAAAAATTAAAAAGATGTCAGGGACTTTTTTTTTCCACAGGGACATACATTAACAGATCCATATCAGGACACTGTGTCCTATACTGATGGGGAGTAATATACTTGATTCTGACACGAGGATTGGGGCCCCTGATGTTGGTAAGGTGGCATTAAACAAGGGGCTGTGGGGTGGGGAGAGGGTCCGACACTGGGGTTGGGAATTAATGCACTAGTTAGGGTTAAAGTGACAAAAATAGGGAAATGTGGTGTTAGGGTTTAAAACCCTAACACCCCACTCCCATCCTGCAGGCAGTAACAAACGTGGGTGTGCTCAGTTGTCAACCCTAATGCTCACCCCATTTTCATATACTGTGCACATCACCCTATCTCCATCTGTAAACAAGGTCAGATGTGTAGACTTTATGAGAATAGGGTGAGCGTTAGGCTTGATAAGCCCAAGGCACACCCCGCACCTGCTCTCCTGCCTGGTTTTGGGGGATGGGGTGTTAGGGTTGGAAACTCTATTGCCTCATTTCCCAACTTTTGTCACTGTGACCCTAATTGGAACATTAACAAAGTTTTTTGCAACTTATTTCCTTACTTTTTGAGATAGTATAATAGTATTCTTGTTTTATTGTGGAGCGTAAGGTCCTTTGTCAGTTTTTATTTTTCTGACATTTGTCAGTTCCCTGGTATTCATTGCCTCCCATTGTACATTTGTGCCCAGTCCACATTGCTGTTAACAGCCCCTTTTGTGTAGTGGCACCCCCCACAGTCCAATTTCAGTACATATTTTATATACATTTTTCATTGGTGTTCAGTGGCACCCCCACCCTCCCATGTTAGTACTCTATATCCCTGGTGTTTAGTGGCACCACCCCACCCTCTGATACCCATATTTATCATATTTTTAAACCCTGTTGGTGGTCAGTGGCACCCTCCCATGCAATTATTCTTTTATCCCTGGTGTCTTGTGGCACCCCTCTACCCTCTGATCCCCATATGCTGTATTATATTGACCCCTGTTGGCTATTAGTGGCACCCCCACACTTCCATGTGCCTCCAAACCTAAAAATATGAAAACCATTCCTTGATGTCTTTTTTTTTACAGCCTGTAAAAAAATCCACCGTCGATCACACCCGCACTACCCACCTGACCTCTCTCTATGCACCCACCTACCCACATTCCCTTGACCCCACCACATGACCTCACTCTCCTGAACTGCCAACAGATTAAAGATCCACTCTCTGATCAAAGACACATCTTGCTGCTGGAATCAACAACTGCTGTTTGACAAGTAAGGTAACTGCAGTCAGAATTGAGTAGCATGATACATGATTTGGTGTCTGTGCAAGGCACCATTTGACTGAGTTATTCAAGTGTTTAATTTGAAGAAATAGAAAACAATATGTAGGCTCGTGAAAAAATTTCCTTACAAAAAAGGATTGGCATCTCAAGAAAAAGGATCCTTTTTCGCGTGGTCAGATTCCTTTTTCATTTCTGGAAGCTATCCTGGAGTGTGATATTCCCATTGAAAATAATGGGAATTTAAAAATTAAATAACTTTGCAACAGATTAATATTTTTGTGTCAAATCAATGCAAGGCAGTTATGTGACCCAATCTCTTTTTATCATAAACAATTCACACCAAAATCCCACACTGTCTAGGTGCAAGGCAATGAGGAAACAAAACTGCAAAAAGGGGAAATGTTAAGGTTTTTGCACTATCCGGATCTCAGAATCCACATGTCCAACTTTAATGCAACATGGCACATTAAGAGATCTACCCCATGAAACAGTGCATGTCAAATTCTATGCAAATCCATTAAATAGTTGCAAAGTTATTAAAGTACAAAATTTGAGGTGCAGCATTAAAGTGCCTACTCAACCCTAACTATACAGGCACGACCACACCCCTATAATCTATATATATATTTACGATTCACTAAGAAATGGAAGGAGCAAAAGGCTAGTGCCCATAATAAGCTCCTATCAATCACCGGTAATTGCTAACTGTGCTGTCTGTAAGCAAAACCTGATCTAATCTATTTTTAAATGTCAACTTGGATTCACTCACAACCACATTTATTGGTAATGTATTCCATGGTTTAATAATTCTCTGGGAAAAGAAGTATGCATGTTTAGTAGAAATAAAGTGGTTATGCTGCAACTGTAGTAGATGGCCCCTCGTATTAATCTCTGTTTGTTTAAATTTGAGTCCCATCTCATTCATGAGGCAATCATCACCGATATCTATATAAATTGCAAAAAAGTCATTAATGCTCTATTTAGGGTTACAGCCTCAAAAGTAGGTAAATGTGGCATTAGGGTTTCCAACCCTAACACGCCACCCCACCCTGCACATACTAACAGATGTTGGGGAGTACCTTGGGGTCATCAGCCCTAATATTCACCCCATTCCATCTGTAAATAAGCTGAGATGGGTACAGTATAGGAGAATTGTTGAGTGTTAGGGCTGATGACCCCAAAGCACACCCCTGACACCTGTTGGTGTGTGCTGAGTGGGGGTGGAGTGTTAGGGTTGGAAACCCTAACACTTTTGTGGCTTTAATCCTAACTAGAGAATTAACATAGTTTTTTCAATTTCCTTACTTTCTGAAATAGTATAACCGTATCCTCATTTGCCTGTGGGAGCGCATGGCCTTCCCGGCCCTGCACTTCCATCCATCCATTGAAGCATATATGTATGTAGCTCCATTTATAAGACACCACTGGCCAAATTGTCAGCATTGCCATCTTATTACCCCACGTCATGTACCCGGTACAGAAAATTTTGGAATCCCTGCCAAAATGTAATTCTACGCAACTGCAATAACATTTCATGCATCAGGTGTGAAAACACATTTTGGCCAGGATTTGAAAAATGACAACCTTGACATACATGAGGTGGGCTGATAAGAAGGCTATGTTGAAAATCTGGGGTCAAAATATTAAAAAATTACAAAATTATAAGCGTGCATAGCGAAATTGCAACACATGGTCCTAACTTTGCCATTTTCAATAATTTTTACCCCACATTTTTAACATAGCCTTCTTATGACCCCACCATATGAACAAGGTCAGAAAAAATGGTCAAATCCTGCTTGAAGGGTGATTTCACCAACCATCCGTGAAAGCACCTTTTGGGCAGGAGTTGCATAATAACAGTCACATTGTTCATGAGGTGGGGTCCCCAAAAGGCCATGTTGAAAATTTGGAGTCGAAATCTCAAAAAATGGCTAGGTTATGCATAAAAGTTGAAATCCCCATTGAAATACATTGAACTATACTTACCTTAGTTTCTCAGATTGCAGTCACTGGTTCCAGCAGCAAGACGTGTCTTCAATTGGAGAGTGGGTCTTGAATCTGGGACCTGTTCAGGTGAGTGAGGGTGTGTGGAGATGTATTGGGGGTGTGGGGTGGTGGGTGCTGAGTGGGAGGTGGGGTAGGGGGCTGATCGGAGAGGGACCATTTTTTTACAGGTTTAAAAAAAACATTGAAGGACACTTTTCTTTGTTTCAGGTTTTTTCTTCAATGGGAGGCTGAGGAGTGCCACTAGACACCAGGGAATACAGCATGGCATAACGGGGACAGTGATTGGCAAAGGGGTGCCACTAGACACCAGGGAAATGGGGAACAGCATTCAGTGGGTGGGGGGTACCACTAGACATCAGAGAAATGGAGAACAGCAATTGGAGGGTGGGACTGCTACACTATGGAAAACTATTTCATGTGGGATCGGTGACCGGGGAGGGGGGAGGGATCACTATACTATGGAAAACTAATATTCATATGGGATCAGTGACCAGGAAGGGGGGAGGGACCACTACGCTATGAAAAGCTAATGTTTTATATGGGATCAGTGACCAGGGAGGGAGGAGGGACCACTACACCATGGAAAATTTATGTTTCATATGAAATTAGTGACCGGGATGTGGGAGGGACCACTACACTATGGAAAACATTTATGTTATATGGGATCGGTGACCAAGGCGGGGGGAGGGACCACTACATTATGGAAATAGAAAATTACAGGGTAAGGCTGGGAAAAGGCTTTTCTCTGTGTGTCCCAAATCCTTTTTCATGACTTGTGATCCTTTTTTGTTAGAACGAAAAAGGATTCATGAAAAAGGATCTTAGTGAGTGATGAAAAATTATTTAAATAGTTTAAAAATATGTTCAGAGGCCATGGGAGATATAAAAAAAGTAAGTGAACCTCATCAGCTTCTGATGAGCAGGATACATGTTTGGATGTCTGTAAAAGACATCCCTAGACAGTGTTATAACAGTTTGTTGTGTGAAAAAAAAAGAAAACAAGACGGCAGCTCATGAAAAAGGAATTATTCTTGCGGAAAAGGATTGGCCCCTCACAAAAAAGAATAATTTTTTGTGAGACCAAATTTCTATTTTGTTCCATTCCTCTATCCTGGAAATTGAAATTCCCATTGAAAATAATGGGAAATTAAAAATTGAATAACTTTGAAACAGATTAATATTTTTTCACCAAACAAATACTAGGCAGTTCTGTGACCCAAGCTTTTTCTACCATAAAAAATTCCCACCAAAATTCCACACCATCTGGGTGAAAAGCAGGGGTGTAGCAAGGGATTTCAGATCTGCACACCAAGTGGATTCACTGCCACCCCCCCTTGTTAGGGTGAGCTACCCCCCCGGCCCGTGTAGCCAGACAATATACGAATGTACACCAGGACTGTATTTGTTGCCTCATTTGGCACAATAAATACAACTTTTGTATCTCATGACAATGGTTGTTGCCATGCATGGGTAAATGCAAATGTCGTGCATTGTTTCCTAAGACACCCACATACCAGCCCAGAGCCTGTAAAGTTGTATTGTCCTTGGGATGCAAAGAGAGTATTAGTGACCAGTTATTCTAGTTTTGACTCCTATGAATAAAATTACAGAAAGGTTCAGTATTTTCTTTGTTAGTTTTCATGAAAAAAGGAAGCAGTTCAGAGCCTATTTGCTACCCCCTTAAGTAAAATTGCACACCATGGAGTGCTTGGAGTATGCCTGCCTACACCCATGGTGAAAAGCAATAAGGAAAATCTGAAAAAAATGGCAAATTTTAAGGGTTTTGCACTATCCGGTTCTCAGAATCTGCACATCCAACTGGAACGAAACATGCCACATCAAGAGATCTTCTCCATGGAACAGTGCATGCCACATTTTGTGAAAATCCATTGATTGGTTCCAAATGTAAAATTTGAGGATTAACATTAAACAGGCTACTCAACCCTAACTATAGGGGCACGACGGTGCTCCTATAATATATGTAATAAATAATGGATAAGGGTTCTATACAAAGATGTACAGTGGTAGTCATAGAAACATTTTGCAGTACTGAGGTATACCTAGGTATACTGAGGCAGAACGAGGCAGGATCACATTACGGTCAATTCAAATTGCCTCAGTGGTACCTCGGCAGTACCCCCGAGGTAGGAAACTTTTAGGTAACTACCACTGTATACCCATCAATGGGCTAATTAGGGCTATAAGGCCACTAGCCCAATGGGTGAGTGGCTTTATTTCCTTTATTCCATTTCATTTATTTTTTATTCTTGTAAGCCTTATGAACAGAATGCCCATTTTCACAGGTGACAAGTTGTTTTTTTCTATAGAGTTTTTTCTGGGTTTTCTTCCTGTTCACCCCTGGAGCCCTGGCACACAGCTGTATGTGTGAATAGAAGTGTGCATGCACACTGGAAGCCAGCTCAGACCCTTCCACCCACCCATTCTGCCACCCTGCCCACCTATGTTACCCCACCGGACCTCCACCCGGTGGGGAACTGGACTGCGGGAGGGTCGACAACCCACCCCCACCACCCCGGGAGAGGAAAGCAGCCTGATGGGGTGCTCAATACCACTCCTCCCACCCCTCCATGCCGGCACCCCGATGACCCGAGGTCGTTCCCGAACCTGGGTTGCTGGCATAGCGCAAGGTGTGGTGTCCAGCGCCTCAACCCTCAGCACCACTAGGCTGACTATGCAGGTGACAGGTTGAGGTATACATAAACACAAGAAACATTAAATACATACAAACAATAAATACTGTACAAATAACTCAACAAATACACTTACAACATAATACAATTCATACTACAAACTCTAACAAACACAATGCTGTTGATCTTGTAAATACAGCACAAGTCTTCTCTTAAAATCATTAACTGTTTTACTACTCAAAAGTTCCAGAAGGAGTAAATTAAAAAGCTTTAGGGGGCCCTGCAAGTAATAGATGTTTGGCAAATGGCTTTATGACATAATGGGAGTTTATAGGAAGGCTTATCTTGTGATCTAGTCCCATGACCATTAGTAATCCTAGTAAATAAACTGGAAACAGAATTATGAAAATGGCCAAGAGTGATTTTATACATAAAAGACCGTATTTATACTGAACTCTATTTTCAAATGATAAACAGTCAGACCATTGATACAGGGAACAGTGATGAGTACGATATGGAGCATTAAGCATAGATCTAAGTGTGGTATTGTATGTAACCCTAAGGCATGCCAATAAATAATTACTTGTACCTGTATAAACAATAAGGCCATAATCTAACATGCTCAATAAGAAACTATGGGTCGACAATACCTGAGATTTTTGGGTTAAACACGTTTTCACCAGATGAAGCACACCCAACCTTTGATTTTTACTCATTTTTGAGAAACAAAATGTTTTAATATTACTAAAATATGTCACACGTAGCCCATTTTCTAAGCACAATAATACCCTCCAGGGTGGGTGGTATGGGCAATACTGGACCTTCCAGGAGCTATAAAGCCCTCTGCCTGCAGTGTTGGGCCTCATTACGCCCCTGGGTGGTCTAGTATTGCCCAATACTGCCTACCCTGGTGGGTATTATTGCTTGCTTTGCTGTTGCAATTATGACTACAAAAGTAAACACTGATTGCAGACCACAGGCATGATTAAACAATACTACAATGCCACAGCATTACATTTCTATAAAAAACAACCTGCAGGTTGGGGGGCCAAGAATGCCTTGAAAAATGGGCCCTATATCTTAGTCTATACATTTATGGAAAGCCAAGTCAAACCCTTTTTTTTAAAAAATGGTTTCACACATATTCTGGTCCCCTGTGAATGCAAGTGGAGCCAGTTTTAAAGCATAATCCTATCCTGTACAACTGAATTAGCATCTCATTTGTAATCAAAATTGACAGAATCAGCTGTTGGATCCCAGATTTAGAATACACTACTCCTGCATTTTCTTTTTTTTCTAGAAAAAAACATAAATTGTGTTCATCTTTAGCCCAGTGCAGGGAATGGCAGTTAACCCTGTAGAAAAACTCCACCACAACAAAATCCTGTGCACTCACAGACAACTTGGGCATGAGAATGAATAGCTCACAGCACAAATAAAACTGTTCCAGAACTGCATGCTTTTATTTTGTAGCAGTTTCAGCCATATTGTCAAGGGCCCTGCATTTTATTTGTTCCTTGTTAGGGTCTCCATCAGAGTGGTTATTAATGTAATTCCAAGTGGCATTGTTTTTGCTAGGAAAATCTGTTAATTGTTTGACATATATATCAGTGTGTTTGTAAGTACTTTTACTAAGGTCCCCCCCTCCTGCTTTTATGTACAGTTGGTACATTCTAAGAGTTCCCTGACAGCAGACTGTGTATTTTGGAAATACTGGGTGTCTAAAGAATTTGTCTATTTCACAAAATAGTGTAGTTTTGAATGATCTAAATGTATCACAGTGCCTTTCTGTGTGAAGTTACTATGGCACAGATTTTGATGTAGCATGCTGTTTGGCAGTATTTCAGGTTGACATTGCAATGTCTGTGTGTCATGTAGTGAAAAAAGTTAAAAAAATATCTGGGGGGCGCCGATGAGCAGCTAGCTGGATAGACGTGCCTACACACTGCTGTGTGCTGACAGCCGGCTTAAATTAAAATTTTAGGCATTATGGTAGATCATTAGCTTATTAAAAGAAACAGCGGTCACGCCTTCCTTTTTGCTTCCCTTAGCTGGCGGACTAAGGTTAAGTCCAGCAGATATAGAGCAGCATTGGGTAATATTACAAGGTGAATACTGGCTGGGGGTAAGTAATGGGGAGAAAGGGGGCTTTTTGAGGGTTATATGGGGGTAAAAGGTAGATAGATAGAAGGGATAGTGATAGACACACAGTTTTGTACCCTACGTATTGTATTTAAAATATATTTCTTTTCCTTTCCTTAGCTAATGACTGTATAGATATGGGGGGGGGGTTAAAAAGAGGGGGGTTGGAGGGGAAGTAAGGGGTGACATGAAATTTGTATCCAGTGTATTGTACTCACATCCTTCTTTGATCTCCTGTATTAAGTACTGCATTGAGCCTGTCTCTGAATAATAATAATAATGAATAAAGCATATTTAATAAAAAAAAATAAAAAATTAAAAAATGTAGGCATTAAAATCAATTTTTGCACACTAAAAGAAGAACATGCATCTGCAAGAATAGATTATGGAGGAGTATCTCATTCCAAACCCAGGGAAAAGCCAATGGCTGACTGGTAAAGCGGGGAAGAATTTGACGGCCTCTACGGTGGGTGAAAGCATGGGCATAATTTCACTCTTGGTGGCTGAAATGAGTGCATTAGGCCACGAAGTGACCGGGCAAGTGATTGCAGTGCTGGAACCCAGATTATTAAAATTGGAAGGACAACTAGACCTCAAGTTACAAGAGGTTCTGGAACAGCAAACTTTGCACATGAACAGGATCGCGGAGGCTGAAGACCGCATATCCAGGCTGGAAGACGAAACGATGGAGGTCCCCTGACAAGTTGTAACTCTACAAAAGGAGCTGGAAGACCTAAAAGAGGATTTGACTATCAGGAAAACTATTATAGGTGCCTTAACTTGCACCTTAGAGGCCTCCCAAAAGGTGCTGAAAAAGGTGACATGATGGCTTCTGTGCCAAGATCCTTCCAAAGTTATTGGGGCTGCAGCCGAAAAGTGGGCGCCTTAAGCTGAAAAGGACCCATTGAGCAGTGATGCCTCGCCCCCCCAGGAGATCAACCCCCAAGACAGGTGGTAATGAGATTTCATGCTTTTCAAGATCAGGAAACGATTCTCAAAGCTTACCGAGAAAAAAAGGTTTTTGAATATGAAGGTGTATGCCTGTTTCTTTCTCAAGATTATTCTGCACGGCTCCTCCAAACATGGAAGATGTTCATCCCCCTCATAACCCAATTAAGAAATCTTAAGGTAGAAAACTTCATGATCTACCCGGCAATACTCAAGATCAGACATGAGGGGGTGACATATTTCTTCTGGGAACTCAACAAAGCTGAGCAATTCGTATCCGACCTGCAAAAGAAGCTGACCAAGTAAAAGGAACTGCCCTTGTATGCTAGTTCGGACCCAGTGATGCTCGCCCTGTCTGCCTGCCTTACTGCAGTTTGTTGTTTCCCTTCCTGCCTATTATTGCACAGTATTTCCAACTAATGGAGACTGGAGAAGGGTACATCCTGTTATTTTTACTCTGTGTCCTACCATCGGAGAAATTCATTTTGAAGTTGGATTAACTACTGCCGCTATGGTGAAAGAACTATTTTGACTGTTCTGTGACTGCCAAGTGTGTTAAATGAGGGATTGCCTGTTTCTCTTTTTTTTTCTTTTTTTTTTTTTTTTAACGGTGCGGCAGGAATGAAGGGGTACCCCCTGGGCTCTGCAGGCCACCTTATGTGCTGGATGTGACCTTGGGACAGACACTCTATGGATTAAGTCGACATGGAGGTGAATCGTGCAGCAGAGGCTGGGGGAGGGGCCTAGCGTATGTGTTTATGGCGTGGCCTGCTCCCCTCCTCATGCTGTTTTAGAAAGTCACTGCATGCAGAAGCGCAGGCTGAAGGAAATGACTGTGGACTGGTGATGGTGGGGGTGGGATTGATGTGTTTAGGTTGGAGGTTCTCAGGGTGACTACTCTGCATATAGACCTACCCCATGGTCTGTTTTTTCCTTTTGGTTGAGGGCCAAATGGGGCAAGGTCAAGTTAACTACGGTTAATAACTTTCTAGTAGATGTCTGAAGTTTACTGCAAATGCTGTCTATCTTGCAATGTTAATATCCTCCATTAAACTATGTTTAGGCAGCCAGATATTGTTGTGCAGGATGGATAATGTTGGTGTTTATCTTTTTCTGAAACAGAAGAGTTTAGTACCGGACATTGCCAGAGTAGCGGGGCAACTATATTGACAGTGGGATAACAGACACTCATGCCAAGATTGCAATTAGTGTCAATGTTGGGGGGGGTTCTTGTCATGTAAGATTCCATAAAGGGTATGTTTGAGATATGTTCAGGTGGGGGAGGGAAGGGAGGGGAGGTTTGGATCGAGGGATACTGTTTATTATGTTGTAGTTGGGAGATGGGGGAGGGGAGAAGGGGTATACTGTTCTTGTTTTCTCGTTGATTATATGTTGTTGTTATTATGTGTTTTTTACTGCATTCCATGATCTCAAAAGGTTGCTAATGATCCCAGTACACTGCATTTATGGGTGGCTTAACAATGTATGGATAAGCCTGGTGTCAAATCTGAATGTCCAGGAACAGAGGGGATCTGAGTATGGCTAATGCACAAGAGTTGACAGTGGTCTCCTGGAATGTGCTAGGAGTCACCAACCCAGTTAAGCGTACAATGCTCCTGACATTGCTTAAAAGACAAGCGGCACAAGTAGCGCTACTCCAGGAGACCCATTTGTCTCATGTAGAACACACCAAGCTCATTCGTGGATGGGTGGGTAGGTAAATGCTTCGCTGCCTCATACTCCTTTCATAAATGAGAAGTGGCCATCCTCTTGAGTAAACACCTGCCACTGGAGATTAAGAGGGCGGTGAAAGAACATCAAGAGGGCCGGTATATTTTTCTGGTGGGACAGTTGTATGGAGAACAAATTACATTTGGCAGTGTCTATGCCCTGGCTGCATATGTTCCTCAGTTTTTTCCTGAACTTATAGACCTGCTCACTAGGGAACAGTTCCCAGGGCTGGTTGTGGTGATCTGAATAGTACAATGGATCCAGTACTGGACCATTCTGAGAGTAAAGGGAGGATGACAGAGGGATTGAGCCAGTGGCGGGTGGGTAAGTCAGATCTGGATTTGGTTGATGGCTGGAGGATGGTGAACGCCGGGGCTAGGGAATACACATTTTTTTCTAATCCCCATGGTACTTGGATGAGAATTGACTATATCCTTGTACCACGGGAATGGAGTGACAGGGTGGTTGATGTGATGCACAGCCCCATCCATATATCAGATCATGTCATGGTGATAGGGCGAATTTGGATGCATATGACGCGGGACATACCTCCCCAGTGGAAATTTCCCTCGTACATGCTTTTAAATAAAGAGTTTAAGGAACATCTGGTGAACCAGTGGCAATTTTATAAAGAAACTAATGAAGGGCCAGAGGTTTCTAGGGCTATATTCTGGGATGGAGGGAAAGCCTTCCTGTGAGGTACTATAATAGCATACATGGCAAAGCTTAAGAGGGAGAAGCAGGAGAAAGGACAAGGGCTGCAGAAACAGCTCAAGGAATTGGAAAAGAGGGTGGCTCGGGGGGAACAAGAGGAGGTGGGGTGGCTCTTAATGGTCACAAAAGAGGCTCTGAATGCCTTGGTTTGAGAGGAAGCCAAAACGTCTTGGTTCTACTGTAAATGGCAGATGTTTGAATGGTCAAATAAACCGGGCCCACTCTTGGTGAGACTTATGAAGGGGAGCAGATGCCCTATCAGAGAAACAGGGATTAGGGACAAGGCGGGCAAAGCACACAGGGAACCCAAGGAATTAAGGGCTTGTTTTAGGGAGTTTTATGAATGGTTGTATAAGGCAGAATATAAGGGTAAGGGGCATCAGATACAGGAATTCCTAAATAAGGTAGAACTCCCTGGACTTACAACAGTTCAACGGGAGCTGTTAAATCAACCTATCACGAAGGAAGAAGTTTTAAAAGCTATAAGAAGGCTGCAGCAGAGTAAGGCAAGTGGCCCTGACAGTTTCCCTGTGGAATTTTATAAAGCTTTAGCGGGTCAGATGGCAGAACTGTTGAGTGGGGTGTTTCAGGTGGAGAGGGGGGAGGAGCACCCGCATTTGCCTGATACTTGTTATGACGCCGTGATCTGTTTAATTCCTAAACCGGGAAAAGATGTGATGGACTGCGCATTGTGTAGGCCAATTTCTCTTTTGAATTGTGATCTTAAAATCCTCACCAAAGTTTTGGCTATGCTGTTGGAGGATCACCTGCCTGCGTTGATTCACCCAGATCAAACTGGGTTCATAAAGGGGAGATTTTCCTATCATAACATGCACTGTTTGCTTAATGTAGTGTGGAAAACAGGTCAAGTAGCAGAGAAAACTTACGTCATTTCTATGGACGCTGAAAAAACGTTTGATAGGGGGGAGTGGGAATACCTCTTTGAGGTGATGTCTTGGTTTGGTCTGGGTGACTCATATGTTCAGTGGATTTGAGCCATATATCAGGCCCCCAGAGCTTGGATTCTGGTTAACGGGATACCTATGAATCCCTTTAATCTGGAGAGAGGCACAAGGCAGGTGTGCCCTTTGTCCTCACTGCTGTTCGCCTTGGCGTTAGAGCTACTGGCTGCAGTGATTAGGCAGTGCACTGGGATTCGGGGTAGTGAGGGAGCAGGGGGAACCATGCACAAAATCACCCTTTATACGGATGATATGCTTTTATTTGTTACAAATCCGTGGACCTCTATGCTGCTTGTATTAGAGCCAATAGAGGCTTTTGCTACCTTCTCTGGGTATAAAATAAATTTAAATAAGTCTGAAATGTTATGTTTCCTTGGACTGGAGAGGAAAGATGAGCAATAGGGAATTCAGGGTGCAGCCATGAGCATCACTTATCTGGGTATTAAGGTGGGCAGGACAGTTGGGTCATTATATGGGTTAAACTATACTCCACTCATTAAAGTAATGGAGGCAGACTTGAGAAGATGGATGCAGTTGCCTATATTGTGGCTAGGGTGTATTAGTCTGATTAAAATGAACATCCTCCCTAGGATATTGTACCCTATGTAAATGATTCTGATGGGTCTCATGAAAGAGGACATAGATCGGGTAGAAAAATTATTTACTCGGTTTATTTGGAGGGGAAAATGACATACTAACATACTAACATGCCAGCAGAATAGGCCTAACGGTCTTTCGTGTCTGCTCGTTTGGTCAGTCCCCAACCTGGGTGCTGACCTTGCTGTCCCCCTCGCCTTCTCTGGCTTCTCCCTTCCCAGTTCTGGATATTCTTGCTGCATTGGATTTTGCTTCCAGAACCCTTCCCCTGTACCTGTCCCACCCCCTCTTGAACCCCTCCACTGTCTCTGCCTCCACCAGCCCCCTAGGCAGTGCATTCCATGGCTCCACCACCCTCTCAGTGAAGTAGCACCTCCTTCTTTCTCCCCTGAATCTTCCCCCCTCCAGCTTCCAGCCATGCCCTCTAGTGTCCCCTTCCTCCTTCCTCTTCAAGCACCCCGACTGTTCCTCCCCTATTTACCCTCTTCATGTACCTGAAGACCTCTATCATGTCCCCCCAGTCCCTTCTCTCTTCCAATGTGTACATATTTAGCTCTTCGAGCCTCTCCTCATAGGTCCCATCCCCCAAGCCCCAAATCATTTTGGTTGCCCTCCTCTGGACCCTCTCCAGGAGGTTAATGTCCCTCTTTAAGTGTGGCCTCCAAAACTGCACGCAGTACTCCAGGTGTGGCCTCACCAAGCAGTTATACAGAGGGAGTATCACGCCCTCCTTCTGGAGGTGATCCCTAGCGATGCATCCCAGCATCCTGTTGGCCTTGGCTGCTGCCTCCCACAAGTCTCAGAGTTGTTCATCTTGACATCCACCACCACCCCAGGTCCCTCTCAGCCATTGAGACTTGTAGCATTCCCCCCCCCAGGGTGTACACTTGACCTGGGTTTCTGGCCCCCAGGTGGAGTACCTTGCATTTCCCTGCATTGAACCTCAGCTTCCACTTTCTAGACCATCTTTCCAGAGCCTCCAGGTCCCCCTGTAGGGCCACCCTCCCCTCCTCCCCATCCACCACTGCCCCCAGTTTCGAGTCATCAGCAAAGAGACTCATCTCACTCCTGATTCCTGTCCTTATGTCCGATACGTAGGCGTTGAACAGAAGGGGCCCAAGGACTGATCCCTGTGGGACCCCACTAATGACCCTCCTTGGGGATGAGACTATCCCCCCAACTACGACCCTCTGGGTCCGGTCCTGGAGCCAATTGCCTATCCATCTGATCATCTGGTTCCCCACCCCATTTCTCCCAGCTTATCCAACAGGCCTACGTGAGAACAGAGTCAAATGCCTTGCTGAAGTCTAGAAAGAGGACATCCACTGGTCTTACCCAGGTCCAAGGCACTTGTCACCCAGTCATAGAACTCCACCAGGTTTGTCTGACATGATTTCCCCAGGATGAATCCATGCTGTCTATCGTCCAGGCACCCTGACTTATCCAGGTCCCCCCTAGCCTCTCCTTGACAATGCCCTCCATCACCTTGCCCACCACTGAGGTCAGGCTGACAGGCCTGTAGTTCCCTGCCACCTCCCTTGATTCCCCCTTGTGGATAGGCACTATATGCGCCACCTTCCAGTCTTGGGGCACCCACCCTGTCCTCAGAGAGATGGTGAAAAGCTCTGCCAGGTGTTTTGCCAGGACATCTGCAAGTTCCTTCAGCACTCTGGGATGTAATTTATCCAGCCCCGGTGCTTTCTCTGTCTTAAGGGAGCTGAGGGCTTCCCTCACTCTCTCTGCTGTGATTTCCACTTCCGGTACCCGTTTTCCCTGCTTAGCCCTCCCCACCTACCAGTGATGCCCTCTCCCCAGACCTGCCGATCGGTAAGGGTCCCCCCTCCTCAGTATCTCTGTCTCCTCCCATGTATGATGCAGCACCCCCATTTTCCCTGGTGAAAACTGAGGTGAAGTACTCATTTAGTACCTCAGCCTGCTTCCCCGGGTCTTGTGCCCATCTCTCTCCTGATTTAATCCTGCTAATCTGCCCCTTCACCCTTCGTTTTTCCCAATGTATCTAAAGAACCCCTTGTTCCCTCTCCCACTTCCTGGCCAGGTTCTGCTCCTTCCTTGCCTTAGCTGCCTCACCACTCTAGTGGCCCTTCTAGCCATCAGCTCGCTTCCCTTGATCCCTTTCCTCCTTGAGCACTTGAATTGCTTATAGGCTGCTTTCTTTCTCCCCGCACACCCTCCTGGACCTCCCCGATCAACAGGGTTTTTGGGGCTCCACCGCATTTTGTCTTTACTCTTGCACAGGTGCTGGTAGCATCCTGCACCCCTCTTCTGATGATTTCCACCTACTATCAGCGTCCATGTCTGACCCAATCCCATCCAAATGCTCTTTTAAGGATCCTTCCCATTTCCTTAAAATCCGCCCCTGAAGTCGGTTGTTACCTGTCTTTGTGCAGTCTTCACCCTCCTAGGTCCAGGCAGAACCAGACCGTGCATGGTCACTTCCCCGCCAGTGGGTCCCTTTACCTCCAGGCTCTCAATCTGGTCACTGTCTGCCAGGACCCATCCAGTACCCATGCCTCCCTGGTTGTTCCCTCACCTGCTGAGTTAGGAACGTCTTGAAAGACATCCAACAACCTCTGTTCCCTGGTCACAGAGGATGTCATAGTCTCTCAGTCTGTTCCTGGCATGTTTAAGTCCCCAACACCACCACCGTTCCTCTGCCCAGTCTGCAGTGTCTCCTAACATCTGCCACCAGACTGTCCTCCAGCTCCTCCCGCCAGGGCAGGGGTCTATACACTCCTATTTACCTCTTGCCCCTGTTATCACAGACCCAAACCGCCTCCACGGTTCCTCCTCTACTCCCCATGCCAATGCAGTTTTGACTATCATAGCTACCCTCCTCCCTTCCCTCCCCTGTCCTTCCTGAACATAGTGTAACCCTCCAGGTTCAGGTCCCAGTCATGTCTTGCAGTGGCCCAAGTCTCAGTGACCACCACATCCACTGCTCCCTCAGTAGCATCACCTGGAGCTCAGGCATTTTATTGCCCAAGCTCTAGCACAGTGACCTTCAACTTCCACCTTTCCCTATAGTTCCATTTCTGCTCGTGTTCCCATGGGGATTCTGTTTTCCCTGGTCTGCACTTTCTTGCCAGTTGGCCTTTTCCTGCAATCCTCCTGTCCCCAGGGGTGAGACAGAGTCCCTCCTTTATCGGCACCCTGACAGCCTTTTCTCCATCCCACCCCCTCTCACAAGCTAAACCCCACTTTTCACCAACGAACCCTCTATTTTCAACTTAAGGATTCCTCCTCCAAATTGAGATGTAGTCTATCTCAGCATACAGCTCCTTATCCTCCCAGGTCTCCCCAATCCCCATCAACCCATACCTCTGGCCTCACACCACCCCTGAGCCACTGGTTTATCTCCTAATTTTCCTTTGTGTTCCCCACTAGCCCTTGGCACTGGCAGGATTTCTGAGAAGGAAACTGTGCATCCTATGTCATGACAGACCCTGGCAAGCTCTCTGAATCTTGCCTGTATCTCTGCTATTTCCTCAATGTCATTTGTACCCAGGTGGACCAGTATGTCTGGGGAACCCCACAATCCTTTGCCAGCTGATATACCTCGTGCTAGCCCTGTGCACCATTAGTCCAGGGAAGCATCTTGTTCTAACTGGCCAGGCTTCTCCTCCCATCCCATTTGATACCCCTGATCATAGAATCCCCAGCAGGAGCACTCTGACCACCCTTTCCCTCCATTCCCCCTCCATGTCCCTCATCCTTTCTACAGGCCCTCCACCCAGCCGGCTCCATGTTCCTCCCTCTTCTGGGTGCCACATGCCACCCCTCCTTATTTACCATGGCCACCCCTCCTCCAATCCTATGCCTCCTCCTCCTGAGTATCCTTCTGTCTCTTACACCTCTCCCTGCTCGCAATGGTCCTTCTCCCCATCTGCTAAACTAGCCTGGCTCATCCTCCTTCCTTCCTGTCTCCATTTAGTTCCTCCTTTCTAGTCGTGCCCCTGGCCTAAACCCTCAGCTCCCTTTACTGAATCCTCCTTGTACTTCTGGTCCTTCTCCTTACCTTTCCTCCCAACTGGTCCTTCTCCTTCGCTTTCCTCCCTTCCCCTGCCCTCCTGCTCTGATTCACTGCTCCCCCATTCTCCTGCATTCCAGGTCCCCCTGTTCTTCCTGCTATCTGGCCCTGCCTCCTGCCTCCCACTCCCACCCTTTCCATCTCTAACTACCCCTGTCATGGCTACATCACCCCCTCATCCTTGAGCAGAAGAGAATCAAGGCACGAGTGTAAGGTCTGATCCACCTCCCTGCCTTTGCTTCCTTCTGTCCAGCCCTGGACATCTGCCTACTTCCCTGAGAATGTTGTCCCACTGTCCCCTTTGTGAGGGCCCCCAGTTACCTGCCTGCTTCCTTGGTAGTGTCACTTCCTCTGCCAGGTTCCCTATGTGACCCCTAGGTATTCTCTGCACCCTTTTCCCTATGCCCCATCCCCATGGCTTGGTGCAACCCTGTGGGAGATTCTCACCCCTTCCCAACCATACCACCCCTTCCCCCAGCTTTCCTCCTAACTCCCCGCACCTCCTCCCTATGTTGTGCTAGCTGGTAAGCACATGCAAAATTCACCGAACTTCCAAGCCCAGGCTAGTATCATGGCTGCTCCACACTCCTGTGCACCCCACCACCCTCCCAAAGATGCCGCCCTAATGATGTGTGGTTCCATCCCTTCCAAATAGGTTTCCTTGGTGAGCCACCAGGTTCCCCCAGTCCAAGATACCCCTACTGCCTAATCAGGTCACCCACTAATCTTACAGACAGTCCCACTATCACCAGTAACCCTGTTACTAGGTGCAGTACAACACATTAAACTTATAAGGAAATGAACAACTCGAAAGTGTCCTCTCCCAGCCTTTATATCCTACCCCCAGTGGCTAGAACTACATGAGCTGCACCTGTGCCTTTTCCTCCAATTGCAGGGCAGGTGTTCCCCATAAATTTGCAGACTTCTGGGGAGGGAGGGTGGGAGGGCAGGTCTTGGGCAGACACCTGACTCGAGAGAGAGTGTATCAGCCCTGTGTCTCCTCTCCAAGCCCAGCAGCCAAAGAACCAGGCCCAAGCAAATCCCACCAAATAGGTTTTAAATCAGAAGATGACCAAGAGCTTGTCTTCAGAGATTAAAGGCTGAAATGACCAGGGGGGGCCTCAATTTCCCAGATCTCTCCAATTATTATTTGTCCATCCAGCAACGATATGTCACAGACTGGGTGCATTGCCCTGAAGTGGCAAGCTGGGTTGATTTAGAGCAGTGGGGATGCCAGGGATGACTCTCAGCATACCTACACAGTAAGGGTCTTAGGGCATACTCCACGCAAGGCGGTTGTAATCCCTTAGTAAAAATGGTACTGGAGGCATGGGGTCACATTAGGAGGTGTCGGGGGATAGGTAAAGGGGAAACTCTACTGCTGCCGGTAGCAGGGAACCCCTTCTTCCTTCCAGGATTGGAAGATAGGGGGTTTAGAGAATGGGAGACCAGAGGGGTACACAGTAAGGGAACCTTATTACAGAATGGTACACTAAGCCCGCTGGGGGATATTGTTCAAGGGTTGGGACTGAAGGGGCACCAATTATTCTGATATTTACAACTTAGGGCATTTATGCTGAAAATGGAAAGAGGAGGGGTGGAATCCCACGGATGGTGCTCAACAGAGACATTGATATGCATGGCACAGAGGGATCCCAAAGAATTTATCAGAAAGGCAGCGAAGCTGGGGAAGCAGGATTATCCTCATCATATGCAGAAAGTGAAGCAATTGTGGAAGAGAGACCTAGGAAGGGAGATTTTGGAGGAGAATTGGCAACTCATGTTCATAAGTTGTATCAGAGCTTAAAAGACCATTATGTCCATAATGCTCACCATAAAATTCTCAATAACCCAAAATCTTGTTACCTATCAGATATTCATCTAATTTTCTTTTAAAGGCCTGCATAATATTGCTAGATACCACTTACACTGGCATTTTATTCCAGACTGGCACTAACCTAACACTAAACCAATGTTTTCTTTTTGTAGACCCAAACTTTTCAATATTTAGCTGAAACGGGTGTGCTCTAGTCTGGTATGGCTGTTCTCTTGTTTTTAAACCCAATGATTCCCTTAGTGCAGTATCAGCAAAGGCCTTATAAACCAGACACATATCTCCACGTAGCCTCCTATACTTCAATGTGTACAGTCCAATTTTACTTAATCGGGTCTGCTAGTCACATCCTTGATTTCCTTCAATCATTCGTGTGGCCCTTTTTTAGACCCTCTCCAAAGCTACGATCTGCTTTCTGTAGCTTGGGGACCAAAACTGCATGCAATACTCCAGATGCAGCCACACCAGAGAACTGTAAAGTGGCAGTAAAACCTCACTCCTCCTAGACTTAATATGTCTGCCTATGCAGCTCAGTATATTCTCAGCCGTCTTTACCATCAAGCTGCAATGATGATTAAACTTTAAATCATTTTGGATCATCGCTCCCAGATCCCTTTCATTAATTACTTCTCTCAATATTTGTTTGTTTAACCTATAAGTGGCCTTTATATTTTTCTTACCAAAGTGTATAACTGTACATTTTTCTACATTGAAAGTTAGTCTTGAGGCATGTGCCCAACTTTGTAATTTATTTAGGCTGTCCTGAATTTTGTCAATGTCATGGCTATTGTTCACAATATAGCCAATCCTTGTGTCATCAGCAAATTTAGCTTCCCAGATGTCCCCTCCAGTTGTCATCGAGTGTATATATATATATATATATATATATATATATATATATATACTGTATATATTAAAAACACAAGGTCCCAAAACTGACCCCTGCGGGATACCACTTGTAACCTCAGCCCAACTCGAGTTACTTCCCTTTATTATTACTTTCTGCTTTCTATCTGAAAGCCAGGAATTAATCCACCGTGTTACTTTACTGTTGATACCATGTTGAATTAAAGAGTCCACCAGTTCTCCATAAGGCACTTTGTCAAAGGCCTTTGAGAAATCCAGGAATATAACATCTGCTGGTTGTCCCTTATCCAGGGCTTTACTGACCTTTTCATAAAACACGAGAAGGTTGGTCTAGCAAGATCTTCCATGTTTAAAACCGTGCTGTGATTGAGCCACATCCCCCCCTACTAAGCATATCTTCTTCTATATAATCTCTCACAATCCCCTCCAGCACCTTTCCTAATATTGAAGTCAGACTTATTGGGTGATAGTTTCCTACATCCTGTCTGGTGCCCTTATTTTTAAAGATAGGGGTAACATTAGCCTCCTTCCATGCGTTTACCACCTCACCCTGATCTAGAGAAGCCTGGAACAAGTATGTTAGTGGCTCAGCCAGTACTTCCGCCAGTTCCTTGATCAGTCTAGGATGAATCTCATCGGGACCCATGGATTTACTAGAATTAAGACTAAGTAATTTGTGTTTAATATTTTCTTTATCTAGTATAAGCTGACTTGTTAATTCCAGATGTTGCTTGGTGACCCTGGTACCTGAATTGTATACTGAAGAAAAATATCCATTAAATTCCTCAGCCATAGGTATTTTTTTCTGAATCAGGCTACCATCTGAGTTTCTTAATGGGCCTACTCCCTTTAATCCTCCCTTTATACTATTGCTATAACTATAAAAGGATTTATAGTTATTCTTAACCCTACTAGCCAGTTTGTATGCATAATTCCTTTTGGCTTTAAGAATACATTTCTTGGTCCTTTTTTGCAGGTGTTTATATTTGCTCCAATTTATTTCAAGGCCATTTCTTTTTGCTGTGACATATGCTCTCTTCTTTCTGCTAATCAAATTTTTAATTCTTTTTGTCATCCAAGCAGGAATCTTCCCTGATCTATTATATTTCTTTTTAGTTGGGACATGTCTATCCACAATCTGTTTTAGCTTTTTAGTAAATATATCCCACATCAGGGAGACAGATTTCTGTTTTAAGTTAACCTTCAAATCCCAGTTTCTAAAATCCTCCCTTACTTTATTATAGTCAACTTCATTGTAATTCCTAATTACAGTTTCTCCTGATGTCCTATTTACCCATCCCTCTATAATAAATTCTACCTTATCATGATCGCTGGTTCCCAGTGGTGTAGTTACTTTACAGTACTGTATATATTCCCCCATAATACTTAGTACAAGGTCAAGTATATTCAAATTCCTGGTTGCGTGTTGTACATACTGCTCCAAACCTATAAGACTAAAGGTGTCAAGATATCTATTTTCTACCATAGTTCCTGCTGTGTGATCTATCCAGTTTATACCCGGTAGATTGAAATCTCCCAATATTATTAAATTTTCAGGTATTTTCATTTTTTCTATTCTATCTATTAACTGGACATCTACATTGGGTGGAGTAGTAGTGGGTCTATATATCACACCTATAGTGATACTAGCTTGGTCGACTGGGGAGACCCTTATCCATACTTGATCAATGCCCTCTAACATCTGACCTTCTAATTCTTCTGCTATAATATTATTTCTAATATAAATAGCTACCCCACTTCCTTTTTTTCCGGGTCTATCAGTACAGTATAATTGGTACCCTGGAATCTGTCGATTCCATTGGTCATCTATATCCCACCAGGTTTCTGTGATGGCAGATATCTGTATATTATCTTTTGCCAATGTATATACCAGTTCATCAATCTTTTTGACAATAATTCTAGCATTTATATTATAGCATTTCCAGTTAAAGTCATTTCTATCACTAATTATGGTTTGCATATGATTCTGCCAACACACTTTCCCATCCCTCAACCCCTCAGTTTTTAGTTTAAATGTATAGGTTTCACTTTTACAGCTTTTAAAATGACCTGTGCTAGAATTCTGGTCCCCTGTTTATTATGGAGGGGCACTTGGGCCTTCTGGTGTGTAATAGGTTTAAGGATGCCTTTTATAAATTTCTGCATAGGCTTTATTATCCTCCGGTGGCAGTTCATAGAGCGCATCCCTCTGTGTCCCCTCTCTATGGTCGATGTGGGAAGGACAAGGGGACATATATACACTGTCTCTGGGAATGCAGTGTTCTGCAGGTTTTCTGGGTTGGAGTGATTAGTGAGATAACAAACTTGGCAGGATATCTCCTACAGGTAGACCCCATAGCAGGCGTATTTGGAATGAACCAAGGAGAGGAGGGGGAGTGGAGCCACTACCGCAGTGGATCAGAGTGTTAATGGTGCTAGCAAGGCACTGTATTCAGAATACCTGGGTTAATTGTGCTGCCCCTACTATTCAGCAGTGGTGCAAATTGGTGATTCAGGCTCTGGCATTGGAAAGGTTGACCCTGATGATCAGAGATAGAGTGGAAGCCTTCTATTGGGACTGGGCCCCTTTTTCGGCCTTGCTTAGCAGGGAGGAGGAGATCACTCTACGTAGTGGGCTTCACTGAGGAAGGCTAAAGAGAGACTTATAAATCCTTTATACCCATAAATATCAATTATTATATTCATGGATATCTGGAATTTATATGCAACTACAGTTTTCTGGAATTAATTGAAAGGCAGAAAAGTAACGCTACCTTATACTTGATTGTAACAGTAATATATTACGGAATGCACTTGTCTGTCTATTTTATTGTATCGTCTATGTTGTATTTGTTGTTATAATCTTGAATTCAATAAAAAGATTATACAAAAAAATATATATATCTGTTTCTTCCCTACTAGAGAACACTGCAGGTATCATGGGAACTATATGCTGTATGTGAGACAAAATGAATGTCTCACATGATGAGAAAGTCCTAGTTTTAATTGGTAAATTACATAGACAGGATTTATGATCCCCATATCCTGTATATACTTACCTCATCAAATTTTAAACATTATCTGGCTTTTACATATTGAAGCAGTTGCTTACCAGGATAAACAACTATACAGTATGTCATACACCTGGCCCCCAAAACAAGAAATGAGGTTGGGATGCTCTAACCCTGACCGGTCAGATATGTTGGCACTTACCTCTAGGCAAGGGAAGAGGCCTACCCGGGGGAGCAGGCATTTGCTGGACACTGGGCTTCCAGTCAGAAGGCTGGGATGGTCCTGTCTGCAGGGAAGCAGCAGGTGTTACAGCACTATAGGACTTATCATGCTACGGTGGTTGAGGTCAGGCTGGTCTTTAGATTTCCCTGCCTAAGTCACTTGCTTTTCTCTTTTTCATTATTTTATTTTTTTAGCAGTCCCTTCCATAATGGCCTCCATGTCGCATCACAACTAGTCAGTGGTGTCACAGACATCAGAATTTCCTCTGTTTGGCCTGGTGGCACTGAGGGCTGAAGTGCTGGATGCCTTACCTTGCGCTACGCTGGTGACCTGGGTTTGGGAATGACCTTGGGTTGTCAGGGTGCTGGCATGGGCGGGGGGGAGGTGAGAGGAGGATTAAGCACTGGCTCTCCTCTCCTGGAGGGTGGGTGGTCACCCGTCCATAGTCCCACTGTCACTGGATGGAGGTCTGGTGACAGGCGCAGGCTGTAATGACTTAACAGGTAGGGTGGGGCATCCCACAGTGTGTACTGTGCGTGATGCTGGGATGCTCAGGGTCCGGGAACAAAAAGCTGAAAAACTTACAAACTACTTATGGAAAAAAAAAAAGACTTTCAAGCTCCTCTTGTTCTTCATCCTCCGCTTCCACATCTGCTTCCTCATGGCCTTCTGCCTCTCATGCTTCTTCTCTATGTTTCTGTTCTTGTTCTTCTTTGCCCCCCAACCCCTCCTTCTCCTTGTATGAATTGTGTGCTTTTACCTGTCCTTTCTCCTCTTTCTCATATGTATTCCCTCCTCTTATCCCACACTTTCATGGCCCTGCTCTGACAGCTCCACCTCTGGCTCCTTCTCACTGGCACTCTCCATAAGTTGCTTTCATGGTCGTGATACTGGTTATTGTTTTAGAACTGCCCTGCCTCACTCTCCTATAAATAACTGTATCTTTTTTTCTGGTGGCAATGTAACAGTAATGTCCATGACAGATCCAGACTCACTGTCACCTTCCTTACGTGATGATTGAGCAACAGTACTGGATTGGGTGGTACTGCTGCTTGTGCATGATTTGGATGGCAGGCAGGCATCATATGGTGCTTAATGATGGACTGGCAAATTGTCCCTGCACAAGTGACTGTGGTGGCAGGACCCACCACCCTCCATCCTCTATCTGGCACCTGACCCACCTGATTAAACCCAGCAACAGCAGGCACAGTGGTAGATGGTAACCTGCACAGACCCTCCAGTCGTCACCACAGCTGACCACTATCTGAAGGAATGGTACTAAGTGCATCTGTATTATAGAAGCAGCTGTTTCTACAGTACACACACATGCTCAGTCTCATTCATTCAGACAGTGACCAGCCGAGGTGGTGAGAGGACAGTCTCTGCCAGTTGCTGTCCAAAGCTCTGCCTGCCACTGCTAGGTTTACTTAGGTGGGTCAGGTGCCAGATGGGTGATGAAGGGTGGTAGGTGCTGAGTTAGTTGGGAGAGGAGTATCTATTATATTTTGATGTGCGGGGTGACCCCCAGGACTACTTAGATTTTTTAAACCGAGATCGGGGTGGGAGTGGGATACCACTAATACCAGGAATAATGTGATTATTCAATCAGGGATTGGAGCAGGAGGGGGTACCACTAGCATCAGGAATACTGTGATTATTCAAATGTTAATCATGGCAGGAGGGGAGCACCATTGGTATCAGGGATGTGATTATTATTATTCAAGTTGGAATCAGGGAAGGAGAGGGGGTATCTCTAGCACAAGGGGAACCTCTAGCACTAGGAGTTCTATGACTATTCAAATGGGGATTGGGACAAGATGAGGTACCTCCAGCATTAGGAATACTGTGATTGCAACTATGAGAATCAAGGCAGGAGGTGGCAGTTGGTCACAGGAGGCTCTGCTCAATACCTCTGCACATGTAACAGCACTGAGGCATTGTGCTGTGTCATAATTCTGAGGAGAACGCATGTATATATAGGAAACATCAGTGATATTGTTAAATAATAAATAAGGATGTTAAGGAACAGACAATGGTAGAATTAAGAACAGTAAAAGTCACGATTGCTTCCAGATATAAGTGGCAAAGGCGGAATCCTTAGTGAAAAAACAAGAGATAGCATGAAAGGATATAAACTGCCATTTAAATAACACATAGAAATAGTTAAAATATGAAATCTGAAATGTAAAATGTAAAATGAAAGCAGGAACTGCTAGGATGTGGAAAATAGCAGTACATGTCTGCTTATAACTGATGACATGCAGAAGTGATATTCAATATGAATGAAAGTACACTAACAATAAGTTTATATATATGTGTATTATATATATATATATATATATATATATATAGAAATATGACATCACATGTAATTATGTATTTTAGGATGAACCCTTGAAAAAGCTCATTTTATGAGTGAAATGTTGGGGCTGGTAAATCAAAGAATATTGAGTGAAGGACAACAATGAATTGTCTTTATGAAGAGAGGTACCCCCACTCCCAAAACATTTTATAGCTCAACATGTACTCCCTGGAGGAACGGCGGGATAGAGGGAACATGATAGAAACATTCGAATATATGAAAGACATAAATAAAGATGGTACAGAGGGAATTGTAAGATTTAGGAGTGATAGGGACACTAGGGGCACAATCTAAAGTTGGAGGGTGGTAGATTCAGAAGGGAAATGAGAAAGCACTATTTCATGGAGAGAGTGGTGATAAGGTGGAATGCACTGCCTGAGGAGGTGGTATCCTTCAAGATGGTGGGCAGGTTTAAGAGGGGATGGGACAAAGTTAGGGGGAAGGTCGCCAATGAGGCACTGCGGCGAATGGGTAACAGTTAGTATGGGCATGAAATTGGATATGTGGTTAGGAGAGGGGAAAGCAGCTGCAATGTAACAGACTGCTAGCTGCACACTCAAGCAGACTAAATAGATCATCAGGCCTGTATCTGCTGGTATTCTTCGCATGTTTGTATGTTCACAAGGTGAACCACATGGTCAAGGCCTGCGTTATGCCATGGTAAGACACTGCAGTCATTAGGTACTGGCGGGGTAAGTGTGAGTTAGTTTTGAGTCATGCACAACTTCCCTGCATAATACTATCACTGAGGAGACAGAGGAGGAGAAGCATCTGGGGGTGATCATTACAGGCACAATGAATAACTCATCACAATGCAGGAAGGCAGCTGCCAAGGCCAACAAAATGCTGGGTTGTATAGCCAGGGGTATATCCTCAAGGAGAGGGAAAGTGATCCCGCCATTGTATAGGTCACTGGTTAGGCCACACCTGGAGTACTGCATGCAGTACTGGTACCCATACCTTAAGTTACTGGAGGGGGGTACAGCGCAGGGCAACAAAGATGATCAAAGGATTAGGGAACATAACCTACAAGGGCAGGCTGAGGGAGATGAACATGTTCTCACTGAAGGAGAGGAGAGACAGGAGAGATATAATTGAAACCTTCAAGTACATGAAAGGAATAAACAAAATGTTCAAGTTAAGAGGGGGCAGGGACACTAGAGGACATGATCTGAAACTGGAGGGGAAGATTCAGGAGGGTAATGAGATGACACTTTTTTATGGAGAGGATGGTGTCAGGGTGTAACGCATTTCCTACAGAAGTGGTATCCTGCAGAAAAGTGGGCTGCTTCAAAAGGGGATGAGACAGGGTTAGGAGGATGGTCACGGGAAGGGCAGCTGCAGTATAAGGGGTGCTAACTGCACATTCGAGTAGACTCGATAGACCATAAGGCCTTTGTCTGCTGGCAAGTTTGTATGTTCGTATGTTTGTATGTACTAGATGAGTCAACATGAGCTGTGTAACACATTCCTCACCTGGTTTTTAATTTAAATAAGTATAGGATTCTACCAGAATTAAAAGTATGCTTTTCTGTGTGTCTGCAGTGGCAGTGGCTCACTCTTGCATAAACATCACAAAATAAATGATTAAAGGGACATATGCCTGGCTTTCACTCTTTATTATAACTGGAAGCTTGGACATATGTATCTGCTTAATCTATTAAACTACTTTTTGTCTTTGCATTAGAACATATATATATATATATATATATATATATATATATATATTATATATATACTGTATATATATATATATATATATATATGTATATTCTATGCAAAACTTAGTTAATGCATCAGTTAGGGTTTTTCTATAGTGAAAAACGAGGAAATTCGATTTTAGGGTTCTATCCTTGCCCACCTCAGTTCTGCTTCATTATCGGGTGCATTGGGATCGTTGTTCTAACTCTCACCCCATCCCATGTGTAAACAAGCTGAAGTGGTGCAGTGTAGGAGAATGAGGTGAGAGTTAGAGCCATGACCCAATGCACACCCTGCCTGTTGGTGGGGGGTGGGCTGGGGTGGGTGCAAGGGGTGGGAACCCTAAAATTGAGTTTCCACTTTTTGCTGTAGAAAACCCTAACTGATGCATTAGCGTAGTTTTTGCATATAATTTCCTTACTTTTAAGAAAGAATAAAAAGTAGAAAGGCGCAGTTGGTGGAGTGCGGGGCCCTTTGGGCCCCATGCACCCACCAACTTGTAAGAGTTGAGCCACATTACACAGCTGATGACTAAAAAGTACAGTGACAACAGCACAACCAGCTGCTAAACAAATATGAATGTAGTAGAACAATAGAAAACGCTGTCCGCAAAACATTAAGTGTGCCGAGCAATCTCTCCACAAAAAATAAATTGTCTGAGATGTAAACACCGCAGTTCACATCTACAGGACATCCCATCAACACTCTCCAAATTTCAAGTGAAAAGACCAAACCGTCTCCGAGATATGACATGTTACAGTTTGACATTTTCATTCGTTAGACTGGCACAGTTGCACACCTGTTGACATTTAACACACACAACAACTGGCAACTACATCCATAACACTAAGGCTAGGTATCCTATCAATTTCAAAGCACCACAACAAGCAAAACACTGTCCGCAGAATGTAAACTGCACCATGCCATATCTCCGGCAAAAAATTTTTTTCCCGACATGTAATCAATGTAATTTACATGCCCAGGACATGCCGAAAATACCCTCCAAATTTCAAGTAAAAAGACTAAACCATTTCTGAGATATTCAATCTTAAAATTTGGTAAAATTTCCATATCTATTCCATTATAAACAAGCATTTGTCAATGCCGAACGTTCGCTTGCAGGTATTTGCAGTGGTATTTGGCACTTGGACATGGCTTAAAAAAATCAGTGACAAAGAAGTACAAGCATTTGTCAATGCCGAATGTTGCTTGCTTCTATGTGCTGTTTAGGTATCTGGAAGTCATTGGAGTGCAAATATTGAAAATTCGCGAACTTACGAGCGTGCGTGGGAACTGCACAACGCACGCTTGTAAAACAGCTGTAGGAATTTTTTCACCAATTTTCAACATAGCCATTTTAAGACCTCTGCTAATGAACAGTGTCACTGGGATTTTCTTAATGTGTCCCATACATTGATTTCGCACACCGACTGCACCATTGTGCGCTACATGGGCGGAAACATGTTTTGGGCAGGATATGAAAAATGACAGCTGTACTGCTCATAAGGAGATGTAAAATGGCAATGTTGAAAATCTGGAGTGAAAATACTGAAAATTCATGAACTTACGAGCGCGCGTAGGAACTGTGCAACGCACACTCGTAAAACAGCCATTTTTAGGAATTTTTTCACCACATTTTCAACATAGCCATTTTAAGACCTCTGCTCATGAACAGTGTCACTGTGATTTTCTTAATGTGTCCCATACATTGAGTTCGCACACCGACTGTGCCATTGTGCGCTACATGGGCGGAAACACATTTTGGGCAGGATGTGAAAAATGACAGCTGTACTGCTCATGAGGAGGTGTGGTAAAATGGCAATGTTGAAAATCTGGAGTGAAAATATTGAAAATTCGCAAACGTACGAGCATGCGTAGGAACTGCGCAACGCACACTCGTAAAACAGTCATTTTTAGGAATTTTTTCACCAAATTTTCAACATAGCCATTTTAAGACCTCTGCTAATGAACAGTGTCACAGCAATTTTCTTAATGTGTCCCATACATTGATTTCGCACACTGACTACGCCATTGTGCACTACATGGGCGGAAACACGTTTTGGGCAGGATGTGAAAAATGACAGCTATACTGCTCATAAGGAGGTGTGGTAAAATGGCAATGTTGAAAATCTGGAGAGAAAATATTAAAAATTCGCGAACTTACGAGCCTGCGTAGGAACTGCACAACACACGCTCGTAAAACAGTCATTTTTTGGAATTTTTGCACCAAATTTTCAACATGGGGTTTTTGGGACCCCTTCTCATGAATGATGTCACTATCATGGCATTATTCAGGCCCAAAGGGTGATTTCACGCAGTGACTGCGCAGTGACTGCGAAATCACCCTTCGGGCCCGAATAACGCCATGAAAGTGACATCATCATGAGAAGGGGTCCCAAAAACCCCATGTTGAAAATTTGGTGCAAAATTCCAAAAAATGCCTGAGATATGCAATAAAGTTGAAAACCCCTATCTAGCCCATTATACAGCTTACCGGCATTTCCTCAGTTCGCGGTCGGCTTTGAAGAGTGCAGACGGTTCCCGGTCCACCAAGATCATCGCGCCAAGCCCGGAGGAAGTATGGGGTGAGGGGGTGGGGAGGTGGGTGCACAGTGGTGGTGCGGGTTGTGGGAGGGGGCCTGGGAGAAGAGCCATGGGACCGCTGATTTCCAGGTTTAAAAAAAAAAAGACGACGTTGATGTTTGCCACGCTGGGGTGGTCTCCCAGCATGGCAGAAGGATGGCTGGGGGCTGTGGAGCTGACGGGATTGGGCACCCTCGTCGCAGACTTATCGGACGCACACGCTGGGTGGCCCCAGCATGGCAGCAAAGATCTGGGGATGGTGATGATCGCTGTGCAGTGTATGACAGCAGTAGTTTTCTTTGAAGAGAAGACCACCGCTGTCATACACAGCACCGCATCCGATTGGTACAGGACTGTCATGCCTGCTCAATGGAGCAGGGGATTGCAGGAGAGGGGCACACCTCCAAAGTGTCCCATTCTCCCAAGACGTTCCTTGCGCATGCACGCAAGCGAATGTAAAAATCTGCCCATCTTGTCCTGCCCTCACGATCAAAGATGGCGATCAAAGAATCTCACGATCAAAGAATTTGCAGACTCATGATCAAAGAATTTACAGGATCACGAACATAGAATAAAAACTTTTGTAATTTAAAAAATGGAAAGAATTACGGCAAACCACTGCCATGGTTCGACAGAACGAGGTCCCCTGAGCAAAACCCACCCTCATTTGACTTCCTAGGGCACCCCTGGGCTGAAAAAATTGATTTTTTAATCCGGCCATCTAGTCCTACCCTCACGATGCACGATCGCGATCAAAGAATCTCGCGATCAAAGAATTTGCAGGCTCGCGATCAAAGAACTTGCATGGTCATGACCAAAGAATAAAAACTAGTGTAATTTACAAAATTAAAACAATTGCAGTAAACCACCACCATGGTTCATCAGAACGAAGCCCCCTGAGTAAAACCCACCCTCATTTATCTTCCTAGGACACCCCTGAGGTGAGAAAATTGATTTTTTCATCTGGCCATCTTGTCCTTCACTCCCGATGCATGATTGTGATCAAAGAATCTAGCAGTCAAAGAATTAGCAGGCTTGCAATCAAAGAAATTGCTCACTCTCGAACAAAGAGCGAGGGACGAGATGGCCAGATTTGAAAAAAGTGTTTTGTAGCCCAGTGGTGCCCTACAAAGTAATATAAGGGTGGGTTTTGCTCAGGGGGCTTCATTCTGCCCCATCTGAATAAAAAAACATTTGGTTTCATTATCCCTGGTAGTCTAGCGGCCCCCTCCCCATCATAATAGTGTACATAGTGATCCCTCTATCCCTGGTAGTCTAGTGGCCCCCCCATGAGTATTTTGTTAATATATGTGTTTTTTATCTGTGGTAGTCTAGTGGCCCTCCCCATGTGTGTTTATTTATATTTATTTCTCATATCCCTGGTAGTTTAGTGGCCCCCCCATCTGTATTTCATTATTATTCATATACCTGGTAGTCTAGCGGTCCCCCATCACAATAAAATAAATAAGCATGTTCAATGTTCTGGTAGTCTAGTGGCCCCCCACCCCATCACAATAAAATAAATAAGCATGTTCAATGTCCTGGTAGTCTAGTGGCCCCCACCCTCACGTGCCAGTAGCCAGCCTACACTAGCCTCCACCCTTCCCCAGCTGGTGACTGGCACAGCCATCTTCACGGCCAGTCGAGCTGACTGTGAGCATAGAGTGCTAATTCAAACAGGTGCTCAGAAATAATTTCAGAGTGCCTGTTTGAATAGCGCATAATATACATAGTCAGCAGCTGGCCGTGGAGGTGAGAGGTAGACTGTGCCAGTCACTGGCTGGGGAAGGGTGGGGTGCTGGGTGGCTGGCACAGCTGGATGGGGCCACTAGACTACCAGGACATTGAACATTCTTATTTATTTTATTGTGATGGGGGACTGCTACACTACCAGGTATATGAATAATAATGAAATACAGATGGGGGGGCCACTAGACTACCAGGGATATGAGAAATAAATATAAATAAACACACATGGAAGGGGGGGTCACTAGACTACCACGGATAAAAAACACACATATTAACAAAATACTCATGGTGGGGGTACCACTAGACTACCAGGCATAGAGGAATCACTATGTACACTATTATAATGGGGAGGGGCTGCTAGACTACTAGGAATAATGAAAACTAATGTTTTTTTATTCAGATGGGGCAGAACAAAACCCCCTGAGCAAAACCCACCCTTATATTACTTTGTAGGGCACCCCGGGCTACAAATATCCATTTTAAAATTTGGCCATCTCATTCCTTGCTCATGATGCGTGATCGCGATCAAAGTATCTCATTATCAAATAATTTGTAGGCTCGCGATCAAAGATCGTTAGTGAGCTGCGAATGAAGATTTTAAAAGCTAATAACTCTATTTTTTGACCGATTTGGATGGGACCAAAGGCATGGCTCAATAGATCGGGGTACCCTGAATAAAACCCATCCAAGTTTTATTTCAGAAGTGACCCCTGAGCCGAGATATTTGTGTTTGTACAATTGGAAAACTGAAAACAAGATGGCGAACCTCGCAATCAAAGAATTTGAAAAATCCTCAGGGACAAACATTCTTGAACCATGAGGCAGCAAATTCTTTGACCGCCAGGTGGGACCAGATGGCCAGAACACCATTCTTTGTTCACAAGATATACAATACATTTTCTCATTGACTTATAATTTGAAATTAAAAGTGTCATAACTTTTGAATGCCTTAATATTTTTTCACCAAATGAAAAGCGGCATGTTCAGCCACCAAAACTCTTTCAAACGAGCCATCTCTGAGAGCGGCACACCACATGATGGCCATGCAGGACCACATTCAGAATCCCAAAAGGTACCTCCAAAAATGGATAATTTAGCATTTTTCAGTGCTTTTGTACACAAACACCATCACTCAGACCGAAAAGCAATTTAGCAAATCAAGAGATCTACAATGCCCCACTGCGCGTACCAAATTTCAGGCAAATCCATTGAACGGATCCAAAGTTATTAATTTGCGTGTAGCTTTATCCAGTGGAGTACAAAGAGACTACTGCTAGTTCCTGCTTCTGTCCTGAGGCTGTAAGTACAAGAATCCATTTACTGTGGGGGGGCACGAAAGGTACAAATGAATGCATAGGGATGAAGAGGCGTTGGGGTCAGATGGAAGGTAGGCATGGTTTGGATTGCAGTTGTAAAAGGCAGTTAATTGGGGCTGTGGGATTCAAACTCAAGTCTACAGAACTATGTCCGAGTGTGCTGACCACAGACTATATTGTTTATATAATCTATGTATATATAACAACATATAAAGTTGTAAATAGAGGAATATATTTGAGGTTTGAAGGACAGGGGAGGGCACAGGTTCACTGAGTGTGTGTGTGTGTGTGTGTGTGTGTGTGTGTGTGTGTGTACAATTTTCTTTCTAACTGTAGAACATGTATTGTTCTGGTGTCTTTTTGATGTTGGGCAGAAGGGCGGATGAGCAGACTGGCACAGAATTCTGTTGTTCTCACATGAATGATGTATAACAGTCTGCTAGGTCAGTTCTTTGCTTAAGTGATTTCTTGTTAATGGTTGGTGGAGGGATGGGCCTGGTGGCAGAACAATTATTTTTCACATGTGTACCAGCCTGCTGTAGGGTTGAGGGATGGGTGTAGCAGACTGGCACACATGCAGAAAAAAATTGTTCTGGCCTCAGGTGATGGTGGGCATGGGGCAGATGAGCAGGCTGGCCCAGAACAATTTTTTTCTGCATGTATACCAGTCCGCCAGGTCCATGCCATGCTCCTGTCACTTGTTGTTGAAGGTCGGTGTAGGGTCGGGCCTGGCAGACTCAGCACACGTACAGTATAAAATTGTTCTGGCCTCGGGTGATGGTGGGCATGGTGCAGACTAGCAGACTGACCAGAACAATTTTTTTGCTGATGTATACCAGTCCACCAGGTCTGTGCCAAGCTCCCATTGCTTGTTGTTGATGGTCAGTGGAGGGTCGGGCCTGGCAGACATGGCACATGTGTAGAAAAAATTGTTCTGGACTTGGGTGATGGTGGGCATAGATGGATAGCAGGCTGGCCCAGAACAATTTTTTTCTGCATGTATACTAGTGCGCCAAGTCCGTGCCAAGCTCCTGTTGCTTGTTGTTGATGGACGGTGGAGGGTTGGGCCTGGCAGACTCGGCACTCGTGCAGAAAAAAATTGTTCTGGGCCCGGGTGATGGTGGGCATGGGGCAGACTACCAGACTGGACCAGAACAATTCTTTTCTGTATGTACACCAGTTCCGTGCCAAGCTTCTGTAACTCGTTGTTGACGGTCGGTGGAGGGTCGGGCCTGGCAGACTCGGCATACATGGAGAAAAAAATTATTCTGTCCTCAGGTGATGGTGGGCATGGGGAAGACTAGCAAACTGGACCAGAACAATTTTTTTCTGCATCTATACCAGTCCGCCAGGTCCGTGACAAGCTTCTGTCGCTTGTTGTTGATGGTCGGTAGAGGGTCGGGCCTGGCAGACTTGCCACACATGCAGAAAAAGAATTGTTCTGGCCTCACGTGATGGTGGGCATGGGGCGGACCAGCAGACTGGCCCAGAACAATTTTTTCCTGCATGTATACCAGTCCGCCAGAGCCGTGCCAAGCTCCTGTCACTTGTTGATGGTCGGTGGAGGGTCGGGCCTCGCAGAATCGACACACATGCAGAAAAAAATTGTGCTGGCCTCGGGTGATGGTGGGCATGGGGCAGACTATCAGACTGGACCAGAACAATTTTTTTCTGCATGTATACAGTCCACCAGGTCCGTGCCAAGCTTCTGTCACTTGTTGTTGATGGTCGGTGGAGGGTCGGGCCTGGCAGACTTGGCACACATGCAGAAAAAAATGATTCTGTCCTCGGGTGATGGTGGACATGGGTAAGACTAGCAGACTGGACCAGAACAATTTTTTTCTGCATGTATATCAGTCCGCCAGGTTCATGCCAAGCTCCTGTCGCTTGGTGTTGATGGTCGGTAGAGGGTTGGGCCTGGCAGACTTGGCACACATGCAGAAAAAAATTGTGCTGGCCTCGGGTGATGGTGGGCAGGGGGCAGACTACCAGACTGGACCAGAACAATTTTTTCCTGCATGTATACCAGTCCGCCAGAGCCGTCCCAAGCTTCTGTCACTTGTTGTTGATGGTCGGTGTAGGGTCGGGCCTGGCAGACTCAGCACATGTACAGTATAAAATTGTTCTGGCCTCGGGTGATGGTGGGCATGGCGCAGACTAGCAGACTGGACCAGAACAATTTTTTTTGCATGTATACCAGTCCACCAGGTCTGTGCCAAGCTCCCATTGCTTGTTGTTGATGGTCAGTGGAGGGTCGGGCCTGGCAGACATGGCACATGTGTAGAAAAAAATTGTTCTGGACTTGGGTGATGGTGGGCATGGGGCAGACAAGCAGGCTGGCCCAGAACAATTTTTTTCTGCATGTATACTAGTGCGCCAAGTCCATGCCAGGCTCCTGTTGCTTGTTGTTGATGGTCGGTGGAGGGTTGGGCGGCGGGCCTGGCAGACTCGGCGCACGTGCAGAAAAAAATTGTTCTGGGCTCGGGTGATGGTGGGCATGGGGCAGACTACCAGACTGGACCAGAACAATTCTTTTCTGTATGTACACCAGTCCACCAGGTCCGTGCCAAGCTTCTGTCACTTGTTGTTGATGGTCGGTGGAGGGTCGGGCCTGGCAGACTTGGCACACATGCAGAAAGAAATTGTTCTGGCCTCGGGTGATGGTGGGCATGGGGCGGACCAGCAGACTGGCCCAGAACAATTTTTTTCTGCATGTATACCAGTCCGCCAGGTCCGTGTCACATTCCTGTCGCTTGTTGTTGATGGTCGGTGGAGGGTCGGGCCCGGCAGACTCGGCACATGCAGAAAAAAATTGTTCAGGCTTTGAGTGATAGTGGGCATGGGGCAGACTAGCAGACTGGACCAGAACAATTTTTTTCTGCATGTATACCAGTCCGACAGGTCCGTGCCAAGCTCCCATCGCTTCTTGTTGATGGCCGGTGGAGGGTCAGGCCTGGCAGACTTGGCACACGCGCAGAAAAAAAATTGTTCTGGCCTCGGGTGATGGTAGGCATGGGGTGGATGAGTAGGCTGTCCCAGAACAATTTTTTTCTGCCTGTATACAGTCCACCCGGTCCGTGCCAAGCTCCTGTCGCTTGTTGTTGATGGTGGGTGGAGGGTCAGGCCTGGCAGACTTGGCACACAAGCAGAAAAAAATTATTCTGTCCTCGGGTGATGGTGGGCATAGGGCAGACTAGCAGACTGGACCGGAACAATTTTTTTCTGTATGTGTACCAGTTCGCCAGGTCCGTGCCAAGCTCCTGTTGCTTGTTGTTGATGGTAGGTGGAGGGTCAGGCCTGTCAGACTCGGCACATGTGCAGAAAAAAATTGTTCTGGCCTTGGGTGATGGTGGGCATGGGTTACTCAGTGTCGCAGTGGCCCCGATAGAGATCAGGGGTATTCCAGGATGACTGGCCTGTAATGTGGGACAAGCATGACGATGTCAGCAGGGTTGCCATGCACCATGATGTCACTGCACGTCGCCCTTGGGGGAGGAGAGGAACAAGGGGAAAAAAAACCTCTGGAGGACAGTGGAGATGATAGGGACTCCTGTGGCATGGCCCACATCCCACTGCCGGCCCAGCTTGCTGTGATCTCCCTGGGTGCCAACCCATAGGCTGCGTGCATCCCAGTCATGCCAGGGGTCTGTGGTCTGGCTTAGAGCAGTGCAGGTGGGGATATCCAGTCATGGGGTTTCAGGCAGGGAGTGAGAGGCCTTTGCCCAGTGAGTACCCTGGAAGGATACCCTGTCCTCTGGCATGCATAATGAGAGTCTAAAAAAAAAAAAAGGAATCAATCAACATCAGTTTTATTTAACTGCAACAGTGCTTGCAAGAATCAAGAATCAATGAATTTTATTTAATTGTAACAGTGTACCAGTGCTTTCAAAAATCAAGAACGAATCATCAATTTTATTTAATTGTAACAGTGCTTGCAAGAATCAATCAACATCAATATGTCTCAGCCGAATGCCAAGCATCAGCGTCTGTCTTGCGAGGAGGCCAAACAGCTCCATCTTTCCTACACTGTGCATGCCACTGATCGGGTCACTCTGTATCCTGGCGATCTGTATGAAGATGGGGCCAGCTGTTCTGCAAGTTCTGATGTCAAGCTGTGGATAATCTTTGCAAGCATACAATTAACCTGCACATGAGAACACAAAAACATGTGGATTGGAAAGCTGCAGCAATGAAGAGAAAACAAGACGGTATGTATACAGTATTTATATACAAGTGTCACATTTATCTCTCTGTGCACATGGGAGAGGGATGATAGTGAAGGAGGGTGTGTGTGTGTGTGTGTGTGTGTGTGTGTGTGTGTGTGTGATGGTGTGGGTGAGTGTGTGTGGGTGAGGATGTGTGTGTGGGTGTGTGAGTGGGTGAGGGTGTGTCGTATGTGGGTGAGGGTGGTGAGGTGTGTGTGTGGGTGAGGGTGTGTGGGTAGGGTGAGTATGTGTGGGTAAGGGTGAGTGTGTGTGGGTGAGGTGTGTGCATGTGTGTGGGGTGTGTATGGGGTGAGGCTGTGTTAGGGTGTGTGGGTGAGGGTGAGGAGGGTGGGTGGATGGGTGAAGGTGTGTGTGGGTGGGGGGGTCAGGTCTATCACTTTTTTAGATTACTCTTTTTTTTTTCACTTTACAGGCAGTACCATACAACGACAGCAGTCACTTGTTTATCGAGAGCAACATCAGCCACTGAGGATCGTAAAGAATTTGTCCTGGACTTCGTAAGATGCCTGACACATGCAGACATTCCTCTAGAAAAAGCTCCAGCCTTTGAACAGTTCCTCTGCAAATACACAAAACATGGTGGAAGTCTTCCTGGATCTGCACAGCTATGCACTACATACCTACAGGAGCTTCACCCCAAGCTTGAGGACTATGTAGGAAAGCTGGTTGAAGACACTGACCTCTACTTAATATTGGACAAAACTACAGATGCCTGTGGACATAGTGTTTTTGGAGTTCTGGCACAGCCTCTGATGAGGGTCAATGAACAGCTGGTGTTGATAGGACTTGAGTTTTTGAATCGTGTGAATCACATCACTGTCTCCCAAGCTGTGCTTCGTATTTTAAATGAGAATGGCATACATTTTGACACAGACAGTGCCAGCTATATGCAGAAAGCATTTAAAACTATTCTTTCTGGCATATTCCCTAACGCCGTGCAAGCAACTTGCATTGCACATTTGCTAAATTTGGTTCTGGAACTCTGGTCCACAGTATTGGAAGACCTTAGTACTGTGGTCAGCTTGATCAAAAAGGTTTTCTGTCAGAGCCCCACGCGGCGCCATCAATATTTAGAATTTCTAGAGGCAAAGGATAGCATTGTTCCAAAGATGCCTGTATATGCTGTGTTGACCCGCTGGTGCACCTGGGTAAAGACAGTCAATTATCTGGCTGACTATCTGCCTCTCGTGGCAGACTTCATAAACAATACTTCATCAGATGCAGCTTCATTTAAAAAACTCAAAATGCTGTTGTCAAGTAGACTTGATGTGCTTGTAGCACAAGCCACATTTGTGTCAGAACACTCCAGTGAGCTTGTGCAACTCATCGAAGAGCTGCAGGCAACGACGGTACCTAGGGTTGCCACCTTTTAAGAAGCCCAAAGTGGGACATTTCTTACTAATACATGTTTTTTCGCAGGACCGTAGGTAACCTCAACTACTGCAACAGACTTGTTTTCTCTATATAATCAGAATTAAGGCTAAGTATTGTAGTTTCTTGGTTGCTTCTATGGTTTCATATCATTTTAATGTATTTTAGATAAGGTACTATAGTTTTCTACAAGATTTAGAGTAAAATTAGAAAATATGTTTTCTACTAAAAAGTCAGGACATGTAGTATTTTTCCTGTTTTTTGCAGGACACAGCTACCCAAACCAGGACTGTCCTGTGAAATGCAGGACAGGTGGTAACTCTAACGGTACCCGAAGAGCACAACATTTTTTCCTGACTGAATCACCTCCACTTATTTTTGGATTTCTGTGCCACAGCTAGCATAGATGAATACAGGCCTAAGACTATGGACAAACTCTCAGTGTGCAAAGAGGGTGAGAGAGCTGCCTGTGTCTATCTGTTCCAACAAGTGATGTTGGAAAGCAGTCAAAAACTGGACAATGTCATCAAAGGACACCCCTCAATGTATGTTTTTCAGGCAGCCCGTGTCTTTGATCTGCTACAGCTTCCTATGCTGGACAAACAAAAAGACAGCTATATCACTGGCATACGGGGCTTGCAGACATTTCACCCTTTGAGTGGCATGCTTATACTAATGCTGCCAAGTCAGTACCACCAGACTTTGAAATTGCAGCCTGGCGGGAGTCTCAGTCACCATCACTGAGCAAACTGGCAGCCTTGGCAAAACGTTACATTTGGATGCCTGTCAGCACTGCTGATATAGAAAGAACACTTTCTGTTTACACAGACCTTCTAAAGGACAATGGAAGAACTCTAAAAGAAAATAATGTAAAATTGCTGTTAATGCTAAAATATAACAAACATTTTTAAATATTGCTGAATATTATGCTTGCATTACTTCAGTTGGTTGGCAAACCAAGCAGAAGGCCTGATTTCAGAAGAAGGTTAAGGGAGCAGCCCAGGTTCACACAGTATACTAGTGGAGACTGTGGGAATCCAATCCATGCCTGCCAGATATACTACACTCTGGGCTATACAGACAGCCCAATATGTACTTTTCCTTAACTGTTTTCTGCTGGTTCAAGATAGGGGGGCCTTGGTGACAGCGAAAATTGGGGAACAAATTATGTAACTTTTTGTGCGTCTGTAAATGTGTTCATTTTTTATGTATTTGGTTGGGTTATGCATTTGGGATGGAGCTTCTAATTTTTTTATAGTTTTTTTTTTGTAATAGTTTTATGGTGGGTGGATTTGGGGCGAGGAACAGAGCTGAATATATATTGTCTGGAATGGGGGTGGGAAGTGAGTGGAAATATTATGTCACTAACAAAGGTCCTTTAAGACTGCTATTAGTGTAGTAATTGTGTAAAATGTATTGTTTGCAAAGAATAAAGTGTGTGTGCTTTTAAAATAATGTGTGGCTTTTTGCATATCAAAAACTGAATATTGACTGACATAAATGGCACCACGCATGCTCCGCAACTTTCTGCAATTTTGACCCCAAAGGTTCCGCAAGTTTGTCCATATTTCTCCACAATTTTCCAGTGCCCCTGACTATGAGGTTACAAGGTTTGCAATATAGTAACCATGCCGTTTCTTCTACCATCACCTTGCTGATATTTATCAACAAGAGGAGAGAAAAAGAAAGAAGTAGCAGTGGAAAAAAGAAATTGCCAAAGAGAGAACTAGGTGACATCTAGAATATGCACCCTAGTCCATGTAAGAAGAGCTAGAACAGAAGGATAGAAGAAAAGAAAAGAAAAGAAAAGAAAGAAAGAAAGAAAGAAAGAAAGAAAGAAAGAAAGAAAGAAAGAGAAAGACAGACAATAACTGTGCTGTGTTTTACATATGTCTTATTTAAACAAAAACAATTAGCAGTAGAATATATGAACACTGTCCTACTCTGTTTTATAAGGCCTCACAAAGGGTTCTCTCTAAATAAAGGAGTTTACCTGGATTATATCAAACCTTCAAGAGATGATCATGGTGGGTGGGCTCAGTAATTTGTGACTGATTCCAGTACAAATTTCTTTAGCCCGGCGATTTGCACAGCTGGGGCTCTGAGAAAGGGTTCTCACAATCTGTAGAATTTATTCAGTTTCTTTAATGTGTAGTATGATATCCACTCATTCATGGTGAGTTTACTGCATGCTCATTTTAAATTAATGAGCAGTTCCAGAAGCCACTGACATCAGCTGACCAGAGGTTTATAGTGACATTTTCACTACAGGATTCTACTCAACTGACTTCACTGGGTTCTGGAAGCAATAAATAATTGAAAAAAATGAACATCAGTTGAAAAAAATGAAATCAGCGTACCCCCAGAAAGGGGGAAACACTAAGACCTTTTCAAAATGAACACAAGCAACAGAATGTTAGGGATATTAAACAGACTGTGCTTAAGATTTTCAAAAGACATGACAGCCACGATTTCCAATTTTAGACACATCCTGCAACCTACCAAATGTGTCAAAATGTTTGTGTGCTATTTTAAAGTGTGCTGGTACATTTTTGACAGTCTCCTCAGTTTATGGCAACAAAATGATGCATGCATTATTTATTTGACACTTAGAAAATGGGTGGGGAGAAGTGTTCATTATGATTGGCTAAGGAACCTGACCAGCTAGTCTGGTATCAGGCAACAGAGACCAGGAAATAATGAGTCCCAGTGTCTGTTGCCTGATTACATTCTAAAATCGTTGTGTCCATAGAATTTTGAATTTAAAATAGCCACCATGTTGTTGCCTCTTTTAACAAGAGATACAGCTCCAGCAATGAGATAATATAATAACCTTGCTCACTTCTGGGTTCAAGTATTTAACATCACGGCTGTTTAAAATTCTCCATTCAATTTGCTTTTCATAAAGTTGAGCTTCACATTTCCTGATTGCGACTGCTCTGTGGATCAGCTTCATGGACAAATAGAAACATAGAAGCCGTCGGCAGAAGAGGACCTCTTTGTCCACCTAGTCTGTCCTAAAGTCCTTATCTACTGTGCCACCATAGACCCTAATTGATCTCCGGCCTCCCCCCGCCAGCCCTGTTACTAAGGTCCCCCTGTGTCTATCCCAGGCATGTTTGAAACCTGTTACCATTTTGGTACCTACCACCTTTGCTGGAAAAGCTGTTCCAGGCATCTACCATCCTTTCCATGAAGAAATAATTTCTCACATCCTCTCTAAGTCTCCCACCTTCCAGCTTCATATCATGCCCCCTTGTCCTTGATTATCTCTTTCTGTGCAATATGCCACCCTCCTGTACCTTACTGATACCCTTAAGGTATTTGAATGTTTCTATCATGTCTCCACTTTCTCTCCTTTCCTCTTGTGAGTACATATTTAATTCCCTGAGTATTTCCTTGTAGGACTGCTGAATCAGGCCATGCACCATTTTGGTTGCCCTTCTCTGTACTGCCTCCACTCAGTCTATGTCCTTCCTGAGATGGGGCCTCCAGAACTGGACACAGTACTCCAGGTGTATATAGGGGTAACACTACTTCCCTTTTTCTGCTGGTGATACTCCTCCCTATGCACCCCAGCATCCTACTAGCTTTTCCTACTGCCTTATCACACTGCTTTGCTGCTTTCAGGTCATCAGATATTATGACCCCAAATCTCCTGTTTTGTTGTTGTTAACAACTCCCCACTAAATATGTTGCCCTTGGCTTTCTGTGCCCCATGTGCATAATTTTACATTTTGCCAAACTCTTGACAAGTCTTCCAGTTTTTTTAGATTTTCCTTCATTTTCTCCACCCCCCCCCAGTGCGTCCACTCTGTTGCAGATTTTTGTGTCATCCATGAACAAGCATACCTTTACTTCCAGCCTCTCGTGATGTTGCTAATAAAGACATTGAAGCACCCTGATGGTTACCTTACTTTCCTCTGAGTGTACCCCATTTATCACCACCTTCTGAGTTCTGTTACTTAGCCAAATTTGTACCCATTTTACTATCTTTGGACCCACTCCCATGCTGCCCAGCTTGTTTACCAGTCTTTTGTGTGGAACGGTGTTGAAGGCCTTACTGAAATCCAAGTAGGCCATATCCACTGCTCCTCCCTGATCCACCTCCCTAGTAACCCAGTCAAAAAACTTTATCAGGTTTGTTTGGCAAGATCTACCCCCTGTGAACCCATGCTGCCTCAAATCCTGCAGTCCACTGGTGTTAAGGTATTCCCCAATCCTTTCATTAAGTAGAGTTTCCAAAGTCTTGCCCACCACCGAAGTCAGGCTTACAAGTTGGTAGTTTCCTGCCTCCTACCTGTTCCAACTTTTGTGTAATGGGACCAGAACCACCCTCCTCCAGTTCCCCAGAACTTCCCCCATATCCAGTGTTAGACTGAACAGTGCCGTCAGAGGCACAACCAGTTCCTCCTTTAGTTCCTTCAGTATCCTAGGGTGAACCCCGTCTGGCCCCATAGCCCTGTCCACTTTTAGTTTTGCTAGTTCCCTGAGAACTCTCTTCTCCGTAAAATTGCTTTTGTCCACTTCCCTTCCCTTAATGCCCTGCTCCACTATCTGTGGCTCATCACCTACCCCTTCCTTTGTGAATACTGAACAAAAGTACTTATTCAGTATGTCAACTTTCTTCTGGTCCTCTTCCATACTCCCCCTTCCCATTTAGTCTTACTATCCCTGCCTTGCTTTTCTTCTTTTTGCTTATATACCTGAAGAAAGTTTTATTCCCCTTTTTTTGCTGATTTGGCAATGTTTTCCTCCGTTTGTGCTTTAGCTCTCCTAACTGCCTTGTCTGCCTCCCTTTGTTTCTCCTGATGACTCTCCCTATCTTCTTACTTCTGTGTTGTCTTGTACCTTTTGAATGCCTGCTTCTTTTCCTTTACCTTCTCTGTTACTTCCTTGGAGAACCATAGTGATCTTTTCCTTCTCTTGCTCTTAGTATCCTGCTTGACACAAAGGTTTGTTGTCTTCTCAATGGCCTGCTTTATTCTTGCCCCGTTTTCCTCTATCCCACCCTTATTTCCGATTCCTACTAGGGCTTCCCTGAGGCACACTCCCATTTTCTTGAAATCAGCCCTCCTGAAGTCCAGGACCTTTATTTTAGTGTGGCTTGATTCTGGCCCTCTCCTCATGCTACACCACACCATACGATGATCACTGGTCACCAGGTGGCTTCCCACTGTGGCATAAGTGACATTGTCTCTGTTTGACAGTACCAGGTCCAGTAATACCTCCTCATGAGTGGGTTCTGTAACTCATTGCCTGTGGAACACCCCTTGCAGGGAGTCTTGGATTTCTCTACTTCTAACTGATGCTGCAGCAGGTAGGCTCCAATCCACACCTGGTAGATTGCAGTCTAATACTAGAAGTATCTTGCGCTTGTTAGCCATCCCTTGCATTTCATCTATCATATCCTTATCTCCTTCCTCTCCCTATGCTGTAGGTCTGTAGATCACCCCTATCCTAATGGTTCACCCTTAGTGCTGTGACAATCATTTTGTTGACACCAATATGGGCACAGGCAATATGCTGCCTGGCTCAGCAGTGCAAAGCATTGCGGTTCCCTGGAGCCAGGGCATCAAAGCACCATCCAGAAAACATTCCTGTTTTGTGGGGGGCTTTGCCCCTCACTCCCCCCACAACTAAATATAATGGTATGCCATCCCAACAGTGACATCAACACAGCAACCTATGTCGATCTCAACAAAATCAACACTTTGCTGACAGGTCGCTGTGTTGATGCGCCTGAGACAGGGGCACACAATCTCCAGGTCCTGCACCCCCTCTCCAAATCAACTCTGACTGGAGTTGACAATCCTTAGTATGGGGGTGTGGAGGCAGAGCCTCATATGGGGGTTCAGGGCGAAGCCCGCCAATGAAAAAAAAAACAGGAATGGAGACATTAGGATTTGCGTCTCACCGCAACTTGCGGGTTGACATAAATCCCAGCTGTGTGATGCTGGTTGGCAAATGTGTGCCGAACCAGCATTATAGAGCCAATATAACAAACTCCAGGGCAGGCATGCCCCGAAAGAGAGGAAAACTGTTAAGGTGCCAAAGACAATGTGAGTGTGGGGCGATCAAAAATCAAGATCGGCCTTGCTGCGGTGCCCTAATTGTGGCACCAGAATTCAGTCACCATAGTGGGCTACAATTCTAATAGCAGCCCCTGTCCCTGTGTCCAGGGTGACCCAAAGTAACTCTGCTTTACTCTGTCCCCCTTGTATTTCTGTGGCCTTTATGCTCTCTCTCACCTCCCTTTTTTCCTACTCCGTCCCGCCTGAATAGTGCATACCCTTGTATGGTTACCTCCCAGTCCTGATTATCATTGCACCAGGTCTCTGTAGTTGTAACTATGTCCAGGTCTCCTGCTGCCATGGTGGCCGCTAGGTCTGCCATCTTGTTGCCCAGACTTCCAGCATTTGCACACATGGCTCTCTTTTTGATACTGCCATCTCCCCTCTTTTTTCCCTTTTGCCCCTTCCGTTTTCCTCCATTATTATCTTTCCTCTTTCCCCTTCCCTTCCTTTCCTTACTAATGTAGCATTTAAATTGTTCATTAAGGATCTTTGTTCATCTCCTAGAGGGATGCAGGTTGTCACCTCTGTACAGGCCTCTTTCCCTCCAGTTGGAGCCCCAGTCCCCAATGAATCTGAATTCCTCTTCTCTGCACCCCTTCCTCAACCATAAGTTGAAGTCAGTGTTGCAGAGCGTCCTGTCATCCCTCTTGTCATGGATAGGTAGCACCTCTGAGAAAGTAACAGACTGTGCTACTTGCCTTAGACCTCTCCCCAGTTTCCTGGACTCTAACTGAACTGCATTTCACCTCTCCCCAACCAGGTCATTTGTCCCCAAGTGGACAATGACATCTAGCTCTCCATCTCTCCCTTCCGCCTCATCAATCCTTAGGATCCTCCTTCCATCCCTACGAGCCGTGGCACCGGGAAGGCACCTTACCACCCTCTCCTCATCCCTACCCAACCCCAACATATCCACCTAACTATTGAGTCCCCTAACAGGATTCGCTTCCTCCTCCTTCTGTGGGGTCCTCTGTCACCCTCTTGGGGTCTCCACCATGGAGGACCTCCACATCCACCCCAGTCACTACCTTGGGTGCCTCTGTGGGGCAGTCCCACCCTGCCCGTTCAGCATAGGAGTTCCATAGTGGTATGGGATTTAGGATGTGCCTACGTTCCACCACCCTAACCCACCCCGAGCCCACCATTGTCCACTCCTCATATCTGGCAACCTTTGAGGAGGTGGAGGTGGACTTCGTGGTCCCTGAATGGGGGAGTAGGTCCTCCTAACCCAAGCCCTCTCAGCCTTGTGTCTGGCAACATCCTCCCTCAGCCCAGAGAGGTGCCAGCTGATGGGGCAACACCACAGTCTCCAGAAAGTCTCCCTAAAGACTGCCACCACACAGCTGCAGCACTGTACCATTTCCATCATAGTTACTCCCTATATCTAGACCTTACCCGCTACCTCCTAACAATTTACCTGATCCAGTAGTTAACCTACCCCCTAAAAATGAATCTAATCCAGTAGTTAACCTACAGGCTAACAACTCCCAGAAGCACTATTTGAATGCACGCCCTTTAACGCTGCCTAACCCTAAAAATTCACCCGATACAATACTTAACCTACAGGCTAACTTACCCAGAAGCACTATGTGCCCAAACCCCCTTTAGAGCTACCTACTATTTTTTGCCTTTTTCTTCTCTCTCCCCTTCTCTCTCTCTCTCTCTCTTTCTCTGCCTCCTTCCTCCGAGTCAAGTGTTTATGTGCATTGGTAGTCTCCTTCTTCCTTGGTCAGAGTCAGACCTCCAGCAACTATACTCCCGCATAGTTCCAGGTCACATGGTCTCACAGCACATAATGTCATCAGCATTTAAAAAAAATGGAAACTCAAAACTTATCTGTACTCAGGGTGGGAACACCATTACAGTTTAATAACATTTTAGTATAGAAATTAAATTCTGTATAGTGTGGGGTGAGAATGGGGAGGGTAGACACTGCTGCTGAGTAGAAGAGTGGGATAGTCAACATAGTGGCAGAACACAAAACACAACAGTTCCTTTTAGTATTAAAACAGCATTAGCTGAACTACATTACACAAAAAAGATTTATTCATAAAAATTATGTATCAACACATTTTTGTTTTAATTTTTAAACACTTTTTTTCCAAAATGGAACACAAAGCCTGTTTTCAAAGCATAATGATACCCTCTGGGGTGGGCAGTATGGGCTATACTGGACCTTCTAGGGGCTATAAGGCCCTCCGCTTGTAGCGTCTGGCCTCATTATGCCCAATTCCACCCACACCATTGGGTATTATTGCTTACATGCATTATTTTCTGAGTGCAATTTGTTGCAAATTCACCTAAAAGTTAGACAACCTTTTCAGTTGTTTAACTTTCATTTGCAAATCATGGGGCTGTATTGTAATCCTGATGGGAGCCCTTTGAAAATGCTCACATATATGTCTGTATATATGACTATATACCATTATACAATGGTTCCAATTTTGAGTAAAAGAACTCAGCAGGTAATGGTGGAGAGTCATATGTAAGGATCTGTAACATGAACAAGAGGAGTGCCCCAGGGTCTGACACTGAGGCCACTCCTGTTTCTGATTACCATTAATTCTGTTACAAATGCCATGACAAACACAGATGTTAGACTTTATGCAGATGGCACTGTTATTCTAGCAACTAATCTTGCTTTTTCAAGTATGCAAATCAAATTACAACACAACTTTAATAGATTAAAAAATAGGTTTAGTGAATATAAATTAGTAAAGAAGAAAAAAAAAGACCCAGGCTATGACCTCCTAGAATCACACCAAAATGTCCAAAGGACTGAACAAAACTGTAATTAAAACTACAAATGAAAAGCAAATTGAAACTATTAAGGCCTCTAAGTATCTTGGAATTACTGTAGACGGTAGTTTAATTTTCTCCAGCCATATCAACCAGGTCATTAAGACATCTTCATGGATTGGAACTATACGAAGAATGGGCCATTGTTTGCCAAAGTCAGCTTGATCTAAAATAGCTGTGCAGCTCATTCTCCCCATCTTGGAATATGGTGCACAGTTTACAAAAATGCAGGGAAGACTTACCTTGCCAAATTGGACAAGGTATATAATAGTTTGGTCTGATCCATTTTAAGATGCCCTATTGATTGGCACCATTTGATATGTATGAATATGTCAACTGTGATTCATTAAATGCACAAACAAAGATTGGTTCTCGATGATTTTTAGAGTTATTAAAAGTACCTATTGCAGACATTTATACATTTTTAAATAAATCCAAGTGATGTCTAATCTGAAAAAGTTTGTTTATCAGGTTTGCCCATAGCCAAAGTGAAAACCAAATTCGGGTGTATGACATTTGAATACAGAGCCTCTCCTTGTTTGGAGCAGTTTATCACCGACTACAAGACTGGTAAATACAATAACATATTTTCAACATTTGATGCAGGAAGAAGTTAAATTGGTGTGCAAATGTCTACAAAGTCTGTGATGTATATTGGCTGATGTCTTGGGTGTAACATCAACAGGATTGCAATATATGGATTTTGTCTATCATATGAAATGTATTTTGTATAATATGGAACTTGTATTTTATACGCAGGTTGGATTTGAAAATAGTTCAAAGAAAATACTTGTTGTAACATCCTTATCCTGTAAAAAAAATAAGGATTACTTACTTACAAACTTGCTATATGCAACTCACATGACTACAGAAGATTTTTTAAGTAGGATACAGAAACATAGAAGCTGATGGCAGGAAAGAACCGCAAGGCCCATCCAGTCTACCCATTTCACCAATTTGCTCCCGCTGCCTCTACTAGGTCAATGGCCTTAGCTATGCCCCCTCTCACATGTAAGATTCCCTTGTGCCTATCCCATGCATGCCCTCTTGAATCCCCACTGTATGTGCTCCCACCGCCTCCTGAGGCAGGTAATTCCACTCATCCACCATCCTCTCTATAAAAAAGAACTTTCACATGTTTCCCTTTTTCTTCTCTCTCCCCCCCCTCCCAGTTTCATGTCATGCCCTCTAGTTCTATTGTACTTTTTATACTGGAAGATGCTATCCCCTTCCACCTTATTTATGCCCTTAAGATATCTGAAAGTCTCAATCATGTCCCTCCTCTCCCATCTCTGTTCCAATGTGTATGTATTGAAGTCCCTAAGTCTATCCCCATATGCCTTGTCGTGCAGACCCTGCACCATCTTAGTTGCCCTCCTCTGCACTGTTTCCACCCTATCAATATCCTTACGCAGGTGCAGCCTCCAGAACTGCACACAGTACTCTAGGTGAGGCCTAACCAGCGACTTGTACAGTGGGATCACCACCTCCCTCCTACGGCTTGTAATACCCCTACTTATACACCCTAACATCCCACTAGCCCTCCAAACTGCTTTTGTGGTCTGTTTGGTGGATTTCAGGTCATCTGATATAATGACCCCCAAATCCCTCTCCTCCCTGGTGACCATCAACAACTCACTCCCCAAAATGTAGCTCCCCCCACCAGGGGTTCTATTCCCCACATGCATGATCTTGCGCTTCTCTGCATTAAATCTTAACTGCCGTACCTCAGATCATTTTTCCAGCTTTTCCAGGTCTCTTTTCATTCTCTCTCTTTGCCCACTGGAGTATTTACTCTGTTGCAGATCTTGGTGTCATCTACAGACAGGTATATTTTTTCATCTAGCCCTTCTGCTTTGGCTGCTATGAAGACACTGAAGAGGACTGGTCCCAGGACTGACCCCTGTGGCACCCCACTGGTGACTCCCATTTCTTCAGTGTGCCATTTACCACCACCCTCTGCCTTCTGTCCACTAACCAATTTCTGACCCAGTTCACCACCCTGTGTCTCAACCCTAGAGTCCTCAGCTTGTTTGCCAGCCTGGGACTGTGTTGAAGGCCTTGCTGAAATCAAGGTAGGCAATATCCACCACCCCTCCCTGGTCCACCACCTTGGTCACCCACTCAAAGAAATCTATCAGATTTGTTTGACAGGACCTTCCTGCCATGAACCCATGCTGTCTTGGATCCTGCATTTCAATGGATACCAGGTGATCCACAATACATTCCTTAAGCAGTGTCTCCATGATCTTCCCCACTACTGAGGTGAGACTCACTGGCCTGTAATTCCCTGCATCCTCCTTGCTAGCACTCTTGTGAAGAGGGACCACATTTGCCCTTCTCCAGTCCTGCAGGACCACCCCTGTGTTCAGCGACTTGCTGAACAGGGCTGCCAAAGGTGCTGCCAGCTCCTTCTTCAGTTCCTTTAGGATTCTTGGATGCATTGTGTCTGGCCCCATTGCTTTGTCAACCTTTAGTTTTGTAAGTTCCTCTAGGACTGTCTGTTCTGTAAATGTTGTGAAGCTCAATTCTGCCCCTCTCCCTCCCTAGCAAAGACCAAGCAGAAGCACCTGTTAAGGATTGTGGCCTTCTCTATGTCCCCTGCTACCCTCTCTTCATTGTCTGACTATACCCCCTCTGGACTTCCTCTTCTCACTGATGTACCTGTACCTAAAGAATTGCTTGTCCCCTTTCCTCACTGATTGTGCTAACCTTTCTTCTGCCTCTGCTTTAGCACTTCTCACCACCACCCCTGCCTCTCTCTGACATTTTTGATATTCTTCTCTGTCCCCATCCTCTTGTGTCCCCTTTTATTTTTGAAAGGCTACCCTCTTGGCCTTGATTTTATCTGCCACCACCTTAGAAAGCTAGAGTGGCTTTCTCCTTCTGTTGCACTTATTCTTCACCCTCACACATTGATTGGTTACCCTGACAATGGACTCCTTAATGTGCGACCTTTGCCCCTCCATGCCCCCTCCTGCCCCCCCTTAGCTAACTCCTCGTTAACCTTCCTTCCCATGTCTGCAAAGTCAGCGCCTTTGAAATCTAGGAGTTTAGCTTTTGTATGTGTGGCCTGTATTCCTGTGTCCAACTTGAACCAAACCATGTGATTGTCGCTGGACCTAAGATCCCCCTCCACTTGGAGATCTGTGATCTGTCTCCATTGGTGAGCACAAGATCCAGGATATTCCTGTCCCTGGTGGGCTTCTGTGCCAATTGTCTTAGGCCTGCTCCCTGTAGGGACTCCACAATGTCCCTGGTCCTGCTTGAGGCCCCTATTGGGACGGACCAGTCTGCATCAGGCATATTGAAATCACCCTTAAGCAGAACCACCCCTTATGCATCTTGTGGTATACTGACTCCAGCATTAACTTGTCTGCCCCCTCCCCCTGAGCTGGCCTGTAGAGCACTCCTGTTTTAACAGACGTTCTGTCTCTGGCTCAAGGGTGACCCACAACTCCTTTGTCTCTTCATTTTTGGCTTGGATTTCTGTTGCCTTGATTGTCTCTGTTGTAAAATGCCACCCCTGCCCCCTTCCTTCCTTCCCTATATCTCCTGTGCAAGGCATAACTGGGTACGGTTGTGTTCTATGAGTGGTTATTAGTGTACCATGTCTTTGTTATGGCCGCTATGTCTATGTCACCCTCCTTCATTAAAGCCACTAGATCAGGGAGTTTGTTTCTGAGACTTTGGGCATTCGTATGCATTACATTCCAAATCTTGTTCCTGGATCCCCCTGCCATTATTTTTGTTTTTGTCCTGTTGTTCCTGACCTGCAACTGTTACTACTCCCTCCCTCTGTTTCTCATTGTGCCCCTTACTCTGTCCCTGTTTTCTATCTGTATTCACTAAACTCTTGTCCTCCATTTTCCCAGTGCTGACATTACCAATCTGAGGGGCTAGACAATATTGTTTCCATTCCCTCTGATAGCCCCCCAGGCTAGTTTTAAAGCCCAGCACAGAAGCACCCAAACCTTTCATTGAGGACTGCTGTCCCCTGCCTGGACAGATGCAAACCATCCCTATACAGCTGTGCATCTGCTCAGGTGGATCCCCAGTCCCCAGTGTAGCCAAAGCCTTTATCCTTGCACCATCACTTCAACCATTCACTGAATAAGCTGATGCATTGATTTTTTGCATCCCCCTTCTCCCTGATTGGTAGGATCTTAGAGAAAATCACTGGTTTGTGACCCACTCATGCTGACTGCCCAGGACTCTGAAGTCATCCTGTATTGTCTCTACATTAACCCCTTCCTTGTCCAAGTTATTAGTCCCGAGGTGGACAATGACATGTATTTCCCCCCCTCCTTGCCACTGCCTTGGCAATCCTGTGGATTCACATTGTGTCCCTCTGAGCAGCGACCCTTGGCAGACACTTTACCTCCCTTTCTATATCCCCATCTATTCCCAACACCATCTCCTTAACAATTGAGTCCTCCACCAGGAGAAGCCTTTTCCTCCTCTGGGGTCCTCTGCCTCCTGTCCCTTTGCCCTGCCTCTGGTAGTCCGGCACCTCTTCTCTGGTCTCAGCCCTGGGCCCCCTCTCGGGGATATCCCATTCCATGACAACAGCAAATTTGTTCTCTAGCAGGACTGGTTGGGGAATGTGCTCATGAACCACCTTCCTTTTTCTCCCTGAGCCCACTGTAGTCCATCCATGCCTGTGCTTTGGAATCCACTGTGGCAGTGACTGGGAATACTGTGGCCCCTGGGGTGTGAACTAAGGTCACCAGCACTCTGGCCAGCTCAGCCTGGAGTCTATCCACCTCTGCTCACAGCTCAGAGAGGTGCCTACAAATGGGGCAGCACCTCAGCATCAAGAAAGCACTCCTGAATACTGCTGCACCACACGCATTGCACTGCACCACTCTGAACCAGCTCACCAGGCAAAGCATTCCAAGGGTCCACCACCCTCTCAGTGAAAAACCTCCTCCTCTTTTCCCCCCTCACCCTTCCACCTTCCAACTTCAAACCATGCCCTCTGGTGATGCCTCCCTGCTTTAGTCTAAAGATCCCCTCCATGTTTACCCTATTTATTCCCTTGAGGTACTTGAAGACCTCAATCATGTCCCCCTGTCTCTCCTCTCCTCCAATGAAAACAGGCAGAGCTCCTCAAGTCTGTCCTTGTAAGTCAAATCCCCTAGCCCTCGTATCATCTTTGTTGCCCTCCTCTGTACCCTCTCCAGGAGCTGTATGTCCCTCTTCAAGTGTGGTCTCCAGTACTGTACACAGTACTCAGGTGTGGTCTAACCAGTCCATTGTACAGTGGCAGAATCACTTCTTTGCTCCTAGAGGTGATCCCCTCTTGCATGCATCCCAACATCCTGTTTGCCTTGCTAGCTGCTCTCCTGCACTGCTCAGTGTTATTCATACATGTATCCACCATGACCCCTAGGTCTTTTTCCCTGTTGAGGCTTCCAGCACCTCCTCCCAGGGTGTACATGTGTTTAGGTTTCCGACCAAGATGCAACACCTTGCACTTGGTGATATTGAAATTTAATTTCCATGTGTGAGCCCAGCTTTCCAGGGTGTCCAGGTCCCCTTGCAGGGCCAACCTCCCTTCTCCTCAACTACTGCTCCCATCTTGGAGTCATCCTCAAGAGACTCATTTCACACCCTATACCATCCCTGATATGTATGCATTAAACAGGATTGGACCCAGGACCAAGCCCTGTGGTACCCCACTACCAACCTCTGTAGGGTTCGAGAGCTCCCCACAAACCACTACTCTCTGAGTGTGTCCAGCTATCCAGTTTTCAATCCATCTGACCATCAAAGGGCCTACTCCTAACCCCATCAGTTTCTCCACCAGACCATTGTGGGGGACAGAGTCAAACGCCTTGCTGAAGTCCAAGAATAATACATCCACAGGCTTACCCTGTCCAGTTCTGATGTTACCCATTCATAGAACTCCACAAGGTTGGTTTGACATGATCTACCTGGCACAAACCCATGCTGCCGCTATCCAGACCTCCCACCTCCTCCAAGTAAACCCCCAATCGTTCCTTTAGTATACTCTCCATTCATTTTCCCACCACCGAGGTTAAACTGATGGGTCTATAGTTTCCTGGTACTTCCTTCGACCCCTTTATGGATTGGTACCACATGTGCCTCTCGCCAATCTCTAGGTACCTCCCTGTCTCAAGTGACCTGTTGAAAGCTCCGCCAGGGTGCAGCCAGTGTCCGCCAATTCCCATAGTACTCGGATGAATGCCATCCGCCCAGGAGATTTGTCTTTCTTTAGGGCCTTGAGGGCAAACCACACCCTTTGGTGGGGATGGCATCATCCTGCCCTCCACCTTACTGGTCTTTTTATCCTTATCCAGATGTGACACCCCTGGGGTACCTTCCTCCCTTTTGCTCCATTTCTGCTGCTCCCTGATCCCGCCTCCCTGCCGCTTCTATCCCTTTGTGCCTTGCTTTGTAGATATCCCATCCCCTCCCTAGTGAACACAGAGGCAAGTACCTGCAAATACCTCTGCCTGGTCCTCGCCTCTTCCACCCACCCTCCTTCTGATCTCAATCTGCTGAGATGGCTCTAGTTTTTCTCCGCTCCCAATGTACCGAAGAACCCTTTCCCCTCCATATCCCCTGTGCCAGCTGCTGCTTTTACTGACTTTGCTCCCCACCATACGGGTGACTTTTCTAGATGCAAGCTGGTACATTTCTTATCCCTATCCCTCTTGTTGTTTTATATTTTTGTAAGCGCCTCTTTTTCTCTGACTGCTACCTGGACCCCACTGACCACCAGCATGGTTTATGTGACCTTGCTCCTTACGCTTCAACTTAGCACAGATCCTGACTGCCTCATGAAGTCCCCTGCTTATGACCTCCCATCTCCTTTCCACACTTGTTGTTGAGGTAATCCCTTCAAGTGATCCTTGAGAATATTTCCCATGCCCATAAAGTCTGCCCCTGAAGTCCACTGCCAGTGTCCTAGATCTCACCCCCACCCCCATGCTTATTTGAAACCAGACAGTATTGTGGTCACTCCCAGTCAGGGGGTCCTGTACAACCATGTCCCTTACCAGATCCCCATCTGCCAGAACCACATCCAGGACATGCCCTCCCTTGTGGGCTCCATCACATGCTGTGTTAAGAACACATCCTGGAAGCCATCCAGCAGCCTCTGCTCCTTGGCCACCTTAGAGGACATGGTTCCCCAGTTAGTACCTGGCATATTAAGGTCCCCATCAACACCACCTTCCCTTTTGGACCACACTGGGCAATGATGTTGTCCAGCAAACCATCCTCTAGAACATCACTCATCCCGGGGCCTATATACTCCCAGCTTGACCTTATCTCCTGCTGGGGATCGTAAGTGACCCATAAGGCCTCCACGTTTCCTCTGCCTCTTCTACCATAGCAATTTCTATGTCATCTCTAATGAACATAGCCACTCCACCCCCTCTGCCCTCCTTTCTATCCTTCCTAAGCATAGTGTACCCCGTACATTTAGGTCCCAGTCATGGTTTTTGTTGGCCCACGTTTCCGTGACTGCCGCCACATCCACCCCCCCCTCGAACAGCATGGCCTGGAACTCTGGCAACTTGTTTCCCAAGCTCCTGGCATTTACTAACACTAACCCCCACCCCTTATCCCTGATCCTTTTTGTCGAACCCCACCCAGATTCCTTATACTTCCATCCTCCCTGCTCCTCCTGAAACCTCCACCTCCAGTCTGTTTCCCCCTCCTTGGGCTTGAAGGCTACTCCCTCATCTGGAGGGAGGGCTTCTGGTCAGCCCTCCTTATCCCTTCCCCCTACAAGTTTAAACCCCACCTTCTTGTATGTAGTCAGCCATCCCCTGTTTAAGGACTTCCTTCCCTAATGGGGCAAGATGAAACCTGTCCTTGCATATAGTCCCTTATCCTCCCAAACTCCATTCCAGTTCCCTAACACCCCAACCCATTCTCTTCACCCCACTTCCTGAGCCATTTATTAACCTCTGTGAGATTCATTTTTTCCACTGAGGCCTTTGGTACTGGCAATATCTCAGAAGGAAATGTTGCATCCATTATCCCGACAGACTCTGGCAAGTTCTTGGAACCTTGCTTGGATTTCCATAATGCTATTTCCTCTAGATCATTAGTTCCCAAATGCACCAGGAAACCGGTTTCCTCCACAATCCCTAACCATTTCATACACTATGAACTTTGCTCTGTGCACTGTCAGCCCAGAGATACTCACTACCTTCACCTGGCTATGGCATCCATCCCCTGTCCCTCCCAATGGATACCCTTAATCATCGAGTCTCCCAGTAACAGAACCTTAACACCGCCATCATCCTTATGGTTACTCCACTATGCCCTCTCAGCCCCTCCCCACTTTATTCATGATCGCAATTTCATGGGAGTCTTCCTGCCTTATTAGAGACCCCTTGTCACCCTCCCTTTCTGCCTCCCTGCTATTTTGCCCACTTAACTCAAACCCCTCTGAATAGGTGTCCCTTTAACCCTCTCTTATCTGAACCATTTATCCTGGCCCTGATGGTTTCCTTCCCCGCACCTCTCCCCCTTGTAATAGTACCCCTGTCTCCAGAGGCTCTCTGTGGGTCCCCTTTAGCTAGGGCCCATCCTTGGTACTGACCTTCCTGCTGAAGGGGCTCCCTCCCACCTCCTTGTCTCCCAGTTCCTCTCCAATCATGCTCTCCTCCTTATGTCTGGAATATGTTGCATCTCCCCATTTGCTTAACATATATGTTTCCCTTCTCCCTCTGGGACTATGTCTATCCTTTCCATAGCTGTTCTGTGATGCCCTATGGGTATCTGACTCTCCTCCGGCCTCTGTATAAGTTTCCTCATTTCCACCAACCCTTCCTCCTCTAGGATGCTTAGTATCTCAAATTTATTGTGACACTCTATGTCAGCCTCCATCAAGTAACCCGAGTTTCCCCTGACTGCATCTCTAAACTGACCCTCTTCTTCCTCTCTTGCACTGTTCACCTTAGGAGCTCCCTTCCCACAGTCTGCTGTTTTAGGCTTCCGCACAACAGCCCCTCCTGACTCTTCCCCCTCCAGTCTCCTTGAATTCAGACTTTTCACCCTGTACGCTTTCCCCTTAGCATCAACTTCCCTATCTAAGGGTCCTCTGTCCCTAATATCCCCCCTTCTGCTTGCTGTAGCATAATGTCCTGTAATTTCAGAGCGTTGCCCCAGCCTCCCCTCAGCCCCACCCTTCTGCTGCCCATATCCACACCCCTTATCCTTGGACACCCCCCCCAGCTCCCACAGCTTACTCCTTAACCAATATACCTCACTCCTGATACAAGATAGCTGTCTACAGAGTGGGCAGCCTCCCTCTCTCCAGGCCCAATTTAGAATTATTGCCATCCCACAGCCTGTGCAGCCTACAACCCTTCCGAAGATGCCTGCCATGGTGGAATATGGCCACCCTGATTATCCCCCTCTGTTTATAATAGCACACCCTTTTTCAGTCCCTTTCCCTGGAGTACAGTTTCTCTCTATACTGACTGTAGTTATTTACAAACCCAATTTCAACCCCACCAACAAAGTTCCCAGTCTCACAAACACATACAGTCCAGTATGTGTTCAGTCCCACTAACAGTGTGTGCAAGCAGACTCCAGGTACCGTATGATGTCACAGGCCCACCAACTCCTGTTGCTTCAAATTTCAGTCCCAAACAGAAATACTCAGCCCTTCAATCCCAACCCCCAGTGGCTTTTCAGTATTTAAGAAAGCCTACAAAACAGGGTGAGTGGGAGGGCTCTTACCAAACACCAGGCAAACAACACATTTAAATTACCTTCTATTTTTCCCTGCCAAACATCTATCCCCAAACCTACAATATCACAGCCCAAGTATCAGTTCAAATTCAAGGTAATAATTTTTAACACATAGAACTATTTTCACTAACAAACTATTCAAATATTTCAGTTTAAAACAAAATATAATTCCTGGCCTCTTTTCTACCAACCTGTTGCTTAAGCTCCCAAGTGAACAAATCCCTGCATCATTTCAGCTGTTATTCGTACTGCCTTTTAGTACTCCACTTTATTTGCTGTTGCTTTACTTATTTGTAGGTAGTTTACACTGGTCTTTGATTTCCTGCTTCTGCTTTTATTCTTTTTTTTTGTTATTTAGCTATTTGAAGGTTACGACCCTGCTACCTATGTTTGAGCAGGAAGTGACATGAGGGCCCAGATGACTAAAGGTACGGACTGTCTTGGGGTGGGTGGGTTGAGTGGTGGGATATTGTTACCTGAATAAAATGCATGTTCCTGCCTACCTACCATCCTACCATACTACCTGCCTACCTGAAAAATAGGTCCAATGTCTGGCAGCTGAAAGTCAACACCAAGAAGTGCAAAGTGATAAACTTATGAGCAAAAACCCCAGAACAAAGTACTGAATGGGGTGAATTAAGCTGGACACAACATCAGAAGAAAGGGACCTAAATGTCATTATTAGATGAAAGTCTGGATTCAGGTCAATATACATACATCCTGTTGCTACATTTCTGATTTATTGATACACATCAATACAAATTGATATAGTCAAGCATTCAATAGATCACTATAGTTAAAATGTATTTTCAGTGTATTGCTACACTGAATGTATATCAACAGGTCTTATCCATATTGTCCTGTATACAAGCCTTCTAGACCTTTCTAAAAATAGTTCCTTTGAGGAGGTCTACCTTTAAAACTGTAAGGGAAAGGAACTTACTTTTTTTTGAAGCTTGGAGTCAAGTCAACATAGATCTGTCCTGTTAATACAGTTTCCATGGGTTTGTATACATTGATACACAGCAATATACCAATAACCATGATGCTATTTAGCTTAAAATGGGTCAGCATCCTTAACGTGTATAAAAAACAAGCATTTGTCAATGCCGAATGTTTGCTTACTGGCATTGGCAGTGGTAGTGTAGAAGTTACAGAGCTGCGTAATAGGAATGGCAGTGAAGTATTGAACTGAAGCCAACCCCACCACCACCCTGCAGAGAGTGACAGGCATTGGGGTGTGCATTTGGGTCGTCAGGCATAACGGCCACGCCATTTCACCACACCCCACTCTGCAGAGACTGACAAGTGTCACGTGTTCCTTGGGGTCTTTGGCTCTTATGCGCACCCCATTTCATTAGGAAATACGGTGAGATGGGTGTGATATAGGAGAATGGGTGAAGTTTGGGGTCAAGAGTCCAAGGCATACCCGATGCCTCTCAGTGACTGCAGGTGTGGAATGGTATGAGCATCACAGGCAAGAATCCCAAGTCACACCCCTGATTCCTGTCATTCTCTATAGGGTTGGGCGATTTAGTTGAAAAGTCTAATACCTCAGGCATTCGTTGGTATTTTAACTCCAAATTTTCAACATGTTTGTTTTGTGACCCCACCTCATGAACAGGGGGAATATCAGTTTGGTAGCCGAAAGCTGCTTATGCACAGTGACTATGGATTTAGCACCACAGGTGCAAAAATATTCCGAACAGGCTGTAAAAAATGACAGCTGTACTCTTTCATGGGGAGGTGTAAAAATGGCTATGTTGCAAATGTGTAGTAAAAATATTTTAAAAAATGGTGAAGTCACGAGCGTACATAGAAACTGTGCAGCGCACACCCGTTATATAAGTAGGTTGGGGATATTTTATAGCAGATTGTCAACTCAGGCATTTTGGTGCCTCCGATCATGAACAGTGTCACTGTGATTTTCTTTATCTGTGCCGAACAATGACTTCCCACAGCGACCACGCATCTCTGCACTGAAAGTGTGAAAACACACTCGCCATGTTGTGAAAAATGGCAGCTGTACTGTTCATAAGGAAGTGTTGAAAATGCCACTAGTGAAAATCTGGACTGGAAATATTACAAAGTCATGAACTAACGAGGATGCGTGAAACTGCACAATGCTCACCGTAACACAGTCATTTTATGGACTTTGTCACCAAATTTTCAACATACTCATTTTAAGACCTCTGCTCATGAACAGTGTAACTGTGATTTCTTAATCTGTCCTAAACATTGCTTTCACACACCAACAGCACCATTGTGCGCTACATGTGCGATAACACATTTTGGGTGACATATGAAAAATTGCAGCTGTACTGTTCATAAGGAAGTTTAATAAATGGACATGTTGAAAATCTAGAGTGAAAATATTAAATTTGCAAACTTACGAGCATGCATAGGAACGCTGTGCCTTCGTAAAAGTCATTTTCAGGCATTTTTTCACCAAGTTTTCAACATAGCCATTTTAAGACCTATGCTCATGAACAGTGTCACTGTGGTTTTGTTAATGTGTCCCATACATTGAGCTTGCACACCATCATGCCCAATGGCTACATGGGCGGAGACATCGCTTTGGGCAGGATGAAAAATGACAGCTGTACTGCTCATAAGGAGGTGTAGAAAATGGCAATGTTGGAAATCTGGAATGGAAATATTGAAAATTCAAGCAAACCACGAGCGCATGTGGAACTGTGCAACGACACTGGTAAAACAGTCATTTTAGGAATTCTTTTGCCAAATTTTCAACATTGCCATTTTAAGATCTCTGCTCATGAACAGTGACACTGTGATTTTCTTAATGTGTCCCATACACTGAGTTCACATGACTGCGCCATTGTGCGCTACATGGGTGGAAACACGATTTTGCGTGAGATGTGAAAAATGACAGCTATACTACTCATAAGAAGGTGTGGAAAAATGGCAATGTTGAAAATCTGGAGTGGAAATATTGAAATTCGAAACCTATGAGCGTGCGTATAGGAACTCTGCAATGCACGCCTGTAAACAGTCATTTTAGGAATTTTTCACCAAATTTTCAACATAGCCATTTCAAGACCTCTGCTCATGAACAGAATCACTGTGATTTTTCTTAATTTGTCCCAGACATTGATTTCGCGACACCGACTGCCCATTCTGGCGCTGCAAGGGCAGAAACACATTTTGGGTGAGATGTGAAAAATGACAGCTGTACTACTCATAAGATGGTGGGTGAAATGGCAATGTTGAAAATCTGGAGTGAATATATTGAAATTTCGTGAACTTACGAGCCTGCTAGGAACTGCACAATGCATGCCAGTTAAACAGTCATTTTTGATGCATATTCAATTTTCATCGATGGATCTTTCGATGATGTCACTGTTCATGGTGGTGAGTTCAGTCCGGCGGCGTGATTTCGCAGTCACTACACGAATCATCCTTCGAGCCCTAATAACGCCATGACAGTGACATCATTCATGAGAAGGGGTCCCAAAAACCCATGTTGAAAATTTGGTAAAATTCCCAAAATGCCTGAGATATGCAACAAAGTTGAACCCTCCTATCTAGCCCATTATACAGCTTACCGGCATTTCCTCAGTTCGCGGTCGGCTTTGAAGAGTGCAGACGTGTTCCCGGTCCATCAAGATCATCGCTCCGGAGTCCAGAGGTAAGTATGGGGTGGGGTGGGGAGGCTAAAAGCAGTGGCTGGGTGCGGATTGTGGAGGGGGTTCGGAGACGCCAAGGAACATTTTTGTTTTACAGGTTAAAACAAAAAAGACGCTGTGGGATCACTTCTGCCACGCTGAGTGGGCTCCCAGCATGGCACAAGGACTTTGGGGGGGCTGCCTAACTCTCACGGGCAAAAAAATATAGAAAAAAACCTCGATTGCTTTGCCACGCTGGGTGGGCTCCCAGCTGCACAAGGACTTTGGGGGCTTATTCTACTGAATGGGATTGCACCCCGTCGGCAAATACTGATTGCCAGCTGGGGGGTGGGCTCCCAGCGTGGCACCAACTACTGGGGAGGAGACAATGCAGCTCAGCCGACGGGATTGGGCACCGTCGGCTATATGCTGCGTGGCGGGGGCTCGCGCCCCGCGGCTGGGACAAAGTGAGCAGCTTCATCGCTGCTCCTCGTTGAGCCCCTTTCAATCGATGCCACTGCATTTGGAGCGTGTCATAGACAGCTCCAGAATGCATTGGCTTACAATGCTACGCCACAGTGCGTGCTCTGAATTGGAGGAGATGACACACCTCCAAAATCTCCGATGATGGCACTATGTTTCTTGCACATGCATGCAAGCAAACATAACAAGTGCCAAACTTCTCCACGGAAATAGACAACACATGATATACTGTAATATTAGTGTCAGCATCAGAAGATGAAAGTTATATTCAATCAATAAAAAAAAACATTCATTTTTCTAGTTTTATATACATTTATTCAAAGTCCATTTCACACATTCGCTGGACTTCTTGAAAATGCTTTTTTTCTAATGGTTTTTAATAGAGACAGAAAATCATGTATGCTTTTCAGTGCAATCTTTTGGGCATATAAATCTCATGTTTCTAACTTTATTTAAAACAAATGTTTTCCAAGAGTACTGATGACCTGTTTTGAGTGATTTATCTATGAAATTACACATAATGTCCCAAGTACATATTGTTGATGTTAGAGGTATTTAAAAACCTTATTTTCAAGGGGAAACCAATTTTTTCTTGCATGGTAACCTATTGTTTTTAGCCTATTAAGTTACATATTGCACAATAAAGTTAGTTACACCTGCACATAATGTGTCTTTTTCATTTTTATTTATTGATTTTAGAAACAATACAAATGTTAAAAATGAAAATCACATTACCATGAAATTGATAGGTAAACCAAAGTGATATAGATTACTTTCCTATTAATTTGACATAGATTCAATATGAAAAAATGCTTTGAAAATAACAAAAAAATTATATAAGCCAATCTTTCAAACATTATATGACATAACCCATGAAACATATCTATCTATCTATCTATCTATCTATCTATCTATCTATCTATCTATCTATCTATCTATCTATCTTTAATTAATGCCCCATCCTCTTCAAAATGTGAAGTAGTGAAGTGAAATGACATGGCAAGAGAGCTCCAATATGCTAAAGTAAACTTAAAAAAGAATTATATTAGCTTCCAGCACAGTCACAATATAGATACTACTCAGAGTGGATTTTCATTGTCTTAGGAAAGACTGTGCCTTAGACAGACTTCTCTGATATGTTTTGCATACATGAAAGGATCTTAGGCTCACATATTCAAAAGTCCCCTGCAAGATCATGCAAGTACCTATGCCGCACATCTGTGATGTGCTGGCCCAAAATAATGAGATATTCAGAAGATGCACCAGGAGATGCACTCAAGCATTTCTGTCTGAATATTCTGAATATGCATGATTGTGCAGTGGGAAATGCGTGGCTCAGCAGGTGTCCTGAGCCCTTATGCAGAGCATGGGGAAATGTGCGATGCAGAGCCACTTGCGCAGTGTGCAAAAGTGCAATATTCAGCCGGCATATGCAAATGACCTCACAGTACATTCCAAGCCCATCTCCCACATGCCGGAGGTCATTACTGGAATGTATTCAGGCCATTTGCATACCCCAGGCATGCTCAGTTCCAGCTTTGCAGGGCTGCCCCACCACTCCACCAAGGTGAACAGGAGGAACTGCAGCCTAGCAGGCAGGCGTGATGGAATGTTTGTGTGTGGGAGGGTGGACTGCATTGGCCTGGGTACAGCACTATACCACATAGCCATGCACAGGGTTAGAAAAGGAATACAGGGGGGCAACGTGGGCCACCTGGACATGCAACAGGGGTGGACACAGGGTGACAAAGACTGCTTGGGCTACCACATGCATGTAATACACCAGCTCCATTTGCTGCATACAATCACCTGCAGTACCCCACACACCCCAGTATGGGAAGTACCTGGTGGGCATGGCAAGGGATGGAAGTGTGCAGACAGTGAATGGGTACCCAGGTGGGTGGGTCCCATCTGTGTGCACCATTGGGGTACCAAAGGGGGTGTGTGGCACTAGACAGTCCCTGGTCCATGCCAGGCAGCCACTAGCACCATCGGAAAACATGGGCATTGTTGCCACAGATGCCACCCTGGGTGCATGCCACCACTGGGTTGCACCCTTCAGGATGCATGGGTGCTGGCCATGGTCCCTTGTACATGTGCTGCAGTGTGGCTGTCCACCCCACTGGTGCACCCAGGGGTCGCATGACAGCACTGGCATGTGACTGCTGGGTTTCAACATCCAGGGTGCGGTGTTGGGTGTTGCTCCCTGGATGGTGCCAGTGGCAACATGGCACCTGTGGCTCATGATTCATCCATCCTGGCATAACTGCTGTGTGTCGGTGCCTGGAGCATGTCCTGGTACACCTTCAAGGGCTGTCTTTAGATGGCTTACCTGCAGTACTGCAGCCTGCCTGTGGATGGCTGGACATTTAGGCATGCTTTTTCCATGCCTAACTTTGGGTGGCTCATCTCTGAGATGTGCAGCAGATGCATGCACATTTTGCCTAAATATAGGGATGCACGGCACATTCATGGGAATGCCCCCTCTACATGTGCTGCATACATTATAGATGCATGCTGGCACATCTGGAGATGAGCATCACATCTCTCCCTTTTGAATATCAATGTTCTGCCCATTTTCTGGGATGCGCAGTGCATCTCCACTTTGTGCCATGCATCTCTGTTGAAAATGTGGGCCTCAGTATTTGAAACTCATCAAGTAGATAGTTAAACTATATTGCCATTCTAGTTAAAGGAAAAGGCATAAAAGAAAAGCTGGTGGCAATACTTTCATTTGGCTAAAGTAAAATAAAAATGTCACATGTGCTTGGTGTTTACATGCACAAATCTTTGGAGTCTCTCGGGTTCCTACAGGTGTAAGAACACAGGAATATGGGGCTCAAATTTACAGTTATAAAGGCTGGTGGTGCACAATGGTGGTGGTGACATACAAACAGTTGTACTTTTATGACACTTCCTCTAGCTAACAACTGTACAGGCTAGAGGGGCCACAAAACTATGAGAAAGGATTTGCTGAGGTTGACATGCTTTATGAATAGTCATGTGGGTCATTAACATGGTGACTTCACCCCTTCCCACACAAGGTAGCAATATGTTTATTAACCATGTAGTGAATGTTTGTTACCAGCTGTGGTGTAGAAGTTAGTTGACAGTGAAGAAAGCAGCATTAATTATCAAATGACTGCTTATGGTGTGGGAGATAATAGAACAGAAACCATACCTGACTGAAGCAGCAAATATAGGAAAATGGTTTATGGTGACATTTTTGTAAGGTGAGTCAGAGTTCAACACAGACAGTAAAACAAAACTGCAGATTAGTATTTATGAATTTACTACACACACATATTCCAACTGGCTTCTAGTTCTGTAAAAGTGTTTCACTTATTTTCCAACTTGTCTGCTTCCTGGATATGAAGGGCTATGTCTTTAAGAAGTGCTTTCACATCCTCTGATGCTGAAGACTGGTGTCTGTATGTATCCTCACCATTCTCTTCTTCCACAGTTTGAGAAAGAAGCACATTACTTCTTGGGTAATGTTGCCCTGGGGTGCTTTCATTTGCAGGCTAGAAAAATACACAAATGTCGTTCTTAAATGTAAATTATTTTTGTGGATCTTGCACATTGAAATATTTCTTATATTAAATTTCACTGCATTATCATTTATGCTGCCTAAGTGATAAATTGTCAAAATAAACAACAATGTCATCACCCACTGTTAAGAATGAAAATAGCCTACCTCCAATAGAAATGGGAGTAGAGGTAAAAGGTTTTGCTCAGTATTTCTATTTAGTTCTTTCTAAAGGAGGTTTAGAGATTTTTGCAGACATTATACTGTTTTCAACATGATTATTGTTTTTTTTTGTGAAATAAACCTAATCACAAATGAAACATTAGTGGTAGAGTTCATCGCATAGTCTGATCTAAGCAATTTTTTGTGTTGTTTGTAGTAAGCTGAATCTTCCATGTTTGGGTCAATTTGGATTTGATTCATTAATAAAATGATGACAAAACATGGGTGTGCTATAACAAATGCCATACCCACGGATTTCTAAGCCTATACATTATGACCAGTCTCACGGCTACTGAATTCAGTACAGAGACTCTGTGAAACTGTTCTTTATTCTTTTTGTAAAAGATGTTCTGTTTTCTCTAGTTATTTAGAAACAGCATATTGACAAAAGAAATTGAAATATAGGTATTGAAAGGAAGGTGGAAATGTGGTTTCGTACAACATCTTTCATACAAACTACATCCCACAGAACTTGACAATTCATTAGAGGGAGGGGATATTGTGTTGCTGTCATTAATACACACAGGGCTATTTAAACAGCACATAGATAGGTTAGAGAGAGGATACTGAGAGGTTAAGCACGGGAGGTTAAGAGGTTTGCTCAGGATCGCATAGTGAGGATCAGTTATGTGACTAAAACCCGGGTCTTCAGGTTCACAGTCAAACTGCCTCCAGCTTTATTATCCTATACAGTACAATATGACATTTCTTTTTGCCTCACAGCCTTACACATGCTTGTACTGTGACCCTTACACCTAATTCACTGATGTAAGAAACATGCTACACTAGATGTTGAGTGGTTCTACAAACTATGAGCCTGTTTTATAATAAGGCCCTACATTCCAATATCCATCCGTTTGTGGAAAATAAACTGTGAAGTGGGGATCAACTGAAAAAGACAGATGCACTGTTTAGTGAGCATTACCACAGTAATGCTGTTGGAAGAAAATGACTTGAGGCTGCACTGCAGCACAACACACTTTTTAAACCAGTTGCCAGGTAAAAATGATTAAAAACACTCATGTATCATTTATCAAAGACAGATCAACTGAAATCAGCAATGCATTCTGGTTGTGCTCTTTAACATCTGTACTGACTTCCACTTGAACTAACTTGTATTTGTTGGCACTGTATTTATATTATACTGTTATTTTGTTTTTACCTATATGATGCATTCTCCCATGAATCCTTCCCCCAGGCTCAGCGTGCCTTTCCAGTCACCAATTTTTAAATAAATAATAAAAAATATGGTAAGTGTATTCTCAAGACAGCATTGAAATAAGACAGTTTGGACTAATGGTTAGAGCAAAGGGCTCTGGGACAAGAGGTTCTGGTCTGAATCCAAGCTTATGCATCGAAGCCAATGATAGACTGCATAATTCTTTGCCAGATAATGCCTGTCTGTCTTCTGTAGAAATCATCAAAGGTATTTGTCATTATATGAGCACAATACACATTTTTGGGGTGCTACAGGTAGAATACATGCCAATACCATTGGGTTAAATAAAGTTAGGAAACAGTCCACTGCACAAGAATCAATCATTTCTTAAAGGAAATAAAACTCCTGTTGTTTACTTTTTTCAATACAATTTAAAGACATTTCCTAGTGTTTCAAATTCCCTTTTTTCTGATGCTCTCAAAAAAGTTTTCAAGGTTGTTTTCTAAAACAATTACATTCTTAAATATATGAAATCATTATTAGAATAATGATTTATCCTAGTATGTCATGTTCAGCCATGAATACATACAGGATGGCAGCAAGGAAATTAGCTCCCACAATTGTAGCAGTTGGTATCATTCAAGGCACTTTACCGAAAAATCTGTCTGTCTGTCTTTGGTTACACTGTTTATTTTATATTAAAGTCCTTGCCATTCTGTATGTACTTTTGAATTGTTTGAACAGCATTCTTGCAAGTTTGATTTATTATTGGGATGTTTTACTTATTTTTGTCCTGAGCCGACCACCTCTGAAACTGTAACTTTGAAAGCAGTCATAACCAACAGATGCATGGCAACCCCTATATTTCTTTCTGTTTCTATATTCATAACCATATTCTACATCTATCAAAAATGATTTATGAAAAAGACTTGGAGTTGAAATGATTTTATGTATAAAAATACACAAAGATTTCCCCCTTTTTGGGGGTAATATGAGTTCAAGAGGGTGTCATGGTATTGGTAATTTATTCTTTATTTTTGCATTTGTGGAAAAAAATGAAGCAAGCATCATGACAAATGATGTGTCCTTGTTTCACATTGTCTTTCACACTCATGTTGACATCTAAAATATTGATGTTATAATCACATAAAACAATTTGACCCCTTCTGGATTTTTTCCATCAAGAGAGATTGTCTGCCCAGTGTAACTTAACAACAAACAAGGCAACCCATATATTTTGTTGTGGATTTTAAATGTTTAAATGACCATCATGTATTGGGTGCAAAATTATGACTCTGACATGGGATTGCTGAAACACCAGGGAATGTCCTTAAATGTGAGCTTGTGAGGAGTCTGTTAAATACTCCCCATGTACTGCTATGTGTTTTTTTAAAGTCCTATTTTGTCCCCCCCCCCACACATACACAGTATTCATTTTTGAATTTCTTAGTACCTAGCGACATCAAGTTAAGCTGAAGCCCTGTAGGGAAAATTTCACTGTAGGCTTCAGCTCAACTGAAATCACTGGGTTCCGGAACTCATAAGTAATTTAAAACAAAAAATGAATATTGGGTGGGGAAAAGCTGCATTAACAATGGCCCATGAAAAAGGAATATTTCAAAACAAGGCTGAAAAACAATGCCCTGCATTACCAAATTTAAACAACAGGGGTTTATGTTCTCCTTAAATCAGGTTCAAATCATTAACAATTTATTTAAGTTCTATGTTACAAACATATCATATGAAAACAAAATACATAACATTTTGACTTATTTTAAAAGCTAAGGAAGGTATAACAATCTTGAAACATTTTTTGCCTCCACTTGATATGTTTATGACCTTTGGAAATTATACAAAGTGGTAGTAAATTCAAACTTAACCACAGTGTAACTGGAAACTTTGGGGGAATCATTTGACTTCTTTCAGTAGTAGGACCCGCAATCATGCCCTGCACCTATCTGTACCTTACTACGTGTATGAAGGGATCTGAATGAAAAAAGATAACTCATAATAGGGGGTCATTCTGTCATCTGCATCACGCCAATTACAAATAAACAAACAGACAGACAGATAATCAGACAGAGACAATGTTTTCTAAGCAACATCATTAGACTGAAGAAAATGTCGCCATTGTGAATTACAAGTTATTTGTCAGTTTACTTATCCTGGGTAAATACTAATATTACAGTAAAGTGAGCCAAATTAACACAATTTGGGCCTTAATATCTTAAAAAGTTAGGGCACAGAACACACAGTCCTGATCTTTAGGAGTAGTATTTTCATCCTTACCCTGATTAGGCATGTGTAAAACCAGCAGCCAGTGTGGAAATTCCACTTCATGAGACTTAAGAGTTATGGTGGTCCCTGTGTTTAAACTCCCTCAATTACAAGTAGTGGCAGTGCTGCATGAATTGCTGAGGCTCACTTCATAAATATGGAAAAAAATAATTTAAGCTATGCTAGGTACAGGATGACAAAATGCAATGCAAAAGACAATGCATTAGCCTTACAGATCGCCCTGCACCCCCCTTGGCATAGTAATTGGAGGGTGGGGGAGAGAACAAAAGACAACTGCAAATGTAAGCATGTAATACAATTTCTCCAGTGTTCTCAGGTCAATATCTATCTATGGTATAAGATGGGAATAACATTGTCTGTATCAGGAAAATTACATGGTAATAGTAACTAAGCAGCTTTTATAAACTGACCAATGCCTGCTGGTGTCTGGATAGCCTATCTGGAGCCTCCCCCCCAGCCCATCCCACACCCAGCATCCTCAGACCAAGCTCTTATGAAATGAAGTCAGGATTGATTACCTTATGATGGTGTAATCAAGGGGAGCAGCTATCTGTAAACTGATTTGAACAGTCCTGCAAAGTGAAGGTTATCTTTTTCATGCAGTATGTTCCAATTGCAGTCACCGTGACTCTAGTAAGTGTGAGGGACAGTTTTTTGTGATTTCTTTCTTTGCAACTGTTATAAAGATATCCATTAAATATTTTCATGACATTGTCTTGAGATCATCCGGGTAATCCATGAAAAAGGAAAAATGGGGAATGGGGGAAATGGGTCTCTCAATATATCCAAAAGACAATGCCTAATTTCCAAAAAAACAAACAAACTGAGCAATGTGTGCCCCAAAACATGTGTATGGGTATCCCTCCCCTCCCCATGCACTCTCCAACAGGAGGCCCTAAATCAGTGTAAGTGTTTAACAAGAACTGTAGGAGTTATAAAAACACAGACATTTATATCCCATATGAGTTCTCTCTGACAGAGGGAGGAGGTGACTTTATGAGAGTCAATAATCACTAGGGTTCATTGAGAGTCTGAGAATTCTAAAGTAAGCCCTGTTGCCATTTACTACATACTGATTAGATAGTGTTAGGTTCACAATCTCTCAGTTCCTGATGTAACAGCGCAATTTGCTTGGCCCAGAGTTTCATTGCTCATGACTTGTTGAATTACAGTACTCCAGTGTAGGATAAAGTCACCCTGCCCTGGACATGTAGTGTTTTGGTCAGAAAATCCTACTGCTGCAGGTACAGGTTAGGGCTAGGCAAACTTAACAAATTCTGATTTCCACAAATGTTTGAGAAATTCTGTAAAATGTCATGGCATTTTAAGAATTTTTACAGTTTTTTCTGAAATTTCTTAATTGGTTAAAAATTGGCCAGTATTACAACTAGAGATCTGAAATTCTGCATGTCTATTGTTTGGCAGAGGCTCTAAAAAGATGTCAAGTTTAATGGCGGTTGGATGAGGAGCAGGCAAGTTATAGGGGCTCAAATTCCAGCAATTTACTATTCATGTGAAAATGTCTGAAAATATATCTGTGCTTACACTTAGCCATCTTTGGAGCTAGATAATTGAACATTTATAGGAATACTTCTTGGAAGAGTCATATAAACTGCAAATAGAAAGGTAATTGGTTGTATAAATTGTAAGTTACAGAAGTTCAAAGTTTTACAATTTAATTATTTGTTAAATTGTATGAAAATTGTCAAAACATTTGAATGTTTGCAGTTCCAGCGCTATGGCAGGTAAAAAAATCAAAATTTGGCATGCATACAAAGCAAATACGTCCTGGAATGTAATTAAGCTGGCTAAATGTGATTTAGTAGGTTACATTTATTGTGGATACTTTAGAAATTCTTTATTTGAAAAATGTTCTCAAAAATTCATGAAGGCATAATAGGTAATGCCACTGGAATTCCACTTGTGGAATTTAATTTTCACAAAGTACTTATCACCACTGAATCACCTTACCTACACTGGCATCATGATTCATGACCCTGCAATGCCCTTCCAACACTCCTGTGACAGTACTGTCTCATATCATGATCCTCATAAGTAACTAAAGATATCCAGATACTTCTGTCACAATGGCCTAAGTCACAACTAGTTGTAAGGCTTGGCATCACTTGGTGCCACTGTTTTCAAATGGTAACAATATACATTGTTATCTACAGGGTTGGTAAAGAGTCAGCAGGTGGCTTTGTATAAAAACAATGCTGCATGTGCACGTGCTTCCACAAGTCATTAAGTCAGTGGGCTCTAGTGGTTATCTGGCATATTGCAAGAATTCAGGGTGGTGCTCTGTGATGTTCATGACAGTTCTTCAAGATTCATCACTCAAGATAGTGACCTGACACTTGGCACCATTACACTTTTACTATGGCGCCTCCAATGAATGCTACCTTATTGCCACTCTACCCAGCCTTTACCTTCCTCTACAACGGCAATTCAAGTATATGATTGGGCAAATGTATGGATATGGGTTTGACACAAGTATCACACCATTCCACAATTTCAGAAAAGCTCATGAAATTCAACTTTTTGAAAATTTAGTACACTTTATCCTCTTGCACACCCGATCAGCATCCTCTTCAGCCAGTCGCTCCATCCAGCCTCACCACTCGCCATCTCTAGGACATATCTTACTCCAGTGCACCTCCTCCCCAGGGATGACCCCCCCTTGGGAAGGACTGCCACAGGTTGAGGCCTAAATCTCAGTTCTTGGAGGTCAAACCCAGTCAGCAGTGTGGGGCCTGTGATGGGCAGTGGCTGCATTATGCATGGTCGGGGATTTTTCCTGTTTCTCTCCCTCAGTTGTTGAAAAGACCCAGGCACTGATGGAAGCATGCTAGCAAGCTATGCATGTCAGAACACCAATGTCCCCCTCCCAGTGTCCTGGTTTCAGACCTGCACTATCACCTGTGGTCACCTAGGTGGCAGCAGCAAAGCGGATACCAGGCACCCTCCCTGCAGAGGTGAACTTCCACTGGATTGCTCAACCATCCTCCTCTGGCTGACCCTCCAGCAACCCAGACTTGTTCCCAAAGCTGGGTCACCTGCATCATGAGCAGTAGCTCTACTGCTGTGCCAACAGGCTGGCCATGAAATTCAGTTTTAATTACTGATGTTATTTTGGAATCTTTGGCTGCTTACAACTTGGCCATCCTTTGAGCAAGACATAAGAGAGTTGATACACAGACCTGTTTTTTTCCATATTGTTTCTTCTCATGGCCAGCAGCTCATCTCTCAGGGATATACCCTTGTTACCTCGATCAGGCTGTACCCAGTCACCATTCAGTTGGCTACTGGGTCTTTCTCCAACATTTTGTTCCCTCCCATCTCCCTTTGTGGGGGCAGTGCCTCTGTTAGCCTTGCACAGCTACAGCTTCCCCTGTGGCAGGAGCAGGCTCCCAAGCCCAGTTGCAGGGGTTGCTGTGTTGTGGAACCTGCAACTAATCTTCCCCAACTAAGATGCACTGCTGAGCGGTAACTGTCTCAGCCATGGCCTGCCTCCATATGTGACATCCTGGGCTCACTTCTGAACCCAGATCTTCAGCATTGCAGCATGACGCTCTGCTGCTGGGCCATGGGGATGGCTTCAAAGCCTAATATTTAGGGTCAATGAACCTAACAAAATTGGTGATATTCTGTTCTCCTGTTTTAAAGTTATAGGGGCTTACAGTTCTACAGTTTACATAATTGCAAACTGTAATTCTAAAATTACCAAAGGTTTGGAGGCTCATAACTCAGTCACCTTTAAAGACAGAGAACTAAAGCTAGGTACATGTTTGTCTGGTAAAGTTATCGTACCAAATATGGTGCAATTTGGACAAATACCTTTTCAATTAAATAATGGAAATCACAATTTTAGTGGCATTTTGTGAAATTTTCATGGAAGCAAAATTGGAATTTCACCAGAATTTCACTGGCAGAAGATAAATGTTGCCCAGCCCTACTATCAGTGCATGTCTAAAAGTGTTAAATGAAATTTTGGATGGGCTTCTGAAAAAAAGAGCATGGCTCCCCATTGATATAGCTGAAATTGGTGCAGTAACCCAACCCAACATTTTAGATTTATAATGCCACCTAAAAGGGTGAAAATCTGCATTTGCGAACGGGCAATAATAGTCAGTCAGTTTAGTCTGTTTCAAGATCTGATAAAGGTCAGCCCACTGCAATATATCACATTTCCCTATGGCTTTTGGGGCATGTACTTTGTTCACTCAAAAGAATAGTGCAGCAATAGGAAGGGAGAGGAGAGACTTGACGTGAAAATGTTTCCGATATAACTTGCCACAATGGGATAACCAATATAAAACATGGGCAAGTGAACTGCCAGATCGTAATTAAACTAATGCAGAAGATTATAACCCCCTTATTTTTATTGAACTGGGGGTTAGTAAATTTAAGTACAGGACTCCATCCTGCCCAGATAAACTTTGAAGGTTGAATATTTATTTTAGCCCTGTTTTTACTGGAAATACTGTATGTATGGGGAGGGTCAGGAAGAAATACAATGTATTCAGATAATTCATAAGGTGCTTCAAGTCTAGTAGCATTAGCCATATTGACTTGATTTCCTCAATGGATATATCCCACCGTCCTCCTCTCCTCCATGACCTTATCTAATGCTTTCTTGTATTGGGACAGTTCTATATGATAATGGCAAAGACAAAACTGTGAAGCCAAAAACAGCGAGCACATAACAGCACAGCCACACAGGATGAGGGGTACAAGATAACGATCACCAAAACAGTGACAACAATGCTATTATCCCCCATACCCCCTTTGTGGAGGCTTTGCCCCCCCACACCCCCAATAATAAATATAATAAACTCCAGGGACAGAACTCAGGAGGGAAAATCACAGGTTGTGATTTTGGCAATCGCTGTGTTGTCACTGTCACCCTTTGTGGCTGTGCTGGAACAAGAAACTGTGAAGTTGCAGCATATTCTGTTTCTTTTCCTCCTTTGATTGCACTTATATTCTAGAAATGCACTAACCCTCCTTTGCCTCTGATGTATGTCAATGAGCTTTATAAGGCATTCAACATTCCTAGTACTCAGTACCTCACTAGGTAAATGGTTCTATAGTCTCATTACTTTATTGGTAATAACACTTGTAATAACACCAAGCCTAACACTCTAAACACTCCTACATTACATTGATCTTCAGGTTGTTACCCCTCATTACTTTTCTTATTTATTTATTTCAAATTTGGATTAATACCTTTGAGCCGGGGGCTTGTTTACAAAGGCTCCAAGTCAGCAAGGAATATAAGACATTTACAGGTGATGAAACATTGCAGGACAGAAAGAACATCAACTAACAAGTAGTATTAGTGTGCAGTTACAACATTAAGCAGGGTACAACAAGTGAGGTGAAACAGGACCACACTTGAGGAGAAGCATATTAATGCAGCACTAATTAAGTGCAGTACAGTGTTTAACAAACATGTTACAGTTCAGACAGGGCACTCCCATTCTGCAGAAATGCAGTGTTAACAGCTAAGGTGAGGCTTTGTCAAGGGGAGGTAGTAGGTGTTGGGAGGTGGGGGGGGTGGGCAGTTGTGGAACAGGAAGGTGGGAGTGAGAGAAGGCAGTGTTTGACAGGTTTGAGAATGGCTGTCAGAGGCCATGGGTTAACAGAAACACTGGCAGTCATATTTGCTGACAAGAAGAGATCGAAGCCCATGAGCCCATGAGCTCATTGCTCAGCTGTCCACAAATCACTTACAGATATTCACACCAAACTGTATAGTTGCTTTCTAAAACTATTATCATGTCTCCCTTCAGCCTTCTATATTCTAAGAACATCCCCAACCTCTTCAAAATGTCCTCACTGCCCACACTCATTTTCTCCTCCATCCTTGTGGCCCTCCTTTGACTCTCTCCTCCAGCTCCACATCTCTTCTCATATGAGGCGGCCACATCTGGAAACAATATTCCACAGGCAGCCTCACATAACTCTGGTACAGAGGAATTATCTCCCCCACTTACCCTACTAACAAATTACCTCTTAATTAGTGATGGGCTAAGTGGCCGAAATTCGCTCTGCGAAGTGATTCACGGAGTAATGCTGAACTGGCACCCCGCACCCAAGGGAGTACTAAGGCCCTGATGAGGAACATGAAGTCCATTGAAACCAATGACTTTGCGTTATTCCACCTTCCCCAAACCACTTCTCCACCAATTTTAAGGCGAAGTACATTGAAATCAATGTACTTCGCACCACTTCACCTTGTTATTGAGCTCCAAGGCAAATTGTGCAGTACTTCATGGGATTGCAGGTCACATGAGCTCTAGATTGTTCTGCACAGCCTCAGTTCTGTGTAGTGTGTGTGTGTAGTGGAAGATGGAGACAGTTTCCTCTCAGAGCTCCGCGATTCAAATCCTCTAAAAGCTGTTAAAAAAGCCTTTTTGATCCATTTTTTTGCTCAAAATTTAGTACATCAATTGTAGAAAACCCTCCTGTGCTCATATCATCATGAGTGTTTATTGTTTGTGTGTGGATTTTGAATGTTAATTTAGAACAGTCAGTCTGTGTACTGTGAAGTGCGCTTTGGGGGAGGGGCGTATCTGTGGTGTAGGTAGATTAATTGGGAGAAAAAGGCAGTCTTTCTGTTTTGGTTATATTTTTCTTGTATAATTGTGTTAATGTACACACAGTAATATTTTCAGTAATTCTTGACATTTTTTTGCTGATTGTTGTGGTGCAGCAGTGCATAAATTTAGTTTGTTTAAAACATTTGGTTATTTTACTAAAGGTTTTCAATTTGCTATGCATTACTTGTAATGTGTATGTGAGTGTGTGTGCGATGCGTGCCATTTAATCAGACACCTTTTATTGTGCCACAGAGTAACTGCAGCAGTGTGAACCTGCTATCCACCGCACCTGCATGAATTTTTTATACTGCTATGTGGTATCTTTACTGGTAGTGGACTGTTACTGTCGTACACTACCCCCCACAACCGGCAAAAGGTACGGTATTCTTTTCCAGATGTAGATTTTTGACTTGTGAGTTCTGGTTAGGTGTTGTTGTGCCCTTGCGTCTGCATCTCTTGAGTGCGTAGTACACTCTTAATCTGTCTGTGCATTTGCAGTACACCATTAATTCTGGGAGACTTTGCATTTCTTGTTACGCTCTCATTTCACTTTGGCAGCACTGGGGAATTTTCTGGACACAAGACAGTAGCATTTTGGGGATGCACATTAATTCTGGTGACTGTGTGTGACCTCTGCACGCATGACTGAGTGTGCCATTTGTAACCCCCAGGTGGTGCTATCCCAAGGGCTACTACCCCTGCCTGCTGGACCACCAACAGGTTAAGGGGCCTAGGTTCTATGGTGGGTACCTCCACCCAGAGGTCAGAGTTGGTACTGGTTGGTCGAGTTTAGTCACAGCCCTCTGGGACACTGAAACACCCTTTTGTTCCCTCTAATGGTCCACACAATATACAAAAATTGCAATGCCAATACCCCACATATACACTGTATCCAATCATAAGGTACCACTTACCCTCGGACCGATTCTGCAATTCGTCTCAGAGGACCCCCTGTGAAATAAGGTTTGTCAATTTACACAAAATAATGCAATGCCTGCTATATAGGTACTGACACTCTAAACAGGTTAAAGTCAATAACATCCAATCTGGTTTATTTAAGGGAGTGAAACACAGGGAGGGGGAGATCAAGCTGATTGGCAGAAATAAATCACAGTACTGTGCACTCATACAAAGTCATAAAAGTCACACTCTGGGTACCCAGGTTGAGGGGCTAGCCAGGTCCGTTGCCCAGGGTTGGCCGGCAGGTGCAGATGGAAAGGGCCCTGTAAGAGAGATATGCGCAATACCCAATTGTAATCCGGAGCTGGATGGCTCAGTCCTTGAGGAAATGAAAGAAAGAAAATCAGATGAAACACTGGTGATTATTAACAGGTCGCAGGGGATGCCCTGATTTGTACTCATGCTACCCCACACTGATGAAACCTGGTGCAGATGGTGGTTCTGGATTGCCAGACACACAAGCAGGGAGACGAGATTCTACCGCCCAGGCCACACTGCCTTGATCAGCAGACGGATTCAGTCCGAATACATTCAGCTCAACATTCAGCTTATACTGCACGGTGACAAGAGAACCGGAATAGCTATTCCTCACGGGCATTCAACACAATTATATGTAAAGAAAATTACCATACCAAGCAGCTGCTTTCAGGTCCCAATGCACTTACTGCAAATACCAGGGAGTTCACACAGCAGCTTCAATTTCTGACAGACCGAGCGCGATTCAGCAATTTCTCCAGTCTTCTACAGGGTGAGCCTGGTTTCCACTCTTTCAGCCTTCCTTCCTTTTGGTACTCTCAGATTCAGTCTGATTCGAGTTAGCAACAGCAATGGCCCGACTTTAAGCCTCTCACGTGCTTCCTGCATGAAACTTTACAATGCAGAAGCACAGAGCTCCTTCTCTCCTCACGGTCACAATGAATCTGACCTCCCAGTCGCAAGGCAGAGCATTCTCTTCGGGCGCCACCCAGTCCAGTTGGTGAACTCAGCTGTCAATCACTCAGAAACTCTCTCCGTTGGTGCAAATAGGCACCAAGGTCCAGAACTTCACTTCCCAGAATTATTAGCTATACCTCCTCATTGTAAGCCGGCTCCCAGGAGAGTCCGAATTCTGGTTGGTCCAAACAGACTCCATTTTAAAGGTCCCCCCACACTGATTGGACCCATTCAGCAGTTCAGATCCAAAATGGGGGGGCAAAACACACAGAGTCCCAGCTGCAAGAAAGGCAGGTTAGACAAACTGCATTTTTACTAACACTCTAACTGGTTTCAGGCAAACAGTTACATCTTTCATTTAGGCATCTTCTGCGCTCTTAGAGACTGCAGAAATGGAGCGATTTCCCCACAGTTCAGGTGGGATTTGAGCAGAGAAACACCAGCCCCCTAGAAAACAGTAATCATGTCTGCAAGCAGACAACTCTTAAAGAGACAGTATGAGGAGGCTCTACCAGCACTCACAGTGCCATTCTTAACGGCTTAATCGCCGAACGCCAGCAGGCAGGGGTACACCTAGGCAAGCTCCACAGAGGCTTTTTAGGAACCCCCATTTGTAGGGGGGTTACACATTAATTCTGGGAGACTTTGCATTTCTTGTTTTGCTCTCATTTCACTTCGTCAGCACTGGAGAGTTTTCTGGACACAAGACAGTAACATTTTGGGGATGCACATTAATTCTGGTGACTATGTGTGACCACTGCGTGCATGACTGAGTGCGCCATTAATTCTGGGAGATTTTGCATTTCTTGTTACCCTCTAATTTCACTTTATCAGAACTGAGGAATTTTCTGGACACAAGACAGTAGCATTTTGGGGATGCACACTAATGCTGGTGACTGTGCGTGATCACTGCATGCATGACGGAGTGCACCATTAATTGTGGGAGACTTTGCATTTTTTGTTACCCTCTCATTTCACTTCATCATCACTGGGGAATTTTCTGGACACAAGATAGTAGCATTTTGGGGATGCACATTAATTCTGGTGACTGTGTGTGACCACTGCATGCATGATTGAGCGTACCATTAATTCTGGGTGACTTTGCATTTCTTGTTGTGCTCTCATTTCACTTCATCAGCACTGCAGAGTTTTCTGGACACAAGACAGTAGCATTTTGGGGATGCACATTAATTCTGGTGACTGTGTATGGCCACTGCACAGATGACTGAGTGCGCCATTAATTCTGGGAGACTTTGCATTTCTTGTTGTGCTCTCATTTCACTTCGACAGCACTGGGGAGTTTTCTGGACACAAGACAGTAGCATTTTGGGGATGCACATTAATTCTGGTGACTGTGTGTGAGGGGCTGCCAATACTGTTGTCACTTCACCTTACTTCGCATTAAGGCAGAATGACAATGCGAAGTAATAATTACAAGGTGAAGTGAGACTTTTGTATTGGCCACTCCGTACAGTGGAGTGACAACGCAAAGTACCCACTTTGTGGGCACTTCACTGGCAAAATGTAAATTCGCTGCATCTCTACTCTTAATATTACCTAATTCTCTATTAGCTATTGCTGATACCCTTGCACACTAATGCATGCTTTTCTGATAAGAATCAAGCAACAGGAGAACTTAGGTATCAAGAGGCATATATGGGTTCTAAGTAACATTCCCAGTCTTGGCACCTATTATGATCTGCACCTATATTATAGTTCCTAGTAACAGGTACATTGAAAGTGAGGCTTAGAACACAAACAAAACAAGTGATTCTTAGCCAATACAGGAAATGATATCTCTTTTTCTGTAGGCTGCAAATCACTTTTTTTGTTTGCATTCCAAGTCTCATTTTCAAAGTGCCTGTGATTAGGGTCTATAACATCACCATGTTATAACAAGACTAGCCCTGTTTGCAAGGTGGGGAACAAGTGTACTACCTGACAACTGCATCTGTTGGTAAGCAGGTATGGATATTAGACATGGAAACCAAGTTATGAACTGGGCCCCCACCAAATTATCTTGCACTCCAAGCCATCACTAGGTAAGGGCTGATGAAGCTCCCTTCCACCATCCTGGTTAAGGCATCCCAGGGTCAGAAGCTGTCCTTCTGCAGTAGTCATTTACTGTGAATAAACATCAAACATCTACAATAGTAGCAATAGTTTATTTCCGGAGCAGTAAGTCAGTAGACTGGCTATATTTTATTTATAATTATTATTTTATTGAGAATAAGGAAGTCCAAAGTGAAAGAAACTGCTGCTCACCTTTCCATCATTGGGCACAGGCTGGGGAAGGTCCCCTCCCCCATCACAGTTAAGGTGTAGAAGATGCCATAATAAGCTCCAATTTAATTACACTGCCTCACCTAGATTACGTAAACACTGTGCTCCTTACATTGGTGCATCAGGTAATTAGCACTCAACAATCAGACCCCAATCCACCATTCAGCATTCCCTCCATCAAGTCACTAAAAGATGCCTTCCCCAATTCTTTGTGGCATGTAAAAACAAAATATTGTGCCTCTCCCCGTGATAACTGCTGATTGTAGCTATTTCTAAAGTCTAATTTCTGTCCACCATCTCCACCAAAGTATCATTAAACACACATGCAGTTCAGTCCCTCAGTTAGGTTGGAGAAGCATGACTGAAAGATTTGAGATGAGCCATTGTTTCTTGCTTTTTAGCTGCACTCTGTTGCTGTCTGATATCTAGATTTTTCTTGGTGCTCCAATTGCCTTCTTTGTGGATTGCAATGCATGATCCCCTCATTGTTGCGTTGGCATTGGAGAGACCATTATCCCCATGGACGCCATATCATTCACTGCATCTGCTATCATGCAATTTTGTCAAGTACATTTAAAAAGAGTCCAGCAGGAGAGTCTAAAACCTAAGTCTGTTCTCTCACAGCATTTAGAGCACAGCACTGCTTGTGCATAATCATTGTTAAATAATATGTATTTGCATACCTGATATGTTTAGTATTCCAAGCCTTAGCTACACTTCTTGTTCTGTAGTTTACTAGGAAAAGCTGATCGTTATGGTGCAAGACCAGGCAGTTGGGTTGGTAGGTTTTGTGGCAATCGCAAAAGTGCCCATTCAATTTGTAAAGGATATTTTGGATCACAGTGCAGCATAGCTTAGAGGAAAGAACCAGAAAAGGTGTAGCTGGAGGCCTTTTCCTATCTTATGAGGCATGGTAAATCTATGGATTATTCTCATGCTATCAGCCTTTTTGATCCTCGAGTTTTCCCAAAAGCTGAGTTTGGTTCTAGATTAATTGCAAGATCCCTTGCACTGCCTGATTGAGCTGGTCTTCCATTTTAGAAGTCTAGCTTTTCATGGCTACCACCCTCCATTCTGGATTTGCAGCCTCAGATCTTAATGTCAGCAATCACAGACTTAGAACTTTGGAAGGCTGTCAACTTTTTCAGCAGCTCTGTTAGGCCTTTTGGTTTGCTGCCCATGGCTATCCTACTGCCTTTCTGATTCCCTGCAAGCACTTGCTCCTGGATTCATTCCCCTAAAAAGCCTTCAGGATCTCCTTGTTCCACCACTCATGTGGCCCAGCACTGCCTCCCCATCAGAAACTACCTCAATCTCATGGAGCATTGGTAAATGTTTTATTTATTGATTTGATAACCAGGTGGGTGGACTGGGCCATATGACCCTTTTACAGGTGCAACCCAGACATAGAATGTAGTACAATACACACTTTAGCAGTAAGTACACATACCAGATAATATTAAAAACATTAAGTACATCAAATAAAACACTTGCATCCTGACACAATATACAAATGTTTAAAATGTGCCTTAAACATTGCTGGAGTGCTTGATTTTCTGATCTGTGGTGGCACAGCATTCCAGATTTTTTAAATATTGCAAGAAAACAATTCAGAATATTGTAAGAATGGATGTCTTGTATACAGATGTAACCGATGTCAAAACATCATTTGACCTCCATGATTTGCCACTTCTTTTTACTTTTGCCAAATCAGAAATTAAACTCTTGTCTCCCTTAATGATTATTCTGTAAGCTAAGGACCCCGGGCTCAATAAGTCCCTTTCCGTAAGAGATAACCATTCTAACTTAGTATGCATACTGCAATGATATTCTAATTTTTTTAACTCTTAATGTGAATCTACAAATGGAATTGTATCATGTCTGTCTAGAAGGAGCTCTGAGGTCCTCAGTGAGTGGTTTAGAAGCTACAGTGGTAAGCATTGACACTGGCTGGGTGGGCAGTGTAAAGCAGAGGGACTTGGTCTGTCCCCACCACCCCCAGGATCAGGAGGGCAAACACTTAGCTTCAGAGAAAAGTGACCCAGAAAGAAATTTCAGGAGTGAAGAAAACCAGGGGGTGCAAGGTAACAGGGTATCAAGTTTAGGAATGGGACAGACAGGGAAAGGCAAACGGCCGCATGGAGGGGGGAAGGAATGCATTCTGGAAAGCCATGTGCACTAATGCCAGAAGCCACAGGAACAAAATATTAGACCTTGAGGTCACCATGGTGGATGCAGACCCAGACTTGGTAGCCATCATAGAGACCTGGTGCAATGAAAACCAGGACTGGGAGTTGGCTATACCAGGTTATACTCTATATAGGAAGAATGGGTAGGGTAGGAAAGGGGGTGGGGTGAAGTGGCTGTTTATGTTTGAGATTGCATAAGGGCTACAGAGGTAGAGGGAAGGATGCCCGGAGCAGAGGCACTGTGGGTCACCCTGGAAGAAAGTAAAAGGCATCATTCATGCAGGAGTGATCTACAGGCCTCCGACACAGGGGGAGGAGGTGGTCAGGGAGCTGATGGAAGAAATTCAGAGAATGGCACAAAAGGGGGAAGTGGTACTGATGGGGGGCTTCAATCTTCCTGATGTGGACTGTAGCCTCTCTGCCGCATCATCTACCAGGAGGGGGGACATCCTGAACTCCCTGCAGGGAGTGTCCCTCAGGCAGCTAGTTATGGAGCCCACCCTGGAGGGAGTGACACTAGACCTGGTATTGACAAATGGGGAAAGCGTTGTGGGTGTCATGGTGGGGGACAACTCAGGAACCAGCAACCACTATTCTGTATGGTTCCATATAAAGACTGGACTAAGACTGAGCCACTCCAGGACTAGGGTCCTAGACTTCAAAAAAGGGCAACTTTAAGGCAATGGGAGAATGTCTAAGGGACGCTCTGGCTAAGGTAGGTGAACTTGAGGGAGTTAAGAAGCAGTGGGCAAAGATTGAAGAGGTCATCGTAAAGGCCACAAATCTATGTGCCAGACAGGTCAGTAAGAACAAAAGAAAAAAAAAAGGCCTATAAGGTTCTCAAAGGAGGTAGCTAGATAAGGCAATGGGACCTGATGGGGTGCACACCAGAGTATTGAGGGAACTCAGGGAGGAGTTGCTGCATCTCTGACAACCCTATTTAACCTATCACTGGAAACAGGAGTGGTCCCAAGGTTACACTTGATGAAGGCCTAGGCAGTCAGGGGACAGAAGGAAAGGGCCCCTGGGACTAATAAGACACACTCAGCCTCAGTAAGCCCATACAGTAAGGCAAGACTACCTCACATTGAATAATTTATAGCTAAAAAAGGTGCAGAAGTCAACTTCTGGAAGTTCACCCCACCCCAAGCGGGGCCTTACCGTCTATCATCCATTATGTAGAGGCTGAAGGATCGACGGTGATTTATCATTTAGGTTGCCTGGAGAAATGTTGGAGAAAGTCTTTGATAGCCTGCAAGTCCTGTGGTTGCGACGTCTTGGCTGTATCCACTGCAGCAAGTAAGACAGAGGAAGGTGCAGGCTGCAGAGGATCCTGAGGCGGGCCCTCAGCCTGAGCCTGCTGTTGATGGGAAGATGTACCAGTTTGTCTTTGGGGACGAGCAACTGATATACCTCACCTGGCCAGATCTTCTTTAGCTTTCTCTGCTGTATGATATAAGACTGTGCCATTGGAAAAATTAGCCCACAACTTTGCCGGGAACGGCATTTGGAATTGTTATCCCTGCCTGTTAAAGTGCCTGTAAATAAGGTGAATAGGCCTGTTGTTTTTGTTGTATTTGTGGTGCACAGTCATGATCCATATACAACCTATGTTATTCCCACATTAAGGTGTCTTTTCTCCATGCCTTAGTAATAATTTGTTCTTTGGTGCGGTTACTTAGGAATTGCATAACCACAGATCGAAGGTGCTGGGTAGGGCCTAATTTAGGTCCCAGGGCACGATGAACTCTTTCAATCTGCAAGGGAAAATCAGGTGGGATATCCAGCAAGGTATGGAGGAGGTTATCTATATATGAATAAATGTCTGATTCCTCTACACCCTCAGGAAGCCCTTGGATCCTAATGTTTTTCCAGTGCAAACAGTCCTCGAGATCAATATTCTTTTCTTCTAGTTGGAGGTACTTTCTGTACAGTTTTCTCTGTCACTCTGTGACTGCAGTGAGAGCTTGTTGTTGGTCAGCCTGAACAGCTTGCAGCTTTGAGAGGTCCGCTAGAATAGTGGAGAGTTGGAAGCCAATCTCATTATGAAACTCTTAAAGCCCAGCTTATATCAGCGTATTTGAGGGGTTGGTATCTGACAGCATGGAGGATCGGGGACAATCCACCATATTAGATTCACCATCAGAGCTGTGTGGTGAGCTTGGATCCTTGATGTTTGTCAGGGCTGTCTAGAGTTCTGCTTGTTTTTTTTCCTGCTGCCTCCCATTGCCCTTTGCCAGATGATGTGACAGGCTGAAGTTAAAAAAAGGTTTAAAGTAATATTACTTTTGGCTATAGTTGAAGTCAAAGGCGCAAGGAGCTCTGACTCGGGGATGTTAGTCCATTTCTGGCGGAACTGGAAGGATCCAAATGTGTGAGCCTTGTCTTCAGGAGGGACTGGTCCACTAAATTGAATGCCTTGGTCGGGTCCATAAACTGATAAGCAAACCATGCTCCATATTTCAGTGCAGGTCATTTGTGAACCTGACCTAGGCAGTTGTGATACTGCAGTCCCTCCTGAAGCCATGCTGTGCTGGTGTTAATACTTGATGTTCTTTCAGGTAGGCAGCTAGCTGATCATGAATCAACTTCTCCAGAACTGTAAGTGAACCTCAATTAGCACTGAAAGCAGAGGAGTAGTGGATGTTGGATCCAGAGGTCAAGGTTCATGCATCCATTGAGGAAGGAGACATCAGCAAAAGTCTGGAATTAGTTTATCCATCTGGCTCTTGCAAAATAATGATTCCATTTAGAGGCTCTGTGGATCAATATTTCCAAGCTCAGGATTTTCAAATAAGTAAATAAAATTGCCATGCTAAAAGAAAAACCTGTCTCCATTACTTAGAGTTGCCTGATTTCTAATTCCTTGTTTGGTTACAAACATTAAAGTTACATGGGGTAGTAGCATGGGGTGCCAATAATGATTTTGTTTGTTAAAACAACAAATTGAGATTAGTTAATTGATAACTAAAGGTAATGCAGCTGTCTCCTCTAGCTCCAAAGTTCCCCTTCTCCCAGTTTTTCTTTTGTTTTGTAAAGAGGGGGAAGGGGTCATGACTTACAACATTTTCAATTCCTCCTTCAGGAGCCCTGGTAGCTGATGCAGAAGGCCCTGTCATTGGTGCAGCACCAGCTGGGACCCCGGATCAGCAGTCACAGTACTGTACATAATAGCAGATGCCTAAACGTGTGAGTGTGTATGTGTGTGTGTGTTTGTAAATGTAAGTGTGAATTGCAAATGTAGGTAGTCTGGCATGATCAGCCAAACAGAGGGAAGAAAGGAAAAACCCTGAGGGAGTGAATGCTCTGCTTTGCTCTTGGAGAAGACACAGGGGTTTCGACAGTCTGTTTTCAGGGAGAAGGAACAAAAAGCACATTTCCTTGCAACTTCTTTTGATGATCAGACCCACAGAATCATGGAATTATTTGGCCTGAAATGTATTTATTTTTTTTCTCTGAAATTACTCCAACCGGGATAACCCTGTGAGAAGCAGCATCCCACTTTTATGGGGGTCCTAGGGAGAATAGCAGCAGACAGCAGGATACTATTGTCCAGCAGGAATATTTACATACAGGCTGAAATATACAGTGAAAAACTGTAAAGGTAAATACATCCAAACAGTAATCATGGCAGCTAATACAATGTGGTTACGGCAAATAAAGAGCATGAGCATTGTTATGCAACATGATCGTGGTCAGGGATGGGGAGGAGGGATACTGGACTGGCTGGAAAGACATTACTTGAACATTTGCAAACTAGAAACCTTCCTCAGCTGATGAGGGAGTTTGTTTCAGGTATCTGGTGCTGCAAATGCAAAAACCTTTCTACCAAATGTACACTGCATACTGGTGTAACCCCCCCCCCACACAGACCCCTCCCAGGTAGGGTTTACTAGTTTCACCTCCTGGTGTCTGATCCTGCCAGCTCTGGACCCCTGGTGTCCAGAAGTGCTCTTGCCAGCCTGTTGAACCTGTCCTCTCTAGTGCATGGGGAGTTGTGTAAATAATTACTGCTGTGCCCTCTGTGGGTGCTGCGCAGCTTGTGCTAGGGATGCTGCCTAGCTCTCACTATTTTTTGCCCCGTTGTCTAACAGGGCATGCCTCTAGTATGGTTGAACTCCTGTGTGTAAGGGCTCAGACATGTCTAATGGGAACCTGACTGAAGTGTGTTAAGCAACTGAATGGATAAACTGTAAAAATGTGTACTGTTGCTTTAAATGTTACAGACTGCATTGTGAATGTTTCTACCTGCTGCAGTGGGGACTTAGCGCTATGGCACTAGCGACAGGCAGACCAGGACTCTATCAGTGCTCATTCCACAACCAGATAGCAGTGCATCACTGTAGCTACTGGACAATGGGGCAGCTGTGTGTTAAAACTGAACAGTTTGCCTGTATTAAGACTTTAAACTTTCTATAAACTGTTTACATGGATGCCATCTTTGTGACCCCTGACCCTTTACTGCCCGATCAGTGATCGAGGAGTGCGAAGAACTGTAGCTATGGCTCCTGGGTAGAGGGTGTGAACGTTGTTCTTGGTGTTGTTAGCCTCAACCAATGAGTGATCAAAGAATCCTAATGCATATTAATTTCTGTGATGGACAGCTGTATTGCTCAACATGGAGTGCATTTTTCCCTCTGAGGCAGTTGGGGAGAAAACTGCTCATGGCAGGTTGTGGTTGAGGCTCTCTAAGGAGAGAAGGGGAGCTGGAGTGAGCAAGAAAGACTGTTGTGAAGTTGGCTCACAGCTTCTGTTGCAGCTGCAGAGACTTGCTGAAGTCTTCCACCACCTGGGAAAGCCAGAATCCCAGTGTCAGCTGAGAGAGATAGTTTGGTATTCTGAGAATAGCCCTCAGTCTGTATGGGGGCTGTGACTGAGCATCCAGAGCTTGGAGTGTGTTTCCAGAGACAGAGACCAGCATGGAGAGAAGCCTGCTGGGGTTCCTTGCCTGGGTAGCCAGAAAGTATTTAAGGTTACCTCCAAAAAGCAAGGAGTCCTGCCTAGAGACTATATTAACTGTTGCCAGAGAGTGTATTAAATCTGCCACAAAGCTGTGACTGCTGTCTGCAGAAAGTGAGAGACTGATCAAACCCACATGTGGGAAGAAGCTCTGTGCCAACCAGGATGGTCTGGGGAGTCAGTCCAGTACTGTCACTGTTAGGCAGTGCCGAACATTTGCCTCTAAGAACTAGAAGCCTTGACATGTGGGGTAAGTGTGTGGTCCTGGTCCCCGAGACTGACCTAATCCAGCATCTGCAGAGGAACAGCCCAAAGGTAACAAGCTGCAAGAGCCTGCAACCACCTGAAGAGGACGAGCTGCCAGACTTCACAATCAGCTCTACAAGTGACAGCTTTTCCACACAAGGCCCCAGCAACCACAGAGACTATTGGCATCTGCTGAGTCTGCTCAGACATTGTGCTGTGAACTTCAGAACTGTGAGTAGGTGCAGGACCTGCCCTGAGTTGGGGAACCAAGTTAGTACTTGCAGTTCTTTTGTCTTAAAACTTAAAGTGCACCAACGCCGGCCAACCCGTGGCAACGATCAAGCCTGCTCCTCATTCTGGGTACTCAGGTAGACTCTATGGGGGCACTGGTATCACTGGGAAGGGGGACTTGCTCAATAGTGTTGTTGTTGTTGGGGGTAGGTGCAGTTATAGTCATTGTCTGTTGCTATGTTCTGTTGTTGCCTATCATCAAGTGTCACATTTCTGAATATCCCATTCCCCTTTCCCCAATAATAAATCTGTTATTGTTGTTACTGCATAATCCTTTTTGTAAGCCTATTATTAGTGATAGTTATTAATTGCATGCAACATAGAGTGTTAAGTTGGTATATGGTATCCTGTGTGTTGGGGGGTGACTGGAAGGGGAGGTGGGTAGGTACAGCATCCCAGAGGGCTGTACCCTACAAACAACTGGCCCACTATACTCACCCTGGGTGGAGGCACCACACTGTTACTTATTTCTGCTTGGGAAAGACCCCCCAGTCATCAACAGAACAGAACTCAGGCCCTTCAACCTGGCTGGACCCTAACAGGCAGGAGTAGTAGCCTGCTGTTACATGGCACCCAGGTTACACTGGAAAATGAGAAGGTAAGTAGTAAGTGCTGATGTTGAAGCGTTTGAGTTGGCACAGCATGACTGTGTGAGGTGAGCTAGAAATTAATCTGGATTTTCCTTGTGCACAGTTATACAACAAAGAAAGCCAGTGGTAGTCACACCTGATTGAGGCACTTGGCCACTTAAGCTGGTCATACAGCAAACAATTATGGGTAGATCATCTGCAGCAGAGGATGAACCTTCACAACTTATTGTTCAAGTGTTGATGCGGCAGCAGAGTGGCTTTGTTTGTACAGCAGTATATGATATCTCCTTAGTCAGTGGAAGGGAGCAGGAAGTGGAAGACCACCTGCTTCCTCAGATCAGCATGGACACTGCATTTAGACCTGTAGAGAAAGTTGAGCTTGGGCACTACAGTTGTTAACGTGATTGATATGCTTGCTGTATGTAAACGATACATCAAACCAGATTACTAGACACAGTATTTGAATGAGACAACTTGGTTAGTAGTGCTGCTCTCAATGTTATGATTGCAAGTTGATCAGTTGAATGAGTTAGCAAGTCCTGGGATACAAACACCACATTCACTGCATTAAGGATCAGGCAGTGTTAGACAAACCAGGAGGGGACAGTGCTAAAATCAGATTGGAGTACTGAATTGACATCAGACATTGCTACTGCACTGTAATAGAGTATGGGATTATCTACATGTATATGTAAATGACAGCTCCTGCTGTGATTCAGGTGGTCATTATTAAAAATGGAGAAAAAGGGCAAAGGACCTGAGCCTTGAGGACCCACCAAGATGTAAGACAGCAAGGTCTAAACCAGTGCTTTGTATGGATACTAGCAGGGTTCAATAATACAGGTAGTTTTCAAACCATCTGATGACTTGTTAGCTAAGACCTAAGGTCTTGTGCTTGAGCAAGAGACTAGCATGAGTATAGAACGTTCCACCAAGTGTATAGCTTTGGAAAGGTCCATGAAGATGGCCCTAGTAAGGATACCATCATCCATGGCAATTTGGAGATCACTGGTGAATTTGACCAATGTAGATATGCTGTAATGTACCTTCTTAAAGGTCTCACAACTTGGAGTCAGGGCCTTTTTCTCACAGCAAGGATGAGAGTGGAATCATGAGGGCATCTTGCATAGCTACATTACCTAGGGACTCCCAAGAATGTGTTCCTATGGAGGTGGATTGTTTTCTCTCCCCTTTTGCATGATTGCACCTGTGCCTCAATCCTGAAGTCCAGGAGTTGGTCATGATTAGGTACACACATGGACTAGTGATAGTCAGGGTGGGCCTGCATGTTGTCCATAGCATAAAAGCTTGCAATGTAGCTAGTGGTCACCCCGGCCTACAGTCTGGACCTGTGCCATCCATAACACTTTGAGGCTGGGCCTACTAGAGGAATCAACAGGACGAAAGAGAGGAGTGGAGCAGAGTCACTGACCAGACACAGGAGAGCAAAGGAGCAATGGAATGGCCCTATGGTGACAAACACAGGATCAAGTGGACAGACTATGTGGTAAGTGCTGCCAGACAGAGGGGGTGTGATGCAGCAGCAGATCAGGCCCCATCTTTGCTGGAAACCAGGTACTGCACCACAGTGGAGATTCTGGGAGGCATGTTTGGTTCAGCACACCAGACTGTTGCAGCTGCTGTTTATTTGTAAAAGTTAATAACACTGTGTTCTGCCAGTGAAGGGGCTGGCGTGAGGGAACCTGACTCAGTATGACCCCCAGCATTAAAGATCTGTTCAGCTTTCAAGGGAATCAACAAAGTCCAAGAGGGTGGCATCTTTCAGAAAAAGAGATATGCAAGAACAAGGGGGCACAGTTTGAAGGAACAAGGGGGCACAGTTTGAAGATGGAAGGGGGATGGCTCAGGGGTAACGTGAGAAAGTATTTTTTCACAGAGAGGGTGGTGGACGCATGGAATGGCCTTCCCAAGGAGGTCATGGGGTCAAAAACAGTGGAGGAATTCAAGAATGCATGGGACAGGCATAAGGCAATTATAGAGGGGGGTAGGAGGAAGTAGGCTGTTGATTAACTAGGATCTGCAGGTTATCCAATAGGTAGGGAAATGGGCAGATTGGGTGGGCCAAGTGGCCCTTATCTGCTGTCAAAGTCTATGTTTCTATGTTTCTGGGACTATTAAGTTTAATCCTAATTGAAATGTTGTATTTTACTAATTATTATATAAGTTACTCTACCTGGGGGATGCCTATTACCCTACAAGGTTCCAACCCACCATTTTCTTTCCCTGTCTACTGTTTGTAAATAAATTTATATGTTTTTTTTATAATGCAGATGTGTGTTAGGTCAAGTTTTTTTTTTCATTCTATGTTTATCTGCCTATCCCTCCCCCAGACCCTCCTATCTCTCGGATCCCCAAGTCTCCGCCCCAGATGTAGAGGAGTCTGCCCCTAGAGTGCACATCTGTGCTCCTACTTTTTTTTATCCTTTGGTCTTCCTGGTTAACCCCCCAGGTGGGGCAAGGAAGGCTCCAGACTTACCTTCTTTGTACCTCAGTGGAGGGCATGCACACAACGGAGTCTGCCCTCACACTATGGGGTGTAGCGGGAGATCATCCCCAGGACCATCTGAGGGGGAATTTTTCTGCTGTTCCAGTCCCCTCAATGTTGGCATGCAATGAGGACCATTGAGCCGATGCATGCTGAGAGGTTGCATCTGCTCCTGTCCTCTGCCAGCATCAGCCCCTGCGTTGTCCCGACTGCACCGGCACCTCCGAGTTCCCGAGGAGGTGGCGGTAGAGCAGTGAGGCTAACTCCCCAGCCCTCCCTGGAGAAGGAGAGCAAGCCATTGGGTGCTTGATCCTTCTCCCCTGGCCAACCCTCGATGGCTCGAGTCCGCTCCTGAACCTGGGTCGTCGGCATGGAGCAAGGTGTGGCATCCAGCGCCTCAACCCTCAGCACCACCGGGCTGGTGTTAGGTCAAGGTTATTATTGTGGTCTGCAGCAGGTGTGGGTATATTTAGGGGCCAAGACTACAGGGTACAGTTACAGATTCCCCTTATATTTTCTGCAAAGTGTTTAGCAGTGCTATGTGACAGCATCTAGTTTTCTTGAAATAAAACTTATCCTAGTGGTCCAGTGGCTGAGAAAGACAGGATACCAAGCTTCACATTTTTTTAAGTATCTTCCACACAGTGCATGTGCTTCCACTGCAGACATTTTCTGGCTTCTGGTTACTTAATCCTGCAAGGCTCAATATGGGAAGTGATGCCAGAAGAGTGTGTGTGAAGGAACACACACAACTGCTCTCAAAGGTGTCACAGATGAAGACAATCACAGAGCAAACTTGTCGCTTGAGAAAACGGGCAGTTATGCTTATCAGGCTTACAAGTATAAAAAATAAAATGGAATGAAATGTATTTGGTACTGGACCATCTGGCGTGTGCAGTTTTTTTTCTTGTTTTGTTCAATGTGGGAAGTGTATGTAACCAGGATTAGTACGTGTAACTCAATCCATTTGCATAAAATGTTAAAAATATCAGGTCCTAAATCAGTACGATCAGAAAAAATTGCCCACTAAAAATAGATGTTAAATTACAAGGCTTACAAAGACCTTCTTGCCAAACATATAATGTGGGTTGTTAATCAGCACTGAAATGTTGTTGGTGGGCCAGCATGATAAACTAGTTGTTAGCGCTACTTCTTACCAAATGGGGAATGCAGATTTGATGTGAAGCCCAGGCTCCTGGTTGGCCTGAATGGGAGGCAGTTGTGCTAATGCAGATTTGATGTGAAGCCCAGGCTCCTGGTTGGCCTGAAAGGGAGGCAATCATGCTGTCTAAAGGGTGCACTCTGTCTTTGAGCTGATAGGTGGCACATTCATTGCTCTGTGCCACCCCGCCCCCCCATGGCCTAGTGGGAGTGAAGTACAACATCTCCGGGAAACCCCTTCCCTGTTGACAGGTGACATTGGGTGAACTGAAACAGGTTATAAAGGCAGCCTGCACCTGTCTCTTCCTAACATTGCTATCCTGCATAGCTCCCTAACTTATTTTCATCCCAGTCTGCGGGTTGGATATAATCTCTCCCCCTGCCCATTAGGTAAACATTTGCTACAGGGGACAGTCTATCAGGTCCAACACATCAGATGAGCTGTTATGAGAAGTTCTGTGGCAGAAGGAGTGGTGGGGTGAGTACTTTAATAGAGCATGGGGGTTATTTGGAAGAAAATTATTCTGCTATTCTGTGTCATACACATGTGTCACTTTTTGCCATTGTAAAGTCTTCCAAATTTGTAACTGTTTTACCTTGTACCATCTGGTATTCTGTATTATAAAATGAGCCATGAACATCCTGTAACCTAAGTGGTCAAAACATGTTGCATGACTGTTGATTATTTTATGACAACTGCACGCCTCATCCGAACTATGTTTTTTTTTAACAGTTAATAGCCCATTTTATAAGTGGGATAATACACTCCAAGGTGTCTGATCATAAGGTAAAAAATGCACTTGTCATGCGGTTGCGGCATGCGGCTATACCTCATACTAACAACCGAGGCATGCATTATTCCCTTATGATTGCACACCCTGTCATGTGGTATCCCTTACATATATTACATTACACTTGTCATTTTATCTGATATTTTACTTTGTGTTTGCCACTTTTTGTTTATTTTATTTCTAACTAACTACTTTGTCATCCACCCCAAGGTCACATCTGAAAACAAGCTCTGTCTCAGTGTATCTCTCCATGCTAACACATTTTAAATTAATAAATGAATGAGCAGCTGACACCTCTGGAAAAATGGTTTAAAAAAACTAATATTTAGATAAAACTCTGTTTATGTTATTTATTTTTTTTTTACTTATCATTTTTCCATGCCTTACATCCCCTCAACCCCCTCTCCTTCCGTGCTCAGGGAGTGACACTCTCCACATCCATTCCGGCCATTTGGGTCTGCCCCTAGAGTGCCACACGCTCACTGCTATTGGGACCAATTAGATGTCCTGGATTACCCCCCAAGGCGGAGCGAGGAGAGATCTCCCCCTTACCTCTCCTCTCATCCTCTGCAGCAAGCTTGCACAGCGAGATCTGCCCTTGGTCGGCTGATGATGAGACTGGCTCCAGAGGACTTCATCCAGGGGGCTGAAGGGCATTTTCCTCCAAGTTTCTTCTCTGCCCCTGATGCCAGTGTGCATTTGGAACAAGGGATCAGGCGCATGTTGAGACGTGCGTCCGTCCCAGTTCTCTGCCAGAGTCAACCCCCGTGTTGCTGCCTGTGCTCCCTTATGCAACGACCTCCCTTGGTTACCCAGAAGGTGGCATTCTTGTAGCTGAGTAAGCTGCACCCCCCCCCCAAGAGAAGGAGAGCAAGCTGTTGGGCGCTCAATCCTTTTTCCCCTCCGGCTGACCCACCGCCGACCTGAGTCCATTTCCGAACCCAGGTTGTCGGCATGGAGTGAGGTGTGGCATCCAGCGCCTCAACTCTCAGTGCCACCGGACCGGCATATGTTATTTATTTTGTATATATTCCGGTGCCCTACTGGTAATTACTAGGACTATTTGAGTGTAAACAGGATTATTGTCATTAAGATGTCAGCTGATCTTTCTGCATATTCACCATGAGAAGTGATAATCCTCTGTCTGTGATATGACAGTCATTTCCATCAAACAGAGAGAGGTTTATAACTTGAAGTGGGGGACACAGCATCAGGAGTATATGAACTCTAAGGTGCAAGGACCTTGTTTTCATTCAAATGTCCCTAACAATAAAGAACAAGAAGGAGGTTAACTCTGAAAACACCTAATAAAAAAAGGTTTCTTCATGTCATTTGCTGGTACTGGCTTTTTTTGTTCACTGCTAGTGGATTCTTTATTCTATAGAGCGATGTTTTGGTTTGCTCCTCAGTAATTCTGAAAACATGATGGGCCTAGGGTCCTTTCTGACCTTATATTATAAGCCATATTTGCCCGAAAAATATGCTTCTGAAAGTGTTCCTTGAGGGTGTCTGCAACTCTTTAAGAAAAAAGGACAAATAAATCAGAACTCTACAGATATGCTTTTCAATCCATTTGTAAAATTATGAATTGTTCAGTGTGCATCTATTTAATTGTTTGCATAGTAGCAAGAAGAGCATGCAAAACAAAGGAAAGGTGGGAAAAGGAATACAAACAACACTCAGAGTTCTGGATGGCAATGCTTTATGCTCTTTCTATGTACCTGTGTAGTTAAAGCAGCAGTGATAGTAAAAGTAAAGCTGACATCTTCTAATTTCCTTTATTTCATGGTATTCTAATTCTATTAATTCGTATTTTCTTCTTAATATTTTATAGTATGCTTTGTTTTTCTCAAGAAGCAATATGGTCACTTACTGCTCTGCTGCTCTAAGTTCTGACTTATGACATCAGTGTCTATACAGTCCAAACAGAATCTCCATCAGGAACACGGGCCCACTGATGCAGTGGTAGGGTTTCCGCCTATGATGCTGACAGCCTGGGTTTGGGAACAAACTAGGGCACTGGAGGGCTGGCCGGGGGGAGCAGGATTGAGTGTCCCTGGGAGCGGATCTCCTTCTCCGTGGGGAAGGGGGTTTGAGTGTCTGGTGCAATGCTGACCTCAGGCAGAGGCTGGGGGATCAGCAGCCACCGGCGCCTGAATCCTTTAAGGCAGGACAGATATTGGCATTTGTGCCATAGACATCATTCCATGTCCTGTCTCCTGGGGACAAACACTCGTAAACATGCTGCCAGCTCTCACAATGCCACCCCACCTCTCCCTCACCAGGTCGTGATCCATGGCCTCTGCTGGGTGACTGAGCAATGTGTTTCTGCCAGTGCAGATCAGTCATGTGGCCCTGCCCTGGGGGGTAAGCTAGGAGTTCTCCCAGTGGGGGTCCCTGCCAGGATCCTGACTTAAAGTCCATGGGTGCACCCTGTAGGGGGTCAGCCTGGGATTGGATCACCTTTGCATGTGAGCCCTGGGGGCGGTCGGTGTGCAGGGGTGGCAGGGTTTGAGCTATCAGGTGGTGCAGCAGAGAAAAGCATACTAACTTACAAAAAAAAAAAAAAAGAATCTACATCAGGAAATTAACTCCCAGATGTCTAGGCAGCTGTGTATCCTACAAACAAGCTTACAGAATACCATGGTGGGTTAAGCAAGAGAGTGGATTGAAAAAATAAGGGTGGGAGTAGCAGATATGATGGAAAACCCTTAGGACAGCAAACCAAATAGGTTTATTAGTATTTTGTGTTAATTTATTTTTGCAGACAAGTTTCTGCAAAACTATAGCACAATTTACCTTAAACTGTCTTGCCAATGAGTTGCTTTGTGTTTTTTTTAAAGTGGCAATCCATCAGCAGCTCACTTTGCTTTGTTTTTCAATGTCAACACTTTAAAGAGCACAAGAACGACTTCTAAGAAATGGTTTGCAATTCAACTGCAATGCATGTACAGTTCTGTCACAATACTGTACAGTGAAAAACTGTGCTGCAATTCTTAGATGGCTGTTTTAGTACAGCTTTGTGCTGGATCTAACAACATTTATACAACTTACTGAGAAAAGTTAATGCAGTCCATTGGCATGATGAGTTTCATGTGAATTGTACTATACAATTATGCTGCACTGATTATTTAATGTTTGTTAGGGCATTGGACATGTAAGGTGCTGTAGGACAGAGTGTGTAATGGGAAGGCAGGTAGTATCCCCTGAAAACATCAGCCTTAGCTCAACTGACTGCACGCCTTTGATCACAGCTCTGTGTATGTCGCATATTGCAGTGGTTGTAAAAGGTGATGCCGTTTCTGAGTCACGAGGATTGAGCTTCAGTCATTCCTTGACTCTGAAAGCTTGATGCCTCAATACAGACACACTATCCCAACATTTGAGCTATATCCTGTTCTGTCATCTATAATACTAGTCCAATGCCTCTTCTTCCTTCATGACCGCAGGAAGGATTCTTTTGTGCATTAGACACTGAAAAAGTGTAATGGAATTCTAGCACGGAAAGAGAATAATTAAGTGTTGTTATAGACGGCATCTGTGCTGCAAGCTCAAAAGTCTCTTCTTGGCAAAAGATGAGTTGAGAACTTATGATAGTTTCTGTAACTTTTTTTTAATGCAGGTTACAGCAATATGGTCTCAATTGTATGAAGGTGAAGGGCAACCAAAAAGTAATACATGCAATCTTTTGGATCTTGAGTGGTATGAAACAAGCCAGCTAGAACATTCCTTAAATAATCACTGTATCAACATTTTCCTCTATGAATTCTCATACTTTTCTTGCTTTACAGTAGATACATTTTCTTCTAAAAGTATTATTTCTGACATTTCAAAAGTGTTCTTTAATATGTAATGTTTACATTTGTACAAATCACTGGTTTCCTACAAGTTAGTGAATTAATAAAGACAATGTGTTGTTTTCATGCATACAGGTCCATTTGTAGGGCTGGCCATAGGCCAGTCTCCATTGCTGTCATCAAAACCTCGTAGGGCTGGCCTAATGCTGAGCTCTGTTTCTATCATCAGATGTTTCAGAGGGCCAGATAACCCAGTGTTGCTGCTGCACTCTATAAATAAAATGATAGTGTGTTTTTAATTATTATATGGCATGGTTATTGGTATGCAGTCCTGTGTTTATAATGTCTTTCACTTTTTTATGTGCTATTTACTTAGAAACATAGTGCATAGAAACATAACATAGAAAAAGGCTCATGGTCCGTCTAGGCTGCCCAGTTCCTACCTAGGTCTTCACTAGGCTAGCACTGGCTAGACTTTATGTGAATGGATCTACCCTCAGTTTTTCTTGGACTATGCCAATGTCCCATTAGCCCATCTCCCTCCCTATCATTTTCACCAGTGCCGTGTATCTATCCCACCCTTTCCTGAAACATGCAGGCACTGATCAGCTCCTCAGGTAGATGGTTCCCCTTTTCTGCCACCCTTTCCATGAAGAAGTACTTCCTCATGTCCCACCTTAATTACCTCTCTGCCAACTTATAGTTATGCCCCCTTGTGATGGATCCCCCACTAAGCTTAAAGAATTGCTGGCAATCCATCTTGTCCATAACCTTCAGATTCTTAAAGGATGTACTCATGCCCCCCCCCCAGCATCTAGGGAGGGAGTACATATTTAAGTTAGCCACTTTTTCCTCATAGGCCCTCCCTTGTTGGCAAGGAATAATTCTGGTTGGTCTCCTTTGGGCCATATCTAGGTGGTCCTTGTTCTTTTTTAGGTGAGGCTTAGAGAACTGAACACAATGCTCCAGGTGCAGCGTCCTCACAGACCTGTACTGGGGCAGGATCACTTCCTTCCTTTTACTTGAAAAGGCTTTACCTACATACCCCTGCATTGTGCTATATTTCTCCTATGCCTTGTTACATTGGGCTGAGATCTTGTGGCTGTCACTGATTATATAACTCCTAGATCCCTCTCTTCTAAGGCCTGTTCTGGTCTTACCCCCAATCTAATATTCAGCCCTCAGAGTTCCCCTTCCCCAAGTGCATGACCTTTCACTTTTTGGCATTACATTTTATTTGACAGATGTTGGACCATCTTTTCAATTTTCCCATGTCCCTTTGCAATTCCTTTATGCACTCCTCACTATCCAATTTACTAAATATCTTAGTGTCATCCACAAATACTGTAGTCATATATTTCCCTGGATCTCCTCTCCAGTGTTGCACATGAAGAAACTGTTGAGTAATTCGGCCCAGGACAGACTCAAGTGGCACCCTGGTCATTACATCTCTGACCTTGTAGCATATACTATTTAGTACCACAACTGGGGTTTCCCTCCTAGTCAGTTCTCTACCCCTCTTGTGACTTTCTCCCCAACACCCCAATCCCACAAATTCTTTACTAGTTTTTCCAGGGCACACAGTCAAAGACATTGCTGAAGTCCAGGTACAGGATATCTAGTGCTTAGGTGCCAAGCCTGTCCTGATATACAAGCATAGTATGAAAATATACAGTTAAATAAGTAACCACCTGGACTTACTCAGAAAACACTAATTTAGTTTTAGGAGATGAGGTACTTAAGTATGGCAGAAACTCAGGAGATAGAACATGAACATTAAATAACATCTGTTTTGTCTCACATCATTATAACATATGTGATCGTGAAATTGTTAAATATTTAAGTCAAACTATGACTAGCTTTGCAAACAGATGTAAAAGGAGCTGAACATTATTTGTTTGAAACAGACTACGAAACAATCCTAATATAAGGGTTAACAGTAAAAGTATCTGTTATAAGGGTAGGCTAAAAAATACACCAATGGAAGGACTTACGGAATGAAGGGAAATACATGGAGTGAGAACATTTAAAAAACAAGTTAACATTTAGATCAGAAAGAATTATTCAGCCATTTACAATGTAAACATGTCTTTCAGAAGTATTTTTCAGATGGGGAAAAGAGTCCCAGATGATAGGAAACTAGATCAGAAACCGGGTAGAAGGATCATGCAAAAACATGGACTTTTTACTTGGATCAAAAGCCATTTACAAACAGACAGTAGTAAATGGTATAGAGAAGTACATGGGAAAAGTGGTTGAAAGAGCTCAACAAGAACCTGTCAGAACAGCAATGGAAGCAAATACTACTGCCCAATAATACTTATAACACAAGAAGGGAAAGAAGTATTACATTTCAAATTAAAAAAAACATACTTATTCTACATCATACAAGCTTTATAAATCAAGAGTAAACCAGACTTGAACTGTTAGCATGGTAACGAAGGGGAAACTGATACGTGGCACACCATGTGGAGCTGTAAAATTACCCAATCTTGGAGGAGGGAAATGGTGATCATTCTAAGGAAAATAGGCCTGATAATAGCAAATCTAAAATACCAGCTGGCCAAGAGTCATGGTGAGCTGAGGCAGGGGGCCTTGTCACTCACTACCTGGTGTCCTCAGTTTGAAACCAAACTTAGGTCTCTTGTAGGCCAGCTGGGGGAAGGATGAATGACTTGCCAGAAGTATTGACTATTTGCATCCATTGTTCAGAGTGTAGGCTTTTCCTATTGAATACATTTGAAGACTACTTTTCCAGCTCCATCACCGTGTTAAGGATTCTAGCACAGTTTAAAGCATCAGACATCTGCTTTTATAGAACTAGAGAAAAAATAGATGTAAAAGGTAAGGGGTTCCATATTCAAGGTGGAGATCTGCACCACACAAAGTCCCTTCTTCATGCTTTATTGTGTGCAGTGTGAAAAGGTGACATATTTGTACAAGCACAGAGCTTGCTGTGAGTGCACAAAGCATGTAGAAATATACAGTACCCCCCAGAACACAGTGTAAAGGAAGACCCTAACAGGTTTGCATAGTTGCAAAGCACAGCACTCTGCTGGTCGCTGAGGGGATGCCGCTGGACACAGAACAGGCAGCCAGAAGCAAAGAATCAATTAACTTGACTCAAATGTATTAGCACTGTTTTTTGCCAAAGGTGTTTTATTCAAATGTCTCCTTGCAAATGAGACTGTTCCCCTATTGAGGCACTAAGGGGGTCATTACCAGCTCATTATGTAGCTATTTAACAGGACTTTGCTCCTTGTACTGCATGAAGCCTGGGCCAGAACACAGAGTTAAAAGAGTAGTACAGTCAGAATTTATAAAAGCATACAGTATGTTGTGCAGTGTTTTGATTTGGGTATGTAGTCTTAGTGTGTCCTTCCCCTTGTGTGCTATTAAGAGTTTTTTCTAAATTAGTCTGCCAGTTTTATGGTAGTTTATGTTCCCTGGGATCTCCATCTTAGCATGGTTTATTGCTCTTCTTGTTCCTGCAATGCCTTCTGTCCCATGTGACAGTGATGTATCCAGGATCACAGATTTAGCAAGCACTGGTTTAGGGTCAAATTTACAACAGCAGAGCTGTGATACTAAATAATTTTCCTTATCTAATGAGCACTAATGGCTACATTTACAGTTTAGCAAATACTTTAGGGCTATTTGAATGCGTTATTCTGTAAGAAAACAGCTTATTAATTGTAGCATTAATAATCTGAGGTGATTTGTGTGTTTTTCATGGCTGTGCATCGTTTGATGAAATGAACAGTTTTAGAAGCAAAACATTTATTCCTGCTGGCTAGATCTGACACACACATACTGTATAGAAAACAAAAATATGAAATTAGAGCTATTTAGCAGAGGCCAGAACATCAGGCTCCTATCTTGTACTAGTACTTCCTGAGTCAGTGGTCCTGGACACATCATTGTCACGTAGGTTAGGAGGCATTCTAGGAACAAGAAGAACAATAAACCTTGCTAAGATGGAGATCCCCAGGGGCCACAAACTACCATATAACTAGCAGGCTAATTTAGGAAATGCTTGTAATAACAAACAAAGGGAAGGACACCCCAGGACTACACACACAAATCAAAACACTCTACACAACATATGTTTTTGGACATTTTGACTGTAGTACTCCTTTAACAGATCACAAATGGAGCTTCAAAACAGCACTGTTACATAGTAGCACTGGAGCGCAGTTACTAATGTGCTGTGTTGAGGGTATAGTTTATGCCTGTGACTACATTTATTTTGTGATTTCAATGCATCATGATTGTGTTTAGTGGTATAATATCCCCATGATCAGATCATGTAAATAAATAATCTCCCCCATATTCTCACACACACACCCTCCTTGTGGGTAGGACTGGCACAGATCAAATTATGTTTGTGCTTTTCATGCATTCTGAGCCTCAGATGGCATTCTGACCTATTTAAACGTGTCCTCTACAGTTTGCATAAAGTTAAAACACTTTTTTTTTCCAAAGTGGTAATTTGCACTGTGCAAATCTCCCCTATTGCTTTCCCAAAGCTTTGAATAAAGCTTACAAACATACGAAGAAGCAAGCTGAGAAGGCCATTTGGTCTACCTAGTCAGCTCGTATTGTAGGGTCTTCTGTTGAAGCTACTGACCAAACTCCCCCAATCCACCCTTCCCCTCCATCTGCCCCTTCCTTGATCCTTATTTTCCTCTTAACTCTATCCCAGCCTCTCTTTAAGCTGCCCACATCTTTAATGAAACCACCTCTTCTGGAAGCACAATCAAAACCTTCCACCACCCTCTACATGACGAAGTACCTCCTAGCCTCATTCCTAAACCCTCCAACTTGAGACTGCATCGTCTCATGCTTCTGTTTCTATTAAGCTTGAAGAGAGCCTCCCTATCCACCTTATTTATTCCTTTCAAATACTTGACGGTCTCAGTCATGTCCCCACTCTCTCTACTGTCCTGCAGGAAGCACATGTTCAGGGCCTCCAGTCTCTCCTCATATGCCCTACACTACTGGCCCCGATCATCTTCAGTGCCTTCCTTTGGACTGTCTTCAGCAGGTTAATGTCATTTTTAAAGTATGGACATCAGTACTGTACACTTCTTCAGATGCGGCCTCACTAATGACCTGTACAAGAGCAGTATTACCTCCTCTTGCCTGCTGCTGACTCCTCTGTCAATGCAGCCCAACATTTTATTTGCCTTTGTTGCTGCTTTCCTACACTGTGTGGAGTGCTTTAGGTCACTAGTGATCATCACTGTCAGATCCCTCTCCTCCTCTGATGCAGATACCCGGGCCCCTCCCAGGCTGTACTCAGTCCTGAGGTTCTTGGCTCCAGGGCACATTACTTTGCATTTATTTGCTTTGAAGCCAATTTGCCAAATTCTGGGTCACCTCTGAAGGTTTTTCCAGATCCACCTTTAGGTCTTGTATTCCTCCTCTGGGTTACTCTCCCATAGAGCTTAGTGTCATCAGTGAATAGGCTAAATGTGCCCTTATTGCCATCTCCAATATTACTGATGACATTGAACAGCAGTGGTCTGAGCACCAAGCCCTGTGGGACCCCACTGGTGACCACCCTGGTGCTAGATAGCTCACCCCCATCTTGACTCTCTGGGTCATGCTCCTCAGCGAGCTTTCCACCCATCTGGTCAACTTCTCTCCAACCCTGAGATCCACCAACCTCTTGTGGGGCACAGAGTCAAAGGTCTTGCTAAAGTCCAGGTAAAGGAAGTACACCACTTGGCCCCTGTCCACTGTTTTAATAACCATAGTCAGTCAGATTTGTTTGACACAACCTTCCTCCCATAAACCCATGCTGCCTCACATCCTGAAGACCATGCTCATCCAGATACTCTACCATCCTTTTTTTAAGTATGGTCTGCATGAGCTTGCACACAATTGAGGTCAGATTGACCAGTCTGAAATTCCCTGGGTTGTCCTTGGGACCGCTCATATGGTGGGCACTACATATGCTGTTCCTCAGTCCTTTGGTAGCATGCCTGATTCCACTGAACTATTGAACAGGCCTGCTAATGAATATGCAAGCTCCTTCACCAGTTCCCTTAGCACCCAGGGGTGTATGCCATCCAGAATGGGGATTTGTCAACCCTGAATGCTAGCAGCCTTGTCCTTACTCTATCCACCTCTGTTACCACATCTGTGCTCCCCAACCCCCTGTTCCTCTCCTTCCCCCAGTAGCACCAGTCTGTCTTTCTCCCTGGCAAAGATGGAACGGAAGTACTCATTCAGTACCTCTACCTTGCACCATTCTCCTCTACCTACCCACCCCTTTTTCTGAGCCTAACTATCCCATCCTTCTTGTCCCTTTTCTCACTAGTATAATAAAAAAATGCTTTCTCCTCCTTCTTAATTTCCTTAGCTAGCTGCAGTTCCTCCTGAGCTTTAGTCCACCAGACTACCACACCTGCTACATTAGCCATCTTCAAGTAACCATCCCTGTTTCCCTCTCTCTCTCGGTCATCCTGTATTTCTTGTAGGCCAACTTCTTGTCCCTTACTGCATAGGTGACCTCAGTACTAAACCAGCAGGGTGCATTGGCCCTTGAGTTTTTCCCCTTGAGCCTAACACACTCCTCTGTGGCAACCATTATTCCCTACTTGATGATGGACAACCTTTGGACCACCCCATCTCCTCATAGACACTTCCCAGTTGACTCCTTAGCAACTTATCCATCTTTCTGAAGTCCGCCTTTCTAAAATACAGGATTCTAGTCCATGGGGGGGTCTCTGCCTGCCCATGTCTAACCTGAACCACACTGTGTAATGGTTACTTCCACCCAGTGGCTCCTTGACAGTTATATCCTGGATCTGCTCCACATTCGTCAGCACCAGATCAAGGATTGTCCCCTTCCTGGTGGGTTCTGTGATGCACTGAGTCAGGAACCCACTTTGCAGTATATCTAGGATCACCTGACTTCTGGTGCAGGTCATGGACAGTACCCTCTAGTCCACCTTGGGCAAGTTGAAGTCTCCCACTATTACCATCTCTCCCTTCCCTGCAGCAGTCAATATTTCAATTTCCTGTCTCTTTCCTCCATCTTCTGGTTGGGTGGCCTGTAAACCCCCCAACCTCACCTTTCTCTCTGCATTAGACATCTTCTCCTCTCCTCTGATTCCTCCCTCACACATATTATACCCTCCCTGATGTAAACTGCCACCACTCCCCCTTTTCCTACCACCCTGCCTCTCCTGTATAATTTATACCCAGAGATCAAGATGTTCCAGTCATGGTTTGGTGTGGCCCATGTCTCAATGACATCTGCATTCAGAGACACCACCCTCCACCTAGAGTCTGGGTTTCATTCCCTTCCCTCCCATCTGCCTTTCTCATTTCTCTCCCCACTGCTTGTGCCCCTCACCCCCTGGTGCTAACCCCTTCTTTCCACTTCCATCTCCATCCTCCAGTCCACCTCTACTGGTGGGGGGGGAGGTCTGCTGATGTCCTCCTCCCAGAGTCTTGGGGCATGCAGGCCCACTTGCCCCCCCACCCAGTAGTTTAAATTAAGTTTATGATTTATGTACCCCCTAGTATGTCCCTGAGGACCCTAGAGACCACACTTCTGAGGTGCATTCCCTCTGGTTCAAGAAGTATTTTATTTGACAGGTCTCCCCCAGTCCCCAAAAACAGCCAAACCCTTCCTCCTTGCACCATTCCTTCAGCCAGTCATTGAATTCATCAATCCTTTTCTTTGTGACTATACCGGCTGTCTGTACTGGCAACACCTCTGAGAATGCCAGCAATTTTCTCTGCAGGTCCTTCCGATCACCCCAAATCTTTCTTGTACTGCCCCTGCTAGGTGTATAACTACTGTTTTCCCACCAACCCCCTCACCAACTCCCCAGTTCTTGGGCTCACCCTACCTGCTGTCATCCCTGGCATGCAAACCACGAAGGATAGATAGATAGATAGATAGATAGATAGATAGATAGATAGATAGATAGACAGACAGACAGACAGATAACATTTTTATTTTTATACAGGATAATACATGTCGTTAGGGAAAAATCCATGTTTGCAAGACAGTCCTACATAGAAAATTTATGAATTACTACTAAAGATAAAAAAATAACAACAATCATTTCAAGAGTTGGTCTTGCATAGACTCAGATTGATCTTGTTTGTATGAACAGATCTGGTAGATGCACAAGTTGACTTAACTTCTCTACCAAAAGCTACTCTATAAATGTAGTGATCTGGATTGTGTATCAAAAGTTTGTGCAAAAGTTTTATCCATACTTTATGATTTCTTATCGCTAGTGTTGACCACTCTAAACTTGACAGCATGTCGCAATGATGTGTATTATAGCTGCATCTAAGTACATACCTAACCATTCCATACTGCACTTTGTCTAGTTTATCCAATAATTTCTTATTTTTTGATCCTATACATTAAATTTCCATACTCTAAGGATGGTAATATCAATTGTTCTACTATTGTTTTTTGTGCCTGTCTGTTTAAACATTTTGTAGTGTGCCCAAGGGCTCCTATCTTTTTATTTGTGTTACAAATCAATGTATTAATATGCATGGAGAAACTTAATTCTGCACCGAATGTTACTCCTAGGTAACGATATATCTTTACCTGTTCAATTTGCTCCTTATTATTTGTATATATATATATATATATATATATATATATATATATATATATATATGTAGTTTAGATTCTCCCTTTATTCCAAATTGCAATACCTTGGTTTTCTTTGTGTTGATCTGAATCCTTGACCTGGTGAACATTCCTATCTGTATCTGGACCCCCCTTCCTTCCCTCCCTAGTGAATGCCCTTAATTATGGAGTCTCCTAGTATAACAAGCCTTCCACCACCTCCATTCCTGTTTACCATCTCTACAGCAACAACTTTACAGCAATGTCATCAATGCCGCAACATCAACACATCACTCTAAAGTTTGCTTGGGACCCTAGCACTCTTTCTCAAGTTTCTGCACCCTCTCCCTGAATCAGCTGCGAATTAGAGTTGATTATAGTAAGTTAGGTGGGATGCAGTGGGCTGTTGTCCTCCAGGGCACAATGCCAACCAGATCGGTGTCAGTAGCTCAGCAGGTAGCACACTTGCTGCTGAGGCTGGGAGATCAGAAGGCTATGGGTTGTTCCCCACATCAGGCACCTGGGTTAAATTCTAATAATGACACTGTAGTGTAGCATGGGGGGGGGGTGCTGCACTCCTGAGGTGCCATCTTTCAGATGAGACATTAAACCGAGGTCCCATCTGCCTGTTCTGGTGGTAGTTCAGGTGGATGTTAAAGATCCCATGGTACTTCTCGAAAAAGAGTAGGGGTATTTTTTTATTGAAAAACATAGAAACAGCACAATAAACATACAACCAATCAACACATACTCAAAGAGGTAAATACATTTGTAAGTAACACAAATTCAAAACAAAATCATACATTCAGTAGTATCTGAAAGAGGAGTTCTACATTTTTATTTCATCTGCTGTTACCACAAGCCTTGCACACTTTTCCACCTAGATTTCCAAATGTGGTCTGAAAAGTGGATTTTATCATATTCATGTAATACTGTTAATTCATGCTCAGCATTCATTATTACAGCCAAATGAGTTAAATCTATCTGTCTCAATACATATTTACATCAATTTTGCCATAACATGAATTTAATACAGGTTAGCATTAATCGAACTGTGCCCTCATGAATTGTCTGTAAGGAGGTTGAGAATCCTCCTACAATTTCCTCATAGGTCAGTGTTTTCCAGATGGAATTTTTCCATTTTACTGCTAATAGGGACCAGAAAGCTTTTGCGTATGGACAAGAAATCAAAAAATGCTCCATTGTTTCTTCCTGTGCCATACAGGTTGGTCTGGGGCATAATCCCTCCATTTGACTTTTATGTTTTGCATTTGATTTTACCCTAGCCTGCCATGACAACAGAGTCATTGGACATCCCACATTCTTTGGGGGCGGGGGGAGAACGAACATCAGTCAATATAATGTTTTTACTTTTGTGATATGAGGTGCCGTTACTCCTTTAAAAACTGGGATGATAGAAAAAGCCTGCTGCTGAATACTGGAGTAAATCAGCTGTCTTTTTTTCATTATAACCAGGGCCCCTGGTGTTCTGTGGCAGAATTTTCTGATTTCTGCAGCAGGGCTCCTTGACTTCTTCAGCAGCATTTTCTGATTTCTGCGGCATGATTTATTCATTTCTCTGGCAGAATGCAGTCCTGTCATTGGCTAAATATGATGTGATGTCATCGATGACATCATATGCTGAGCATAGAGGAGGGGCTTCAGGATAAACGAGCTGGGAAAGAAAGCCTGACACTATGAAAAAACAGTATATCTATATGAAAATTCACCAAAAACAATGAGTTCTGCGGCACTATATATATTCTGCGGCATGATGCAAATTCTGCGGCAAATTCCGCAACTGCAGAATCGCAGAATTCCAGGGGCCTTGATTATAACTTGCTCTGAGGTTAATTTCCATTTCCTTAAGTTTTACCACAGCTGGCTTAAGAAATTGTGGTGCTAGTCTGTAAGTAGGGGGAATATGTCTAGAAGCAGTCCAACACTCTATCAATGGCTTACTCCAATAATCAGCAAAACATATTCAAGCAGCTACAGACAGTGTTCCTATTACAGAAATATAATACATAAATATACTATGATAGTAAGAGATGGGATTTACTAAATTCAACCCTCCCTCTTTCAGAGGTAAGTACTGTCACACTTGGATAGCTGGCTCTGATGCCTGTATAATTTTTTTTGTAAATATAAAAAAAGTGTGATGGACTGTGTCAAGAGAAACCAGTGTCTTGCTAAAGTTGACACAAAACCCCCAGGGATAAGTTCAAAGGACAGGAGGTATTTTAAACTACAGATTTCTAAAATGCAATTACCTTGTCAATTTTCTTTGATCCCAGGAAATAAAATTAGCTATTCATGATGTCCTTAGGGAAATCCTTTGATTTTGCACTAGGTGTCATAATGGAAAGAGCATGCATGCGTTTTTGGGTGTCTCCCAGGAAGCCAGCTCATTTCATCAAAGAGACCTTTGATGTCTGTAGATACCAGGGCCCAGACTAAATTAAGGAGTCAAATACACTTTTGCTTTGAATATACAGTGACTTATATCAAAGAGACTTTTGATGTGTGTGTGAAGCAAAGCACAGACTGGTTTAGACCAGTCAACATGAGAAGAGAAGATTTATTGTGTCATCTCTTATTTTTTTTAAATAACTTAGTAGACCATCATGTGTTATAAAATATAGATTTTGTTACACCAAGGCAGAGTTTGGTGACCTCAGAGAGAAGGCCGTCTCAGGACTGTCTTAAACCTCCTGAGCAAACCTTGAGACAGACACATTCATTTTCTGCCTGAGAAAGAAGGACATCACAGCAATGTAAGACTAAGAAGTAAGAATACCTTAGCTAAGACCAGTCTGAGTGTATGTAGGAATTTGCACTTTAAACCTGTTTTATTTTTAAGATTGTATGTGTTGGGATATTTTGTTCTGTAATATTTTCTGTTTTCATATTTTTTTTAAAGTAAAGATATATTTTAAAATGGAAACTGCCTGGTTTGCCTTGAAATTTCTTTTTATATAAGTGGAGCTTTAAAGGTTATAGTTGACACTGTGTATGAGCTTATTGTGATACCAAACTGGGAAACGGAAAGAGTTCTCTAAGGTCTTGCATAGAGTTCTAAGGGTTCATTTTGTAGACCTGGTTAGGTGCCCATAGGCAAAGATATCTGGCCCCCCCGAAGACAGAATTATCTGAGCCTGATAACTGGGTACGCTAACAGGAGGTTATCAGTTTGAATCCCTCCAGAACATGAGACTAAGGTGACTCAAACCCCCAAAACAGACAAGATAGTTACCTTGTACTGTTAACTGTCCACAAATCCTAAGCTTAGAGGTTGGCACTTTGGGAGTAGAGGGGCTGACTGGCTGAGCAAATTTGTGACAGATTGGTTGGCAGCAGTGGCATAAAAGGTTTGGTGGTATAAGCTTCATTGTTCAGTGTGCCAGCTTGAGACCATTCAGCTCACTTGGAAAAAAAAAGGCAGTGTTTTATTTCAAAAGGAAACAGAACTATATACCTTGGCTTACAGTCAAGTTCCTACCCATTTTATTTTTTTTTCTAAGGTGCCAGTCAGATTAGCAGTAGTCAGGAAAAATGGCGTCCAACTACAGCAGGCACACTGTAGAACACTTAAAACAGTTGTGCGAGGACAGAAGAGTCTTGTTCGAGGTGACAGCCAAAAAGCAGAACCTCATAGAGGCCCTGATGGTAGCAGATACCCGGAGCAGTGAGTCACAGACCATGACTGAAAGAGACCAGACCTCGAGTGTGGCAGGACTAGCGGCCAGTTAGGGGTCCCGAGCTGATGAGGAGGACAGCAGGGCCACTGTCAGTGAAGGACCACAGCAGCAGGGGAAGGTCACCAGTATCCTGAATCCAGAGGTACTCAGGCTGCAAACTGAGTTGCGCAGGATGGAATTGGAGGCAGAACGACAACAGAGGGAGGCAGACCATAAGGAGCATGAGTGCCAGTGAGCTGCAGAGGAGGAGAAGAGGGCGCGAGAGAGCCGAGAGGTAGAGCGAGAACACTGAGAGGCAGAACAAGAATGCAGAGCTGCAGAGGAGAAGAGAGAGGAGCGCCAGTGGCAACATGAATTGGAGAAGCTACGACTCCAACCAACGGCACCAGGGCAGGTAAGTGGATTGGGTTTAAATGGGACTGCAGTACCGGGTTACAAACTGAACTCCAAATTAATAGCTGAGTTTAAGGAAGGGGAGGACATGGATGCCTTTTTAAATTCTTTTGAAAAAGTTCGTATTCAGGCTAAAATGCCAAGAGAGTCCTGGAGCTTCCAGCTATCCCTGCTACTTACCGGGAAAGCTCGGGATACATTGGGTCAAAAAAGTTTGAATTAACTGCTGAATCATACAGAGCTAAATTCCGTAAGCTCAGGAGAAGCCCTGATATGAGCTATGAGGAGCTAGCCACAAAACGACGTCAGTTTTTAAAACGTTAGTGGGAAGAGATTGAGGCAAACTCTGTTGATAAAATTGAAAATGTGATTTTATTAGTACAGTTTTATTGGGCATGCCCAGAAGAGCTAAAAACCTGGCTAGAGGACCGAGATCCAAAAACAGTTCAAGAGGCTGCTGAATTCTCGGACCGCTATGCCAAGAGCAGACCTGCTCTGAGAGTGAATGGGGCAAGTGTGGCAGCACAGAAAGGGAAAAGCAGACCTTCAGGGCAGCTAAAACCCTCACTGCCTCCACTGAAACCAGTTAGCCCCAGGTTTCAATGAAAAGATTGATCTGAAGTAAGAAATGCATGTTGGCTGTGTAAGGAAACTGGGCATATTGCCAGACAGTGCCCCAAAAAGGTGAGCCATAATACACAACAGGGTGCTAGAAAAGAAGTGGATTGTTTGTGTGTCCCTGGGAGCATGCCAGTGAACATGAGGGAACACAAGCACCCAGTCATAGGAAATGGGGTAGAGACGCAGGGGTTAAGGGACACAGGGGCATCCCTGACATTGGTAAAGGGGGATCTGGTACAGCCTGGTCAGTTTATACCCAATAAATATGTAACTGTACAAGGGTTTACTGGTGAAGAGAAAACATTGCCACTTGCTAGTGTTCTCCTGGACTGGGGTGAAACAGGGGGAACTGTGCAACAGGTGGCTGTAGCCAACACATTAGCAGTGGATGTGATCCTGGGTAACAATCTCCAGCAGGAGGTGGTATGTGCAGTTACCCATAGCCAAGCTGCAAGGGAAAATAGTAGTTCCCTGAACCCCACAGAAACCAGTGTGGAAACCACTGAGAGGCTCGTTCCCAAGCCTGTGTCTCCAAATGGGGAGACTGATAAAAAGGGGGTAGAGATTTCTCCAGTAGCAAGTAACCACACAGCTACAGAGGGTTACTCTGAAGAGGGAGGGGCGACCCCTTGTCAGAGGGTTGGGATTGACAGTGATCCTGAGGGCCCTGATGCTAGTGCTAGGGACCCTAGTTTAGTGACTGAACAGGACCTGTCCCATGCCTTGGGACTGTGTGAGGGGTTTACAGCTGCTCAGAGGAGTGACCCTAGTTTAGAGAAGCTGAGGGCTTGGGCAGTCTCTGAGAGAAAACAGGGAAGTGATGACAGACATAAGGTTTATTGTGAAAATGGACTTATGCATGCATAGGCAGTACAGACAGAGGGAGGGATGCTAGGCAGGCAGCTTGTCGTTCCCCAGGGATATCGTGAGCAGTTGCTCAAGGTTGTCCATGATATTCCCTTGTCTGGTCATCTGGGAATCGAGCGCACTATGCAGTGGTTAGCCCAGAATTTCTACTGGCCTAACTTCACCCAGCAGGTGAAGGAGTATTGCAGGTCTTGTCACCAGTGCCAAGAAATAGGGAAGGCGGGCAAGAAAACCCAAGCCACCCTGATCCCCTTGCCCATAGTGGAGGAGCCATTCCAGGGAGTGGGAATGGATATTGTGGGGCCTTTAAATACCCCCAGCTCCTCAGGGAAGAGAGTCATCCTGACTGTGGTGGATTATGCCACCCGGTACCCAGAGGCAGTCGCCCTATCCTCTCTGAGGACAGACAAAGTGGCAGATGCCTTACTTGGGATTTTCTCCTATGTTGGGTTTCTGCCAGAGGTAATCACCGATCGAGGAGGCTCCTTCATGTCGGACCTGATGAAATGTTTATGGGAGAAGTGTGGGGTAGTGCAGAGATGCACGACACTGTACCATGCACAAGCCAACGGACTTGTGGAACAATTCAATGGTACCTAAAAGCAATGCTCCGGGTGTTTGCTGAACAGCATGGGAGGGACGGGGAGGAATACCTTCCCCACTTGTTGTTTGCATACAGGGAGGTGCCCCAACAGTCGACAGGATTTCCCCCATTCGAACTCTTGTATGGACGCCGGGTACGTGGGCCCCTTGACCTGATCCGGGAGGACTGGGAAGGCAAGTACACCACCCAGGGAACTCCCCTTGTGGATTACATCCTTAGGTTTAGGGAAAGGCTGAAGGAGCTTATGGGGACAGCCCAGAGCAACCTGACAGCTGCCCAACAGAAACAAAAAGTATGGTATGACCGCAGAGCCAGAGCTCACTCATACATGGTGGGTCAGGAAGTCACGGTCCTTATTCCAGTCCGGAAAGACAAGCTGCAAGCTGAGTGGGCAGGACCATACAAAGTGGTTAGGAAGATAAATGATGTGAACTACATTGTGGAGTTACCTGACCATAGACAGACAGAAAGAATGTACCATGTCAACATGATGAAGCCATATGCAAATAGGGCTGACGTGGTGTTCGCAGTGTGTAGTCATGGGGAGGGGACGGATGAAGGAGACCCCCTTCTGGACTTGCTGGAAAAGAGTAAGCGGGAGTCCTCTGTGGAAGCAGTAAAATTGTCTCTCCAGCTGACCCTTGGCCAGATCCAGAAAGTAAGGGAGGTTTTAGCAGACTTTGCCCCCTTGTTTAGGGCCAAGCCTGGACTAACCCCCTTAGCGACACATGATGTGGAGACAGGGACACAGACACCCATATGGCAGACAGCATATCGGGTGTCAGAGGCTGTCCAAAAGGACATCAGGAGGGAAGTGGAGGAGATGCTGGATTTAGGGGTAATTCAGAGATCCCACAGTCCCTGGGCCTCACCCGTAGTCCTTGTACCCAAGCCAGATGGCTCAACATGTTTTTGTGTAGACTGTCATGGACTGAATGTAGTCACGAAGTCAGATGTCCACCCGATGCCTCAGATGGATGAACTCCTGGACAAGTTGGGAGGGGGCGACCTACCTTACGACCATTGACTTGACAAAGGGGTATTGGCAGGTAGAGTTGATGGACCAAGCTAGGGAGAGGTCGGCCTTCATCACTCCGATAGGCTTATTTGACTTCAAAGTAATGCCTTTCGGAATGAAGAACACCCCAGCCACTTTCCAAAGGTTGGTAAACCAGGTGTTAAATGGTGCTGAGGAGTAAGCCGTGACGTACCTGGATGACATTGCCATCTTTAGTACCAGCTGGGAGGAACACCTATCCCACCTTAGGGAAGTGCTGGACAGGATACAGAGGGCCGGGCTCACTGTCAAAGCCAAGAAGTGCCAGGTGGCCAAGGGAGAGGTGGCATACCTCAGGCATGTGGTAGACCAGGGACAGCTCCGTCCTAACCAAATAAAGATAGAGGTAATCCAAGCATGGCCCAGACCAGAAATTCAGAAGCAGGTCAGGAGTTTTCTCGGGACAACAGGGTACTATAGAAAATTTGTACACAATTACAGTGCCCTGGCTGCTCACCTATCTGACCTGACAAAGAAACGGATGCCCAGTCTGTGAGGGAGCTTTATCCAAACTAAAGGAGGCACTGTGCAGTGCTCCTGTTCTGACAAGTCCGGATTATAGTAAAACTTTTAAAGTTCAGACTGACGCCTCAGACGTGGGTATTGGGGCAATACTGAGCCAGACATCCAGCAAAGGGAGGGACCACCCAATAGCCTACCTGAGTAAAAAGTTACTTCCCAGGGAGCAGTCATATTCCACGGTGGAAAAGGAGTGTCTTGCCATAGTGTTGGCCCTTAAGAAATTGGAGCCATACTTGTATGGGCAGAATGTTGTGGTGCAGACTGACCACAACCCCCTAGTTTGGCTGACGCAGATGGGGAAAAACAATGGTCAATTACTAAGATGGAGTCTTGCTTTGCAAGAATATGATATGATATGACCATTCTACATAGGGCTGGAGCGATCAATCAAAACTCAGATGGTTGTCCAGGGTGTATGAGGAGTGAATTGATTTGGGAAGCTCATCCCATGCAGGGGGATAGAGCCCCCAAATTCAGTCTAGGTGGGGAGGAACTGTCACACTTGGACAGCTGGTTCTGATCCCTGTATCATTTTTTTGTAAATATAAAAAAATGTGTGATGGACTGTGTCAAGAGAAACCAGTGTCTTGCTAAGGTTGACACAAAAAAACCCCAGGGATAAGTTCAAAGGACAGGAGGTATTTTAAACTACAGATTTCTAAAATGCAATTACCTTGTCAATTTTCTTTGATCCCAGGAAATAAAATTAGCCATTCATGACGTCCTCAGGGAAATCCTTTGATTTTGCACTAGGTGTCATAATGGAAAGAGCATGCATGCGTTTTTGGGTGTCTCCCAGGAAGCCAGCTTATTTCATCAAAGAGACCTTTGATGTCTGTAGATACCAAAGCCCAGATGGAATTAAGGAGGCAAATACACTTTTGCTTTGAGTATACAGTGACTTATACCAAAGAGACTTTTGATGTGTGTGTGTGAAGCAAAGTACAGACTGGTTTAGACCAGTCAACATGAGAAGAGGAGAGGAGATTTATTATGTCATCTCTTTTTTTTTTAAATAACTTAGTAGGCCATCATGTGTTATAAAATATAGATTTTGTTACACCAAGGCGGAGTTTGGTGACCTCAGAGAAGGCCGGCTCAGGACTGTCTTAAACCTACTGAGCAAACCTTGAGACAGACACATTCATTTTCTGCCTGAGAAGGAAGGACATCACAGCACTATAAGACTAAGAAGTAAAAATACCTTAGCTAAGACCAGTCTGAGTGTATGTAGGAATTTGTACTTTACATCATTTGTTTATTGTTTCCTTTTTTTTCCACAGAAAAAAAAAACATACATCCAACCTATATACATACAGACATGTATGACATGAACCTTAGTTCACAACCTATTTACATCATTATCCATTTTCATCATTCTACATCTTGTTCTTTCCATTCAGTAAAAAAAAATAATTTCCTCATAAATTATTAGCCCGGGTGATATGGAGTCAGGGCCCCTAACATTTTATTGTCCACGAATACCCTCTTCTAATACATTCATTTCAAACCCAGCCCTCATTGAGCATAATACTCTCTGCTATAGTCAGAGATGAAAGATACGGTTGCCAAGTTCTAAAAAACAACTCCTCTTTTCCCTTAGTTGCATACGTTAGTCGTTCCAAAGTAATGGCCTGTGTTATCAAGATTTTCCATTATGCAACAGTAGGCTTCATCGTCGTGACCCAGGTGTTCAGAATACAGTGCCTAGCCATATATACTAACACCCTAAGCCATTTTTGTACAGGGGTCCACTCTCCTTCCCCTGTTTCTTCTACCCCAAAAAGTAGGAAAAGAGGGGACAAGGGAAACTGCTGACCTCCAATACTTCACAATTCAGACACTACCTCTCCCCAAAATGTCTGCAAGGTCGGACAGGCCCAGAGATAATGGTAATATGAGGCCAAGTTGTTATTACATCTAGGGCATATGGGAGAAATTGCAGGATTTTACTTTTGAACCACCAGAGGTGGACAGTATAACCTATGACAAAACTTATAATAGGACTCTTTATACTTGTTACATAACAGGACACCCTGATGTAACTGAAGAAGTATCTTCCAATTGTCTATAGAAATTGTGATCCCTAAGTCTCTTTCCCAAAGCATTCTAGTATTTTGTGTCTTATCCAAAAACCACATATTACCTTCCTTAGCCATTCTCTGAATGGTAGCCTTGGGTTTTCTTTGTCCTGTCTTTATTAATTCTTCAAGTGCCTCCCACTGCGATATAGTACCCCCCGAGCCTCCCAATGGATCTAATGCATGCCCTTACTTGGAGATAACGAAAGAAGTGTTGGCATCCCAACCCTGTCTTATCTTGTATATTCTGGAATGAGTCCAGCACTCCATGTGTAAACAGATGCTTAAAGCAGTTAATTCCCTTTATTTCCCACTCTTTATACCCCCCATCCTCCAACCCCGGAAGAAAAAATGGATTTCCCCTCAGTTGTAGGAGTAGTGTATCCTCCTGTCCGGAACCTCTCAATTTGGACATGTCCCTCCAGCTATCTAACACCGTTATGGCCAAGGGATTCGGATTAGGGAGTCTCTGGTATACCTTCCGACCTCCCAGGGACAAGTACGCTGAAATTCTTCCCACACTTCCTCTCTCTTCCAGATCCAGCCAGCCTGCTTCTTTAGGTCTATCAATCCAGTCTTGAATATATCGACACTGCATTGCCCTTTGATAGTTATTTAAGTCTGGGAATTGTAGACCTCCTTTTTCTATGGGGGTCTTCAACCGGGCTAAGCCTACTCTTGGGCGTTTCCCTCTCCAGATAAAATCAGAGAAGGCTTTTTCCAATTTTCTCACTTCTGTTCCTCTTAACCCAATATGAAGCATTTATAGACTATAAAGTATTCTAGGGAGCGGGTTCATCTTGATAAGATTTATCCTACCCAACCACGTTATAGGAAGGTTCTTCCATCTAGATAGGTCCATGACTATATTTTGCACAAGTGGCATATAATTCAAGTCATGTAAGTCCTCCAACTCCCCTCCCACTCTGATGCCCAAATAGGTGAAGGCCTTCCTGACAACCTGGAAGCCCCATTTTGATTTCTGTGTAACAGATCCTCCCTCTTGCGCCCTGACCCTCTGCTCCTCCGACTTGTCCAGATTTAATTTATATCTGGAGAATTGCGAAAACCGGTCGATCAAGCTCAAAAGAGCAGGCATAGACTTGTTGGGCTTAGTTACATATATCAACATATCATCCGCATAGAGCGAAAGCTTGGCCTCCTTACCCATCTTCCCCACCACTCCTGAAATTTCCGGATGTTTCCGAATGGCAATGGCCAGGGGCTCAAGCACTAGAGCGAACAAAAGAGGGGAAAGCGGACAGCCTTGTCTTGTGCCTCTTTCTAAATCAAAGCTATCCGAGAGGGTACCATTGGTTAAAATTCTGGCTCTGGGGTTTCTATACATCTGCTGCACCATCCCTGTGAACCCCTCACCCAGACCAAACTGGGTCAGACCCTTCATTAAATATTTCCACTCCACTCTGTTGAATGCTTTTTCTGCATCCATCGATAATATATGCACCACTTCCTTACTATTCTTTGCTCCCCAGATTACATTAAGGAGGGTCCTCATATTATGGTATGAGTACCTACCCCGAATAAACCCGATCTGGTCTGGGTGAATGAGCTCTGGCAGTAGGCTTTCCAGCTGAGTGGCCATTATCTTGGCTAGAACCTTAGAATCACAGTTTAAGAGGGATATCGGTCTAAAGGAGGCACATTCTAAAGGATCTTTCCCTGGTTTCGGGATCAGGCAAATCATGGCTTCTCCCCAGGATTGAGGTAATGTTCCCTTCTCCTCCCTCGCCTCTTGGAAAACTGCTCCAGGTGGTCCACAATTTTTAATTTCATAACTTTATAGTATTCAGCTGAAAACGTCAGGGCCGCTGGTCTTACCCTCTTAAACGCTTCAATGGCAGAGAGGATTTCCTCTTTTGTAATGGCCGCATTTAGCCATTCTCTCTGTCTATCTGTTATCTGCGGTACCTCCACCTTATTCAAGAACTCCACCATCCCCCTGTCCCCCCCTTTTGACCTTGATAAAGCTTGTGATAAAATCTCCTAAATCTTTCCCCAATGTCTGCTTTATTTTTCAGAAGGACCCCATCCTCTGCTCAAACGGCCTGGATTAAGTGTCCCCCTCTGTTCCCCCTTATAAGATTTGCCAGCATGGTTCCCGGTTTGTTCCCCCACTCATAAAAATGTTTCCTGATAAATAGCCCTGTCTTCCTCGCCTCCCCCAGCAACAAGTTTTTCAATGCTTCCCTGGTTCTTGCCAACAACAGGTGCACGTTTTCTCCACCCGTACCCAGAGCAGCCTTTCTCTCCAACACCTTAAGTCTCTGTTCTAAATTAATTCTCCTTTCCTTAACTTTTTTTTTTATGATGGGCCACGTAACTGATAATGACCCCCCTCATAAACGCCTTCCCCGCATCCCAAAAATATGCTTTAGAGGTGTCTGTCTCTGAATTATTTCATACATACTGCTGCCATTGCTCATACAGGTGCTCCTGAAACTCCTTTTTGGCTAGTAGATAATTAGGAAATCTCCACGCCCTTAACCTACCCTCTTCTTCCCCCATATTCAAAGACATGATAACCATAGCATGATCAGAGATGTGAATGGGTCTATGCTTAATGTACCTGATTCGAAAGTACCACTCTCTGGGGAGAAATATGTAGTCAAGCCGTGACCACGTTCGATGGGGGTGTGAAAAAAAACGTGTATTCCTTGGCCGTAGGGTGATCCATTCGCCACCCATCTATAAGGTCTAAATCATTCATTCCTGCCATCCATTCCCGAATGGCACTTTTAGGAAACCCCTTATGCTCTGAGTGGTCCAAAACAGGGTTCATCAAATAGTTCATATCTCCCCAATATCAGGTTCGGAAATTGCTCTGCAATTATTAAAGAGATAATTCTACCATAAAAATTCGAATCGTATACAGCAGGTGCATATATACTTCCAAATGAGATTTTCTCCCCAAATAGAGTTCCTACCACAAATACATAACATCCATCACTAGGGTCTACGACCACCCTTCTTTTAGAAATGGTAGTTTCTTATTCAGGAGAACAGCCACCCCCCCTTTTATGTGCATTAAAAGCAGCCGAATAACATTCCCCCACCCATCTCTTTTTTAACTTTGCATGCTCGCTCTCTGTGAGGTGTGTCTCCTGCAGCAAAGCAACATGGGTATTCTGTCTTTTTAAAGCTGTAAGCAGCATTGTTCATTTAACCGGGGTGGCTATTCCCCTTACATTCCATGATACCACATTTAAGTCCTGCATTCCCGACATGTCCACCAAGTACTTTCCTGCATCCTTAACCTCCCTAAAAACTCCCCTCCAGGCTCCGACCCCATCACCACTAATATGTCTGAATGGCGTATCTCATAGATCTGTAAACTAATAACTAACCGTAAAAAATTCAACAAGTAATAACTATATACACACCCCTGCCCCTCCACATTCTTTTATTTTCTAACATCTCCCCGTAACAAGACCTGCACAGCGCAGGAAATTTTACTCTCCCTTCCCTATATGAAGCAGTCCAGGAAACGCCCCCTCCCCGGTCACCGCATTTTGTGAACAAAAGAAGACAAAACAAAACAAACAACTGCCCAATGGCTTCCTAATTATTAATCTTTAACCCAGTCTAACACCATAACTTCCCTTATCCTCACTATAGCTACCTTCCATCCAATCCGACAAGCATGAACAATTCCCTATCTCTCCTTGGGGTCTGGAATTCCAAAGGGTGCCCTCCTAAAGTACCCCCCCTTTCTTTCAATTAGGGCCCATCTTTCCAATAATTTAGTTTTCTGCTCCCAGGAGGAGACAGGGCAATGCCCTTCCCTTAGAGGCGTATAGGGATCCCTTCTGTATTACCATACCCCCCTCACCATCATAACCTCTTCTCTCCTTTAAATAAGTTTTAAAGCAGCAAAAGACCAGCTCCCTGAGAAGGCAATTTTGCCCCCCCCAATCCCTTCATGTCCATTATACATCAGTTCCCTTTCAGAGAGATGGGGGCTTTGAAACTCAGGTCCGGAAACAGCCCTCCATCTGCACAGGGCCTCTGCATTCGAGATGATATTGAGAGTTCCACATATCTTACACTGTCTCTTCATGAGGTAGACGTCTGACTTCAGGCCTGTGCTCAGTTCTCAAAAGAAAAAAAAAGGGAAGGCCCTCCACTCATGGTCCTCATCCCCAAAATAATAAATCAATCCCTTTGCAAACAATTCGTCTTCGCATTATTTATCAAGGGGGAAGGTAAAGGAAATAAGAAGGTTAGGGAAGGGTTAGTTTCAAGCCAGGCACTTAGCTTTCTTGTGTCTTCATCCTTCCTTCCACAAACCAGTCGTGCTTGCTATCGCCCCAGCCGAGGGAGCTTATTCCCGCTGCCAATTACCCCAATTTTTTCACCAGATCCTTCACGAACACCTCCACTTTCAAAACTTCCCAGAAAGAGTAAATCGCTCCTTCATGCTTGATCTTAAAAGTTGCAGGGTACAGCATGTAACAGTCAATTTTGGCTTCTCGTAGCTGCGCCATAACTGGGGCAAAAGCCCTACAACGTTTCAGAAGGTGGGCGGAGTAATCCTGGGAGAGATATAGACGATGTCCCTCATTCCAATTCTGGTCTGTCTCCATATGCCTTTAATACACTTTCCCTGTCTGGGAAGTAATGGAATCTCACGATCACTTGGTGAGGCGGCTGATTAGGCGCTGGTTTCGGCATTACAGCCCTGTGGGCCCTTTCCAACTTCAAACGTCCATTTTTAGGAGTAATGCCCAACAGCTCTGGCAGCTTTTTGGCACAGAAATCCATCACACTTGCACCCTCCATTCCCTCTGGCAAGCCCCATAATCTTAAATTCAGTCGTCGATGGTAATTCTCCTGATAATCCAAAAGTTCCTTCAGCTGTTCCAGTTCTCTCTGCAGGGTGATGACTTGCTCAGGTATAGGAGCTGTGGCGTCCTCCAAGTCTGAAATTCGCTGCTCGGCCTCGCTAATTCTGGTGGTCTGTGTAGCGTGTAAGTCTACCAGCTCTTGCAGCTTTCTATCAAAGTTAGTAGCCAAACTGGCCAGTTTAGGTTCTAACGCAGCCAACACTTGTTGAGTCACCTCGCGGCCTACCGCACTGACCTCACCAGCCAACAGAGATATGTGGCCTGCTTTCTCCACTTGGGATACCGGGGGTTGCTTCCGCTGGTTTTTCGTCACCATCCTCGAGCTTTTCCCAGCATTTGAGATCACATACTCATCCATCTCGCTAACTCACACCCTTCCCAATCTTCGATTCTTACTTTGGGTTACTTTTAGGGCAGTTTATTTTAATATTTAGCGGTGACTCTGAGGAGCGAGGTGAAGACACGTCTTTACTCCAGTCTGCTCATTAGTGCCCCCCCCCACCCCTGGAATTTATACTTTAAACTTGTTTTGTTTTTAAGATTGTATGTGTTGGGATATTTTGTTCTGTAATATTTTCTATTTTCATATTTTTTTAAAGTAAAAACAAATTTTAAAACGGAAACTGCCTGGTTTGCCTTGAAATTTCTTTTTATGTAAGTGGAGCTTTAAAGGTTATAGTTGACACTGAGCTTATTGTTATACCAAACTGGGAAATGGATAGAGTTCTCTAAGGTCTTGCATAGAGTTCTAAGGGTTCATTTTGTAGACCTGGTTAGGTGCCCATAGGCAAAGATATCTGGCCCCCCAAAGACAGAATTATCTGAGCCTGATAACTGGGTATGCTAACAAGAGGTTATCAGTTTGAATCCCTTCAGAACTTGAGACTAAGGTGACTCAAACCCACAAAACAGACAAGAGGGTTACCTTGTACTGTTAACTGTCCACAAATCTTACACTCAGAGGTTGTCACTTTGGGAGTAGAGGGCTGACCGGCTGAGCACATTTGTGACAAGTATAACATCTCTCTTTTTATGGGGTTCAATCTACTATCCTAAATAACCTGAAAAAATAAGCTCAATAATACAGTCTCCAACTGAGGGGGCACTGGATATACCACACTTAAGTAAGTAAATATAGGCAATAAGAGAGTCTTAATCAGAATGTAGGAGGGCAGCGGCCAAGGCCAACAGGATGCTGGGATGCATCGCTAGGGGGAGCACCTCTAGAAGGAGGGAAGCGATACTCCCTCTGTATAACTGCTTGGTGAGGCCACACCTCGAGTACTGCATGCAGTTTTGGAGGCCACACTTAAAGAGGGACATTGAACTCCTGGAGAGGGTCCAGAGGAGGGCAACCAAAATGGTTTGGGGCTTGAGGACAGGACCTATGTGGAGAGGCTCGAAGAGCTAAATATGTACACATTAGAAGAGAGAAGGGACCGGGGGGACATGATAAAGGTCTTCAGGTACATAAAGGGGGTAAATAGGGCAGGAGCAGTCAGGGTGCTTCGAAGGAAGGGGGCAACTAGAGGTCATGGGCGGAAGCTGGAGGGGAGATTCAGGGGAGAAAGGAGGAGGTGCTTCTTCACTGAGAGGGTGGTGGAGCCATTGAATGCACTGCCCAGGGGGCTGGTGGAGGCAGAGATGGTGGAGGGGTTCAAGAGGGGGTGGGACAGGTGCAGGGGAAGGGTTCTGGAGGCAAAATCCAGTGCAGAAAGAATATCTGGGACTGGGAAGGGAGAAGCCAGAGAGGGTGAGGGGGGCAGCAAGGTCAGCTCCCAGGGTGGGGGCTGACCAAATGAGCAGACATGAAAGACCATTAGGCCTATTCTGCTGGCATTTTAGTATGTTAGTATGTTAGAATAACCTTCTTTTTCTTCATCTGTTGCCAAGACTTCCACTGAGCCACTTTTTTTTATCTATATCTATTTTATGTTCCCAGTTCCTTAGGCCCATATATCCCTGGCCAAAAGCTAATCCTAGAATTGTAATAGGCTCTTCTGATACCCTAATGCCCTGTATTTCCTGAACAGCTGGCATGGAGTTACTCATTTTATACCCTCTGCTTTTCTGTTTGTTCATTCCTGACCCTGAAATTCCAGAATATTGTTCCATCCTAGAGAGTTTTTTTCCAGAGTCTATATCAGCCACCAGCAGACACATATCATCTGCATGAGCCAATGCCTTACTTCTAGAGCCATATGTAGGGGTTGCAGGCCTCTAATAGTGTCATCTTGTTCCAATACTCTCAATAAGGGATCTAAAGAAAAAATATACAATAAAAGACTCATTGGACATCCTTGCCTCACCCCTCTTTGAACCTTCACTGAGCGGCCAAAACACCCATTGACTAGGGGAACTGTGGTAGCTACTGCATAAAGAGGTTAACACCCTATATGGGCGAGTCTTATTGAGTGGCTCAATATGAGCTACTCAATAATACTGCTCCCATGCAGAGTGAATTGGAAAAAAGAGACTAAATAGGTATAGTGAGTGTAGAGCTGAGGGATGCACACTACACTCATGAGAAAGGGGATAAAATAATTTTTTGGCCAAGTCCTACCTCGCTGGCTGTGTGGTGTAGCAGCTTGAGCCACTGCCCCTGAAGCCTGTGGTGCTGGGTTCGGATCCCAGTGCATGTAAAAGTTTTGCTTCCAGGGGGAGTTTCTATTTTTGCCTAAGTCCGCTCCCCCTGAAGTTGAGAATCATTATTTTGGGGGGTTGTGGAGGCTTGCCTCCCGCAGGGGAGGGGGGCATAGCCCCCTGCAAAAAAACAAAAGAATCAGTTTATTTCAGAGGACCATCGCTATTTGTGGTGGTCTCTCTATATCATAGTCGCCCTTTTGACACGGGTGATTTTGCGTCGCTCTTTGTGAGTGGTGCGATAAGGGACTCACCCTTACCGCATAAATCCCATGAAGAGCTAATATTTTCCCTAGTCAAACCATCTCTTGTTGGGAGCTGCAATACTGAACATAGGATTTGCAAGAAAGCGAGTTGTGCTCACAACAGAGGGAGGGGAACCTTTCAATTGTCTTTGCTTTGTAGCAGATATACTGCAGGTGGAGGCTGCTTCTAACTGAAAGGTGAAATAAGGAATTTACAATTATCAGGAAAAGACAGTCTTGTTACAATTCTTAAGATTTTCAGTGCAGGAAGAGTTCAAAGCACAGCTCACTTATTTTGGGGCTGACTGCTTTCAGAGCACAAACCACCAGGCTGTTTTGGGGCTGTGGAGGTTTACCTGTGTCTGACTTGGATGTCTGGATTTTTCTCTGTTTGATTAGCAGGGATTTTCTGTCAAATTGTTGTGTATAGTATCTTGCAGACAGGAAGGCACTCATCACAGCGGTGGGTCAGAGCTCTTAGCTGATTGTTTTGTGAGGGCACAGTTTAGGCCCAACCCTTCCCACCCTCACCCCACCCACCCTGGAAATAGTTCCTTTATACCTGGGGTTCTGACATCATTTCCTCAAGAGTGCAAGGTATATCAATGTCATATCCTCTCTAGCACACAGCACTGAAAATATACGATACACATTGTATAATATATATATATTTCTATATAACAAACCAATCACTCACACAAGCACACACACACAAAAAAGTACATAGTCATGTGGGAGTAGTGCAATGTAATGGCTGTGGGGCAGCAGTCTTCTGGGAGTCTTTCTGAGGCTGAGATGCTGCCCATTTGCAGACAACTCTCTGCCCTGAGGGAGGAAGTTGCCCATCTTCAGGCCACACTGGACAGCAGTAAGAAAACCTTCCCCAGGCCAGACTGGATGGTAGGAAGGAACCCCCATCCAGGGAGCACCAGAGCCACCACCACTACCTCAGAGGTTGCAAAGAAAGCACAGCAGTTGGACCACTGTGGGCTCAGGGAGGGTGAGGAGGGTGTAACAGAGGCACACCCAGTCAGTTGTTTCACTCCACACCATACACATTCTGGGGAGCACAGCTCCCCATGGATGCACCCACGGAGGAGATTAAGGAGGCTGAGGACACCTGTCACAAGGGAGGCCCACAGGAAGGAGGCAGAGGATGCCACAAGGAAAGGAAGCAGCTCCTGGTGGGGGACTCAATTATTAGGGGGATAGAACTGGGGGGAGCAGGGAAAACTGAAGTAAAGTGCCTGCCTGGTGCCATGGCTTGTAGGGACAGGAAGTGCATCCTCAGGATCACGAGAACAGCTGCACGTGAGTCTGAGCTGGATGTCATTGTCCACCTAGGGACAAATGACTTGGCTCAACATGAGCTTAGAGCAGTGCAGAAGGACTTTGTAGAACTGGGGAGAGGCCTAAGACAAGTAGCACACACAGTATCCTTCTCAGAGGTGCTGCCTGTAAATGGCATGAGTGAGGCAAGGGTATTTTGCACCATGCAGTTTAATGAGTGGTTGAAAAAATGGTGTGGAGCATAGGGGTTTGGCTTCATTGGGGACTGGGGTTCCACCTGGAGGGACACCAGCCTATACTGGCAGGATGGTCTGCATCTGTCCAGGAAGGAACAAGTCTTTGAGCAATCGGTTTAACTGCTTCATTGGCAAGCTTTTAAACTAGTCAAGGGGAGGCACTGATAAGCAGCAGAAAAATCCCAGCCTCCCTACAAAACAGGGTACTAAATGGGAAAAGACTGAGGTAGAAAGGTCAGTGGGGATGCTGCAACAGAAAGTAAAGCCATCAAAAATGGAGAGCAATGAGTACCAATGCCCGTAGTCTGAGTAACAAGCTTCCTGAATTAGTGGCCTTGATGGAGGAGGAACATCTGGATATCGTGGGCAGTCACAGAAACATGGTACACATTAAAACTATGACTGGGATGTAAACATACCAGGATACACCATCTACAGGAGGGACAGGGAGGATAAAAGAGGAGGAGTAGCTCTTTACATAAGGGAAGGAATCAAAGCAACAGAACAAAAGGGTAAACAGGGAGGAGAAGAAGCACTGTGGGTAAATTTGGAGACCAGCAATGGCACCACAATCCGCACAGGGGTTAGATACAACCTCTTCTCAGGGGAGGAAATGGACAAGGAAATGATAGAAAGTATACTTAGTATGGCAGAAAAGAGGAGATATTGCTGATGGGTGATCTGAATATGCCAGATGTTAACTGGAGTGCAGTTGCAGCAGCCACTTCTAAGATGGGGTTATTCTAGATGCCCTACAGGGGGCATGCCTTAGACAACTAGTATTGGAGCCCACTCAAGAGGGAACAATCTTAGACCTGGTTCTCTCAAATGGAGATGAAGAGAGGATCACAGATGTAGAAGTGGGTAGCCATCTGGGAACTAGCGACCATCGAACAGTATGGTTCACAATAAACACAGCAATAGAGTCAAGCCATACAATGACAAAGGTACTGGATTTTAGGAGGGCTGACTTTGTCAAAATGGGTGAGTGCCTAAGGAATGCACTAGCAAATGGGCAGGAAGGAGGGGTGGAAGAACAATGGGGAATAATAAAAACTGCCATCACAGAGGTAACAAGCCTTTGTGTAAAGCAAATAAACAAAATGAAACGAGGTAAGAAACCACTATGGTTCTCAAAGGAAGTGGCAGTGAAGGTTCAAGAGAAAAAGAAAGCATTCAGGAAGTACAAGGAATCACAGAAGGAACAGGACAGAGAACTGTATCAGTTAAAGCAAAAAGAAGCTGGGAAGGCAGTCAGAACAGCAAAGGCCCAAACCGAGGAAAAGATAGCCAACTCAGTTAAGAAGGGGGATAAAACCTTTTATAGGTACATCAGGGAGCGAGGAAGACCAAGGGAGGGATAGTGAGGCTTAATAAAGGGGAGGGAGGGTGGGCAGAGGGTGACTGTGAAAAGGCAGAGATACTAAACAAATATTTTTGCTCAGTATTTACAAAGGAAGAGGGGGAGGTACCTAAAACAAACACTAGAAACACTCTGGATACAGAAGTTGATACCAGTCCATTTACAGAAGAAAGGGTTTTGAAAGAACTCTTAAAACTGAAGGTGGACAAAGCAATGGGGCCTGATGGGATTCATCCCAGAATTCTAAAAGAACTAAGGGTAGAACTAGTGACACCACTGACTACCCTCTTTAACAAATCATGGGAGGATGGGGTGGTACCCGAGGACTGGAGGAGGGCAGATGTGATTCCCCTTCACAAAAGTGGGAGCAAGGCAGAAGCAGGAAACTACAGACCTGTTAGTTTAACCTCAGTGGTAGGGAAAATGATGGAATCACTTCAGAAGGAAATAATTGTTGAGTATCTAGAGGCCAGAGGGCCACAGGAACCAAGGCAGCATGGATTCACAGCGGGAAGGTCATGCCAGACAAATCTGATAGATTTCTTTGACTGGGTGACCAAAGTAGTTGATCAGGGAGGGGCTGTGGACATGGCCTACCTAGACTTTAGCAAGGCATTTGACACAGTCCCACACAAAAGATTAATATACAAGTTAGCCAGCCTGGGAGTGGGTCCCAAGATGACAGCCTGGGTAAAGAATTGGCTGGAGAATAGGACACAGAGAGTAATAGTAAATGGAGTCCACTCTGAAAAAGGGGGTTAGTAGTGGGGTACCGTAGGGTTCAGTATTAGATCGGTCCTCTTCAATGTCTTTATAGCTTACATTGCAGAGGGACTGGAAGGAAAGTATGTATCTTTGCAGATGACACAAAGATCTGCAACAGAGTTAGTGCACAAGGTGGAGGGAAAGGATGAGAAGGACTTGGCAAGGTTAGAGGAATGGTCAAATGTATGGCAGCTTAGATTCAATGCTAAGAAGTAAGGTAATGCACCTGGGAAACAAAACCCAGGGAAGAGTACACAATGGGGGTGAGATACTAACAACAACAAAAATGGAAAGGGACCTGGGGTAGTCATATCAGATGACCTAAAGGTGGGCAAGCAATGTGAGAGGGCAGCAAGGAGGTGGTGGGGATACTGGGATGCATAGGAAGAGGCATCACCAGTAGAAAACAGGAAGTTATTATCCTCTGTACAGACAGCTAGTGAGACCCCATCTGGAGTACTCGTGCAGTTCTGGAGACCCAATCTCCGCAAAGACATAGACAGAATGGAAGCTGTCCAGAGGAGGGCACTAAATGGTGCAGGGTCTGCACTGGAAGACATATGAAGAGAGACTTAAGGAGCTTAATATGTATAGCCTCGAGGAAAGGAGGGAGAGGGGAGACATGATCGAAACTTTCAAGTACCTCAAGGGAATCAACAAAGTCCAAGAGGGTAGCATCTTTCAAAAAAAGAGGTGTGCAAGAACAAGGGGGCACAATTTGAAGATAGAAGGGGGGCGGCTCAGAGGTAATTTAAGGAAGTATTTTTTCACAGAGAGGGTTGTGGATGTATGGAACGACCTTCCAGAGGAGGTTGTGGAGTCAAAAACAGTGGTGGAATTCAAGCATGCATGGGACAGTCATAAGGCAATTCTAGGGGGTGGGGGTAGGAAGAAGTAGGCTGCTGGTTAATTAGGACCTGCAGCTTATCCATCAGGTAGGGAAATGGGAAGACTGGGTGGGCCAAGCGGTCCTTATCTGCCGTCTAATTCTATGTTTCTATGTTTAAGAGACAATCTAAGTAAAACATTTCTGTGGCACTCCATAAGTCTGTAAAACGTGTGACAGGAATGTATGTGAAATTTTATCAAACACTTTTTCTTGATCCACAGTTAACACACAGCCATGTGAAGTATCTTGATTGCCCAATTCAACCATTTCCCTTAACAATAGTAAATTATCCGTTATAGATCTAATTCTCATTGAACATGTTTGGGATGGTGTAATTAAAGTAGGTGCCAAGGTAGCTAATCTTGCAGTTAAGATTTTCATTAATATCTTCATATCAGCATTCAGCAAGCTGAGAGGTCTCCAATTATTGATATCTTTCCTATCACCTTTTTTAAAAATAAATATCTGTATAGTAGTTCCCAGATGTGCATCTAACTTCTGGTGTAACAAAATCCAATTAAAGACTACTTCTAGAATGTTTGTTAGTTCAGTGATGTAATTGTAACCCCTAGGTGGTGCTATCCCTGCCTGCTTGGCTAGTAGCAGGTTAAGGGGCCTAGGTTCTGCAACGGGTGCCTCCACCCGGAGGTCAGGGTTGGTAGTGGTCAAATTAACCTGGGCACAGCCCTCTGGGACACTGCAACCCCCCTCTTTCCCTTCTAGTGGCCTGAGCAATATACAATAATCACTTTCACAGTACCCCATGTACACCATACCAGTACCCACACTGTTTGCACTTACCACCAGGGCTGGTTCCTCTGGCTCGACCCTGGGGACCCCCTGTAAAACAAGGTTATGCACAGTAAATAGCAACAGTACAGTACTCTTGGCACAAAATGGAACGACAGTCAGGTTAAATGCAGAAAAAGTCAGATCTGATTTATTCAGGGGACTTGAACAAGGAAGGGGCATAATCAGGTTGATTGGCTTAAAGGCTATATTAATCAAACAGTTATACATGTGCTTTAAGTCCCCACACAGTCACACCTCTGGGTACCAGGGTAGACAGACGATGGGCTAGCCAGGAACATTGCAGCTGGTTGGGGCCCTGTGATGGAAGGAAGCAACATGCACAACACACACTATTTGTAATCCGGAGCCAGAGGGCTCAGTTCATGGAAAAAAAATCAACCAGACAATCAGATGACAACACTTTAGATTTAGCTGTTGTTGCAGGGAGCTACCCTGATGTTTACTCACGATACCCAATACTGGACACAGGCAGGATGAAATCGAGACTGCAGGTTGTTGAGCTGGAGTGCCCGGAGAAGCAGGGCCCACACGAATCACCGAGGTGTCGTTCCTGTTCAAGTGTTGAGCAGGGGGCTGATCCCCAGGCAGGTCTGTCATCGATGGCTTTCTCTGTGCAGCAGGTAGTCTGGCTGGGCCAGTGTGGCAGGGCCCAGGCCCAATGGAGATGATTTTGGATTCAGTCCGTGGGGCGGGATGCAGCTTCCAGCTGGAAGAACACAAGTCAAACCACAGTGGGGAATCAAATCATGACCCCCTATAAGCACACAACACATTCACATATAAGGAAATTCCACTGTACCAGGCAAAAGGCTCTCTGGTGGCAATTACAGAGTTTCTGCACAATCCGGGAGTTCAGAGGTGGCTGGAAGTCCAGACAGGCCGATCGCGTTCAGCAAATCTTCGGTCTTCTTCAGGTTAAAACCTGGTCATAGTCCAGTGGCTTAAATCGTCCTCAAAACTCAGATTCAGTCCAAATCTCAGGCATAGCAGGCAGACATGCAGGCCAAACTCAGGCCTTTCCACAGTTCTCTCATGCAAATCCACGCCGGGGCTGCTGCTTGAATTATTCAAGCTGTTAGCTCTTCACTTCCCAACTCAGAACTGAAACTAGCTGCAAGCAGCTTAGGAATTTCCCCAAGATCCAAAAGGTTTGGTTGGCTGATCTGTCTGTCAGTCACAACAAGGGCTCCCCTCCAGGTTATTTTAGGTGCCAAAAGCCCACAGCTACAATTCCTACAAGTTTTGGCCCCACCAAGCCCCTGTAGACAGACTTCATTTTAGAGTCCCAAATGTACTGATTGGCCCATTCTGACAGTCCAGGACCAAGATAATGGAAACAAACAGAACTGTCCATGCTGCAAAGAAAGCAGGTTAGAACAAACTGCAATATTATTACTACTCTAACAAATGATCAGCAAACAAGTACATCTTCTAACAGAGATCCCTCTCAGATTAATTATGACTGCAATCCAGGCAGCTCTTAAAGAGACAGTACACAGAGGCTATACAGGCACTCTCTGGCAATACATTTAATCTGCTAAAACGCAGAACACCAGCCTGGCACTGAGCATTTAGGCAAGCTCAAGGAGGACTTTTTGGGAACCCCCATTTGTGGGGGTTACATAATTTTTGTAGAATTCTATAGTCAAACCATCCAGGCCTGGGGCAGTATCATTTTTCAAGGCTTGAATAGCTTTCTCTATTTCTATTTTTTGGATTGGTCCCAGCAAGGGGTCTGTAAGATCAGAAGGCACAGGTAGTATTGTTATGGAATTTAAATATTCCTCAATCTGTACAGGACACAGGGCAATATCTGTGTATAAGTGCTGGAGTTTTTATTTATTTTATTTATTTAGTTTTTGTTGACCAGGTAAGTGCACTAGACAAATCCTGCCTATTTTCAGGCACGACCCAGGGGAAGGGGATGCAGATGAATGCCAACTGACCTTGAACTAGATTAAGCTGTTGGTGGTATTTTTCTTTAGTGAATGAGTGAAATTTGGCCAGGATACTGGGGAAATTCCTCTACTCTTTTCGATAAGTGCCATGGGATCTTTAACATCCACCTGAACTACCACCAATCCAGGCAGATGGGATCTTGGTTTAACATCTCATCCGAAAGACGGCACCTCAGAAGTGCAGCACCCCTCTCTTGCTGCACTACAGTGTCAGTACTGGGATATTAACCCAAGTGCCAGATGTGGGAACTGAACCCACAGCCCTCTGATCTCCCAGCCTCAGAGGCGAGTGTGCTACCTACTGAGCCACGGACACGGTTGAGTATCAATAACCTCCCGGATTTGTTTATTTGTATTAACTCCCCCGACCCCGTGTCTTTTGTCAAGGAGCCCATGACTCTGGATGTTCTTTGATCCCTACAGCTTTCAAAAATATCCCCATGGATGCCTTTACCCGGTGTGCATACTCTATGTTCCCTGCAGCAATGAGGTAGCTCGAGAATATTACAAACTTTCCATCTCCTTCTTCAAATATTTTATTTGGGCAGTATAGTCACCTCTTCCCTCAATACTGAGAGACATTGCTGTAGCCAGCTGGGATTTTAAAGTTAGATATTTTTTATATTGCGTAGTATGTACCTGAGCTGTTTACTGCTGGAATACTTGTTTTATTTCAATTTTAGTATCCGCCCACCAAATGCTTATATCATCCTTTATACAGGCTAGAGTTTTTCTTGCTTGTAAAGTCTCTAGGACTGCCTTCTGTATTACTGGGTTATTCATTAAAGTACTATTCCAGTAACCTTTACCAAATGGTTGCTTATCAAGTAACCCTTCTGTAAGAGTCAACACAGCATGGTCTGAGGTTTCAGTTGGACATACTGTAGCTGCATGTAAGTTAATATGTTGTGAGGAAAAAATATTATCTATGTGGGTGGACAACCGTCGCTTCAGAAATGTCTGTCCTCCCCCAGTATGGAGTGCCTTGTAAGAATCCACTAGATCAGCTGTCTTTAAAATTTGTTTTAGACAGTTGAGTATCACAATAGTCTTTAACTGTATTCTGACTTCTGTCATCCTGTGTAAGAAGGCAGTTAAAAGTCCCCCCATAAGACATGTTTAGATGTGGCCAGGTAAGGTTTTACTAACTGAAAAAGATCCACCCTATCCTTGTTTTTCTGAGGAGCATAAATGTTTATCAATCTCCAGTAGGAATTTTCATAAGTAAAATCAAGTAATAAAGCTCTACCCAAACTGATGTGTAGTACCCTGGTGATGGTAAACCCCATCCCCTGAAAAAGGACACCCACTCCATCACATGTGTCTTGTCCAAAGAAGAAGAACGAGGGTCCACAACACCATAGTTTTTGCGCCGCAAGTATCAGTGATTTTGAGTTAAGTTGAGTATCCTGCAAAAGACAAATATCATAATTAGAGTCTTTTAGGATAGATAAAGTCACCAGACATCGTCTTGCAGCTTTTAAACTATTTGTGTTTAGGGTGGCCACCCTCAATGAGAAAGGAGAAGTCATTCCAAGGGAAGGATTATGTTTTCCTTATTTCTTCCTAGAACTTTTCCGAAACTCAACCCCAAGTTTAGTCCCTTTGCAAACTGGGGGATCCTTCTTCTCTGAAGATTCTTCCTCAGAGTCTGATGTGATCATTTGCTGGGAGGAAAATGTGGACGAAGATTCAAAATCTTCATCAGCATCTGATCCCCTGGATTCATCATGAAGGATCGCATACCTATTTGATACTTCTAGCGGGGATGATTTTTTTGAGGCTTTTGTAGGCTTAGATTTTGTGTGGGTTACTATTAGAGGTCATTTCTTTGTAGCTGTAGGTTTTTCTGAGGAGGCATAACAGCACTTTCAGGCTTCTGGGACACCTGCCCTATGTCAGCCGTTTGAGTCTCAGAGGCTGGTACTGCTGAGTGTACAACAGGTTCTGTGGGGGGACAGTGAAATTCCACAGTGGTACATTTTTCCTGGGATTGTGTTGGGTGGGCCTCTGTTGTAGCTGTGGGAGTAGATGTGGAAACAGAAGTAGTGACACCTATGTCCCTTTGATCAGTATCAGCAGCAAATCCTTCTTGTGGACCAGAAGTACTATCTGCTGTGGTTTGTGAGGTAGTTTGCTGGTGCCTCGGGCGATCAATATCAGTTCTTTGGGCAGCTGTTATAAAGTCATCTTGATCTTGTCTGTCAGACCTGTTGTGTGTAGCCCAGGGACAAGATCTGTAGGTGTGGCCACTATCCTCACATAAGTTGCATTTCATTTCTTCAGTGCACTCTTGGCCCACATGTTCAAACCCTAAACATAGATTACATTTTAACCTGTTGCATGGTGAACTCAGATGTTGAAATGAACCACATTTGAAACAAGTTTTCGGTTGGCCCGGGTTAAAACAATATCCTCTCTCTGGGCCTAAGAAAAAACTACTGGAAAGGTGCTGAGGGCCTGTTTTTGTCATTTTTAATTTTTCTTTATATTTCCATCCCCCTGTCCAGATATGTTCAGTGTCCAAAATCGGCTGGGGGGGACCCATTATGCGTAATATCATGTACTGAGACACCCTCATTTCGAAATAAAACTGGGATTGTTTTAAAAGCTGGATTAGAGAGTGGAATAGCTCAAAATGGCAACTAGAGCTCAGAGAATGATAGCTCTTCATATTTAACCCAGAATTTCTCCAGTCCTTGCAGGGATTTAAAGCTTATATAAAAACTATTGTCCCCAGGTATATGTATTAAAGCGTAAATTTCATTTGAAAAAAAGCCCATAGAGTTCTTTATTAAGGACCACCCAACATACTCTCTATCAGGTGTATTATCCAAACCTCCAGCATATTGTAGTCACACGGCATTTTCAATTGTTTATCCTGGAGTGGCACACTAAGCTGAAAGCTTGTTTACAGGTGCGACCTGGGAGCACAGGAAGTTAAGTGACTTGCTCAGGGTCACACAGTATGCAAGTGGGGACTGTGGGTTTCAAACCCAGGTCTCCAGATTTGCAGCTCAAAGCTTTAAACCACTGCATTATACTGCCTCCACTGGGCTGGTGGAGAAGGTGTTTGGAAATTATCTTTCTTTCTAAAATTTGCCCATACTGTTTTTGCTTTATCTGCTGCTGATTGCATAATCTGTGGCAAAGGCCTTTCAGTATCCATTTGTTCTCCCCATGTTTGTTCTGTGCCATTTTGATCAGTGTCCTCCCTCTCACCCACCTCCATGTTAGTAGGCAAAAGTGCAGCATGCACCGGGGAACGACCACATCCTCAGAGTGCAGTGCTAAATCAAAGTCATCTACAAAAGTTGGAGTCTCAGGGGCTGTGTTCAGTATGCTAGATACTTGGTTCACAGAGGGAGGTGGAGTTCAACATTTATCTGAGTACTGCTTTCTACCCCTCAGGAAGAGGTGCCTGGTATTGATAAAACCATAGGGTCCAGAAGCCATTGTCCACTTGCAGTTTGTTTACATCCTGCACTTTTTAATGAATTTTTAAGTGACCATGCAATTTTTTTTCACCAGTGCTTGCCACTTTATGAGCAGGGTTAGGACACCCTTTTCTTAAAAAAGGTCTGGCACTCGGCATTTGAACAGCACTAAAAGATATTGGAGTTACATGTTGCATGGGCAAGTTCTGGGAAGTAGAAGGTAATTCGTTATCATGACTTTCAGTGCTGTGATCCGTTACTTGCGAGCATCTGGGAAACAAAAACCCAGGGGAAGAGTGCACAATGAGGGGTGAGTTAATAACAACAACAAAAATCGAAAGAGACCCACGAGTAATTATATCAGATGACCTAAAGGTGGGCAAGCAATGTGAGAAGGCAGTAAGGAGGGCTGGGGGGAATACCTCGATGCATAGGAAGAGGCATCAACAATAGAAAACAAGAAGTTGTTATCCCTCTCTACAGACAGTTAGTGAGACCCCATCTGGAGTACTGCATGCAATTCTGGAGACCCAGTCTCCGGAAAGACATAGACAGAGTGGAGGCTGTTCAGAGGAGGGCAACCAAAATGGTGCAAGGTCTGCACCAGAAGACATACGAGGAGAGACTAAAGCAGCTTAATATGCATACCCTTGAGTAAAGGAGGGAGAGGGAGGACATGATAGAAACTTTCAAGTATCTCAAGGGAATTAACAAGGTACAAGACGGTAGTATCTTTCATAAGAAGAGATGCGTAAGAACAAGGGGGCACAATTTGAAGATGGGTGGGACGGCTCAGAGGTAATGTTAGACAGTATTTTTTCACATAGAGAGTTGTGGATGCATGGAACAGCCTTCCTGAGTAGGTTGTGGAGTCAGGAACAGTGGGAGAATTCAAGAATGCATGGAACAGGCATAAGGCAATTCTAGTGGGGGGCAGGAGGAAGTAAGCTGTTGATTAACTAGAATCTGCAGCTTATCCATCAGGTAGGGAAATGGGCAGACTGAGTGGGCAAAGCGGTCCTTATCTGCCATCAAATTCTATGTTTCTATCCTGGCAGGTCTTCTGGAACTGCATCACACACCAGCTGATTGTGCACTTGACAGTCTGTCAGCATCCCATTTGATGCTACTGCATCATTCAGTGAGTCAGTCTCTCAGCTGTCACACCGCTGTTCCGGCATCGGCTAGGAGCCTTGGGAGGAAAACTGCAGAGTTACAGGTGCTCATGGCAGAGGGTGAGGTGGACATTGCAGCCATCACAGAAACATGGGCCATCCAATACAATGACTGGGACCTGTCTGTACCAGGGTACAGGTTATTTCATAGGGACAGGGTGATTGGGAAAGGAGGGGGTGTGGCACTATATGTGAAGGAAGGACTGAAGTGTGCAACGGAGGAAGGGGAGGAGGGTAGTATGGAGTCACTTTGGATGCAAATCCAGGATTCCAAGAATAGGATTCTTAGAATGGGAGTGGTGTACAGGCCGCAATCTCAGATGGAGGAGTTAGAAAGGGAACTAGCGGGACAGATCAGGAGGACCTGAGAGAAGGGTAGTGTGGTGATTGTGGGGGACTTCAACATGCCAGGAGTGGACTGGAGTACCAACAACCAGGAACAGAAGGGAGCAGGTACTGCTGGATGCCTTCCAGGACAGCTTCCTGCTGCAAATGGTCAGTGAACCAACCAGGTTAGGGAATACCCTTGACCTTGTGCTGGCAAACGGGGACTTTGTGAGAGAGCTTACAGTGGAGGAACCGCTGTCAGGGAGTGACCACCACTCAGTATGGCTCACATTGTATATGGGAAAGGAAGGAGTGGAATCTGGCACAAGAGTGCTGGACTTCACGAGGGCTGACTTTGGGAGGATGGGTGAAGTGGTAAAAGAGTACCTGGCCAGAATTCAATCTAGTATGGACACTAACCAGAGGTGGGAGCTCATAAAGCTGAGGATAGTGGAGGCAACCAAAACCTGCTGCAAGGCCCAGAGCAAGAAGTCTAGGGCTAAGAAACTGAGCTGGTTGAGCAAGGAGGTCATGGAAAAGGTAAGGAGAAAAAGAGCTGCCTCTAGGAAGTACAAGAAAACAGGGAGAGGGGAGGACAGGGCAGAGTACTTGACAGAATCAAAGGAGGTGATAAGGGCAGTAAGGGGAGCCAAGACATCTACAGAACTCAGGCTGGCACAAGGCATTAAGAAGGGGGAGAAGGACTTCTTTAGGTACATCAGGGAGAAATGGAGCTGTAAGGACCACATAGTAAGGATTAGGAAGGAGGGGGGTTGGGTGGAAGCAGGGTGTGATAAGGCAGAAGCACTAAATGAGTGCTTCTGCTCAGTATTTACTAAAGAGAAGAGGGGTGACACCCAAGGGGGAAAATGGCAGAAACAGGGGAGGGGTGACAGATGGGGAAACCATGGAGGGCAGAGTTCGAGAGGGTTTGAAGGCACTGAGGGTGGAAAGGCGCCAAGCCCAGATGGCATCCACCCCAGGGTACTGAAGGAGTGGCAGAGGTCCTTGCAGGACCTTGGCAGACCTATTTAATGCCTCATTACATCTGTGGTGTGTACCTCAGGACTGGAGGATTGCTCATGTGGTGCCCCTCCACAAGAGTGGACCCAAGGATGAACTGGGAAATTACAGACCAGTGAGCCTCACGTCCATCGTGGATAAGCTAATGGAGACTATCCTGAAGGAGAGGCTGGTGGCCCTCTTAGAGGCCAAAAGACTACAGGACAGCAGACAGCATGGCTTCATATGGGGCAGATCCTGCCAAACCAACCTGGTGGAGTTCTATGACTGGGTAACTATGCAACTGGACAGGGCCCATGCAGTGGATGTCCTGTATCTGGACTTCTGTAAGGCATTCGACTCGGTGTCGCATGGAAGGCTGGGAAGTAAGTTAGTAGGCACAGGGGCAGGTGCAAAGCAGGTGAGATGGGTATGGAACTGGCTTTAGGGAAGGCAACAGAGGGTGGTGATGGGTGGGGAGCTCTCACACCCAAGGGTAGTGACGAGAGGTGTTCCACAGGGCTCAGTGCTGGGACCAGTGTTGTTTGGGATATTCATTGCAGACTTATCATTGGACATCAAGAGCAAGATCAGTCTGTTTACTGATGATACCAAGGTAGGAGCGGTGGTGGATGACCTAGGGGGATGGCAGGGGTTGCAGGATGATCTGGCAAAGCTTGAAACCTGGTCAGACACCTGGCAACTGGGGTTTAATGCCAAAAAGTGCAAAGTGCTGCATTTTGGGATGAAGAACCCAAGGAGAAGTTACCAGCTGGGGGAGTGCCACTAACCCAGACAGAGGAGGAGAAGGATCTGGGGGTGCTCATTACAGGGTCAATGAACAATTCAGCATAATGTAGGAAGACAGCTGCAAAGGCCAACAAAATGCTGGGTTGCATTGCAAGGGGTATATCCTCGAGGAGGGAGGTGGTGATTCTGCCACTGTATAGGTCATTAGTTAGATTGCACCTGGAGTACTGCGTGCAGTACTGGCGCCCGTATCTGAAGAGGGACATTAGGTTACTGGAGGGGGTGCAGCGCAGGGTGACAAAGATGATCAAGGGGCTGGGGGACTTATCATACGAAAGGAGGCTGAGGGAGTTGAACATGTACTCACTGGAGGAGAGGAGGGATGGGGGGACATGATTGAAACCTTTAAGGACATGAAAGGAATAAACAAGACAGGTACTGAGGGGCTGTTCAAAGTAAGGGAAGGGAGGGACACCAGGGGCCATGATATGAGACTGGAGTGAGGAAAGTTCAGGAGGGAGATGAGGAGACACTTTTTTACAGAGAGGGTGGTGGCTGGGTGAAATGCATTACCTGCAGAAGTGGTATCCAGTAGAACAGTGGACTGCTTCAAAAGGGGATGGACCAGGACAAGGGGTAGGGTCAATGAAGGGGAAGGGTGGAAGGGAAGGGCAGCTGCAGAATAAGGGGTGCTAGCTGCACATCTGAGCAGACTTGATAGACCTCTAGGCCTTTATCTGCTGGCAAATTTCGCATGCTCATATGTTCATAAAGGATGTACACTGATTTCCTCGCTGCTATACAGGAGCCTAATTCTAGTTGTAAGCCTTTGGTTAAAAGCAGGGAAGAATTAAACTTCCGCGTACCTAGGCTGAATGATTCTGTGGTCTGAAAATACAGTTACCAGTATCTGAGTTGTATGAATATGTAACGAGGAGGTGATGAAAAAGTAATCAATCCTTGTGGCCAAATGGCCTTTCTGAAAGGTGGGTTCTATTGTGCCTGTATGTGACAAACAAACATCCTTTAGGTTAGTTGACAAAATCATATTTTTTAAATATGCCATGTCACAAAAAACTGTCTGTGTTTTGGTTTTACCCCTGTCAGACAGTGACAATCCCAAAATCCCCCACCCCAATATCACATGCTGTGAGGAGTACAAGTGGGGCTGCATGATTTTAAACAGCGCAATCCTTTCAGCCTTAGTCTGAACAGTACAGATGTTAATCAAGCTATACCAAACATGTTGAGTTTTAATTTTCAGAAGAGCAGCCCTTCCCGGTACCAAATCAATTAGTTTAATAAGATGAAATGAGACATTTAAGAATAGAATAGCAACACCTGAGCAGGGTTTGGAACCAAGAGACCAACAGGACAGGCCTACATACCACTGTGAAATGGCTGTTCTAAGATCAGCCAATGTATGTAATCTGGTGTCCTGTAAAAAAAAAAACTTCTTTAAGGGAAGTTAGATAGGAAAAGATAGCTGTCTTTTTCTTATGGTTTTTATGCTATTAACACTGAAGGTAAAATTAGGGATGTGGGGCTCCATGAATGTTTTAGGGTAACAAGGTGCTGTTTTTGTGATGTTCTAGTCAGCGTAGTGTGCTTCAGTTTAGTTTTTGCTTTGGAGGGTGCTTGGTTGTCTGCAGGTGCAAGCAAGGCCAAAGGGAGGGGATCCTTTCCATACAATGCAACTTCCGGCAGAGAAGACCATATGGAAGAAGTATCAGACTCAGTCCCTAAAGCATCAGGGTTATCCGATAGCACCTCAGATCTATTAACCAAGAGGATCCCTGTTGTCTTTAAAATTTTGGGGTTAGTTGGGTCCAGGTCTGTCTGCATCTGGCTGAGGTTTTGGGATTGCCTGGTTCCTTGTGGGTCTGAGAAGGAGGAGGCATGTCTACCTGCATAGTTTGTTCTGTCATAGTCTGAGCTTCAGATTGTGATCTGTTGTCAGGAGGTACTGCCTGCACAGGTGGTGGTGGTGCTGACTCCTCTAGATGGGGTGCCTGTGAAGTGCCTTCACCAACCTCGGAAGGCCTATGTTCTGGTTCAGAGCATGGGAGGGGGCTGGTTAGAAGCGGGGGGTCTACCTCTAGTGCGTTGTGCCATTGCTATCAATAGTCGTTGTTCCTCACTATCCAATTGGTTGGGTTGATTGTGGGCAGCCCAAGGGCAGGTGTGATAGGAATGCCCCTTAGTATTACATAGGCTGCATATTTGATCATTCCTGCAATGCCCACTGGTGTGGCCCAGTTCTCCACATAGCGTGCATTTCAATTTATCACACAAACTACTTATGTGTCCTATCTCCCCACACCTATAACACGCTTTGGGCTGTCCTGCATAAAACAGGAGCCCCTATCCCGGCCCAGAAAAAAACAATTAGGCAAATACTGTAGTCCAGTGGCTGTGGAATGCAACATGACTTGAATCTTCCATCCCCCGTCCATATTTTTTCTTCATCAACTATGGCATCTGGATGTCCTAGGACCAAACACCGCTGTTTCAACCAGTAGAGTAGATCTGTTATGTCGACCCCTTCATTATGAAAAAGTACTGTTATTGTTCTGGTAGCTTTTTCAGTTAGAAGCACAGCTTCAAATGGGGTCCATAAGGGAGTAGTTTTAAAAGTCTGGAATAGTTCCCAAAATTTTTGTAGACCACTGTTACTGACATCAAAAGTTTACTCTCCAGAGACGTGAATCAAAGCATATATCTCAGCTGCTGCAAACCCCATGGAGCCTTTGAGTAGAGTTTTTACTATGAACAAACGTTCCAGAAAAACATCCATGCTCCCTTTATAGATCAGTCATACTGCATTGTGGTGCTTAGCTGGGTAAGTCAGTTCCCTGAAAAGGCATGCATAGGACCTGCTATTGTTTCTATATTGTAAGCCGGCAGGTGCAGTTCTAGGCACTTTATCTGGGCCTGTGGGTCATGCAGTGTTGGGTGTAGCTTGATCTTTGTGGTGGGGTGGGGAGTAAGTCATCACCTTGGTCATTCAATTGAGAAGCTGAGACATTGGCAGCAGTATTTACCAGAGATAGCTGAGGGTTATGCATAAGTTGCAGTTCCTCCGGGAGATGCACGGGGGAGGTTTGTATTGTTACTGGGTTTTTGTCTATATGCTTCAAGTCCAAGATCTGTATTTTCCTGTGGGGGCCCAAAGCATTCTTTGTCTCCTCCCTGCTCGACTCAGTAAGTGCCGAGGAGCTTTAAACCCATTGCCCATCTGAACTGCATTCCTATCCTGCTCTCATTACAACAGATTCGACAGACCAATCCGTAGTATCATTGTTCAGCAATGTGGGGTCACATCTTAGGCCAGAGGGATTCTTCTTCTTGTGTGCCATTCCTGGTGTGACTCCAGTTGCTAATTTCACATTTGTCTGTCCTTGAAAAATGAAGAGCAATGCTTGGCCTTTGAAGTAGAGCTTTCCACCTGCGGCTGATCCTGACAAGAAAAAGCTGTATCAGTAGTTTTATGCTGGGCTATTGCAGCGTTAATTCAGCCTGTCATTTGTGGAAGATTTCTTCCCCATTATGAAGTTGCTGTTACAAGTCTATGGCATAGTCCATTTTTGTAGTACTGGGCTTAGCAGGTAATCCTTGAGTTGTGTCCATATCCTCCGGTTGCTCTCTCCGCACAGCTACGGCTGTGGGGATTTCCACCAGTGCATTTTCTCATTCTTTACAGACCTCAAAGGTCTGTAAGCATCAAAAAACGTATCTGTCTCAGCTTGGAAGGAGGCACAGGAGAAGACCAGCTCCTCTGCCTCCTGCAAGTCCATCTCCATCGGCCGCACTGGGAAAGTGGCCATCCACATGCCAACAGTAGGAGAATTTCCTCGGTGTCCTGGCCAAATTTCCCCCATTCACTAAAAATACTACCAACAGCTTAATATGGTTCAAGGTCGTTTGGCATTCATCTGTATCCCCCTCCCCCGAGTCGTGCCTGAAAATAGGTAGAATTTGTCTAGGCACTTATCCGGTCAATAAAAACTGAAGAAAAATAAATAAATTGCAATCGACATAGTGGTGTTAGGGAAACATCGCATCAACAAGAAATTGTTAATGCAGTGTCATGGATCCCTTCATTCCTACCTCCATTCCTTCCTTCTATGCCTGCTGTATGAGCTTTTCCCCCACCTAACTGCTCCCCCTCCGTCTTAGTTAACATCCACCCTTACTCTCCCCAACTCCTGCTTGTCTGACATCTCCATCACCTCTACTCTCCCTTCCTTCTGTTTTTCCACCTCCCTACATGTCCTTCTCTTGCTGGCACCCACCGACACTGTCTCTTTCCCCTCTCCTCCCATCACCCTACCCCCTCCCTTCCCCCCACTCCATGCTCCAGTCTCCATGTTCCCTCTACTCTGTCCACCTTGACTGCTTTGTATGGTTTTCCCCCTTTTCCTGTCCTACTTGTCCCAACCCCATTGTCTTAACCTGACCTCCGCCCACCACCCCCCCCTCCTGTTTCTCCCTCCTCACATCCAGACAGTGGGTGAAATCTATTCTTTAAAGGCACCCCTTTGAATGTTTCCATTCCTGTTGCAACCTTTGCAATCCCACTCCTTCACCCTACCACTTGCCATTCCCCTTCCTGGCCCTCTGAGGTAAGGGTACAGCTGGATCCTGGGTGAACCTCCCTACCCCCTTCCACTGCCTACTGACCTTGCTCCCGTGTGCATCCCCCACCTGTCTTTTTCTCCACTGCCCCCTTACTCGCCACTCAATCCTCCCCAGCTCCCACCTGAGCTGCCTTACTTCTGCACTTAGATGTTCCAGGCTCCTGCATACCAGACAGCCCCCTGTTACCCACATCATCCTCAAGAAGACTGCCTCCCCACAACCACTACAGCACACCACCCTCTTCCCACTGTCCTGATGCCTACACATGCTTGTATCCCGCCACATCCTCCTGACCTCTCCCTCTTTTAACCCACCAGATAGGTACGTCCATATATACACCAGTTTGGGATGTCTACAGCAGCCCCCAAACCACCTTGATTCTCCTACCTACTACCACTTCTTTGATGCCCTATATGATTGCAAGCTGACCCTTCTGGGGGCAGTATAGCACAGTGGTTAAGGGCACTGAGCTGCAAACCTGGAGACCTGGGTTTGAACTCCATCAGCCCCCACTTGCATACTGTGTAACCCTGAGCAAGTCACTTAACTTCCTTGTGCTCCCTGGTTGCACCTGAAAACAAGCTCCGGATTAGTGTGCCTTTTCTGTTTAAACAACTTCCCTTTCCCCTCGACAGAGACCAGCTGCAGTCCTTTTCCTTTGATACCCTTGTGGGCTTGTCCCAGATAATATCCTTTGTGCCCTCTGTAGGATCTGCCTAATCTGCTATATATTTACAAGCTAAGTCTAGATAGGGATCAGCTGCAATCCCCTTCCAACACCCTACAGGATCTTTGCTGCCCCCCCCTTTTCACTTGCCTATCCTCCACTGACTGGCGAGGACTGTGACCTGTGGTCCTTCCAGTGGACAATCTGCTGATGCCCAGAGATGCCACTGAGTTAGGTGCCACTTTCCTGCTTTGTGACACTCACGCTTTGGAGTCAATCACACTTCGGGGCAGCTGGGACCTCTGGGTAATTTATATTGGACTGCAGCTGCGTGATTCACTGGCTCCAGTCATGTGACCAGCTTCCCCCCCACAACAATGGCACTGAATTCAGCAGACAAACTGCAATCCACTTGTCGTCCCACAATGCCCCCCCCCCATTTCACCACACAGCCATTTCCCCTATTAGCACTTAGCTGAATCTGGATTCCCAACAGAATGCTGCCATTTGGCTGGAATTCACTGCAGCTTGGCAGCTGCTTCTCTTTGCCTCCCTGAATGAAGATAAAACAATGTAGCATACACGTCTATCTCATGGACTGCAGCCGCTCAATTTGCTGGCTCAGTCATGGTGTGACCAGCACCCCTCACAACATTGTATGCCAGCCTACCCCACTCATTTGCTTTGGTGTAATCCCAAATTGTAGGGGGGCACATAAATCACTTTGTGCCACACAAACAGAGGTTTCAAATATAAGGAGTCCTGTGCTGTGTCCAGATTCAAAGTACTAACCTCTGTGTGGAGCAAAGTGATTTTGTATGTGCTAAAGCTTTTAATAATATGCTGTACTGTATTTCTTCTGGGTCGTACCTGAAAATAGGCATACACATGCCTAGTGTCCCCCACCCAGTCAACAAAAGCTAGATAAATAATATCAGGACCCTGGTGCTTAAGAAGTGTGGTCCATATTTATGAACCTTTGGTATTCATAAAGCAGTTGGTATTTTAGCTTACGTTACTCTGATACAAATGAAACACATTTGTAATGCAACTTTTGTTTTATTTTGTTTGACTTTATTTTCCTTGAGTAATTTTACTCCCTACCTAACATGCAGGATTGAAACAGGAGTGGACTAAATCATGAAGAGTGCAAAATAAAACTGAGAAAATGCTTCAACAATGTAGGGTAAAATACTTTTAATGCAATGGAAAACTGCTTTCTGAGTGAAAGCCTGTCTCTTGCTGGTTTTGCCAGTACTTTTGAAATTAAAAAATATATATTGTACTATATTCGGATCCTATTGTCCAATCAAAACACTGAGTTATGGTCGCTTTTATTCCTTAATAACATTATTTTAGTCATTGTATCACAGGCTATGATATTATAATATAATTCGCTTACCATGTGTTCTCATTGACTGTCATTTGAAATAGAAATGTTTTGACCATGATATTTCTGCATACAAAACTAAAACATTAATTCAGTTTCTTGCTTTGTTTGCTTTTTCTGTTAATGCATGTTGCATGTAAGTGATAATATCACGTTTTTGTTACTTCAGAAAATAATCCACTTTTCTCATTGAGATTAAGTTCTTGGCCTTCAGCCCTGTACTTTATCCACTTGGAAAGTAGATTATTGACTCACATAACATGGGAAGGATGATAACATCTCTTAAATAAAACCATCCAAAGTAAGCTGTTAGCAATATTAATGGAACCGTGCAGATTTAATATACATCGATGTTTGTTTTCTCATTTGGAGCTCCCAGTATTGCACGATTGTGAGTGACATGGTAAGAAGCATAGTTCCTTTAGTATTTTATTTGAAGTACTTACTGCATTCGGTGTTGTACAGTTAAAACAGTATATTTTGGGGGGACATATCAGCTATGGGAGTTAATATTTCACTACAAACATTTTATAAAAGCTCAGTACAGATTAATAAGTTGTGCAAAGTTGCACCTCAACAAGCAGAGTTAATGTTATAACATGGCAAGGAACACAATCATACAGGTAAAGAACTAGATGGTTTTATATAAGTGATAATCTCACCCTTACTATGTCATGCAAGATGATAAGCAGCAGCGTGGTCTCATGGTAGAATACTGGATTTGGAACTGGAATTTCTCTGGATCAAACCCCACCAGTGCCAAATACTATACTCACTCTGTGGACATTGCTCCAGCCCTGTCCACCTGCCTGTGGTACTTGGTAAAAGCAGGTCACTACTGAAAATGAGATGCTGCATGATGCATCTTAGATGGGCTATTTCGGGTAAAAAAATTGTCCAATATAACAGAAATAAAGTTTAAAAAAAATGAATCAACACCAGACATTTGCTGTCTTAATGGATTAGTCATTAGCATTTCACTTAACACACACACTAGTTGTCTGTGCATTTAAAAACATCAATGCAATATATTTTAAAAATCTAAGGAATATATTATAAAATTCAGCATTATTATTTATCATTATTTAGAGCTGACATCTGCATTGTTATCATCACATCAGCTATTCTGGTGCTATGTCAGATGTTTAACAACATTCTAGACTATGTGAAATAATATAGAAGTAGCTTTTAACAACTCAATAGAACTCTAATGCCCTCACCATGATGCGATTCTGTGCTTTGACCTAGCTGTTTATGACTTCTCTGTTTTAGCACCTTAAAAGCTTATTTTTGATTAATTCTGCAGTATTCTGCACTAGTGATAATGTATATTTTCTGCAATATTTTTTTGTGCTCTGTGTAGAAAAATAGAAAAGTCACATGAGTGACCAAAAACCAAAAACCCTGACCAGGTAACAGGTGAAATGAGTGTTGTAGTCTCAGTTCTCATCAAACTATTCACAGATTTTTACAGTGATAGCCTCTGTTCCTAAGAGGAATGTGAATGAAAGGGCATGCATTCTAGGAGGGCCCCTCACCCAGGAGAGTGGTGATTCCTTGAGGACAGAACTGAGGTTTATTGGTGCAACAGTGTGAAAATGGTTATTCCTTGGCTGCCCACAACATACAATATCTGGTCAGTGGATAAATAGGAAGCTTGACTTTCCAATGCAGTCTCAATCTCTCTTTGGTGTACAGGTGGAAGGGCAGCTGGAGTCCAATGACCATGACATTGTGTGGTTCAGCATGGAGACAGGCACTCACGTGAGCCACACAAAAGCAAAAGCATTAGATTTTAGGAGGGCAGATTTTATGGAAATGGCTAGATGTATAAGAACAGTCTTGTGGAAGGGAGAATTAATGGGGGGATGGAGGAACAATGGGGGAAACTGAAGGAAGCCATAGTGGAGGTAACAAACCAATGTGTTAGGATAGCGGCCAAAGGGAAAAGAAGAAGGACACCACTATGGTTTTCTAAAGAGACTGGAGACAAAGAAAAGGGTAAAAGACTGAGTTTCAGAAAACATAAGGGGACCCAAAGGGAGGAGGACAGGGAGGTATAGCTTGAATGTCTAAGGGAAGCAGAGAAAGCTGTAAGGAGAGCTAAGGCACAAACAGAGAAGGGTTTAGCACAGATGGTGAAAAAAGGGGACAAGACATTCTATAGGTACATCAGCGACAGAAGAAGAACTGGGGGGAATAGTGAGGTTCAAAGGGGAGGAGGGAGAGTGTAAGGAAGGGATCTAGACAAGGCAGAAATACTGAACAAATACTTTTGTTCAGTATTCACTAAGAAGGGGGAGGGTCAAGGACCACAGTTGGGTGGCAGAGGCAATGGAGGGGGAGAAGTGGACACCAGTCCATTCACAGTGGAGAGAGTTCTGGAAGAACTCACAAAGTTGAAGGTGGATAAAGCCATGGGGCCAGATGGAGTACAGCCAAGGATATTAAGGGAGCTGTGAAGAGAACTTGCAGCACCTCTGGCGGCCCTGAACACAGAGTAACTCAACACAGCGGTGGTTCCAGAGGACCAGAGGAGGGTGCATGTAGTACCACTGCACAAAAATGGCAGTAGGGAGGAGGTGGGGAACTACTGGCTGGTCAGCCTCACCTCAGTGGTGGGGAAGATCATGGAGATACTGCTGAAAGAAAGGATAGTGGCACACCTGGAATCCAGGAGAGCACAGGATCTGAAGCAACATGGATTCACAGCAGGGAGGTCGTGTCAAACAAATCTGATAGCTTTTTTGATTGGGTGATTAGGGAAGTTAATCAGGGAGGGGTGGTAGATGTCGCCTACCTAGATTTCAGCAAAGCCTTTGACACCATCCCACATTTGAAGGTTGGTTAACAAGATGGGAAGTCTGGGCATGGGACAAAAGTGATACACTGGGTTAAAACTGGCTGACAGACAGGAGGCAGAGGGTGGTAGTAAATGGTATCCAATCCAGGGAGAGTGGGATGACCAGCTGAGTACCACAGGGATCAGTACTGGGACCAGTCCTGTTCAATGTCTTCATTAGTGACATTTCAGAGGGGATGGAAGGAAAGGTCTGCCTATTTGTGGATGACACCAAGATCTGCAATAGGGTGAAATACTCCAGAAGGGGTTCAAAAAATGAAGATAGACCTGGAGAAGCTTGAAAGATGATTAGAGACGTGGCAACTGAAATTCAATGCTAAGAAGTGCAAAATAATGCACCTGGGTAGAGGGAATCCTGGGGAGAGCTACAGGATGGGGGGAAGGAGTTGACTGTCACTAAAGAGGAAAGGGACCTAGGGGTTATCATCTCTGATGACCTCAATGCGCAAAGGCTGCGGGGAGGACCAGTGGCATGCTAGAGTGCATAGGCAGGGGTATCACTAGCAGGAGGATGGAGGTGGTGATGCCATTGTATAAAACATTGGTAAGGCCTCACTTGGAGTACTGCATGCAGTTCTGGAGGCCACACCTGTGCAAAAACATAAACAAGGTGGAGGCCATCCAGAGAAGGGCGACAAAGATGGTGCAGGTCTTGCAACACAAAACATAGGAGGAGAGACTAGGGGACCTCAATATGTACTCATTGAAAGAGAGGAGAGAGTGGGGCAACATGACAGAAACTTTCAAATACCTCAAAGGCACAAACAAGGTACAGGTGGGGGACCTTTTCCAAGGGAGAAAAAGTACTAGAACAAGGGGGCACAATATGAAATTGGAAGGGGGCAGATTAAGGGATAATGTGAGGAAGTTTTTCTACACAGAGAGACTGGTTGATGCTTGGAATAGCCTGCCACAAGAGGTAGTGGGGGCAAGCACAGTGGAGGGGTTTAAGCATGCCTGCGACAGGCACAGTTCAACCTTGAGAGGGAAGGGAGTGATGAAAAGCCATTGATCACATAGGGTCAGTGGTCACATACACTGTATAGGGCCTATGGGCAGACTGAATGGACCTAGTAGTCCTTATCTGCTGGCAATTTCTATGTTTCTATGTTTCTTTCTGTCTCTCTCTCTCTCTCTTCTCTTGCAAAATCCAAGTACAAACACTGTGGGGCTGGAAATCCTTGCTATTAACATTAAATATTGTGAGATATTTCAGACAAATCTGTCACAATTATTGGGTCAGTGTATGACAAGTTTAAACAATGCCAGTGCCTGAATTTAATCATCTAGAGAAGAATATCCTAATTAAAGGTGTTTATGAAACTTTTTTTCCCCGAGATTTGCACATATGTCTGATCTCTAGGCTGGTTAAATAAACTGAATAGCTGAACAGTGATGTTTACCTGTCTTTACGATTAGGGTGCATATTTTTAAATACATTACTTTAGGAAAGGAGCTGCTGAGCATGCATAATTAGAAGAATGATGTGCATATTATAACCCATCTTGCATATAATTCCTTTTCAGAAATGGGCACACCTACCATTATTTTGCAACACTCATTGACAAGAAAATTATACACAAGATTTTGTAGAGTTTCATGCAGGTGTAAACAAAGTATTTTAGATTAAAATCCACAAAAAGAAAAATTACTTTCAGCTGCTTCACTCAGTAGCTTTTACCAAATGATCTTGAAAAATCATTTTGTTTACATTTCTGTCTCCAAGAGAATTCTTGTAGGTTCTCCAACCATTGACTCTAAGAAATTACAAGCAAGTGATTTTTTTTTAGGTATAAAGTATCTCTGGGGTAGTAAACTGCATATAGTATCTAAATACAGACATATTTGTGGACAGGAGTTTAAATAAAGTCTGAATGCTGGTATTTATGCCATGTATTCCACTGAACATGTATGCTCATTCACAAGAGCCCTACCCCCATCTTAGTTCAAAATGAGATGCTTTCTGGGGTGTGCTGGCATGGTTACATGGGTTAACACCCTGCTTTTTCTAAACAAAAGCCACAGTGTTGGTCATATTTACAAACCAATATTTATGTTCCCACCTGAAGGATGGCACTTCCCATCATAGTACTCTACATGCCAAGCTGGGGCACTTTGGCAGAGGGACTATACATACATAGACAATAGTCACACCTGTCACCTTGTCAACTTATGGCCCAGAAGCAAATCTCCTACTTACTGAACTGCTATTAACCCAAACTTTGTATGAAATACATGAAACATTCCCATTCATATGTTTAGAGTGTATTACAAGTAGTGGAATGTATTGCCTTTATCTCAGTTTTTCCCTTTTTTCTGTTTCTTCATCCAGTTCTTGGACCCTTATCATAGGTGATGTTAGAAACATCAGTTAGCCATGACAAACTAGAATATCATGCCATTTCATCCATCTTTACAATGGAATTTCCTACTCCTTACCAAGGATGTGGACTATACACAACATGGGTTCACTAAGGGAAGGTCGTGTCAGACCAATCTATTGGAATTTTATGGAAAAGCTAGCAAAACTTTAGACAATAGATATTCTGTGGATGTAATCTTTCTGGACTTCTCAAAGGCCTTCGACAAGGTCCCACATGGGGAACTTGTTGATGCTTTAATCGAGCATGGGGTCCACGGGAAAATATCCTGATGGATTGCAGCATGGCTTTCTGAAAGGAAATAAAGACTCTGTATAAAAGGGTCATACTCCAATTGGGCAGAAGTGACCAATGGGGTGACCCAGGGATCCATGCTTGGCCCTTGTCTTTTTAACATTTACACCTCCTCAATGAGCACCATGGTAGGAGTATGGGTATCTAAAAGTTTGCTGATGACACACAAATAGGGCACATTGTCAATAAACAGGAGGATGCAGACACCTTGCAAACAGCCCTGGGGGAATTAGAGCACTGGGCAAATGCAAAGAAGTTAACCTTTAACACCGACAAATGCACTGTGATGCATCTTGGGAAGAATAACATGCAGTCAAATTATTCACTGGGTGGGTTAGCACTAAAGGAAGTGCAGGACAAGAGAGATCTGGGCATCAGAATTAGTAACGACCTTAGTTTCAAGATGCGCTGCAACCAGGTCATTAAAAAAGCCAGCAGTATACTACACTGCATAAACAAACACTTTAAAAGTAGGAACAAGGAGGTTTTGCTTCCTCTCTACACCTCTCTGGTGCATCCCCATGTCGCGTACTGCACCCAGTTTTGGGCACCTGGGGGGAAAAATGAGATACAAGCCATTGGAAGGGTACAGAGAAGGGCCACCCATAGGATAAAGGAGGTCAGGGGATTTGATTACAACAAAAGACTAGAAGCACCAGGTCTGTACTCCATGGAATTTCGCAGACTGAGGGGGTACATGTGCCTGATCTACAAGGCCCTAACTGATATGCAACTATGGGAACAGGTGGGTCTTATGTTTAGGGATCAGGTATACAATACCAGAGCTCACCCCTTACAGCTAGGTGGAGAAAGATTCAACACAATAAAAAGAAAGCAGTGGTTTTTCGGTCAGGGTGGTCAAGATATGGAATGAGCATCCAATCGAAGTAGTGGCCAGCAGTAATAGGAACATGTTTAAGACACGTCTTGACACTTACCTTGTTACCAATAATATTTCAGGGTACTACTGAATCTAATAGCAAGCTGAAATGGACCTCGGTCTTCAAAAAGCTCTGTATAACCTATGTAACCTATGGAATGCTATCAATGCTGACAAGTATTCAAGTAAAGGGACAACTTCAGCTCAGATTATTCTTGTTTGTGCAACTGACCAAGCCATTGAGTAAGGCTCAGTTCAAATGGCTCCACGAATGATGTAGAGTACATATTAATTTATTACAATAACAGCTTCATATTCCAGATTCATATTGTGTTATACAAGAAATACTCCCTACAGACCATTATCCAATAACACAATATAATTCATACAGATTCTGTTTATTCATGTAACGATGCTGGTATGGAACCCTAATTCTGGGTTTCCCTTTATGCAGGAGTGCCCATTGCTAAGGGCAGTTCATCTACCTCACATCCTTATAGAAACCTGGATACTTTCTATGTAGTCAGTTCCTGAATCCTAACTTGACCAGTGACACTGGGAATTGAACTGAAGCTTCCTACTTCAGTAAGAGCTTAAAGCTAGCCATCTTGCTTACTGAGCCTCTAGTCTGCTATGGTGTGGCTCCATTTCCTAGATGTTTGTTGTTTAATGTTTATCTGAAACAATATGACATTCCTTCAAATTAGCTTCAGACTGTGCAGATGCCTTTTGATGATTTTCTGTTTCGTTAAGAAGCTTGCAGTGAACACAATGCTGACAAAAGGCGGTGTAGTCCATAACTGTGAACAAGGAGAGGCCAGGCTTGAATCCTACCAGTCACCAACTCATTGTGGCATCAAGCAAGTCACTTTAGTTTTCTGAGTTTCAGTTCTCCAGTCTGTAAACTGAGTAAAAACAAGATCCCACTGAACACGAGATGTTGCATCTCAGTTGGGCAACCCTGGGTAACTAAAATGCTAAAATGAAGGTACTGCATCCTGGAAATGCATCATATTGGGCTGGCAGTATAGTCTAGAGGTTAGAGTACTGTGAATGAGCTTGGTATATCCAACAGACATGGGTTTGATTCCCACAACCTCCACTTTTATACTGTGTGACCCTGAGCAAGCCACTTAACCTCCCCAGTGCTCCCAGGTCACCTCTGAACATAACACTTGTTCCTACTGGGCCTTACCTTGTTACCAAACGCTAAAATAAAAGTAAAATTAAACTGTGGACTTGCTCTTAAAACATGCCTAGTACAATGTGAAAAATGATTTGAGAATATTCTGCACAAGCCTTGAGCTTTTTTTCAGTTTACTTCTCTGAACCCTAGGATGGAATCCAAGCAGCAGCATTACTCTGGCACAGCTATAATGTAGTTATCTTTCTGATAACTAAAGAAGATTACAGCTAAGAATGTCATAGATCTTTTGTTAAATGCAGATCCATATGCGATAACTCCAGAAAGAAGGGAAGACAAGCTGCATATCTATTTTCTCTCTAGGTAACCAGAAGTTTTAAGCAATTAATGATCATGTTAAAAATAATATACAACTGCTAATCACAGACATAGCATTTCACTTTGAAGCATAAATCCTATCTACAAACAAAGCCCTTTTAGTTTTAAATTAGATCTTGGTTGTAATTGAGTGTCCTTACCGAAGTCTTGTCTTGGATTGGAGGAATATCATTTTCATCCACTCTCTTTAAATTTTCATTAAGGAAGGCTTCAGCTACCTGCAGTCTCATCTGGTCAAGTTTAATGATGCCTGCTAGCTCCTGGTTCTTTGCAACAGCGGAGGCTTCCTTCAGTCCATCAACTGCATAGAACATCGAGTGTCACCAGTTTTGTTTTTGAGACTTTAATATACTTCATATCAACAGTTTAAAATATACGGCCTATAACAATCTCCTGCTATATCCATGCTCAATAGATTTTTTATTTATATAAACTCCCACTGATATCATGGTTTTTGGTTTCTGAGATAGGAACCCAAAGTTATCTTATCATAGGTAATTTGTCCCATTTTATGCAGCCATGCATCAAATAAAATTGCAGATGCATTAAAGGTTTTAGTAAAGCATTCCTTTTTAAAGGGCAAATTACTACTTGGGTAAGTGGTGTCATATAGTGTGTGGATTTATATAGGTTTAATAAAACACTTTAAGGAATTTGCACCTCCCTTCCCACCATTTCATAACATATGTGTTGTACCTAAAAGTGACCACATACTCCTAAAAGGGAAAGTTAATCCTCTTTGGACCTTAATCTCCATGGAAAGTAGAGTCCTTGATAAACAGCAAATTTCCCTGCTTGTTTCTGAAAAATGGTCATGCAAGATGAACTGATCAGCACACTCAATGTAAAACCACTGAACACTCACACAGAATAAGATATATTCACTGCAGGCTTGACCATAACGCTGACAACCCCTATTTGTGTTTAAGGTTTCTTGTTTTGCTATTTAAGCATCATAATACTCTATTTTGGCTATAGTATCTGCTGGGGACCGCTGCAAGAATTAAGCAATGTCTGAAAGAGATGGAGAAGTATCATACTAGAGAGTTCAAATGCTGTTTGGCAATACCACATAGTTTGCATCTTTAAAAAAATATATATTCTTTTGTTTCTGTAGCCTATTGTAACCCTTCACCACCACCAACTATGTAAAGGAAAGCATCTATGAAGTCTGACTGGCTGATCTTTCCATAAAAAATGTACTGACTGCTGAGAAAGTTACTGTTGCTATGGTGTGATGTCACACTGCAGGTGCAGTACAATGAGAATGGTCAGTACTTCAGCAATGACTCCTAGTGAGGAAAGAATTGTTGTCTGACAGGCACTGCTGGAAGTGATGTTTCCGCACCTTCGCAAAGGTGAATAATGGAAAAAACTGTAGTCCATATTAGAGGACAATTCCTGACCATGATGGAATTAATTTTTATTTTATTTATTTGAAAATTGATGACTGGGATAGGCACTGAGAGCCAAGGCTTGTTTCCAGGTGTGACCCCATGAAAGGAAAGGGGAGAGCACAGTTACAAAGAAATACAGACTACTCTGATAACGATAATTACAAGAACAATGACATAAAGTGAATTACATGTATGATAATTATAACATTGATATTTTCCTTTTTTTCCAATTCATTGAAAACATTCCACTGGTCATGGGTCCAGGACCTGCTATCTTTTTTGTCTCGGAACATTAAGGAGCACTTGTTCATCTGGTAGACCAGTGGAGGCTGGGAATTTGTAAAAATAGGCACCTGACTCACTGATAAATGGCAAATACATGTTTGCTTATAACAAGGCTGAGAGATAAATGTTTGCACACAACAAACTGCAAGCCAGCTTTAATATTTTTCTGATTGATTTCTATCATGTCAAAGGACTTCATGTTTTTAATTAGTAAGATGAACAGCATTTTGGACAATGATTTTAGCTAGATAAGCCCTGGACTAGCTAATTATCATAATGCGAACATTTCTAAACCTCTGCATGACCACCTCAAACAAAATGTCTGTCTGCCTTCATAATTACAAGTTATATTTTGACATAATTCATTTTATCATAGCGTTCTTTTAACTGTTTACCTGCTTGTTTAATACTATAATTCCCAACCATGTTGCTGGAGCCTACCCTATGCCTCCCTTCATCTATCTCATATTATTCTTCAGTTGCCTGTCTGCCAGTTTAACAGTTGCACTTCCTCATTTAGGAATACCAGCTAATTTCAAAACTGTGTTGCCCAGGTCTTCCTTGTACTCCCATCCAATTCCAACAAAGCATTCTTCAGCCTCCTGGCTACCTGTAATATTCTGTAACTGCACACCATCATGTTGCCTGGCTCTTATATTTTTCCAATTCTATCGTAGCATTCTTCAACTAATTAACTGCCTGCTTAATAATTGTACATCAGCATTCAAGACCATGAGCTGACTCTATGGCCATGTTGTCTGCACCAGCACCTTGCCTCCAACCCCAGCATTATTCAGCTATTTGTCTTCCACTTTAGTTATTTAATACATCATCTTCCCTGAGCATAAGCTGACTTTCATGTGACATGTATAGTCTTGTACTGACATTATTGCATGACTCTGAGAGATGAACAAAAAAATATATGCAGCAAATAATAAAAGAACTTAAGACTGAGGGCAATTTGTTTTTTGCTTCGATAATAAGTTTAGGGTGGATGGGAGCCACCCCCATAAATTTAACATGTCTACTTTTACATGCTAATTTTATCATGCTGTTCTCCCTCAACCAGCATTCCCATGTGGCTTGTACTATGTCTTGCTGTCATGCACTATGCATGCACGCCATTGATGTCTACCTGCCTTTTGAATCACAGAACACAGAAATGTAGAAATATAGAAGGTGACAGCTGATAAGGACCATATAGCCCACCTAGTCTGCTCCTTTCCATGCTTAATGCATCTGAATCCTGATGATTTGCCACTTGCAGTGTGACTTGTACTATGTGTACCACCATCATGCACCATAATGCCTACCTGCCAGTTTCATAATTCTGGTGAGCTGGTGTCCCAATAACTCCTGAAAAGTCTGATTGACTTTGTTTCTGAAGGCCTCTGAGCACCAGAACTATGTTCAACAAACTCTCTTATTCCTCATTCTCGTGAACTCTGTTATGCCTCCGTCTCTGCTGCTTTGTCTGAATACAAATCTACACTTATAACAACATTCTCATGTTGCTATAGTAAAGCACTATCACTATTTCTTCTTGGGCTACCTACCTGTTGGCCTATCTGCCCTGGCTTGTTATCATCGTATGCCAAAATATACCTTGTTAGCAAATTCAAATCGATACCAACCAATTTAGCTTATTTGAAACCCTTATGGATAATACAGACAATCTTAGGATAACTGCAGACAATGAAACCCCTGGACAAGGAAAAATTATACTGAAAATTTGACCCAGAACAGATGTACCCCAGAAAAGGTCAAGCTCTGGATAACAGAGGAGCAAGAATACTATGGTTAATGCACTCTATTTGAAATTAAAATATGATATCCTACATTGAATGTGTGGCATTATGCCTTGTTATATAAGCTTGGATGTTCAAAAGGCAATCCCCACAAAATATATCTTTACCATGTATATTCCAGGAACATCACCAAGTGTCATTTGAAACTATTAAAAAAATTAATGTCCATTGAAGAGTAATTAACAATAATAAAAAAAAACAGCCATAGTTACAGAGCAGATTCCTTATTGTTAGAAATCAATACATTTAATATTTAATATGATATTATGGACAACTTGCAAAAAATTGTAGAAGGGAAGGATTTGCTGGTTGCCCCTTCCCAGGATGCTGGAGCAGGTTAGGTGAGTTCAGGTAATTGCCTCCCCCAACGGCAGCGCAAGGTAGGGCCACCCATGGTGTGGGTGCTTCTGGCCAGAGTAGTGGAGCAAGGGGTTTAAAATGCCCTGCATGACTTGAGTTCACTCTCTTAATCTCTCCCTCTGGCCAGAATTCCTACTCAGAGTCCCCCAGCAGCTTACCCAGTGAGCTCCCAGTTGGATTTTAGGAGGATCTGGTAAGCTCCTTTGTTCTTTTTCTTCCACAGTTTTAAGGGAAACCTCTTCAAATTGCTATCTAGGGGGAAGAGAAGACTGAGAACAAGGACTTGCAGTTTTCTGAGTAGTGATTGTGTGGTACTTGGCATGATCTGTGTATCGGTACTAGTCAACATGATACAATAATTTTTTGCCTAGCCTTAGCCTTGTAATTTGAAAACACTCATGGTTTAAAGTAATTGGGACCTGATCATAGATGGATGGGTGATGTGGACTGTGTCAGGCATTTGAGATGCCGAAGACAACTGTGCGGCCTTGGCATCGTTTGGAGGCCAGTATGTCCTTCTGTTGTGAGCAATCAGATTCCCCCTCCCCGTTCCCTTACCCTCTGCCTTTTATGCATCTCAGATACTGGGACTTACCTGCCTAAGTGGTTGGAGTCACCGCACTCTGCTCCCTGACTGAGCCACTGCTGCAGTGGGTGAGGTGGGTGCATGCTTGCCTGCATAGTTCAGTATTTACGGGTGAGACCAAAGTGGCCTCAGCATTAAGGGTCACTACATAGAGGAGTAGTGAGAGTTGGTTCTCTTTGCCCACATGAACACCTATAATCAGCTGGACTGGAGCACATAGGGGTCTTGAGCAAGCGACCATGTGGATTAGCCATCAAGAGGCCGCCCATACTTCTGATCACCATGGGGGGATGTCCTGCATGAACACACTTATTGTTATTCAAATTGTTTTTGTTTTAAAAAAAGAAAAGAAGAAAGGCTGCCAGTTAAGGCCCTTTGCTCCCCACCTTATGCTGAACGCTGGACCACAATGTGACAGCGTTGGGGGGAGGGGAGCTGATCGCACTGCAGCTTTAGTTTGCCTTGCAGGTTAGTCCCTAACTAGTTGTTGTACATGTAAGCACAGATCCAGGTAAGCCAGTTTACATATTTAGAAAAAAAGAAAAACTAAATGGAAATACACATAAATAAAGAAATTATTGGGGGGGGGGGTCCTGGTTGGTCTCAGCCTACTAAATCCTCCACCTCCTGCTTGGTTCATCCAAGACAAGAAGCCTGCACATAATAAGCTGCAACTTTTAGCAACGGTGATCTGATAAACAGAACTGATGTCTTCTTCTTTGGCTCACTGCCAGCTTGCCAGCCTTATCTGAAGACCTGATCTCAGGGGCCTTTTGTCGAGCTGGTTTTAAAGATCCCCAGGTGGGTCACAAAATGTTGTAGCCACAAAATAATTATTTTGCTAGACATGCACATTCATAAAAAACATATCACCTGGAGCAAACCAGGCATTTTACAGCAAAAAAAAAAAAATCATTCCATTCCTAGAATGTGCAGCGGGGGAAGGTGGGTGGGAGTAAAGACACAGAAGGTGAGAAAAGTTCTTTTACATTACCCCATAGTGCAGTACACTTTAATAACTTGGACACACTGGACAAAGAAATAAGCAGTTCAAACAGTACAAAGCTGGAGCTTCTGAACTGCTTGTACCAGTTGACCCATCAGGATCATCTTGAACTATTATAAAAACTTGGCTTAAGAGGCTGTGAGTTCCCACTCAGCCAGTAGGCTTACAGGAAGAAGACCTGTACCAGAGGGTGGTCCTATCTGCACTTGCACCTCTGCAGCCCATACTTCAGGAAGACCAATCTCCCCTCCAGCTGCTCGACTCAGCTGTGGTCCAAAACCCCCAGCCTTGGCTAGCACTACCACTGTTCAGACTTTCTGAAATCACTGCAGCACTGACTACTCCTCTTTTGCATCAGACAGCTTTCACTTTTGTTAGAGGACTGCTCCCCCACAAACACAGTCCAGATCTCATGTCATCTGCCAGACTGTGTTCAGCCAGTTCCTTTCATAGTGCTACAGATCATATGACCTGTCAGTCATACCTCAACTTTTAATTGAATGTTTACAACAATTTTATATATGGCTATTTCATACACAAAAGTAAACAAAACATGAACAATTACATTTTAATGCAGACATGCTTAGCTTTCATACAATCACAAAATAAGGCAAAAGGAAAACAAATACAGGAACTCTAATGCAGGAAGTCTTGCCTTTCTTGCTTCCAGATTCTCTTAAGGAAGGGCTCTATAAAGCCCACTGATTCCAGCCAGCCAGAGCCCATAGGACTTCACAGAATGGAGACCAGCAAACCAAAAGCACATGGAGCTGGGCATTTCTTAAACAGGTATTTTTCCATCCTACACTTATAGTAATGTGTGCAATTTGCACTCCAATAAACATGTCATTTAGTAGCAGAAAAATACAGTAGAGACTAGCAATGTAAGACAAAAGGCATTATTGCATTGTTTGCAGTAGTCTGTACAACATGTGCTTTACACAATGTATTCCCCAAACAGCATCAAGCTTCCTGATACCTTAATTACCCTCTATGTAAAACTAACGGTGGTTTATAATGATCAACCTTCAGTGTTCTATTTAGGATCAAAAAACACAGATCCATAGCATTTGTTTATGTAATTTCTACCACAAGTATTGTATTTGCAAATGGTAATTCTTAACAGGGGAAGACAGCACAGCACCAACGCCCACAAGCTTTATTTTCACCCTTACTATGCTAGGGCAGCACTTGCGACTTAATGCTTAGCTCTGTGTGTGTGTGTGTGTATTTATTGGGGGGGAGGTCAGTAAGAGCATTAAAGTGTCTACCCTGGATGATCAGGCCAGAGAAGAAATGATAGACTATTAGAAAGCTTAGGATAGAGAAATACTGCAGCCTAAAGGATAGGAAATAAACTAAGCAATCTGGCATGTTGTAAGCCCACTTCTGCACTGAAGGTCTCCGGTCTCAGCATGCTTTCAATTTATCTGGTACCTTAGGGCAGCCTTATTGTGTCTGTATGGCTCTTCCAGTCCCCAAGAACCTAATTCTCTATATTTATTTTAAAAAAAAAAACATCGGGGGAGGGGTTTCACCCTGCCATATACAGGTACCTCCCCCCTTAAGAGGGAATTAGCTCTGAACAGTACCCATTTTCTAATACCAGCACATATTCCAGTATCATGCTCACTACTTCCTAGGTAAAGAGTATGAAGGGGCTTCCGTGCATCTGTTTTCAGAAGTCCCACCCATAAAGAACCCTGTGCAAATGAGAAGATGGAGTGCCCCATCTCATGTAACAGTCCTCTAAGGGTCTCTTGTCCCATTTATTTTTGGCATCCATATATGCATCTCCTCTTATGGTGGTTTCTTAGTACCATTCCCCACCCTTATGCAAAGGAAAGATGTACTTGATGCACAGACCAGTCCAGGCCTGTACCAAACTAGCAAAGGTAGCCAATCTTTGCCTCTCATAACCTGTGTGCTAGTAGCTTTTCCCACTAGTGACACCATATGAAGGATGGCAGGTTGGAGTGAAGACATAGAAGGTGAGAAAAATATTTTACAATGTTCCATAGGGCAGACCACTTTATTAAATAAGAACTTGGAGATACTGGACAAAGAAATAAACAGTCCAAGCAGTGTAAATTTGAAACTTCTGAATTGCTTGTACCAGTCGACTAGTCAGGATGATCTTGGACTACTATAAAAACTTAGCTTATATGGCTGTTGGTTCCCACTCGCCCTATAGGCTTACAGGGATAAGAACAGTACTAGAGGGTGGTCCTACCTGCACCTCTGCAGCCAATACAACAGGTAGATCAATAACTTCTCCAGCTACTTGACTCAGTTTTGGTCCAAAACATCCCAGCCTTGGCTAGCACTTCCATTGGTCAGTCTTTCTGAGACTACCCCAGCACCGACTACTCCCTTCTTGCATCAGCTAGCTTCCACTCTTGTAAGAGGACTGTTCCCTCCACAGTCCAGCTGTCATCTCATCTCGTCTCATCTCATCCTGTATTCTTAAAGCTTTTCTTATTTCCATATTGATGGATCCTTTTCTTCCTTTTTAAGGAGGTCTGTGTCCAGACTGGCCTCTCATCCCTAGGCATAAAGCTCTTACATTCTCTTAGCTATATTCAGACATATACATACAAGCAAGGTATAGTCCTCAAAAGCCATACTTTCACCAGAATGGTGGAACACCGTATTCAAAACCTCCATCAGGAGTGTTCATTTGTTTTGAATTCCACCAATCCCATTCACGCCATATAGAGATATACTCCTAGGGAGAAATTCCCTTAGCTATAAACTTTACATTTTGAATTAACATTAATACTAAGAAGACAGAAACCTAGGGAATAAGAATACAATTGTATCTAACTTTGTGCCCATCACAGACCTCCAACAGGCTATACAGGTCTTGCAGTCCCCAAATCTTCTGCAAACACTTTGCCTCATGTGAAGGGGTCCAATGGCAACTATCCAGACTACATAGGTCTTGAAGGGAGCCATCTCCCTATTTTGCTCACATAGCCTGAAGGCTCCTTGAGGTTTTCCCAATTTTCCAAATTCCTTCAACTACCATCTCTTTACTTGCTGTGCTTCACCTAGGCAGAGCAACAGCTGGTTCCATTTATAACAGACATGCTCAGTTTTTTTAATAACCAAGCATCTGTTCTTAGCTTCCTTTTATTGTAGGCCAACTTCGCCATCTATATTCTTTAAACATGCTGTTCCCCAAATCCTAAGAGGAGTTTACTGCACAAGGCAGCTGCTACCTTCACCATTTTAAGCATATTTTCATCATCCTCTTGTTCATCAGACTGGTCCTAAAACAGGTACCCCCACTGCCTCAGAAATCCTGGGATATCCTTAATACTCTTAATAATTTTTTCAAGTGGGTGACCCTTTGCCTCCCACCTCAAAAGGATACATTTTTATTTTTGCAGCTCCATAACATGAGAAATATTCCCACCAGTCTCTGGTCTCACCTCAGGTAACGGGCTCACACCTTTATCTGAAAACTAGAAAAGCCGGTCACCAACATACAGAGTGGAACCATCCTAAGCCTAGCCTGAAGCAGGGAAAACAGAAATGTTTTTAAATTTGGTATACAGTATATTGTAATCAGGGACAAATGAAAAACCTCAGACCATTAGATTAGATTGATTCATAACTAATGAGGTTACCCTACCTCAATAAACCCACCTAAGTCCCACCAGCTGGCAAGGGCCCAGAGGTCATGACACTCCTCTGTTTGTGTGGTATCATCTTGACCATGTCTAACCTTTGCATGGCCCACATTACAGCAAACTACCACACTACCTTTATTTATCTTAACTGGGGTAAAGTTTTGGCAGTTTTCTTTTAACTGCTGATACACCACACATGGCCTGCAGAACTTTTTCACCTGCCTGAAAATTCCAGGACAATAGCTGTGAGTTATTAATCAGGCCACGGTTTTATGCCTCATCAAGTACTCTCCATTAGGGCCAATGATGGGCAACCACCAACACTTGCTGCTGGAGTGGTTTGGGTACCACCATCTGCTCCTCCGTGCAGCCAGTTTGAGGGTTATAATGCCCCTCAAATAGCTCATTGCCCTTTCTAATTTAATATGGTTTAGTGTAACCCAGTTCATCCTTGCTAGAGATCTCATACACTCTCTCTTTACCAGAGTTCTTGAACCCCCAGCCAAACCAGTCTTAAGAGATCCTTCAGCCTCTGCAAGGCCCCCCCCCGTTCAGCATCAATAAGGTGGGTAATAGTACATATGGAAGTAGGTGTCAGCTTATTCTCACAGTTCCAAGGAACTACTGTGCTGTCCTCTTCAGCTGTCCCAACCTGGTAACCATAACAGTCCACCACTATGGTTGCTTCTGGGGCAGCCCTTTTCTCTGGCACAACCTTGATGCTTGTCAGAACAGTCTCCTCTCCAGTGGCTAGTGCTTTCTGTAACTTTCCACAGCGCTGCTGGCAGAACCTCAGGTTCTCCTCTCTGAACCTCCTCTGACATTCTCCAAACCATCTGCTCTAGATGCATAATCCTGGCACTAGGTCAGAAATGCAAAGACAAGAATAGCACTGCTCAGAACAGCGCAGCAACAATGGTGCCTGCATAAACAGCACCCACCAAAAACAAGCAAATCCAGATGTTAGCTGTCCAAACACACACTGAGGACCGCTACCAGGGATTCAAAACAAAACAGTAAATTTCTATGTTTGTGGGGTGCTCCACCCCCACACACCCCAATGCAGGGGGCTCTGCCCCCACACCCCCATAACTAAAATAATTAACTCCAAGTCAGAGTTGGTTTGCAGGGAAATAGTGAAACTTGGGGGGGGGGGTTCTGTGAGACAGGACTTGTAAAAACTTGTGCAACCGCCTCACAGTAAAAAGCTCAGAGACTGGGACTACAACTCTGGTCTCCAGCACTGTGCTGGGTGAGCTGCTCTCTGCCTTAGCCCTCTCCACCACAGAAGCAGCTCTACCAGCCACCAACTTTTTCTTGCTGTTATTAACACCCTTTAGTCACTCCCCATATCATGGACAGCTACAGGATAACGGTTACTGCAGTCCGCTGTTCTACCCCTGTCGCTGTCCGTGATACCCTCTTGTAACAGCATGCTTCTTACATGGGTTGTTCAGGTTGCGCTTTTCTGACTGGGTAGGATAATCCTCACCAACACAGCCTGGATGGTCTCCTATATTACCATATATTGTGCCTCCAACCAATCACAGTTCTTGGTCAGTTCTAGTACTGCTGTCACTGCTGCCTCACCAACTGTTTGTCAATAACTGCTTCTTCTAGGTTGCTTAGCTTCACAGTGACCTCCATTTTGCCCTTCATGCACCCTGCTAACTGTTCCTTGTGTCTGAGGCCTCTCCCTTGTCTTGGGAACATCTCACTTTCTGAGCTTTTGTTTCTTGGTCAGACACTGTTGAAGTATCCCTCTTCTGAACCGTATGTGGGAGGGCAGATTGGAGTGAAGACATAGACGACGAGAGAAGCTATTTTAAAATGTCCCATAGGGCAGTGAACTTTATTAAATAAAAAGCTGGAGACACAAGACAAAAAAATAAACAGTTCAACAGTGCAAATCTGGAACCTCTGAATTGCTTGTACCAGTTGACTAGTCAGGATGATCTTGGACTACTATAAAACTTGGCTTAATGATCTGTCAGTTCCTACTCAGCCAGTAGGATCACAGGGACAAGACCAGTACCCGTGAGTGGTCCTGCCCGCACCTGCACCTGTGCCTCTGCAGCCCATACTTCAGGTAGACCAATCACCCCTCCAGCTGCCCAACTCAGCTCTGGTCCCAAACCTCCCAGCCTTGGCTAGCACTACCACTGGTTAGTCTTTTGGAGACTGCTCCAGCACCAGCTAGTCATCTCTTGCATCAGCTAGCTTTCACTGTTGTTAGATGACTAATCCCCCCATTCAGATCTCCTCTCCTTCTCCTCTCCTCTCCTCTCCTCTCCTCTCCTCTCCTCTCCTCTCCTCCCATCCCATCTCATCTCATCTCATCTGCCAGACTGTGTTCAGCCAGCTCCTTTTATGGTGCTAGAGATCACATGACCTATCAATCATACATTAACTTTTAATTAAATATTTACAACAATTTTATATATGGCTGTTTCATAAAGAAAAGTAAACAAAACATGAGAAATGACATTTTAACACAGGCATGCTTTATACAATCATAAAATATGTCAAAAAGAAAACAAATAAAGGAACTCCCAGGCAGAATGTCTCATCTTTCTTGTTCTCAGACTCCCTAATGGAAGGGCTCTATAAAGCCCACTGATTCCAGCCGACCAGAGCCCACTGGACTCCAAAGAATGGAGGCCAGCAAACTAAAAGCACATTTCTTAAACAGGTATTTTCTTCATCCTAAACATATAGCAATGTGTGCAGTTTATGCTCAAATAAACATTTCATTTAATAGCAGTAAAATACAATCAATACCAGCAATGTGAAACAAAAGCATTGCTAATGCATTGTTCGTGGCACTTTGTAAAGCATGCCTTTTACCCCCACAAACAGCATCAAGCTTCCTAATACCTTAATTACTGTCCATGCAAAACTAAAGGTGGCTTATTGGTTAACCTTCAGGGCTCAGTTCTCAAAGTGGACTTGGATCAGCGCAAGCTGGGGCTGAAGCCCAGTGCACCAGGGACCCTCTGCCCCATTCTCTATTGGGCAGGGTCCCGGCGGCTTGTGGCAACCATGGTGGTGTGCCAAACAGAAGGCGCACCAAGAGGGTTATCTGCAAGCTGGAGGGGGGTGGCTTTGTGCCACTCTAGTTCCTGTTGGGCTAGCGGTCCTCCCCTCCCTGATGTCCCCATAAAGTAATGTATATAAGTAACCTGGTGATCTACTAGCCCCCCTCCCCAATCCTTGATGTCCCTGTTAAGTAATGTATATAAATAACCTGGTGGTGGCGGCCCCCCTTCCCAATCCCCGATGTTCCCGTTAATAAACTTTTCATACTGCCCCTTTCATTGGTGGTCCAGTGGCTCCCCAACCCTTCAGGTAATGCCCACCCCTCTCACCCCCATTGTGAGACAGAGCAGGCAACCAACACAGCCCTTCTCCCACGTCCATGGCCGGCCACTGACTGAACTGTCACTGAGCACATACTGTAAAGAGTACACTCTCATTCAGTGACAGTTCAATCAGGGGCCAGCCATAGATGTGTGAGGAGGACTTTGCTGGTCTCCAGCTCTGTCTCAGGATGGGGGGGGATCTAGTGGTGGGCACTACCTGCAGGGGCTGGGAGCCACTTGACCACCAATGAAAGTAGCTATATGAAAAGATTTATTAATGTGGACATTGGGGATCAGGGAGGGGGGCACTGGACCACCAATGAAAGGGGCTATTTGAAATGTTTCATTAATGTGGACATCGGGGATTGGAGAGGGGAACAGGCTACTCTCCTAGAGGAGAATTTTCTAGGTACCCTTAGGGTACTTAGAATTTTACCCTCTGGGAGAGTTCTGAGAATCCCACATTGGGGGATGTGGCAGCTTGCATCTGCCACTTGCCCCCTAGTGCCAGGTCGCAGCCCATTTTTGGGTGCATGGGCAGTGCAAGCCCTGCAGGCAGTCTGCGGTTCACACAGGCTATGTTTGTGAATTCCTCAGGGGGCAGTAAATGATGTAAGGTGCCACTTGCCCCATTTATACTTGGCGTTGGCACCTTGTGTCATTCTCAGGGCTTTGAGAATTGAGCCCACCATGTTTTATTTTATTTAGGGTTGAAAACACAGATCAATAGCATCTGTTTATGTCATTTCTACCACAGGTACTATATTTTGCAAATGGTAATTCTTAACAGGGGAAGAGAACACAGCACCAAAGCCTACAAGCGTTACTTTCACCCTTTCTGTGCTAGGGCATCTCTTGCAACTTAATTCTTAGCTGTGTGTGTGTGTGTGGGGGGGGGGGTCACAAAAAGCATACATTTTTCTACCCAGTGTTGCAAAACCATAGTTAGCCCAAGCAGAACTTGAATTTTAATTTCATCAACTAGGGAAAGCAATAATGCTATTGATATGTATACTACCAAAGACGCTATATTTAATATATCATACTAGCAAAGCCCCTTTGCATATTGAACAGACTTGTTCGGTTTTTGATAGTGTTTCCTGCATAGTGAGATTCCTCCAGGGTAATGGTGGAAAATGTGTGGTCCTGCTGAACCGTTCCTTTTATAAAAAAACTTCACATTCCAGTAAATAAACCATTTACAACATACCTCTCAATCTTTTTATCACCCAAATGTGTGACAAGATATGTGACAACTGTACAAAATGTGTGACACATCATCAAACATGACATTGCGAGCTCAGAATACTGCGGCAATAAGTATACTAATATTTATAATGTTTGCTGATAACCTAGCATCTTATATTATTATACATTTCTGCTTAAAAGTCTCAGTGGTCAGTGTGGAATGTCACCTTCTCAAGTTGGACAGAGAGTTTCTGAGGGATAAAATGAGTGACTTACCTCGTAATGTGTGACAGTTGAGCGGTATGATTTACAACATAAATATCACTAAAGATGGGTTAGGAAAACAAAATGTTATTAACCAGAAATAATTGCCATAATTGTTTATAGGAGATCTAGTGGAAACTCCCATAGGCTACTTATGTATTCATTTTATTTATTTATACTTTGATGACCAGGTTGGTACACTGACTCCTTTTTCAGGCATGACCTAGGTACTATAAGTACATGAAAGATAACATCAGAATAATGGTATAGTGCATGGTACAGCAGAAACAAATAATGGGAAATAGAATATAACAGTTTCAAGGCTAGTGTAACCCCTTGCACTAGCCTTGGAACACATTGCACTTGGCACCTATATTTCTGTACTTTTTGACATCTTTCTTCCTTATTATATATCTACAATGTATTCTGTGTATAATTTGTATTATTATATATCTACTACATACTTTGTATATAACCCGTCTGTTCAGGACCTCCTTGTAAATGAGCTTGCTAAACAGAGTCTTCCTGGTGAAATGAACTTGAACCTGAACTTGAATATTTGGTACAGTAAAGTGAAACAGTTTTGCATTTTTACAAAGTGCAGTAATAAGCATGGAGACAGAAACATAGAAACATAAACAATGAGGACAGATAAGGACTGCTCGGCCCATGCAGTCTGTCCCTTTTTATTACTTTCTTTTTTGTTGCAGACCCAACATGATCTATGGCTCTGTCTCTCCTTCCCCTTCCTTTCCCCAATGATTCCCTTGTGCCTGTGCCAGGCATTTTTGAACCCCATCACTGTTTTTGCCACCCCTAGTACATCCACTGGAAGGCAGTTAGGAATCTGCCACCCTTTCTGTGAATAAGTACTTCCTCACATCTCTCCTACTGTAAATCTACCTCCCTCCAGCTTCACAGCATGTCCCCTTGTTCTGGAGCACCATTTTCTCCGAAAAGTATCCCCCTCCTGTACCTTATTTAACCCCCTTGAGGTATTTAAGGGTCTCTATCATATCCCCTCTTTCCCACCTCTCCTCCAAGGTGTACATATTGAACTCCTTTAGCCACTCCTCAAAGGGCTTTTGATGCAGATTCTGTACCATTTTGGTAGCACTCTTCTAGACTGCCTCGTCTCTATGTATTATCCCTCCCTTAGTCTTCCTTTTTTCACTAACATAGCTAAACAATATTTTGTCCCCTTTTGATACTGCCTAAGCTAGTCTTTCTTCAGTTGGCGCCTTTGCACTCCTTATTGCTTTCCATGCCTCCCTCTTTTCTCCCTGATACACTTCCCTGTCCTCCTCTCTCTGGGTCTCCTTAAACCTTTTGAATGCCACTCTTTTAGCCATTACCTTTTCTGCCACCTCTTTTGAGAACCACAGTGGTCTCCTCTTCCTTTTGCCTTTGCTTACCTGCTTGACACAGAGGTTTGTTGCCTTTACTATGCCTTCCTTTAATTTGGCCCACTGTTCCTCCACCCCCAGGTCATCCCCCATGCCAGGTCATCCTTGAGGCATTCACCCATTTCTATAGAATCAGTCCTTCTAAAGTCCAGTACTCTAGCCATTGTGTGGTTGGATTCCACAGCTGTTCTTGTGTTGAACCACACGATATGATGATCACCGGTCCCCAGATGGCTCCTCACCTTGATGTCTGCAAAACTGTCCCTGTTAGTAAGCACCAGGTCCAGTACTACTCCATCACAAGTGGGTTCACTGACTACTTGCCTGAGGAATGCCCCCAGCAGGGAGCCCAGGATACCCCTGCTTCTAGCTGAAGCTGCAGCTGGGAGGCTCCAATCTACATGCAGCAGATAGAAGTCCCCCACCAGGAACACCTTCCTCTTTTCGGACATTTTTCTAATTGCTTCTAACATTTCCTTATCTAAGTCCTCCCTCTGTGTTGGAGGCCTGTAGATCACACCTGTCCAAATAGTGGTTCCGTTTCCCTACTCAAGGGTGACCCACAACACCTCTGCCCCCCCCCGAATTCCCTGTATTTCTGTTGCTTTTTTGCTTTCCTTCACATAAAGCACCACACCCCCTCTTTCTCTTCCTACCCTGTCCTTTACGAACATTGTGCAGCCTGGTATGACCACATCCTAGTCATAGTTTCAGTGCACCATGACTCAGTAATGGCCACAATATCCAGGCTAGCCTCTGCTATGATGGTGTCTATGTCTGGGATCTTATTTTTCAGACTTCTAGCATTACCACACATAGCCTTCCAGATTTTGTTCGTGCTTTGCTTGCCACTTCCCCCTTTTTCCTTTTGTTCCCCCTTCCCCCCTTCTCTTCCAACTGCTTCTTTCCCCCATTCTTCATTGGCTAACCCCCCTGCCTCCTTGATTAACTTGCACCGTGGTGGGACTCTCACCTATGTCACCTCTCAGGATCTCCCTACTGTCTGTTTTATAAATAACAAATGTTATGTGTAGAGAGTCATACAGTAAGTTATACCGTAGTGATTGATCTGACTACAACTTAATGCAAGAAGCAAGTTTACAAGAAGCAAGAGCATGTATTAAGGTTTAGCAGATGATCCTTCATTTTATGAGTGACAGCTTTAGGAGAAAGGGACAGTTTGATGAGAGTAGATATAGTGTTCTGGAGGGAGGCAGCTTGGTAGCCGAAGGATTTTTCACCCATCCCCATTTGCATAAGCAGGGTCTTTAGTAAACTGCTCGCTGTAGAAAGTGAGTGTGGGAAGTTGTCAGGTGTCTGCACGTCTTTGAGGCACTGATGCATGTTTCCATGCAGAGTGATGTATTTAAAGTTGGCAAGTGTGAGTTGGGCCCTGTGCTTTGGTTGCAGCCAACTGAACTGCTCAAGACTGGTACAATGACTGGGCAAGAGAGAGAGAGAGATAACAAATCTGACCACTTTGTGGTAAAGGGCTCTTTTCTTTGCCCAAACAGTCTTTGGTGCAGTGTCTATTACAATGGCACCATAGTCTAGTAGTGGGAGAAGGTCGCTTTAGGCAGTCCTTACTTTAGTGCCCACAGTGAGGAGGATTTTGGATGCAGTAAATCCTCCCCAGTTTCTGGTGGACAGCCATAACAGTGCTGTTCATATGGTTATCAAAAGAGACACAAGGATCAAGGATTACTCCCAGGTATTTGAATTCAATGACCAATTCAAGCTGGGTACCACCCAGGGTAGAGACTTTGAGGTCTTGGCAGTGGCTTTTGATTTTGGGAGCTGAGCCATGTAGCATAGTTTTCATCTTGGGAACATGCAGGACCAATTTTTCTTTAAAGAACCAACATTACAGAGAGTGGAAATTTAGTTCAAGGGCTTTGTTGATTTCAGCCATATCTCTCCCATGTACATAGTCAACAACATCTTCTGTGTGAAGCAGGGATTTAGTAAATGAACAGATCTTGGGAAGGTTTTTCATGAAGACTGTGAACAGAAGCTGTAAAAGTGCAGAACCCTGTGGCACATCACGGGTGATGGTGTTGGCACCAGAGGTTACTTTGCCAAGCTTAACTGCTTAGGACCTATTTTGTAGGTAGCTCGCAAACCATTGTGTTGCGACTGGTTCCAACCCCAGGGTGTTAAGTCTTTGTAATAGTAGACTGTGGTCCACCAGGTCAAAAGCTTTGGTCAATTCCACAAACACTGCACTAGCACTAACCCTTTGTTCACAGCTTGATGCACAGCATCTGTGAAGATGACCAATGCAGTGCAGGTTCCATTACCTTTCCTAAAACCATGCTGCTCCTCGCAGATGAACTTGTGCTGGTCTAGTTGTGAGGTGAATTAGTTATGAATAATCCTCTCTAGTACCTTAGCTAGGACTGGGAGGATGGATATGGGCCTGTAATTGTCCTAGGCAGTACATTTGTCTTTTTAAATAGGGGTACTGCTGTGGCTAGCTTCCAAATGTCAGGAACTGTTTTGGTCGTAAATGAGAGATTAAAAATGTTGGTGATTGGTACAGCAAACTGCAGTGCAGCTAACTTAAGAAATCTGGGATGCAATCCATCACTACCAGCAGTTTCTGGACTTCTATGACTGTGACCCTTTCTAGGTAGAAATGGGGGAGAGGGTGTTTCTGAGTATGACTTGTATGCATTATATTGGGGCTCCCCACTGTGGCAGGATGATTACATTTTTTCAGATTGCAGAAATGGTTATTAAACAAGTCTGCCACCATCTTCAGATCAGTGTGTTTAGTGCCATTGACTTTGACAGTCATGGACGCCTCAGTGGTTCTGGGGTTAAGTATGCTGTTGACAGAGGTCCAGATCTTTTTAGGGTCACTAAAGCTGGCTCCTCGTTGTGCTTTAAAGTACAAATTCTTGGCTAGATTGAGTTTGCACTTGTTTCTCAGGTGCCTGTAGGCTTCCCAATTGGGTCTGGAGTGTGTTTTTTATATGTGTCCCATGCTGAGTCTGTGGTCCTCATTAATTTGAAGAGGTCAGTAGTTAGGCAGTTTGAATGCAGGTTTTTGACTCTACACTGGTCAGAGGGACATGTTTATCAAGCAATTTAGTGAATTCGGAAATGAAGAACTACAATGCACAATTGACATCAGGGACTGCATCCATGAAAGAGAAATCAGTAGATGTAAGGTCACCTGGGAATCCGTAGAGGTCAAATCCTTTGCAGCTGCAGTAGAATACCTCCTTTGGGACTGGGCTGAGCATGGCACTGTTGTGCCAAAGGCAATAGATGGTGGAGTGGTCGCCGATAGTCTGAGAGATGAGCAGACAACCTGACCCTGGATGGGTTGCTGACTGGAACCCAATCAATGAGGGAGCAGTTCCCTGTTTTAATGTTCAGTCTAATGGGGACAGTAAGGATCTGTTTAAGATTGTGATTAACCAATACATCTCTGTATTCCATAGCATTGGTTAGAAAATGGCAGACTAAATCCTAGCATCCTGATTGGCTAGGACACTAACATTTGTGGATGGGTATTTTTTGATAGAGCCTGCTAATAAACAAGCACCAATTTGGGGTGCCCCATTACTTAGGGTATCCTGGGGCAACCTGAATTTTCACTCTCGTCAACCGCCATTTTTTTCCCACTCACTTAGCAAGTGGCTAGCCCCCCAGCACTCTGTACAAAAATCCCAGATTGTGGCACTGCCTCTCAGGCTTTCTGTCTTGCTCATCGCCACAAAGAAATCAAAACAAAAACAAGAAAATTTTTTTTTTCTAGCCTTACTTTTGAATTTCTCTGCCAGCTCACTTGACCTCAATTGCATGTGCTGCCCTTCTACTCCATGCTGCTCCTCAGTACGACTTTTCGCCCACTACCACAGCCTACATGCTGATTCCCGATATCTCCAGTTTTCTGTACTGTAGCCCCTCTTGTTATCACATATCAAAACGGAGCACAAAACGACAGCACACAGCAGACTTTCCTTAGTCACTTCACTAAGAAACTGCAGGTTACAAACTGCTACCACCCCTGTCACACACACACACTGGCGGTACTGGAGGTAAGCAGGTAGCATGTTCTGTCTCTCTCTCTCTCTGTAGCTCTCTCTCCCTCGGCTAACCTACAATGGAAGTGAGCCCCTCAATATTGCTTATCCCTACTGCTGAAATGAATGAAAAAAAAATTACAGGACTTCATTGTCTCCGTAAGGCACTTAGTTTTGCCACCATCCCAACCCTACCACTGAGCTCGCAGTTAGTCACTGTACAAAAAAAAACAGCAGTTGGAAAAAAAAAAAACTTGAATCCATAAAAAATTATATTGAAAAAAAGCAGTAATAGTAACCTGTAAACTCTGTGTGTCTTTGTAGTCTAGTGCAGGGGTAACCATAACAACTAGTGCCATACAGAAAACTACAGAGGCTCAACTAGGACAAAAGTCCTTACCTCAAAATAAAAACACAATGCAGGTGGAAGAACTATTTTACCACAAAATAAATGAAAAACATAACATATTTACCATGTTAACATAAAATATTTTTTCCAAACATATATAAGACTACTGTATATAACACAGTGGCCCATTTTCCAAGCGCGATAATAATCTCCAGGGTAAGCGGTACTGGGAAATACCGGATCTTCCAGGGGCTGTAAGGCCCTTCGCCTGTGACGTTGAGCTACAGTACGCCCCTGGGCAGTCTGGTATTTCCCAATACTGCCCACCCTGTTAGGTATTATTGCTTACATAGCAAATTTAAGTTAGTCACCAATTATTACTTCTTTGTGACCTTGGATAGATGCCATGTGTGACACATCTTTGAGGCTCTTGATGCCTAATTTGGGTGGGTTATATACACAGCATGCATTCAGTTTCTTTATGCCTAGATTATGTTATAGCACTAGTTATTCACAGTCAGTCGAGGGTACATAGCTGGGAAGAGAACCTTGGTGTCCAGGTCTGATTAGACATAGAATAGGACACACCAACCCTTTTTCCCACATCTTCTATCTTTATAATGAGTGATGTAGTTTGATAATGCAGTAAGTTAAGCCACAGCACAAACCCTTGCTAGCCATGGTTCATCACACTCTAGAGCACTCAGAATCCTATGCAGTGTGCATCTTTAAAACTGCAGGGTATCCACACAGTCAATATTAAGCTGAGAGTTTAGGCCAGTTCATTTCATGCAGTTGAAGCTATTGTCCCAATTATGTAATTATACAGCACATAGGGCTTCTAACAAATGCTGGGGGGCAGTGAGGCATTTACTCATGCTATGATACCTGCATAATGAATGCATACCTAATTCATTGGCATTTGGTGAAAAACCTAGTATTTGGCACAGGTAGTACAGCCCCATGAAGTGTGTTCGGTAGAGTTGGCTAATGTGTGTGAGATGTGTTTTATGCTGGTATTTCCACAGGTTTGAGTGATCACGATATTTGGAAAAGGAAATATGGTAGTGAAGAAAGCATTAGCAGAGTCACTGGAGGCACAGCTTTGGTCTCTGCTTGTGTCTAGTGGGAAGGTGTGTCTGGATTTCTGCTTCATGAACTCAGATGTTGGTCCCTCCTGCACATCCAGCACCCCCCTACACAGCCAGTTATATCTTAGAAGAAGCAAGCAACTTAACAGAAGAAGCAGACATGAAAGCATGTGGCCCCCAAGCCAGGTACACTAGTTGAATGTAAGCCTTGTTTTAACAATAGGAGTCCCAAGCAAACGCTGGCAATTTTGGCGGAGTCCTTTGTGGGGGATAATCCTAGGGGTAATGTGGCACCAGAATGGTCATGGAAGATAAAAGGGGCTGTGTCTATTGTGGCTGTACCAACATCAGCAGAGCCCAGCACCCTGAGCTCCCTCCCATGGTTTCATTGGAGATGCCAATACCACCAGTCAACCTTCCGAGTGACCACCTGCTGACCCTCCTGAGGGTTCAGGGATCCTTCTGGTGTATCTGCTGCCTAACCCACTATCCCTCTAAATGCCTTCTTTCCTGTCAGTGGGTCCTGCAGCCCTGGTTTCTACATCATCTTGGTTACCACAGCTGCTAGAGGCAGCCCATCCTTCACTAGCCCCTCCTCCAGGCTCGGTGATATTTCTGATGGATTCTATACAGGTGCAGGGATCTCCTGGTCTCTATCATCATCTCCCTAGTTCTTCCACAAATTCTGGTGGTACCACAGAATCCTACAGTGATTCTCAGGCAAGCCCTGGTGGTGCCCTTAGCAGTCAAGCAGAAGCTGGACAAAGTGCTGAACATATTGGGGTGCAAGGTCCGAAAAAGGCAGCATCTCCTTTATTAGGGGAATCCCTGGTGACCCCACAAGGCCTGCCTTCAGCAGCATTCAGTGCTGTTGTGGTGTCCACAGCACTGTCTCTACCTGTCCCCACAAAGTACGGTGCATTGCAGAGCTGGTTGGGTCACATCTGATGGAGAAGCTGCACCTGCAGATCAGGAATCATGAGTATGCAGATACATTCTCACCTCAGAACTGGAACAAGGAACTGGAGTAAAAGGAGAAGAAGGATGAGGTGGAAGATGGATGGAGGAGGGTACACATCCATTATAAGTGGGACAACTGGTTGACTGCTTTTGTAGTATTTGCTAGTACCTTTTGCCAGGCCCCTCCTAAAAAAATATGTAGGCACGTGCCGCTACTATGGGCAAATTATAGCCATATGCAAGAGCAAGAGAGGTTCTGCGTGACTGGAGTACAATGAAGAGTTTCATCAGAGGATGCGGAATGACCTTGCCAAGGATTAGGGTGTGTTAGGCATTCCCATCTTGATGGCAGTTGAACGTGGTAGCAGGTTCAGCACAAATAGTGGCTTTCCCGTGAGACAGGCCCCATCCTCAAGAAGGCAGACCACAGCTGGAGTGGCAGAGTCTATTACAACTACAAACAGGGGGTGCAAAGCAAAGTGATGCAAATATAAAGATGAGTGCATGGCTTGCAGATATACCCACCCCTTCATGCAGTGTAAGTCATCTGGGCTGAGTCACGGCAGCAGTTTTCAGCCCTTTTGGAAGAAGTTCCCCATGTCTTCAAACACCAGTAAGGGTACGGCTGCTTATACCTTAGCTGAACTGCTACCCGGATCAAGATGCTGCTTGGTCTCTGGCAGTGGTATTTTTCTGAGAGTTGCAGGAACACATATGATTGCCCACATAAGGGTATGAAGTGGAGAACTTGAAATCAGCGAGGGACAGACTGGACCTTGTTCAGTGTAAACTGGAGAAAGAAGTGGCATTAGGAAGAGTCAGTGGTCCCTGCCCTTCCTTATCAATCTTGGGCCTCTGCATGTCACCAATAGGTTTGGTTGTGAAAAAGGCTCTGGACAAATTCATGTTGATAAATCATCTGTCTTACCCACAGGGAGATTCAATCAATCAATGATCATATTGGCCTGCTTTTCATGGTGGTATCATGTGCATCATTTGACAGAGCAGTGTAGGCTGTGAGAGTTGTGGGGGAAAAGATGCCTGGATGGCAAAGGCAGACATAGAGTCCACCTTCCACCACTTGCCAGTTCACCCCGATGAGACAGAGCTACTGGGAATGAGGTTTAATGTTCATAACTACATGGACAGCTACATGCCAATGGGATGTGCAGTGACCTATGCAGACTTCAAACAGTTCAGCACTTTGCTACACTGGGTAGTGACTGAGAAGGTGAGCAGGATCATTGACTACATGGATGATTTCTTGATCATCAGCAAGCCAGGGACTAGGGAATGTGGACACCTGCTGGTTACATTCCAGGAGGTGTGTCCAGACTTCAGGGTTCCATTGGTGCTTGAAACGATAGAAGGATCCTGTACCACCCTGCCGTTCCTGGGGAATGAGATAGATTACCTGGCAACAGAGTTTCACCTGCCCCCAGAGAAGGTACAGGCCCTTAGGGGTTTGTTGGACAAGGTTGCTGGAGCAAAGATTACCTTGCATGAATTGAGGCAGCTGCTTAGTCATCTTAACTTTGCATGCAAAGTTATCATCATTGATTGGACCTTCCTCATGCACCAGGCAAAAGCAGGGGTTGGGTGGTGCAAGTCTCATCGCAAACTCTTAGTTAACAAGCATGAGGGGGGACATCACAGTGTGGCAGGTGTTTCTGACCTTTTATAATGGTGTGTCCACTTGGCCTGCAGTGACTACCAGTCAACAGCTGGAGATTTATAGTAATTTGACTGGAGGATTTACCTCAAGAGCATACTTTGCAGGAGTGTGGTGCACTGAACAGTGTATGGATTTTTGGGTAAAGAAGTCTTGACAAGGCAGGTAACCTTGGAGTTTTTTTGCTATTGTTGTTTAATTCATGGTTTAGGGCAGCTGTGTCCAGGACAATAAAGTGATTTTCCAGTGTGACAACATGGGGATGGTCCACATCATCAATGGTCAGCTGGGGGCGAAGACTCCACTGATTGCTCTGATGCATGTGTTCACACTCAGATGCTTGGTCCTTAATAATAAGTTTAAAGCTGTGCATGTTTCTGGCATTAATAACAATATTGATGAGTTTCTGTCTCATTTTCAATGGCAGAGGCTCCAGGAGTTGTTGCCCACAGTAGAGAGACAGCCCTGGGAGGTTCCCACCTTCCTCTGGGAGTTGGTGATCCTGAAGCCTGGGAGATGGTCAGGAACTCCCTAGCTCCCAGCACCTGGATAGCCTATAGGAGAGGTGTTAAAAACTTCTTGAAGTAAGGACTGCTCAAGGGTGGCCTGAGGTGTGGTCAGTACCAGTGGACTAGCTATGCCAGTACTTGATCAAGATGAAACAGGAAGGTTGGACTCCTGGGGTAGCTGGTTAGCATCTGGTGGGCACATGTTGGTTCTCCAGGGTTGTGGGCTAGAGGACAATAACCAGGACTTCTGATTTCACAAGATGTTGACAGGTTGGTTTAGGGAGATCCAGAGGCAGACTAATGGGCAGCAACCTATCAGTCTGGGTCTTCTGGAACAGGTACGGGATGAGTTGCAACATGTGTGCTTGTATCTTTTTGAGGCCTTGTTGCTCTGCACAGCTTTCTTCGAAGCATTCTATGGGGCATTCAGGGTGTCTGAACTGGTTCACCCAGCAAGGACCCCAGCACCTCCATAACACTAAGGATAAGGTTGTAGCCTAACTTGTGAGGGGTCTTTGCTCAACTAAGTAGGAACAAAATCAACCAACTGGTGCAGTAATGCTGATGCAGTGGGAGGTCACTGTCAGGGACAGAATGACCTGGAAGTCATGGTACAGCAGTATATGGCTCAAAACCCTACCATTGGGGCAGCCTTCTTCTGTCATGGGGACAGAATCTGGTAACAGTGCACCAATTAAGATTCATGCTGAACAGGTCTATAGGGAGGACAGGGCTGAACTCGAAGGAGTTTAATAGCCACTCTTTCCTTATCAGGGAGGCCACCATTGCTAGGGTTGGAGAGGATGACTGATAGTCAGATACAGGTCCTCAGACAGTGGAGGTCACAGGCATTTGAAGATTATGTGTGTCCTCAGTTGCTCTCACTTTCTTTTTGGTTTACCAGTGGGTCCCCACCACAAGGCAAAGCAGTTTTGGATATGCAGGCTGTCTTTTGTTCACTGGGCAGCAAGATGGGCCAGGCAGTACCCTGGGACAAGAACCTCCTCTTTGACCCTCAGCAGGTGCATTTGCATTGGATGGGCAGTGTGGGATGCAGTGTAGGGAACTGCTGCCAGGGGTTGATCCCAAGGCTCATTGACAGAGTCCCACCCATGTGCTGGTAATACACCTGGGCAACAATAACTTGGGTCTAGATAAATCCCTTTGTGTAAGATGAAGGATGAATCCAAATTGGTGGGAGGGACTTTCTTTTGAAGATATCTGTTCAAAACTCTTTTATTTCAGTTTATCACAGTGAGTTCCACCCAACATTTCACCCAAAATATATAGGCTTCTTCAGGAGTCTGCTTTTTAGTAATAAAGACTTCTGCAAACTTGTCCCTTCTAGATCAGTACTTCATAATAACAAAATATTGTTTTCTGACTGCAGGTGATATTGTGAGTTCTTCATTTATATCTTTTAACGTGAAGCCATACTATGGCCTTCTGTAGTGTTGCAGAGCTTCTCACAGTTTCATTCTAAATTGGTGCAGCACATCAAGAAATCCATCCCTTTCAGAAGCTTTTGAACAAAAATGCCTGGTAGCAATGTTAGTGATGGTAAAAAACTCTTTAGACCCATTACTTGCCTTACCCACAGAATGCCATATAAAAACATTTGCAAAAAACTTTAGACCCATTACTTGCTGTACCCAAACAATTTCACATAAAGGGGAGTCACATGATGCTCTAGCCTGGTAGCAGCTCTTCCCCGGTGCTCTCAACCCTCGCTACTTTAAACAATTTAAAATATTGCTTTCAGGACTCCAATCTTTCTTCTGCCTGTTGGGACCAGTTGCTAAAAGAATTGGAACTTACCTGGTGGGTTGATCTGTTGGAAACTGGCATCATGTCTGAAATGGAAATGCTACAAGCCATTCCCAAACACACTCCACCTCAGACACCTGACAAATAAGCTAAACGCCCTAAGGCCCAGACCTCAGGCTCCGGCCGTCCTTCTATCACCATGGCGGCACACTCCCCACTAACCGAGGAACATCTCTTGCAGGCGTTGGAACCACTAACTAACACAATCCAAGAGTTTACTTTACAAGTGAAAACAGGTCAGATTTGGGCGAACTGGGCAAAAGCATGGGTGATGTGGAAGCTCGCACTTTCTCTTTGGAAACCTGGAGGGACCGGGCAGACTCAGAAAACTCTATCATGCACCAGAAAATCACTAAATTAGAATCTAAACTCAAAGACTTGGAAGGATGCAGTAGCCATAAAAATGTAATTATTTTTGGGCTACCAGAACGGGAAGAAGGGGCTACTCCAATTCAGTTTGCCCAAACGTTTCTGGAAGGGTGGCTGGGCCCTCTCCAAATGCCCCAATTTACATTATAGAGCGGGCGCACCTTTTACTCCATCCTAAGCCTCCGAGTGGTTTGCCACCCTGCCCTTTTATGCTTAAACTTTTGAATTTCCTGGATAAACAATTTATTTTACAGAAAACCAGAGAAATCAAGGACATATTTTGGGAGGGCATGAAACTTCGTCTGACACAAGATCTTCCTGTGGGGACCAGACAAAAGCGAGCTCCCTTTCACCCAGTTGTCACCAAACTTAAAGCCGCGGGAATACAATTCAAAATACAGTATCCCACCTGGCATCAGGTACATGTTAACTACAAATCGCACTTGTACAACAAGGCTGACCTGACTATTCAAGAACTTAAAAAACTGTTACCAGATCTCTTCAAAAATTCATGAATCGCAACTGTTTTAAGTTCTGGTATTATGTGGTTCTGCATCTTAATGTCTTAATGGTTTCTAATATAAACCTTCCTGAACTGCCCTGGATTGTTGCCATGTTACTTCAAGTTTGTTTAAATGGCACTTTGCTTACTCTTTAATATTTTTTCTATGAAGAAACAAGGCTAACTAATACCATCATACCAATGGAGGGTGTTAAAGTTTATGAATTTCTCTTTTCTTGTTATGGAATTGTCCAGCAGAGAAGGCTGGCTCTAATCTATTGCAAACAAAGAAGATCCCTTTTCTTCAGAAATGTTGAATTTTGACCCTAGATGATTTTTTTTTGGTTTTTGATAGCTCATAGGACTTATTATTGACTGGCTCTCTTTAGTTTGCTGAGATTGGATGTAAACAGTAAAGACGGACTGACATAGGTTCAGGACTGGGGACTAGAACTGATACAAGTTTAGTCCTGGAAATCGATGTTGAGGGTGCCTGGGACAGCTTGATTTTCAGAATGAGCAGGGCCCCTCCCCTTGTTGGTTCTGGTGGGAGAGGGACTCACTTGCTATTGTAATTTGCAAAATAGTTCAATTATATTTGATTATATTATTTTCTATATATGTCTTAGTGCTGGAAGAATACAATCCTCAATGGGAGACCAGGAAATCATGTCTCCTCAGGGCTGGTTTTTGACACTCCCTCATAACTGGGGACACTTTAAAACAACCCAGGGCATTGATTCTTAAAGGTTTCAAATGCATTTAAAAGACTTGAATGTTATATAAAGGTTGCATAGGCAGAGACCTTGTATGGTTGTAATTACGGTTTTTATTAATGTGTGATTTGACGAGGGCAGGGAACGATGGGGGGTTCTAGATGTTATGTTAGTATGAGCCTCATGCACCAGTTAGTAAGATGGGGGGGAGTTGCGGGGGGAGGGCTTTGTGGGAAATAATGTTCATCATTTGATATGTACTGTTTTTTCAATCACTAACATGTACTTTAGGTGTTTTAGGGATGGTTGTTATGTTAGGGGCACACAGGTTTGGAGTTCAGAGATGGGGGGGGGTGTACCACCACAGTTGAAGTCATACTGTTGTTGTTAGTGATATTTTCCTTTTTGTCTCTACCTCAATACCCACATCTTTACTGGTTTTCTTGACTTTTCCCCATTTTATCCTATGGAAAATGACATTCTATAATTTCTGTACATGGGATGTTAAAGGGGCACATCCCCTTATAAGTGTTCTAAAAATGTCCTTCACTTAAACAAACTGCAAACAGACATTGCTTTTTTACAGGAGACCCACTTACCCTCCTCCCAGATTTTCCTTTTTAGGAGATCTTGGGTAGGACAAGTTTATGGTGCAGGCCTTGACTCCTGTAAACGGGGGGTATCCATTCTAATAGCTAGAAAAATTCCCTTCCGTTTTATCCACGAAATAGTTGATCCACAGAGCTGCTACATTTTCATCAAAGCCTTATTAGGACATTTAGAGCTAGTACTGGATGCAATATACAGCCCCAATATTGATGACCCTAGCCTTTTCACCGCCCTTATGTCCACTTAAGCTCTTTGGACTGCCCTTTCAATAATTCTGAATGGTGACTGGAACCTGGTTAAATGTAACACGTTGGACTGGTCTGGCACATCCCATCACATTTTTTCTCCAGGGCAAGTAGCCCTCCACAAATTTATAAGATCAACAGGCATGGCAGACCCATGGAGGACTCTCAATCTGTCCAATCGAGTATACTTCTTTCATTCTCTTCCCCATAACTCCCTCTCCAGGATTGATTGCTTCCTGATGGGAGTACATTATATTCCTGGAATAACCTTATATCATTACTCAGCTAATGTTGTCTCAGACCACCATCCTGTTTTTCTTCAATTAAATTTAACCTCCTCTCTGTCCAGGGATAAAGTATGGCTTTTGAACAATCAGTTACTCAAATCTAAAGATCTAATAAAACACCTCCAGTTCTTTATTTCAAATTTTATGAAATTTAATTCCCCTCTATGCCTAAACTTGATATTTTGTGGGGAGGGCCTTGAAATGCGCTCTCCGTGGAGAGCTAATCTGTATAACTGCCAGGTGCAAGAAACAGGTCTCGGCCTCCCTTACATCTCTGTTAGCTCAAATTGTTTCCCTAGAAAAGCGTATATCATTAAGCTCCCTCCAAGAGGACTGGGAAAAATTAGAACATTTTAGATTCCAATACAATACTCAATTGGGTGAAAAAGCTGAGCATATGATGCTTCGTACTAAGGTAACATTTTTCCACCAAGGGAAGAAAGCAGGGAAGGTGCTATCTCTTCATCTCCACTCATAAGAAATGGACAAGTTTGTCCCTTCAATATGCAGTGACTCCGGGCATCTTTTTACTTCACCCCAGGATACTGTAGATGCTTTTACATTATATTATCAATGCTTATATGCTCAACCCTCCATTCCATATAATCATTCCCAATTTGAATCCTTCCTCCAGGGCACTGCACTTCCTAAGCTGGCAGACTGTCATTTGGCCATCTTGCAGGCCGCCCTGACACTAACTGAAGTTTCCCAAGCCATTAAAGCTCTTGCCTCAGACAAGACCCCTGGCCCGGACAGATTTTCTTCCAATTTTTATAAAGCCCTCAAAGGTCAAGTAGCTCCTATCCTTTTAAATACCTGTAATTATATTCTAGATAAAGGCTTATCTGACTTCTCCTTGACCGCCGGCAGTATAGAGGTCCTCCCCAAACCAGGTAAAGAGCCACTGTTGATTCACAATTACAGGCTGATTTCACTTATTAATGTAGATCTCAAAATCCTCTCCAAGATTTTGCCCTGTAGACTGGGGAAGTTTGGGATTTGTTAATCAGTACAGAACAGGTGGGGTTTGTAAAAGGCTGTCTCTCATCAGACCATCTTAGAAAGTTATTGTATCTCTTCTCGGTGTCCAGGGATCTTTGTCTTCCTGTGGCTTTGGTATCCCTGGATGCCGAGAAGGCTTTTGACAGAGTCTCATGGGACTATCTGTTTGCCCTTATACTACAATGTAATATCCCCCCAAAATTCATTCATTGGATTGAAGTCCTTTATTCTTCCCCAGCTGCCTGAGTACTATGTAATGGAATGCTCTCTCAATCTTTCCCCTTATATCAAGGCACCAGGCAAGGATGTCCCCTCTCCCCCTTTTTATTTAACCTTTTTTTTAGAACTTCTCATCTGTAAGCTTAATTTCTCACCCCAAGTTACCAGTATTCCCATTAATAACACTGAATACAAGCTCTCTGTATATGCAGATGATATACTGCTTCATATCACCTCTCCTGCCAACTCCCTACCTGCAGCCCTTCAGATCATTTCCCAGTTTGGCACCATTTGTAATTACAAGCTTAATCTTTCTGAAACTGAGATCATGGCCCTGAATAACATAACATTCAGAGCTGACACCGACCACTTGGGCCTTGTCTGTAGGTGAGATAAGTTGAAATATCTGGGCATTTTTTATTTACCTTCCTCAGCAAGTTTAAGTAATCCAATCTAGATGCTATAATTTCCGTCTCAAAGTTGACATGGACCGTTGGTCTAAGGTGCCCCTTTCCTTATGGGGTAGATTGAATATTATTAAAATTAATGTTTTACCCCATTTACTTTACCCCCTGCAAATGTATAACCTGTCCCTTCCTCAATCCTGGTTTACTCAAGTGCATAGACTTCTTGCCTCATTTATATGGCACGGTAAGTCAGCTCGTCGGGCATTGTCAAAATTGATGAGAACTAAACAGGATGGTGGTCTGCAAGTTCCTAATTTCATTTTATACTATCTAGCAGTGCATCTTAACAGAAGTTCTTACTGGTACCGAATGTCAGGGAACATTTTTAATGCATTATACACTCCACAATGGGTCGATATAGAACACTCATTATGTTCTGCTCAAGGAATAGATATCTGATCACTTTTTTTTTAACTAAAGGGAAACTACCCCGTTCATTGCAAGATACCCCCCTCAGATCATAGCTTCAGACCCACTCCCAACTTTGTTCCCTACTCAAGATAAACCCAACTAAGGACATTTGTCAACCAATACATGGGAATCTTAACTTGCGAATGGCAGGTCAGATGCTCTCCAAGCAATTCTGGCCAGACATCGGTGTAGATAAAGTTGTGGACCTTACATGTAACTTTAAACTGTTATCCTTTCAGGAGGCCAGGGCCTTATATCACTGACCCTCCACCTCCTCTTTTAAATTTTTGCAGATATCTTACATGCTTACACATTTCTTTGGTACAGGACTATGAAGCAGTCCTTTAGGAGCTCTGGTGTATCCATTTTTTATCTCAGTCCCCTCCTCTCACCTTATATCATGTTACTATAAATCACTTCAGCAATGTCCAACTGCCAGTGAAAGCCACAGGGTTTATAGCTGGGATCAAATCCTACCACCCTATACCACACCTAGGAATTGGTCAGTCATCTGGAAACAAACTTATAAATTTATAAAATGGAACTGATACCACATTATGCAATTCCAGATTATCCATAACATTTACTATACTCCTGTCAAGTTGCATAAGATGGGTAGGTTACCTAATGACCTTTGCTCCAGATGTGGCCAAGAACCTGGCTCTTTATACCATATACTCTGGACCTGTCAGAAAGTTGTCCCCTTCTGGAATTTGATTTGGTCTTGCTTAGATCCCTTATTGGGGCTTGCAGGCACTTTCCTTCTGGAGGTATGTATTATAGGAGATTATATGGGCTTTCTGCTAAGCAATCAGAGGGCTCATATGGCCCTAATCTCTGCGTGAGCCAAGAAAGTCATCCTTCGGCACTGGCTAGACCAAACCACCCCTCAACTTTTAGAATGGTACAGAGAAATCATGTTTGCATTACAAGCTGAATACCTAACAGGCAGCATGTTTGATAATTAATCCAGGTACAAGCGTATATGGGAGCTACTTTACACATTACTTACAATATGAGTCATTAATTGACAACTCTTTTAATTTTTGGTTGTAATTATCATGATAATCCTTTTTTCCCTCAAATAATTGGGTGGGTTTTGGAATAACATTAACAATTTACCAATTAGTTAACATGTATTTTTCACTCCAGTGGTGGGTGGGAAGGAAGCAGGGGTGGGAGGGGTTGGAGATAGTTCTAAAAGTTTATGTTAACAGTTTAATACACTGCAGTGAAATAGTTTTTTCTGTTACTAAGTCTGTTATCCACTTCCCTTTTTAAGACCTTTAGATATACTCTAAATGTTCACGTACGAAGTGTCTTATAACTATTTCTCTGTATTACTTCCATTTTCAATAAAAGTTATCACATTTGAAAAAAAATAATTCCACATAAAACCATGTGCCGCTTCTGATGCCGCCACCATCCTCACATCACTCTATCTTTCCATCTGCACAAATTACACTGCATTTTCTGTGGAAACATTTTAAAATGCCATCACAGTTCATGAGGTTCACTACAGCCAATCACAGTTCAGAGCTAAAACAAGTGCGACAATGTGATGCTGAACGACCCCGGCCCGAAAGTAGAAGTCACGCTCATATTCCTTACTTTCACTTGCTTGCGCCTTGATTAGTTGTAAATGTTGTCTTGCTGCCAATGAACCATAAAACAAAACACTGAAAAAACAAAACAAAACAAAATTCTTGTGGGGGGTGGGGTTGGACAGAGAGCTGCTGCAGGACTGACACAGTCCACATAGTACACTGCCTTCCAGTGACTTGTTAATGTAATTACACCACCATTCCATTACAAATCCATATGAAGTTGAAACTACAAGTACTACTTTTTCATTTTTTATTTCTTTGAACATGGCTTTACACTTTTTAAGAAACAAATTAATTTTTTTTTTTTTACCGGGGACGCTTTATATAATTGCAATAAAACACTCCAAAGTGGTTTATTGCCTAATGAGAGCACTTCCCTTGTGCTAAAGGAAATCAGCGCAAGTGCCTCATATCTCATAAGACAGCTGGGGCTTGCTTTTTTCAGGCAATAAACCACACTTCATCATATCTTATTGCCTACCTGTTTTACCCACAGTGTGGACAGACAAGTGCAGTTCTCTATGTTAGAATTCAATAGGAAATGGTTACAGGAAAAACAGGTTTAACATGTGGTCATACTGAATCATTAACGAGAATGGCTACTGCATAGTGTGGACACACTGAACCAGTTTAACTAAACTGATTTTAAAGATGTTTTTAATAACAATTCTACAGTGTGTAAAGGGCCTTTGGGTTGAAAGGGCCTTATCCAGAAAAGATGCTTGCCACGTGCACCGAATGGGAAAAACTGTTTTGTGGCCTAGGCCCAAATAATTTTTCTATGGAGTTAGTTTAATTATTTACTACTTTAAATGTCCACAAAGAGTGCCAGCATTAAGTGAAACATTAGTATGCCTTCATGGAGCAAGGGTAAATTTAGTTGTACAATGTGAAGCGCTATGTGTAATTCAGGTTATGAATCATGACATCAGTTTTAGCCAATCAGGATGGAATGCTGATTTTTAAATATTCCAGATACTTGTATATGTAACTATACTATAAATCACTAACATGATTTCAGCCAATCGGTGTGCAGAACCACTGTACATCTTATCCTGTATAGAATGTACTCTTATGTAGGAACATTAGGAGGGAGTGCTGAACTTCAACAATGGGGGTAGGATTGCAGAATAAAACCAAAAAGAAAAGACTCTAAGATTATCAAAATCACTTAGTGTAAACTTGAATGATTTCTAATAAGATAACAGGCCCTCTGATGGGTGTTTCCCATTGTATAAGAAATTCCTTTTGTGAGGTTTGGGTAGATAACACCTCTCAGATTTGCTTTGTGGTCCTCGTGCCCAAACTTCACACATGGAGTCTCTTATATCATGAAAAATGTCCCTTGGAGGTCCTATTAACTTATAATAATCTCCTGATGGCACACTTAGCAGTTTCAGATGTATTCTTAAGATGTGAGTGGTTCTGACACCCTAAGACTGTAAGTGAGCACTCTTATACTGCTAACAGTGCTGTTGGGGGACATATAACTATACTATTGATCAAAGTTGATTAACAATATAAAAAAAAAATAAATAAATAAAACTCTCCCGAATGTTTCTGTTTTCAGGGCCCTGGGTGTGACACACTGTTTATAGGATAAAGGTGTCTCACAACCTGGGGAAAGGAGTGCTCTGATTGGCTGGGCATGCTCACTCGATCTATTATAACCACAAAAAGGTGTCTCATGCTAACAGTCCCAAAATTCTGATGTTCTGTGTTCAGTCTGCATAGATCATTTCCCACACAAGGGTTTGTCTAGTTTTCTGCAATGTAAAATATCTTTGATTTTAAATTTGAGTTCCATTTTTTAAACAAAAGTATTTATCATGATTCATAATGCATATATATGTACAGCTGCTATATCTTTCATGGTTACAAGTGAATCTTCTCAAGTCCTTTGTGTGCCAAACTGTGTGGCTTCGCTTTGCAGTTCTCTCACACAAACAACCTGAGTAAGCATTCATAACTTGTAAATAGACATTTACTTGCCTAGTGTACCATACCTACTGTAGTAAACACAAAGTAAATAAATAAATAAATTAATAAATAAATAACCATAAGATGCACAACAGCTTTACATAGATATTTCGTTGACAGTTAAGCCTTCTATTATTCGTCTTTTGATGCATCATAAAGATTTCTTTAACTGTGAAGGTTTGTAATAATTATGTTTAAAACTCGTAACATTAAGTACCCAGTTTTATATCAGTGTCTAAAGGCTGTTCTTCACAATGCATTTACATAGGACAGTAAAGTCTTAAATATTTCCCTAAGCAACCGCCGTTTAAAATGTATAAGTCAATGATAGGGTTAGTGATATTGTAGCCAACAATTAGTAAGCATTACATTTGCAAACAGCTAATAACATTAAGTCACAGGGAGAATTATCAAACTTAGTACTGTAGCAAAGCTGTTAAACAATTTAAATACTAATGCCACCCTCATACTGTAATCACCATTCTAGTCAGATGTCATTTTTACCAGTCTCAAGGGAATTCTGGTCCTTAATTATTCTTCGATACACAAATCAAGCATTCTTTAATTGGTGTAAATTGAACAGTGTTCCATTGCAAACACGGCTAGGACAAACCAATCAATGATTCCATGCATGTCTATTGGAAAGCCATTGCCATTAGATCAAATAACAAATCCCTCAACTCCATTAGCCTCACTAGAGTGAAGGGGGAGTACTATGACCACACTTTGTCATCAGTCTGGATTGTATAGCTTTTTACAAGTCATAAATCGAAGCACCTAGGCTTTAGGATTGCTAATGAAAAGTCAAAATTCAAATGACTTAAGCTGCAGATGCTTCATTTACAACTCTTGGCAGTGAGCTTACTGGAAAAGAATTCTGTATTCATGTTCTTTTGGAACCAGTAATAATACAGCTTCATTCTACATAACATTTAATTCTATGGTGTGTACAAGCAAGGTGAGATGTGTGAAAGAATGTAGCCAAAGCACATAGACTATTAACACTTTATGGGCCCAGAATTCGAGCATGAAAAAGGTGCTTTGCTTGCCCAGAACCCTGTTAGTGCATCGCCATATTCCAAGGCACAGTTAGCACAGCACAGAGCTGCCTACGCATGTGTGCTAACTAGTGCCAAGATCGTATACAATTGTATGGCAGCATGCTACATATTTTCATACTGCTATATTCAACTGTTTAGGGCAGCATTAATGGGCTGGCACCACCATGCTAGTTAACTCTGCTGGAAACCTTTTTTTTTTGGTGGTATTTCTTCCGGAGCTCCCGGCTGCAAACCTGCCATCAGCTGTCTCCCCAGCGCCAACCCCCGAAGGTCAGACCCCCTCCCTTGTGCACCCACGATTTATCCTTCATGGTAGGGTGGTGGGGAGTGACTCAACCCACCCCAATGGATCAATGCCAGGGAGGTGCCTTCTTGGGGGCAGTGCTGCGGGGACAACTTCATTCTTCCGGGGCTATTTGCCGCTTTACTCCCTTGTGTGTGGAGGTGGGGCATGCAGTGACGCCTGTGGTGAGAGCATGCACATTTCTGCACGTGCTCTCTCCAAGCGTCAGCCCCATCTCCTCCCCTTAGCTGCAGCATTGGCACACTGCCTCCCAGCAGCTGCTAGGGGCCAGTGGAGTGCAGACAACTGAAATCCCCCCACCCCAGAGAAGGAGAACTGTTCTATGGACACTCAATCCTTCTCCTCCCTGTCGACCCCCGATGGTCTGTGCTCGTTCCCGAACATGGGTCGCCGGCGTGGCTTGAGGTAAGGCGTGCAGCACCTCAGCCCTCAATGCCACCAGACTGGCTGGAAACCTACTTTTAACATCACACACCATGGTGCGTGCCCCCCCAACACATGGGCATCACTGATGCCCTGTTTGTTTCTAAACAAAACCACTGCTCAGTACCAAACACCCTCACCCAATCCCCATGGTTGTTTTCCTAATTCTAATAAACATCTCTGGTAGTCTAGTAGACATCCTTCCTTCACTCAATCCCCATCAGTGTTTTCTTGCTTTTGATAATCTTTCCTATATAGTCTAGTGGACCCTCTTCCTCACTTGATCCCTATTGTGCTCCTTTATGTCACATGTCTCACCCTTGGACAGTTAGCACTGCATTTGGTGGGGGGGGGGGGGGGGGCTCCACTCACCACATCAGTGAAGAAAATACAGTGGATCTGTGGTTGTACTACACCATAAAGGCACTGGCAGGTCACTGCTGAGAGTTATAAAATGTCCCTTCTTTGGGGGGGAATGTCTGACTGCGGGCCCACAATGAGGTGCTCTCCTCTCCTCTCCTCTCCTCTTCCACTTGATGCCTTGATGTCACTTATTGATCACCCCATCCTGGAAACCTCTGCATGGCAGGCTGTACACAGACACACCTTAACCCAGAATGGGGGCTAGTAAAGTCAGGTAACCATGTAGTCTCTCATTGCCTGACCTTGCGGCCACTGTTCTTGTACTCATGACCACTATCCATACTTGCCTCCTCCAATAGTGGGAAAGGAGTGCAGCTGTGAAAGTCAACTAGAGTGAAGGGTGGGATTATGTCCACCAGTAGTGGGACATAACAGCAGCCCACAAAAGATCTTCAGGATATAATCATCTAGAAAAGTTGTTCATCTTGTAATTCAAGGAAGCCATAACCATACAAGGTTCTCAGTCAACATCTGCAACACAAAGGTTGGCTTGTTTCCTTTCACTTATGGAAACACTTCTTACACATCACAGAATGAACAGCTATTGAACTGTTCCTCAAACATCAACCACATACCCATTTGCATTACTCAAGCCAGAGTTGTTCAGTATGGTAGCAAAATATCAACTGCAGCAGCAGGCCAGCAAGATGGCACTGAGGGCTGAGGCGTTGGATGCCTTACCTCGCACCACACCGGTGACCTGTGTTTGGGAACGAGCACGGGCCGTCGGGGGTCAGCAGGGGAGGAGAAGGATTGAGCGTCCGAGGACTGCTCTCCTTCTCTGGGGAGGGGGGGCACCAGCTCTCGGTGTGTGACTGGCCCCTAGCGGAGGCTGGGGGCTGGCGCACCAAGGCTCAAGAAGAGCAGTAGATGCAGCAGATGCTTGGAGGAGCATGTGCAGTACCGCGTGCGCTCACTCCTTGGCGTCATTGCATGCTGTATCTTGGGGGTAAAAATAGAGGAAAAATTGCAGGCACTGATGGGCAGAATGATCCAATCCTTGCAGGCGCCGCCTTTGCAGTGGGCAGTAACCCTCGGCTCCGGATTCGAGAGAGACAGCGGAGGGCATCCCACCGCCCTGCCATGGGAGGCATAGCATGGGGAAACACCGAGAGGTAAGCTGTGAGTGGTGGATTGGGCTGGGGGATCAGAGATGTAAGCCGTTAGTGCCAGGAGAGAAATAAGAGTAGCTGCAAAAAACTGCAACAGCAGAGGGGTCATGACAAGTAGAACAAGCCAGTTTGGATCTACCATCCTAGGGAGAGGGTGATGGTTTGAGACTTCACACATCCCAAGCATCTTTGGATTCCTGGGGTGTTGACTGAAAAACAGGAACCTTTGATATACAGAGTCCATGTTGGATATCGCATTATTCATGTGCATGTGGATCACCTGTTACCTTCAGGAGTTCCAGTTCTTTCAGCTGAAGACATCACTCCAGAAGAGGAAAGTGATACTGAGGGCTTTGCTCCTGCCCATGAAATCCCATTGGGAACTGTGCCCAATAATACCAGAATTTATACTTCACAGGTAGTAGCTGATCCAGCCCAAAGAAACTGCTAACAGTCCCAAAATTCTGATGTTCTGTGTTCAGTCTGCATAGATCATTTCCCACACAAGGGTTTGTCTAGTTTTCTGCAATGTAAAATATCTCTGATTTTAAATTTGAGTTCCCCAGCAAAGAGCACCACAGAGACTTGACCTTTAAGTCATGAACTGAACCTGTGTCTCTGTGCAATTGGACTTGTTAGCTGTTGTGTCACTTAGCAGAAAATTCTACCAGTGGGGCACAATAATCCCCCAGACCATCTCCTGGGTCTTTGGCGCTGAGGTTAGGAAATGTAATGTTGGATATTTTTAGACCACATTTTGCCTAAGGGAGAGGAGCGTTGTACTATATACATAGATGTACTTACCCCTAAGGAAGTACTAGGACAGCCATATTGGCTGTAGTCCATGACTGCAGCATCGTAGTCCTACTCTGTTTCCTGTAATACCCAGTGAGCACCTTGTCAGTTGTCTGCTAGAAGAATAAAATGGCTACTAGTCTAACCTCCTGCATCTGAGTCTGTCTGTCCTCTCCCCCCCCCAGATTATCACACTGTGCAACCTAATTTCTGTTTAGATATAGAATAAGAAGATGTACTCAGGCTGGCAAGGCTAGGAGCAGGAAAGCCCCTCTCCCCACCAGATTTGGCACTCCCCTTCTGCAGCCATTTGTTACAGACAACATAGCATATTTGGTTGCAGTATAGGAAATCCTTGTATATCCATGCCCAGTCATAACACAGTAATCAAAGCTGGATTTTAATCTATTGGACTTCAGGAAGGGGGGTGGGGGAGACAAGCCATTACAAAGATGGCTCACAGGTCATCCAAGGGTACCCTTTTAAAACCAACAACCCCCACATCATAGCTCCTAACTGTAAACGTAGATATGGTCAAGTTTGGGTTTTTTTACATTATTTTTGATCACTTGTCACTGCAAATCCATTTGGGAATCAGAGGACTGGTGGAGTATTTTCAGTTGTTGAATGACCTGTTGCAAAATCTGTTTTACCTGGGAGCATCTGCTGGTGGTGATCCACTGCTGCTTCCACTTTGCATTATTATTTATTCTTTTTAATTGCCAAAGTTTGTGCTTGCTGCTTGACTCCCTTTCCACATTCTCCTGCAAAACATTCAGTCTTCTGCTAAAGGTCTGTCATTGTGGTGTGAAGCCCACAACTCCCTCCCCCCCATTTTGTTTAATTTTTGCTTCCTTCCTACCTGGGTGAAGCCTATATTCCCTCCCTTCTAAATTCTAATTTCTGGCCTCCTCCTTATCTGCGTGAAGCCCAGATTTCCCATTTTGCTTTTATATTAGCTTCCTCCATATGATGAATCCATGTATTCTCTCCCATTTCTACATTTTTAAACTCTGGCCTCCTGCTATATGGGTGAAGCCTACATTTCCCTAATTTTGTTTTACACTTGCTTCCTCTCTACCAGGATGAAGCCAATATTCCCTCTCAATTCTAAAATTTAAATTCTGGCCTCCTTCCTTTCTAGGTATGGCCAGATTCCCCTTACTCAACTTTTGCTCCACTTGGGTGAAGCCTATATATCCTTTTAATTGTAAAATTTAATATTCTGGTCTCCTCCCTTGCTCGTTAACTTTACTCCTTTTGGGTGCTGCTAGCCTCCCCCCCACCCCATTTATGTATTTGGTGTAAACTGTAGCATGAACACTGCTTCATTCTCTCCCACTATGCTGCTCTCTTTTCTCTCCTTCCTTTCCCTTCTTGCTTACCCTCACCTCTCCCCAGCACTGTGCAGCTCCTTACCTTTTCTCTCCTTCCCTTCTTGCTTACCCTCACCTCTCTCTCTCTCCCCCCATGCAGCTCCTTACCTTTTCTCTCCTTCCCTTGTTGCTTGTCCTCACCTCTCTCTACCACTGTGCTGTTTCTTACCTTTTCTTTCCTTCTTTTCTTGCTTACCCTCCCCTTCCTCCACCCTTCCACCTTGCCCAACCTTCCCCCTTCTATCTTCCTCCCTCCTTCACCTACTCTCCAGCCTCCCCACCTTGTCCCACTCTGCCTGGAATCCTGGTTATAGTCTCCTCTCATCTCCTAGGCTTCACCTCAAAGCCCGCAGGTCACTACATCTCTCTTACCACCCTTTTTGTTTTTTCCTTTTCCCCCTTCTCCTTCTTCCTCCTGTACCCATCCCATAAGTATCTCATAGGCTCTCTCACGCTCCTCATCTCCTTGCTGCTTATAGTTGCAGATGATATTGAGCTCAACCCCAGCCCTGTTCTGCCAATCCCTCTCCCCAAAGGTCTGAGAGTGATCCATGTCAAAATCTACATCTTCTCCCTAAGACTGACCAGTTGCAAGCAACCACTCATGGTTAACCTCAAGCCTAATGTGTTGGTGATCTCAGAGTCTTGGTTCTCCCCAGAATCCCTGATTCTTCTGCTGCTGCTCCCGGTTTCACAATTGTTCAACAGGACTGAGCAAAGAGGGGTGGTGGAGTAGACATCTACCTCTTCTTAAACATACAGTTGAGCCTTTGGCCAATGCTTCTGTCCCCTGTGCCTATGAGGGGCTTCTCAAATTTTCCCTTCCCTTCTCTGTCCCTTTATTTGTTGCCAGCATCTACTCCTGTCCTGGCATTTCCCCTCCTTCAGTCCTCAAAATGCACACCACCATCTCCTTCCATGCCTCCTCTGGTGAGTTACTCATCCTCAGTGATTTCAATCTCAATTGGCCCTCTTTCTCTCTATGTGTATCTTCCTTTAACATTCAGTCTTTCCTACTTTCCCATCTCATCTCTAACCCCACCCATCATAATTTCAAATCTCTAAATCACTCCTTCTTGGACTGGGTCCCCTTATTCCCATTGTATTGTGAATGCTGGTACCATCCCTGATTCCCTCAGTGACCACAGTATGGTCTACCATGTGCATACAATTCATCGTCCCAAAGATCTCTCCAAATTCATCAAGATATGGTTCTTTTAGTCACTGGACATGTCTTGCCTCCATGCCGACCTGGAAGCCACTGACTGGTTCCCTATCTCTGCAGCTGGCAATGTTGACAATGCCCTCAAATTTTTCTCCTCCAAATTCATGACTGTTTGGGATCATCATGCCCCATAAAGGAACCAGGGTCTGAGAATCTCACCTTCCACGGATCTCAACAGAGTTGCTGGCTTGTCACCAGGAGGATCTACACATCCACTGGCTCCCCTTCTTACCTCACTAATTATTAACTTCACTAATTATTGGACTTTTCATAGTGCCTGTACTAGAACTACTAGGCTTGCAGTCTGAACACTTTGCATCCACACTCCAGAACAACCTTCATCACCCTTCTATGTTCTGAAAGGTAGTCCATGCTCTCTTCTCCACTCCAATCCAGTTGCCTCTCCCTGTTCTCAAGGTGGGAGACTCTACAGTCTCTGACCTCACTGCAGTCACCTCCTCCTTCAATTCCTTCTTCACTTAGTATACCCACTCCCTTGTATCTTCCTCCTCTTCCCCTCTCCCTCACAATTCTCATCTACTCAGTCTCTTCTCTTTCATCCTCCCTACATCTCCTCCTCCTTTTTTCCTTCTCTACCAACACCCCTGCTGCTTCTCTTAAGGTCCTCTTGGCTCTAATCCCCCACAATGGTGAAAGCACTGATGGTTTTGATCCCAAACACCTTTATCTTTCTGCTCATTCCACTGCCCTCCCTATCACTTACCTCCTCAGCCTCTCCTTATCCACAGTTCTTTACTTATGGAAACTGGCTACAGTCATCCCCCTTCCTAAAAGAGATAACCCCTCTTCTCCTGGAAATGACTGTCCTATCTCTCGGCTCACTATTTTGGCTAAATTCCAGGAACACATTGTTCTCTCCCAACTCTTCCCTTTTCTTGATTTAACCTCCTTCTTCACTCCTTTCCAGTCTAGCTTAAGAAGGTCCCTTTCTACCTCCACCTGTCTTCTCTGGCTCACTGATACTATCGTCTCTGGCATGGATCAGTGTCTAGTCACCTCTGCCTTCTTTATGGACTTGGCCAAAGCTTTCAAAACTGTTTCTCACCCACTCTTCTGGACAAGTGTATGGCAGATAGAGTCTCCATTTCCTGATTTGAGTGGTTTCAAACTTCCTTGGGGGCAGGTCTCCAGATTTCCATTTTGGAGCTTCCCTCTTCCTCCTACTCCCAATTTGTTCATGTGTCCTCAAGAGTCTGTCCTGGCCCAGTTCTTTTCTCCATTTTTCTAAATGACCTCTCTGTTGCTTGTTTCTCTGTATCCATTTACATGTATGCAGATGATACGATACTCTTTACCTCTGGCTATTCTGCCCTTGACCTGAAGGCTCAGCTCCAATTGGACTTTGACAACATCCAGCACTAGTTCTATGAAAACCAGTTGTCTGTCAATGTCAAGAAAATGGTCTCTATGATATTTGTTACCAGGCAGAGATTTGCTATATTCACCCATTTCCCCTCTTTCCTACCCTTGATGGTGCAGTGATTGAAGATGTCTTCTCCTTCAAGTTCCTTGGGGCCTGGCAGAACTGTCACTTCAACTTCTCTATTCATGTGGATGCATTCCACAAGAAGCACCACCCCAAACTTGGTGTGCTTTACAGGAATAAGAGGAGCATCCCAATTCCTGCCCACAAAGAGGTCCTCTTGAAGACGATTCTCTGATTTTTTTTTTTTTTACTCGTTTTATCCCTGTCCTGGGTGGTCCACTATCATGCAGACCCCCCAGCCCCATCCACCCATTCACAGCCCCACCTCCTGTCTTCCTGCATGGCTTACCCCCCATGGTGGGGTGGTGGGGATCCCTAAACCCACCAGCAAGAATCTAGTTCTGGAGGTGCCTGCAATGTTATAGAGGTGGCGACTGCGGGGGTCGGCAGTCATCCAACCACCCAGGCCTTTTCTTCTTCTGTTTTCTTCTGAGCCTCCTCCTGGAGGAGGAGCAATGTGGCATTGGCAATGGCTCAGCTGTGCGTGCTTCCGCCCACAGCAGGCAGGCTGACTGCTCCTCCTCCATCCCACACGTACGGGACCCAGGCGCTCAAACACCCAGCCACCGCTAGGTGTCAGAGGTCCTCTGACCTCCATGTTCCTCCCTCCCCAGGAGAGAAGAGATGTCCTCTGGATGCTCAATCCTTTCCCACTCTGGCTGACCCTCGGTGAAATTCTCTAATTTTTTACAATATTGACATTGTTTACGGTGCTGCTTCTAAATCCACCTTAGCCATACTGGGCCCTTTCTTTCAGTGCTTCCATTGATTTGCCCTTGACAAACCCCTGCACACACACCACTGTTCTTTGTATACTTCCTCTCCCTCCCCCCTCTTGATGCCAGGCATCTTTCCCACTGTGCCTTCTTTAGCTCCAAATTTTGATTTGTTGCCCTCCCCTCTTATCTTGCTTCTCTATTTTCTTCTTCCCACTATTACTTCTTACTCCCTTTGCAACTCTTTCTCTCACTCTCTTGGTCTCCCCCTTCTTAAATCCTCTGCTGGACAATCTGCTTTCTTTTTGCGTCCCTATACTCTAGGGCTCTCTATCCCCTTTTATGTGCTCTGCTCCTTCCATTCACACTTCGAAATCTCCCCTCCATGATTTCACTACTCAATCCTGCAGTTGCTCATAACACTGGAGGCTCAATTCACAAAGGTCAGTGCAAACTGCGCCAATGACAGCTTGCGATGAATGCCTGTGTGCCCTGTGCCTGATTCACTATCGAGTAGGGTCCCGGTGGCAAAGTCCAGCAGCTTTTGGCAATTGTGGCCATGCGCCAAACAGATGGTACATCTGGCAGATTAGCCGCAAGCTGTGGGTACAGTTGGGCAACAGCTGCACCAATGGACAGTGACCAGCACAATGTGTGAACCAAGCACAATACATCCCCTCCATGGTGTCTAGTGGTCCCCTCTTGCCCCAGTGTCCCTTATATGTACATAACAGCACTCCCTGGTGGTATAGCAGACCCCTCTCTGTATCCACAATAGCTCCCATATATATTTATATTTCTTTCCCTGGTGGTCCACTGGATCCCCTCCCATCCCCATGTTCCCCTTCTTAAAACATGTTTCATTCCCTGGTGGTCTAGCAGACCCCCCACCTCCCCAACCCAGCAGGCAATGCCCCACCACCCCACTTCCCCCATCCCATCCCCATGCTGGTGACCAGCACAGCCCACAGATCTCCACCATGGCTGGCGACCGACTGAGTTGTCAATGAGAGCATACTGTATACAGTATGTGCTCATTGCAGTCAATCAATGAGCTCATACTGTATACAGTATGCACTCACTAACAGCTCAGTCCACAGTCTGCCACGGTGGAGAGCAGAAGGTGTGCCAGTCTTAACTTGGGAGGTGAGGTGGTGGGGTGTGGGGCACTGCCTGGCAGGGTGGAGGACCCACTAGACCACCACAGAATGAAACATGTTTTATGGAGGGGGAGACTGGGGATAGGGAGGGGGTCCACTAGACCACCAGGGAAAGTGTTATATTATAAGGGCAGATCAGGGATAGGGAGGAGGCTCTGCTAGACCATTAGGGAAAGAAATATAAATATTTATGGGGGAGATCAGGGATAGAGAGGGGGGTCCACTAGACCACCAGGGATGGGTGTACTCTTAATATAAAGAGGATTAGGGCTGGAGGGGCTGCTAGACCACAAGAGAACAATATATATTTCATGGGGTGAGTGGGGATAGGCACAAGTTCTCTAATCCTCTCAGAGGACACACTTCTAAGTTCCCTTAGACCAGCCCTGGCTGGTCTAAGGGTACATAGAAACATAGAAGTTGTCAACAGAAAAGGACCACCAAGCCCATCTAGTCTGCCCATTTCCCCTACCTATAGTGGCAGCTGGTGCCATTAATTGGTCACATGCTTAAGCCATTTCTACCTATCTGTATGGCTTCCTTATTCCTTTCTCATGCCTGTTTGAATCACACTACAGTGATGGCTCACACTACCCCAGGGCAGTCCATTCCATGTGTCCACCACCCTTTCAGTGAAAAATAACTTCCTCCCCCTTATTCGACCCCCCTCTAGTTGCATGTCATGACCCCTTGTTCTAGTACTCTTTTTATACTGGAACATGTTTTCCCTTTTCACCTTATTTATGCCCTTGAGGTACTTGAATGTTTCAGTCATGTCCCCCTGTTCCCTCCTCTGTTCCAGTGTGTACATATTGAGGTCCTTTAGCCTATCCTCATATGACTTATGTTGTAATCCCTGCATCATCTTAGTCACCCTCCTCTGCACCCTCTCCATCTTGTCTATGTATTAACATAGGTGCAGCCTCCAGAACTGCATGCAGTATTTCAGATGAGGCCTGACCAGTGTTTTGTACAGTGGAACCATTACCTCCCTTCTCCAGCCTGTGATACCCCTTCCTATACAGCTCAACATCCCACTGGCCTACCCCACTGACTTTGCTGCCTGCTTTGTGGTCTTCAAGTGATCTGTGATAATGACCCCCAGATTGCTTTCCTCCATGGTGTCTGTGACAGCATCCCCCATCCTGCAGCTCTCTCCCAGGTTTCATTTCCCCATGTGCATGCTCTTACATTTTTTGGAATTAAACTTGAGTTGTCACATCTCAGGCCACCTCAGGCCATTTCTCCAACTTCTCTAGGTCCTTTCTTATTCTGTCCACTCCCTCTGGTGTATCAATCCTGTTGCAGATCTTGGTGTCATCTGAAAACAGGCATACCTTCACCTCCACCCCTTCAGCAATGTCACTGATAGACATTGAAGAGAACTGGCCTCAGGACTGACCCCTGTGGTACCCCACTGGTCACCTCCATTTCCTCAGACTGGGATCCATTTACTACTACCCACTGCTTTCTGTCCCTCAGGCAGTTATTAATTCAGTTTACCACATTTTGGCCCTCCCCTAGACTCCCCAGCTAGTTGACCAACCTTCTATGTGGAACAGTATCAAAGTCTTTGCTGAAATCTAGGTAGGCGACATCCACCGCACCTCCTTGATCCAATGCCTTTGTCACCTAGTCAAAGAAATCAATTAAATTTGTCTGACAGGATCTTCCTGCTGTGAATCCATGTTGCCTTGGATCCTGCGCCCCTATGGATTCCATGTTTTCCACAATTCATACTTTAAGGTGTGTGTGTCTCCATGATCTTACCCACCGATACCCACCACTGATGTAAGACTCACTGGCCTGTATTTCCCTGCCTCCTCTGTGCTACTGCTCTTGTGAAGAGGGATCACCTGTGCCCTTCTCCAGTCCTTTGGGACTATGCCAGTATGTAGGGACTCAGTGAACAGGTCTGCCAGCTCCATCCTAAGCTCTTTCAGGATCCTGGGATGTATGCCATCCAGACCCATAGCCTTGTCCACTTTTAGCTCTGTAAGCTCTTTTAGTACCCGCTCCTGTGTAAAATGACTGCTGTCTACATCCCCACCTTCTGTGTTTACTTCGTCTAACTGTGGTCCCTGTCCCTGCCCTTCAACTGTGAAGACTGAGCAGAAATATCTGTTTAGAACTGATGCCTTGTCCTGATCTCCCTCTATGATCTCTCCATTATCCCCCTGAGTTTAGTGATGCCTCCCCTGCTTTTTCTTCCCTCACCAATGTACCTGTAGAATGTCTTATCCCTCTCCCTAACTGAATGAGCTAATCTTTCCTCAGTTTGTGCCTTTGTGCTCCTTATCAGTTTTCCTGCCTTAGACAAGTCTGATACTCCTCCCTGTCTTCCTCCCTTTGCACCCCCTTATATTTTATGAAGGTCACCCTTTTGGCTCTTACCTTTTCTGCTACAGCCCTGGAAAACCAAAGTGGTTCCCTCCTTCTCTTTCCTTTATTTCTCACCAGGACACATTGTTCTGTGACCCCAATAATGGTATTTTTTTATATGCTCCCATTGTTCCTCAAGTCCCCCTCCTGTCTTTTTCTGCTTAAGGATTTCTCTGATACTTTTTCCCATCTTACAGAATTTTGCCCTCTGGGAGGGTTTAGGGAATCCCAATATAGGGGATATGGCAGCCTGCATCTGCCACAAGCCCCCTAGTGCCATGCCACAGCCCATTTTGTGCTACAAGCCTCCTTTGGCACATGTTGCTTGAGTCTGATGCAGGCTGCTTTTGTGAATTGCTCCTGGTGCATCTTTTGGTGCAATCTGCACCTTGCACCATTTAGAGGGACTTTGTGAATCGGGCCTTGGGTCTTGGATGTTTGCTGGCTGCCCTCCACAGTCACTAGTACGCCCCTCTCCTCCAGTTTTCAGCCACTATCCCCACCCCTCTTATTATTGCATTGTTGTTCACTGCATTTGTTCTTATTGTGCTTCTCCTGCAATTATTGTAATGCATAGTTCTGGCTCAGAACCATTGCCTGTAATTGCTCATTTTGTTATACTTATTTCCATTTTTGTTGAAGACTGTACTTTGTATTTGCACTGTTCTATCCTCGTTCTCTCTCCCAGGATGCATCTGGAAATCTGCTGTTACTAGCTCAGCATGTCTCTCCTGATAAAACGTTTGAAATAAATAAATCAAATGCTGTTTTCAGAAGGTGCTAGTGATGGCGGGGGGGGGGGCAGTGATGAATTGGGCGGTCATTTTTTTGGGGGGGGATTAGATTTTACATTTTTGAACGAATCACTTTATCTCAAGTAGGGAAGCTGGAAACACTTGAAAAAGGAAGAAGGGGAAGTGGCCTGCTTCTCGATTGCTTAGAACGGTGTCATCACAAGATGCATTGGAAGACCGGCAGGGAAGGCTGCTTGCACTGTACTGAGAGTGGAACCAGTGGAATTCTGGGGACAAATGAACCATGGTTTGTTTGGCAGTTATAGCATGCACCCAGACTGTGTCCTCACAGACCCACAAACATGACTCGTAGTCCCTGGTCCATCATCACCACATCATTTTACACCACCACTGCTTGCAAAACTTTAGTTGGTGGAACTAGCATGGCGGAAAGTTTATCTGCTCCTTTCTTCTCTCCTGCATCCATTTGTCATCCTGTTCCTCTCTTCATGTTTCCTACATACATCGGCAACATGTGCATGACAGATGATAACACAACGCTGCCTCTGGAAACTAACAATGATGACTCACCACAGTCATCCCTGATTCCTAGATGCCCACTTGATACACACGCCCAGCACAGGGACAAGCCACAGTGCTGTATGACTCATGAGGTGATAGGGAAGAGTGGCACCATTAGTCCTCCCCCAACCCTCACTGACAGACCGCCCCATACCATCCCACTTAGAGACTTTGTGTCTCATACAGCAGTCTACTTTACTTTTCACTCACTGACTACCTGACAGGCATGTACACAGGTTTTATTTATTTATTTATTGAATTCCCAGATTATAACCTTTGAGCTACAAGCTCATTTACAAAGGTTCCACGTCAGGACACAGAAAACAGAAAGCAGTTACAGTCACATAGAATCACAGGCATATACAGGTGTACACATGTAAAAATAAAAAGATGGATTTCTGTGACATGCTGCACCATCTGTAGTCAGTAAAAAATACTTGTCAAATGAAGCCTTTAAAATCCCCCTGCACCATTCCCAGTACATTCAATCTGCCTTTTTCCTGCTGCAGGTAAGAAAAAGTAGCATTTAAAAAAATATGTGGATTTCTGTGCCTTCCAAGTCACCAGCATTCAGAAAAGAAAAAGTCAAATAAATCTTTCAAAAATCTCCTTGCACCTTTCCCAGTCTGTTAAATTCTGTCTGCACTGCTCCTGCTGCAGGGCCGCAACTGCCGGTGCAGGCTCACACTGTGCACTCTTCTTCTCTTTAGCAGTCTTAGCACAATCTCACTATAGTCTGCCTGAAACTACAGTGGTGAGAATTAGATAACTGTAATGATAACGCATAACTCTATGATGATTTCTAAAGTTTTCTGATCAAAACAAACTCTTTTTCACATAAGAGTAGCTCCTTCTTGCCTGCCACTTACAAAAATAATTATTTGAAATGTTTTCATGCTGCACACATAAAACTACTTAATGTGATATGCATGCTGCAAGCATGATTTAGATATTAAATTGGAACTGATTACATGCATATGGCATGTGTGCAGCAAGCAAGTGTGGAAAGCATTAGTTTTATGTTAAATTGGAACAGACTTTATGTATGTGGCATGTGTGCAAAAAGCAAGTAGTTACTGATAACTGCACACATAAAAGTTAAGTGACTTGCTCAGGATCACACCATATACAAGTGGGAGATGATGAGATTCAAACCCAGGTCTTCAGGTCTCCAAGTCTTCTGGTTTGCAGTTCAGTGCCTTTAACTGCTAAGCTATACTGCCTGCACACATATGGCCATCTTGTACAGTAATTCAATACAAATCTTCATACATCTGCACGCATGCCACATGCTTATAGTCACTGTTATACTTTTTAGTATTCTTTTTTTTTTTTACCAATTATTTTACCAGGTGGGACACATTAAGCTGAAAGCTTGTTTGCAGGTGCAACCTGGGAGCACGAGGAAGTTAAGTGACTTGCTCAGGGTCACACAGTATGCAAGTGGGGGCTGTGGGATTCAAACCCAGGTCTCCAGATTTGCAGCTCAGAGCCTTAAACCACTGCGCCATACTGCCTCCTTGTACCCCTCATCTCAGCTACACAGCTGAACTGTAGCACACATATCAATGGAAAAACATGTAGTTCTTCCCACCCCAATATACACAGTTACCCACAAAACTACTTAGTTACTTCTGTCTGGCCTGTACTCCTACTGTTTTCTCTTCATAGTTTTGAATGCTTCCACGCAAACAGACTTTAAGAGGCAAACACAAAAGTAGTAATAACTCAACACCCATCCACATGGCCAGTGCCCCCCCCCATGCATACATACTGCAGCAGGTGCTGCTATACTGCTACAGACCTAGCCCACAAAGTATAGATATGAGTCAAGGGTCTGTTACCTGAGTACCAGGGAGCCAGAGACAGGAGTCTTTAAGAGATGATGTCCATGAGTCAGAGTGCTGGGGTGAACCCCCTTGAAATGAATGGTGTTATTTTTTATTACATTTTTATACATTATGATGGGGGAGTTGGAGAATAATGAAGGCCATTATTCTATTAACAATGCCCTTGTTATTCAAGTAGTGGCCTTCATTAATCTCCATCTCTCCATCAATAATGTATAAAATAGTAATAACAAAATATCCCCGTTCCTTTCTATGGTGCACGCCCCTGCAGTCTCCCTTGCCCTATGTCATACTGCACCTGAGCATGGGGATGTGGAAGTCAGCTTCACGGGGGGGGGAGGGCATAAGCCTGACTATAATGGTGTTCCAATAGTCTATGCATATCATACCGCACAACTGTCTCTGAATGTAAGGGACAGCTCTCATTTTACCCATGAAAACTGCTTTGCTCCTCATCCATCCCTCATGGGAAACCTGCTGTTCACACACAGAGGATGCCCTGTAAATTTAGACTTTATGGCAGGGGCACCATTTTAGATTTCATCAGTGGGGGAAACCAACAGCCAGTGGTGGCCAGATGCTAGTTAGCCCCTAGGTGGTAAGCTCTAAAATGTCTGGAATGTCTCTAAAAGGTAAAATTTATTTGCTCTGACTGAAAAGTGATATGCAAATCAGGACAAATTAAAATGTATAAGATTCATCTGTCTATACCCTGGAGCAGTGCAACAGATTTGGGCTTCAACTCACCTAGTTACTAGTCAATTTTTTTTCCTGGCTGAAATTCTGACTCCCCCCAAAAAAAACTGTCCCAATTTCTTTCCCTGACTTCATTCCATTCAATACCCACCCCGTATGGGTCATGACTTGTGAAGCCACCCAAAGGTGCAGAAATGTGAAAAGCACATCAACATTTCAGTCCTTCCTCCTTCCCCAATCCCCCTGTAAAAAAAATGATTTACTTTTACTTACCCAGCCTTCTGGCCAGAACCTGCAGCCTGGTCCAGCATGCCACCAACCCAGTTTTCAGTCCGCTCCTCCTCCTCTGTCCTTCTGCCAGAAGCTGGATGCTAGAATCCCAGGTCTCCAACATGTCCATGACCAAGTCACCTCACCAACCTAACTCAACCAACCTGTGTTGCTTGCTTGGCTACTGCCACACTACACTGATCAAGGCCACCCACACCGCTGTCACCACTGCTGTTAGGCCAAGCTTGCTGCCATGGGGGGGCCGTGCCATTTTTTTTTGTGAGGCAAGCCTAGTAGAGTAAGTAGGTAGCCTAGTCTCAAGTTAGCTACTAGCTCATGTTCTGCCCCTTTAGCCACCATGGGAGACGAAGACTCACTAAGACTAGACCACAAAAATATGTCACCACAACACTGCTATTGAGAGTTCAGTGCTCATTGACTCCTCCAAGCTGTAGTGTGCAGCCTATCTACTCTGTGGCGGGAAAGACACTGTCCTACTCGCATGACTCATGTGCTCTTGCTTGGCTGGAGCTCCTCCATGTCATGTGTAATGGTGCCGCTGCTAATATGTGGAGAGAGTGGACACAATACAGACACAGTCGAGTCAGGAGTTCACCTGCAGTGTGAGTGCACACAGGCCAGGGGGGGCACTTACTGTGCAAAAGATTAAATCTAAATTTAATGCCATATTTGTCACCTGCTTTATGGCAAAAATTCATGCTCAGGTGCTAAATCAGAACAAGTAAATACAATAGTTTCCACTGTGTTCTGAGGTACTGTATCTCCATGTTTCAGGATGTGTCCTGATCATAGTGAGGGTCAGCACCCCTCATTATCCTTCATTTTGAGGGTCCATGTCCCTCATTTCAGTGACAAAATGTGAGGTATGGTGCATGCTTCCAAGACCCTACTCTGTACAAAGAGTGCTGAGCATGGCCATAGTGTATATGCTCCATACAGAATGACAAAGGGCAGATAAGTAAGCTGAAACAGTTATGGAGAAACACATTTGTAGCACTAAATATGCATAAGGGGATTTGTATGGCTCAAAACAAAAAGGTCAGGCTTCACAACATAGAGGCCCCTCTTTGCATGTCTGGAATGGGGATGTTGGCTGACTATATCCTAGGCATTTTTTGCATTAAGCAAACAATACTTTACCAGTGAATGGACATTTAATGACAAAAATCAAAAGCCATTAAACAACTTGCAAAAGAATCAGAAGTCATGAGTTTACTTAATTTTTGATGGAAAATCAATGAAAAAATTTATTCTAATGGCTCTAATTGCTAGTATGAGATATAGAAACTGGTGTGTTTTTTCAAGATGAGATTTGTACAAGCTTAGTTGCTGTACACATAGCAAGCATGCAGCGTGTGAACCTAATGTGATTTGTAAATGATGTTCACACCAGCGTAACTGCTTCACTCATGTCAAGCTTGCAGCATGCAAACCTAATCTGCTTTTTAGACCTGGTTCACTTAGGTTCACTTTATGCATGTGAACCGCATGCAAACATTGCACAATTAAGCATGTGGCATGCATTCTGCATGTACACAGCTCACTTACATTTCTGTAAGGGACAGGTCCTTCCCTTGTGTGAGAGAGAGAGAGAGAGAGAGCAGGAAATGGCATTCAGATGTGCTCAGCACATGGAGTTCTCAATTTCCACCATCACAGATTGACTGCAAGTCATGTGGCTTACCATCTACTTGGACATGTCCATTGGGTGCTCCCTGTAAAAAGTTCTGTGTCTTGACATTGAAGTGCCGAAGGGAAACACAGTTTCTTCCAACCTGCTTTGCTGGTGTCCAAAATGCTGGATTTCAGCATGTTCACCAAATGCAAATTTGTTGTCGGCTCATCCTTAGTTTGAAACTTGAGATGTGGGGCCAGATATTCAAAACTTTGTGCCAGGTGCAAACCGAGTGCACCGCGATTGTGCCACATTTGAGCCGGATTGCTATATTCAAAAGGCCAGATAGTGCTGGTGCAACTTGTTAGCTCTTGTACTAAATGATAATGTATGCATGGTGCAAAGTTAGGGGTGGGGACATGCATACAGGTGCAACGTTATATTCAAAACTACAGCGCCGTACAACGTGCATTAGCACGACATGTAGCATGGTGCAAATTACTGCCTATGAAAAGGTATTCTTAACTCCAGGCAAACCAAGGATGGGGGCGTGGACACAGCAGCAACAGTGAACAAGGCAGTATGCAGCCAATGAGGAGGCAGCAAGGGCGGACGGCCACCCTGGGCCACTCCATATGCACAGGCATCCACAGTGTGGAATACAATGCTGCAACGTTGCTTGGAAGCTAACAGTCATGCACATTATATGACAGAGCTACAACCCCACTTGCAGCAGCAGACTAACTGCATTGTTTTATTTATTTATTCAGTTCTTGGATTGAGAGTACCTTTGATCCAAGGCTCATTTACAAAGCTTCTGCATCAAAATACATACAATGATTGGTCTGGTCAACATTATTTTACAAATTTCATAAAGAGAAATAAAATTAACAAAAATAAAAAATAAGTACATAGTTTTGTGGGGAAGAGAAGCAAACACGTTTGAAGAAAAACAGTTCTTGACATAAGTGCAGCTGTGGTTTACTTAGAATTACAACATGATCCATGGTATTAAGATCTAGAGAGGAGAAAAGGGGAAAAACAGAAATCAGAAAGGAAACTAGGACAAGGTTGGTCTAAAGGGGAGGGGGGGAGGAGAAGGGAAGAAGGGTGATTAAGGACAAAAGGAGAGGACGATGTAGAGGTCTTGGTATGGCAAGGTAGAAATAAGACAGGGTGAGGGGGGTATTAGATAAGAGGGGAGTGTTGGGGAGAAGTGGCATGGGAGCAAGTGGGGGAGGAGGTAGGAAGAATGAGGCGTAATGAGATAAAACATGTGGGGAATGGATAGGGAGTGAAAAAGGATAATATAAGTTAGTTGCCATATGTGAATTGTGTGTTGTATATTGCATGTTATATGTATTTATTATATACTGCATCATCACATGTAGTGGCTCCAGGTTGTTCCTGAATATGGGCCATGGTCCACTGTGGCTACCCAGTCAACACAGTGATAAATACATATAGAAGTATTAAATAACTGGCAGTGCAGCCATATAGCGCACACACCTCCAGTCCCCCCCATTGGGGTACACCAGCACACTCCAGCACACACATGCAGCACTGGGGAACTGGATGGTGTGGAGAGGAGGTTGCACAGGTGGCCAGGCTGCACCATATAGTGGGTTTTGCCACAAGGCTGGGGCCATCCCCACAGTGCACATGTTCCAGTGTTAGGAATACCCAGACACTGGTGTGAATGTCTGATGGTATGTGTCACCCCCCCCCACGGGCACATACCTGATATCTGTACAGACACCGTGGCACACATGATCAGCCTTATATATGTTACTGTGTGTATCCCATGCCAGTAGACAGCGCAAGTGGGACGCAGGACAGCATGACAGTGGTGTCCACTATCAGAACACATCTGCCAGCTGGTCCTGTCTCTGTGTGGAGAGCTGCAGTCATTGATGCCTGACACACCACAGACATTGCTGTGTCCCTCACTAAACCAGCCACTATGGTACTGCAGCATCTGCTATGCACTGCAGCAGGGACTACAGCATGTCCATGGCATGCAGCACCAACACCCATAGCTGTGTTGCTTGTCCCCTTGAGCACACTGAACTCTGCTGCTGGGTACAGACAGAGCCTGCAGCTACCAAGATGTTTCTCCAGTCTCACATACAGGTGGTGCTGTGGGGGAGGCCCAGCCTGCAGCTATCGACCTGTAGTTCCAGTCCGACCTACAGATGGAGCTGTGTGCATCCTGCAATAGCGCTGGGCAATCCACATGGAACTACATGCAAATCAGGCAATAATAACATGCTAATGTGGCGGTTTGCCCACTGATTGCCTAAGTAGGCTCATTTGCATAGCACTGTTGAATATAGCAAAATTTTGAGCTGGGCAAACATGTGAGGACCGGGCAAACATGTGAGCGCCATGCAAACAGGTTAACCCCACGCAAAACTGTCAGAACCATAGCACAGTTCTGTAGTATATGGTCTGCACTGTTGTTTGCTGTTTTTGTGAATCCGCATGTTTGCTAGCACACACATTGGCCATGTAGTTCACTTTTGCCACACTGCATGTCTGTGTGCAATGGGCTACTGCTGTAGTTTGCACTGCCCAGTTGCTATGTTCAGAGCTGTCTTATTTGCTGGGCTATGTTTGCACTGCACTCAAGGCCCTGTTTGCACACCATCATTTGCACACTATATTCAACTGATTTAGCCTTGGGGCTATTCCTCTGAATACAGCGTGCAAATGATTCCGGGCTATTTTTGTACGCTGTGCAGTGCTAATTTTGCCCCGCGGGATAAAGTTTTGAATATCTGGCCCATGATTTGTAAAGCATAAAACCATTGCTGGTGGAACTTGGAGTAGTTAATACTTTAATTTAAGAAAATAAACATGCTTGCTTATTTTCTTTCCGAGTTTAACTATACTGTTTTTTTTTTCTTCTGATGGTATTTTGCCCATTCAGTAAGCTTAAAAGCTGTTTTGACTGAACATGTAGAAATAATTGGTGTTCTTAGATTATTCTAACAACTAAGGATTCTGTTTTCAAATGTGTAGCAGCATACTTGATTGTAAGTGCATTTGCACTGACTCCAGTGATCTTGCATAGGACAGTCACCAATTGAAAACTTACTATTGGCCTTTTTTTAACTGTAAATTCCATGTTTTGCCATGGGAGCAAATGTGCTCTCTTGTTCTCAGTGTCTCCTGTGATGATGACAGGTGAGTCCTTTCTTTTGGTGCATATCTTAAAAGCAAAATTCAGATCACAAAATGTAGAAAAAGTTAAAGCTGCTCCACTATCAGCTACAGTGGTACCACTGTAAAACTGAAACAGCTACTCACATGGCACCAGGTGCACCCACTTCCTGACTACTCATGCACTAAGTGCACTGAAATCACTTGCTAAAGTTTCAGTTCTTGTTAAAGTCTTCTTTAATGTCATCCAGAGAACATGTAAAAAAGCCAGATTAAGCTCTCCAGGCAGGTAGTGAAACATTAGCTTGCACGCCGTTGCAAACCATATGGTCAGCTTGGTATCTGTCCAGTGCTGCTTGCCCTTTTTTTCACTGGGTTGTGCACACACCGCACACGTAGCCGGGTAGTGTTTGTACCTGGTATCATGTCAGATCACAAAATGTGCAGCTTTCAAATGCAAAAGAATTATCATTTTACATTTAAATGTTATTACAAAAATTCATACAGAAGCCTGCATGAGACTCTAAGCCTGCCACAGTAGCGCCACCTGAATGAATGCAGATGAAGCTGGTGGTAGCCATATTTTACAGAACAGGAGACACTGACTGACACTGCCCAGCAGCATGCTGTGACGTGCATTCTAATGCACAGCATCATAGAGGTGGCATCTTGAAGGGGGACAGGAAAAATAAATAGAGAATAGCCTCGACCATAGATTATGGGCTCCAATACCTCCGGGCCTCTGCCCTGTCGCTACTCACCTCCTGACAAATAACAGCTATTGGAGCATATCATCCACCCTGACCTTGCCTGGGGAACCAAGGCTCCATAGAGGACAAGCAGTGTTAGACTGGTAAAATGTAGGGTCCAGAGGTATAATGTGACTCCTGATGGAGTCTGCTGCTAGAGATGACAAGTAGCCTAAAATACAGTACAGATTATTGCAAAAAAAAGTTTGTGGAAAATCATGTTGTTTGATATGGCATACACTGGCCCTCTTGCTGGCTAGGCATATGGGTATCACTGAGCTACGAGCCTTTCACCTGCATAGCATTTTTGCTTCAGTTTTTTATGTACTAAATAAAGTTTTTCTTGCCATTTGCACATTTCTGGCTGAGGAGTGTGTTTTTTTGTTGCTCTTCATGTCAATTCTGGATTACTCGCACCCTCCTTGAGTTGTGGAGCTGTTTGGTTCCTTGATATATGTTTAACATCCCCCATCAAATACTGTGACAACAGAAAACATCTCTAGATTTTTTTAAAACTGTTTGTCTCTACTGAGAGCAATTAAAAAATGTTACATCTTAGTTTACACTTCAAAAGCATTGTTTTTCATTACCATTAAGAGTTGGTGTTATCAGCTATTGTACTAGTCCACATCCCATTTTTCCTTCATGTGATGACATTACAGTCATAAACTTTCCAAATATCACAAGGAAGTGTAGGAATTGAGAATGCTAAGAGTAGTGCAATGCAGTGGCTGTGGTGCAGCCGTTTTTAGAGAGACCTTCTGGAGACTGCAGTGCTGCCCAATCTGCATGCACCTCTCTGGGTTGAGAGAGGAGGTTGCTAGACTCCAGGCAGATTTGGCTAGGATACTGGTGGCTTCCTTCCCCATCCAGGGGCCAGCAAGTTTGAAACTGGTACCTCAGAGAGTGCCAACGAGGAGGAGTGGCTGGACTATGGTGGGCTCTGGAAGGGTGGGGGTGGTGGGTCAGAAGCACATTCCTCAACAGGTACCACAGCATAATTCCCACCCATGGTAGAGACTGGGGAGGATTTGGTGGTCTTCCATAGTGGAAACCCTAAGAAGGGTGGTAGAGCACCCCACAAGAAGAGGAAACAACTCCTCATGGAGGAGAGGGACAGATCTGGTAACAGAAAATGGGGGGAGAGGGAGGTTAGGTGCCTACATGGTGCTATGACCCAGAGGGATGGGAAGTGGATCCTGAGGATTGCTAGAGCAGCAGGAAGGGAAGCAGAGCCGGATGTTTTTGTTCACTTGGGGACCAATGACCTGGCTAGGGATAGGACTGGGACAGTGCAAGGGGAGTTCAGGGAGCTGGTGAGCGGTCTTAGGCAGGTAGTACATTCAGTGTCTTTCACAGAGGTGCTGCCTGTTTATGATGGGGAGGATGAGAGGGATCTCTGCACCAGAAACTTCAATGCATGGTTGAAGAAATGGTGCAAACAGGAGGGGTTCAGCTACACTGGTGACTGGAGACCACCTTGGAGTGGTAAGGGCCTATACAAGGGTGATGGCCTGCTTCCATCTGGAATGGGAACCACAGTCCTGAATGGATGGTTTAAATGTTACTTCAATGAACATTTAAACTAGTCAAGGAGTGGTGGAAGAAATTGGGGAGGCAGAAACTGCCCTCCCTCACAGGCTAAAATAGGACATATGGAGAACCTTCGGGGAGAGAAGTACCAGAGGGTGCAAATTATTAAGGGACACAGGGTGGTAGAAATGAAGAGGAATATAAACAGGAGGGAAAAACAAGATGGAAGGCAAAAAGGGAAAAAGAGGGGTAATAAAAATGGTAAAAAAATCTGGAAGGTCATGTGTGCAAATGCTAGAAGTCTAGAAAATAAGATTCTGGACCTAGAGACCATCATGGCAGTGGTCGACTTATATATTGTGGCTTTTATCAAGTCATAGTGTAATGAAAACTATGACTGAGACATGGCCATACCAGGCTATACTCTGTTCAGGAAGGCCAGGGTGGGAAGAAAAGAAGAGGGTGTGGTGTTTAACATGAAGGAAAGCTTAAATGAGACAGAGATATAGGAATATAGGGGGTAGAGGTACTGTGGGTCACCCTGGAGAAGGAGAAATGGAGCCACTGTTTACACTGGTGTGATCTCCAGACCTCCAACACAGTGGGAGGAGTTAGGTAAGGTACTGGAGGAAGCCATTAGCAAGATGGCAGAAAATGGGGAGGTGCTACTAGTAGGGGACTTCCATCTGCCAGATGACGATTGGAGCTTTCAAGCAGTAACTTCAACTAGAAGCAAGAACATCCTGGAAATTCTGCAGAGGGCATTACTCAGGCAACTAGTCAGTGAATCTACTCATGATGGAGCAATATTGGACCTGGTACTCATTAACAGGAACAATGTTGCAGATGTCAAGGTGGGAGGCCACCTGGAGACCAGTTCTCACCAGTTTAGTTCAATATAAGTGTGGCTGTGGAATCAAACCACACAAGGGCAAAGGTCCTGGACTTCTGGAGAGCAAATTTTATAAAGATGGATGAATGCCTCAGGAAATACCTGGCAGGGGGTGATGACCTGGGTGGGGTAGAGGAACAGTGGGTGAATCTAAAAACAGGACATAGTGAAGGCAGCAAACCTCTTAATCAAGCAAGTGAGCAAAAGTAAAAGGAAAAAGAGATGCTATGGTTTTTGAAAGTGTCTGAAAAGGTGAGGGCTTAAAGGGTGGCATTCAGAAGCTATAAAGAGATGCAGATGGAGGAGGATTGGGGGTATATCAGAAGAAACAGACAGAAGCTGGGAAAGCAGTAAGGAACACAAAGGCACAAGCTGAAGAGAGAATAACCCAAGCAGTAACAAAAGGGGACAAGAAATTTTTCAGGTATGTAACAAAAAAGAGGAAGACAAAGGGAAGAATTGTAAGGTTAAAAAGGGATGGTTGACAGTGCAGGGGGACCAGAAAAAGGAAGACATCCTGAACAAATACTTTTGCTTAGGTTCACTGTGGAAAGAGAAGAGGAGGGGCAACAAAAAAGTAACAAGAGCTTTGAAGGCAGGGAGTTGGACATCAGTTCTTTTTCAGAGGAGAGAGTCCTAAAAGGACTTGCTAATTTGAAAGTGGACAAAGCAATGTGATCAGACGGGGTACATCTTAGGGTATTGGCCGAGCTCAGGCATCTAATGGCTACATCTCAGACAGTCCTATTTAACAGCTTGCTCAACACAGGAGTGGTTCCAGTGGACTGGAGAAGGGCAGATGTAGTTCCACTTCTCAAAAGTGGTAGCAGGGAGGAGGCTGGCAATTACACACCAGTCAGCCTGACATTGGTGATGGGAAAGTTAATGAAATCACTGCTGAAGGAGAGGAACTAGACAGCATGGATTCATGGGAGGATGGTCATGGCAAATGAATCTGATAGATTTCTTTGACTGGGTGACAAAGGAATTATATCAGAGTGACACGGTGGATGTGGTCTACCTAGATTTCAGTAAGGCATTCAACACTGTTTCATACAGAAGACTACTAAACAAACTGTGTAGTTTAGGAATGGGTCAAAAAGTAAATTGGGCTGGCAGTATAGCCTAGAGGTTAAGAGGAACGAGGTGTGAACGAGCTTGGTACATTCAGCAGACCAGACTTGAGTTTGATTCTTACAACCTCCACTTGCATACTGTCTGACTCTGAGCAAGTCACTTAATCGCCCAGTGCTCCCAGGTCGCTCCTGAAAACAGGCACTTGTGCCTAGTGGGCCTTACTCGGTTACCAAACTGGTTAAGGGATAGGTGACAAAGGGTCGTGGCAAATGGAGTTCACTCAGAGTAGGGGAGGGTGACCAGCAGGGTGCCTCAGGGATCAATGCTGGGACTGGTCCTCTTTAATGCTTTTATAGATGCCTTTGCAAAGGGGGGAAGGTCTGCCTCTTTGCAGGTGATACCAAAATTTGCAATAGGGTGGATACCCTGGGAGTGTGGAAAGGCTGAACAGAGACCTGAGAAAACTTGAGGAGTGGTCAAGGGTATGTATCAGGGTTTCAGTGCAAAGGAGTGCAAAATAATGTACTTGGGGCACAGAAACCTGGAGGTAGAGTACAAAATGTGGGGAGTGATATTTACAACCACTAAGTGAGAGAGAAACTTAGGGGTAATAATCTCTGATGAACTAAAGGTGGCCAGGCAGTGTGACAACACAGTTGGAGGGGATAGTAGGATGCTGGGATGCATAGAGAGAGGTATCACCAGTAGAAAGAGGGAGGCAGTGTTGCCTCTGTATAGGTCACTGGTAAGACCTCACTTTGAATACTGTGCACAATTCTGGAGGCCACATCTCTGGAAGGATATAGACAGAGAAGAGGCAGTTCAGAGGAGGGCAACTGAAATGGTGCAGGGTATGCATCAAAAGCCCTAGATGGAGAGACCAAAGGAACTCAATATGTACACCCTGGAAGACAGTAGGGAAAGGGGGGATATGATGAAGACCTTTAAATACTTCACAGGGGTAAATAAGGTATAAGAGGAAAATATTTTTCAGAAAAGAAGGTGCAGAAGAACAAGGGAACATGATATGAAGTTGGAAGGGGTAGATTAAGAAGAGATGTGAGGAAGTACGTCTTCACAAAATGAGTGGTGGATTCCTGAAACAGACTACCAGCCAAGGTGGTGGGAACAAAAACAGTGATTGGGTTCAAGAATGCATGGGATAGGCATAAGGGAATCTTAGTGGAAAGGAATGGTGGAGGGAGGGAGAAAGAGCTGGAGATCAAGTAGGGTCTGCATTGATAATGTAGGTAGGGAAAAATGGGCAGACTGGATGGGCCAAGTGGTCCTTATCTGGCAACAAATTCTGTGTTTCTATGTTACTTCTTCTTTTACATCATTACCTGTATCTGATGATAAGTTGTAATCCTCCTGAGTTCTGATGTAACATATGCTCAACAATTTTACAAGTCTCTGACTGTTGAGTCTACAAAAGAAAATGTTTTAACAACTCCAAATATTAAACAGCATAAAACAAATTAACATGTCTTTGCTTTTCCCTTCATGTATGCACTGATTATATTCTCTTGTATCCTTTGATTACAGGAGGAGAGATGATTCTCTTAATCAGTAAGTATGTAGTACTCATCACAAACTGGGAAAAGATTGAGGGATTTTGCTTCTCTGCTAGAAAGTGTGAAAGCGGTGCCATTGTGAGTAATGTTTGTCCTGCTGTTGCTTGAGGATTGTGATATGCCCACCATCTGTTTAATGCTTTTACACAGGCCTAGCTGCAGTATGGCATCTGTCTGTCAGCCACATTTTAATTACAGCTTTGTTCGCTGCTACTATCAGCACAACAAGGAGGTTTCAGTCTTTGCTTCTCACTATTGCTAGTGTGACACCCAAAACCATATTGATTTTAGTGACATTGCTTATGATAATGCTGCAGCTTGCCACCGTGGCCAAGAGGATGGACAGATTTAATCTCAGTGTGCTCCATGTAACACATCATTGATCTCGGCTGCACCAGGTTGGCGTGATTCCTCCTTGACTGGTGGGAAATCCACTTGCTAAAATTTATGCACAGATGTGAGCAAAACAAATTAAGGTCCTTGGGTTTATCATGGACCAGTTCAAAATAAGACCAAACAACAGTGGTATCAGACCAGCCAGGGGTTCTGAGTTTGAAATACCATAGACAAAAACCACACAAGGCCAACCTGTTTTCTTAGTCTCATATAAAGAACCAAAACTTGGAACTGGATTCCTAACCATGTCAGGCCTAGACTGGCCTGGTCTTCAGCTGCCTTAGCTTGCCAGACTGGGGACATACACAGAACAGTGTGATGAAGTCGAACACAGTAATGATGGTCATATTACAGGCTTCCTCCACTATCTCCTCCAGCCCCATACCACAAGCTGATTACACATTCAGGATGTCCAGCACTGCCTGGAGTCTTTCCAGCTCCAACCCTCCTAAAGGGTGGTACTGAACCACCTCCACTGGGGAGGGTGGGCTCGAAGAGGGGGTCTCAGAAGGAGAACTTTGTATGTAGTGACACCAATCTGTAACTGGGATGCCGTCAATAAGCTTCAGCTCAACTGGCCTGTGTGACCTACCTTGATTATTTCCAGTAAACAAACATTATTATTATGTGTTCAAAGCCAGGCATATCAGGAATTTCAAATATTTTCAGTACACAGTTTTTAATTTCTTCCCAATATGGCTTCATTGCTGATAGGACACACCAGACAAGGCCGCCGCGAAGTGCTGTGTTACCTGGACATAAAAAACTGAAACAACTCACATATAGACCAGCAACGCACTTCAAGATGCTTTGAAAAAATCATGAGAATGACATGAAACATTGGTGCTAGTGGGGCGGTCTGTTTTCTGTCTGTTTGCTGCAGGGATTTTATCCCTTGATTTTACAAAGGAGTTCCCCTCACTGATTTTGGTAGTTTTTAGGTTATTGATTCCCATCTACACAACTGTTTCCTTATGCACTGTTTTAACTGACGTTGCACTACTTTCATGCCAGTCTCAATTTCCAGCTTGCACTGGTGCTTAAACATCATATTTTGCACTTCATCATATTCCACGTTTGTACCAGTTAAGTATTATTGCTAAGTGTCTGCATTTTATCTGCATCATGTAATATACTGTACTGTTTCACTGTTTAAGTTTACTCCTGTAACCCTTCCCCCCCCCCGTGTCGCACCTGGAAATGAGCCTTGGCTCAGTATGCCTTAAGTAAATTAATAAGGACCCTGTTGAATCGAGTTGGAGTGGATTCCTTGCTATGAAGTGAGCTGCCAGTCTATGCGTAAGTAGCATTTGTACCAACACCCCATAACTATATGGTAATGGCCTCCCTTTTTTGTAGTTTCTCCAATAACTGTCTGAGTGTATACTGTGAAGGTATTTTGTTTTAAATAGAGCACCTAAGTACCTTGTAATAATCTTCCATCTTAACTCCCTCCTGTCATTTTAGGAAGTTGTTTTTGTAGCCTCTCCCATGGCTTCACCCACTGCTCTTCTGAAATACTAAAATGTGCCTCTGATTCCCACTTGTTTTATACTGGCATAGTTTTTGGGTTCATGATAGGTATTAAAAATTTGTAATATAAGGATAGCCAGAAATAATACTGCACAAAATAATACAAAAGAATTCCAGTAATAGCACACTACAAAATTTATAATGCTATCGATTCTAGGTGATAATAATGTCATTCAGAGCCTGCAATACTATCATTCTGAACTCTGAGTGGTACTAGTACCACACAAACTGAAGAGCGCAAGGGCACAACTCCATCAAAGACTACTTTGTTACCATGGTCGCAAGTGTCCATCTTAAACAAGCTCCCTGATGTTTTTGTAACCGCAGCATATGATCGGCTGTTTTTTCTATGTGGGCAGGCAGAACAGTTTCTGAAACGTGAACGTCTCTTGCTTAGTGAGAGTAATTTGAACACTGACTCTTTCGCCGTCCCCCCAAAGAATTAGCTGTTTGATCCTGTGTTCACACAAGGCAAACAAACAACTGAAAGGTAGGACTACCTACCAAATGCAAAACACCACAGTTTCAGACAGACTGGTGCTGTGGACGGGGTGGTGAGGGATGCGGGGGGGGTGTGTGTGAATGAAGCAACCAACGAGTCTTCATTTTCAGTGTGGCAGTCAACACCATCTACAAAAAAAAAAATCACATCTCAGAAATTCGAATCGGATCCATATACTACATAAAATAATGGCTAGGACAGTGTGTATTTCATAGCAGAAATACCATTTTGAGATTTTGGGGACATGGGAACCTCTCAATGGTATTACTCTCTTGTAATACACACACACTCCTATCCATTATTCTATTTATAAAATGCTGAGATATGCCCATTCATTTCAACTTTCTTAAGGTATAGTATATAGCTATCAGCTAAGTATTTACAGTATAGGTTTCTGGAAATTATTTTTATTCAGTTACTTATTTATTTAAGGTTTTGATGCTCAGATAGGTGAACTAGACAATAAATGTGTTTAGAGGTCACTTATCCATGCTTTAATAGGCTGTTTCAGTCCAAGATTTTAAATTTTAAGTCATTGTGGGCAGGGTAGTATTTGGGGCAACCTGCAATCAGTGAGAGTTGATAAAGAAACTGTATTAAAGATAATTTACACACATCCTCCCAGTTTCCTAGTGTGAACTTTACTGATGGGTCCCTTTATTATGCTTTTATTTATAATATTTCCATGAAAGACAGGGCCAGGCATCTCCAAATGTTACATTCCTATTATAAGTCAATGCCTGATCAACTTGCAACAGCAAGGGTGTAGGCATACAAACCTTATGACCAGTGGGTCGTATGTTTTGCCTTCTGATCAAAGCAAGTCATCGAATTTTATTAGAACAGACAAAATAATAGTTTCTTGTGCTAAACTGTGAGTAGAGTACGGTTTTCATCAAAGCTTGCTGTCATTGGCATAAGCTGTGTACCTTTGAAAAGAGCTTAAACGTTACCAGACGCTTGAATGTGGTAACTAGTTGTCTATGCCTTCAACTAAAAAAAAAATGCCATCACAACTGTACAGAACTGTTTTACTTTTTCCGCTACAAACAACATATAGCCCCTTAGCTGCTCTTGACCTCACTTTATTCTGGCAGGGTAGCCTAGTGGTTAGAGCATAGCAGTGTTAAACTGAATCCCCCTGCCACCACTTGCTCATTATCTGTCCTTGGGCAAACTACTTAACCTCCCTGTATTAACACCTTTGTCTGTCTCTGTGTGGTAGAACTGCGTTCTGCCAGTCCGATAACCCCAGTGAGGGATGCCTTTCTTATTTTCTTCTTTTCCCTACTGAAATCTGTTGTGCAACAGTATCTTCCTATACTAGACTTTACCTTTCTCAGCCCCTGGCGTAGGTTGGCCCAGCTACATCAGTCTTTTATATTTCTTACTAAATCTTTTTCCTACTACTTTTATTTCTAATTTCCATATTTCCATCCCTCACCAAGAACTCCCCAAAATCATGTGACAGGCTAAAGCTAGCTGGCAGTAATGAAATAAGGTGCATTTATGGCACTAAATGCCAAAGATGCAAAGTGCCTTTAAGTATATAAGGTGCTGGTTAAATAAAGTGCATAGAGTGCATTCTGCGCCATATTATGAGATTAAAGTGCTGCAGTGCTTAATTAAGTTAATGCTTATGCCATTTTTATGTATATGAGGAATGTTTAGAAATGTTTAAAAATGGCAGTCAAATACAAATGAAGCAGCATTATGCTCATGTTGTTTGAATTGTTTTGCTGCTGCTCTTTGTTATGTAGACTGTTATGCCAAAGAAATCCTGCATCAAAGTGGGAACTGTTTGAACCGAGTGGCAAAACTTTTCTTTTACTCTTGCCACTGCTCAGTATTTACGTAAATAATTACTGATGCCCATGTATTAGTAGAACTCCTGGCTGCTGGCTTTGTATAAAATATGCTGTAGAATGGTGCCAGCTAGTCGTGGAGGAGTCTGTAGCATGTGTACAGCCAATCTATGCTGCTAGAGAGGCAGGCTTACCAAATCCATACAGAGCCCCAAAGCAGAGCAGCTAGACAATGATTGTCTAGCAGTCTACCACTCTGCTACAACATAGAAAACAAATGATTTAAAGGGACAGGAACGTCCCTATGTATGGAAATGCTTTACAGAGAAAGTAGCCCTTAGAATAGGGAGCGGGCTGCAAGAGAAGCTAAAAACAATAAAGAAATTAAACAAATTAAAGAATAAAGAGACATTGCATGTTTCTAAAGGAGACCCATTTTGTATAGAGCCCTGAGATATAAATTAAAGGGCTAGTGTGCATGCTATAATAAGACAGTACATATATAAATACAATAAATGTTTGCACTGTTTGCTTATATAGAAAGTAAGGGACTTCCCATAAGTAAGACCTCAGGAAGGGGATTTCCTATAGGGGGACAGTGGCCCCTAGAGGGCTGTATTTGTACTCCGTAAGCTAAAACCTCATTACGTAACAGAGGAGGAGTTTCCCTCATTATGTAATAGAGGAGGAGTTTCCATATTTAGTGACCATTCTAGAACTAATTGAAGGTTGTGGGAGGGACTTTCCCATAAGTGGGAGAGCTATGTAAGCCCTCCTCAAACACCAAGAGTCAGATTAGCTATCCAGCCAGTCTCACTTACATGAGGACAAGGTAAGAGAAGGACCTATGGCTGAAACAGGAGTTTATCTCAAGCAAGAAAAAAGCTGAGTATTGTTTTATAGAGATACCTGAAGTAAGGTGGAATAGCATTGTGCTATTGTACATTTTTCTAGTTCAGTTTGAACTGTTTATTGATATTTATATTTATTTATTCTTTTTGCATTTTTATATTTTTGTATAAAATGAAACACACTGTGGGTGTGTTGTACCCAACACCTGTGCCCTGTGTTATCTTTGCAACCCACGTACCTGTGACACTCTGTCTGTCTCTCTGTGCTGACCAGTGATTCTCTAGACCTAGTCCTCTTCTCCCCTGAATCCTACTGTCTCCCTATACTCACTCTACACATTATACAGATTTAGTATTTGCCATATTGGTCCTTGTAAGAACAGATCCAGAAGCAAATGATTTGACACCTTTTATTGGACCAGCATACATGTAACAAAAAGAACAAAGAGCTTTAGCTTTAAGACCAACAAGTCCTTCCTCGGAAGCTTAATGACAGATATTTAGAAAATTCTATAATTTTAACACCCAGATCATGCAGAAAACCCACCAGAAAAAATCTCCATTGGTTCAAAATACTCATTTAAAAAATAACAGGAAAAAATGTCAGAGAAGCTTAATAGTATCAGTTCGCCTTCAGCTGAAAGAGCCTAAAGGTCAGAGATGCTTAGTACAGAACAACATGCAAAGAGTGCACTGCACATAAATTAAAATGACTTAGAGGTACTTTCAGAATAAGATAACAACTACTCGAGCAGAGAGCTTCTAAACTATATTATGAGTGTCACAGTGTGTATAAGAATGAAGTTACTGAAAAGCAAAACCCACCCAAATTAAAGACATGCTAAAATTGTAAGTTAAAAACAAGCACCACAAAACAGAACTACAAAAGCATCTATACATGGCATACAAAGAGGAAACAGTAAAGTTTTCCTAAAGTAAGCAATAGTGACACACTGTATGGAATGTAAAACTTAGCTGGAACCATTACCCAACTATACTCTCAAACTAGTTATTATGCTCCATAAACCATAAGGCCTATAGTGTAGTAACAGGAGTTTATAAATGATAATATAAATTGGCAGTATAAGTGTCAAACAAAAAACTGCTTGTCAGAGACCACCAGGAAATTAAGACCATGCAGCCTGATATGTACAGATTTCAATAAATTCTCAGTGTATAACAACTTGATGTACTAAAAATGTCTAAGGAATCTGAATAAGAAATGATAGGAATTAAATTATTTCACCCCCTTCCCCACACCCTCACACCCCCATATCCGGGGGGGAAGATAAATAGTTTCAAGGACATACACACACACACACGTCCTAATGCACCATTATTCACATCAATCACTGCAATTGTTACCCAAAGGAATTAAACTTGTCATGAAATTCCAAGTAAAAGGGATAATGTATCCTATGTACAGAGTTCAAAATGCGACACTATATAACCATACTACTATCTGTACAGTAAGAGTCCAAGGATTCTGAATAGAACCACAATAAAATAGAACTTCAACCCTCTCCAAGGTAAGGTAACTAGAAGTAAATGTACAGTATGTATGTAAGACAAGAATCCTAACATACCTTCATTTCCACAAATCACTACAATATTAACCCAATGTAATTTGATCTGTCAATGATCCCCATGCAAATGAGATCCCATACCCCAATATGTTCAGAGTTCAAAAATGTGACAGTATATAATAAAACTATTGTATGTACAGCAACAGGCTAGGGAATCTGAATAAGACCCAATGGTATCAACCCCACCCCCCGGGGAATGTAAATAGTAAGAAGGAGTTAACATTCATCGTGTGTGTGAACTAAGAGTCATAACACACTGTAACTCCATGTATCTGAATAGAAGCCCACCTCAATGTAACAGCAACCCCTACACCTGCCATACTCACATAATCCCCCCCCCCACAAGGAGATGCTGAAGCCCTATAATATGTCTATCCTATGAAGAAAAGGTCTGTGGATGGTAAGTCCTATAATGTGCCATAAACCCCAAATCTGTGTTCATGCCATCTACTACCATATTGAGACGTAAAATAAGTTTCATCTCAAAAGCCCGCCTCTGTTTCGTACTTTTGAGATTTCCTTTTAAGACTATTACTGATATATCTAAGATTGAGTGGTCATGCCGAGAGAAGTGTTGCCCCACTGGTTTTTCACTCATCTTCAGCTTAATATTATGTTTGTGCAAGTTCATCCTAGTGCAGAGTGGTTGGTTTGTCTCTCCAACATAACCTGTTTGTGGACATATTTTGCATTGAATGAAATAAACAACATGTTATGATGTATATGTATAATTCCTCTGCACCTTGAATTGTCTGTTTTGTGATGTAACCAAACAGTCCAAAGTGGAAATGTGCTCACAAGTCTTACAGTTGCGTTGATTGCAGGGTTGTGTACCATTTAGTGTCATGGTATTCTATTCTGGTGAAAGCTTACTCCTAATAATTAGGCTGGCTACATTTGGTGGTTGTTTAAAAGATAGTAGTGGTAGTTCCCTAAAAATACAACTAAGAGTCTCATTCTCACTAAATATTGGATGGAGGTCCTTAACTATCTTACGTAGAAGTTCAAGGTGGATGATTTGTGACTACTAAGGGCATTCTGTTGGCAGCTGTCCTTTCCTTATACTGAAGTAGTTGTTGTCTTGGCACTTGTGTTGTACATTCTATTGTTCTGTCAAGTTCTCGGGAAGAGTGACCCTGCTCAATAATGATGTTTTCCAACATAGCCAAATGTGTATCTCTGGCCTCCTCATTTGAACAGATATGTTTATATCAAAGTGCTTGATTGTACATGACAGGTATTTTTGTGTGGCTTGGGTGATTACTATTGCTGTGTAAGTACCTCTGTCTGTCTGTTGCCTTCCTGTAAATACATGTATGTAAGGTTCCATCCTTAATGGTGTCCGGAAAATTAACACTGGTGGCAAACTAATCCAGGGTAAGCTTTATGGTAGAGTGAAGGTTATTAAGTTCCTGATGAAAATCCTTTAAGTGCATCTGTGCCCTCTGTCCAAATGATAAACAAATCATCAATGTAACGAAAATAAGTGAGTGGTTTGTGGGGACAGTGCCTTAAGAAGTCCACCTCCAAATTTGCCATAAAGAGGTTAGCATACTGTGGAGCCATCCTGGTGCCCACTGCTGTTCCCATAGTTTGAACATAATGTTTACCATTGAAGCTGAAGTTGTTATGTGTCAAAATGAATTCCATAAGTTTCCCCATCACTTCAGGGTTGATGTTTTGGTCCAGCCCTTCCTTCTGTATATATTTAAGGCAGGCTGAAATGCTATCCGTTTGTGGAATATTAGTGTAGAGGGATGTTACATCCATTGTCACTAAAATGGTATCAGGTGGTAAGTCCTTATAACCAGAAAGTATATGCAGGAAGTGTGTAGTCTCCTGGATATAACTATCTCTTTCTATAACCAGTGGTTTCAAAATGGTTTCTACAAACCCTGAGATCCCCTCAGTCAGGGTACCATTACCAGACTATGGGTCTTCCAGGTCTATGTATTTTAGGCAGCACGTAGAATGTCCCTGGCTTGGATTCAGCAGGGATGAGGCCAGTTAGTCTCTTTTGGACATGGTTTGGAAAAGTTCTAATTAAGTCTTGTAGTTCTTTTCTTATAGGTTGCAGTGGGGTCACTCTCCAGTTCTCTGTAGTAGGTATGATCAGTTAGCTGTCTGTTGGCTTCATTAATATAATCATCTCAGTTTAATATCACCACTGCAGAGCCTTTATCAGCTTTTTTGATGACAATGTTATGGTTTGATTTTAGTGTTCATATAACCCTCCATTTCAATGGAGAGAGGTTATAACGGGCCTTTTTTTGCCTAGTAAGGATATGACCACTAACTTGCTGGCAGAAACAATGAATGTAATTGCCTAGTTTTTTGTTACGCCCACTTTGGAGGGGGGGTAAATTCAGAAGGACCGCCAGAGCATGTTGTGACTCCCCAGCCCTCTCCAGGACTAGGAGAGCTGTCGATGGATGCTCAATCCTGGTCTTCCCCTGCTGACCCCTGGTGGCCTGGGCTCATTCCCGAACCTGGGTCACCGGTGTGGAGTGAGGTGTGGTGTCCAGGTCCTCAACCCTCAGTGCCACTGGGCCAATCCTCTTGACAAGTTTAATTCCTTTGGGTAACAATTGCAGTGATCGATGTGAATCATGGTACATTAGGATGTGTGTGTGTGTGTGTGTGTGTGTGTGTGTGTGTGTGTATATGTATATACCACTTTAAAACTAGTCATCTTCCCCCCAGATATGAAAGTGTGGGGGGGGAGAGAATTTAATTCCTATGATTTCTTATTCAGATTACTTAGACATTTTTAGTACATCAAGTTGTTATATTATATACTGAGAATTTATTGAAATCTGTACATATCAGGCTGCATGGTCCTAATTTCTTGGTGGGCCTTGACAAGCAGTTTTTTGTTTGACACTTATACTGCCAATTTATATTATCATTTATAAACTTCTGTTACTACACTATAGGCCTTAAGATTTATGGAGCATAATAACTAGTTTGAAAGTATAGTTGGGTAATGATTCCAGCTAAGTTTTACATTCCATACAGTGTGCAACTATTGCTCACTTTAGGAAAACTTTACTGTTTCCTCTTTGTATCCCATATATAGATGCTTTTTGTAGTTCTATTTGTGGTGCTTGTTTTTAACTAACAATTTTAGCATGTCTTTAATTTGGGTGGGTTTTGCTTTTCAGTAACTGCATTCTTATACATACTGTGACACTCATAATAGAGTTTAGGAGCTCTCTGCTTGAGTAGTTATCTTATTCTGAAAGTATCTCTAAGTCATTTAATTTATGTGCAGTGCACTTCTTGCATGTTGTTCTGCATTAAGCACCTCTGGCCTTTAAGCCCTTTCAACTGAAGGTGAACTGGCACTATTAAGCTTCTCTGACATTTTCTTCTGTTATTTTTTAAATGAGTATTTTGAACCAATGGGGATTTTTTCTGGGATTTTTTTCTGTATGATCTGGGTGTTAAACGTATGGGATTAACTGTCATTAAGCTTCCAAGGAAGGACTTGTTGGTCCGAAAGCTGAAGCCCTTTGTTCTTTTTGTTACATCTATGTTGGTCCAATAAACAGTATCAAATCATTTGCTTCTGGATCCACACATTATAGAAATTTTCTCAACTCTGGTACCTTCCCTGTATCTCAGAACTGCCAGTGTAATACCCCTCTTTAATAGAGTCTTACCTGATACCATTTCTCTGCTTTACTTTTTCCTTATGCCAAACCTCCCCTTTTTTAGCAAGATCCTTTAGAAAGTAACCTTCTCTCACCTCTCCCACAACAATATTCTCAACTGTTTGCACTTTGGTTTTTACCCAGTTTATAGTACTCCGTGCTGTCATTTCAGTAATAACACCCAATCAAGCAAGCATTTCCAGGGAATTAACATCCAGTTAGGAAGTGTTTATGGACCTCATTGTGGCTGAGGCCATTAACTATAGACAGGGTGTTAATTCCCTGCAAAGAAGGGGGAGGGGTGGAACTAGAAGTCTAGCTAGAAGCAGCATTTTCAGAGAGATCCTCATATTGAGCCTTTAAATTGCTACCTTATACAACTAATTTCTACTTCTGGGTCTTGAAATTGGCATAGGTCAACAGCATTTAACCTAAGCAGCAGATTGACATTGAATATGAAGCAAGATGGTTATCTAAAACACACAAAGCAAGACTTTTTCCGACCTAGAAGTGGGCCTGCCAAACAGCTTAACACCCTAGAGCCAGCACAAGCTGCTACCAGCCAGAGCAATGCCACTTTGGATTCACTTCAGCACTCAATAGCTGTGCTCACTAAGTCTGTCCAGAAGATCAATCAGAAGATTGATTCCTTGGGGAGTTGACCAGTTATAAAACAAATTTTATAAATTCAGAAGCTATGGTACTCAATGGTCACCCCACGGCTGATTTCAGAACTAATTTCCTGTTTGCGTGGACCAAAAAAAACACTTTTCGCTGTCTGGGAGTGCAGATGTCAGCAGACACTTCTCTTCTATTTAAGAATAATTATATAAAACTATTAAGTATCTTATAAGCCAACTTTGCTCGCTGGACCCTGTTGCCACTTACCCTATATGGTCAGATTCAAACAATTAAAATGAACGTCATACCTTGCTTATTGTTCTTATTTAAATTCCTGAATATTCCCATACCCAGACTTTACTAGAACACCTTGCATAAACATACTAGAAACTTTCTGTGGGCAGGGAACTACCCTCAGATTGCAGAACATCTGTTGCAGGCCCCAGAGAGTTGGGGGATTTGGCACTCCCGGATCTGTGCCTATACTATTTATCAGCCCAAGGGGTCTAGCAGTGCACTTGGGTGAAACAACACAGGGAGTCTGGTTGGTATCAAATTGAGGCAGACATGCTTCCTAACAGGGCATTGTGGACACTTCCCACTAATGCTCCTTCTCCTCACATTTGACCACAGGTGAGTAACCCGTGGACAAAACACTCCCTTCACATTTTACTGCACCTTAGAAGACTCACAAATACTCCCAACACTCTTGGACCTTAATCTCCAAGAAGACATGAAGACTTGCCCCCCGCCCCCAGATAGATTTAGGTTATTCCTTCTGGGGAGTAGAGGGCTTGCTATCTTTGTGCAATGTGTTGACAGCAATGGCTGTCTTCCATTTACTCAATTGATAACTACCTACTTACTCTGTAGGCTTGTACCACTTCCACTATTTACAGTTCTGCCACTTTGTTATGTCCCTTGGAGTCATTTCTCAGCTCCGCAGGGACTGTACAAAATTGGAATCTTTTTTTCTATGATGTTATTACCATAAGAGATAAATTCCATTATGTGTCAGAACATTATAAACTTCTAACATTTTCAGATACCCCTCTGTTAAATGCCATCAGATTAAGTTGGGAGCAAAGGAGTGCAATCCCGATAGATCCAACCCAATGGCTCCATCGCATCCACATGGGGTGGCAGGCTATGGCCTCACTGGCTTGGGGAGAACCACTTTCACATTTTTTGGGTATGCCACAAATGGATTCCTTTTTGGCAGTCCATACATCATGAAATGCAGTGAATTATTGCAAAGGATTTCCCTTTTTCCTTTAATGAGTTAGTGCTGGGTTTCCCAGCCTCATTATATTGTAATATGACTATAAGCAAGCTGAGGGAGATCATGCGGGTGGCAGCAGTAAAATGTATCACCTTTAATTGGCTTTCCCACCATTCTCATTCATTGGAACAATGGCATACCAGAGTGGCCAAAATGGAGAGGATGGAATGAATTACTAGTGAACTTAGGCTTGAGATGGATAAATTTGTGGAATTCTGGCTTCCTTGGCAACAGTTACAAATACCTGGAAGAGGGTTATTACCCCATAGTAGACCTCTGTAGACTTGGAGACTCCCCGGAGACTGATGCATAAACCAAGAAACAGCTGAGGCCACATAACAGTGGGAACCAGCCCTTGGAGGGTTGACACACCGAGGGGGGGGGATGCCAAGCAAGGGATTTGTTAATGTTGGTAATTTTACTGTGATCTATTTTTCTAGTTCCTATCTTTTTCAGAACATTATGTATTACCTTTCAACATAATTGTTGCAATTCCTATGACTGCTCTTTTATGAGCTTTTCTGTTGGGAATCTATTTACAGTTTGGGGGTACACAGTATGGTTACATCCTGGCCTTTGGTCAGGATCTTGTGGTGCCCGGTAATGTTTAACTTTGCAGCAATGGACATACTACACAGGTAATACATTACCTCATTGTCAAAGATCATATCTGTTGCATTGATCAGTTCACTTATTGAACCTCCTTGTATGGAGTTGGACATTTCTTTAACCTTATTTGTTATTGTAACTATGAGCTGTACCCATTTTCATTTGGTTGTTCTCTCAGTCTTTATTGAGGAATAGCTATGCTGTATGGTTTCATTAGCTCAATAAACTTTATCTGAGTTAAAAAAAAAGACTGATTCCTTTACTGAATGACTGACAGCGGCTACACAAAAAATGGAAGGTTTGGGAGACTCAGTCAAGGAATTATGGCCAGGAAAGCGCTAGCATCAGTAGCGACCTAGGTGAAAGAGCAAGCAGCAATACAAATGTGCATTGAACAGCTTGAGAATATGTAAGGGTCACCAATGTCCAACTGATTGATCTCCCCAGAGAAACTGAAGGAACAGACCCTAAAGCCTTTCTCCAATGCTGGCTTCCTGAAGCGATAAGATGTGAGAGATTTACTGTTGTTAAGGCATATCGCATTAATCCTCAAAGAGCCCAGGACACATCAGATGGACCACGTACCTTACTCCTCACTTCAGCCTTATATGCAGAACAGAATTTAATCTTGAAAGCAGCACACAGACAAGGGACAATGAAATATGAAGATGCCATTGTTATGTTATTCCCAGATTTGGCTTATGCCATGAGGATAAGGCACAAGGCCTTTGATGGTGTTAAGAGGAGACTTTGTGAACTGGAAATACCCTATACTCTATTATTCCCAGCTCATCTGCATTTCTCAGTTGGGAACCATCATTATGCCCTCAGTGATTCTAAAGAAGCCAGACTATGCATCCAGAAGTTGGAGTCCAGGCACCGAGCAGTGGAAGATGGGATGGAGGCTTCGGGGGAGGACAACTGATCAGACTGTTTTGTTTGCACATAACGACTTAGCATCAATGGTAACCACCCGTTCACTAAGACTTTAAGGCTAGCCATACCCTTCAATATAATTTAACAGATCATAATTGTATGGGACTGTTATTGTCAGGACTGTGAAATCAGGTGAGACTCTGCAAACAGTAACCAGCTTTAGTCATAAGCAAACCTAAAGACTTTTGCTAGCATAATGGGACTGAATGTTTAATTGTTAACAATCTAACAGGCATATCTGTTCCTTTGCCAATATTTGATGTTGTCTAATGTTTTAATAAGGTAGAAAAGTTTCCCTCATTTATATCTTTAAGTTCGTATGGGAGTTTCTTCTGTATGGTGGTTGCCATTACCATGCAGTGCTATACGACTGGTCTAATGGGCCACATTTATTACTTTTATCTCACAGCAAATGGAGGGCTTCCTTTCCATTGGGGCAGCTGCAAGTGAGCTGGTTTATCCAGCACCATGAATGAGGTTCAAGGACTGTCAGATTTGGGTGGCGGGGGAGCCTGTATCGAGGGTAATACAGGGTGCTCCTATGTGTGGCTGGGAGTCTGATGCTGTACTGATAGTGGCTGACTTGGATGCACTCCATAGTGCTTGCAAGCCTGCTAGAATGTATGATCACTGTCATCATTCCCCACCAAGGTACAGTGATTGGAAAATGTGTTAATACATCATGAAGTTGCACAGGCTCAGAGGGGCTCAGTAAATGCAAATAACACAGCTCTTTCTTTTTTGTCATTAGAACAACAAATGAGACCTATAAGGAGGTCAGCTATAGTTATCTCCTGTATCAATAATACTTATAAGAATGCAAAGCATTGTCTGCATTTAACTTCAATGTGAATTTTACATGTTACTTGCACAACTGTTTGAACCCCCAGCAAGATGTACCATCAAAAAGAATGTTCATCATGCCTTTTGTAATGTAGTAATCATATAATACAGTATGTACTCTTTCAGTTTATCATTTGTCATGTATTATGATAACATTTTATAAATAAGAAGTTTTAAAACAAAAGTCCCTGAAAAGGCCAACTTTGTAGCCATGTATGCCTCCCATGGCACCTTTGCACTAGTACTGGAGGAGCCACAGTGCTGCAGCCGACCAAAAGTGCTGGGACATTGGGGTGTAGGTTAGCAAGGGCTGCTGTTGAAAAACACTGGATGCACAGGACTTGGACTAGACAACAAGGGAATACTGGATGCCAGGGAACTGTCTATTTTAGAGAGCAAGCAGGGGATTCACTCAACTACGAGGGAAGTGGGCATTAAGAGGAACCAATGTGCCCACTGGAGCACCAAAGTTAAAGGAGCATGGGAGTGGGGAGACTTGCAAACAGGATTTTGATGAATACTAGGTCACTGCATGGAATTGTGCCATGAAATTGGCACAGTGCAATGCAACAACTTGCTGGGTGTTGCTAACCACAGTATGCTTTATGAACCAGTTGACCCCTTCCTCAAGGGAAAATGTTTGAGAATAGTGCACAAGGGTGGCACCGCAATGGGGTAACAGAATGCCCCCTGTTTGGTCTGTCACCCCTTGTGATGGAATAGGCAATTACACTCTATTTTTTGAACTGCAGCAACTTGCAAAAAACAGCAACAAGCGCATTGCAAGTGATAGCTTTTACTGGACTAGAAAAAAGGTTTTTTTGAGAGACTGGCTTCCAAGAGATAGATGCTCTTCACCAGTGGATCAAAACATTTTCCTTACAATTAACTGTATTTGCCAGGTTTTTTCATCTTTGAAAGGACTAACATGGCTGCCATATTTTGTCGTTGACTGCATCTTCTTTAAAATAACAGATTACTGTATACCAATATTTTTGCCTCTCGGGGGTATATCTTTTTTATTGTTTATGTCCCTTCTCTCAGTGATCTGCCCCCTTCTGCTTGCCTTTTGGGCCCATCATCCACCGTCTCCTAATCTTATCCTCTTACTTCTCTCTTCCTACTGGTGCTGCAGAGGTGGCTCAAGCCCCACAGAGACTGAGTTCAAGTGGGGGAAGGGAGTCAAGGTCAATGGTGCTGGGCCGGTGGGACACCAGCTTTATCCTACTGCAGTTGGGGTCATTTCTGCCTTTTCCTCCCTCACCTGGGATGTAAGTGACAAGGGTGCACAAATGGGCATATGCTGGTGTGCTAGTGTGTGGCACCAGCCAATGTTCCCCCCTCCTCTAGCAGTATCATCTACAGCATCACCTGTGGTCACCTAGGTGGCACTTGCATGACAGCATCTACTGTCTTACTTCCCCAGAGAAGGAGCGCATCCACTGGGAAACTAGATGTATTCTCCCCACAGCCAGCAGCCCCTAATGATTCAGGCTTGTTCCTGAACCCGGGTCATTGCTGTCATGAATGGTAGCTCTACCTCTGCATTGATGGGCTGGCATTCTCTGGTGTATATCTCTTTTATTTCACAGAGCTTTTTCCTCTGGTTCCTGCAGCCATTTCAATGCCTAATGGGGCATCCCCTCTATGGCAGGGGCTTTGAGGGGAAAAGCATCCCCCCAAGCCATTCCACTGTTGTTAAATAGGATCCAGTGTTGGCATGCACTAGGACCCGGGGAGTCTAGG